>JARHVA010000544.1:987500-2442500 GCA_037957365.1 Torreya grandis
GATCACTATGAGAACTAGACTTAATATATGATGTACAAAAAAATCCTCCAATAGTGTATTATAAACATTTAAATTAATTATGGTAACATTTCCATTCTAATGTGTAGAGTCCTTAGCTAGATCTTTATTTTTTATTTCTTATAATTTAAATGACTTGGGCTATATAGACATAGTGTTTTTTGGAATTATAGTTATAAATTAATAAATTCATCAAAGTCATTAATGTAATTAAAATCATTGATCTCATAATCATGTTCCTCGTATGTAGTTTCATGATTCACATTTGCATTATTAGTAACAAAAAAATAATGAATAACATTATTAACAAGTAGAATTTTCTAATTCAAATAAGCATGAGTACCAAGCAAAGGAGGTTGAAATAAATCATAAGTAGAACCATTAAATATAGCACATTTCCTAGTAGGGTTTTTAGATATATCCTTCTTAAATGTAGTAAGTTATAAGCATGAAAAACACAAAGAAATATTATGCTAATGATAAAGAAATGAGGAATGTGCCCAAATCTGACAAGTGGAAATTAGGCTCTAAAGGGATGAATAAAAAGGAAACCTTAAGGTTTAATATGTTCAAATAATGAAGCATTTCATCAAACTATTTTAAACAAAAGGGTTTCATAATGGGATTTAAACTATGCACAATCTATTAAAACACAAGGGAAATAAATAAAAATAAAGTAAATAATAGTAGTAAAATTTAACCTAACATTGAATTTTTGAACTAAAATTACCATTTAAATGATTGATAAGAATTATTAGTGAAAGAGAAGGAAATAATAATGAAACAAACACACTTGAGCAATGTAGCTAAATTCTAATACTATAAATAAATTTTGAAATTTTCACAAAATATCTCCCACCAATTTGACTGCAATCTCATAAAAGGACATAATCAATAGACAACCTATTGTGACCAAGTTATAATCATGGAGTGGCTAGTTTTTACCCATGATTCAGACCTTGAGCTAGAATTCTAACCTCTGTTACTTTTCAAATTTTATAAATTTCTAAATTGATTCCCAGATAGATGATGATCAAGATCCAATTTTTACTTCACTAAATTGATGGAATAATTGTAATATTTTATTTTCCTTTAAATTTGACATGACTCTCAACAATGTCATAACAGTAATATAGTATGCAAGTTAGTTAACCTCATAAACATATTAAGGAGTTGTAACTACATATCCAACATTATTAGAATCAAAACTCTATGTAGTTCTAGTGCTTATGAGTGAATCACATCTCAATAAGAGAAAATAACTTTACCTTCTCTCCATATTTTATCAAATGCAATTATATTATCTTCTATGATCTTATCTTAGTATAATATGTCATGGCACAAGGATTGGATTGATGGTGAGGTAATATAGGCATAGTATGTAATATCCTTAAATAAATGTGTATATCTCTTAATAAGAATTTATTATTGTGCATAATATACTTGTCTTATAATATATCTAGAGGATATGAGACTTCAATTCCACTTTATTGATTGAATATATCAAATGGATTAAGATAGATTTGAATATATAGGGGTCCCTAAGACACTTCACACATAGTATAACACTAGATAAAAATGATAAGTAACAATCAAGGCATGCAGCATAAATCTAAGGAAAAATAAACCATAAAACCATGATGGTTAGAATTGGAAGATCACCAATTCTAACCCAAAAGGAAAAATGCTCAAAATAAATATTAATTTAAACATAGGATGATTGATTGGGATTTTAATGTTGATAACTAATATATAAAATATGTTTATGAATAAATATGGATAAATTAAGGCCAAATGGAGTCTAATGTGGGATTAATTTGTCTTTAAATATCTAGATGTACAAAAATGGATGAAGTATGGTAAATAATGAATAGACATAATTGAAAAAGGTCTTGTACTAAAACTAGGTGTCTACATAATGACCCACTTTCATGTGCATGTCATATCAGACTCACTAATATATTTTATGAAATAGCGATACTGTGGATAAATGACACCATGTAAAAATGGTAAAACTAAGGCATATGGGAGATATACATGAAAATGGTAAATAATAGTAAACATATCTACCCTATTATTGAAAAGTGATAGTAATGAAAGATAGGGGGAAAGGACTCAAATGAATTATGTAGATTTTATCCCCTAAATCACCAATAGGTTCTATAAAAAAAATTATGTTTTTAGATAGATGATGATTAGGATCTTGGATTTGTTTTATATAATTCATCGGTATAATTTTTTAATTTTATTCTTATTTGACTTGGACCTAATTCTATAAAATGTCATAAGAGGAATATAATGTGCAAGTTAGTTGACACATGAAACCTCTTAAGGAATTATAGCTACATATCCAACATGTTTGGAATCAGATCTTTTTGTAGTTATAGTGTTTATCAGTGAATCTCAACCTAATGACACAAATAAATTCACATCCTTTCCCTAGATAATAAAATAAAAATATATGTTTTAAAATGATCTTCTCTTAGTCCAATATGTGATGTAAAAATACTTCGATTGGTGATGATGTAGTATACGCTCTTTGTGAAGACTAATTGGCTAAATTTGTAGAAATATTGATAATCCTTATTGATTTTGAAGGTGAAACTTGGATTATAATAAATTTAGTTATTGGAGATAATAATGGCAGTTGTTTGATTAGAGATATCAAAGTTTTAAAGGTATATTTATATATATAGGGGTTCCTAGGATAATTTTCACATAATCCAACCCTAGAGAATAGTAATAAGTGATCATCAAGGCATAGGGAATCAGACCCATGTAGAAATACCCACAAAAGGATGAGGGTTAATACTAATTAATCTTTGATTTTGACTTAAATGGGAAAAGGCATAAAATAAATATCAACTTGAATAGGAGATTACTACCTAGGATTGTGTTTATGACAATTGATCAGTTTGAGGTGTTTAAGATGAAATATAGATAAATCAAGGTCAATTAGAATCTAATGTGAGTATAAGGTGTCCAAAAATAGATAAATGTATTCAAATGTACCAACCATGGTAAATCAAGTCAAAGACACAATGAAAAGGGTCTTATATCAAAATTATGTGTCTATAAGTTGTATATATAATACTTTTTCATTATTTTTAGTATAATTTTTCACACTAAATTAGTTTATTTGTAATAGGTAAAGACATTTGGTAAAGTATTTAGAAAATAGTAACTACATGATATGTCAAAACTAGGATGGCATAACTTTCTCCATTTCACGATTATGAGTTATTAAGTTGTGGATAAGTTTAAACTAGTATTTTATATAAATATAAAAACATACCATAATTTATTCTATCTAAATATATCATAATTTGATCTTGTCTACTATATGAATAAAATTTGATTTTAATCTTGCACTAGAGAATACACAATACTTGAAAAATGTTGGAAAATTATATTAAAGGAAAAAATTTTGTGGCATGTTCATCAAGCATTCTTAGTAGTTGCAATGGAAATTAGTTACCACTAACAAATTGCATTTTTTTTAATGATTTATATCCTATATTAATGGTTTTTTATAAGTAAATTTAAATTTAATATAATGAATCTAAGATTTATTTCTTAATTAATTCTCTCATATATATAATTGACTTAAAAATATACTATTATCATAAATTTCTAAATAGATTAATAGATTAATGAACTTCACAAGTTATCCCCAATCTCCTCATACATAAATGGTCCAATTGTGTTGTTATAATTTATATATGGTCTACCCATGGAGTTCCATTTTAAAGTTGGATTCTAATTTATCAGTGCAAACAAACGTGCCCCTATGCAATGGAGAAATATCTAATTCAATCTCCATAATAATATCCTTAGATTTTGTATCAATGTCAATATTATTAGCATTGTCATTGTTCCAATTTCCCAAATGGTTCCTCACCATTACACTCATCCACTCATGGAAACCTTCTATATGCTCATGCATATCCATAGAATTATATATGATAGAGGGACTATTCATGGTAAAATTTAATGGTGGCTTATAATTGGTTGACACATATAAATTACCCCTATATTAAGCACTTCCAAATCCTTTTCAAAGACATTATCATGATTTCCATTTTTATTATTCCCTTCAACCTAATATTCCATTACACTTATTAATTTAAGGTATATTTAGAAAGGACTTTGAGTTTTAAAATAACACATATGACCCTTTATATAGTTTTCTTCAATTACAAAAAACATCAAATGGATAATATCACGAATGTAAAAGTATAAGGTGAATGCACACTCTCTCCTTATTATGGTCATATTTTTCCATTTATGGTGTGTTTAGATCATCTACAAGATACAAAATTAGTTATTATCAATAGGAAATGAAATTTATAAATCTTTAGGTCTATAAAAGATGATTCATAAATGCCAACTCAAGTAATTATCAGTCATTTGTAATGTGATACCATATGTAAACTATACAATATCTATCATTGTGGATCAACTTATCATGTATCAAATGTAAATTAACTTCCATAAGTATGGGATTTACTAATACAATAAGACTGCACATCTAGATACGATGTAAGGTTCCATATTTGGGAGGTGTTCTCTGATGGATTGGGACTGATAAATCATGTTTAGTCTATATATGGTATCACACTGCAAGTGACTACAAACTATTCTCATTATGAAGGTACAAATCACCTTTTGTATACTTAGAGATTTTTAAAAAAATAGTGCATAATAATTGATATTAATGCATTCATCACTTTTTGACACATCAATTATACCTATGGAATACTTATCCCAGTTTTTTTAGTGTGGATCCCACTTTTGATAGACCTCAAAATAATATTTGTCAAGTTGAATACATCACCATGCACCTTTAATGGTTGAAAATAGATTTATCTACTCAAATACAATCTAAATTATTTTTTTATGTCCCATTGGGACTCTTTTTATTTTTTATAAGACTTAGATGGATAAAGGTTAGTCATGGATTTATATTTTTAAGTACCAAAATGAACCTCCTTGATCATAATAAATTCCCCAAAATGTAAAAAAGAGTAAAAGCATTGGCATATAAAATATTTTTCCTTCACCATAAATAATAAATTATGGAGAAGAACAAAATTCCTATGCAAGAGTGAGAATGGAATAAAAGGAACTAGTAAAAATTTATGGTGACATCATCATTAGATTCTACCCTGAGAGTCAACCAAAACTATTCTTGGTTAATTTTCTCTTCCTATATTTTCTCTTTTCCCAAGATTTTCCTTTGGGATGATAGTAGAAGATGTGGCCTCTCTCCTTTAGCTCCATAGTACACCAAATGTAAGAAGAGGGCTCTTTCACCAAATTTTCACAAGAGACAATAAACATGATAAGGTCAAATATAGGAACAATAATTCAAATGATTACCATAGGGAGAATTTTGAATCATTGATTCAATATAATGCATATCCTCTAGCATGAGGAGTATACTTTCTCCCCTTATTTTATTTTTAAATCTTTCCCCTAGTCCTACACATAATAGATCACACTCAAAAAATGTAGAATAATTACATTGTCAACCTATTACCTAAGCCAAGATAGTTTGGTGTTCATGATAGGTGTATTAAGATAACATCGAGTTCACCATTGATATAAGAATATTTATAGATATCACTCACATAAAAACAACTCAAATAAACCCTAGAATTCACACAAAAAAAGTAAACTATAACACATCAACTTATAGACTAATAGTTATTGTCATTTGTATTAATAATTAGCATACATTATACATCAACATCTATAAAAACTCCATTAAAACACAACTCTTAAACATTCATTTTATGAACAAATAAAAGATATACAATTGCCTCTCAAGGCTCATCCTATTTTCAAAACCCTAGGGTTGACTCCAAGTTTTCTTCTTATAAAATTACTAATAAATTAAGGTCCAAGTATAGGTATAAAAAGAGAGTTCGAGGTGTCTATTTATAGGTTTCCAAGACCCTATTAACCCTGCTAATTTTTATTTAATCAACTCCACTTGTCCATTTATTCCAACAATAATGCATCTTGGCCTCTACCCATGCATATTCTTAAAATATGCTTTATCCATTTGTATCAATCCTCGATCATCTACATAATACTCACCTTGATGTTAATAATATGTAAGATTTGTCCTTCCTTGATCCATTTTGTGTTTATTTCAACATGTGTTTATTTCCTCAAAATGTGTCTTTCTTCTAATCCATGCAATTCACATCATCATTCTTGTGCATCATCAGAATAATTCTTATGCATATTTATTCATAAATGCATTTAAATATTCCTATAAAAAGTCTTTGTCTCATGCATACATTCTCATAGATAAAAATTCTTATATTTTCCTTATGCATGAAAATGAATGACAAAACTCCCCATGTTACTTAGTTGTCTATCCTCAAATAATTATTTATTGACACTTAGTCTATTACACTTGGAAAAATTTAAGATTAACTTTGTGAACCTTTTTCTCAAAATCATCCCAAATCATTACTTCACTAATTACCTTCATGACATCCTATGTAGTTTATCCATTTCTTTCAATTCTACAATTTATTCCCCTTTTTCTTAATATTTCTCAAAATAATCATCTTTTCCTTTAATTTTTCATATTCTTCATCCATATTAACCTTTTCAACTAGTGTTTCATTATATGAGGTTTCAAATTTTACATCCAACTCCATGCACTTTTCTAATACTTTGGCTTTCTAGGAATTTAACTCAATCATATTTTTATACCTTTCTACCATGTATCTTTCATTTTTCATAAGAACCAAAAATTATTTTCTCTTATCCTCATCATTATTTAATTATGAAATAATATAATCCTACATGTTCCCTAAATCCCATAACATGTGTCCTATGATCTCTACTTATTTGAATAATTCCTTCAATCCCTCAACCTATTTCTCCCATGTATCTCTAATTAGTTATACCTTATTCTCACTTGGCTCTTCCTATTAAGGTTGTGCAACACTATCCACTTTTATCTCACACAACAATATTCAAATATTTGTGTTGATAGTATCTATCAATTTCATCCCTTATCTAGATCACTCTCCTCAAATTTTTAGTCTTTCTCAACTTTCTCAATCATAACCTTATTTCACTCAATACCTATGCACTTTATTACTTTCCTTATTTAATTCATCCTTATTTTCCTTAAGATTATTTATAAGATTTCAATATCTTCATCCAATTTTATGCTTCATTGTGTCATGTTCGCATCCAATTTAGCTAACCCCAAACCTAATTGGTTCACATCCATTTTACATGAATCACTATTAAGCATAGGATATTATGAGGAGGGGGGTAAATCAATAATATATATCTTTTTTAATTTTTACATAAACAATTATTCCACTTAAGATATGAAATATAATCAAGTCATAACTCACACAACACAAAGTAATAGAGACACAATATTCATACGTGGAAACCCTTTTGGGATAAAACCATGAAGAAATGTATATCAATATAAAAATTCATAGGCATGAACCTACTAGAGCACCAACCCCAATACAATTTTATAAGAACCAACTTACAGGAGCACCAACTCTTCTACCAAGAACCAACTCACATGAACACTAACCCCTTTGAACAAATGCACCAACCCTCTGGATGAAATAACACTTCTATCTTTGAATTTTTTCTTATATAATAGATGATATGACTTTGTTTCTTCACTCTTTTAGATCTGATCAATTACAATATAGATTTACTACTATATGCCTTTATACTTTACTTATGCTTCTTTGTTTCAACAACCACTTTTCTTCTCAAATATTTCTACTCTTCTTTATTTCCTTCTCTCTCACACTTATATGATCTTCAATCAAATCAAATTCTTGTGATACTTCCACATCTCTTCTCCCTTATATAGTCTCTAAAGGATTTGTCCCATCTAAGAGGTACATCTTCACCAAGAGATGTGACCATTGACATTTCTATCAACACTTCCATTGATATTTCATTTCACTTCTATTGATATTTCCATTCACTTCTAGCAATAATTCCATTCACTTCTAACAACAATTTTGTTTGAGACATTTCCATTCATATTCATTACAGTTCCTTTGACATCAATGACAATATTTCTAGCAATATCCCCCTTTGTCATTGATGGCAACCACATACTAAAACTGTTCCCCCTTGTTTTATGGTATTTTTTGTCTAAATCCTTCTTTGTTTTAGCTCCCCCTTTATATGACATACTCTTTCTATATTTCTCCCCATTTGACATCAATGGCAAAGGGTCTATCCAAGAGTTAGTACTTAGCTCCCCCTTAGTTGATTCTTCCCTTCAATGGCAAGAAGCAAAAGAAATTACTCCCAAATTCTCACATAGGTACTCAAATATGTCCTTCAAAATTTCCTTTGTGAAAATATCTACTATCTTCTCTATTGTATTAATGTATTCCAACTTGACTTGCTGATCTACAACTTTCTCTCTCAAGAAATGGTATCTAATTAGAATACATTTCATTCTAGAGTGCATCACTAAATTATTTGAAATATTGATGGTACTGGTTTTGTCACAGCATATGGAGATAGGTTGATCATACTTCACCTTGATATCTTCCATATTTTTTTTCATCCAAAGCACTAGAGTGCAACACAAATTTACCTCTATATACTCTACCTCTACTGTGGATAGTGAAACTGAATTCTATTTCTTATTTAGCCAAGATACTAGGCTATCATTGAGGGAAAATGCACCTCCACTTGTACTCTTCATATCATCTAATAAAACTACCCAATCTAAGTCTATATATGCCACTAAATTGAAATATCTCCCTATAAGATACCATAATCCATAATCTAGGGTCCCCTTTATATATATGATATCCTCTTCACAACTTGTACATGAGTTTCCTTGGGGGCTACTTGATATCGTGTCACCATGCCTACCACCTGCATGATATCTATTCTATAAGCCATTAGATACATAAGACTACCAATCATTGATCTACATTTGGTGATTTTTCATCCTTACTTATCTTATTTCCTATGACCATTGGTGTGTTAATAGGTGCACAGTCCTAAAAACCAAACTTCTTCAAAATTTCCTTGGCATACTTGATTTGAGAAATAAAGATTCCTTTATTGGATTGAGAGATTTGTAATCCAAGAAATAAAGATAACTCTCTAATCATGGACATCTCAAACTCCTTTTGCATGTCTTCATTAAATCCCTTTGTCAGCTTCTCACTATCTCCTCTGAATATTATGTCATCAATATAGACAACAACTATCAACTGATGCTCACCTACAATTTTGATATATAATTTTCTATTAGTGAAACCTCTTTTAAAGCCTTGATCTTACAAATATTTTTCAAGTCTCACATACCAAGATCTAGGGGCTTGATTCAGGCCATACAAGGCTTTCTTCAATCTACAAACATATCTACTATCATATAAAAGGAGAAATCCTTTAGGCTGCTCAATATATACTTCCTCTTCTAGTTTTTCATTTAGTAATATAGACTTCACATCCATCTGATATACTTTGAAATTTTTAAATACTGCATAGGCAAGAAACATTCTAATTGCTTCTAACCTAGCTACTCGATCAAAAGTTTCTTCAAAGTCAATTCCTTTGATCTAAGCATACCCCTTGCACACTAATCTCATTTTTTCTGGGTCACTTGACCATCCTCATTTAATTTGTTTTTATACACCCATTTTTTGTCAATCGTATTCTAATTTATTGGTCTTGGCACTAGCTCCCAAGTTTCATTCTTTTCAATCTGGTCTAGCTCTTCTTCCATTACTTTCACCCTATGTTCATCATGGCTAGCTTCTAAAAAATTTATGGGCTAAATTTTAGATAATAATGAAAAAATTACTTGCATGGGATTACTTACCAACCTTCTTCTATTCTGCACTCCAGTATCTAAGTATCCAATAATTTGGCTCTCAACATGATTTTTCTGGATGAATTAGGAACTTTGGTGTCTTTTCACTCATCTTCATCTATCTTTTTAACTTCAATGTCTTCTTCTTCCATAATGTCAGGTACTTCTAATGGATTATTTGCTTTCTAAACTCCAGCTTCATCTACTCTGACACTTACACTTTCTATCATCTTTTGAGTCCTCTTGTTATAGAATTTATATGCTTTACTCTTGGAAGAATATCCAAGGAATATTCCTTCATCTGCTTTCAAGTCAAATTTTCCCAAGTCTTCTTCAGTTCTCTTGATAAAACATCTACTATGAAATACTTTGAAGTAGTTGATAGAAGTTGGTCTCCCCTTCCATAGCTCATACAGAGTCTTGTCACTATTGACTCTAAGTTGTCCTCTATTCAGGATATGTACTATAGTGTGTACTACCTCTCTCCAATATTTATCTAGCAACTTGGATTCATTCAACATCATTCTTACCATTTCTTGAATTATCTTATTTTTTCATTCTACAATCTTGTTCTATTGTGGGGTTCTAGTATTTGAGTAATGTCTTTTTATTCCATGTTCTTCATAGTACTTAATGAAATCACTGGACATAAACTCTCCTCCTTGGTTAAACCTTAGGCATTTTATTCTCAAGCCAGTTTTATTTTCAACCAAAGCTTTAAATGCTTTGAAATTGTTGAATGCTTCAAATTTTTATTTCAAGAATGTCACCCATGTCATTCGAGTATAATCATCAATTAATAGCATAAAATACCTCTCACCTTGAGTACTCTGTGTCCTAGCGGGTCCACATAGATCAATATGAATGAGCTCTATCATCTTGGTGGTGGATACTCCTTTGTTTTGAAACATGTTTTGCTCTACTTTCCATTCTGACATTCTTTATAAAGTGTGTTTGAGGGTTTTTTAATTTTTGGAATGTCTCTTACCGCCTACTTCTTGCTAATATTCATAAATTTTTCAAGATTTATGTGAACCATTATTCTATTCCAAAGCCAACTTTATTTGACCTAACTTATACAACATTTTTCTCCTTTGGCATCCATTAGCATGTATAAGTTTTTACCTATCCTATGAGCATCTCTAATCAATTCATCTGTATCTCTCTTTTTTATTTCACATCCTTCTATGAATAACTTGAGTATGTGTCCTTGGTCACACATTTGGCTCACACTTAAAATATTATGCTTAAGTACTTCCACATATAATACATTTTCAGTTTTAGTTTTACCATTATCCAAGATGAGCATACCTTTTCCTATAATTTTAGTTTTGGTATTATCTCCAAATTTTACCGTACCTCCATTGATCTTCTTTAGTGAGATAAACTTGCTTTTATCTCCTTTCATATGTCTTGAACAACAACTATCAATAAACCAAGGATGTCCCTCATCTCTTGCATGAAGTGATGTCTATACAATCATGGAATCTTTAGCTTGCTTCTTCTTCCATGTATTCATTTGATCCCTCTTCTTTATGATTTGAGCCTTAAAACTTGATCCTTGTTCACTAATTCGAACACACTCCTACAATAATGAGCTATGTGTCCATAATTGTTACACTTGTAACATACAATAACTTATTTATCAAAGCTTGATAAGGGAGAAAATGATTGTAGCTTCTATTTGAAGCTCTATGAGTTCCCTTGTCTTCATTCTTGAAATCATTATCCCTAGCTCTCTTCCTACAATCTAGCTTCTTGTGACCAAAATGGTTACAATAATAGCAATAATCATAAAATTAATTACCAAACCTAGTTTGATTAGTGTATCTTAGAGTAAGTGTTCTTTTGTAGTTTTGTTCCTTTCTACCTTCTTTATCAGAGTTGGTCTTCATGTTCTTGGCTTCAGTGTAGTTCTTAGTATTTCCTATATTTACTTTTACTAGAGGCTCCATGGAAGTTATAGCCTTTTCTTTCTCCTTTTCATATCTAATGCCTATCTTGTTTGATAGTGATCTTTGACTTCCCAAAATTTCATTTAATACTTGAGTAATTTTCTCATATTTTAATTCATTAACTAATTTATTATTCACCTTTTCATGATCTCTTTTTAAAGAATCAATCTCAGATTCATACCTTTTATAATATTCATTTTTCTATTTTATTTTGAGACTCTCAAACTATCTCCTATGAGTCTAAGGTTTGGCTTGTCTAACCTTGCCATCACCCTCATAGATGGTCTTAAGCTTCTCCCAAATCTCATGTGATAACTTACATTGCATAACTTTTACAAACTCAAATTTAAAAAGACTGCACATAATAGCATTCATTGCCTTAACATTGTTTTTGTTAGCCTTCTTTTGATCAAGATCTGTTGGTGGTGTTTATGGCTCTATGTATCCATTTACAATAAATTTCCAAATGTCAAACCCAAGGGCCATCAGATATGTCCTCATTCTTATGCTCTAGAAAACATAATTGGTGTCGTCAAACAATGGTGCCTTATTTGTGGAAAAACCTTCCTGGCCTTGTGAACTAGTGATGTGTGCTTTGCCTGATCTACCTTATAGCAGTTAAACTATATCTAAAGGAACTCACTCTAATACCAATTTTTAATCATAGGATATTACTAAGAGGGGGGATGAATCAGTAATAGATATCTTTTTTACTTTTTACATAAACAATTATTCCACTTAAGAGTTGCAATATAATCAAATCATAACTCACACAACACAAAGTAATAGAGACACAAGATTCATACGTGGAAATCCTTTCAGGAGAAAACCATGAAGAAATGGATCTCAATATAAAAATTCATAGGCACCACCCTACTAGAGCACTAACCCAATATGATTTTGTAAGCACCAATTTACAAGAGCACCAACTCCTCTATCAAGCACCAACTCATAGGAGAACCAATCCCTTTGAACGAAGGCACCAACCCTATAGATGAAATAACACTTCTATCTCTGACTTGTTTCTTACATAATAGATGATAGGACTTTTCTTCTTCACTCTTTTAGATCTGATCAATTACAATATAGCTTTGCTCTTATATGCCTTTATACTTTGTTTATGCTTCTTTGTTTCAAAACCACTTTTATTCTCAAATATTTATTCTCTTATTTATTTCCTTCTTTCTCACAATTATATGATCTTCAATTAAATCAAATTCTTGTGATACTTCCACATCTCTTCTCCCTTATATAGTTGTTAAAGGATGTGTCCCATCCAAGATGTACCTCTTCACCAAGAGATGTGATCGTTGACATTTTCATCGACATTTCCATTCACTTCCATTGACATTTTTGTTCACTTTTAGAAACAATTCCATTCACTTCTGGTAGTAATTCCACAACAATTCCATTCACTTTTAGTAATAATTTTGTTCACTTCTGGTAATAATTTTGTTTGATATTTCCATTCATATCCATTACAATTCCTTTGACATCAATGAAAATATTTCCAACAATCACAAAGAAAATCCTTTATAGAGTCTTTAAGTTCTCCTTCCTTAGTCATTATTCTCGTTGACATTTGAAATGATGGATATTCAATGATTATGTCCAAAATTCTTTGTAAATATTCCATGTTGATGTCTCTTTGTTCTTCACCATGATGTTTTTCTACATTATCCTCCTTAGACTCAAGATTGATAAATATCTAATCTAATGGGTTTGGGTTCATCATCCTTTATTCTTACTCATCACCTTTACTTTTTAATGTGATTTATTTTCATTTCTTCTTCCTATTTATTAGGTTCTTATGTGATACTTGTCATCTGAGTGCATCTCATATTATTTTACTTTTATCTTCTTTTTTTGACTCCACTTCCTTGGAACTCTTTTTATTCTCATTCGGCATCATATCGTTATCTTTCAAATAGGTTTTTTTGACCTATTTTAAACTGTAATCATACCCACTCACTTTTTTGTCTTCATCATGAAATTTTGATTTGTTATCGTGCGGATATTCCACTATAAATTCATAAAAATGAATCCCTTACTATGTCTAATAGAATTTTTTGTTAAAGATTTTTTTACATGAATAGGCATTAATGGTGTTATGAAATTAATTTAAATAGTTTTGGATTTTAATATAACTAACACATGTATTTAATTTAATAAAATTTGAATACAAATACATCATAAGAGAGACACAAGTTAGAATGGAAAAACTCAAAACTAGAAAACTCTAGAAGAGTGAGGCGATTCCTCCTCTTACCACTATCTCTTTAATAGTTAAAGGTTAATACCAATATAGACTTCATGAACAACATTTATAACCCAATATCTATATTTAATGCTACTTTATTTCATACACATCTCAACTCTATACACTAATACAATTAAGAAAACACTATTAGGATAACATCAACTAAGTACATTGAAAATTACTTGCTTGATTCAAGCCCAGGCACTACCCAACCACCAAATGTTCCATGCCTCTACCTTATACATAAGCCAATATAAAAGCATCAAGGAATAAATCTACCAAAAGGAGATTAAATGAACAAGTTTCATGTAACCAATAACTACCTTCCTTTACTAGGGGCGTGCTTTCACTAGATATTTCTATCTAGTTTCTAAAGATTTTATATTTATATGTATATTTACATTGATCAAATTGAAATACATTACACTTGGTATAGATGACTTGCTTTGACTCATACTACTTAGAGAGATAAATTTATGGATACTATAATAATATATATGTAATGAAAACATCCATTGATTGTGTAGATTAGCCTAGATTTTTCTATGAATGATTGATGTTATTGTGTGTTACTTGATGTGATGTTTATTACATTGTGTGACTATTTATTTATTATTTAATTAGATATCAATTTTTGTGACATTTTATTGTTATTATATCTTTATGCACATATGTACATATGCTTTTTCAATGATCATTATTATAGCCCTTGGATTTGTTTTCTCTTGGCCCTTATCTTTTGATTATTTATCCTAATATGGAAATGTATGACATGTATTCTACAATAACACATTATTCATAGTAGTTTCATCCTATTGCACATTATTTACAACATATTACTTTCTCACTCCTACATATTGACTATTTGTACTTGTTATGGCCTACATTGAGCTTACATGATCACATACATTTATAGATACTTATTATGTTAGCATACACACTACTTCTTCCTCATCCATTTACACCACCCACATACTTTCTTTAGATATGATATTGTAATTCACAAATATATTGGGGGAATATTTCTTCTCTTCAATTGTTCAACAATGTTATGTTGTTATACTAAGTGCACATTATGCCTTAACACATGCCACCAATTTTTTAGATCCATTCAAATCTTATATTTTTAAAGCCTTTACACTTTGCCTTGATTGAAAATATAAAAGAGTATAAATTCAAATTTCTAAACGTACAAAAAATCAAAATATTTTAAAAAAAACCAGGTCCTATGCATTACTTGTATTGTATATTTACGTGATTTTTTTATGATTTATCACATATGGTAGACTATATATCTATTTTTTATACACATGCATTTCATAGTATATATGAGTGAGATGCAAGACATAAAAATCATCTATGACATGGACATATAAATGAGGGACATTCCTAAAACTAAGAGATACCTTCCTACACTAGGGGATGCTTTCACTCAATACATATTGCTAATTTCCATAATTTTTATCTTTCTATGACTATTTATATTGATCATATTAAACTACATTACACTAGTTATACATGACTCTTTCTAACTCATGCTACTTAGAGTGATCATTTTGTGGATACTATATTTTTATATATGTGATGATAATATCCATTGATTATCTAGGTTAGCCTTGATTTTTTTATGAATGATTGATTTTTTTTGTGTTATATGATGTGACACTTATATTGCTTATTACATTGTGTGACTCTTTATTTGTCCTCTAATTGGATCTATTTTTTTTGACATTTGATTGTCCATTATGTGTTGATATTTCATTATGTGACATTTGATTGTCCATTGTGTGTGGCTCTTGCCTTGTATTATATTGAGTTCCATTGTATGTGTCATGACCATGACATTCTGTTTGACTTTATTTTCAAGTGTGGATATATCTAAGATTTTTTTCTAAGTTTTTTATGTCATGATCCATATCGTGAATTCTTCTTCTTGTATGTGGTGATATGATACATATCATTCATGTTCCATTTATTTATTACTCGATTTATAGGGATCATTGATATATTAACTATTCACTATGTTTCTCATTCATATATTTTTCTTTGCATGACACTTGTATGCTTAGGATACATATTTCATACATACTCAGATGATCTAATCTTACTATAATAACATAATCTACTCATGTTATCATGTGTTTATACACTTATTATATTTTTTTTTATATAACATGATGTGTATAATGCCTCTCTTTCCCCCTAATTTGGAGTATTTTTATCCCTAAAATCTTAGGAACTTATGAGGTGAGGATATTTTTTCCCCGCTTCCTTCTTGGAATGTCATTTTTCTTTCTTTGGAAGCTATCCTCTTATCCCCACTTTCTAATGTTCCTATACTCCTTTCTTCATCGATCTCTCCTTCTTATGAAACACCACATATTTCTTAAATTATTATGAAATTTATGGAGTAAGATATTCAATCAAAAATATAAAAATACCTTCATATTCATCTAGTATAGAAAGATAAAAAATACGTAAGCTCTCAACATACACAACTGAATAGATCTTCATATAATAAGGCAATTCTAATATGAAAGCATCCTTGCCATATTTCTCTAAAATGAAAAATTATACATATCTAAAAGGCTTAAGATTATTATTTTTACCATGGATCCCTGATCTAATCAAGTACAAAAATACCTTGTTTACAACAAGGAAATTATACTTAGTACTATATTAATCATGTTTTGCTTTGTACTTAGCCCATAACCACCCCACCTGCCAACCTCTCTTATACTTGGAGGTGTACCTTCTACATATTATCTATGAATCTCTCAAATTTTTGGAATTTTAAATCCACTTTCTCTAGTTCCATGTATGGTTGTCTAAAAACAAAAGAAAATGCATGTGGAGGTAAATAACCAAAACATTTTTTCCAATGGAGATTTAATTAATAGATGAATGAAGATCCCTATTATAGGAATGATAAATATACACTAAATTTTCATCCTAATTCTTAAGATTTTTACTATTATACCTTCTCAAAAAATTCACCAATGTTATATTGACCACTTCTATGTACCCATCTATTTGTGGATCAGATGCAATAGATCTCTTCAATCTAGTAGCCATCTTATTCCACAAAGTAGATTTATTTTTTCCTAAAAACCTTTAATCATGACTTAAAACAATATAACTTGGAAAAAAAATTGAATCCACACATTTAGAAAAATAACTTAGCTACATCACTACCCTTAAGGGTCTTCTTACAAGGAATAAGAACATAAATATTACTAAACTAGTCTATAACCAAAAATAAATAGCCATGCCCATTCTTTGAAAAATGAAAACCTCCTATGAAATCCATTTAAATTATTTCCCATGGCCAAGAAGGAACCAATAATCACATATATAAACCCAAATTCATATTATTAGGTTTATTCTCTTTACACAACACACATCCCCTTATGAGTCTTAAGCCATCAACTTACATTTTTGCCAATAATCATACATATACAAATTTTATAATGTGATTTTTACTAAAAAAATTGTATATAACCATTTAAATATGTTTTTCTCACATCAAATTAACTCTCTTACTCTATACGTACACAAATCTTAGCCAACTTATAGAGAAACACATCTTGCAGGTGGTAATCCTCTTTGGGATCAAAACATGCACCTTTGGGATTATTATCTCAAATAAATGCTTCAAAAAAATCTGAATCATGCTCATATTATTTTATATATACCTCATGCACAAAAGTTCTAAGTAGAGTTATGATTCCAATAGCTGAAATCATGAGAGGTATAAATAAATTATTATCTAGCTTTTTCGTCACACCTTTATTATACTTAATCTAATTAAATTAATTAAAGAAACTCATCCATTTTTTGTGATGTTATTGTTTTAATTTATTTTTTTCTTTCAAATATTTGAGAGGTTAGTGCTCCTTTTAAATAATGGTTTCTTTCCCCATTAAGTAGTGCTTCCATTTCTTAACTATGTAAACTAGAGCATATAATTATTTATCACAGGTGAAATAATTCATAATTAAACCAAAAAATAATGTTAAATAATAGAAAATGGGCTTACCTCCTTTTAATATTACATCCATTATAACATATTTACTTGCATCCATCTATACCTTGAATGACTACTCCAAATTTGGTAAGGCTAAAATTGATGTAGTACTAGTTTTTTTATTAAATTCCAAAAATGTATAATGTTATTGCTTACCCCAATTAAAATACTTAACCTATTGTAATGGAATGCAACGTTATTTTTACGGATGAGAAAACCTTGATGAACTTCCTCAAATATTGAACTACACCCACTAATCTCCTTGTCTTAGTCACATTGGAAGGCTTGGCCTAAGCTAAAATGGCTTTTACATTTGACAGATCCATCCTCAAATTTACATCTCAAACCACAAGTCTAAAATAAACAAGTGATTGTTGTGAAAAATCATGGTTATTTTCATTCAACAATAGTTTTTTCACCTTAAAAACTTGTAAATCTTATTTCAAATGAATTATATTTTCATCATAAGTATTGTTGAAAATAAAAATATCATCCAAGTAAATAGTGAAAAAATAATCTATGAATGACCTCAATACTTCATTCATTGACTACATGAAATTAGATAGTTTATTACATAATCCAAAAGGAATCACTATCCACTCATACAAACATTACCTTGTCTTGAATATTTATTTTCCATGTGTCCTCTTTTTCAATCCTTACTTGGTGAAATACTTTGCATGTTATGATTAATCCAAGAGATTTTCAATCTAGGGAAGAGGATAATTATTCTTTATGGTTATCTTATTGAAAACTCTATATTAAACACATATTCTCCATGTCTCATCTTTCTTATGTACAATCAAATTAGGATAACTACATGAAAAACTGTTAGCTTCGATTACACCTTGATTTAAAAAAGACTATAACTATTGTTTTACCTCATTTACATCCATCTAGGACTATTGATAGATACCATTATTCACAAGAGGTTAATCTAGTAATGATTTAATCTCATGCTCAATGACTCTTACTCTAGAAAACCTATGACATTTTTTAAACTTCCTTAAATTTTTGTAGCCTCTTTTCCATTCATTTATGCTCTTTTTTATTAAACATACCATGAAAATTGTTATGTTCTGCTACTTTATCTTCCATATCTCTTAAAAGAATAAAATAAATTTTCCCACTTGCATTAATTAAACACTTAGCTTGAGAAGCACGTACCAAAGAGATTTAAGAATAAAATAAAATTTCCCACTTGCATTAATTAAACACTTAGCTTGAGAAGCATGTACCAAAGAGATTTAATATTTACCTTCATAGGCTTTAATGATTTGTCTTTCCCTATCCTTAACCAAATGTTATTATTATCTCTTCTCATGAAGATAGAATCATGGATGTTAAAGACTACTTCACACACATCAAGAGGTATAATATATGCCAAAACCTCATCAATTATATGTGCATTCATACCAAATTTCACTTTGCATTATTTGGTTACATTTATATCTACTTCTTGTTTCACCCAACCCAAAGCATATGGATTAGGATGGTTGTATGTTTCCGATCTAAGATTTTCTATAACTCTTTATTAATCTAATTTTCTTAAGAGAAAGAATAAAAAAGAGCATTAACCTTAGTTTTATTAATTTAAAATTTGATATGGAAAATTTTGGTAAGCTCATTTTTTTTTTAGAATTATTGCTACCCAAATATACCTCCTTTTGAATTGAGGTATAACATATTTTATCATTTACATTATATCTGCACACAAATTTTTTCCATTGGAATGAATGCATATCCTTTTTTTCTTACTTTTTTACAGATGAAATTTTAGATACTACTACCAATAAGTGTCCTCTAAATGACTATCAACATCATAATGCATTTTAGTATCTTTTTTAGAAAAATTGGTAGTAATTACACTTACCTTTCCCCTTTTGCTTAAACTAATTTAATATTTTGGTTTACTTGGAGAGATAGATGAACCCTTTATTTTTATCCATCTCTAATCAATGAATTCAAAAATAATCCTTATCTACATATGTAGTATTATCTAAGAGTGTGGGTGTCCTCAAATGGCTATGGATTCCATCCACATACTTAATTAGGATGTCTTGTTCTACTACATCTTTTCTCAATTGGGTTTCCTTCTTGTGGAACTCACATGTATAGTCTTGCACATTTTGGTCTTGCTTTTGCCTAAGATATTGCCAATACATGGACCTCTATTCCTCATAACAAATAAGATAGAATTATCTCTTGATCATTATTTTGAATTCAACCCATTTATTAATTTTAGGTGTTTTATTAACAACTAAGGTGTGAACATAACATTCAAATAAAATATCATGATCAATTAATTTTAACCTTGCAAAATATATTTTTATAACCTTCATTAATTTGATGCAAATTAAAATATAACTCAATTTGAGCTAGTTAAAATTATAGATTCTTCACATTCACCTCATCTTCATATGGTTGAATCAAAATATTTTCTTCAACTTTAAATAGATGTGACACTAACTGGTATAGGGATTTCCTTTTCATGTTCTAGAGATTTGAGATCTTCACTTGCTTTAAGAGATTTTACAAAAATACCTAGCTTCTCCATGAGAATCCCCATAATGGACTCCAACTTATCAATCTTTATCATGGATAAATATATCTTAATAACATCATCTTCCAACCTATGGAACCTTTCTTCAGTTATCTAAGATTCTTTTTCATCAAAATGGGTCATGCTTTCAACTTCTCTATTCCACTTCCTTGTTGATATCTCTTTCTACAAAGAAACCAATATACCTTCACCACTAGAACTTATTTTTTGGTAACGGTAATAAAACAACACAATAGTCATAATTATAAAAAATCATACATAATGGAAATAATAATTATATTTGATACCAATATGATATGTAATTGTGTAGATATTCCATTATAAATTCATCAAAATGAATACTTTATTATTCTATAGACTTTTATGTTAAAGCTTTATATTTTATTAAAAAAATAAAAATTAATGGTGATATGAACTAAAGTGAAATATTTTTTTATTATAAGTGAACTAACACATATTTAAGATGATCAAATTTAAATACAAACATATCAGAAGAGAGACATAAGTTAATATTGAGAAATTTTGAAAGAGTGAAGTGATTCCTCTTATTTCTAGTATCTCTTTATCAATATTAGGGTACTACCATTAATTTTCTTCATGAACAACACTTACATTAAAATATTCTCAAAACTTATATTGAATTATAAATACCTATAGATACACTAATTTTATACACATCTCAACTCCAAACAATAATATAACCAATAAAACATTGTGAGGATAACAAAAAAAAGTACATGGAAATAATTTATTTGATTCATGCTCAACCATCAAATGTTCCATGCCTTTTCCTTTTATAAAAGCCAATATAAATTCATAAAGGAATAAACCTACCAAAGGAAATAAAATTAACAAGTTATAAAAATGGGAATGTTTGAGCCATTCCACTACCTGTCTCTTGTCCATAAATGAAACCACCACTTTGTGCAGGTTTAAATGGCCATCTAAATGAACTAGTGATTTTTTAACCCTAGGTTAGCTACAAAAAAATTGTATACAAGAAATAACAATTTTTATTATTATTTGATAGGGTAAATGCTTTTGAAACTGGAGCTATAAACTGAGTTGGTGAGGGTTTTGACAACTGGACCCACATCTAGGTACATCAAACAGGATGAATGATCCCCCTAACTACCAAGTGTATCATCAAGGGTTTGAATCCCCCAACCAAAAATAGGAGAAGTAAAGGTATCCCCAACCTTGGTGATACTAGAGACTATGAGGGTTTTAAGGATTCCCACAATTAGGGGTTTTAAGGATCCTGTAACCTGTGAGTACAACAAAGAGGGTTTGAAGGCTCCTTCAACCTTTAACAAGTGGAGTAAAGGCCCCATGTCTATGAAAAACATGAGTTTTTTAAGGCTCTCTTAACCTTTAATAGAGTAAATATCTCATGATCAAGGCAAGATGAAAGAACAAGAAGTAAAGGTACCCATGACCTTGGCAAGACTATGGAACATGAGGGTTTTAAGGATTCCAAAAACTAGGGGTTTTAAGGATCTTGTAACTTTAGAGTAAAAAAAGAGGGTTTTAAGGTTCCTCCAAATTTAAACAACTATATTGAAGGTCCTATGATCGATTCAAAACTAGATAACAAGTGAAGTAAAAGTCCCAAGGACCAAAGCAAGATAACAACTAGGTATTTTGAGTTTTTATAACTTGAAGTGCACTAAGAGATTACTAAAAAAGTGGAACTCAAGGGGAGGTCTCCCTTCATCATGTCTTTCCTAAAATCACTGCACATTAGAGGATCCCCTAGGGAGGGAGGTCTTCCACCACCAAGGTCATTCGCATAGCCTTCATACAACAAAGTACATTGAAAGGGTTTATCTTCCCTATAAGATTCACTTCTTGGTAAATTACACCAAATGGTAAACTAAAAAACATGAGTTTGACTATAAAAAGAGGGCTTTTACCTCCTAGGAGATCCACATAACTTTTTTAATTCTGAATCACAACAAGTGGACACACACTAAAATAGACAGTCTTTACAAAGTAAAAGAGGGTTTGGAGGCCCCCAAAATCATAGAACATAAAACTTGAGGGTTTTAAGGAACCCACAACCAAGGGTTTTGAGGAGTATGTAACCTTGAGAACATAAAGTTGCTTCAAAGTAGTAGGTCTAAAAGGGTAGGCACCCTTGTCCATGTCTTTCTTGAGAATACTACCAGACAAGGGACCTTCTAGAGAGGGAGATCTTTTGCCATGTAAGAATTCAACCCAATCTCTATATAGCCAAAACATATCAAGTGGATTTCCTCCATTCTCTCTTTTTATATAGCTAAAAGAGTCCATCATAAAATAGGGGCCTCCTAAACCTAGAAAATGACCTTCCACAAGCATTAGTATTTTAAAAGAGATCCAAGAACATACCATACTCAAAAGAAATAAATGGGATTTTTCATTAACAAAATAATTAGGAGTGAAGACACTGACTTCTTTAATATTCATTACATTCGATGTAATAGTGGAGTGGGTTCTTCTAATACCCATCCTGCACCACAATAAGAACCAAGGGTGGGGTATTCCATCATTCACCCCATAAAAAACCTTAAAAAGAAAATCATACTAAATAAGACCAAAGTGACAAGGGAAGGCATATGGCATTCCATATATAGATTATTCTTATGTATAATGATGACATCAATCCAAGCTCATCTAAGGGGCATGATAACATCGCCACACCACTGGATAGTCTCCAAGCCAAAAAAATGGATAAAAATCTTACCAAGGTTAGGAATCATAGGGCTATGATCTCCTTATTTACTCATTTTCACTTGAAGCATATTACAGAATGCAGATCCTATCCAATCAAAGTCATCCTATCATAAATCCATGGTATTGTCATTAGGAAGAGTGCCTCATTATCATTCTAGAATAGAAAAGCCCAGTTGTGACACCCCAAACTGATCATCTAGGGTATTGACCTTAAGGAAATGCAGGCCTAAGAAGAGTGGCCAAAGATTTTTGTTGAGCTCCACATGGTCAAAAATCAAAACAATCCATCAACCCATGACACACAGCCACTACAAATCTATCATTTTAGAGATAAATAAAGGGAGAGTGAAGATCCAGTTACTAGTCATTTTTCCTCCATCCTTGAGCCCCAGGCAATGTATTCTTAATACACTAACCCCAAACCCCAATAGCTTTGCTTGCCACCATCCTCATCATTTCCATCACCTTCCTTGCCACCTAAGGTTTCACACCCATCCCCCAATTCAAAAATTTTGACCGTTTTATACTTCAGATTTATTACCATTTAAGTACAATACATCACATTACCAATAATTCAAAGAGGGATAAAAATCAAATGTAAGAACTAGCAATTTTTTTACCTTTAAAAAAAACATTTATTTTTAAAAATTGGGACTTCCACACATCTTCTCATCAATAAGTTTTATATTTTCATACACCTAGTCTTGTCTCTACAAACCCCTATGTACTTTATGATTAACCTCTTGACTACAACTATACATTGAAAAACTACTTAGGAAGTGTTACAAGTGATCCAATTTGCATACTTACATATTAAACTAGTTATCTGTTATGGCTAACAAATATTGACCCAAATTTTGGATCAAATTTAGAGCCTTTAGCTTCCCCCTCCTTTCTTTCTTTGGCCTCTTTCCCATCATCCCCACCTTATTTCCTCTTTTATCTTGGAGCCATTGTCTTCTTTTGTTTCTTAATCTCACCTTATGTAGAAAATTATAATTTTTTTCTCCCATTATGGTGACACGTCTATCCATTTAGGCTTAGTGCATGCTAGTTTTAAAACATGCATCAAATAACACTTCACTTCATTCATGACAATCTCTTACTCTAGATCTAATTGTAACTTATCATCTTCATAATCTTCAATGTAATTTGTGACTTTCTTCCCATCAATGATGAATATATATCTCAAGTATACCCTCTCCATGTCCATTTCCTCCAAATTAATAGTTTCATATGGTATTCCATCTAATCTATCCAATGCTCTCACCAAATAATGCATTAACAATATATATGGAAACTTGATCTAAGGGTTTTCCTTATCTTTTTGCTCCTTAATACCTAGAAATATGTAATGAGACATTACATAGAAAGTAACATATTATTTTTATGCTTATACCATTATCTTTGAAGTGCCACCCTTTATTTACTAATTTAATATCTCTTTGTTGTAGGCCTAATTCATGCAATATACACATCGATGTATGACATACTTCTATGTGTGAGATTTCATCTCTTTCAGGACTTCAAATACCTAACTCTCTAGGATGCCTACCTCATCTATTATTATCAAAATAAAATACATTCACCACTATAATTTACCTCTAAAAACATTACCTTAGACCAACATACCCTATATTTTGGTCACTTCTGTTGGTATACTTATCTTTTTCATAAAAATTACAAATTATTATACTACGTGGAATCCTCAACTCTACCATAATTTTTCACATAACTCTCTAATATTAATTTAAATAAATAGTTCTTTTTTAAAATAGTGTTGTTCATTGGCATCAACTTCAGATAAACATATATTTGAGATATCTCAAACTTGTGCAATTCCATCTACCTTCTCATGAATCCACATCCATTCGCTTAAATTGGCTCTCCTCGTACATGGATTCTTCACTACCCATCACTTCTTTCTCATTGGATTTTATGTAATTTTCATGTGAATTACTCGTGTCCCCTCCCCATTTTGTGTAGTTGCCTACACCACCAATATGACTTAGTTCTCCCTCAGAAGTTGGTTCCATACTTCACAATATCTCTTCCCTTTCTATAGATTCATCCATTCTCACTTTTATTACACTAAGTCAATATCCTCCTTAGCCCACCAATGTCTATCCCTTGTATGGCATAGATTTTAGCTTACCATTACTAGGGTTTCAAATAAAATTTTATTTTTCATCTATAATTATTCAAACATGTTCCAACAATTTCCACACTCCTTACAAACAATGTCTTAGCAACAGAACCACAATGTTGTGATTTTATATTAATCACTCCATTGGTCTTGCACTAACCAAATCATTCACAATAAATGAATAATACTTACAAAATTTACTTATCACCTATTATAATAGACCAAATCAATCTTCAGAGTGAATGCATTAAAATATCTAGGATCTATAAAGGAAACATGTAGAACTATAAGGAATATATAAAAGCCTTGCACAAAAGACTTTGTAAGGAGGGATAAAGACAACATCAATAATAATAGGATTTAATCTCTATAATATTTATAGCTATATGTGTTGAAGTGTTAATTTAATCTTTTGCTATAAGAGGAGAAAAAAGATGAAGAATTAGAGGAAGAATAATTTCCGTTATTGCCTAAGGTATGTGTCTCTTACCTTGTATTGCCCTTTATATAATATAAAAAATATGTAGTCAAAAATCATGTCTAATATTTGTGTATTCATCTTCCATTTTTCAATAATGATCCATTTAATAAATAAGAAAATGTAATATAAGTAATTAAAATATAAATCTTTATCTATATGTACACACTATGTTATTAATTTATTGTCCCATATGCACCATTATTTTAATATTTTATTACAATGCATGTCATATTCTTAATTTTAAAATATGTCAATTCTTTTTGCAAATTTTTTTATATTCATATTTTCTATAAATATTATTTTAATTTTTAAGGAACATATTTATTAATTTGGTAATAAAATAATGCTAGCTCAATTATTCTACATATAAAAATTATCATTATAATTTTTTTAATTTAATTCTAATTATTTTAAAAACTCAAAAAAATTAGTGTATTTATGATCTATAAATAGGTAGATTTCCTAATCTAAAAATTTTACATATTGGATCCTTATAGATGGATTAGTTTTTAAAGCCAAAATTCAACTCTAAAAATATAATCAATTAAAAATAATAGAATGCAAGTAATAATGAACACTGCACACAAGTTGATAATGGAGTTCAACAGATGCCTACTTCTCTAAACGATAAACTCATTCATTATAAAAATCTATTTACAAGTATAAATTTAAAACTTACAAAACTATAATGAATGTATCACAAATTTAAGCTCCAATCGGTCTTGCAGAGACCTAGACTAGTCTTGGAAGGCTTGCATAATGTTCTGGCATGACCTCCCTGATTCACACCTTCTTGTTGACTTCTCCTCTGTTACATAGCCTCCAAGATCTTCTAAATAGAGCTAAGCTAGAATAGGCATCAATCATTGGCTCCATAAAATTATCCTCCTCTACGGCCTCTAAGTAGTGCTAATTCCTTCAATAGATCTATTATTTTAATACTTGAATAAATAACACCCTATGAATAATAGAGGATCAGAGATTTTGTAGTCCCATACAATGTTCTTCTAGTGCTCTAAAAAACCCTCTGCTCATTTCCTGAGTTTTGAGTAATAAACACTAGAATTAGGCTTTATAAGCCTTTACAAAGCAATAATAATAAGAAGAAAAATCTAAATGTATTTTAATACACTTGAAATGCCTTCATAATCTAGCTTAAGGTTTGCAAATTCAAATTAAGCTCAAATGCCTTTGCATGAATTAGGCTTGAGTGACTTGAGTGTGAATTCCTAGAATTCCAATCAAGTTTTCCATCCTAAAATGAACCTCCACCCCCTTTATATACTTATGGAGGATCCACTTTTTGAGGTTTGGATAGTAATCCCTTTATAATATTAATGGGATTTAACATTAGCCCCCCACTTATCCCATATATATAGATTCACCATTATCTATACCTTTCAATAAGGCTCATATATGGGATAATAATTTATTTATTTATTTAAATGTCCCATATTTTGACTAGTCTATGCCATGTGTCACATGCAAATTTATCCACATGTCCCATGCTAATTTGTCCATGTACCAGCATTTAATTGGTCCATATTGCCACATCATCACTTTTACAAGGTTTGACCATAACTTTGACTAGCCATAACTTTCATATATGAACTCAAAATTGGTCTATTCAAAATGGTCGAAAAGCTTATGATGAGTTTTACGTTATGGAACTTGTTCAAGACCATCAATTTTTCTAGTTTGACTAGCTTTGACCACTTGTTGACCAAACTTTTACCAACGATAACTGGAGCATATGATGTCCCTTTTTTTCATTCTAATAGTTTTTAGAAAGCTCTTAATGATCTCTACATAATGGACCACATTTAAATAAAATTAGGGAACATATGAAAATATCCTTTAGATCATGCCTCCTCATTGAGAAGGCTTTTGTTATACCAAAAGCTGAAACATTCATGTTCTTGATATTGGATTTGGTTCTTTGCAATGCCTCATCAAGATATCTATAGTGGACTCTGTGGCCTCTAAAACTACTATTCCAATATGGGTAGGCTATGCAATTCCTTTCCTATGAAAAATCATCAATTCATTTTAAGCACAACATCACATAAAATGATCAATTTGAAAAAGACATCTCAATTTCAAAGAGATAAGTGTATGACTAATTCGATGATCTAATAGTAAATAAGCTATCTTGTATAGCGTGGAGATAGCATAATTTGTCTATGTCATTGGTTGTATTCCCAAAATGGTGAACTACCTATAACTATAAAATATCACCTAATACAACTATAGAAAAAATGTTGTCCACATATGGGTCTTGAATTGCATCCTACACATTCTATCATCAGATGAAATTTCATAACAACACCTACTTCAATTATAAGTATCAAGTAGGTACATTTAACACGTCCCAAACAACCTACGTATACTATTGTTAACTTCATAATAGAGTTAATTAAAATGTGAGAAAAACCAAGCATGATAAACCTATCATAAGATTCTCCTCATCTGGTTACCCCAAAAATATTCAAAGCTAAAACATTGGCTAATTTTCCTTTCATCAATCATTAGAAATCTCAAAGATGATTTAAAAAATTTGCATGTTAATCTACAATTCTAGCTATGCAAACATAAAACTAAAGAACTTATTACCAGCCCATTTTATCATATTATAATGTTTAGGTGGTTTTATTTTCTTAGTAAATACCTAGGTTGACTCATCAACTAGTCATGGATTAAGAACTTCATTTACCTTTACAACAGGTTTGTATTCTATCTTCATCTTATTGTTTTGAGATGGATGAAGTCTCCAACACTGTTCAACCCAATGCCCATTCACATGACAATGAGTATAAAATTTCCTCTTGGGCTCCTTCTTGGATGAGGAATCACATTTTCCATTTCTCACCTCTAAATGACGAAATTGGTCTTTAGTACCTACCTTGTTTCTGATGAAAGGCATTAACTTCTTTAGAAATGATGTTATCTTCCAACAACTAGCAAAAAAATGGTTACTTACCCCATAAAAAGTGAAAGGAAAAGCATACCATATTTTATGTATATCATAACCATATATTTTTATACTAAAAGAGAGGATTAGAAGTTTTAGAATTTACACAATTTTTTCTAGTGCTATGTTGAGTGTAAGAATGAGGAGGTAAATTTTCATTACCTCTTTTGGTCATCTATTTACACCTTTCATCATCATATTGTGATGAATTTTTTCTCTGCATGGAAGAATTCTATTGTACTAGTGACGTAAACACTTGGCTATTAATATATTTTCTTCCTTCAGTGGATTTGGAACTCTCTCCAATTCCATTCGCTCACTAGCATAACCCAAACCTATAAAATGAGGATGATTCTCAACCTATATTAGGTTAGTAATACCTTGGCTACTCTTGCCAAGACCTCTTCTGTTAAAACCCATTTTAAATAATAGTTTTGAGCCAATACCTTTGGTGTGTTTCTCAAAATCACCAAAAATTGCATCAAAAACTAACTGGGAGGATACATGGTGAACTTACAGTGTAATCATCTATCATGTCTTTGTATCTATGGTGAAAGTTAACTCCTTCTATTCACTACTTTGCAACTATACCAAGAACTCATATTTGGTTTTCAAATCAACTTTCAAGCATTCAACCTCCTCTTTTAAAGAGTGAAACTTGGATCTTAGGAAAGTATTCTCATCTTGGATCTGTTTATTGAACACTTTGAGCTCTTCAAGCCTTTCACATTTCAAGGCTTTGCCCATGGTTTATTACTCCTATAAAAAACATGTATCTCCAATAACTACACACTACATTGGAAGATTAAACAAGTCCAAAATGTATGAAAGTAATTGAAATTGATATCAATAGGCTATGCAATTAGAAGCAAATCCTGCATTCAAACTACTTTGATAACAAAATTAATCTGTAAACACATAGATTTCCTACTCTAAAAATTTTACTTACTAGATCCTTATAGATGGATTAGTTTTTAATGCCAAAATTCAACTCTAAAAATATAATCAATTGAAAAGAATTCAATGTAAGTAATAATGAACACTGCACAAAAGTTGATAACAGAGTTTGGTAGATGCCTACATCTCTAGATTCTCTAAATGATGAATCGATTCATTATAAAAATCTATTTATAAGTACAAATTTAAAACTTATAAAACTATAATGAATCCATCATGAACTTAAGTGCCAATTAGTCTTGCAGAGACCCAGACTAGTCTTGGAAGGCTTGCATAATGTATGGCCTCTTTGCTTCTCACCTTCCTTTTGACTTATCTTCTGTTGCATGGCCTCCAAGAGCCTCTATACAAAGCTAAGTTAGAATAGGCATCAGTCATCGGCTCCATAAAATGATCCTTCTCCATGGCCTCCAAGTAGTGATAACTCCTCCAATAGATCTATTATTACAATACTTACATTAATAACACCCTACGAATAATAGAGGATTGGAGCTTACATAATCTCATATATTGCTCCTCTAGTGCTCCACAAAAAACCCTCTGCTCTTTTCCCAAGTTTTAAGTAATAAACACTAGAATTAGGCTTTATAAGCCTTTACAAAGTAATAATAACAGTAAGAAAAATTCAAATGTCTTTTAATACACTTGAAATGCCTTCACAATCTCACTTAAGGTTTGCAAATTTGAAATAAGCTCGAATGCCTTTGCATGAATTAAGCTTGAGTGGCTTGAGTGTGAATTCCTAAAATTTCAATCAAGTTTTCCATCCTCAAATGAACCTCCACCCCCTTTATATACTTGTGGAGGGACCACTTTTTGAGGTTTGGATAGTAATCCCTTTACAATATTTATGGGATTTAACATTATCCCCCAACTTATCCCATATATATGGCACTCACCATTATCTATGCCTTTAAATAAGGCTCATATGTAGGATAATAATTTATTTATTTATTTAAATGCTCTATGTTTTGACTAGTTTATGCCATGTGTCACCTAAAAATTTCACATGTCCCATGCTAATTTATCCAAATTTCAGCATTTAATTGGTCTATGTTGCCATGTCATCACTTTTACCAGGTTTGACCACAACTTTGATTGGCCATAAATTTTGTATATAAACTCAGAATTGGTATGTTTAAAATACATCAAAAATCTTGTGATGAGTTCTACACTATGAAACTGATTTAAGACCATCAATTTTTATAGTTTGACCAGCTTTGACTACATGTTGACCAAACTTTGACCAATGATAACTGGAGCATAGAATGTCCCTTTTTTGCATTCTAACAGTTTTTGGAAAGTTATTGATGATCTCTACACAATAAACCATGTTTAAAGAAAACTAGGGAACATCTGAAAATATCCCCCAAATCAATTTAGGAGTCCTATATATCAAAGAGATAGTGTTTTTGTAATATATAAAGTAAATTAAGAAGAACCTTTCTAGTTAAACTATGTAAGAGATTTTTTAATCAGAAGATTTTTGATTGAAAAATCTATTACACTATTTAACCATAAATCTTCTTCTTAAAGTCCTATATGTATTTTTACAATTTTTAAGCCATACATTTTTTATTACTTTTTAATTGTAAAGTGTCTTGACATAATTTTTGGTACATTTACATCATAAATTATGTCATAACAGTTTATAAATTAAAAATATTTAATGACATTTTAGAATAAATATTTTATTTTCTAATCACTAATGTTTTCACATAATCCATAATGAGGAGGAAAATAACATTTAGATTGCATTTGAGGGGTCTATTTACATGTTTTTTTAAGATCTATCATCATCAACCCTGAATTCTTTAGATTTGTCCTTTTTTGGATCAAATGGGAGGAAGTTAAAAACATTATGGCAATGGGGGAAAAAATCACATGACAACATTGATGAGGACTTAGATTAGCCTTATCAAAAAGACATTTTAGGTACCCTGCCCATAATTTTAATTTTTCTATAACCTTGTCAATTAAAATTTTATTAATTTTTTTCAACATAGGATGAACAAGGAGTCTTGAGATTTTTACATCCTCAATCCCCCTCAAAGTTAGAGATAAATTACTCTATTCCACAAAGGATTAAAAAGGATGAAAAATTTTTAAATCTTGTGGCATTATATCCATCAATCAAGTGGAAGACAATTTGGAGCGTGACATAGATGAGGAGGATGAATAACATTCAACAGTTAGAAACCAAAATATACCCATAGAGATTCTTGCATATTTTTTATATTCCTTGTGGAAAAATAAAAAACACAAATATGATTTAATGAGTAGGGTCATACATGCATGATTCTACTTATCATCCCTATTAAAACCATGTAGGGAGACTATTAGGATTCTAACCAAGGAGGAAGGCTCACATATATAAATTGGCCAAATTTTTTAGCTAATCAAAAGCAACATGTATTAATGTAGTTAAAGAAAAAAATGGATATGAAATTCCTATTAAACATACAACTTTAGTAATAGGGGATACCTTAAGGAGAGAAAGAGACAATTCTACCAAGAAAAAAATAAACCTATTTATGACAAGAAAAAAAATAAAAAATGATTACATAAATGTCATTTGGGAAAAAAAAAACTATCATAAATTATCACACAATAAGAATAATTTATAAAAAACAAAAAAATTGGGTTATGTGAATATTCTAAAAAAGAGGGTACAAGATAAGCGTGTTATCGATCACACCAAAAAAATAGAGAGAGGGAAGTCCACATATATTTTTAATCTTGCTTCTCTATTATATTTCCATTTAAAATGTTATGACCACATCAGCATGTCCTTTAAGATAGGTTGGGATGAGTTGTTAAATTCCATTAATGTTTTTGTTGAGAAAGTGAAGGTATTTTGGGATTTTATACTCTTTGAATGGTTATAATCTATCTGCATATTTTTAAATTATCTTTATGTTTTCAATATTATTTAAGAGTTTTTGTAGATAACTCAATGCACATGTTGAGAAGGGAATAGTGTGTACATAAACAACATCTCTATATAATATTAAATTTGATTTTATTAATTTTTATTTATTAACGCATGATTTATTTATTTTTCGGCATAATGACAAGAAATGAGAAAAACATAGAATATAATTGTAGTTGTTGTTGACATGGTTGGATATATAGAGGTAAATTGTTATAAAACAAGAAATAGACTTTTTTATTTGGTTGTTTCTAGTTAAAATATATAAAAATACAATTCAATATAATAAAATATTATTTATCAATATTTCCTTTTATCACTTATATTATTATGACAATTCCCATGTTGCCTTCATTATTTAGGGGCAGTGAATCATCCATAAAATGACACCTAATACAAGGATGAGGACACTAATAATGATAGAGTTTAAGAGAATAATGATGATGTAGATTTTGACATTGGATAAGATGATGATGACAATGACATAGAGGATAGTGATTAAATCACTATATATGTTATTATAGTTTGAAAAACTCTAATAACAATTAGTATTGTTATTTTTGGTACTTATAAAACTATATTTTTGTAACTTTTATTTAGTCACATTCATGATTATCTCATATATATATATATATATATATATATATATATATATATATATATATATATATATATATATATATATATATATATATATATATATATATATATATCTGTGTGTGTGAGAGAGAAATGTAATAAATTTAAAACTCAAAGATACATTACATAATAATCAAAATAAATAAATAAATAATTAACATATTAAATGCAATAAATTTAAAATTCAAAAATACATTACATAATAATAAATAATTTAAAATAAAAACAATTAACTATATGACATACAAATAATTAAAAAATGAAAGATAGTGGTAAAATATAATTTAAGGCTTGAATTTAAAATCTAAACATGGTACTAAATTTATATTTATATATAAATATATATATATATGTACATACTATATATATATATATATATATATATATATATATATATATATATATATATATATATATATTATGTACGTATATATATATATATATATATATATATATATATATTTAGTACCATGTTTAGATTTTAAATTTATATATATATATATATATATATATATATATAGTACCATGTTTAGATTTTAAATTCAAGCCTCAAATTATATTTTACCACTATCTTTCATTTTTTAATTATTTGTATGTCATATAGTTAATTGTTTTTATTTTAAATTGTTTATTATTATGTAATGTATTTTTGAATTTTAAATTTATTGCATTTAATATGTTATTTATTTATTTATTTATTTATTTTGATTATTATTTTATCATAATTTTTAAGTAATGTGACCATTAACCCTAATTCAAATAAATTAAATAGAATATATCCAAATATTATAAATTAACTTGCAACAAGTAAAATGATAGCAAAAAAAGTAATTTGACAAAGTACATTTGAATGAAAGAAAACTAACTATGAACAAAATCAAAGACTTAGTTGTTTATTATTTGAGATCTGACAACATGAAATTGACAAATGGTTGGAATTGACTAACAGGGACTGATTTTACAAATGCATAGACGTTGGAACTAAAACTGATAAAGAACATGATCATCCAAACTGGGATAATATTAACTATCACTATAGTTTGAAGTTGGTTGACCTTGTCCTCTACTAAAAATAAAGGAAATTAGGTCATGGTCATTTATGATAGTTTAAATCATGTCTGTGTGTAGAGACTTAACCTTTCAATACACATAAATGACCTAAAAATGAGTTCTTCAAATTTGAAACCCTAATAGGGATTATAATAGTTGTAAAAATATAAATGAAAAATGGGAGATTGTAATAGGCTTAGCTAACCCCAATCACCCTCATAATGATTTAATAATTCTTTAATATCCAATACTCTAAAGAGGGAAATCAAGCCCATGTAGTTCTCCCACTTAGAGTGATTTGTGCAATTATACTCCTTTGACTATATAAATTCATTAAGAGATGTATTGAATAGTTGATCATGATTTACTTTAGCTTAGATAAAATAATCTCGTGACTTAACTAAGGATTGCTTCAAATGATTAGAATTAAAATTAGGAAGAATAAGGAAGATTTGATCAATGTGCAATTGTCTAAGTGTGCCTCTATATTGAAATTTCAAAGTGGTAGAACAGGTGACTTAAGTGCACCTTCATAGCAATCTAAAATGGGAAAAATTGCACTACCTATCTAAAAAATATAAACTAATATATAAAGGAGGGTTGTTTTTTGAAAAATTATCATTAGAATGGTTGAGGACAAGATCAACCCATAAGGGACAAAGATACATGCCACTATTGTCCCCCATTATTTGCTCTTATCTTTAAGTGAAACATGTATATTTTGGGTCTGGACACATCTTTACATATGCTTAGAATTTTATAACATTTATTTAGGTTTAACATAACAATTTAGAAATGAATAGGTCCACATAGATGTTTAGGATAGAGTGAGATCGACAAATAGGTCCATATTAAGTGCTCAAGTGAATTAAAATGAAAGTGGACCAAAAATGACATTATCAAGTATAATGACATTATCAAGCATTCATGAAAAAAATTGATTGACAATATTTACCCCCCCCCCTCCATTTTAGAAATAAAATTAATAGAGTAAAATAAGAGATAAACCTTAGTGTGTACAACACACTTTTTCTTTGAGAGAAAACTCCAATCATGTAAGATATTTCATAAAAAGCCAGAAATGATGTAAAAGATGTTGATTCTCAGATGTGAAAATAAAAATTGAAATGTAACTTGAATTTGAAAATATCTAAAACAACAAGGAATGAGTACACATGTATGTGTGAAATTAATGTTGCTCTTGTAACTTTTATTGGAGATGATGCTTCCTTGAAGTATGCTTTCCATGAAGCACTTAGATAGGTTGGTTCCTTATCTAAACTAACAGATAATTATAGGGGGATCAAGCCCCTAATATTAATTTAACTTGTATAGAAAATAAACCCCATTGAAGGATGTAGAAACCTCAGTTAGTGTTGTTGATATTTATAACCCCAAGACATGAAACAAGTTGGAATATGCAATGGATTTGTAGGCAATAATGTTATAGGGAATTGAACCTCTAAATTATGCATTATTCACTTTAAATGAATCAACCATTGTAAATGTATTTTAGATTTAATTTTCAATTTTCTTTAGTTCCTAAATCCATGAATGAAGAACATCCATGCTTCTACCATGTTCACATATATCAACTAATATTGAAAGCATGGCCTAAATCTATATTATGCCACTTGAATTTGAAAAAAAAAATAATGTGCATGAATATATATCATGCTCCCATTATGATAATTTTAAATCTTTTATTGTATGTAGATGTAAATTTTCAAATTTTGTGTCAAGCTTATGCATGAATCTATATCATACACTTGAAACTATAATTTGTTCCTATAATTTGAATGCATATGCATGACATATGCCCCCATAAATTTTACCAATTATTGAATTTTGAACCATTTTGAAACCTTTGAAACTATATTTTGTATTCAAAACTATTTTTTTCTCTTGAAAAGGCTTATCTAATTCATGAAAATCCCACTAAAATTCTGCCCATTTGAGGACAGGGAATATGTATTGAAAGTCACTCATGTCAAAATAAAATTTAAATATATCATGTGTAGTAAGATTAAATCATTGAATAATGTAGCATATATGAAAATTAAGTTAACATAGTACGATATGTACCATTCAAATCATGTATATAACATGAGAGGCAAGGCTTATAGAAATGTATCAATAAATCTCATAGTAATAAGCTATAAAATTAGAATTTTATCTAATATTTAGTGAATTATATGGATCATGGAACTCATTAAACTTAACAATCACGCAAACACAACAATTACAATGTCATATGATAAATCCAAGGCGCACATACAATGGAAATGATTAAATTTTTCATAAGCAAATTTTTCACACACAAGGCTAAGGGGAAATTCAAAAGGACATGAATAATGTTGAAAAAAAGGGACATGTTCAAATGTCATACAAAACAAAGTGCCAAGGGTTTCCAGTAATGGACATGTTCAAATGTCACACATAACAAACAATTATCTCATAAAGATGTTTAAGAATTTTTTGCACAAGGGCCAAGGGCCTTATATAATAGACAAACAAGATGTAATCTAATATGTATAATTAATAGCATCAATGGATCATATAATTATAAATAAAATATACACTATGTATATGCAATGTGATCATATGCTAGAAAATAACATATCTATGTACACAATGTAAGATAAATATGTTAATAAGATATTTGTAAAAGTATATATAACTCGGCAGAATAAGAGTCAAAAAATGGTAATACATGTAAATATTGTAACCTATGGAATAGGTGCCTCTAGTTTAGCAAGGCTATTAGGTAGAGACAAGTCTAGCATCTTAGTCCAAATGAAGTTGTATGTCCTATATAACACTTATAAATACTAGTGAAATGCATGTGTGATAGGAAAAAACATGATATCTACCAATCATGAGATAAATAACATATGAAAATGATGTAAAATATATACATAATCATACTCAAGTCCTGATTTTGTATTTTTATAATATTTTTTAGTGCTTTTGCATTTTTGAAATATTTGGATTTTTTTAATTTTTTTTAATAGTTTAAACCTAGAACCAAAGAAATTAGTAATAATGATAGGCTCAAAATTAGAATAAAGGAGAGATATGAATAATTTTCAACATGTGTCAATGTGAATTATGCATTATAAAAGATGGTATGGCCATGTATGAGCAAGATTCCCACACTATGTGTGTGATTATAACTTAAAAACTTGTAAAAATGCAATATGTATACAAATAAAATATTTTACATCTTCATTTCATCAAATGTACACTTTTTAATATATGAAATTCACATGTATGAGAAATTAGAATAAGAAAAGAAATATTTTTCATTTATAAGTAATATAATGCATACTAGGACTGAGTAATATGTCAAAAAATTGGTAATATTAAGGCTCTATGTGCTCAGTTTTCTAATTTCTATGTGAAAAATGATATAAGACAGGATCAACCAACTTAGGAAAATACTAGTAGTCATTTTTGTCCCTTACTGGTTGATATATTCCTTGACAAAAAATCTAATTTTATTAGTGCAAACTATCAAAACAAAAATATAAATGAAAAAATGGATCATTGTGTCAAACTGTTAAAATCTAAAATGTAAAAATAAGAGCCAAGAGGCCAAAACATTAGTAAGATCCAAGGGCTTAGAATAATTTACCAAATTGATAATATGTATAAGAATTAGAATAATAACATGATGAAATAATCAAGAAGTTGTGTACAATTAGATTTGTGTTTTTGAATAATGTGAATGTTTTAGAATATTTAGACTATTTAAAAATACAACAAGCTAACTAATTATTCCATAAAGATGAGAGTCCTAAGAATATGTAATAAATGGTATAAGGACTACATTTTATGAACAAAATGTGTTATATATGTATGACTCATTATCATAAAATGCATCATGTGTTGTAATGAAACTCTTTAGATCACTACTTGTGTAATCATGTGTAGGAGGAGTCACTCTAGGAGATGGAGAATGATGTGAAATCCAATGACGACTAGTAGTATATTGTGCTAAATGTTGTGTCCTTTTAAGAACATGTTTATATGAATTCATAACCAATTTATAATATGTTTCATGTGATGATGTTTTTTATGAACTAGACACCTTTTTATGATAAGATTTGTTTTGCATTGATTGATTTTGAGACTTTTACACTTATTTTTGAACTGATTGAATAGATATATTTTACATACGTGAAACAATTATAAATTTAATTTTTTATTTCTTAGATTTTTCAATGAACTATGGTATTGGATGTGGAGGAGTAAGTACCATAGACTATAAGGGTACTCATATTTTATTCTTGAAATTTTAACAACTTGAATTTAATGAATTTACTTGAGTCATCAATACAATATAGAAAGTATAACACAAAGTTTTTCTAACCAACTAAAACCTCATATCATATTAAATACCTCATTTTATGATAGAACTATAAAATTAGTAGATAGTATAGCATAGCATGCTTGAATGGGAAACACAATGTGTCCCAAAAAAAATTGTTGTTTCCCATTAAATGTTTTGACATTTTTAGATGTTATTTATATGTCATGTTATGTGTAACCCAATGAATGGAGTAATGTCATTGTGCATTCATTCTCACTTGATCCATTATAAAATATCATACTATGAATGGATTTTTAATCAATATAATCTTATACACATAAAGCACAAAAATCATAATCATTGTCCACTATCTCACTGTCATCAAAAGTGATCATTGGATGTGGATAATTAGTTTAAAAATTTTACCAATAATTATATATAATGGATTTTCATATAAATCAGGGATGAATATGCATTATAGGTATGATTCACTACTAAATAATCTTTGATAGTATCATGATTTGTAAATGGCTCATTAAAAATCTTCAACTTATCATTTTAATTTGATTAAGACTTAGTTTCCTCTATAGTAATGCCTAGTTCAATGACATTATTATAAATAATATCTTGAATAAGGTGCTTAAACTTCAAACATATATTAATATAATGACCATTGCATCTATGGTAATCACAATATGTATTGTTATCTAAATATTTACCTTGAGGTTTATCCATGCCAACTTCAATTGGTGGAGATACATAATTATATTGCATTCAAGTAAATTTTGTAACAATTAATGAGGTGGTTATGGTAATCTATAAAAAATTCTCTTTGCTTGATTTGATAAAACAATTTTTTTATAAGGTTGATGAATAACATTAATTATGATCTTTGCATTATCTTTAGAATCTATTGGCGTAGCTTTGTAATATGGTTTGCTTTGAAACTTCATTATGGAAGTAGATGTAGGTGCATATTTGAATTTATTTAAATTAATAATCTCGACTTATCTTTCTCTTATTGTATGATAAATTTCCTCAAATGATCTAAATGTTTTCAAAATAGTTGACTCATGCAAAGGTACAAGTAAAATTTATTTGAAAATATCTCGTAATTAATTATCTACCAAAGTGTTAATCATTTTTGCAATCATGGTCTTATAACGAAGTACATAATCATTTATAGGCTCATTAGTTCCTTTAATAAGTTTATAAATTTACACATAATAAATATTTTCATAAATGTTGAAAAAAAAATGCTTAAGAAACTAATCTACTAGTGGATTAAATTCTTTGATTGATTGAATAGGTAATCATAAAACCAATGCAAGGTGTAATCTTTTAAACTTATTGGAAACAATGTAGTTAGCAAAATATCATTGAAATCATAAACCAAGAATGTCATATGAAAATATCTAATATTTTATTATAGATCTCATTTAACTTCATGTAATGGAAGTTTAGGAGCTAAAAATCTAGCAAGTAAATGATATGATGCACTCTCAGGTGCTAACATATTATGAATAAAGGCTTATGAATCCATTGATTTGCTAGATTTTGGTATATCATACTCTACCTACAATACCTTATAATGTGCAAGTGAAATAGTTTGTATAACATATTGTGTAGTAGGAAACATATTTTATGTAGTATGAGTATCTATAAAAGGTCTTGTATGAGTCATTTGGTTAGGCATGGGCATAGAGAAGTGTTGCAAGCCTTCAGTTTCCCACAAATCCAAAGGTGTAGACGTATTAGCAATATCAATAGTATAAGTAACAACCGATGTAGTAGGGTTAACAATATGAAATATTGGTTTTTGTTGTGCTTTAAAAGTAAAACTTTATTTTGTGCATTTTGAGAAGCTAAAAAAACTTCATTTAATTTTGGTATATATTGTGGCATTTGATAGAGTCCTTAAAAATTGGATAAACATTGGACTTGTGTATGATATACTTCATTAATTTCATCATGATGGATCCTATATGAGCCTTCATAATTATCTTTTTCATTATGATCATCTTGATAAGCTTGTTCAGTATGATTATCTTCTTGAAAATATTCTTGAGCAATTTGTTCATCAAATTCAGGGAATCATTATTTACATTATAAGAATCCATTTTAATAAGGGTCAAAGGGATTTTAATGTGCTCAATATGGGCCCCACTTAACTTATCACTATGATTTAAAGGAATAATGGAGGTAGGTTATTTATATGGCATAGAAAAATAACATGAAAATGATAATGGAAACAATAACTGAAAAAATAAAGCTAGAAATAGAAGGAATTATTTTGTGTATGGAGATTACTAAATTTCCATGAAATCCAAGATAAAAATAAATTGATTTCAATGTTAGATATTATATCCAAGGTTAAAATAAGTAGCTTTCAATGTCGGTGATTAAATCTAAGGTTCAAATCAAGTTCCTTTAGTGTCATATTTAGATCCAAAGTCAAAAGAATTTTTTTGTTGGGTATCAAAATTTTATCCAAACCCTAGGAAAAAAAATTTAGAAGCAACACTCCAATAAAAAATGCTTCACCAATATTTTATTAAAAATTTCAATTAATATGATGATTAACCTTGATTTAGATAAATTAAATAGAATATAGCTTAATGTTGTAAATCAATTTGTGATAAGCAGAATTAAAGAAAAATACTAAATTCGACAAAGTAAAATCAAATGAAAGTTTTAGGAATTAGTGCATATCATAGGTTGATATTAATGTGTGAAAAATAATAAAGTGATTTACATCTCATGGAGTGTTTTTATTTGAGTGAATAAAGGTTGTTTTAACAACCATCCTAGATTAATAGAGAGAGTAGGAGAGATAAGTGTGAGATATTTTTGTGGATAAAATATTGGTAAATTCTCATTCTTTATAGGAGCTTTATGAACCTATACATATGTAATAATTTTAATCAATTAAAATTATGTATTTGTGACAAACTAAAATCTTATTAAGATAAATCTTAATCAATTCTCAACACTAGTATTAGAACATGTCCCTTTGGACCTCTCTATAATTTTTTCACCTCAAGTGTAACAAGGTTGAGCAATGAAGACCATGTGTAATTAGCATTTTCATTTGATGGGCCTTTCATCATGTTTGACATTAGAACAACAGTTGTAACCACATGTCATTCTCAATATCAATCATTTGATGATACATTAGGATTAATTTATCATTATTAGAAGCAAAATATCTAAGAGAGGGGGTGAATCAGTGTTTAAAACTTTCATTCACATGTACTTTAACATTATTTAAATCATCAAATCAATACAAAGATATAGCAATGCATAAAGAGTCATTCACATGAGCATAACACAATAAAACACACATATGATTGGGAAACCCTCAAGGGGAAGAAAACCCACTATGAATACAAATGGACTAAAATCCTATAAAAAAAATATCAAATTCTGGTGAGCACCAACTCAATTTAGATCACCAACCCCAATGAAGTCAAGCACCCACTTGACTAGGCTTTAGCAAGCACGTACTTGCAAGGAAGCACCAACTCCTTAAGTGACTTAGCACCACCTCATAAATTTGATCACCACACCTCTGCTCTATTTTTATGATCTCATTTCAATACCTCCTTTTTCTCTACCAATTAATATTTTATTCACTTATGTTGCTTACTTTAAATTGGCCTAAATTATCTTGTATATATACAAGTATCATGGTCACACATTACTTGGTTGGCCACACACCTTCAAACTCTTAGTTCAGCCATATAATAGGTCTTATAACATCTTATGAACATTATTAAAATGAATTTTGGACCTATTTTGTTTTGTAATAACTCAATTAGGCCTCATTTCTTTTTTAGGCCTCATGGAGACCTAATTGCATTAGGTCTATCTTCATAGCATCAAAGATTGATTCTCTTGAGATTAGATGGCATTATCCAATAATTTAAAACCATTAAATCACTTAGAAAAAGACTTATTATAAATTCTTCCATGATTTTTTAGATCTAAATCCTTCATTCATACCTTGAAACCTTTTTTAGGACAAACTACCCTATTAGGCATGTGTACAGTCAAAACTTTATCTTGCAAGAATGAAGCTTAAACACTATTAATAAAATTAATAATGAAAAATGATATATGTATATAGTTTCTCCATGACCTCAAGTTCATAACTAAATTTTAATAACACTTTCACTCAGGAGATAAAGACTCAAGAACATCTTTATAACTCACTCACTCAAAACTGCCAATTTACCTCAAAGACCAGTCATGGTGACTTAGACCTCAAACACCTATGTAAAAACATTAAATGAATCTTGATACATGTAAATGGGCTTATGATATATCTATACCATTATTATGTATAAATATCATATATTATAATGGCAAATATTGGCCTTGCAAACCAATTTCTTGACCCTATATTACATAATCTTATCTGAACCAGATAGGTCAACTTGTGACCAACTTTTTACCATAATTACTGACCTCTAAAAATTATTCCAAGAATTAAAATGAACTATAAGTCATGAATAAATTATTCATACACTTTTTTTCACCAATATAATATGATTAAACACTCATATCCATCTTTCCATCTCTGCCTATGTTTTACACTATATGCACTATTAGGTATGTCTGTGATTGGCTAACTTGGATGAAAAATTTAGAATATTTTAAGGATGTAACCTATATATAAACCATCATGGTGATGAATTATGAATATATATATATTATTCTTCCATCCATTTACTTTCTTTGACCAATGCAACTTTTGAGATCTACAGTAACTTCTTGACAAATAAGCTTGTATCTTTGTATTTTCTCTCTCATCTAACTAACCATCACCACCTAGAGGTAATTAGGATAGTTGAATACATGATTCAATAGCTTGTATATTAATTTTAATCTAGTATGATCTGATTTAAACAAAATCTTTCACATTGGGTCCTTATTAGGGTTTTAGGGAGGTTTAACATAAGTTTTGGTGTTAGCAATTGTTCATAAAGGACTACCCTTTAAATCCAAAACCAATGCCTAGAGATATTATCTAAGACCCTTCCTCATCTCTCCTTAACATCTCAGGTTCCCATGTATAGGTTACACATTCCAAAAAATGTCTAAAAGTTCTTCTCAGGCCTTGAGACCTCATTTTGTGAAATCTAAAAGGCCTAAAATAGTGTTTCATGCAATTTCATTCAAACCATGGCCTCAAAATTTTTGAAAATTCTTTAAAAAACATATCTTACCTATATCAATTCTCACATATTAATACTTTCCTTAAAATCTGATCTTTATACCTTAGAAGGGTGGGCAGGGTCTAAGAGAGGTCTCAGTGTAGGCTTAGTTTGAAGGTCCTACCCCTAAAGGTTTACCCTAAAACTCTAATGAGTGATTAAATGCCTCACATAAATTCTCAAATAGTTTCATAAAACCTTCACATTCCTATGTTCATTAATTTTTATGGACATACCTCTTCATGTCATGATTAGGCTCATGACTAGGCTTCATATACAACTTTAACATTAATGACGCGTACCTTCATGCAACCATAAGGAATTAGTTGCCTTAAAATTCTCTCTCTTGCTTTAAAATTATCTTTCATTATAACATCCTTCAATCACAACACTCTCTCAATGCTCATGACAACACTCTCCCAATGCACCTTGTCACATCGCACACTACCAAACTAGGCTTAGTCATCTTTTACATCAATCTTCACAAGATGCACCTTTTGACATCAATGACAATACACAATACTCTCCCCATTTTTCATTAATGGAAACCACTCTCAGAATTTTCTCTGAATAGGGAACTTATCCCTCATTCTGAACTTTCTCCCCCTTTGACATAAATTACAAAGAGATGTCTACAACTTCTTGGATGACACCTCTTACCAAAAAAACACTCAACACATATGATTATGAGTTTATGAGGCACCACATAAACATTTTCCCATATATCCATACATACCTTATTGAAACTATTCACCTACTCTTGGAGATAATGAATCACCTAATTAGCTCCCCTTAAGCACTTGGCTTCCTCTGTGACTACTAAGGGAAAGAATTGCACCCAATTCCTGTCTTAGATGTTCAAAAGTTATCTTTAGAAGTGGCTTTGTCAAAAACAATTTAATCTGATCCTATGTAGAAATATATTCAAGTTGGACACTTTTTTCACTTACCTACTCTCTTAGTAAATGATACATGATGGGAATGTGCTTAGTCCTTGAGTGCATGATAGGGTTCTTTGAGATGCTTATAGCACTTGTATTGTCATAATAGATAGGGATATGACTATCATACTCCACCTTGTAATATTTTAAATTCTATCTCATTCATATGACTTGAGTGTAACATGAAGTTTCTACAATGTATTCAGCCTCACAAGTAGATAGTGCCATAGAGGGTTGTTTCATGTTCATCCATGATAGTAGGCATTCTACTAAGAAGAAATCTCCTCCACTATTGTTCTTCCTATCATCTAGACTCCCTACCCAATCTGAATCTATATAGGCTATCAAGTTAAATTCCTTACACCTAGGATACCACAACCCAAAATCCATAGTCCCCTTAAGATATCTAAGTATCCTATTTACTACTTGAAAATTATTTTCCTTTGGGTTTGCTTGAAACCTTCCCATAATACCTACTACTTTCATGATGTCAATTATAGATGTATTAATATACAATAAACTTATAATCATTAACCTATATGATGTCTGATTTACCCTTGGAGATTCATCTTTTTTTCTCAACTTAAACCCTATGAACATAGGTGTGATAATTTCTTTACAATCTTCCATCTCAAATTTCTTCAACATCTCTATTATGTACTTATCTTTTGAGATGAATATACCTCTTTATGATTGATTTATTTTTATCCCAAGAAATAATGATAGTTCTCCTAGCATGGACATCTCAAACTCCTTCTTCATCACATTTTCAAAGGCCTTAGTTATACTTTCACTATTTCTACCAAAGATGATGTCATCCACACAGACAATTATTATCAACTGATGGTCATCTTATGTTTTTATGTATAGATTACTATTTGAAACTCCTCTTTTGAATACTTGATCCAATATATACCTTTCCAATTTGGCATACCAAGCTCTAGGATCTTTCTTTAGACCATAAAGATCCTTTTTCAATCTATAAACATAGTCCTTATTACCTGATAGTGAGAAACCCTCAAGTTTCTCTATATACACCTCCTTTTCCAATTTCCCATTCAAAAAGGTAGATTTGACATCCATCTAGTACTCCTTGAACCCTTTTAATCTTGCATATGTTGTAAATAATTTGATGTCTTCCATTATTGATAATGGATCAAAGGTCTCCTAAAAATATAGCCCTTCTACTTGGGCATACCCCTTGCATACCAATTTGTTCTTGTTTCTAGTGACTTCTCCATATTCATTCAACTTGTTCCTAAATACTCATTTAGTGCCAATGACATTCTTGTCTTTAGGACTAGGAACTAGTTCCCAAATTTCATTATTTTCTATTTGGTCTAACTCCTCATTCATAGCACCTGTACAAAACTTGCCTTTGCTTGCTTCTACAAGGTTATTAGGTTCAATCTTAGACAATAGAGAAACATTATCTTGATCTAGGATGCTTACCAGCCTTTTTATTGTTTACATACTTACACCCTTATTGCCAATCATTTGTGATTCAATATTATCTCTTTGAATCTATCTTAAGAGGCCTTTCTGGTCTTGTCTTTCCTCAACTTCTCCTTCTTCTTCATCAATCTCTTTTATTTCCACTTCATTCTTAAAGTCCATATTTTTAGATGTATCCTTTGACTGTGAGTGTAATTTCTTTATCTCATCAATATTCACATTGGTTCTTTCCACTATCTTCTACAACCTCTTGTTATAGCATATATAGGATAAGCTTACTAATGAATACCCCAAGAATATACCCTCATCAGACCTAGAATCAAACTTAACTAAGTATTCATCATCTCTCTTGATGAAGAATTTACTTCCAAATACTTTAAAGTGTTCCACATTAGCAGGTATGCATTTACACAATTCATAAGGGGTCTTGTTATCATTAGTCCTTATCTATCCTCTATTAAAGATGTAGGTTGTAGTACTTACTACCTCTCTCCAGTATCCATCAGCTAACCTTGACTCATTTAGCATAAATCTTGCCATCTCTTAAACTATCCTATTCTTTCTTTCCACTACCCCATTCTATTGTGGTGTTCTAGCTATTGATAACTATCTCCTTATCCCATGACCTCATAGAAGTCATGAAATTCATTGGACCTAAACTCTCATCTTCTATCATATCTTAAGCATTTCATCTTTCCATTCTTCTCATTCTCAATAAGAGCCTTGAATGCCTTGAACATATCAAAAGCTTCTGACTTTTCTTTCAATAATGCTACCCAAATCATTTTTGTGTAGTCATCTATGAGTAACATGAAATAGCTATCCCCTTGAATGATTTGGATTATTTTAGGTCCACAGAGATCAGTATGTATTATTTCTAAAGGTTTTTTAGTAGATTACTCCTTGGACTTGAACCTTCTTCTAGTCTACTTACCATGTTGACATGCCTTACAAAGTGTGTTTGTAGGTTTGGTGATCTTAGGCATGTTCTTCATAGACTTCTTAGAGCTTATCTTGACCAAATTGTCAAATTTTAGGTGGCCCAATATTCTATGCCATATCCAACATTTATCCATCTTACTCATAAATCATCTCTCCTTCTTGATCTCATTCAAAACATTCAAATTATTCTCAGTCCTCTTAGCATTGGCAATTAGTCTTCTTGATTTAGCTCTCTTTATATCACACCCCTTGTCATGAAAGGTTAGTGTGTGTCCTTAGTTTTACATTTGACTTACACTAATTAGGTTATGTTTCAAACCTTCTACATACAACACATTCTCTAACTTGGTCTTCCCATTATCCAAACTCAAGATACCCTTGCCAACCATATTGGTAGTTGTGTTATCTCTAAATCTCGTTGTTCTTTCAACATTTTTCTTCAATGATATGAACTTGTTCTTGTCTCCTATCATGTGGTTTGAGCAACCATTATCTATATACCATTTCATGCCTTCATCTTAAATGTGAAATGTAGTTTGAGCTAGCATAGATTCTTCATTTTTAGTCTTCTACTCCTCCTTCACCTTGTCCATAAGGTTTAACTTCTTGATCCACTTCTCAATGGTATGATTTTATACCCTTTTTTTCTTGACTGACATTACTCATATACCTCATCTTTAAATCCCTTATAATATATCATCTTTGATCACACTTATAGCATAGAATTTTGATTCTATTGTAAAGATGTGTATTCATCTTATTCCTCCATGAGGAATTGATTATATCATGATGTCTAGAATCCACAGCCCATGTCTATATTGATTACATGAGAAACAATAGCCATTGAAGAGATTCACATATCTTGTTTGTCTAATGTTGAATGATTCACCTCTACCTCTATTATCTATTGAAGAAGTCATAATCTTATTTAATTGTTGATGGTCAATTTTAGTCTCAAATTTGAGAGATTCTGCATAGGTTTTTGAGGTCTGACTCTCTTTATTTTCTTTTTGGTCTTCTTTGAACCCAAGACCTATCTTATCATGTGGAGACATTTGAGTATTCAAAATATCACCAAGGACTTCAATACTCTTTTCAAATTTATGATGTGTCTTCATCTTGACTATTTCCTTATCTAATTTTGTCTTCAAGGACTCCATTTCTATTTTAAACTTGATACATTCTTCCTCCTTGGTCTTAAGACTTGTAGCGATAATTTCAATCTAAGTTTTCAATTATTTGATAATCTCCTCATGTTCATTGGTGTTGTTGCTTAGTATCTCTTAAAATAAATTGATTTGTTCCTCATAACTCTTAACTAGTTATCTTAGTTTCTAATTCTTCCTTATTTGAAACTTTAACTCCTCTAGATCACTCACCAATTATGCCTCAAAGTTCACTTCAGCCTCTTCTTCATCTAATTCATCATCATCCATAGGAATTTTCCCTTTTGAACAATCCTCATTACTTGTTTTTATATCCATGAATAAGGTTTCATTATTATCATCATCACTATAAGATGTACTTATATCACTTACATCAGATGAGTTATTGTCTTCTTTGGTATACAAACTTCTCTTGTTCTTGAATGACCCTCTCTTGCCTTCATACTTCTTGAAACCCTTTTTGTTCTTATCAAGATTATAAACCTTCTTATCATCACCATGATGTTCATCATGCTCTTCATCATGTTCATTCTTATCCTTATTAGGATATTTAGATGCAAAATGACCAATCTTACCACAGTTGAAGCACTTGACTGGAAATGTGCCCTTGTACTTACTTGATCATTTCCTTAGTTTCCTAAAAAAAAGGCTTCTATCTTGTCATCATCAATGTATATGTCAAAATCATCCTTGGACTTTTTACCTTGTGACTTTTTCTCATCTTTCAATGCATCTTCCTTCTTGGAAGGTCTTCCATCACTTATTCTCATTTCATAGGTAGTCAAGATGCCATGAAGCTCATCCATCTATAGTATGTTAAGATATTTGATCTCCTCCATAGTAGACACCTTTGAATTAAACTTAGATGTTAGGGATATTAATATATTTTTTTACTATTGTTGATTCTTCCAACTTCTCTCCTAGACCTTTGATGACATTTACCACTTTATCTACTCTTAACAGATAAGATGCAATATTTTCATCCTCCTTCATTTTCAGGCTTTCAAACTATCTTCGATGAGTTTATAACTTTGTCAAATTAACTTTGGTGTCTCCTTCACATATGATCTGCAAATTTTCCCAAAGTACTTTGGCTATATCACAATACATGACCTTAAAAAAAAATTATTCTAAAAGACCACACACGATGGAATTCATTGCCTTAAAGTTGTTCTCACTTGCCTTCTTGTTTGTTGCATCAATTGGTGGTGTAGAGGGTTAATTGAATCCATCAAAAATATATTGACATATATCAAGGCTTAAGGACATTATATAGGTCTTAATTATAATGCTCCAAAATGTAGATTTGGTTCTACTAAAGAGAGGAGCCTTATTGGTTGAGAAACCTCCTTATGCTTGATAACTAGACATGCTTGTGCTTCTAGGATCTCCTTTAAGATATTAGGCATGATTAAAAGGACTAGGTTATGATACCAATTATTATAATAATAATAAATAATAGTGGGGTTTAATTATTTTTTAAAAATTTAATTCACGTGTACTTTAACATTCTTGTAATCATCAAATCAATACAAAGATATAATAATGCATAAAGAGTCATTCACATGAGAATAACACAATAACATGCACATATGAGTGAGAAAACCTCAAGGGAAATAAAACCCACTATGATATCTAAAAATTTACTATTCATATAAAATAAAAGATCAATTTTTTTTAGCACAACTCAAATTGGAGCACCAACCCCAATGAATTCAATCACCCACTTGACTAGGCTTTAGCAAGCACCTACTTGCAAGGAAGCACCAAATCCTTAAGTGAATTAGCACCAACTCATAAACCTAATAAATTTTATAACCAAACCTATAATCTACTATTATTATCTCATTTCAAGACCTCCTTCTACTCTACCAAGCAATATTTTATTCTCTTATATTGCTTCCTTCAAATATGCCTAAATTAACTTGTATATATACAAGTCTCATGGTCACACATCACTTGGTCAGACACACACCTTAAAAATCTAATTTATTCCATGTAATATGTCTTATAATATATTATTAAAATTATTTAAATGAACTTTGAACCCATTTTGGTCTATAACAACTCAATTAGGCCTCATGGAGGCCTAATTGCATTAGGTTTATCTTCTTAACATCAAAGATTAATTATATTGGGATAAAATGGCATTATCTAACAACTAAAAACCATTAAATCACTTATAAAAATACATATTATTACTTCTTCCATGATTTTTTATATATGCATCCTTCGTTCATACCTTGAAACCTTTTTTAAGATAAACTGCCCTATTAGGCTTATGTACAGTCAAAAATTTATCTTGTAAGAATAAAGATAAAACACACTTAAGCATATTAATCATGAAAAAATGAAACATTTATATAGTTTCTCCATGACCTTATTTTCATCACAAAATTTTTGGAACACTTTCACTCAAGAGATAAAGACTCAAGAACATTTATGCAACTCACTCACTCAGAATTGCCAGTTTACCTCAAAGACCAATCATGGTGACTTAAACCTCCAACATCTATGTAGAAACATTAAATGACTCATAATACATTTAAATTTTCATATTATATCTCCAAACTATTCTCAAATATAAATATCATATGATTTAATTACAAACATTGGTCTTGCAGACCAATTTCTTGACCTTATATTACACAGTCTTATCTGAACCAGACAAGTCAACTTGTGAGCAACTTTTTACCATAATCACTATACTTAAAAACTTATTCCAAGAATTAACATGACTTAAAATTCATTAATAACTTCTTCATGCATTTTTTTTCCAATCTAACATTCTTATACCCTCAAATACATCTTCTCATCTCTGCTTGGGTTTTACACTCTCTACACTATTAGGTATGTCTACAATAGGCTAACTTAGATGACCAATTTAGAATATTTTAATGATGTAACATATATATAAACCATAATGGTTATGAATTATGAGTCTCTACATTCTTATTCCATCTATTTTATTTCTTTGACCAATGCAAATTTCGAGAGCTACAGCAACTTCTTGACAAATAAACATGTATTTGTGCATTTTCTCTCTCACCTAACTAACCATCACCACCTGGAGGTACCTGGGAGAGCTTAATACATGAAAAAATATATTTTATATGTATTTTAATCCATTATAAGCTATTTTTAACAATATTTTTCACATCAGGTCCTTATTAGGGTTTTAGGGAGGTTTAACACAAGTTTTGGTGTTAACGATTGTTCATAAAGGGTTGCCCCTTAAATCCAAAAACAATGCCTAGATATATTATATATGACCCTTACCCATCTCTAATTAACATCTTAGGTTCCCATGCAAAGTTTACACATTCCAACAAATATTTAAAAGTGCTTCTCGAGTCTTGAGACCTCATTCTGTGAAATTGAGAAGGCCTAAAATAGTGTTTCATGCAATTTCCTTCAAACCATGGCCCAAAACTTTGTTAACATGCTTAAAAAACATATATTACCTCTATCCATTCTAAAATATGCATAATTTCCTTAAAATATTATCTTCGTACCTCAGAAGGCCAGGCAGGGTCTAAGACAGGTCTAGGTGTAGGCTTAGTCTAAAGGTCCTACCCCTAAAGGTTCACCCTAAAACTCTTATGGGTGATTAAATACCTCAAATACATTCTCAAAAAATTCCATAAAATATTAAAAGTATTTTTTTAATTTATTTTTATGCACATACCTCTTCATGTCATGATTAGGCTCATGACTATGCTTCTTATGTAACTTTGGCATCACTGACCTATACGTTCATGTAACCATAAGGAATTAGTTGCCTTAAAATTATCTCTCTTGCCTTCAAATTATATTTCATGACAACATCCTTAAATTAAAACACTCTCTCAATGCTCATGACAACAATCTCTTAATGCACCTTGTCACATCACACACTGTCAGACAAGGCTTAGTCACCTTTGACATTAACCTTCACAAGATGCACCTTTTGACATCAATGAAAATACTAAAGAATCACTATTTTTTATTTTTTTGGATATGGTCATACAAATATATATACTTTTTCATCATCTAGGCTGCATTTAACTCGTCCCACCGTAACACAACTAGAATTAAAATTGAATGCTTTGATGTCTCAGGCTCAAACATTGTCTTAATTAAACTATAGGGTAGATTTTGTATAAAACAATGTTCATATAACCTCAAATGGATTTCCATAACACCATTTGAACCTATAATTTAAATGTCATTAAGTTTTAACCCTATTATATTGGCTTCCTCTCAACATCGACCCACACTCCATTGATAGAAGCTTATCTCCATCTTTGTATTGCATGGTTGCATCTAGTTTCATTTTGTGTTAAATGTCCTTAGCGAAAATAATTCAAATCATTTTGTTTAGTATAAGATCCTTCTCATTGGAATCTAGTCAGCTATCATATCATTTTTTGGATTCTATTATCAACCAAATAAATTAATATTGGTCACAACTTCCACCACCATCGATCTACCCTCAATGAACTCATTTCCATACTAACGGCTTGTTTATACCGCATGCTTAACATTGAATAAAAAAACACTTTCATCCAGCCCAGGCTGTAGATTATGCAATAAACTTGATAATAGAAACCCATGGTTTTCTCCCTTGAAACTATTATTTCTAAGTAGGTGGTTTCTTAAAGATCACATGGTAGTGTACAACCCATGATTTTATATTATTATTGTTTATAATTATAATATGTCATTAGTTTTTAAGTTTTGTTTTAGGTATTTATGAGTTAAATTTTTTTAAGTTTATATTTTTTATGTCTTTCATTATAAATAAATTTATTTTGGTTGTTTTTAAATAGTCTATAATTTGTAATTTTATAATTTTAATTCAATTAGTGGTGTTTATCAAAATACTTTGAGTCATCTGTTATTTTTTCAATAGTGTTTGAGTTTATGTGAGTCAAAATAATTGACCGACATATTTTAGTATGAGTCATAAAATTTTATTGTAAGAATGCACTTTTGATTGAAGTTGACATCCACTGGGTCAAAATTATGGGGGAAATAATATGGAAATGATAAATCTAGTTGATAATTTTGAGGGAAAGTATTTCCATACATGTAAATCCATATATAATTATTGTTAGATAAAAAATATCGTTGGGATATTATTGATGGCACTATTTTAAGATCAACAGATGTCAACAAGCTCCAAAATTGGAAGGTCAAAGATAATAAATATTATCCATTATAATTTTCTTATTGTCAAAGCTCTATTTACATCATGTGGACTTTGAAAAAGTTAAAGACATCTAGGAATCATTAAACACTCTATTCAGATCTCAAGCTGATAATGTTGAAATAACTATGAACAAAAATTATATGGGTTAAAAATGGAATAAGGTAGAGATATAGTATCTCACATCAACAAGTTCCATTCTTTCATAAAATAGTTTGCTGGAATAAATGAATAAATAAAGGAAAATTATGTAAAATCTATATTGCTCAATAGTATGCCTAGCAGTATGTATGTCCAATATGGTGATTAGCTTAAGTAAATTGAACCTGAACTTGGAAAAAATTATATCCACATTTATTAATGAAGGAAATAAGGTTTCATAAAAAGAATAAAAAGTGTTATTCACCCAAAACAAGCTAATACTTCTTACAAAAAATCTAAATATGTGACCACGTTTAAAAATGAAAAATAAATACACATTTTTTTATTCTAAAATCCAAGACATGTTCTTCTGAACTGAAAAAAATGAGCATGAGACCTTCTTGATGTAAATATGCATGATAAATCAATGGAAAAAAAATTAAATGAATAAGAAGAGATAAATCCCATTTTCTATGATGATGACATTGCCCATCAAAGTGATGAAGACTATTTATATTAATATTTCTATGTTTATCTATTTGTCCTCACACTATTTCAGCACTAAGGGGGAGAATTAGGAATTAATACATATCATAGGTTAATATTAATATGTGAAAAATAATAAAGTGATTTTTATCTCATGGAGTGTTTTTATTTGAAAGAATAAAGGTTATTTTAACAACCATCCTAGATTAGTAGAGAGAGATTAGGAGAGATAAGTATGAGAGATTTATGGGATAAGAGATAGGTAAAGACTCCTTTATAGGATCTCTATGAACCTCTATATATGTAATAATTTTAATCAATTTAAATTATGTATTTTTAATAGACCAAAATATTTTTGAGAGAAATATCAATTAATTCTCAATATTAAGAAGATTAACTATGAACAAAATGAAAGGTGTAATTGTTTATTGTCTGAGATCTAAATATGTGAGACTAGCAAACAATTTGAAATCACTAAAAAGGACTAGTTATACAAGTACACAGAGATTAATATTGAAATTGGTAAAGGATAGGATCATCCAAACTGGGACATGATCGACTGACACTATAGTCTTGAATTGGTTGATCTTATCTTCTATCAAAAATCAAGGAACTCAGGTTACGATCATTTATGACATTTTAAATCACACCTAGGTGCAGATATTTTACCATAAAATACATATGAAATACCTAAAAAATACTTATTTAAATTTTAAACCCTAATAGGGCTTGTAATAGCTTAAAATCTACAAATTAAAAAGGGGGAATGTAATAGGTTGAGCTAGCCCCAATCATCCTTGTGATGACTGAATGTTTCCTACATATCCAATACTCTAAAGATGGAAATCAAGCCCATTTAGTTCTCCCACTTAGAGAAATTTAAGTAATTGTTCTCATTTGACTATATAAATACATCTATAAATGGCTTGAATAATTGATCATGCTTTACTTTAGCTTAGATAAAAAGGTGATTGACTTGGATAAAGTTTACTTCAAATAATTAGAATCAAAATCAGTAAGAATAGGGAAGTTTTACTCAATGTGCAATTATGTAAGTGTGGCTCTGTAATGAAATTTCCAAGTGGTAGAATAGGTGAATTAAGTGTGCCTTTATAGCAATCCAAAAGTGTAAAACCCCATGCTAATTAACCTAAAAATATGGACCAATTTTTAAGGGAGAGATTAATTTTGAAAAGTGATTGTTATAAGGGTTAAGGATAGGATCGACCCATAAGGGAAAAACATCTGCCACTATTTTCCCCTATTATCCAATATTGTACTTAATGGAAACATGCAATTTTTGGGTCTTATGGAAACATGCAATTTTTGGGTCTTAGGAAGTCTATAAAATGCTTAGGGGTGGGGGTGGGTTAGTAGTTTAGATCATTTTTGTAGGTGTAAGATAGTAATTTAGAAATGACTAGGTCAACATAGGTGTATAGGATATAATGAGATGGTGAAGTAGGTCCATATTAAGTGCTCAAGTGAAATAAGGCCAAAATTTACATTATCAAGTATTCATGACCAAATTTGAGTGACTATAATAACATATTCTACAAACAAATGCTTATGGTGGTTGTGTGCTAAAGTTACTCCTCTTACCTTGTAATTATTACAAAAAATATTTGAGGAATAAATGCAATTTGGATAATGACTACTCATAGAGGTAAAAATACCACAAAAAATAATCTAATGTTATATGTTTATCATCTCATTAAATACTTTAATTATGTAAATAAAAAAATTAATAAATTTTTAATATAAATTTTCATCATTTGGTGAACAAAATTAAAATTCATTTTTTTAAATATTAAATTTTCTTGATTTAGTAACCCAACACTCACTGCATCACATGTTTAAAACAAAACTTGCTTATGATGCAAATTCAAACTTCCCTACCAGCATGAACACTATTCACATTTGAATTTCCTGAAGGAAGAGTAAATCTCACCAAAACAATTACTTGATGTAATTTATAACTTAAATTGTGTATGACATATGCCCAATATCTTGACATGTATCTAATGCACTTGTTTTAATTAAAAAAAATCATTTATAAATTAAAATCATGATACAGACTATGTTGGATAAATTTCATGAATCATAAAGATTGAAGATGGATTTAAGTTTTTTTCCCTAATTTCTTATGTAAAAAGTGATATTTTGATGCTTTCTAATAGTGTTAGGTATCTTTAAAAAACTCTAGACAACCCCAAAAAATTCAAAGCATACCCATAAAAATTAAACTATTCCCACTAAAATTCAAGTACACCCATGAAAATTGAGTTATACCACAAAAATTGAGGCACCCTCACAAAAAAATTATTTATCCACATAAAAATAAAGATACCTCCATGAAAATTGGGGCATCTTTGTTTATGGGTATCTCTATTTGATTCAAAAAAAAATGGCCCTCCCACGAATATTTGAGGTAACTCCACTACAATGTAAGGTACCCTAAAAACTATGAGGCACCTCCACAAAATCTAGAAAATTGAAGTTACAAATTACCCATAGTTTTGTCTACACCTAAATTTGGTTACATGTACTTGAAATTTTTAATTATTGACATATCTAAATTAATTGATTTATACCAAAATAAATTATTCTTATTCGTAATTCCTCTAAGCCATTTATCTATATGTAAGCTTGACCCTCTGTTCACCAACACTATTACACAATAATTTTTAATTCAATGCTCAAACTATCTCATACCACTCTCAAGCTTTTGTCAACCTCAGGACAATTATCTTTGATCTTATGGGATAGGTCTATGCTAGGTAAATAGGTCTATTACCATAGAAATATCCACCTAATATGGCCTTATCCCCATGCCAATTAATGACTATTTTATAAATTTGATACTTTCAATTGGGTCTTTCCATATGTTTTTCAAGGTTGGCTAAAGGAAATTGTTAGAAGGTTTAACTATATAATTAAATCAAAACCTTATTAGAAAGAGACTTTATCTCTATCTAGCACCTATCCTATACACAACTAAATATTGAGAAAAGTTTCCATGTTCTTCCCAAACTAAATATCAAGCACTAAGACCAATTTCAAATCAAGTTTAAAGCACCTCAAATCAAGTGAAGAGTTAACACTGTCCAATATCAAAAAAAATTATACATTCATATATACAGTTAAGGATCACAATTGCACGATCACTATAGGTGGGAAAACAACATGTATCTTGATAGTTGATTCACTCTTTATATTATTTAGATACATAGGTAGCATTCAATCATCAAAGAGGGTGACTGGGATCAGCTCAGCCCATTACACTACCCCTTTCTTTTTTAAAGTTTATAACTCTCACAAGTACCCCTAGTTTTTCATATAAAAGAGAATAAAAACATCAAAATATACATGACATATACATAATCTAAATTTTTAGCCCACTCAATAGACATGTGTAAAAGGTAGAACAGTTACCATTTTGTCACAACCAATGAGGAGAAGTATGTAGTCGATGGATATGGTCAACATGCACTAGTACCTAGGGAGTGTGAACCTATCCAAACATAATAAAACTCTATATTTTTATCCTACATTGTCACAATTGTGTCTCATTCTAATTGCCGCTATTGGAAATCAACTACAGTATGTTTACCCTTATAATTAATTAAGTGTGATATAATTAACTCTAAAGTATTGCAAACTTGAAATTTGATCTAAGAGAAATAAATAAAGTAGCCTACTATAAATATAGTAATAAACATGATTTATAAAATTTGTAAATTGATAAATATAGAAACTAGGGTTAGGGTTAGAGATATTTCCTTGTAAACTTAATTTTTATATTATGATTTTCTGGATTTGACTATGTAAAATTGATAACAAAGACCTACGAACATAGTGTTAATTGAAAATTTACTTCGATGTATGTTAGGATAATTGCACATTATCTAAACAAGGTTGGAGTGCACTTTTGTCCTCTATTGTGACTCTATTAGTGTTGACTATGTGCTAAATATAAAATTTTGAGGTTGTTCACCTCTATCTGTAAGTCAAAAAAAATTGTGTGATATTTGATTTGACGCATGGATAACCTACAAGAGACAAAACCCTAGCCTACACAAAGAACAAACAAGATCAAATGTACAAGGGGGGAGTGGGGAAGTGAGATATGGTTGAGCTATAATTAGAAAACACCTTGTTGACTGAGTGTTACCTACATAGTCCATGTGGACCTCAAGATGATGTAGTTCTCCCTATGGGGAAGATCATATAAATGTAATGAATGAAACTATAAAATTTTATTAAAATGCTTAACAAATAATGGCCTTAAACCTATAATAAAATAATATAAATTATCTAATGATTATATTATTTTAGTGAAATTACAATAGTGTTTTATGTTAAATAGTTAAGTGTTTTTAAAATTACCTTTGCAAGAGAGTGTTAGAGAGTAATTAGGGAGGTTTGAAGTGAGGCACTTGATTTGATATTATAAGAATACCATTGAATTATTTATGATAACTGACATTATGAATTATGCATGAGAGTTGTTATAAAGTGTGTCATTTTTTAAAATAGTTGTTGGAGTGTGGGGACAAGTCTTCACTAGTAGACATGTGGATAGTGCACCCCTATTTGACTAGTATGCACTTATCTAGATTAAATATAGGTTTATAAAAATAAATTGGTGGTGAAGTGTCTATTGATTATGGATGTTTAAGAATAGATTAAGGAAGTCTATAAGATTTTCATATAAATTTACATTACTTGGAAGGCTCTCATATAGATAAATGGTTATCAGAATAATGAGTTGGCCAAGCAAGGTAAAAATTTCAAGTACTAGTATTTTCAAGCATTCATTATTTAATTTTAGTGTTTACATTCCCCTCCCTATTTAATTTTAGTGATGCATAAATTATTAAGATAAAGGACATGTGATACTTGAGTGTAAACACACTTTATCCTTTCCATGCAGATGTGCATGCCCCCTTATTAAGTCATGTGGAGAAGTGTTGAATTAAGAGTGATCAAGTTTCGATGAAAAATTAGTGTAGATTCTTAATTTTTAAATATGCATGCTCTAAAAGTGCAACCAAATTTGGATCATTATTAAGTTTAAGCATTGGTCCAATTACAAAATTTGAGGGAGAAGAAGATGGGACCAAGTATATGGTTTTCTAAAAGTGTAACCAAGTGTGGAACATCAATAATCTCAAGTGTTGGCTCAATTTTTAAAGATGAATCACATCACTGCAAACATATCTAGATTAAAAGTTATAAAATTTGTAAAGTTGCTTGATATTTACTATTTTGATAAGAAAGAAGACTAATTTTATCAAAGAAGTAGGTTTACCATGAATGTATATCACGCCCCATATATTGTGTATACTTACAAGTGTGATCTTTCTAAAACCTATTTCAATCCTTATACCATCTTCACACAAGTGTGTTTTTGCTTAAGTAACTACAAGAATGGAGAACATATACCAGTCAAACGCCCCCATAAAATGAAAAATTATGATTTTTACATATTATAAGTTTCTAAAAGTGAAAATGTATTTCTCTAAAAAGGCCCATTGTGATGCCTCGATTTTGATATGAGGGATATTTCTTGTAAAATAACTTATCTCAAAAGAAAAAAGTGAGAGCATTTGTTAAAAATATATAAATTAATGAAAAGAATTCACATAGATTGAGTTTTGTATCGAAATAATATAGATGTATCATTGAATAAGTTTAAACATTGGTAGACTTTATTGCATCTAATAATTTTGATATTGCATTGTTGTATTGAAAATGAAGTGTGATAATTAATTTACAAGTGTTTTAACTATATAATTATGAGATATGTTTTATCAAGTTTGAAGCATTTGAATCATGTAGATTGTATTGTGTATGATTTATATAATGGCACCATATATATATATATATATATATATATTGTAGTACATGATAGGAATCATGGCACCATAGTAACCTAATATATTATCATTAAGCAAAGTCACACAATTTTCATGTAAAAGGGGCCTAAAAGGCCACATTTTAGGGACATGTAAGATGTCACAGAGAGTGTAAAATTAAGTATAAATGTATATATTGAGACAAATTTATGAATACAAGGGACATGAAAATGTATTTTGATTAATAGAAGGCCACACACATAAGACATGGTTGTGCCATTTAATCAAGGTGTATGTTGAACATACACAAGGCCAAGGGCCATATATAATGATCAAAAAAGTTTGTAAAAGTGTGTTATAAACTAAAATAAATGTGTTACAGTAGTAGATGAAGTAAAAATAAGTAATGCATATGTATCTATGATTTGATTTAGCAATTATAATGGTTATTGAGGCATATGTGAAGAGTGAAACAATAAAGCAATTTCATTTTTATTTATAACTCAACATGGAAAACAATACTATAATTATATACAACATGTAAGGTGTTCATGTAGAATAGCATGATGGATCTAAATAATATAGGCTATTGGATGAAATTCTTGAGTAGCATCAAACGATGTGAAGGTGTGCTTTAGATGAAAAATAATTCTAATATATGAGTGTAGATGTTTTAATGTATGCAAAAACAAATATAGAGGACCTTATGATTGGGTTTCCATTCAAAAAAAAATCTAATATGCATAGGGATGGGTGTGTAGTAGCGAATAGTTATGCATTATGTTATTGTCTACTTACTACAATTTTGTCCTAAGTGGTTATATTAACAAAATTCCAATCAGAGTAGTTTTTAACATATATGAAGACTAATTTGCATTGTATATGTTTCTTTGTTACACACTCAGAATACCTTGTGAGTTAAAATTCCTTGAAGATATGTTATGTACTGAAATGGAAAGCTATATGACATAATCAAAAACATTTTTAGCAACAAACAGAGATGCCTACTAATCCTATTTTTTTATTTTTAAGAATATTCTAATTTTTTGGGTATTTTATGCATATATCCATGTTTCCATATTTTGCATACTAGAAAGGAAAGAAATATTTAGAATTGAAAGTATAATACTATCTATATAAAATAATGATGTAGATGCATGATATTCATAGGTTTATTAACATGCTTTCCCTCTAGCATAGCTAGGTGATAAACTCTCAGATCGATAATTTTATTAACCACAAATGGCCTCAACTAATTTGGCTTGAATTTCCCTTTTTTCTCTTTATCAACATTGTTATTTTTTAATTTAATTTTAGGACAAGATCACTAACATGAAATTCTTGATCAAATTTATTTTCGTATGCTCCTGTAAAGTGTGTTTGATAAAATTTTAAATGTTCAAGAGCTTGTATGTAACTGTTGTCAAGCATTCTAAGTCACATAGACACTTTTTGTGATATTCATTTTCTTGGATAATATCCTTCAATGACACCCATAAATAAGGTATTTTGATTTCAATAAGGAGAATAGATTTCATTCGATAAACAAGAGAGTAATGTGTGATCTTTATTGGTGTATAAACACTTGTGTGATATACCCATAGATAGTACACAATCTGATTATGCCAATCAACCCCATGATTACAAAAATCTTAATTAATATATTTACAAGTGTTTTATTAGTTTCTTCAACTTTCCCATTTCCTCATGGGTAGTAAGGACTAGAAAAATATGCCAAATTTTAAGCTTAGCATAAAACATTTTTAGTGTTTTATTTTTAAAAGAAGAACCATTATCTATAATAATTGTTGAGGGCAACCCAAAGCATGTTATGATATGTCTAAGGATAAAATTACAAATATCTTCACCTTTAGTGGACTATGGAGGGATAGCTTCCACCCATTTTGTAAAATATGAAGTAGTGGTAATGATAAATCTATGCCCCTCATCAGATTCAGGATTAATTTTGCCAACAAGATCAAATCCCCAAAGAGAAAAAGGCCATGGATAAATAATGGGTTGTAATGTCTTAGATTGTGCACGATTAAGATTTCTATGTTTTTTTACATTGAGAGCATAATTTGGCATGTTTATAAGAGTCATTCTCTATTATGGGCCAATAGTATCCCTGATGGAGGAACTTATAATACATGGCTTTACCACTAAAATAACCACCACATTCACTATCATTCACCTCAAATATAGTTGTTTGAGATTTAAGATAACTTAGACATTATAAGAGTTGTCCATAAAAAGAGTGTTTGAAAATAGATCAATGAATGAGCACATAACACATTGCTTGACATTGTAAACACTTTTACTCTTCATGTGTAGCATTTATATAAAATCAATTTATAAAGATAATTATATAGATCAATATACCATTCAAGATTGTCTATACTTCTAGTGATTACAAGTGTTTCTAATGCATTAATGATGTTTGTATACATAGAAGGATTATGTAGTTATTATATTATAAACATTTACTAATCATAGTTGATGTCAATTGTAATTAAAGAATCAACACTAGCCATTGCATATGTATGATAATTATCTATGTGAGGAATGTTATCAATGGAAAAGTGAGAAAATGATTCAATTATATGTTGGGCCATATCTTTATAAGGATTATTAAGTTTATATTCTCTAGCTTGATAAACATTTAAGACTAGATTAATGATAAGTTGTGAATCTCCTTATACACGTAAAGATTTTATATTCAATTTTTGTGTTTTTAATAATCCAAGGATGAGAGCTTCATATTCAAAAATATTATCGATACACATAAATCCTAAGTAGAATGGAAAAGGGCATAGGAAAACCCTAAAGAGTAATAAATACAATACCCACTCTAGCTCCTATGGAACATTTATACCCATCAAAATGTATGATTAAAGTATAATTTTCAATGATATAAAAGGTACATTCATCTCAAAATTTGGCATTGTTTGGCATTGATTATTGTAATGGAGAAGAAGCTAATTAATTAAAGATAACCTACCCTTTAATGGATTTATTTGAAACAAAATTTAAGTTAAACTTAATAATGAGCATAACCTATTTTTCTATGCATCCCAATGGATGGGAATTTTATATGAGGTATCAAAATGGATGGACTTTAGTAATAACACAAGTCTCATTGTTAAGTAAATAATGTCATAATTTTTGGGTGGTAAAAACAAGTGTTAACACAGGTTTTCAATGGCAATATAGTTTTTCTCATAATCAAGAAGTGTGTGATTGATATAATAAATGTAACACTCATGGTGAGTAGCATCATATTATTCAATAAAAGCACCCAAGGCATGATCAGTAGCCAAAACATATAATAAAAGTGGTTTATCCAGAATGGGAGGCATAAGGATTAGCGGATTCAAAAGATATTCCTTAATAAAAGCTTTGATATTTTCACAGTCCATGAAAATGAATATAATATATTTTGGGTGATTAACTAGATCAAAAAAAATTCTCACAGATAATCACCCAAAAAGTCCTCTATTCATGATATTCCTTAAGTGCAGCAAAATTTTGTTTTCCACTCAAATGTGTTATACTTCTTAAGTAAACATGTAAAATAAATCATTTTATCTACTAATTGAGCCAAAAAATGACATATAGCGTGAATGTGTCCTTGTATATATTAGATTTTCTTAATATTTATTATTGGTGGCATATGGACTATAGCTTTTAGATTTTTGGGGTAAACTTCTATACCTCTTTAGGATATAATAAAACTAATAATTTTCCCATTGTAGCTCCAAAAAAGAACTCTTTTGGATTTAAATACATGTTATACTTTATCTTTCTTTCAAATATTTTCCTTAAATCAATAGTGTGATATTGTCTATGTTCATATTTTTTCTAATAAATCATCCATATAACATTCAACTATTTATGAATGTAATCATGAAATAAATGAGTCATGGCATGTTGGTAAGTTTATCTTGCATTTTTTAATCCAAAAGGAATGAAAGTGTAACAAAATATTCCTCATGGTGTGACAAATGGTGTCTTTTCTTTATCAGTGGGATTTATCTTAATTTGTTTATACCCAAAAAACTATCCATAAATGACAACATATCATATCATGTTGTGGAATCTACAATCATATCAATGTCTGGAAGTGTAAATTCATCCTTGGGGTAATCTTTGTTGAGGTCTCAATAATTTGTATAGCATTTATTGTCCCCATTAGGCTTTGTTGTTGGGATAATATTAGAGACCCATTTGAGATAATCAATAGCACGAATGAATCCAGCATCTAAATTTATTTCAACCTCACTTTTGACTAACAAAGAAATTGTTGGATGCATTTTTATTATTTTTTGCTTGACTAGTTTGGCATCAAGATATAATAAAATTTTATGCATAGCCACTTCAAGATCGATATAAATCATATCTTTGTATGCCTATGCATATAATTTGAGGTAATCATGTAAATCTTTCCAAGCAAATTTACCTTCATCATCTTTTAACATAGTGACCAGGAGTATTGGTCGTGGGTCTTTGTCAATTTCAAAGTGAAATTTGATTATGTATTCATCAATAAATGTTGATATATCTTCCATAAATGGAGTGGTAGGAATAATATTATGACAAATCTAATTGTTTGTGTGGAATACAATCATCATTTTCTCCAAAATAATCATGTGCATTAGTTGTGTTTATAAATATTTTATTATGATGAAAAGAATGGAGATACTCATAGACACAAAGCTAATATAAAAGAGACTCATCATTTGAAAATCCATCCAATGTTAAGATTTCAGGTGAAATGGAATAATCAATGAGCTTGATATATACTAAAGATGATTGTGAAACATGGTTAACTTGATTATGAACCATAAAAAACTCCATAGAAGAATATACATATGTGGGGGATTGCTTAGTAGGATGTAGATTATGAGAACTAGATGTATCATTATAACAAAGACATGCTTTTCCTTTATTTTGAAAATAAAAAATAGGCTCAACAATATCTTGGGCATGCTTACCTATTCCTTGTACAACAATATAATTATATTTTTATAAATATTTAACCCCAAAACTAAAGGGTTTAGAAGAGGTAGAGGGATCAACTAAATGTTTTTTAGGAAAATGAACTTCAATATTTGGATAAAATGTTGGAATGTCTCTAGAAAAAGTTTGCATATATGGAATATATTGATCGGTAGGATGCAATAGAGCACAATATTTATAAGGTTCCTAATCCAAAGGGAATGTATAGATATACCCTTGATATTTAAATTTGAGATATGCATGCAAGGTAGAAGGGATAGAATTCATATCATGGATCAAAGGTTGTGATGATAACAAATTGTAATTAAGATCATTAGGCATAACTTGACATACCGTAGAAAGAATACATGGGCTAAGGTCATATTCAATGTAATTTTCCCAAGTACTTGACGTGGAATATCATCAAATCCATGAATATTCATATCATAATGGGTAAGGTTGTTTGTAATTATGCATAATAATTTTAATAAATATATATTACAAATATTCAACCTAGATCCATTATCAATGAGCACTCATTTTGCCACTTTATTTTGCACAAAAACTTGGATTTACAAGGGTAAATACTTGTTAGTACTATGATCTGGAAGAAGATATTCCTTTTCAAAATAAATGTTTTCCTCGATCCATCTAAGAGTATTAATTATAAAGGATACATAAGGAGGTTCGACATTATTTGGTAAAATATTAGTACGTAAAACCTCATATAATATATCCTTATACATTGGAGTTATTTACAAAGTTCTAAGAGGGAAATTTTGGCAGTAGTATTCTTTAGTTGATCTGGGATATTAAATATTATTAGTTGATTAAATTGTTCTAATGGAAGAGGAAGTGGATGGGGACCTCTTCCTCATCTAGGGTTAACAACATGAACATTATGAGGTGTATGTATAGTAAATGGAAGGGCATTACTTTGGATATTATAACAATAAGAACTAGTTTGTGGTTGAATTTGTTCTAAGTTATCCTTGAAATCATGAAAATAATGTATGCTTAGGATTGTATTATGAAAACTGAAATATCTTTCAACAATAAAGTGAAGAAGGCTATTACAATGTAGGAAAAACATTTGTTTAGTGAACCCACTATTTTTCACAATAAAGACTTATGAATTTTTGGAGATTTAAAAATTAGTTTTAAGAACTGAAAGAGGTTTTTTTAGGAAACCAGTAAATAAACAAAACCCATAAATTAATTTCAAAATAAATTTACCAATTTTTATTATGCTGGTATTTAATAAAAAATTATAAATTGGTATTTCTAGAAAAATATACATATATAATTTTGAAAATCAAAAAAAATAGAAAACAACTTTGATATTTTGTCCATTTTCACTATTTGGAAGTTATTTTCACCAAAATAAATGATAGTGATTTCAAATGAATTGTAACAAACATTAGATCTTGCAAAGTAGAAAATCCAAATTTATAGGAAAAGTATTGATTGTTTCTAAAACTTGAGATAGGTTTAATAGAAAACTAAGAAATAAGCATAACACATAAATTAATTACAAATTATATTTACTGATTTTTAGTTAACATTTACTAAAAATAGTAAATTTGCTATTTCTGGAAAAAATATATAATAATTTTATGAGAAAAAATAGGTTTTTATAGATTTGTTTATGAGAAATAAAAACTTCTTAGTTTTTCAAATACATCTGATTTGACCCAAAATTATTGTAAAAACCCCTAGTAAGATTTTAGGCTTTTGATAATGTGTGATAATATCTACAAAAAATCAAGACTATGTATGTTAGTGCTATGTAAATGAAATAGATGGTTATGTCTATAAAATCAAGATTATTTACACTAATGTAAATTAAAAAAAATAATGTGTGTGTCTACAAGAAGAATCAAGAAAATATATGATCTAATAAGATAATGCAAGCAAATATAAAGGATTAAAAGAGTGATCTAGAAGGATTTTATAGGATGTGTAGGCTCTCAAAGATACTCATCCATTATAAAGTGTCAACATAATATTTTAGAGCACTGACTATGAATTTAAAACCATACCCATATCCCACTAAAACTAAGTTTGAGGGTAAGTTGAGAGTAACTTCCTAGACCTAACCACTTGCAAGTGCACTATAGAATCAAACAGATGGTATAACTTCCTAGTTGGTGTAAATAAGGAGATCCTCAAATCTATGACTAGATATATACAATGGCTATGATTATTGGAGCAATCTCCTCATGCCATGATGTCTATAAATAATATACTAGGATTGTAAATAGGATACCATGTAGCCTAAAATAATAGTATCAAAGATTTTATAGACTATTAGAATACACTCTCTAAAATAAGAAAAAGCAAATAATTTAAATGAAAAATAAAGGCAAAATATTTTTGGATTTGGACCCCAGTAAAATTCCATCCGAGGTCAAAATAAAAGAGTATTTGTGTTGATATCTATTTGAAACAAGCTCTTTTAATGTTGGGCTTACTCCAATGTAAAAAGAGAGTAAATTAGTATAATATCCAAGGTTGAGAACTTAGTTATTTTAGTTTCAAGAGTTTATAAAATAAATACTTAAACCCTAATCCAAAAATCAATAAGAAGTGTGTTCTATTCTTAAAATGGGTTCACCAAAATGTTTACCCTTAGAATTAATTAAGTGTGATATAATTAATTCTAAAGTATTGCAAACTTGAAAATTGATCTAAGAGAGATAAATAAAGTAGCCTATTGTAAACACACAGTGATATATAGAATTTACATAAGTTATAAATTGTGAAATATAGAAACTAGGTTAGGATTACAAATATGTCCTTGCAAACTAATATATTCTTTTTATATTATGTTTTTATTGACTATGACTATGTAAACTATTGATAGAGACCTGAAAACATAGTTTTGATTAAAACTTTGCTTCATTGTATGTTAGGACTTGTGTGCAGTAGCCAAACAAGGTTTCAGTGTGTTATTATCCTCTATTGTAAATCAATCTATGTTGACTATGCACTAAATTTAAAATTTTGAGATTGTTCACATTTATCTATAGGTCAACTATTTACGTGTGCTATTTTATTTAACACATTGATAACCTAGAAGAAACAAAACCCTATCCTACACAAAAAATAAATAAGATCAAATATAAAAGGGGGAAAAAGTGGGGAAGTTATATATGGCTGAGCTATCCTATAAAAACCTCTTATTAACTGAGTGTTTCCTATATAGTCTATGTGGACCTTAGGATGATGTAGTTCTCCCTCTAAGGAATATCTTATAAAGGTAATGAAAACAATTAGCAAATTTTATTAGAATGCTTGACAAATAATGGCCTTCAACCTATATGAAAAATATATAACTTGTCCAATGATTGTATTAGTACAACAAAATTTTAGTAGAGTTCTTTACTTAATAGATAAGTGCTTTTGAAATTTCCTTTGAAAGAGAGTGTTAGAGAATAACTGGGGTAGTTTAAATTGAGGCACTTGATGTGCTCTTATAGGAATACATTTAAATTATTTCTGATAATTGGCCTTATGGATCATGTAAGTGATTTTTTAGGAAGTGTATCATTTTGAAAAATGAGTTGTTGGATGTGGGGGACAAGCCCTCACTAGTGGATAGTTTCACATTTCACCCCTATTTGGCTAGTGCACACTTGTCCAGATTGGATAGAGGCTTGTTAATTTGAACTAATGGTGAAGTGTCTATTGATTAGGGATGTTTAGTAATAGATTATTAAAGTCTAGAAGATGTTCATATAAATTTCAAGACTTGAAAGGCTCTCATATAGATAAATGATTATCATAATGGTGAGTTGAATAAGGTAAAAATGTCAAGGACTAGCATTATCAACTATGTATTGATTTAATTTTAGTTTCTACATAGTCGACTAAAGATTAAAAAATCTAATTATCTTGTATTAGGTTGTACTTACTATTTTTAGCATATGCCACTTGTCAATTTCAATTTTAATTTCAACAAATTATGATTTTCATTTAGATTTACTCTTAAATGTCATATATTATAATATGAATAGATCTATCAAATTTTATACCTACTAAGCAAACAATTTTATGCTTTACCAAAAATAGGGTAAAATAGGTTTCTTATAATTCATGAATTTTTTGTACAAACCAATCATGATTTCAAATATTTTTCAAAATTTTAAATTTGAAAATAGTAGTAGGGAATAGAATATTGATTATTTTTTTTCATATTTTAAATTTTTTAGGGGTGAGAGGGAAGATAATATCAAGGATTTTTCCATATTTCAAATTGTGTAGAGAAAATATTGAGAGTGAATATATGCCTCACATGAGATGGATTAAAAAATGTTGGATTTGAGTTAATCAAAATGATTATAATCAATAAATTTAATGAGCTATTTAGTAATATCATTGCAAGACCAAAACATAATGTTATTTTATTCACCCTAATCAAGGTGTTTAAAAAAACCAAAAGGATAATTTTTGGGGGTATAATAACATTATAGGCTTGTGTTCATTTTAAGGATAAGTTATGTTACTTCACCTATTTATCCATTTCATCTTACCTAATATATTTTTCTTCCTCTCATGCAATTTATTTCTTTTCCTTATTGTCCTTTAGTTTAATAATGTTATCTTATAAGTGTGATAATGAGATAGAGACCACATGAATCCACAACTTGCATAAAATCATGCCATTATTTTTGTACTACTAAGAAATATATATGAACAAACTTAAATATGAAATTTTTATTCAAATAATAGAGATAAAATAGAAAATAAAAATGATATAATTTTGTGAGAAAAAACTAGATCTACTTTATCAAAAAACTTTTCTTTAGCTCATCTAACAAAGTTTTGAGCTATTTATGATTATTTACTAAGAAACCATATATGAAAAAACTTAAATCTAAAATTTTTATTAAAATACTAGAGATAAAATAGAAAATAAAAATGATATAATTTTGTGAGAAAAACTAGATCTACTTTATCACAAAACTCTTCTTTATCTCATTTAACAAAGTTTTGAGCTATTTATGATTACTTCCATGTCAGGGAGAATGAAGTATTTATATCATCCTAAGGTTTTCCCTATAAAATATCCTTAATAAATAAGTGACATTATGATCACTTCTAATTTTTCCAAATACTTTTTCCATTTTCATTGGTCTACTTAATTCATAGACCATTTTTATAATTTTCCTAATATGCAAATAGGAAAAAATAGCTAATATTTATGATTTAGGATAACTCACTAATATATTAAACTTGTTATTATGGTGTAAATAACATTTTAAGCCAATGCTATCCCTACTTTCCTCCCTTTAATTGAAATTAAGAGAGTGAATAAAATAAGGATGAGGCTAGTTCCGAGCTATATATGGGTCCCCACAAGTATGTTTGATTAGGGTACCCATATAAAAAATGATCATTATAAATAATATATCAAATTATCATTATGGACACCATATCAAGATATTAGAATATAAGGGTGGTCTTTCAATTTAACCCTAAATTTAAATAATATGGTGTTAAATATGAGGATCACTCTAAAAGTGTTGGTGTTGCCAGTAATGTTTCACGAGCAAAATTAGTCAACTTATCCACAAGAAGAATAAGTCCTCCATAAATAAACTACATGAGTGTCTTGAATCCACTACTCAATCATAATGAAAATAATCATATAGTGAGCTTCAATATATCACATTTTCAATAGTGTATAAAAATTTGAAAAGGTGATAATAGATGAATTGATGCATCACTCAAAATATCAAATTAGAATGGATGGGAAAATCCATTACTCAAAATGAAAAAAATGCATGGATGGGTGTATTCATAACTTAAAATTATAAAAAAAAATAGTATACATGGATGGGATGATCCATTACTAAAGGCTCACAAAATATAAGTGATCACATAAAGGATTAAGTATACCATACATTACCCCTCATAAGGTTGAACTAGAGTGATGTCTAAAAGGAGTCAAGGATGATGCTAGATAAATGTGTCTTTAATAAAATAAGTCAAAAAAAATGAGTTGAATCCATGTGATAAAAATAATATATGCATGGATGGAAAATATACCACTTAGACAAACTATTATAAAATAAAAATAGCTAGAAAATATCCAAAGAAAGAACAAAATAAAACTCACAAAACTATGCATAGATGAATTAAGTATGTGAAGCATAAAAACTTCACATATACCTTTTTAGCAAGTGTATAAAATATCCTCATATGGTTTGTTGTAAAAAACATGCCTAATCATGTACGTATTTATGAAAAATAGGAATCAAAACTATTTAAGTCCCTAGCAACAAAAGGACGCTTGAAATAGATTTTATCTTAATGGAAAACCCATTAAAACTGAAGGACGAATGATGGCAAAAGGGTCCCCCATTATTTCGTTAGCTAAATAATAAGAAGATGAAGAGGTAAGATTGATGTGATGCTTCTCAATTTATTATATCAAGACAACTAGATTAGTGTAATAATTATCCTCAGTGTGACTATTTTTCTTATATCTAAAATACATTTAATATGTCATATTTTTAAATATTCATGCTTGGCATGATATACCCTATATTCTCATTTAATGTTTCTTTATAACCTTTATTCATCTACTTTGTGGAAGATGATTTACATGAAGTGCATGAGACTTTAAATTTTTTGAAGAAATGATGCCCAGGTGAATAGATTTATCTTGTTCACAAGTAATATGTTAAATAAATTCATCAAATTTAGGCATCTTTTAATTAACACCCCATGAATATTTTTTTTCTATGGAAGGTGGAAACAAATAAAAAATTGGGTTCTCCTAATTTTGATAAGACACCAAGAATTAAGTGTTCGTCATCCTTATTCATATTATAATTTAGCAACAAAAATATTAAAGATTCATATGATAGATATAAGCTGAAATGTTTTAATAGTCATAAAGCTTAAGACTAATGAGTTCAATTTCTAATAGATGACTTCTTATACAATCAATTTTCCATTTAATTTCTCTAGTGTATCCTATGTATCTTTAGAAGTTTGAAAATTTTCTAGATAAAAAATGATTTAGGAGAAGCAAAGAGGGAAATGAGGTCAAATGCCTTGTCACACCTAATGTACTATTTAGGTTTCTCAATATCCTATGCAGATTCAATATCAATACCTTTTATGATGCTATAAATACCTTTACTAATTATAAATTGTATCACTATAATTTTACAAGTTCAATAATTATATAACTGTAAGGAGTGAGGAGTGTTGACTTGTCATTCACAGTGTTAATTTTTCACAAGTAAAAAAGACAAATCCACATGAAAGAAATAACAAGAACCAGAAAAAGTGTGCATAATAGTACACCACAAAAAATATTTAAACAACCTTAGAATAAATAAATCCCTACCAAAAATGTGTCACTTTATAATCTAGTTTGTTTATAACAATTTTCTTTCTTACAACTTCTTGTAATTATTTAATGTTTACACAAATATTCCAAAGTACAACATACAATAAAAATGGGAAATAGAAACAATTTGCTTTTATATATAGTATGGAGCCAGTATAATATAAAATCTATAAATTACTCAAAACTTTATCCAAATTTAAAATATCAACATCTAATTTTAAGCTATGGATTTAAAAGCTATGAATATTTGAAGTTTTTTCTTGAATAGGATCATTTTTAAAACTTTGATGTCATTTTTGGGTCATGTCAGCTCTTTCCCTTATATCCATCTTCTAATATTTTCAAGTGTGTGAAAATGGATCAGATGTGTTCTTCAACTTGAAACACTTCCAACAAGAGCATATGGGGTGCAATAGTATGTAAGGGTCCTTACAAAAGGTCAAAAATAATTAAAACAACCTTGAAAATGGGGTAGGGGCCTTTGGAGAAGGGTCATTTGGGATCCCAAACTTGATAAAACTGGGAAGGTTAGCCCACCAAGAAGCTCAACAAAGCTTAGCAATGGATGATGGGAGTGAAACCAATGGGGATGGGAGTGGAATGACATAGTGAGCACTTGGACAAATAAAGGAATGGGAGTAGAGAAAAAGTGATAGCAAAGTGGGGCATATGAGGTGTTGTAATTGTGTGTGAGAGAGCTTGACGGAGATCACCAAGTAGAGGGCAAGGAAATTGCCAAAAAGGGATGGCACGGGCTTTACAAGGGCCCCTGACCATATATATGCCTCAAACCAAAAGAAGTAATAAATATTTTTTTCAAACACTTTTAAAAATATTAAAGAATGACAAAAATTTATCGAACTAAATATTTTTTACCTTGGATGGATTTTTTTTGTCATATCTCTATCAAAATGTAATTTAGAATCCCTACCCAATTTCTATTTTCTAAGAATTAAAAATATATAAAAATTCTAAAAGTCTCAAAAAAACCTATAAAATTAAATAATAGCCCCTAAAAATATTTGCACTCCTTAAAACAATGCTTAAAACACGTAAAAATTGTAAAACCCCTTTAAATTTATTGAAAACCCCATAAAAGAGACCTAAAAATCTTTTTTTATTTTAAAAAAAACCCATAAAAAGAAATATGTTCCCCCTAAATAAACTCTAAAAAAATCATCAACAATTTTTAATAACATTTGAAAAAATATGAACAAAACATGAAGAAGGAATAAAGGTTTTTTGAGAAAATCATGGAGAGAAAGAACATGAACAATGAGAGTGCATCAATCACTAATTTCCTCACTCTTTAAGAACTGGTTTTCTTCAGAAATATAGAATATTACAAATAATACACTCTAATACCATGTGGAAATGAGATGCAAATCATAACTTATATAAGAGCATGTTAATATATTTTCTACTACAAAGAAACCTTACATGAAATATCCCCAAATATGAAATATTTATTCAAATACTAGAGATGAACTAGAAAAAGACAATGACAAAATTTTGATAGATAAATTAAATTTATTCTATTAGAAAACTATTATTAGCTTCACTAACAAAGTTATTAGCTATTTAAAATTACTTTTAGGTAGGAAGAAGAATTATTTATAAAACGCTAAGGTTTTCCTCCTAAATATTCTTATTCACCAAGTGAATTCATGTTCACTTTTTATTGACCCAAATACTATCTTTGTTTTGATTGGTATGCTTAACTCGTTGCCCACTTTTCCAATTTTACTATAATGAAAATAGAGGAAATAGATCATATTACCCACTTATGAACACTCACCAAACTAATTAAACTTATGGACTGTGGTGTAAATAGCATTTTGATTCCTCATCAATATTATTTAAGTTCTCTATTATTTTCCTCCAAACAAGGTTCGCTTCTAAACATGTCAACTTCCCATTAGTTCTGATAGTGACCATATGAAATGCAAAAACAAAAACTAATAATATTGATTCATAACATAATTTGAACTTACCTAGGCTTTACTTCTATGTGTATCACCTTCCCATCTGTTTTGATAGTGACCATATGAAATACAAAAATAATAATAATAATAACGATTCATAACATAATTTGATCTTACCTCTCTCGATATTTGTAATGTTATATGTTATCTTCTCATAAAGTGGGAGGTAAAGGTTTTATACATGTAGTTAGGTCAAAATTATCTTGATTATTGTGAATTAAGCTTCATCTACAAGATGGCATGCACCTGTCTTCCATATCCTTTGTTTTTTATATCAATTTTTGTACTGAAACATCCTCTTATCACCCTCTATGTTTATTTTGACTTGGCCTAATTTAAGCAAATATATTTTTGGAGGCATTTGTAATGGGACACTTTGTAGTGCCCAATCAAAAATGCTCCAACATTTACAAAAAATAAGACTTAAGTAATTTATTATTATACCTTTTTGTGTTATCATTTTGTCCAATAACCACCTATAGGATTTTCATCTTTAGATGAGGAAAAAAAATTCATTTGGATAATGACTATTCATGAAGATAATTTGGATAATGATGAAAACATATAGGATTTAAATCCCATAATATTTCATATATTATTAAAAAAAATCATAGAAGCATTCATCTTAACATTGATTGTCCTTTGTGGCAATTTTTTCTAGAAGGACTCAAAAGTTGTTAAAACCTACAAATACAAGCCTTTTAGTTTATTTTAAGGAGGAGGATCTTGCTAAAGTTATAAAAAATGAGGAGTGGTTTTATGAAAGAGGAAGCATATGCATATTCAACCAGTTTTGTCCAAGCCTTTTGACTCTCCAAAACTAGATCTCAAAGCACTAGAGACCGTTAACAAAAGAGAATATAAAAATCTACCCATATGCTAGGGGATTTTTTATTGTAATTTTTAATCACCTTGAAGATAAGAGTTTGATTTTGCATGATCAGTTTTGGTCCATGGATCATCATCTTCTCTTGATGAAGCCATGGTTTCCCTCATTCCACCCATTGATAGAAACAGTCAACTCTAGTTATGGACTAAATCCAACCTCTCTGTGGTAGGTAAGGCCTTGGGAGAGATGTTGGCAGTAGATGAATCTAAAATGAACTATCATCATACCACCTACACCAAAATACCGGTAAGTATGGATATTTAATTTGAGCTCCCTACTACCATTGATCTAAAATTTTAGAATGTAATTTGGTCTCAAACACTATAATTTGAAGGGCTTCCCTTTCAATGCAAGCATTGTTTTTCCACAAGACATATGGTTGACTCATGTCAAATAGCTGGGTAAAAATGGGAATATCATGATGGAAGGATGCCCTTCCTGATCATCTTCAATAGAGTACATAATTTAGCTAAGCAAGAGTTTGAGGATGAGGCCAAGGAAAAGGCAACTAATTTTAATTGGCCCAAGAATCAAGAAATAAGAGTTCAAAGAAAAGGATTGTGAGCTTGTTGAATCCCTTGTGGAGTCTTTAGGCCACATGAAGGAGAAGAATATAGATGAGGCATTGTTAAATGTTGTTTCATTTTTAAAAATTAATACTAAAAATATGGATCCAGGTGAAGATTTGTTGGACAAGGGTCTATCTAATAAATATAATTTGATTGAGGCTCCTAAAGTCTCCATTCCCATCTTCTCAGATTCAGGGGAAGGAGGAGACTAGACGGTGGTGAGTGAGAAAAAGAGAGGTAGAGGTAAGAAGGGACACATACCATTGAATATGACCCTTAGATCTAGAAAATAAAATGTCATGGGAGGGTCATGATTTCAGATTCTTTTATGACCTATAGCTAGGTTATAGCTTTGGCACAGCGTTTACACAACCAGTTTCATTTTTGCTAGAAGAGGAGTCTCATTGTGATTTTCATGTTTTATCTTTATCTCCATTATAAAAGGGTGGAACCCCTTTAAAAATCCTAACCTTTACCACTAATTTAAAAAAACATTGATTATGTTATTTTCCTTCAATTTTTTATTATCACGAACATGTCCAATTTTTTAAATTTTAGGGTCACTCCTATTTAAAATCTCAAAATGATAATGGGATCACGTAATTTATCCATGGAATGAGTCTTGGGAATATTTTATTTCTATTTTATTTATTTTTACATCCACTTGATTTCAAATATAATTCCTTTTTCGTGTTTCCTTTGGGTTTTCCACAATAGTTGTTCTTTGTTTTGGATTTTGATAAGATTATGCTTTGAAAATGTTTTCTTTTGATGTTAATCCTTTGACTTCCCATATCTTTTCAAACCCCATGAGTCAATTTCCTATGAATAATTTTGTGTATTTATCCCCTAATATAGGCTCCAAATACCAAAGTAATTACAAAAAGAGTGAGTAAAAATAAAGGGAAATCTTCACAAACCCACAAAGAGCACTATAATGTATATAGAAAGTGAGCTTCACAACTCATGAAAACATCACAAAGTTAAAATATATTCTTGATACTATAATACCTTCAAAAAAATATGAATATCATCACAAAGGAGCATCATAAATTAAAAATATTCAAAATATATAAATTATCACAAGATATTAAATTTTTTAAACAAGGTAGATCGCCCCAAAACCATGATACCTCCACAAAATTGAGAGCTTTACACTAAAGGAATATCATAAGGTTCACTCAAACAACAAAGGCTGAAGGGACCCCCCTAAAGAAACATATCATGGAGGTGGATAATTATACCCCTAATCTCCCCTAATAACCCCCACCAAGAAGACCCTTATGAAGGAACAGAGGCGGAAGAGACCTAGAATGATCCTGCCCAAGGAGGATGTAGAAGGCCCCATAAATAGAACTAGGGCCATAATCACAAATAACAAATAGGTCATGTAAGAGAAGGTGATTGAGGATGTGAAGGTACCTACAAAGGTATCCCCCCTCTTGGAATAGTTTTTTATATTTAATTTCCTTCTATTTTTCCCTCCGCATGGTTAGTTAGCTACTAGTGCTATTTCTGTTTTTTGTATTTAGCCCATGGGGATTGTTTATTTTTAATGAAATTTTATATACTCTAGTTCCTAATCCATATAAAACCAATATTTTTACCATATCAAATAAGAAAATGTCATAATGAAGAAATTAAAATAGGTTATAACCAAATTTTTAGTTAACACTACTCAGTCCATATTTTATAGAGATGAAGAATTAAAGTCGCTTCATATATTAACTAAAATTATAAGCCAAGACCTAGGGTTCATTTTTATATTATACGTATCATATTAATTAAATTATTGCTAACTCATCTTAATTTTGTAAGTAGGATTCACTTTCACTAACCTTGGGATTTTGGAATGTCAATTTTAGAAGAAGAGGACAATGTCCTAAGCGGTTGAGAACTAAAGTTTTCATTTTAAGTGATATATTTGGCTCCCTCTTTAGATAAATACCCCCCATAGTCTTTTATCAAAAATATATAAGGTAAGAATTAATCTTGGTCATATATTTGTGTGATCCAAGCTGAGTATTTAATCTGGGGGATAACACACCAACTATTGTGGATTATTGTGTTCTAATAAAAACCAAACTCTTCTATATTGAATTGACATAGATTTATAATAATAATAAATAAATCTTTATTTCAAGATAATAAGAGAGTTTATAAAAAAAAATCAACCTCTATGTAAGAGATATCACCTACCTACTTTGAATTACAATGGGGAAAAGCCTTATCTTATAGCTAAAGAAAACTAATAATAGTAAATTTATTTAAATTTAAGCAAAGCTAATAACATCCACTCAACATGCATAATGATGCTAATAATATTTTTATATAAAGCTAAACCAAACTAATAATATCCTTTCAATATGCATAGGTATGAGAATAGGAAAACTCTTAATAATAAGTTATTTATTAGAAGAAGAATTACTAATGATAGCCACTAGGATTGAGACACATTTTAGAAGTCAACTTTTCTAGGTATTCTTTGGTTTTTATAGTCATTAAAATCAATGTTTAATGCTACAACAATGCACTTGTAACCATCCTTTTATACACACTTAGCTTATACTCAATTCAATAGTTCTTAATTGATATTTCTCTAATTTTATGTGGATGATCCTTATTCTTAAGTAATTCTGATACTTAATATTTATATTCCTCATTCCAAATAGCCAAATCTCATACCTTTATTTATTCACACTTCCATCTTAGTTATCTCTACTTATACAATGTCATTCCTTCAAGACAATCCCATTTGTCGATAGTGTTTGAATCCACCAATTTTTTCCTCCCACAAAACAATGGCTAATTTCTCAAATTAAAATTCATCTTACAAGTCATCTCACACATTTTATCAAGTCCCATTCAAGAAATTTCCAAAAATAATAGTAAATAAGCACATTTTTCATTTATTTGTTCACTAGTTGGCAAGAGTCTTATATATTACAATCACCAGATTTATTCTACTACAAATTGATAATAAAGCACCTATTCTTCCAAATTTTGAGTCCACACAACCCAAGTAGCCCTGAGCTAAGTCTAAATAAACTTCTAAGGTCACAAGTCATTGTTGAATCACATAATTACACTAGGATTTCACCAACATATGGCATTGCAATAGTATTTCAAACACACCACAATAATATGGGATAAATACATGGGGTTTGATCCCTTTTCAGAGTATTGGTATGTAGGCAGTGCTCAACATAGGGGGTGTTTAGGTCAAGTACAATTGCAACCACTAACCCTTTTTTCCCATCTATTAAATTTATTCCTCATTGTCAATTGAGTTAGGGTTCCAAGTGAAGAAGGCACACAACAAATTCTTGTTAGTGTAGGTTTTTATTTTTTCCTATTATTTAATTAGGGAATATTATATATTTGTGCATACATGGAGTTTTCCTACATTCATGGGATAGGATAGCTTATGTGGAGATGTGTGTCATAGGTGTCATAAGAATGTCATAAGTAACTCCTTTGACTGGCTATTCCAGGTATGGGAGTTACTTCTCTATTCTTAGCACCTTGTCACCACCTTTCATGGAGGAGTTACAGTCTATTCTTGGGGTGATTTGACCACCTTTTGTGGAGGAGTTACTTACGTGCTCTCCTATATGTATTCTTCACTTTGGCCATCTTAAGTTAATCGAATATTGGGTTTTGCTCCTATTTGTCTTTTGCAAATTATCTCTTTCAGTGTTTTCACTTTGCTTTAGCTTCTTTGTGGTGTGCACTAGCTTTGTCTCGTGTGATCACTTGACCATTACATTCACATTATTCAGACCCTGGCAACAACTTTGATATGGTATCAGAGCCACCCCAGTAATCGTGTGTCTGGTTATGCTATTAGTTTATTTTGAAAATGTGAGGAGTGGAGTTCTCTTTATGTTCTTTTATGTCTCTCTTTTGGGGGGGAGTTTTTTCCTTCGAGTTTTCTCCTTTTCTCTATCTTATGGGAGATTGCACATGGGTGCCTCATCAGGCATAGTTGTCGGGACCTATTTTATTTTTCCACACTACCCACCTAAGCTACGCTTATGGGGGGTGTTAGTGTAATTTTTTATTTTTTTCTATTATTTAATTAGGGAATATTATATATTTGTGCATACATGGAGTTTTCCTACATTCATGGGATAGGCTAGCTTATGTGGAGATGTGTGTCATAGATGTGTCATAGGTGTCATAAGAATGTCATAAGTAACTCCTTTGACCGGCTCTTCTAGGTACGGGAGTTACTTCTCTATTCTTAGCACCTTGTCACCACCTTTCATGGAGGAGTTACAGTCTATTCTTGGGGTGCTTTGGCCACCTTTTTTGGAGGAGTTACTTACGTACTCTCCTATATGTATTCTTCACTTTGGCCATCTTAAGTTAATCAAATATTGGGTTTTGCTCCTATTTGTCTTTTGCAAATTATCTCTTTCAGTGTTTTCACTTTGCTTTAGCTTCTTTGTGGTGTGCACCAGCTTCGTCTAGTGTGATCACTTGACCATTGTATTCACATTATTCAAACCCTGGCAACAACTCTGATAATTCTAAAATGAATCAAGAAACCTAGATCTCATAAATAGGACTTATAAGTAAAGGCATAGTTATCTAAATTCACATAGATGGTAAAAATCTTACTAAATACTAGCACACCCTATAGATGATAATGTATGACAGCATTGTCCAAATAACATGGTCTTGTCCTAGAATTAGATGGATCCATGTTTTTGATTCACGTCAACATCACACAATCTCATAGATGATCACACAATCTATGTTGTAGTATATCTAATCCAAGTTTGAGGTAAGTTATTTGTCTTTAAGACTTTCCAATTTTAGCATCTTCCTAGAAATAGTAAGTTTCAAATTGGTCTTGTCTAATTTATTGTATATTTTATACATTTTTATTTTACTCTATAGTTTTTAATAATTGGATTCACTCTTTTTTTATTCCCTAATTTTAATAAAACATATTGGTGGACCTGTCTATTGATTGAATATTTCAAACCCTAACATCAATGTTTCTAGTGTTTCTTTACTTATTTTTATTATTTCCAATTGTTGTATTAAGGATTTTAGATTTGGTAAATTATATATTAGCGTGAATATTTCAAGTTGTTATTTCTTATTTTATGCAATATAAGAATTGTTTCTACATCTCTTAGAATAAATGATAGACTAAGTGGTACTCAAATTGAGCATACTCAGATTTATTTTGATAAGGAACATAGGATGGATAATAACAAGGATATATCAAGGCCTTTAAATATTACTAAACAAACTGAATATGTAGAAGTGTATGACAATAATTCATGTTAGGATTTTCAAACACTATAGAATATAAATCCTCCTCTAAGTTATAATACAATGTGGATCTCTATGAAATATAAAACAAAAATTCTTTCTAATCAAAAATTAAATATGGAATTGGAAATGCAAATGTAAACCACACAAGAAGAATGTAGACATCAAGGTTATGTGGTTCACTCAACTTGGCCTACATCCACGTAGAAATTTAAAGCTCTATATTAAACCAACAACACTTGGAGAATACAACCTGTAACAATCCCTGTTACACACTATCTTCACACTCTCACAACCTCCTTCTTCTTCAATGCTTCAAGCTTTTACAAAAATGCAATCCCATGCATAAAACTAAGTCTTCAACAACTCACAAAATAAAGCATACTTTTGGCTAAGTAAACACCCTTACTTCAAGCCAAATTACAATGAAGAAGAAATAAAGCAAAGGGAAAAAAGGCATGAATAGTGAAGAATTTTGACCAATTCCTACCATTCTATTAATAGTGATTTGGGGAGACATCATGACAAACATCTTTGATAAAACAAACCAAGTGGTACACCCCACTTCCAAACATGCTTTCACCTTGGTCAACATATCTGAAGGGTTGTCATCCATATGTATCTTTTCCAACTTTAGTTGTTCCTCCTCCAACACTATCCGTATGAAGTGATATCTCAATTGAATATGCTTTGTCTTGGAGTGAAATGTCAAGTTCTTTGCTAAGTTTATGACACTCTAACTATCACTAAAAATTAGTCCTTTTTCCTATTGGTGTCCCAACTCCTCCATCAGTCTTTGTATCCATATCATCTCTTTGCTCACCTCTGTAACTACAACATACTCAGCTTCTATGTTAGAAAGTGCCACAACTTTCTATAAATGTGAGATCCAACTCACTATTGTACCACCCACAATAAATATATACCTGATAGTGCTCCTCCTACCATCCAAATCCCCTACCATATCTGAATTCACATATCCCTAAAGTCTAGTATCTAATATCCATCATAACATAGCACTAAATCCATGGTTCCTCTCAAATACCAAAGAATCCACTTAACTACCTACAAGTGCTTCTTTCCTGGATCACTCATGAATCTGCTCATCACTCCCATTGTATGTGCAATGTCAAGCCTCATACATGCCATAACATATATTAGACTACCCACTACTAACGAGTAAGGGATTTTACTCATGTGTTTCTTTTATTATTCTATTTTGAGACTCTACTCCTTTGTCAACTTGAAGTGGCCTACCAAAGGAGTCCCAACAGGATTTGCATTTTGCATGCTAACCTTTCCAATACTTTCTTGATGTACTCTTCCTGGGATAATGTTAATGTTTGATTATTTTTATCTCTAGATATACACATCCTAAATATCTTCTTAGTAGCACCAAGATCCTTCATAGAGAAAGAATCACCCAACTATCTTTTGAGTGCATCAATGTCCTGCATGTTAGATCCTACCACTAACATGTCATCTACATATAATAATAGAATAATAAAGTTGCCATTATTGAAACTTTTGAAGTACACACAATGGTCAAAATGACATCTAGAATAACCACATTCTAACATGAAATTGTTAAACTTGAGATACCATTGTTTAGGAGCTTGTTTCAGGGCATACAAGATCTTCATCAGTTTGCACACTAGTTTCTCCTTACCCTTGACTTCAAAGCCTTGTAGTTTTTCCATGTATATCTCTTCTTCCAAATCCCCATGAAGGAATGTAGTCTTTACATCTAATTTTTCTAAGTATAAATATTATATTTCAGCTAAACTTAGAATAGTTCTAATTGAAGTCATTTTAACCACAGGAGAAAAAAAATCATTGAAATCTATACCTTTTTTTGTGCAAATACTTTTACCACTAATCTTGCCTTGTAATTCATCTTGTCTACATCCTTCTTTAGCTTATAAACCCACTTGTTCTGCAATGCCCTCTTTCCTTTTGGAATCTCAATCAAAACCCATGTTTGGTTTTCCATGAGATAGTCATACTCCTCATCCATAGCCTGCTCCCACTTCTCCTTGGCATCAATTTGCACTGTTTATCCAAAGCTTTCTAGCTCACCACCGTCAATAAGTAAAAAATAATTAAATGAAGGAGAAAAATGTTTAAGGGGTCTACTTAATCTTATATATCTCCTCACAACAAGAGTTTGGGGTTCCTGTTATTGCCTCACATTTTGTTTTGGTGCTTTTGGGACATTTGCATTTGTGATGTCTTCCAACACTGTGTATTCTTTCTTGGCTTCCTCTTACTTGTTATCATATAACTAATCTTTATACATGACTTTTTCATTAAATATTACATCCCTACTCTAGATAATATTCCTTTCTTCTTCATTCCACAACTGAAAACCAAAATCATCAGTGCCATAGCCAATAAAGGTACATTTATGAGATTTTGCCTCTAACTTGGTCCTACTCTTTTTATCAATATATGCAAAAGCCTCACAACTAAAAACTTTCAAAAAAAAATAGTCAACCTTCTTACCACTCCATGTCTCCTCTAGTATCCCACCATTTAAGGATATAGAAGGTCCTGTATTAATCACGTACATAGATGTATCAACTATATATGCCCAAAACTACAATGGTAGCCCTACATGTAACCTCATGCTCTTAGCACATGTCATGATTTTTATGTTCATTCTTTCTGACATACCATTCCTATGTGATGTTCTTAGAGCCATTATCTATCTTTGGATTCCATTATATGAATAGTAATCAGTAAATGCCTTGCTACAATACTCCCCACCATTGTCTGACCTGAGGCACTTGAGCTTTAAACCTATCTCATTTTCAACTAAAGCTCTCCATCTCTTAAAGGTATCAAATACATCATATTTTATTTTGATGCAATAACCCAAACTTTCCTAGTAGTATCATCTATGAATGTGACATAATATAAAGAACCACCAAGAGAAGATACCTAAGCAGGTCCCCATACATTCATATGCACAAGCTCTAACTTCCTTATTTTCCTGGTTGGTCCAACCTTTAGCAACTACACCTATTTCTATTTTCCATATATACATTGCTCACATAGGTTCAATTCTATCTCTTTAAAACTTGGTAATATCGAGTGAAGGATTTTCATTCCTTTCTCACTCATGTGGCCTAGCCTATAATGCCTTAAAGCTACATCTGCACCTGAAGCAACTAAATCACAAAATGAGTTAGAACTAACTATGGATAAATATAAAGTACCTACCTTCTCACCTTTATCCACCACTAGAGCACCCTTTGTTACTTTTCATGAGTCACTAGTAAAATTGATAATGCACCCATCACTTCCCAACTATCTTGTAGAAATTAGGTTCCTTTTCAAATTAGGAATGTGTCTTACATCCTTGAGCACCCAAGTGTTTCCATTCTACAATTTCACACCCACGCTACCTTTTCCAAAAATAATTCAAGGTTCATCATCACCAAGATATACATGTCCAAAATCACCTTGAACATAATCTCTAAAATAGTTTTTGTTAGGAGTAGCATGAAATGAAGCACCAAAATCTAAAATCCAAGATTCATGAATATTGTCTAGAGAAAGAATCAAAGCATCTTGTAGTGTCTCACCTACTACATTAGCTTCTTAGGAGTAGCATGAAATGAAGCACCAAAATCTAAAATCCAAGATTCATGAATATTGTCTAGAGAAAGAATCAAAGCATCTTGTATTGTCTCACCTACTACATTAGCTTCATTGTTACCTTGATTTTTCTCTTTACAAGATTTTCCATGAAGAGCCTAGCATTCTTTTTTTATATGACCTAGCTTCCCATAATGCCAACACTCCATCCCCATGGTGGATTTTGACCTTGAACCTTTTTTATATTTTCCACAGTTTATTCTTCCTTGTGTCTTTAATCTCCCTCTTATCTCCATGGATAAAGCATTTCTAGATGTGGATGTCTCACCCGTGTTATTCCTTCACATTTCCTCGCTAAGGATTACACCTACAACATCCTCAAACTTTAGCTTTGCATTATTTGAGACAGAGTTGCATACTACCAAGACCAAATTATTCCAACTTTCAGGTATATAACACAATATGAGGAGAGCCCTGACTTCATCATCAAAATCAATATTAACCGAATCTAGTTGACTAGTCATAGTATTAAAATCATTCAAATGGCTAGCTATTGAACCATTTTCTTCCATTCACATATTGAACAAATTTTTCATGAGAAAAAATTTAATAGAGGCAAAGGGTTTTTCATACAAATTTCCTAAGGCTATCATAAGACTCTTAATAGTCTTTTCTTGGGAAATGTTAAAGGCCACTATTGAAGCAAGACATAGCCGGATGGTTCCAAGTGCTTTTTTATCCAGCAACTCCTAATCCTCATCTGACATTGTTGACGGTTTTCTTGCTCTTCCACCCAATGGTAAGTAGAGGTCTTTTTGGTAAAGATAATCTTCCATTTGCATCTTCCATAACCCAAAGTTCTATCCATTAAACTTATCCACCTTTGACTTGCCATCTTCTACCATAACTCCCACTCAAGCTAAAACACCCTTTAGCTCCCTACAACTTAGAAAACCAGCAATAAAACCTTGCTTTGATACCACTTGTTAGGATTTTTAAACAATACATAATATAAATCCTCCTCTAAGTTGTAATACATTATGGATATCTATGAAATAGAATTTAAAAACTTGTAATGCAAAATACAAGATGGAATTGGAAATTCAAAAGAAAACCACACAAGAAGAATATAAACACTGAGGTTATGTGGTTCACCCAACTTGGGCTACATCCATGGATAAGTTTGAAACTCTATATTAAACCAACAACACCTAGAGAATACAACCTGTAACAACCCCTATTACACGCTATCCTCACACTCTCACAACCTACTTCTTATTTAATGCTTCAAGATTTTACAAAAAATGCAATCCCATGCATAAAACCAAGATTAAAAACTGTCTTCAAAGCCTTCAACAACTCACAAAATGAAGCATAATTTTTGGCTAATTAAACACCCTTACTTAAAGCTAAATTACAATGAAGAAGAAACAAAGCGAAGGGGAAAAGGCATGAATAGTGAAGAATTTCAACCCATTCTTACTATTATATCAATAATGATTTAGGGAGACATCATGACAAGCATCTTTGACAAAATAAACCAAGTGGTGCACCCAACTTCCAAATGTGCTTTCACCTTGGGTCAAAAGATGCCCAATCAAGCATAGTAACACTCATGTCTTTTTGCAACATTTTCAAAGATTCCAAATCACCTTTAAATCTTGCCCATGGCTTAATATCATGACTTCGCTAATAATTTTGACTCGTATGTAAAATATAAAATAAAAAGTAACATATTATTCTAACCCACTTATCTCCACTTGCTCCCACATGTGCCAAGGGTCAAAATCCATGCCCCATATTTACTTTTTCAAAAATAAACCATGTGCTTGAGGAAAAATTGATCTCATTTCCTCTCTCCACCTTTCTACCATTAAAGATGCTTTATGTGGGTCATGCCATGTCATAATGTAATGACCCTCACCAGCAGGATCACTAAAACACTGATATTGCACTATGGAATTTTGTCAAACAGTTGGTAGGATCACCAGAAAACACTAATATTGCATTATGGATTTTATCAAGCAGTTGACAACAAGCAAACTATATTGCTGTAAGAGTAAACTGAATATGAAACAAGCCCACTTAACTCAATGATTCAAAATTAGTGCCAATATATTTATTCAAGGGGAATGTAAATCCTTTTTACAATATATTACGTCCCTCAAATTTCAACAAAACATGGACAGAATAATATCCTTTAGAATACAATAGCTTGGCACATAAATATAGGTATGCAAATGTAAATAGACCCTGCTGATGACAAAGAAGACCTGGTCTGTAAGTGGTGCCCTGATTGTTGTCCATACACTGTCCAGCAAGCTGTCTGTATACTACTATAAGTATAGGCCATATAGTATAGACTGGTATGATTTTGGTAGTAATTTTTATTTTCACTAACAAGTGTTGATAATACCCTGAATATGGATGCCCAGGCTAGGGTAAGTGCCTCCCAAAATATAAAAATTAATCTCCCAGCCAAGTAGGAGTTATGAGCAAAATAGAGTTTCAGTTGTGAATCATAGTCTACTGGGGAGCGCCAAACCCTGTCGTACTGTTCTACAAGTACAAGCCATACCTGTATGGACTGTAAAAATATATATATAATATTATATCCTTGGGGATCCTTCAAATTGGTCAATGATGTAATCGCCTCACAAAGGGACTCCAAAATTGTTCAACTCTTGAACTGAGCCTGAATACTCAATGAAGCTCAACATGAAATGGTTGAATACCACTTCCAATGTGTAACCCTTCAAAAGATCTTCCACTTCCTCAGTTATGCAATCTCTTGAGAGGTATCATTCTCAAGGATTATGCTGAAGATTTGTAGACTATCACGCCCCACAAATGCTCAAGAAGACTCAAAATGTGAAAATAGACTTCGATGCCAAATGAGAGACCCATGGGGTCTATTTATGCACTTTTTAGAAACTTCTAGAAGTGTCTGTAATACATCTTGTAAAACCTCATTGTACTTTTTAAATAAAAAGTAACTTTATAAAATAAAAAGTGCACCTAAATTTAAAAATATAACATTTTGGCCCCATATAAAAAGTAATAAATAAATATAATGTCTCCAAGAGCATAATGAGCCATCCAATCGCCAAATAAATGCAAAAATGACTCTCTCATCACCACCATCTGCCTACGAGAGTCTGGAATAGGCAAATTCACGTAAAGTGTCATGTCATACTTAGAGAGGGGACATGACACATAATGAAGCCACCTCACTGCCTAGTCACATGGGTCCCACCATGGGCCCACCACTTGGACCCCACTGCCATGTCACTAGTGAATAATAAAAGTGAATAGTGTTAGATGAATAGTGCTTGATGGATAGTGCTAGATGAATAATGATTGTGTGAATAGTAACTTCACACCTAACAATTTAGAGAATGAATAGTATAATCAAGACAACATTGACTCTCAAGAGGAGCATCAAGATTTAATTCCACCTATAGGTGATGAACAACCAGAGCTTAATAAAGCGAAAATTATTAAGAACTTTTGAATAACAATTTGTGAACAATCTTAAGATTATCATACAATTTTAAAAACTATTTTGGAAATAAAAAGTGAAGGCATTGCTCAATCATATGAGACTTCCAATGCTATGGGATCCATTCCTTCATTTGCATCACTAGATACAAATGTTATGCCAACATGTACTATAGGGGAAACCTAATGGTTTCAGTAGATTGATAGGCCAATTCCCACTCAGTCATTTGAGACACCACCTTTGGTTAGCATACATTATATTAAATTATGTAAATTGCCCTGATGTTAATGGTTTGAAGAAGCTTCTAGATTCATCATGTTAAAACTAGTTGAAACTGACATTTCAGACATGATATGTGTGTCCATCTTCAGGGCTAGAGAACATAAATTGAACAAATTTTATTCTTGATACACAATCCCTTATGCAAATTATTTTAGATCTACAAATTAAGGTTTTACAAATGGAATAAATTTATTTTAAACCTAATCAAATAATTGATTCATATGCTTTACTACATGCCCCATTGGCTGGACATGTTTTTGCATATCCATAGTTTTGTGGCACCTAAGCTTACATTGTATTATGAAAAATGTAACCCTAGAAATTATTTAAGATCATTTCACGTAGCATGTTTGGACTAGGTGTCCAATTATAGGTTTTTAACCAAGTTATTCCCCAAACTTCTAAAATAATATACTCGAAGATGGTTCTACAATTTACCACATCAATTAGTTCATGCATTTAATCATTTTGCATATTTATTCCTTACCCATTTCTCAATCAACATAAGTGAAAAGATTTCATATGCTCATATTGCCTATCTCAAACAAGAATCCAATGAGCCTATCATAAAATATGTCTTACGGTATAATACCATGTTATCTAAGATGATGAATCCTATGGTAGATAACAATTACAAGACATATTTAAATAAAGCTTGCTTCCACCTCTACATGAATATATTATTTTAAGAAGGTTCTATCATTCATAGATTTATGTCACATTGTTTAGGAAAGAGATGTTATATTTTTGGAAATGAATAAGCTAAAGTATGAACACAATCTAGATTCTACTTCTCATGAAAATAAACCATGTGAAAATAAGAATGATCCAAAGACAAAAATGAATGTAGTTGTAGAACCTAATTCATGCATTGTATTATCAGCTCTTCTAAGGAGAGAGTTTACCAACTTTCCAGAAGTTCCCTATAAGGTGATACAAAAGTTATTGGAATGCAAGCTCATATCACTTCCTCCCATCAAAGAGGTTGATGTGAGTAAGAATCTTCCAAAAAGGATTTAATCAGAATATTTTTTGTGATTTTCATAAAGTGTCAAGGAATATTACCAATAGATGCATCAGTTTGAGACTTAAGATATATGATTTGATAGAGGATAGCATCATTGATGTGGGTACATATACCAGTAGTACATAAGAATGCCAAGTGAGATTATAATTATTGGGTCATTTATGATCCAAAGTTGTAGTTTGTCTATTTATTTATTTTATTTGTTTATTAGGTTAGTTTCCTTTTGTTTGCTCAAGTTGGTTACCTTGTTAATTAGTTTTATATAACTAACTCACATAAGCTCTTTAAATATTACGTTGTGTACAAAAGTAAAACATGAATTTACATTGAATAAATTTATTGATAGCATTTCCTCCATTTTTCATGATCCAAACTATGATATTAGAGATGGATACTCATGGAGAAATGGGGAAAGAATAAATTTGAACATCCAAAGCAAAGAAAATAAATAGGAGATCAACAAGTTCTATTATATGATCATGTTTTAATCAAGGTCCAAAAGTGCAAAGGAAAGACAAATCAATGCTCATAACTCCTAGAAAACATGGTTCTATATTTAAAATATGTTGTCAATGACTTCAAAAGTAGTAATGGATCTGAATACATGACCTTGAGGGTGTCTGATGTTTTGGCTATCCTCTCTTATATTTTGAATGTCAAAAAAAAATATTGTAAATGTATCTTTTAGTTTGATGATCTATAGTGAATGCAAAGATGAAATAATTTAGAAGATGTGTTGAAGAAAATAAGGAGTTCACATAGTTTTTATTCCCTATGATTACCATCTGAGGAGTTTGCATAGTTTGTAGTCCTTGTGGTCACCATTTGGTGATAAAAAACATGTTAAAGGAACGGCATACCAAAATTAGTGTTAGAATGGGATGTTGCAAGAAATAGTGTATTGGATATTAGCATATTATTGTAACACCTTAGGCTATTTGTTAAGGTATAGTCCCTATGCATGTGGTTATAGTGGTTTTAACCACTTAGGTAAATAAGTTACATAGGCATAGTTATTTTATGCTATCTAATGTTTATGGTTCCACCCACCTTAATTTTTAGGTGTTTCTTTTATGCCTATATAATAGGATTTTATGTATTGTTTATATACACTAGTTAATTCATTTCTTCATCTCTTTATTGAATCTAATATGGCATTAGAGCTTGTGGTTTAGGAAGCTTGGGAGGAAGCTTGTGAAGCAAGAGAGGATGGCCTTGTCAGGGAAGAGTGTGAAGCACTCAATGGAGAGCCGTGAGAGAAAGAAATTTAATTTTTTTCTTGTGACCAACCATTTAACTTGGAGGAAAATCCCAAAAATTCATTTGAGCACTATTTTTATGATTCTATAAAATTCTCTAGCCTAGAATTCATCTATTGTATTAGATGAAATTAAATTATGCTAAGTATTTTGTCCAAAAATTGTATTTGAAGTTTTTTGGTTGGCCATTTCCATATGTTTTGAGGAAGAGACCAGATTTTCATTCAGGCACTATTTTTGGCATGTGAGGGATCTAAAAATTTCTATTTTCTAAGAGAAGCTCATTGGATCTAACGAAGAGCCATGAGAGAAAGAAATTTATTTTTTTTCCTATGACCAGCCATTTACTTGGAGGAAAATCCCAAAAATTCATTTAAGCACTATTTTTTATGAGTCTTGCTTCTATAAAATTCTCTGGCCTAGAATTTGTCGGTTGGATCTTACGAAATTAAATTATGTTGAGTATTTTGTCCAAAAATTGTATTTGAAGTTTTTTGGTTGGTCATTTCCATACAGTTTGAGGAAGAGACCAAATTTCATTCAAGCACGATTTTTAGCATGTGAAGGATCTAAAATTTTCTATTTTTTGAGAGAAGCTCATTGGATCTAACGACATCTAATTTGGCTGAGTAGTTTGTCCAGAATTTGCATCTAAAGTTTTGCAGGTTGTCCAATTTGCATAGGTCATTTTTTATTGGTTGATTTATTTCATGCAAGATTTTATCCTAAGTTTTATTCCATTTAATCAGAAATAAGGTGCATTTTTTACAAAAATTGGAAAAATCAATTTATTTTTTCAAACTTTAGAAATTGAATTTTACCAAAGGTTTTGCTTGGAAGAACACATTTAATTGTGTTGGGAGATAGCCATAAACCCAAATCGATTTAAAATTTCACCATTTTTTGGGTTCTATATTTGGATGTTGACAGGGAAGAAATTTTTAAAATTGGAGTTGTAGATATCTTAATTTAATTGTTTTTGTCTATTTTTTGGTATTTTTAAAGACAAAAAATATAAAATCTCTCAAACAATGTTGAGTTTTTTCTAAAAATTGGAGGTATTGACCAATTTGTGAGTTGAATCAGTGGGTAAGAAGAATTTTATGTAAATTCATTATAGTTTTTCTAGTATTTACATTTTTTGGGAAAAACTAGGTCAAAATGGCTTTACAACACCTCTTGTTACCAGATTCACAAAAATTGACAAACAAACATTTTAGTTTGTAGAGTCAAAAGGTTTTGATGATATGTGAATATCAGAATCTTGATCAAATAGTGCTCAATAAAAAACAAAGTCCTACCACTAGTAATGATGACTATGATAAACGTCATTGTGAGCCTCTTATGTTGTTAAAACTGTCTGTAGCAGATAATTTAATTTTAGAGGTCAGAAATATGACTAGTGCATCAGTTTTGTGGACTAATCTTACTTCTAAATATTAGGATTTTGAAGTCAATAGGGTATTGTATTTGAAGGATTTATTATTTTCCACTAAGATGTAGGAAGGTGGCTCTATTTCTAAGTTTTTGTTATAGATCAAGGACATCAGTGATCAGTTGAAGGCTGTACAGAAGCCTATTGATGAGCAAGATTTGATTGCTCTAGTTATGCAAAATCTTTCACCTTCATTTGATTGCTCTAGTACGTGCAATAAAGAATGGTATATGGATTTTGTTAAAAATTATAGTAGTAATGAATCTGTATCTTTGGGATATGGTAAAACTCATTTTATGAAGGGATATGGTAATATTCATATCAATTTTAATGGTGCAGTTTGATATACATTCAATAATGTTAGGTATGTGCCTGATATGAACAAAAATATGCTTTCAATTAGTGATATCATTGTAAAATCTAATTTTATTGTAAATTTTCAAAAACAACAATGTTTAGTCACTACCAGAGATAACAAGATTATTGCTATTGAGATTGGTGAGAAAGGCTTGTATAAGCTTTAAAATCCACATAGGGCAAAGGAAATTACACTTATAGTGGTTAATAGCATAATTTCACTCTTGTATGAAAGGTATGGGCATTTTAATTTCTATTATTTAAATACATTTAGCAAGACTAAGATGGTTAAGGGCATTCCTTATATTTGAGATAGTCATCATGTATGTATTGGATGTTAGTTGGGAAAGTAAGTTAAACATTCATTTGATGTTGGTAAAGCTTCAAGAGCTAAGGGAGTATTGGATATGGTACATGCAGATTTGCATGGTCCAATGCAGACACCTACCCCTTCTGGAGCCCATTTTTTTTGTTGTTAGTTGATGATTTCTCTAGGAAAAAGTGGGTATACTTTCTAGTGAACAAATCTGATTATTTTTCTAACTTACTTACTTGGAAATCTATGGTTGAAAAATAGGTAGGATGGTCAATTAAATATCTTAGAACAAATAATGGGGGTGAGTTCATCTCAAAATAGTTTAAGGAGTTTTGTGCCATTGATGGCATATACAGACAGCACACTACCCCCTTACACTCCACAACAAAACAAATTTGTGAAAAGGAAAAATAGGATGGTGATGGACATGGTTCATTGTATGGTCTAAAGCATAAATGTCCCATATATATGTTAGGAAAAAGTAGTGAATACAGTAGTGTACTTCCTTAATAGAAGTCCAACAAAAGCATTAGAGAATTTGACTCTAAAGGAGGCTTGATCAAGTCAAACTCCAGATGTAAGTGCTTTTAGAATTTTTGGTTGTGTAGCTTTTGTAGTTATTCCTAGTCAAAAGAGAAATAACTTGGAAGTGAAAAGCAAAGCATACATGTTTGTTGGGTATAGTGACCAATAAAAGGCCGACAGATTACTTGATGTTTATACTAACAAAGTTGTGGTAAATAGAGATGTCATAGTAAATGAACAGATGTCATACTTCAAAGCAAATGGTACAGTTTCAAATATTGAGTCATTATTTTCTTTTAATGATTCTATTATAAGTTGTGATGTGAAAGTTGAGTAAAATTCTAGTTTATCAATAGAATCACATTCTAGGGAGGGAAATGTTGTAGGTCATTGTGAGGTTCCATCACAACAACCAAAGAAGCCAAAGTGGTATTTTACCACAATAGAAGTAATAAAGGAAGAAGACTTGCCACAAGGTATGGAAGGAAGAAGATTGAGATCAAAAAAGTAGTTTGGTAATAGAGGTGAGCATGACAATTTTACTCTTAACAACTATTGTTTCACATATAATTGAACCTAATTATTTTTTAGAGACCAAAGGGAAGCATGAGTGGTAATTATCCATTCAATTAGAATATGAATCCTTGATGAAAAACAAGACTTGGGAGCTCATAGAGATACCACCAAAAAATAAATCCATTGGTTGTAAATAGATTTATAAGGTAAAATGCAAAGCAGATGGTTCCTTGGACAAACACAAACCCAGACTTTTTGTAAAAGGTTATGCACAAGAAGAAGGGGTTGATTATGAATAGACTTTTACTTCTTCTACAAAGATGGTAAATTTTCATTTGATTATTGCTATTGTTGCTCAGTTTACATGGTAGGTGCACCAAATGGATGTCAAGAGTGCTTTCTTGAATGGATATCTAGAGGAGGAAGTCTACATGGTTCAGCCATAGGGTTTTCAGGGGCTTGGTAAGGAACATCTTGTTTGTAGGTTGATCAAGTCCTTGTATAGACTTAAGTAGGGTCCTTGATCTTGGTATATGAAGATTGATTCATACCTTGAGTCTGGTTTCAAAAGGTGTAATTCTGAACTAACTCTCTATGTAAAAGTGTCTGGTGATGATATCTTGATTCTCATTACATATGTTGATGATATAGCCATCACTAGGAGTAGTCCTAGTTTCATTATAAAAATGAAGGCTAATATTTTTTGTACTTTTGACATGATAGACTTAAGACTATTGAAATATTGTTTAGGTGTTGAGTTTTGGCAAGGTGATTATGTTGTATTTATGTCATAGAATAAGTATGCCAAATCATTGTTGGAAAGGTTTAAAATGATAGATTGTAATCCAACTAACATACCTATGGAAGTTGGAGCTAAAATTTCAACTGACATTGCTTCACCTCCGATCAAGGAAATAATGTATCAATAGCTAGTGGGTGGTCTCTTTTACCTCACTACCACTAGACCAGATATTTGTTTTATAGTGAGTTTTCTATCCTGCTTCATGTCTAAACCATAGGAAGTACACTGGTTAGATAAAAAATGGGTATTAAGATATTCTAAAGGTACTCTTGACTTTGGCATATTATATAAGAAGTCTATAAGTTTTGAGCTTTTAGGATATTCCCACTCTAATTGGGCAGGATCAATAGATTCAATAAAATATACAATAGGTTATGTATTCACTCTTAGTTCAAAAGTTTTCTCATGGTAGAGCAAACTGCAAACTACATTGGCATTATCTTAAATAAAATCATAGTATAAAGTTATGGTTAGTGCAGGTTGTGAAACTATGTGGATAAATAAAATCTTGGAGGATCTTCAGTTTGAGTCATCAAAGCTTAGTCCAATTTTTTGTGACAACCAGAGTGTTCTGAAGATGGTGAAGAATCTAGTATTCCATGTCAGGACCAAACACATTGAGGTTCACCATTATTACATCTGAAATTTGGTTACAAATGAAGACATTAATCTCTTTTATTACCCTACTAAGAGCAGCCAGTTGATATAATGACCAAACCACTTGGCTCAAACAAGTTCATTGAATTTAGGGGCAAACTTGGTCTTGTTTCTAGTTTAGTCATTAAGGGAGGGTATTAGCATATTATTGTAATACCTTAGGCTATTTGCTAAGGTATAGTCTCTATGCATGTGGTTATAGTGGTTTTAAACACTTAGGTAAATAGGTTACACAGGCCTGGCTATTTTATGTTACCCGATATTTATGGTTCTACCCACCTTTTTATTTTTTAGGTGTTTCTTTTATGCCTATATAATAGGCTTCTATGTATTGTTTATGTACATTGGTTAATTCATTTATTCATCTCTTTGCTGAATCTATTATTAGAAGAAATGTTTAAAGCCTTCAAACCTAAAATCCACATGGGATCCACCAATCAAAGGCACCAACCAGAACAAAATGCACAATGAAAACATTTGGGGAAATATTTCACCATATATGTTATTTTTTTATTATCTTTCATTTGAACAACCAAGATTATATAGGATTTATTGCCTTTTTATACCTAGATTAACTAAAAGAAAGTTAGGTAGAGTTATTTGTACAAGTAGAGGTACAAGGTTCAAATCCCATTAGTATTTTTTTTGGTCAAAGTAGTTTTTGAACTTATTTTTTTATAAAGGGGCTATAAAGATAAAATAATACTATCAATGAAAGTGTTATAATGGTGATATAAAGGTGTAACATGCTCATTCTCTTTTATGACCTATGCTTAAGACATGTCCCTAGAAACATTTCTATTATATTTTAAATATACTTACGAGGGTCATGGCATAGCCCCAAGTAATATTCATTTGTTTTCATTATATTTCTTTGTGATCATAGCCAAAATTATAAATTTAATCTCTAAATATGGTATATTAACGCCTTAAAACTACAAAGAGTGGAGCTTACACATGGAAAATACTCATTTTTAATTATTTATGGGAAATAATAGAGAAATAAACCACACCACCCATTGAACCAACCAAACTAATTGAGTACTAAAAACATAATAAACATACATTTGCACTGCTAAAATCATCTTACACTACATAGGTGATCATTCACATTGAAGCTATTAAATCTGGCATATGGAAAGCATTAAGGTTTTTATATGACAAACAGCCTACATAAAATAAAATTAACCTTCTTATGAACCTTTAAAACAATAAATGATCAGATGATGATGACATTTCTAAATTATTTCACATATGAAAACATTAAAACAAGAATATTGCATGATAGGTGGAAATATCAATCATGACATGCTCATTTCCATCACACTAAATGGACTCAGTTCTGTGTATACCAACTTTGTCAAAATGTTGTAACTTAGTGATAATCTCAATGGTGCAACATTTGACTCTATTTATGAGTTGTTGACTCAACATGAGCAATAGTTTGCAAAGAAGAAGAGTAAGTCTATTGAATATGTTCACTATATAAAGGCCAGGTCACATCACAAGATCATAACCATGTATAGAGTTAGTTTCAGAAACATTCTCTAAAGCACTCTTTGAGACATTTTTTGAGACACTCTCCACATCATTCTAGATAGTCCTCATAACATTCTCACCATCACTCTCCAAGATCTTCAAAATGAAGACAACACCATAGGCACTCTTTTCATCTTAGTGATTCTTCTCATTACTCAGCTTCTTTTGAATCTCACTAACATAGGAAAGATCTTAGATGTCTCAAATGTGGTGGTATTGGACATCTTGCAGATCTATGTCCTTCTCAATGACCCCACCCTCCACATAAAAATAAATTTGAAGCAAATTATGTGGATCATTCTAGTGGTAGATATTATGGGTAATCTAGCTATTCAAATTATTCTAACACTTCCTCTAATTAGGAGGCATCCTATATGGCTAATTTATATGGTCTTAATGGACCTGATAGCTTATTTTGAGTGATCAGTGATTCACCCATATTTTGTGAGTTATTAGGCTCAAGACCAGATCTATTGTAGCAGTATTTTTTGGCTTGTGTTCTTGATTTCTTCTAGTTTTGGATTTCTATCCATGATTTTCACGACATGGAGAAGACAAGATTTTTTGATATCATTTCTTTTATTACATAACTTCTCACCTCTCACTTAATAGTGGGAGAAGATATATCATTGGTTAGTCTTCAATCAATTATCAGTGATAGTATGAGTTGACAAGGATTGTTAGCACTAGTATTATTTAGCAAAAGTTTTTAATGATTTGTGGGTATCTATGAAATGTGTCATAAATAATACAAGTTGGTCACTTTGAAAAAATTCTATGTGCATCCTTATGTAGATCAATGTAGTTAGACGGGCTTTGATCTGGTTCTATTATCGTATTGTACAGATGATTAGTGGAGATGATAAGGCTTTGATTGTGATCATCAACCTTTTATGCTACAACTCACAGGGTGGGCTTCTTTATGAAGCAACAATAGTTTTTATCAGTACCAAGAGGTATAGTGCATAATTTATAGTTGCATTAGAGTTTATTTGATGACTTCAAAGTCATTTCTCTAGTTATTTCATCTTCTATACCCCTTTAGATCAAGTGGAATTTTGTTGGATCATTTATGATCCAAAATTGTAGTTTGTCTATTTATTTTTTTAATTTGTTTATTAGGTTAGTTTCCTCTTGTTTGTTTGGGTTGTTTAACCCATTAGTTTTTTTTCTATAACCAACTCTCGTAAACTCTTTAAAGCTTATATTGTGTACAAAAATAAAAAATGCATTTGTATTGAATAAATTTCTTGATATCATTTCATCCATTGCTCACAATCTAAAAAATTATAATGAATATATTTAATGATCCTTTCCCTAAGCATATAGGATAAAAAGCAATAGATAAATTAGAAGTGAAACACACATACAATGCACACCCTCCACTATCTTCTTATCATCCTCATACATAGGCATGTCATTCTTTTATTGACATCATTGGTACATATCAAGTTTTATTTACATCTAGACCACTTATCAAATTGATAGAGCATGATATATTCAATGATGATAATGATTTAAACTCTTTGTTCCTTTGAGCTTAAATTGATGATCAACCTATACACAATGTCATGATTAATAAAGGTTCAAGTGTGAATATTTACATTATCATACCTCTCTCGTCTTGTATACATAGATAAAGATATACTTCATACAATAATATTAATAAATGGATTCAATGGTTATGTTTAGATTTCTACTGGTGAGATCACATTACCACTATATATTAGTCCAGCACATGTGGCCAGTAGGTTCAAAGTAGTACCTAGTGAAAGAGTCTTCAATAAATTATTGGGACATCCTTGGATTCATTAACTTCATATAGTATCTTCTATAGTAAAAAAATATTTGAAATATATTTTGCTAATTAGGTTATCATAATTTATGATATTCCATATGAATACCCCTTCCAACCCAAGGTTATTATTCCTATACATCAAATTTTAGTTAAACAATTGAACAAGGTCCAACCTACTAAGTGAATTTAGAAATAAGTGATCAACTTGACAAGGAGGCATATCCTTGAATATCCACTTAATAAACAATTTTTCACAAATTCTAGAGAGCCACTCTTTACTCCAACATGTCCTAGATTGGTATTACAAGGCATTAAGGGTGTACCACAAAGAACACCACCATAGAGTTTGTACACTTCACAATGGGTTCTAAAGAGTTCTAGAGTTTACAATGCTAAACAAAAAAAATGTCATGCTAAAAATTATCATCATGATATTGAAACTTATGTTACAGAACCATATCAGTTTCTAGATTTTGAATTGAGATCAGTTCTTTCATAATGGCATGATACTTTCCATTCATGAGAGGTCATCCTTCCTATGATAGATATATAGCCTATTGATTTTGAGGATCTTGCAGGATCAGTGGTTATTATGTTCATTTTTTAGTTTCATATATTCAAAAAAATAAATAGAATGTTTTAAATTTTCTAAAAATCAGGACCTATGCATGATATGTGTAGTTCATATACATAAGTTTTGTATGCTTCAATATATGAAATACTTTCTCTATATCCAATCTTATATCAAAATACTTCATAAGTATACTTGAGTGAGTTATAGAACATACAAGTTGTCACTTTTAGATCCAATTCAAGGTGTTGATATTGTCTCAAAACCTAAAAACTCTACACAAATAAAATTGCTCTAGTCTAGACAGTAATAGACTATGATCTTGTATGATTCTAGCAGAATCATCCTAGTGAACATAGGCTCTAATTTCTTAGATCTAAATAGTTCCAAGCATTCTACAACTTTTATGCATCACAACAAGTTCACTGGGGGCATATTTTACTAATAGTTTATTATTTTATGACTATCCTTCTTGTTCCTATTATAGTATAGTACATTGCAAAAAAAAAATTACCTACTTTGTTACTTAATTTCACACTGATATCTTATTAGATACCTGAGTTGTTGAATATACTAATTTTAAAACTGCTTATGTAGATCAATAACACTTATTCATGTATAATTTTCATGTTTTAATTTTTTTCTCCATGCTTTGTTTGTATTAATTTATCTAAATTGTGGGCATTTGAACATGTCCATATTTGTGGCTTTGTGCCTTATTGTGTGGTTCTATTTATGTGAGTGACATTTGAACATGTCACTTGTATGCATCCCTTTGGCCTTCTTTTGTGTTTTATGTGCTTTGTGTGCACTCCTTGTGTATACATCATGGCCATCACTCTTGTTTCCTTTATTTTTTCACTTTGTGATGCCATGATAGATATCATGCATCTCCATTATTTTTTGATGTCATGATCCATATCATGCATCTTCCTCAAGTAATTTTATTCAATTTTAAGTACTCACTATTGATCATTTACTCACTACATTCATAATTGCTAACATCTATCTAGAAATGACATTATGTATGTTTAGTTATACATATAGCATATAATACTAATTTGATTAAATTATCAGTATGATGCCATGATCTCCAATGTTATCATTATTACTCTAGATTTCAATATTTTCTATAACAACATTCACACAAATTTTTATTTTGAGATAAGTTAATAAATAGGTTTCAAACCTCACCTCAAAATAGGGAGCATATGTAATGGCTTATCTTAGCCATTGAGCTAAAATAATACACTACAAAAATAGGAAATAATAGTACTTACTCAATTGATCATAGTGCATACTCATTTTTTCTTAGAAATCATATTCAGGTATATATGTGCCATTTACATAACAGTGCAAGTCGTAGCTATCTATAATAAAGCACTTTCATCCTAGAAATAAAAAATAATGGTTTTTAGAATTCTTAGAATTATACTTAGTCTATCGAATATTTTTCAGTCTTTCTCAAAAATAATTTTTAGATTTATATACAAGATATCACAGATTTTTCTCAAATGGGGGGCATCAAACATAGCATGTGTTCCAAAATTTTAAATAGGTTTACTCATAAACTCAATGGATATAATCAATATCATCATTTATCATATTGGGGCATGTGCATGTCACATGATCACTTTCTTACTCATTTTTTCACTTCCACAAAAAGAATGGCAATTCATGGCATTATCTATGTTGTATACACTATACTCATATCATACTAGTTTTGCATTGGTTTTGCACTAGAAATGAATTTTATTCTATCTATAGTGGTTGAGTCAACTTTTTTACACCAACTTTGCACTAATTTTTGCACCATAATTATCTATTAAAATTTATATAGGTATTCCAAGATACTTTACTAGTTTGAGTTGTGTGATGATGGATTCAAACATATCTTGAGTTCTTAATCACATTCTCCTACCAATGAACATTGGGGAATATATATTCCAATCCAATTTTTTCAACAAAAATAAATCTCCAAAGGTTCTACCCACTCCAATAATCAGCTTTACACTAAAAATGAATCTTATTCCATCTACAGTAGTTGATTTAGCTTTTTGCACTAGTTTTCACACCAAAATGATCTATTAGAATCCATATAAGGAATACAAGATACTTTACTACTTTGAGTTATGTGATGATGGATTCAAACACATATTTATTTCTTAATCACATTATCCTACCAATTATAATTGGGGCATTCATGTTCCAATCCATTTTTTTCATGAAAAGGAATCTCAACCCTCTATAGTCACTAGTTTTGAACTAAAAAACATAATGATTTGCATACATGAAAAAGGTGTATCTATAAGTTCCTTGTCTTTTATTTTAGATTTACATCGTAACTAAACATTGATTTATACATGTTTCATTATAAGTTTGCATGAAGCACAATTCAACATGTGATCTATATTCAAGCCTACTCAACACAAGTAATCTCGGGTATAAATCTATTTCTTTTACTCTATCACTTTCACTTTATTGCATTACTATAATAAAAAGGGGGAACATAGAGTCATTAAAATTAATATTTAATGTTAAAATAATGCAATTATGACCATTCTTGTATACACACTTAGCTTATACTCAATTCCACAATTCTAAACCATTATTCCTCTACTTCTATATGGATGATCCTTATCCTTAATTAGTTCTAATACTTTATATTCCTATTCCTCATTCTAAATATCATAATCTCATCCATTCATTTATTCACACTTCTAGCTTAGTTGTAAATACTGCTTGTCGGTAGTGTCTGAAGCCATCGATTTCATCCTCCTGCTAAAAATGGATAATTACTCAAATATAAATTCACCTAACAGTTTTTGATTTAAGGTAAAAGCAGGTTTTGAAGGGGTCCCGAAACCCTATAAATTCACCTAATAGTTTATATCATTCATTTCTCAAGTTTCATTTGAGTAAGTTCCAAAAAACACACTCTATAAGTAAATTTTTCATTAATTTATTTACTAGTTGGTAAGAGGCTTCTATATTACAAACACTAGATTGATTATAATTGCACATTGAGAAGAAATAATTTATTCTTCCCAATTTTGAGTCCACATGACCCAAGTATCACTAAGCTAAGTTTAAATACACCCTCCAAGGTCACAATTCATTATTGATGCACATAATTACACCAGGATTTCACTAGCATATATCATTACACCAATAGATCACACACACACCACCATAGTTGGGAGAACTACATGGATTTTAATCCCTCTTCAAAGTATTGGTATGTAGTCTTTTATTAACATGTGGGGTGTTAATTTCAAGCACAAATTTATCCACTAACCCATTTTTCCCCCATTTACCACGTGTTCCTCATTGTCAATTGAGTTAGGGTTCCAAGTGAAGAAGAAGGCACATAGTGACTTTTGTAGTGAATCAAATGACCCCAATCACATACATAGGGCTTATAGGAAAACTCACACTAATATAAATTCACATAAAGGATAGAAACCCTACTAAAGGATAACACAGCCTGTAGACAATAACTAAGGTTGGCCTTATCCTAGAATTAAATGGAGCCCTATTCTCGATTCATAGCACCATCACACAGTCCCACAGTTGATAACATAATATTTGTTATAGTCTATCAAATTTAGGTGCTAAGATATCTTTATTTTATACTTTACCTTTTAGCATCTTTCTATAAATAGTAAGTTTCAAATCGATCTTGTGTAATTTATTACATATATTCTACCATCTGATTTTACTTAGTAGTTTATCATAATTGGATTAACTCTTATTTAATTCCCTAATTTTGATATAATAATTTTATGTTTTAATACCTTTCATAAATTCTTAGCTCACGATCAATAAATTTATCCAACTAAATCTCGACGGTGAATCTCTTTGAGCTCTGAAAAGTAATCTAAAGTCCTCTAAAACTATCATTATTGTTTACTATTTTTTTCAAATGTCATAACTTTTTGAAAATAAAACATTACTCTTATATCTGGTTATCATGAGTCATTTTTGATATCATTTATTACCCTTTGAGAAACAAAATGTCCCATTGCATCTAGGTCTTTAACCAAATGTATAAATTTGTGTTCCTTCTCACTTCTGATTAGCCACATTCATTGGTGAGAAAAATTCCCTACCTTGATCATTCAATATAGAGGAATTTCTTGATGTCTGGTATCTTTTACTATTGTATCTATTACCTAGTCAATAATGAATTTTGTTGAACAATTAGGATTTAAATATGTGGCCTATAAGTATTTTAAAATATTTGAAGTGTTTAGGAGATGTGGAAAATATTATTGAAGTAATTCCACATTGAACATTGGATGTAACCCAAGATAGGGTGGCAAGTTTGGCTCAAAGTCATTAATGCATACTTTCTTGATGATTATGTAGGGTCTATATCAAAGAGGTCTGAGATTCTTGTTTGGGCCTTTCAAACATTCTTTATGTAAAAGTATCCATACTTACCACTAACCTGAAACTAGTGAGGGAATTAATGTTGATCATGGCATTATTGTACATCTGGCTAGTTTTTTGTAGGATTCCATATAACTACTTCTGGATTAGATCGATTATCTCAATAAATTAGGTGACCTTGTTAACTTCTTTTTTGCATGGTGATATCCTTCCTCCAATATAATAGGTAATGCCACATTAATGGGGGAAAGTAAATAAAACCAAAGAAAAACCTAAAAATGATTATGTCTTATAAAGCCATAGAGGTCTCGATTATAGCTATATTATATGTATGGTAAACTATCATCCCACATTTGTGGATTTTTTGAGTTATACATTTGAAGTATATGTCACATCATATGGTTAACCAATGATGTTTTTCCATCTATTTGTAGATGAAAAGAGATGCAATTTGTTAGCTTGGTGTCCATAATTGACCACACTATAGATTATAAAGTGTAAATTAATCGGTTGTCCATGTCTGACATTATATTCTATCATAATTTGAAGTGAACCCACACATGCTCAAAGAATATCCTTCTATTATCTTCAAATTTTATCCACTTTTTACAAAGCACCAACATTTTCATCTTGGAAAACTTATCAACCATAACAAAGACACACTCATAACCATGTCTAGTCATGGGAAACCCTGACATGAAATACTGATGCAGGAGCATCTACACAAGACATGGTCATGATTAAATTGAAATTTGAATTTATTGTATTTTTCTCTAAAATGTTAAAATTTAGGAGTAATTGTAAAAAGTAAAAGTGAAAACAATAATTGTTGGGCTGTTGAGGGAATAATGGAGGAGTGGTTGAAATATTTTCAACCTTGGTAAATTGTTACAAATTAAAAACTGTAATTTGTTTTGCCTAAGCCCAAGTTTGGCGTGGAAGTTTAGAAGAGATTCTTTACAAACAAGATAAGATATGCAAGTGTGGCATGAGAGGTACGCAGAAGGAGGGATAGAAAGAGAGCCTCTCAGCAAGGAGAGAGGAAGAATGAGCAGTAGTATGTAAAAAGGCAGGACTGCAGTAAAGAGAAAATGCAGGAATTAGGTGAAGAAATATAGAGGAGAGAGAGAGAGTGAGGATCTCTTATTCAAGAAGAGAATGATGTAAGTGTTCTTATTTGATCAAAAGTAAAATGATGTTGATTTATTTTTATATCATTTGTAGAACTTTGTTTCAGCTGTAAACAGGCCTGTGTGTGCATAATTTCCTTCAAAGGCTTAAAGAATAATGATTACATTATGGTGTAAGATATGCCTGAGGAACCTTTTAATGTATACCAAGAACAAGTTACAAATGATATTAAATAATCAAGAGATCTAAAGAATTCTGGTGCTCCCCCTATTTTGCAATTTGCTTTTCAATATACTATAGTTATCCCACCTGAAGAAAAGTTCAAGACAAGGTTGACATCCCCGAATAGGCCTGAATGGATATGGAAACGCCTGTTAGAAGGCTTTTGAAAACCATGACTGAGAGCCGAATTTAGAAAAGGAGGGATGCATCCATGTTGTAAGACCTTTTAGCCAAGGACGTATATCATGTCTTGATGGACGCATAGACTGGGAATTCGAGCCTGAAAGTTATGGCGATAGACCATGGTAATAGAGGCATCTAAATGTGAAAACTCCTTACCTGGCTATGCGAGTATGCTCAGATGAATGGCTGTGGTTTATAGATTCAACCTTGAATATCCTTACACAATCTGGAATGGGGACGATCACCACTATATATAGTTTCTAGTTTTAGAAAGGCCAATAAGCAGTAGTAATATATTTTTAGTTGGTCACGTGGATTCACATACCATCCAGCCAGGAGATGAGAAATTGGTTGGATCAGAGGGACGTTTTGGTCATAGCTTGATTCAAGGTAGTGCTCTCTATGTTGATGAAGGGAATATTGAGCAAGTTAAATCTTAAGTTGTTTGTGAGGCTCTTGTTCACTGCTTTGCTCATTCTGCAATGCGGGATTGCTCACTCTGCAGGCCAAAAATAGATTTATTCTTCTAGGCCCTAAGTTCCATAATAGCCTAGTGTCTGATGGAGTTAATGAAACCCATTTAATGGATCAGCCAAATTCTTCTTTAACAGATTTGGATTCTCATAAATCCAATTCTTCTTCTACAGAGTGCAAATAGACTTATGGGTTTTGGCCTTATACAACAACAGTATTTGGTAACCTATTTTTGCTGGCAGTTTACGGTTTCATGATGTTTCAAGGTGGCCTCCTTTCTGTCTGATGGGAGCGAGCTTTTGTTGAGTATGATGGGTCCTGGTATTGTAGGTGGCTTGTTTCTTCCAGTGCTTGGTGCTTTACCCGACACCCTGCTTATATTTGTGTCTGGTATATCATTGTTAGCTCTTTTCAAAAAAGAGAAAACAAAAAGATGAAGCCACGATCATGAGCTACATATGTTTTAGGATATGTGCTTATCCTTTGAAGGACATGATTTACATTGAGTAGCTTGGAGAAGTCTAAGCGTAGGTGTATGATTTTAGTTAATATCTGAATAAACAAATTTTGATAAACATTGTGGTTTTTTTTTTGTTTTAAGTCTGGTTTGAGCCTTGGTAGTCTCACTACATTTTAGTATGGTCTAATGTTCTAGTTATGCATTAAAATTGATTAGAAATTTGGCAGCAGTTGAGTTGTAGAGACTGTCATACTTAAACAATTGACGTATCTTCAGTGGTAAAGCACCTGTTCACCAATTTGCTCAATTAAGAGGACAAAGCATCAAGTTTGATTTTATGAGAAGACAAATTGCAGTACGAGGACAGCAGGCTTTGCACCATTTGGTATTAGAGCTTGAAGCTCTTGGGATTTGACAAGGGATCAACAGGAGACAGCACTAGAAGACTCTGCTGGAGAAAAGGTATGAGTAATCTATAATATTTGATTTGAGTTATTGTGTTGAGAAGAAATCAAGTGAAGAGAAAGACAGCCAAGCCATTTGAGGCTTAAGAGAAGAGAAGAAGCCAAGGAAGGCTTAGTGAAGATCCAAGAAGAAGCTTGGATAGTTTGCCAAAAGACTAAGGTGAAATAGACTTAGGTGAGGTAAAGGATGAAGTTTGCAGAATTGAGAAGAGAAGCTTGAAGAGCTCAAAAGTAAGAGGGCACAGTGGATGCTCAAGAAGAAGATCCAAAGCAAGGTAAGCTTGGATTTGTGATTTGAGTTTGATGAAGTGATGTATAACGAGTTGCTGCAGGATTGAGAGAAGAGGATCAAAAGACTAGGATGCAAAAGGCCTAGGTGAGATCAAGGAGATTGTCAACAGACCAGTCAAGGAGAAAAGGCTTGGGTGAGACAAGGGATCAAGAGCCCAAGGTGGAAAAGACTTGGGTGAAGATCTCAGAGATGGAAGCATTGTTGAAGGCACTACAGAGCAGCAAGGTACAGGAGGGCACCAAGAAGAAAGCAAGCATCAAAGGTATGACTAATGTTGATTTTGATAAAGAAATTGCTAGTTTGAAGAGAGAATTAGCTAAGGTTAAAGATGAGTATGAGTCTTGGATGCAGTTGAATAGGAAAGCATGGGTATGGCCAATAAAGAGGAGGTTAAAGTGGCCTATAGATCTCCTATTGAAAAGGAGAAGAAGAAGGCAAAAGAAGATTGCCATGAAGAGAGAAGCCCAAAGAGGAAAGAAGATAAGAAGGTTTCCAAGTGAGCAGCAAGAGGAAGAAATTGTGAAGAAAGTTCTCGTTGAGGAGGACAAGAGAAGAAAAGAAAGAAAAGGTGAAGTGCCAGGAAGAGCACTTGGAAAGATGAGAATGTCCATTAAGAGGACACTCATGGAGACATTATGGTTTCTTGTTTTTATTTCTAATGCTGTTTTTGAATGGGTAAGTGCAGGTATGAGCAGACTTATGAAGGTCATGAGAAGGACCTTGGAGAGTGAAGAGATTGGTGCAAGAGAAGACACCAAATGCACAAGTGAATGTGTAGGAAAGAGAAGAGAGTTTGCTGCTATTGATAAGGTGCATTGGTTAATGCATGAGAGAGGAGAGGTAGAAGATGAAGATGAATTCCATGATGCCATTGAATACCAAGAAGAGGTAAGAGAGCAGCCAAGCATAAAGGAAGAAGAAAGGACAAATAATCAAGAAGCTATGCAAGTCAAAGAACTTATGGAGTAGCCCATTAAGGAGGTAAAGGTGAGTTCAAAACATTATTTTTCTTATAAGCATGAAACTTTTGGTATACATGTTAAAGAAGCAAAGAGAAAGGTAAAGTTTCCAATTAACCATGGGTATGTGATGCCTAAATGGTGGAAGAAGCAAACTCCCAAGCAAGAGGAAGTGTTGGTACAAGAGTATGGATACAGGATGCCTACATGGCTTGAGAAGAGAAATGGTAAGAAGAAGAAACAAGTATGGGTGCCTAAGAAGGCTAAGAGTGAAGAAGATGTGAGTGGTGAGGTAGCAACACCAAGAAATCAATGGAAAAAGGTGAAGGATGACACAAGTACATGGAAAGGTAAGACAATTGTTTGCAATGAAAGGGATAATTTTCTTGAATCATTTAATGATATTTTCATGGAAAATGAGGAATGGAAAGTGGCTGTAAGGACTAATATGCAGCAAGGAGAGAATTCCAAATGAATGGATGATAAGGAAAGGAGAACGTATGCAGCAAAGCAAACAAGATGGCTTCAGGAAGCAATTGAAGAAAGCAAGGAGACAGAAGGTATGAATACTGCAATTGTTTTTGATGAATATATTGATGTTGATGAAGAAGCTGATTTGTATGAAGAAACTATAAAGTGGATGAATGTAATTATAGAGGATGAAAGACAATCTGGTCCTAAGTTTGATATAGGACATGAAGATTTGGATGAGTTTGTGTTGGGTGATGAGATGAAGAGTAAGGCTAGTAAGGAACAAGCAATCCTTCAGGTTGATAAGCCCAAGTTTGATGAAGATTGTGAGATAGATGAAATTTCACTAAAGGTAGAGTTGAGAATGATAGAGGAGTTGTTTGGTAATTCAAGAGAGAAGAATAAAGGTACAAGCCATGGTGAAGGCAGCATTGGGAAGAGTGGAACAAGACAAGAGCAAAGCAATAAGACCAAGGCAGTTTTGGTCAAGAAACAAGAACAGAAATGTGAAGGCAGCCAAGGGGCTTCATGGCCTCAATGTTTTTCTACTAAGGTTGATTTTGATGTTTTGAATGCAGGTGTTAGAGTTGTGGAGATGAATGAAGTCCATAGTTTAATGGACAAATTTTTGAACCAAGAAGATCAAGAAGATCTTGAAGACATGTATGAGAATGAAGCATGGAAGCAGGAGCTAACAGCTGAGAAGGAGATGAGGAGAAGAACATACCAAAAGAGGAAGAAAAGCAAGATGAAAGGCAAAGACTAGCAAAGACAAATTCAAGCATTATCATTGACAACAAGACCTTGGAATCCAGGCATACAGTAAAGACTAATGCATGGAGGCAGCATTTCATTTGAACTAAGGTTCAAATTGTTTCTAGAGGGAGAGTATGATGCAGGAGCATCTACACAAGACATGGTCATAATTAAATTGAAATTTGAATTTATTGTATTTTTCTCTAAAATGTTAAAATTTAGGAGTAATTATAAAAAGTAAAAGTGAAAACAATAATTGTTGGGCTGTTGAGGGAATAATGGAGGAGTGGTTGAAATATTTTCAACCTTGGTAAATTGTTACAGATTAAAAACTATAATTTGTTTTGCCTAAGCCCAAGTTTGGCGTGGAAGTTTAGAAGAGATTCTTTACAAACAAGATAAGAAATGCAAGTGTGGCATGAGAGGTACGCAGAAGGAAGGACAGAAGGAGAGCCTCTCAGCAAGGAGAGAGGAAGAATGAGCAGCAGTATGTAAAAAGGCAGGACTGCAGTAAAGAGAAAATGCAAGAATCAGGTGAAGAAATATAGAGGAGAGAGAGAGTGAGGATCTCTTATTCAAGAAGAGAATGATGTAAGTGTTCTTATTTGATCAAAAGTAAAATGATGTTGATTTATTTTTATATCATCTGTAGAACTCTGTTTCAGCTGTAAGCAGGCCTGTGTGTGCATAATTTCCTTCAAAGGCTTAAAGAATAATGATTACATTATGGTGTAAGATATGCCTGAGGAACCTTTTAATGTATACCAAGAACAAGTTACAAATGATATTAAATAATCAAGAGATCTAAATAATTTTGGTGCTCCCCCTGTTTTGCAATTTGCTTTTCAATATACTGTAGTTATCCCACCTGAAGAAAAGTTCAAGACAAGGTTGACATCCCCGAACAGGCTTGAACGGATGTGGATACACCTGTTAGAAGGCTTTTGAAAACCATGACTGAGAGCCAAATCTGGAAAAGGAGGGACGCGTCCATGTTGTAAGACCTTTTAGCCAAGGACGTATATCATGTCTTGATGGATGCATAGACTGGGAATTCGAGCCTAAAAGTTATGGCGATAGACCACGGTTATAGAGGCATCTAAATGTGAAAAATCCTTACCTGGCTATGCGAGTATACTCAGATGAACGGCTGTGGTTTATAGATTCAACCTTGAATATCCTTACACGATCTGGAATGGGGATGATCACCACTATATATAGTTTCTAATTTTAGAAAGGCCAATAAGCAGTAGTAATATATTTTCAGTTGGTCACGTGGATTCACATAACATCCAGCCAGGAGATGAGAAATTGGCTAGATCAGAGGGACATTTTGGTAGTAGCTTGATTCAGGGTAGTGCTCTCTATGTTGATGAAGGGAGTATTGAGCAAGTTAAATCTTAAGCTATTTGTGAGGCTCTTGTTCACTGCTTCGCTCATTCTGCAATGCGGGATTGCTCACTCTACAGGCCAAAAATAGATTTATTCTTCTAGGCCCTAAGTTCCATAATAGCCTAGTGTCTGATGGAGTTAATGAAACCCATTTAATGGATCAGCCAAATTCTTCTTTAACAGATTTGGATTCTCGTAAATCCAATTCTTCTTCTGCAGAGTGCGAATAGACTTATGGGTTTTTGCCTTATACAACAATAGTATTTGGTAACCTGTTTTTGCTGGCGGTTTACGGTTTCATGATGTTTCAAGGCAGCCTCCTTTCTGTCTGATGGGAGCAAGCTTCTGTTGAGTGTGATGGGTCCTGGTATTGTAGGTGGCTTGTTTCTTCCAGTGCTTGACGCTTTGCCCGACACAATGCTTATATTTGTGTCTGGTATATCATTGTTAGCTCTTTTCAAAAAAGAGAAAACAAAAAGATGAAGCCACGATCATGAGCTACATATGTTTTAGGATATGTGCTTATCCTTTGAAGGACATGATTTACATTGAGTATCTTGGAGAAGTCTAAGCGCAGGTGTATGATTTTAGTTAATATCTGGATAAACAAATTTGGTTAACATTGTGGTTTTTTTTTTTGTTTTAAGTCTGGTTTGAGCCTTGGTAGTCTCACTACATTTTAGTATGGTCTAATGTTCTAGTTATGCATAAAAAGTGATTGTAACTTTGGCAGCAGCTGAGTTGTAGAGACTGTCATACTTAAACAATTGACGTATCTTCAGTGGTAAAGCACCTATTCACCTATTTGCTCAGTTAAGAGGACAAAGCATCAAGTTTGATTTTATGAGAAGACGAATTGCAGTACAAGGACAGCAGGCTTTGCACCAAATACATGGATATTAACTCCCAAGGTAAAATAGGAATCGATAGAGGTGTGTATGGGTCTTGATTATTTTTTAATTCATTTGGATATAGCACATGTTTTGCATGATCTAATATACATGCTAACATAAGTTGGAAATACTCTTTTGTTAGTACATCATTGGTGTTATTATTAGTGTGATATTATATATAGTGTGAGGATGAATACATTATGTGTGAGTGAATAAAAACCTACCTTAGAATACATATTAGGTTTATTTAAGTATAGATTTAATGATAGGCTTGACTCATTGTCTTAACAAGATCAATAATCTTTTATATTTAATCTTTGTGATATTAAATTAATTAATGAAGTTTATTCGCATGTTTCTCATTTTCCATGTTTGGTATCATATCAACATTATTTCTTGAGTATAATGGAATAGTAGTTTATGTGTAGATACAACTCGATTATTTTTTTCATTGTCGCATTTGTGAATTCATTACCTAATAGAAGTTTAGCCTAGTTGTGTGAATAAGAAAGTTTTTTTTAATAGTATGTTTTTTGCATTCAAGATACAAGTTTTTTTATAGTATAATTTCAAACATTGAGGAGTATCCTAGAGTAAGGTGTATATGATCTTCATTAAATAAGTCTCACAAAAACACCATTCAAAAATATACAAAGGAAATGACATCTGTAATGGTAAAGCATTGGTAAAAGAGCCTAGCAAGAGTTGTCCAAAAGAGCAATGCCAAGAGGTGAATTTGGCATGTTCAAGGTGTGAAGACATATAAATAAACTCAAGCATAACCCAAAATATAAATAAATACATGCACAAATCTATCTTCTAAAAATTCTATCTATCCAATCTCTATTGTCATTCCAATGTTAACCTATGTATGTTCATTAGGCTTGCCTTAAATAGTTAATTTGTCTTTTATTAAAAGTTTTTTTTGTTGTTTATTTTTTAGATAGTGGAGATATTTGTTTAGGTCTTGTTCAAAATGGATAATTACAAAGGAAATCCATTGCATTATCTAAGATAAGTGTAAAAAGTACCCCAAATTTCGTTATTATACTTTCATACAAGTCTAGCACATTAGTTTCATTAGCTTTATTGAGAGATAAAACCTTTGTGCATATAGTAAAATAATCAGTTGCAGTCAATACCCATTTATGACCAGTACTTGAAGGAGGATTGATCATACCTATGAAATCTAATCCCCACTACATAAAAGGTTGGTCTACTTGAATGGGATGGAGAGGGAGGGATGCAAGTTTTTGTTTTTGTGTGAAGAAGGAACATTTTTGACACGTTCTCACCCATGCATATGAATCCTTGAACAAGCTAAGCCAATAATAACAATCTCTCATCACTTTTGTTGTTGTAGTTCTTGGTGTAAAGTGACCACCTGATGATCCATCATGAAATTTTGCTAATAATTTCTCAATATAATAAGCCTCTACACACCTTAGGATCACTCCATTAAGGTCCTTTATAAACAGTATTCCATCTACCAAGACATATGGAATGGATTGTAATCTGAAATGTTTCCTTTTATCCTTGTCTAGGCCTAATGGACACTCACCTGTTTGGAGGAATTTGACCATGTCTTGTGTCCAGATCATGGTAGATGAAGATGAAACTATTTGAGGGTCATCTTGGAGTGCTAGGATAACCTCCTTTTACTCTTTCAAATCTAAATCTAAATGCTCACATGGTCCCTTACCTCTCACCAACTTGGCTACCTTGATATTAACATCATATTTCATGACTTTGGTGATCCAACTAACCCTTTTATCATTCAAATCTCTACTCAAAAGGAGGTCTTTGATGCTTGGATAAGACACCATCACATGTAATTTATTTTTAGAGAGCATATGCCTAAATTTTTTAAGGATTCTTATAACAAAAAGCACTTGCTTCTCTATAAAAGTGTATCTTACCTCAGTCTTCTAACCCTTGGTTGAAGAAAGTAATGGGTTGTTCAAGACCCTCTTCATTTGATTGTGTCCACATGGCTAAGATGACTTCATCATTTCCCAAATCATACAAATTGAATTCCTTATTGAAATTAGGATTTGCAAGTGTTGGAACTTGAGTTATGGCTAGCTTGATAACACCAAAACTATCCCTTCCTTATTTAGTCCAACTAAAGGCCTAATTTCTATTTAACATGAATGTTAGAGACTTGACAAGATTATAAATATCAATTATGAATATCCTAATGAAATTTATTTTCCCAAAGAAACTTTGTAGCCCTTTCTTGTTATTAGGCAATGACAAAGGCAAGATATCATTTACTCTTTTAGGATATATGGAGAGACCTTTCTTGGAGATAATGTGGCCCAATATTTTACCTTCATGGACTAAAAATGCAATTTTTTTAGGATTGAGAGAGACTCCAGACTGCCTACATCTCCCAAAAATTTGCCTAATACGAATCAAATGATCACTTGCATCCTTTGAGAACATTGTGATATCATCAAGATAAACCATCACTATATCATTCATCAAACCTTATAATTCCATGTCCATGGCTCTTTGGAATGTAGCTCCAACATTGGACAACCCAAAAGGAATATTTCTATATGCATATGCACCCCATTTTATTTTGAAGGTTATCTTATAACAGTCTTCTTCTTGCACCAAAATCTGATTATACCTTGAATAACCATCAAGGAGAGAGAAACATTTAAAACCTGCTACCATATGCAAGATTTATTCCATAGAAGGCAAAGGATAATGATATTTTAATGAAACTCTATTCAAGTCCCTAAAATCCACACATAATGTTATCTCTCCATTCTTCTTCCTTACAAGGACTAGATTGGCAACCCAAGATGAGTGTTTGATAGGAAAGATAATGCTAGATTTTATGAACTTAGTCAATTCTTTCCTCATTAGGGGCTCTTTTTTGGATTGATAGGCCTTTATATTTGCCTTACTAGTTTAGCATCCACATCTAAACCTATAATGTGTTGAGATATTCTAGGGTCAAAACCTTTTAGATCACCATACTCCCAAGTAAACACATCAGTAAACTCTTTGCATAGCTCAATGAATGCAAGTCTTTCTTCCTTATTACATACCTTTCCAAGTGATAAATTTTTTTCTCTAAAGATGGTGACCCTCTCATAATTATCTTACTTCGTAGATATGCTTATCTTTTATTTCTTCATTTGATAATTATCATTGAAGATATTTTCCAGTGTCACTAGGCCTTTAGGATGCTTGTTTGACCTTAATTACACAATTTGATCACCATATTGTTATTGTAATTTGAACTTATTTCTTGAAGATAACTCAACCTCTTCTTGGAGAAAGCATGTTATTTATTTTTCACTATCAAAGAACTTCCAATTAATATCAATACCTGAAATCGAAGGTCTCAATATTACCTTGACATGCGGTTGGCATCTTGAATATTTGACATTATTAGGGATATCAAACTGAGATTCAACTACAGTCAACCTATTAGCATACTTATTTTCCTCCCTTGGAATGGATTGTATGTTTAAGGCTTCAAAATCTTCCATAAAATTCCACACCCTATGTTTATAGGACTTTAGTAATGAGTTCTTTATCACATTTTAACCTTTCACTTGAAGAACAATTAACTCACTATCACCAAATACTTGTAAGAACTCCACTCCTCTTTTCTTATCTCATTGAAGTCCATGCACAAGTGCCTCATACTTTGTTTCATTACAAATACATCTGAATTGAAATATGAAAGTGGTATAATACCTTTATTTATAAGGAAATACCAACATTACACCACCTCCTGCATCAATCTTGATCCTTGATCCATCAAAGAATAGTTGTCATAGACCATACATAGGCTCACTAGGCTTGACCAACTATGGAATGAAGTAACCTTCCTCATGTAATCAATACACCCCTAGGCCTGGTTCTTCCATGAACTTATATAGATCATGCTCATGATGTTCAATTTCTCACTCATCAAGAAAAAGACCAAGTATGCCTTCAAGAGAAACAACTAGTTCTTAGTCAACATGGAGGTCTCCTTCATCAAGAATAGTGTAATTTACATTAGATGACTCTTAGCAATTATTTTTTATTCTATATTAACCTTGGTGCTATACTTAGTCCTAAAAACCATGTAAGACCAATATGATGACAAATATCCCCCAATATTAGTTGTGAACTCCCTAGATAGACATAGGGCAAAGTGGGGTGGTAAGTCTATCACCACAATGTCTTAAGGAATTGAAAAAATGGAGCAATAATTTTAATTCAAATTCAAACCTTTGATAATACCCATAGTCTTGGTGGTTGTCCCATCCAATTTTAACACTCCTTTGGTGATTAGCTCATATTTTAGGCTTAGTTTATCCACTTGTTTAGCCATTATAGAGGTAATATCTCCACTATAAATCATATAATTATGAACCAAAGACTCATTTATGATGAGAGAGAGATGTAAAGGAGGATTCTTATCACTCTTGACTTATTTCCCTCATTTGGGATGAGTGTCATTCATGAGGACTTCTCTGTCTTTTATTGTTCATCTAGCTATAAGGTTGAGATTAGATACCTCCTCTTGAAGTAGATCCTTTTATCCAGGAAAGGACAATGTCTCCCACATTGGAATACTCACATTTTCCTCCTTCATTTGATCATCAATGTTGATAGAATAATTAACAACTTTTGGTTGTCCTTTAGGAGCAACAACACTATCTTGAGCTTGTGAAGATTGAGGCAAGGGAATAACTCTTACATTCTGATTTCTCTACACTTCATGCACTTTAGGGGATGAATAAGGCCTATTAACCCCTTGAGACACTTGAGAAGGTAGAATAGGTACTTGACTTACTTCTTTATTACCTTCTATGTCTCTTTTCTTAGTCCTTATGTTGGTTTCCATAGGAGTATCAAAGTTACTCATACCTCCAAACTGATTCATAGCACAATAGACTCCTTTCCAATTAACAAAGGTGGAATAATGTTTTACTTTCCCTTGATAAGTCTCTCCTTGTGGTGGCATCTCTTGGGAAGTTTTCATACCTTGATAAACTTAAGCATTTTGAGAATTTTGAGCTCTCTGCACGATAGGAGCTTGATTGGACATACTATTGGATTACAAAACATAATTTTGGAGTTGATCATAAGGAAGACACCATGACTGATCTTGGACTATGTTTTTTTGAGCTAGAACATGGAATTTGAAGAGCTAACAACATTTGGATTGTAGCTATTATAAGGCCTAGTATTGGTGATTTGTCCTTGACTTTAATAATTACCTTATAAAAGAGGTCTGTTGGCCTGATTAAACTAGTTATATGGATACCAAGGCCTATAGTTCTGAGCTTATTGCCTCTTGATATTCATAATTTCATTGCCAAAACTTTGTATAAGATTTTTGACTTCATGAAAGTCATTTGTAGGATTAGAGGCAGCCTTTTCTTGATTTTTTAGTGAAGGAATAGGAGCCAATGTGGGAATTGTAAGGGGAGTAGAAGAATTAAGAAGCTATATTTCTAGGAACAAAGGCATGAGAGGCCTTAAAGTAATATTACCAGCATGGATAAGATAATTTTCAGCCCTTATTTCGACGTCATATGTATTAAGTAATGTGTTCCCCCCATTAATTGAATCATTATTCTTATATCATTATTCAAGGCCCTCAAATAGTACAAGAAATCATAGTTTGCAGTAGGTTTGACTATGCTAAAGATCTTATCCCAAGTATTTTGTAACCTATAGTTGAAATCAACCATGATTTGATAGATTTTACAAAGATCTCTAAATAGCGACCATGCAATGAATGTTGAATTCCTATAGAGGCAAAATGAGAGCTCCAAAAACAAGAAATTTTCACAAAGGAAATGTTTGCATTAAACACTTTAGGAAAAAAGAAAGTACATATAGGGTGAGATTAAGTCACCAAAAAGATAAAAGCCTAACTCATAATTAGAACCCACTTAAAGGTAAAATACCCCTAATGATTTAATTAACTAACCTAAGTACGCTAAAAAGGTGTGTAGGTAAAACCACTAGGTGGGAAAAAGCCTACACTAACACCCCCCTGAAGCGTAGCTTAGGTGGGTAGAAGAATTGGGTCCCAAAAATGAGGCCTAATGAGGTACCCAAGAACATTTTAATTCCCATAAACAAAGTTAAAGGAGAAAACCCATAGGAATAAAACTCCTCCCCAAAAGAGAGCAAAGAAGAGAAGAGGGATAAAAAGCCCCCCTAAGGTCTACAATTGACTGTATCCATCTAGTGTCCCCCAAATGAATGCTCAAAAGTGACTATGAATCAGAAGTAGATGCAGTGAAGAGTGGATTACCCTAAAACAATGAGTTTATCTGCCAAGTGTTTGATGGATCTTCAACCAAGGTGTAATTCCTATGAAAGGAATGATCCTCATATTATGAGGTAGGTGGCTCAATTACTCTATCCTAAGATGGTGCAATAGAAGCAAACTCAAAGAAGGTCTGTGAAATCCTCTATAACTATGGAATAGACTACCTAATGTCTGATGTGTCTTAGATTAGTAAATTTTTACCCTATAATTTTAAAAGTAGAGCAGAGGTAGGTGGATCAAGATCTAACTCTTGAATATCTAGAAGGTGACAAGGAGATGGTAGAGGTGTGTCCACTTCACTATTATAGTCATTTGTAGAAGAAGAGTTGTCAATATTAGAAAGAAGCTAAGGCTCAGAAGTGTCATTAGGTACAAGTGAGTTTGAAGAGGAACCTAAAGAATTTGAAGGAGAGTCAGGAGCAAAGTGTGAGGAGCTATATAGCTGAGTCTAATGATCAACCACTCCCATAGACAAAATAGTATCACTATGTAACTCCTTGATGTATATTGAATCTAGAGTAAATTCAACTCATATGCCTGGACCAAGGTGAGTCATCTGGTAGACTAACAAGAGATTAGTTGAGAGTGAGGGCACACTTAGAACATTATTGAATGTTTCACCACTCACTTCAACAAACCCTCTCTCGAGAACATTTTTAGAAGTGTTGTCACCCAATTATATAGAGGATATGTCACATGGTTCCAAGGAACTAAACTCAATCTGTGAAGAGGCCATGTGATGTGAAGTACTAGAGTTAATGACCCATGTAGGAGGAGTTAGAGGCACAACTTAAACTAAGGCTTTGACCTTATGTTTCCCCTTGTTATTCTCTTTTGTCTTTTCTTTTCTAGAGTCATTTGCCTTAATGGATCATGGGTTGATGGAGATGGTTTGATAGAATCTAGAACACCTATGTTGTTCTGAATAAGAAGGCTAGTAAGGTGGTCAATTTATTTATTAAAACATTTACTCTCATCATGCTTACTTGAGCAATGCACACATTTGATCCAATATTTCTTAGGCTTATGACTGAAAGAAGAGGTCTCATAGTTTGATTTAGAGGTGGAAGAATTTGCATCCTTATCATCCTTTTTCTTGATCTGCTTTCTCTGTCTATTGTTAGAAGCCTTATCTTTCTCAATAAGAAATGCATGAGATTTAAATGACTTTATTATACCCATCTGTATAAACTTATCTTGTTCTTGAATTAGATTGACAACAAAAGTATCTAAAGAAGACATTTTCCATGTGGTGTTAAGAGCACTCTTTGTGGCATGGAAAGTAGACACAAATATAGAATATTCAAGACCCAATTTAGAGAGTATTGATAGAATAAGTTGTTCATCTTTCTTGTCAATTCCACATGCTTTCAACTGCAATCTCAAAAGTATGAAATTCGTAAAGAAGTCTTGAAGAGTGTCAAAGTCATCTAGGCTCAATCTAATAAGCTCATTTTCCAACTCATGTCCTCTCATCACATCCTACAATCTAAAGAGTTTGGTGAGCTAGGCCCACACTTTAGTAGGTGTTTTGGTAGATTCAATGTGAAAGAGTAGATCTGGGGAGATGGAAAGAAACAGTAGTCCACAGACTTTATCATAATAGTTAAACCATTTGATTTTTACTCTAGCATCAGTAGGTTCGGTCTCAGTGCCCATTATAATCTTATGGTAACCCTTGGATTGTAAGATAATTTCTATTATAGGTTTCTATTCATGATAATTAAATGGTGTAAGTAAACTTATTGATAATGAATCCATAGTGCAGAAGTAAGAATTACTATAGTAAGTAAAGAAGTGATACAAAAAAGAAATATTGAATGCACAATAAACACATAAGTACCCCCTTACAACTATCAAGCAATGACCCCCCATGAATGCCTCAAATATAAGCATGCTCGTATAGACCTCAAATTCAACTAAAAATCCATCTTAAGCAGTAGGTGTGTAAGTACAAGGATAAGAGGAACATCAGATACAACTGATAATGCATTCAAGAGTGTACAAAAAATGTGAAAAAAAATTATAGGTATGGAAGGGCCAATAGAAGGTCCAATTTGTAGAGCTTTAAAAATAAGCACTTTTGAAGAAAATGGCACTCAAAAAGGAGTTACCAATCAAAAGTTATGGCGTTTAAAAGTTCTTACTTCAACATATCCTGGACCCTTTCCAAAAATGGATTTTTTTTCCAAAAATCCAAAAAAGGAAACAACTTAAGTTTATTTCTTCATTACCTTTTACTTGAAATTTGATGGCTTCTAGAACGTCACATGCTTACTTACTCAGGGTTTCAAACAACTTCAACTTTGGGTTCTCAAACTACTTCAACTTATAAAAAGTTAGAAGTAGTTTACACTAGAAAACCCGATTACTTCTTCCCAGTGTATTTTAGGTTCTTCGATCTGCTTTACTTCAAAGTTTAAAACAACTATAACTTAAGAAACAAGAAATGAGTAATCGACCTTAGAAAACCTGAATGGGTGTAGCGCAGCAAGTAATCAAGGTTGAAAGACTTGATTACTTATAAGGTATCACCCTAGAGAAGCCTGATTACTTATAAGTAAAAACACTTGAGAAACATGATTTGGTCTATGAGCCAGTAGTCAAGTAGTCAGGGTTAAGAAACCTGATTACTTATAAGTTGTCACCCTGAAGAAACCTGATTACTTCTAAGTAGAAGCATTTCAAAAACTCGATTTGGTCGGTGAGCAAGTAAAAGCACTTTGGAAACCCGATTTGGTCAAAGAGCAAGTAGAAGCACTTTAGAAACCCAATTTGGTCAATGAGCAAGTAAAAGCACTTCAAAAACTTGATTTGGTCTATAGAGAGTAAATCAAGGTTTGCAGGTTGGATTACGAGCCGTACAAATGGTGACCAGATAGAAGAAATTAATTTTTTTGGAAAATTTATGAATTTTCTCAAAAAACTAAGAATAACCCATTTTAGATCTCAAAAAACCCATAAAATATATCAAATTGATTTTTATCAAAGGCCTTCTAACATGAGTTTTGAGGTAGTTTTTAGAAAATGCCTCCAACATCAAAAATGATGGTCGTACAGTATGAAAAAATAGCAAGGTGAATGCAGGAGGATCTTACTAAAGGAGACAAATGCATGAGGCTATCAAGAAAGCTCTGATACCCTGATAGATTTTGCTAAGATCTCTGAATAGCAGCCACACGATGAATGTCAAATTCCTGTAGAGGCAAAATGAGAGCTCCGAAAATAAGAAATTTCTACAAAGGAAATGTTTGCATTAGCCACTTTAGGAAAAAAAAGTACATATAGGGTGAGATTAGGTCACTAAAAAGGTAAAACCCTAACTCACAATTAGAACCCACTTAAAGGTAAAATACCCCTAATGACATAATTAACTAACCTTAGTAAGCTAAAAAGATGTGTAGGTAAAACCACCAGGTGGGAAAAAGCCTACACTAACATGAATTCTTAAGGAGCTATCTTTATGGTAGTTAATTACTCCACCAATGATAAATGATCACTCTTATCCTAAAAATGCTTGTGTAGTTATTCTCCTAACTCATTCCAAATGGTAATATAATTAGGCCTCAAGCCTTTATATAATTAAAGGGCCTTCTCTTTGAATGAAATGGCTAATAATTTGATTACTACATTCTATTATATCACATGATGCACAAAATAAATGTTAACAATATCTCTTATATGCTCAATGGGAGTAGTGAAATCTGTATACACATAATATTTTCAAACTTTATCAATTGTTGATGTTTTCTCTCTTGCAAGAACTTGTTGAGTCTCAATCTCTATAAGTGCACGCCTTAAGGGGTGGACCAAAAAAAGGGTGGGCATACCATTAGTGTTTCACAAAATTATTGTCCTATTACTACAACTTATTATCTACACAACCATCTCCTAAAAACACTCCCCTAAGCTTTACCTCCTCCTTTGTACCCTCCTCTAGTCATTTTCCACCTTTAATAGCCATTCCCTAAGCTTAAAACACTTTCCAACGGTTTACATTACACTATCATCCCCATTGACATTTTACTATAATTGATAAAACTCATTTAGGGTCAAGGTCGAACCCTAGATGACCTATACCAAGACCTAATTTGTTTTTATCAATAAAGATATATATTTGATTGGGTCGACCCTATCGACTAAAATTTTGAAAAGTTTTAGGGTTAGGTTAAGCTATATATACACAGTCATTTTGCCACTTTGTAAAGACAACAAGAGTTAATTATTCATTTATGGTTCTTTATAATCTACTCCTCTACCATTCTACTTGAGGATTTATAGCTTAGGGTTTACACTTGGAGAAGAATATTGTTTTGTGGAAAAGTCTTGGATACTTTGGCCTTTCTTAGTGATCCTTACAAACCCTAACAACCTCTTGTGAAGCATATTTAATTTTATATTTACTAACCCCCACTTTATGTCACAAGCTTTGGTGAGTACTAGGTTAGATTTTATTTTAATTTGTCATTTACTCTTGTGAATATGAAAACATAGGACCTAGTTAGGTTTATTACATAGTTTTGCTTGACTAGAGGAGTTGGAACCCTAGTGATTTTATTGTGGTAAGAGATCTCTTGGCTAGGTTTAGCAGATTCATCTTGGTCATGACCCCAAATATCTAATGTATCAACAATCGAAATTGTAAGTAAGATTTATCTTCTTCGAGCTATGATTTATTTAATAGATCAGTTACATTTCCTTTTACATATATTTTGGTGAACTCAACATGAATCTAACCCTGTAATGTACCTAGAGAGGGGTATAATAATAGCGTAAATAGTATAATAGTGAATACTTATGACTATTAAGGAATAATAGTTTAATACCACATGCATTAGAATAAAGAGTTAGATTATAATAGTATAATTAAGAGTGCATAAGTGATTGTAATATATCCAAGAAAAATATATTAATGAGATTTAAATACTTTGATAAGGAAGTAGCCCCCTCAAAGTGGAAAGTGATTCAGAGTGATTCCTTCCATAAAAGGAATAAAATAATATATATTCAGATCATTTTCTAGGACCATTTTCATGATCTTTGTTGCAAGAACATTTTGGAGCTTCGTTGCATCTTGGAGATCTTCAACAGATTTTCATTTTTTTCCCTCAAAATCATAACTATTTTTCTTTAAACTACTCTCAAATGGTAATGAATTATGTCAAACCATTTTTTATTGTTGTGCACCTAGTTTCTTGATTTCTATAACATTTTAAATTTTTTATTTTTGTTTAGTATTGTAAAATTTATCGCAATGTTAGTAATTACTACTATTATGTAAAAACATTGCCCTTTTGTATTCTGCCCTTAGAATGTAATGAATCGCATCAAACCATTTCTAGGTTTTGTGCATCATATTTCCATATTTTTAGAACATTTTAAATTTTTTATTTTTGTTTAGTAATTTGAAAGTTATCACAATTTTAGTAATTGCTACTTTGTATTAAAAAAAAAAAAAAAAAAAACTATGGAAGTCTTTGTGTAAGGATGCATTTTTGGTTGAATCCAACATCCACTAAATTCTTCTTTTATCTCAAGGTAATCTCATTGAAACTTTGACTAAGCTTCATCAAACCAAAATGGTGTGGGAGTATCACAATGAAATTTCCAAATTAGCCACTCATACTGTAGGCTTGTCTGAGGATTTTGTCATAACTTGCTTCATCAATGGACTCGATGAGGTACTTCAAGAAGAAGTTAGAAAGTGGTAACCTCAAAACTTGATAGAAGTTGTGGGATTATCTAATTTCATAAAATACTAAATATGCTATGATTGAGTTGAGACACCTTTGTTTTTTGCATCCCTACACAACACTACCTCTTCAGTCCATCAACAAACTAGACATTGATTCCCTTTTGGATGCACCTCAGCAAGTTCCAAATGAGCCCATTCAGGAAACCACCATGCTAGAGTAGACCCCTAATGATCTTAATCTAAAAATCATAGATTCTAAGTAAGGAACCAAGTTTTCAAATCCCTCTGAGAATAATGCTAAGTGGGATGGCATGTTGACTTCCCAAGTAGCATATTTTGTGCACCCTTGTTCTAACTTTGAGGTGTTGATTGTCAAGCTTCAACTTTCAATGATCAATTATAACCTCAAGTTTCAAGCTAAGGTTACTCCATCCATCAAAATCTATACATTTCACCCTCATGTTGTAGTGTTTGAATTCGCATTATGGTTATACATGCTCACATCCCAGCCCTAAAAGAAGAAGTGGAAACCTAAATGAATGTATGGTCACGGCTCCATCTGGTCAGCATCCTATTTTATTACGTAATTATTATCATATTTCAAGGGAAAAACATTTTTAAGAGGGATAGAATGTAATGTACCTAGAGATAGGTAGAATAGTAGCATAAATAGTAGAATAGTGAATACTAATGAATAATAATTGATAGTAGTTTAGTACCGCATGCATTAGAATAAAGAGTTAGATAGATTAGAATAATATAAATAAGAGGGCATAAATCATTGTAATACATCTAGGCAAAATATATCAATTAGATTTAAACACTCTGATAAGGAGGTAGCCCCCTCAAAGTGATAAGTGATTTAGAGTGATTCCTTTCATAAAAGGAATAAAATAATATGTATTCAGTATTTGTATGGTTTTTTGTATTTAAGCATACAAGTTCTTAATAAAAACATGTAGGTTTTATTTCACACCATCATTTTTGTCATCATGTTATATTTTTCTATATTTATAGTATTGTATCAAACTAGTTGGTATAGTTTAACTTTCTATGTGTAGATTTAAGACAATCACTTCAAAATGAGTTTATTTTATCTATGCAAGTCTTCGCCAAATATAGGTTACTATATTAATCAATTCAGCACAGTATTCTACTTCAATTCCAGATTGGCATACATAGTCGAACCAGTACACTCTCTATGTTATTCTCTTTTGTTAACATACAAGTATGAAAACATATTCAAACTAGTGGACTTTGTTTGTTATTTCTTTTTTAACATACAGGGTTTTGTAAACTTGGTCAAACCAATCAACTCAGTTAGAAAAATTTTGAATTAGTATTTAAGCATCATAGTATAAAAAATTTCAATCTAAAACATCTTAAAGCCCATCAAGGTTCCTTCTTTTCTCTCTTTGTCATTTTAGTTCTTATTTCAATACTATTTTTCACAAGTTTGTAGTCTATAAAACTATATCCCTACAACCAACTGGGTCGACTTGGTCGACAAAGTTTTGTAGTCTATCTTATGTCTAAAAGATAGTCAACATGTTTGACTATTTTCTTATAGACCTTACTTCTACAAAACAACAAAGACCCAATAGACTTTGTTTTGTACTATTTTCATATAGTGTCACCAAAACTAACTTTGTATTATTCTCAATCAAGGAATTAACCTATATCTGCTAGTAATTAATTCACCTTTCCTTTTTAATTATTTTCATGCTTAGATTAACTCACATAGATTAAATAGGTGGTTTTTCAACATACCATTTTAGTTACACTATTTTTATTTTTGCACACACTACCAAATCACTTTACATTCAAAAAGCATTAAACATTTGTCTTCCCAAGATCTACCTACTTAGATTTCATCACTAAGGGGGAAGCTGACTTGTTTTTATGGCCAAGTATAAATATATGGTTCATGGTATATATTGGTAAAGCACCTGACACCCTTATCATTATATGACTATGAAGTGAGGGGTTAGGCCAAAATACCAAGCCAGTGCCATCGCCAATACAAATCCCTTTTAGCCTAAATATCTTGAAACCAACTTTAGATTGCTTTCTAGTTCTTTATTTCAGCCAACTTCCCAATCACATTGAAATCAAACTTTATTATAACTTAATAACACTTAGGATGACCAAATAGTTAGCATTTTCTTTCCATGTGTTGCTTGTTCTTTGATCATTATGTGTTGTATTTCAAAACTTACATTGGTCAACATGTTAAGTTGTGGAGCTAAAAGCTTCACTATTATGCAAATGGTGGAGGTTGTTGGGTTACACAGTAACCGACGTCGGTCAAAATCTGACCGACATCAGTCGTCTGTGTGTTTTCAGGCAGCGTTTCCAGAATTAGATTTGCTAATTTTAGGAGAATAGTCAGTTTGCATGTAAAGACTAATTTTAGTCTTGAGTTTGCATTTCTAATTATTGTTTGGTTTGGGATCTGTTTAAAAGACCCATGGGGTTGTATTGTAATAAGGACTAAGAAGGATTAGATCCTCAAGTGTAAGATCTAGAAGGTCTACAAGAGTGCAAGATCAGGAAGATCTACAGGTAAGCAAGGTCAGTTGATCTGCAGGGTAGCAAGATCAAGAAGATCTGGGGGTGTGTGTGTGCAAGGTCAGTTAGATCTGCGGGGTAGCAAGATCAAGGAGATCTACAACACAATAAGGAGCAAGATCAGTTAGATCTGCAAGGTGAAAGATCAAGAAGATATGTTGGAGGTGCAACTCAGGATTTGAGTTGGTTGTAATTGATTGAGAGAGAGAACTCTTAAGGGAGAATTACTGTACACCCAAGAGGTGTGGGAAGAGTGAAATTTCTTCATTGTATTTCTTTCTAGAAGAGTGTAATATAGATTGTATTGTTTCTCATATCACCTATTCTTTGTTGGTTCTGATTTCTAGTTACTTATTACTTCTAGTTTAATTTCGTGTTTAGTTGCTTATACAAAATTAATCAATTGTACTCTATGGAGGATCCTGACAGTTGGTATCAGAGCTTGGTTCACTAGCCAAGTTCATCAGAGCAGGTTAGTGTTTGTTGATTATAGGTTCACTCACAGGGGTTTCTATTTGAGTGGGAGTAAAGCAATGGCAGAAGAAATTAAACTAAGAATGGAGAAATTCAATGGCAAGAATTATCAATTATGGAATTGTGGAAAGAAAGGGCATGTCAAGAAAGATTGTTGGTTGGTAGAAGATCAGCATGAAGGAAATAAAGAAGCAAATGATGCAAGTATTGTTACACGGGATGCTCTTATATGTTCCTTGGATAAAGTAGAATCTTGGGTCTTAGATTCTGGTGCCTCTTTCCATGCAACCCCAAATAGAGAATTTTTTCATGATTATGTCCATAGAGACTTTGGAAAAATTTATTTAGGGGATGGTGAGCCTTGTCAAATTGTTGGAAAAGGGAAAGTGTAGCTGAAATTACAGACTGACAACATATGGGTGTTGAAGGATGTCATGCATGTTCCCATCCTGAAGAGGAGTCTAATTTTTGTAGGAAAGTTAGGTGATGAGGGTTGCACAGTAACTCTCACAGCAAAATCTTGGAAAGTTTCCAAGGGTGCACTTGTATTAGCAAGAGGTAATAAAGTAGGTACACTTTATCTATCTACTTGTATTACTGATTCTCCTTCTATTTTATCTACTTCAGCTGTAGATGCAAAGATGTGGCACTATAAGCTTGGTCACATGAGTGAGAAGGGAATAGATGTTCTTAAGTCAAAAAGTAAGCTTTTAGATTTGAAAAGCATAGATCGAGATTTATGTAAGCATTATATTTTTGGGAAATAGAAGAAAGTGAGGTTTCTCAAAACTGGGTCAACAAAAAAGAAGCACAGGTTGGAGCTTGTTCACACAAACGTGTGGAAACCAGCTTAGGGAGATTTTATTGGAGGATCATAGTGTTATGCTACAAGAAAGGATTAGGTTTATTGTATTAAGAGGAAATCTGATGTTTTTGACAAATTTAAGAACTAGAAAGCCTTGGTTTTCAAGGAGAAGATGATGGATAAAGATCAACTCAAGAAGTTGAATAATTATGAGCAGGGCAATGTTGATTTGGACAAGGTTATGATCCAAAATGAGCTCACGAGTAAAAATAATCACTCACAAGAAAACATAGACACCGACGTCGGTCAAGTAGAGACCGATGTTGATCAGGCAGGAACTAATGTCAGTCCAGTGGAGACCAAAGTCGGTGATGTCGGGCAGGCTCAGGCAAGAACCGACGTCAGTCCAATGGAGACCAAAGTCAGTGATGTCAGGTAGGTGGAAACTGACATTGGTCAGGTGAGAACCGACGTTGCTTAGGTTGGTCACATGGAACTGACATCGGTCAGGTGTAGACTGAGAGATGACCGAGATCAGTCACTGTTAGAATGAAATTTGGGCAGACAGCAAGTTGTCAATGAGTCTCAAATGCCCATGAGGAGGTTTGAAAGGGTAAGTAAGCCTCAAATTTGTTATTCCCCTTCTTTATACTACTTGTTGCTCACTGATGGTCGAGAACTAGGAAGTTTTGAAGAGGCAATGCAGGTAAAATCCAGGAAATAGTGGGAGCATGGCATGAATGAGAAAATTGATTCCTTGGAAAATAACTAAATGTGGGATTTGGTAGAGTTACCAGCCAAAAGGAAAGCACTAAAAGACGAATGGATTCATAGGTTAAAGAAAGGAGAGAATGGATAGGTGAGACAGAAGGCCAAGTTATATTGTCTTGAGCAAGCTCCAGGATAGTGGTATTTGAGGTTTGATAAGTTTATGACAAAGCATGGCTTTAGTCAATGTCAATGTGACCATTGTGTTTATTTTACCAGGTTGGATAATGATAGCTACATTATCCTGTTACTGTATGTAGTGTATATGCTTGTTGAAGGGTCACACATGTAGGGAATTGTTGAGCTAAAGGTAAAAGTAGCTCAGACATGTGCCAAGAAGGATTTAAGAGTAGCGAAGAAAATCCTTAGCATGAGTATTTCTAGAGACAAGAAAAATCACAGTTTGATTTTGTCTCAAGAGGATTATGTGAATAAGGTAGTGGAGAGGTTCAATATGTAGGATGCAAAATCGGTTAGCACACCTATGGTTGGACACTTCAAGTTGAGCAAAGAACAGTGTCCTAAATCACATGATGAGGTTGAGTACATGGTATGTACTAGACCTAATATTGCCCAAGCAGTGGGAGTTGTCAGCAAGTTTATGGCCAATCTAGGAAAAGAGCACTGGAAAGCAATTCAGTGGATTCTCAGATATCTGAGAGGGACCAGCAGCAGGTATTTATGCTATGCAGGATCAAACACTTCTCTACATGGGTATCTAGATTCAGATATGGCAGGTGACTTGGATGGTAGGAGAAGCACCATAGGATATGTGTTCACTATTGGTGGTTGATCTTCAAGATTGAACTTAAAGATGGAGATACAAGCTAGAAACAAATTAGAGGATGTACAAATACAGGTACAGGTGTAGCTATTTATCTCTAAGTGGGAGATTGTTAAGTTGTGAAGCTAAAACATTCACTGTTATGCAAATGGTGGAGGTTGTTGGGTTACACAGTAACTGACGTCGGTCAGAATCTGACCGACATCGGTCATCTGTGCGTTTCTAGGTGGCATTTCCAGAATTAGATTTGCTAATTTTAGGAGAACAGTCAGTTTGCATGTAAAGACTAATTTTAGTCTTGAGTCTGCATTTTTAATTATTGTTTGGTTTGGGATCTGTTTAAGAGACCCATGGGGTTGTATTGTAATAAGGACTAAGAAGGATTAGATCCTCAAGTATAAGATCTAGAAGGTCTGCAAGAGTGCAAGATCAAGAAGATCTACAGGTAAGCAAGGTCAGTTGATCTATGGGGTACAAGATCAAGAAGATTTGCGGGTGTGTGTGTGCAAGGTCAGTTAGATCTACGAGGTAGCAAGATCAAGGAGATCTACAACACAACAAGGAGCAAGATCAATTAGATCTGCAAGGTGCAAGATCAAGGAGATCTGCTAGAGGTGTAGCTCAAGATTTGAGTTGGTTGTAATTGATTGAGAGAGAGAACTCTTGAGGGAGAATTACTGTACACCCAAGAGGTGTGGGAAGAGTGAGATTTCTTCATTGTATTTCCTTCTGGAAGAGTAATATAGATTGTATTATTTCTTGTATCACCTATTCTTTGATGGTTCTAATTTCTAGTTACTTATTACTTTTGGTTTAATTCTGTGTTTAGTTGCTTATACAAAAGTAATCAATTGTACTCTATGGAGGATCCTAACACAACATTGGTGTAAGGTTTGTGTTATGTGTTCCAATTGGGTTAGTCACATTGATCTAATTGTTTGTGTTTTTACTTTCATTTTTAATTCAAAATCATCTTTAAAAAAATTCCCTTGTTTCAGAACACTATCGTTCTAGTTGATACAGTCTTTTACAGACTATTTAGCCTTCATATTCAATATTACATAGTCGACTTGCATGACTATATATCACTATCTTCATGTTTAGTTCTATAGTACATAATTAACTTACATGATTATGTATCCTTATCTTCTTGTTTAGTTCCATATTCAGTAGTACTTGGTTGACCTGCATGACTGTGTATCCTCATCCCTCTATTATGTGACTTTTTCTTTATAAAGCTTTATCGACCTAGTCAACTTTGTACCTGTTGGCTGAATCTATTCTCTATTTGGCCAACTCTATCCTTATTTTTCCTTATTTCCTAATATTATATCCTTTTATTAATCATCATGAAATCCTCTATCAAAATCTTTTTGGATCACCTAAATCCATTTAGACACTATATGGGGTGTTTTTTGCTTCCTTTCTTTACTTCCCAAGAGGATCCTCACTCTCCTCCCTCATATTTAGATTGAAACATGATTCAAATCATTTCAAAAGATGTGATTGGTGGATCGGATATCTTTCATACCTATCAAGACAATTCCCATCTTCAAACATCTCACCACAATGTAGGGGCAAGTGACACAAGCCTATCCAATAACCCCATAGGAAATTTTCCACCTAGAAACCCTCCTCCTAATACCAATTCAGGGAGTCTTCCTAAAAACACTAATCCACCAATTGATACAACTAATATTCTTGTATAGATCATGTAATAAATGAACATAATGCAAACATCTAACACCTCTCAAATGATGAAACTACAACATAGATAATCAGCCTCTCATTCTTCTTCCTCAAAATATTCAAATTTTTATTCCTCCACCTCTTAGAGATGCCATGGGGAATGTCATCCCCCAACCTATCATGCACAATAAGATACTTCAACACATCTAAAATGATTTTCTATACCATTTCATTATTTATATTGATATTGGTAATATATGTTCAACTATTACATATGATGGGACTAAAGACCCTGCATCTTTTCTTAAGGCATTTGAAAATCTTCATAAGGAGTGGTTCTAAATTAATACTTGCATCACAACTAAAATCTTAGTTAAAAATTTCATTGGTGACGTATTGAAATGGTACAATCAATTTCCACAACATTCCATAGGGTAACTAGAGGATTTAGTCAATCCTCTAGTTAAAGAGTTTCAACACGATGATCTTCTTGAAAATTGCCTTAGCCATTTCATCAATGCCAATCAATCTCCCACAAAATTAACTCGTGATTTTATCAAATTATGGAAATCTCTAGCTCACAAGGTTGATCATAATATGACTGATGACAATTTGTTTAAACTCTTTATAATAGCATTAACACCTTCACTTCAATATAAGGTTTAGACTTTTTCTCCTCAAACACTTAATGAATATCTTGACCAAGTCAAGCATCAAAACTTCTTAATGAAATAGTTTGAACCTATACCAAACTCATTAAATGATATTTTCAACATTAAACTAATGTGATAACTGACAATCCTCCTCAACCCAAACTAAGAGTTTCCAAAGTTGACCATCTCTAATCTGCTCATATGCCATTACCTATGTAGTAGATGAAATAAATTTTAGCACCCTCTAAACCACACTTATCCCAATAATCCTCCCAAATGTTATGACCCTAATCAATTTTGTTGGTTTTACACCAACATCAGTCACTCTTATGAAACATGTAGAGGGATTACAAAATTTGTTATCTCTTATATGCTTGGTGATTCCTTTAATCATGAAGCCATAATTTAACTCCATAACCAAGATTATGTTAATGCTTCTAAAAAATTACAAACTCCCAAAGCTTCTTCCTCGAATAACCAAAAATCCTTTTTTATACCTAACACTCAATAATACAACAAGGATATTCATGCATTTAACACTGATTATGATCAATATTATAATAATTTTTAATATGTCAACATGGCTAAGGTTAATTATCTCTGTAAATGATCTCATAAAGAACCTATCACCAAACCTATGGAACCATCTTAGGAAGAACAACTCCTCAAAGACACTATAACTACTCACTTAGATTAGGAAACTAATGAGGAACCATCTCCTTCTTCCAAAACCCCAACCACTTCTCTTCCTCCTAAAACTATTGTATCTTCTAAGCCTCATTCCATTTCTTCTTCCAAAACCCACTGGAACTTCTTATAAGAACTTAGTTTTGTGCCTTGCAAAATTCCTCTTATGGAGCTAGTTTGTGCCTCTCCTTATCATCATAAGTTCCTCATGTAAAAACTTAAAGAAATTTAAGTTCCATCTACTTTAGATAAAGAACCACCTTCTCATGAGCCTCACATAATTGAAGTGAATACCATTAAATCCATTTGTCCATCTTTGAAACCCTCCATAGAGTTCCTCAAAGAAGACATGATCAACGATGAGATCCTCTTTCAAGCTGATGATCCACCCCTCTTCAACAAAATAGCCATTAATACCACCCTCATTCATAAAGTATTAGTAGATGAAGGGTCCGGTATTAATGTGACATCTTTGTCACTCATCCACCAACTTGGCTACACCAAAGATCATATTAAACAAACTCACTTGACATGTCATGTATTTGATAAAACTAATCAAAAGCCACTTGGTTGTATCTGTTTCCCTCTTATGATTCGACCTAAGACTATATGAACTAAGATCATAGTCTTTGATTTACCTTTATATTACAACATAGTCTTAGGATGCCCATGGACTCATAGAATGAGAGCTATTGCCTCTTCAGGCAGCCAATGTATCAAGTTACATCATAACAACAAAAGGTATAAACATGAGGTTGATCTTAACCTTTGAATTATTTAGCTTGCAAATCCCAAATTTCAATATTGTATTCCCACCATTTTAAAGATTAATAGTGATCCTTTACCCAAATTCATCAATATGAATCCATATTTGCATGTCACTCTTATTGATTCTGATGATGATGAGCCCAATGACTTGTAAAAAACTTAGAACACTACCAATCTACCTTTTTACATCTTAGAGTGATTCCTTCCCTCTTTATTGCCTCATGATTGCACCATCCCTCTCATTGATGAGATCATTGATTTCAACTCCATATAATGCTCAAGAAGCCTCTTACACAGAAGATGATTTCACGTGCAATGATTATGAAGTGGCTAAATTATTCCAAAATCCTTTAATCATGTCCCCACATAAATTTAGTGATTTAGGCATCTTCCCTTCTAAATCTCATCCTCAATCACAAGCATGTATAATTTATCCAACTTATGATGAAAATTATATCATGGCCCAAGCTCAATAACAAGACCTGGATGTTAAACATTGTCAGAAAACTCTAGCTCAAATACATGCTTTCAATCATGATGTTCATACCATTTTCATAGATTTAAAGTTAGCACCTAAAGGTCCTATACCTCCTATTGATTCTCCACTTATAGATAATCCTTGGGTGGTAGAACAAATCTTACCCTCCAAACATCTAAAATTTCTAGCATTTTTTATACCTCCTACCAAACCAATCATTTTTTCCAATCCTCTCCCCATCCACAATACTAACAATAAATCAATCAAATCAAATCAACCTTCTTATTGGAAGCATAATCACTGAGAGGTGGGTGAATCAATGATTTAATCAAATAAACTTTAATTCAAATTCTTTAAACTCTTAACCATTCAACATAAGCATTCACGAAGCATATAAACCATTCATTATAATGAATAAAGAAAAAATGCAAGATCAAAGCACATAACACATGAATTATGTGGGAAACCTTCATGGGGGAGAAAACCCACTAAAAAAATCTTTGGAATATTCTCCTATAAAGGTATTTCTTCAATTTAGACTAATACGAACTGATCAAGCAGCACCCACCCCTTAAGTTAGTCAAACACCTACTTGACCTTTAGCCAGCACCAACTAGCAAGGAGGCTACAACCCCCTGGATGATCAAGCACCAACTCAATCACCTCAAAACTAATATCCACCTCTAATATGATGTTTTACACACCTGATGATGGACTTCTCTTGTTCTAACACATGCAAACCTGCCTCTTTACCTCATACAAGCCACTTAAGCTCCTTTGTTCAACTAGGTCACCCTCTTCTTCTTCACTCAAATTATCCTCATACACATATTCAAACCTACAAAAAACACTTTCAGACCCTTATCATATCTTCAACATGATTTTTTGATATATTCCATGGCCTCTTACCCTTCTATAAATTTTCACACCATTTTCTCCATTCTCCCACATTCTAACAAGCTCAAACAAGCCTATTAGGCCTTCTCTTATACCACACACTTAATTTAACCCATCTTGGTCAGCCAAGATACTTTACACAATTTAATTACACCTATAATATATCCACATGCATATTACATGGATAATACAACCAATCAATAGGTCACACTTAAGACATAAAGTCAATCAATTAGGCCTAAGAGGCCCTTTTAGGTCTCATGGAGACCTATTCACCCCTTTTACACATCACTGAGCAAATTAGTAACATAAGACCATTTCAAAGTGCATGGGTCCATTCCAAATTATCCATAAGACATATTTCAAAGATCAAAACCATATCAAGACACATCTGCATAACTCAAACTTATCAATTCAATGCATTAACCATGACCACCATGATGGATGAAGGAAAAGACAACTTGCAAGCAATGTTTCATATTGAATATGCATTGGTCAAACCTCTAAAATCCATATATATGATCCTCAAGGATTCCACAACACTCTCTAATGGATCAATCATCATGAAACAACCAAACACTATTAATAAAAACATAAACATCCTTCTCGGGTCACTTGTAGAAAAAAGTCAAACCCTTAATCAAATTTAAAGCTCCATAAATGCACTTGTATAATCAATCAAATATTAAAACCATATTTTTTAGATATCCCTTGGAGTTATTTACCACTTTTATTTTTATTCCAACATCAAACTCATCCATTACCAAAAGTTATAAGCAAACTACTATAGACTAGTTTTCCTTTGTAAATTCAAATATTTGAATTCCAACAGTTATATTTTTATGAAAAAATGGCTAAGTATGGAAGTGATGAAATCAATGTGGGAAGCCCTATTTGAACTTTAAATAAATTTTTCTATATACATTTAATGGACCTAAAATTTGAAACATATGTTCTCCTCTCATAGGGGATTATATCAACAAACTACTCCTGAGACCTTCACAAGTGCTAATTCTGACATCACTAACATACTCTCTCAGCCTAATTTCACAAGTAGACTAGGATGACCTAGATAAGAACACAAACATTACAAATTCTTCCTATCACCTCCAATGGATTCTCAAACCTTATAGAAACATCATGAAGCATTTCCATCAAATATTAAACATATGAAGCATGCATATACTCAACCTTCAAAAACATCAAACCTTGCTTATACCATCTTGCTCAACCATGTCACATACCTTGCACAAGAACATATTCATCATAAGGATATTCTTAAGGAATAAATGTTAGACCTTTGAAACAAGTCATATATGCCCTTGGCCCTTATGCATATTGATGAAATCTCATAACAAACTAGGCAATTATGGCTCAAAATCCATCAATGAAGATATCTCACACAAGATACCTTGGCAGACTTTGTCATAGAAACACTAGAACACTTGACACCTTATGAACACTCTTAGACATAATAGGTTCATCTCTGAAAATACTCCAACATGTCTCCTACTCCACCTATTCTTGATATTACACTTGATGCTAAGGCCACAAATATATGCCAAGTAAATTTTGAATATGACTGCCATGGTAATAAAATTATTGATCTCGAATTAGATGTGGAGTATTATGGTCCTCTTACCACTTTTCCTAGTGATGAAGCCATTCTATAATTTGCTTCATGATCGAGAACCCCAACTTCTTCTGCAACATCATAAACTTAGATAGTTCAAGCAAAAAAACCCTCATTTTAACAACATCATAGCTAGCATTGATCCTAAAATAAAACCTATTTCCTCTTTACCTAATGTGCCATATCATTTCCAAGATGGAAATTTTATTATTATCGAGTAAACAACATGAATCAAATATGGAACCCCATCATGTCCTTGACCAATCATAGTCTCTAGATAATTTACACCAACTGAACATGATAAATTTAGTTTATTATTTGATAAATATCATGATATTTTTGCTTGGTCTTATGAAGACATGCCTGGGATTGATCCTAGAATCATGGTGCACAACATTATCACCTATCCTGATGCCAAACCCATGTGATAAAAATTGCAAAAATTTCCATCAAATTTTCCAATTTATGTCATAAAGAAATCATTAAAATTCTTGATGTTAAATTTATCAAGCCTATAGACTATTTAGAATGGGTTTCAAACATTGTCCCTATTTGGAAAAAAGTCACCAAGGTCATTTGCATTTACATCAATTTTTATAATCTCAATATTTTTTGTCCCAAGGACAACTTCCCTTTACCTTCCATAGATGCCACCATCAGTTCTACTATTGGCTATGAAATGTTATCCCTTATGGATGGTTTTTCGATTCATAATCAAATTCACATTTCACTTGAAGATCAACATGAGACAACCTTCACCATAGAATGGGGCACCTCTTGTTATGTTAAAATGCCCTTCAGCCTCAAAAATGCTAGATCTACCTATCAGCAAGCTATGACCCATATTTTCCATGACCTCATCCATAAGATTGTGGAAACCTATGTGGATGACCTCATCACCAAGTCTAAAAGCTATAAAACTCATCTTTCTAATCTTGCTATCATCTTTGATCTCCTCATCAAATGTAAAGACAAACTAAACCCCTACAAATGTGTCTTTGGAATCACATCTGGCAAATTTTTAGGGTTCTTAGTTTCTATTTGCGGTTTGATGTCGATCCCGCTAAGATCAATGATATTTTCAACATGCCCATCCCTCATTTCATTCTATATATTTGTACTTACCTTGGTAAGATTGGGGTAATAAGATGATTTGTCTTCAAATGGCTTACCCTATTTATTCTGTTAATTCTCTTATAAAGAAAGGTAATGCTCTCAAATAGACAAATACTTGTCAAAAAGCATTTGATAATATCAAATAATATTTTATTCATCCATCAACCTTTCACCCACCTTCTAATGATTGTCCTTTAATCTTATATACTTCTTCTACTCTTGTATCAGTTAGGACAATGTTTGCACAACAAGATGATACCGAAAGAGAATATGGCATCCATTATATCAGTTAAGGTCTCATTGACTATGAAAAACATTATACAAAAGTAGAATGTGATTTCCTGGCAATATATTTTATAGCTAAAAATCTTTGTCACTATATACTTTATCAAACAACTTATGTTATCATTTATTCGGATCCACTCCATCACTTTTTCTCTAAAGCCTTTCTCCCTAGAGACAAAATTTTCAAGTGGATGGTCCTTATAATGGAATTTGATCTCTGCATTATTACACAAAAATTTATCATAAGACAAATCATTGTTGACCAACTTACAACATCTCCCCTACCTACTACTGACCACCTTCAAGATAGTCTCCCAGATGATAATATCCTTTATATTTAAAGTCTTAATCAAGTTATATCTCTTAAAGATTGATTTCATAATTTCATTTCTAATCTTCAAAAAAGTAATATAGAAAAACCCTCTATCCTTCCTGATACTACTAAATCTAAAGTAGTCATCGAAGAACTACCTGACATCAATGTCAATTTATAGAAAGATATTTGGACACTTCATTTTGATGACACCAAATGCCTTCAAAGAGCTGGGAAAGGTTTTATCCTCACTGGTCCTCTTGGTATACTCATCCCTTTGGCATTTCTCCTAACATTTGATGTTACTAATAACATGGTGGAATACAAAGCCTTGATCCTAGACATGAAAGTGGCACTTGATTTATACATTACATATCTGGACACTTTAGGTGACTTACTTCATTTTGATGACACCAAATGCCTTCAAAGAGCTGGGGAAGGTTTTATCCTCACTAGCCCTCTTGGTAAAATCATCCCTTTAGAATTTCTCCTTACATTTGATGTTACTAATAACATGGTGGAATACAAAGCCTTAATCATAGACATGAGAGTGGCACTTGATTTATACATTACATAATTGCACACTTTAGGTGACTCTCAACTCATTTGCTACCAGGTTAATGGTGATTATCAATAAAAAACTAAAAACCTCATTGCTTATCATCAAATAGCCACTACCATTGCCAACGAATTTGCTTCTTTTGCCATCGAGCCCGTCCCTTGAGATAAAAAATCTATTGTCAATTCCCTTACTTTTTGAGCATCTATTTTTCATCTGCACCAAGTTTTTATTGATTTTACCTTTATTATTCAATTAAGAAATTCCCCATCTTCCATTCAACAACTAGATTCACTTATCTACCATATTGAAGCTATGACCATTCGACAAAGCCTGTGGTATAAAGACATCATTCAATTCCTCAAACATCAAACCTATCCTCCAAACATGAATTCCCATAAAAATACTCAAATTCACAAATAAACCTTCAAATATGTCTTTCTATATAACATCTTTTATTATCGCAATGTTGAAGGTACCCTATTTCATTGTATTGTGAAAAAAGAGGTTCCTCCTCTTTTTGAAGAAGCACATGGAGACATTTATGGTGGTCATTGTAATGGACACACTACAACATGAAAATGCTTATGTATGGGTTACTTTTGACCCATTATTGAAAAGGATTCCATTGAATTCACTAAAAATTATAGTCCTTGCCAACTTCACAATGATCAAACCCATTTGCCTCCCACCAAGATTCAAACTATGGACTTTCCTTGGCCATTTCTAATGTGGGGATTAGATCTCATAGGCAAAATACCTAGATCACAGGATGGACATGTCTTTATCATCATGGCTACTAAGTATTTTACCAAATGGATCGAAGAAATGCGTCTCGACCATGTCACCAAAACTACCATTATTAAATTCATCCCCAATTAAATCATTTATGATTTTGGTGTTCCTCATACTATTATTTTTTATAATGGTCGTAATTTTAAAAATAAATATGTAAAACAGCTCTATGCTAAATTCAAAATCCATCACAAATTTTCCATGCCCTACCATACATAATACAATGGCCAAGATGAAGCCATTAACAAAATCCTCAATAAATTTCTCCAAAAGACAATTTGTGAAACTTGCATGGATTGGCATCTTCATCTATATCCTGCTCTTTGGGCTTATCGCACTAGCATACACACTGCCATTGGGGTAAACCTGTTTTTGCTAGTCTATGGTTTTGAATCAGTTTTCCCATTAGAAGTTGATATTCCCTCTATTTTTATATCTCTTCACAATATCATACTTATTGGGTGAATATTTTGTCATCAACTAACTGAGGACAAAATGGGTATATCAACCACAACACAGGGAGATTTACGCCATGAAAAATGTGGATTTACCAGATCTGGACGAGGTAAATCTCTCCTCTCATAAAGGGGAGGTTACCTATGAATATTTATATGCTATATGTATAAATGATTAAGCAAAAATAATACTTGGGGTGGTGTAACAGCATCCACCTCTCTTTTTTCAGAGGTGATGTACAAGGAACAAGAAAGAAAAATTATGGTCGTGGGCCAACAACATTCCTCTACTTTCAAGAATGGTATCTAGCGTAGAGCAAAAAATCACCTAAAGTAAGTAACAAAGGTCACAAGAAAACCCACATAAGCACAAAGTCTTCTGTTGTCTCCTTCACTAATTCAAAACAAGCATAACTGTAGAGTGAAACGAAGCACAAAGTCTTCGTCTGAAACTACAAAAGATAAAAGAATCATAAAGATAAAAGTAGCTCAAAGTCTCTCTTCTACCTTTTAGAAATGCCCTCAGATAATATCAACACACCCACTTTGCTTATTAAATCAAACAAATAAGAGATTATCAGGAAATAAGACATAAGAACTGTTTCCTAAATAACACATATAACTTCAACACAAAGTCTGAAATAAACCTGCTTTTCATTCATTCAACAAAATATGATTTACAAATTGAGCACAAAGTCTCAAGAAGTGTCTCAATTTTAGTAGAGTTTTTGCTTTCAATTATCAGAGATCTAATTACAAAAGAGGTCTCTCCTATATATAAGGAGAAACTCTCAAAATTTAGAAAATATTAAAATACAAAAATATCTTAGTCAAAGATGACTCATCTTTGACTTTAAGATATTTTTTTGAATTTTTTACATGTAATTACACATTAAAAAATTGCATGCACATTTTTCATGACAAAAGTGCATAAGGAAAGAAGAGAGAAGGGAAAAAAGCTTCAGCTCTTGCTGCCAGACTTCTTCATATGAGCATCGTACATAGCAATGGATGCTTGAATTCTTATACTGTCTGGCACAACCATGTTCTTGAAGATGACCCTGGCTCTAATTAAAGCATCCTTCAATGTTGTGATTTCCTTAGCATGACTAGTTAACCTAGATCTTAGGTTATCCAGAGTTAACTGAGTATCTAAAATGTTATCCACAAAATTCATTGAGAAGGTTTTCTCTTCAAAATCTCTTTGAATCATACCCTTGAAACTTTGGATCATTTCTTCAGCTGAGAGAAATTGGTTATCCCTGGAAGTGAGGTCGCAAGGTAGTTCTTCCAATCTATTCAGCAGGCCTGTGTCATTCTTCTCACTAGCATCCTTGGAAGATTTGAGATCTTCAATCAACTCCTTGAGTACCTGTATCCTGTATATTAGTGACTCCTTGATCTTAACATAGGAATCTTTGCTAGAAATGACATCGATAGATATCAAGGTACTTTTTTTTAGGTCTTTCATCTCCCTCCACTTGCTAAGATATTTTTTTGTACTGTTAATGTCCTAAGAGATAAGAGAGACAAGGTCATCTAAATCTGCCCTCACCTTCTTCATCTTGTCTGTCTTTTTTGCAACCTCCGTAAGTAAGGAAACTCCTTGAGTATGCATCTTTTCAATGTAATCTTCCAGCACTTTCTCTTTCAAGTAGGTTTTCTCTGCCTTTTGAATGATAGGGTCATCTATAGAGAAGGCCTCTGGAGTCGTCGCTTCAGGGAGAAGAGTGAATTTCCTTATTACTATCGTCAACTGCTCTGTCTTGGCCTTATAGTAGTCTTTCATCTCTTTTTCTCTGTCAAATTTCTGGATCATGATGTCCATTGCAGACTGTAGATCACTTTTCGCACCTTCGTGAGTAACTTTTTCAAGTTCAACACGAGAGATGGAATAGCTGCTCATGTCAAAACCCTCAAGGATTGCGTCCTGCAAAGGCTTAGCTACTTCCAAAAATTTATGCCCCTTTTCCTCAACCAATTTTGAGAGGATCCTTGGCCTCTTAGGAGCCTTAGCTTTCACCGGCACTATCTTGCCAAAATCGAAGTCATCTGCAAAGATGGCTAGCTTCTTTCTTTTAGGTGTGAATGCTGACATCCAAGGTGGGAGAGAAGTACTTATTGTGGCAATAGTTCCCAAAGCTGGTGTTACCATGGTAATGTCTGCATTGCTAGTAGTAACAGTGGTTGTAGTAGGAGTAACACGCAAAACCATATCGACTATTGATTGATCAAGGGCAGAACTTTCTCCCAAATTGAAGGAAGGAGATGCCAAACTAGGAATAGATCCAGAGGAACGAAGAGTATCTCCAGAAGTGCCCTAAGGATCGCCAAATATAACTCTAGAAGGAGAGGAGGCTTTAGAAGAAGGAACACTGATAGGAGAGAGAGGTGAAGGAGATACCATAGGAGACTGAGGCAGAGAAGGAGAGACATTTTTAAGTGGTTGTGCCCCTTCCTGGGAAGGTAGAGGTTCAGCCCTTTGTTGTTCTGAAAGCCTGTCATGTGTCTCTATTTTTTGGGCTACCTATTCCTGAGGGCTTTGTTCTACAACTCCCTTAGCTATTGATTATGGCTCTTTAGTAACCTTTGATTTTTTAGAAACAAAGATGATTCTAGGCTTGTGAGGCCTAGATGGGAAAGGAACATCACCTTTGTTCTTGGTCCTATTTTCTGCCTTCTTCCTCATTTCTGCTTGAAACTTAGCCTCTGATCCTTTAATAAACTCTTTCAATATGATCCCTTTGGCTGCTAACCAATCATTGGTGTTAGCCAATATTGGCTCAAATCTCTTCCTTAGAGAAGTTAGCTCTTTTTAAGACTACTAAATTGGAGGAAAAGGGGAGTCAGCAATCTTCTCAGCCAAGTACCTGCTGTTGATAATGCTCTTATCATCAACCAGATTGGGGGGAATCTCTGTAAGCCCCAAATATTTGATCTGCTCTAGGGTCAACCTATTGTAGTCCATCCTCTTGATTTCTTCAGCTATTCTCAGGTCTACCCAGATGTCTTCGATCATAGGCTCGTGAAATTGAGTCTTTTGTCTGATCATGTCCTTGACACCCCTATAGTCAAATTTGTCCCTTCTCTTGAATTATTTCATAGTGACCAGTTGCATCTCTATTTCCATGACTTTGGCTTTGGTTGCTGTCAAGATAGAGTATCTGCCAATTTCAACTAGAAACCTGAAACCTAGCTTTTTCAGCTCCATCTGCCTAGTATGTACGACAGCCATTTGTCTACATAGCTCCATCAGAACTAAATTATCAAAAATAAACCTGGGGAGCATATAGAAATAGCCTTGAAAAAATCCAACCCAAAGATAACAGAAGGTGGGAAATTGAAGGAACATACAACCATAGTCGTTGATGACCATCTAAGCCTCATTAGATACTCTCTTCTATTCAAGCTGAGGGTCGAAGAGACATAAAAATATGACAAAAAAAGTGTCATTTACACTTTTAAAATGGCAGATTGATCCTTGAAGCATTAATTGGAGGTAATATGAGTAGACTGGGGTGGTCTTTCTATCCCCTTCAGTTGTTAAACTTGAAAAGGTTTGCATCAAGATAGTTATGTACACAAGGTACAAAGTCATATAGAACTTTGAAAAAGTTTGTACCTTAGTCAGTAGCTCATGAAGGGCATTGCTGATCTGTTCACCTTAAAAGATGACCTGCTTACCTTGGAGGATGATCTTAATGAATGGGTACATCCACTAATGGAACTGCGAGGAAGATGGGAGGCCTCGCACTATGTTGAGAAGGGTGATCAAGTCACCAACTTCTTCAATGAAATTGCTCCTCAAAAAGTTCTGCAGCCATCTAGATAAATTGGTTTTGGGGGTCTTCAGCCACCTATTATTCATCACTTTCTTTGCCCTCTTAAGATCATTGTCGTACTCTTTATGTGCTTCTATGAAGTCAATCCTCATCACTTCGATAGCAGGAGGGCACATGAAGACTTTGTCAATAAATTTGGGATCTAACCAAATTATTACGTTGCCACTAGTATCTGAGACTGATCTTGTCTCTTTGTTGTAGAACTGGGTGCACTAGAGGACGAACTCCGTATGATGTGCTGCCATTGGAAAAGTGGCAACAAGATGAATGTTGTTTTCAATGATTTTTTTCATTTCAAAACTCGAGTTCATTGCCTTAGTTCTGGTCATGAACTCGACCATATCCACGTGGCCAATTTTTGTATCTCTAATGTCGTCAACATTAGAGGTGACTAAAGTGATCGAAAAGATGCCTTGATACCGGTACTTCATTACTTTTAATTTTTTTAGAGAAGTTTCAGACATCAGAATTGGCCTCAGTTGAACGGGTGCTGACGAGCAAGAATCTTCTAAAAGTACTATAGTCATGATCATGTAATTAAAAAAAATGGGTAAACTGGGGAGTTCACACATTAAGTGATCATGACCAAGGAAGGGCACTTAACAAGGTTGGGTCAGAAACTAGGAGAAAAAAGGAGAGGAAAGGAAAAACATAGAAAAGGAGAAAATTCCTCTAAAGTTAAAAAAATTTGGGTGAGAAATACATGGGTGGCGAAATTTGCTGCCCTTGTATAAAGAATGATCAAACATGTATGGGCGATGAAATTCGCCGCCCCTGCATATTTAAATAGAAAAAAAGCACACAGGCAGTGAATTTTGCCGCCCATGCAGGGAAAGTCTGCACGAGCGTGAGGGCGCGTGGGTGGCAAAATTCTCCATCTATGTAGGGAAGCTAGGAAGTCAAGGGCACGCAAAATTTGCCGCCCATGAATCTTGGGGAAAGACAAAAATCACGGGAAAACCGTGGGCAAGAAGGGATGACACTTAAGGGAGAGAAAAGGTGTTGAGTTGTGGAGTTAAAAGCTTCACCAAATGAGTAAATTATAGGTTTCTGGAGTTACACAGTCACCAGCGTCGGTTAAGAGAGACCGACATCAGTCAGGGGTCGACTGGGATCTATCGGCGTCAGTTATGGATCAACCAATGTCGGTCATGTGCAGACAGGCAGGGACTGACGTCGATTACCTGTGCGTCTAGAAAGTCTATTTTCATGGATAAACAGATTATTTGCATGATTAGATTAGCTGTTGGTATTGAGTCTGCATTTCTATTTTTGGCAGGACTGATTTGAACCCTTGATTAAGAGGTATATCTAACGGTGGAGAATGCATGCTCATGTTTCCTAATATTATATAATAGGATTAGATCTTCATAACTTATTGAATAGTACAAGAAATTTATTGTATATGTGTATCAATCCAAGTTGTTGGAATTGATTGTAATTGATAGAAAAAACTTTTGAGTGAAAGAGATCTATACATCTTAGAGATGTGAAAAGAAAATGTGATTTTCTTCATTGTATTTCTTTTTAGAAGAGTTTAATATAAGTTTTCAAGGTGGTTTCTTGTATCTCTTATTCTTTATTGTTTCTGATTCTAGTTACTTATTATTCTAGTTTAATTTCATGTTTAGTTGCTTACATAAAAGTAATCAAGTTTGTTGGTTGATCCCCAACAAGTGATATCAGAGCTCAGGTTGACTAACAAGTGTTTTAGATCTAGTTAGTGTTTGTTGATTATAGGTCACTCACAAGGGTTTTTGTTTGAGTGGGAGAAGCAATGGCAGAAGAAAGTAAACTGAGAATAGAGAAGTTTAATGGCAAGAATTACCAATTATGGAGAATGTAGATAGAAGATTATTTGTATCAGAAAGATCTATACTTACCGTTAGGTGGGGTTTTAAAGAAGCCCACAGACATGGAAGATGAAGAATGGGAAGTTCTTGATAGAAAGGCTCTTGGATCTATAAGATTGAGTCTGGCATCTACTGTGATATCTAATTTATCACAGGCAAAGTCAACGGTAGAGTTAATGACTACTTTAGCAAATTTATATGAAAAATCCTCAGCTTCAAATAAAGTATATCTTATGAAGCAGTTATTTAATTTGAAAATGCAGGAAGGTGGATCTGTATCTAATCATCTAAATGATTTCCATGGAATTATAAATCAATTAAATTCAATCGAAATAGTTTTTGATGATGAAATTAAAGCTCTATTAATCTTATGCTCTTTACCTGAAAGCTGGCATAGCTTGGTAATGGCAGTTAGTAATACTGCATCTGCTTCAAATATTTTAAAAGTAGATGATATTGTTAATGTAATCTTGAATGAATAAATTCACAAGAAAAGTATAAAGGAAACATCAGGGAATGCTTTAAGTTTTGAAAGTAGGGGAAGGCAAAAAGAGAAGAGCAAGCAAGAGAGATCAAGGTCTAAGTCAAAGATGAGAGGTAGATCTAAATCCAGAAATGGCAGGAAGATAACCTGCTGGAATTGTTGAAAGATAGGGCATGCAAAGAAAGATTGCTGGTCAAAACTTAAAGAAAAAAATCAGCATGAAGGTAAAGAAGAAGCAAAAGTTATAGGTATTATTGCACAAGATGCTCTTATATTCTCTTTGCATAATAATATAGAATCTTGGGTTTTAGATTCTGGTGCCTCTTTCCATGCAACCACAAATAGAGAAAATTTCAGTGACTATGTCCATGGAGATTTTGGAATAGTTTATTTAGGGGATGATGAGCCTTATAAAATTGTTGGCAAAGGAAAAGTGCAGCTGAAATTACAGATTGGCAACACATGGGTGTTGAGAGATGTCATGCATGTACCCATCCTGAAGAAGAATCTAATTTCTGCAGGAAAGTTAGGGGATGAGGGTTGTACAATAACTCTCACAGCTGAATCTTGGAAGGTTTCAAAGGGTGCACTTGTATTAGCCAGAGATAAGAGAGTAGGTACTCTCTATTTATATAATTATATTACTGATAATTCTCTTTTTATATTATCTACTTCAGATGTAGATGCAAAATTATGGCACCAAAGGCTTGGCCACATGAGTGAGAAGGGAATGACTATTCTTAAGTCAAAAGGTAAGCTTTCAGATTTGAAAAGCATAGATCTAGATTTCTGTGAGCACTGCATTTTTGGGAAACAAAAGAGAGTGAGTTTTCTCAAGACTTGGTCAACAAAAAAGAAGCACAAGTTGGAGCTTGTTCACACAGATGTGTGGGGACCAGCTCAGGTTGTTTCTATTGGAAGATCATACTATTATGTTTCTTTTATTGATGATGCTACAAAAAAGGTATGGGTTTATTACATAAAGAAGAAATCTGATGTTTTTGATACTTTTAAGATTTGGAAAGCTTTGATTGAGAATGAAACAGGTATGAGATTGAAGTGTCTTTGATCTAACAATGGTGGTGAGTTTTGTAGCTATAAGTTCAACTGGTATTGTTATATAAATGGAATACGCAGGCAAAAGATGGTTCCAAAGACACCTCAGCGAAATAGAGTTGTTGAAAAGATGAATAGAATAATATTGGAGCGTGCACGGAGTATGAGATTGCATGTTGGTTTGTCCTTACAATTTTGGGTAGAAGCTATAGATACTATAGTTTACCTAATTAATAGAGGACCCTCTACTACTCTGGATGGTGGAATTTCAGAAGAGGTATGGACAGGTAAAAAGGTAGATCTTTCATTTCTCAAAGTTTTTGGTTCTAAAGCTTTTGTGCACGTTGATAAGGAAAATAGAAAGAAGCTGGATGCTAAGTCTATGAAGTGCATATTTATTGGTTATGGCTCTGGAGATTTTGGATTTCAATTTTGGAATCTAAGAAATAACAAAATAATTAGGAGTTGTGATGTTGTTTTCAATGAAAAAGTGATGTATAGTGATCAGCTCAAGAAGCTGAAGAATTTTGAGCAGGGCCATGGAAATTTAGATGAGGTGACGATCCAAAATGAGCTTACGAGAAAGAATAATCATAGAGAGGAAAACACAGAGACTGACATTGGTCAGGAAGGAACCAACATCAGTAATATAGGAACCGATGTCGATCAAATAGTGACCGATGTCGGTTAGGAAGGAACTGATGTCGGTCATGTGGAATCGACGTTGGTCAGTTACAAGCCTAGAGGTGACCGAGGTCAATCACTATCAGAGAATTTGGGCGAACAACGTGTTGTGAAAGAGTCTCAGACGCCCATCAAGAGGTCAGAAAAGGTAAGTAAACCTCTAATTCGATATTCCCCTTTATTATTCTATTTATTGCTTACTGATCGTGGAGAACTAGAGAGTTTTAATGAAGTAATATAGGTGGAATTCAAGAATCAGCGGGAGCTTGGCATGAATGAAGAAATTGATTCTTTGAAAGAGAACCAAACATGGGATTTGGTTGAGTTGCCAGCGGGAAAGAGAACACTAAAAATAGATGGATCTATAGGTTAAAGGAATGTGAGAATGGATAGATGAGATATAAGGCCAGATTGGTAGTGAAAGAATTTGCACAAAAACCAGGTATTGATTTTGGTGAAATTTTTTCTCCTATATTAAAAATGACTTCTATTCAGACTGTATTGTTTTTAGCTACTATTGAGGATTTGCATCTTGAGCAGCTTGATATTAAGATAGCATTTTTTCATGAAAATTTGGATGAAAAAATATATATGGATCAGCCAGAAGGGTTTGAGGTCAAAGGTAAGGAGAAACTTGTGTGCAGATTGAAGAAAAGCTTGTATAGTCTTAAGCAGGCTCTTAAATAATGGTATTTGAAATTTGATAGATTTATGACTGAGCATGGCTTCAGTAGATGTCAATCTGACCATTGTGTTTATTTTAAGAGATTGGATAATGATAGATATATTATTCTGTTGCTGGATGTAGATGATATGCTTATTGCAAGTTCACACATGTAGGATATCTCTGAGCTTAAGGTGAAATTAACTCACACATTTGCCATGAAGGATTTGGGAGCAGCAAAGAAAATCTTTGCAATGAGTATTAAGAGAGACAGGAAAAATCACAAGTTGATTTTGTCTCAAGAGGATTATGTGAACAAGGTGTTGAAACGGTTCAATATGCAGGATGCAAAATCAGTAAGCACACCTATGGCTGGACACTTCAAGTTGAGTAAAAAATAGTGTCTTAATTCACATGATGAGGTAGAGTACATGAGGAAAGTTCCATATGCTTCCGCAATTGGGAGCTTAATGTATGCAATGGTATGTACTAGACTGAATATTGCCCAAGCAGTGGGAGTTGTCAGTAAGTATATGGCCAATCTAGAGAAGGAGCACTGGAAAGCAGTCTAGTGGATTCTCAGATATCTAAGAGGGACCAGCAATAGGCATTTGTGCTATGGAGGTTCAAACACTTCTCTACATGGTTATGTAGATTTGAATATGGCAAGTGATTTGGATGGCAGGAGAAGCACCACAAGATATGTGTTCATTGTTGATGGAACGGCGGTTAGCTAAATTTCAAAGTTACAGAAGGTTGTTGCCTTGTCTACTACAGAGGCAGAATACATTGCAGTCACAGAGGCTAGCAAAGAGATGATATGGATGACACGGTTCATGGAAGAGCTAGGAAAGGAGCAAGAGAGTTACAGATTATACAGTGATAGTCAAAGTGCAATTCATTTGGCTAAAAATTTAGTCTTTCATTCAAAAACTAAACATATATAGCTTAGGTACCACTTCATAAGACAGGTATTGGAGGATGGTGAGTTGAAGCTGGAAAAGATCCATAAAGATAAGAACCCTGTTGATATGTTAACCAAGCCGGTAACAAAAGAGAAGTTGAATCTTCATTCAACTTTTGTTGGTCTTCAAGATTGAGTTTGAAGATGGAGAAGCTAGAAGATGTTGTTGTATAGGTACTGGTGCAGCTATTTATCTCCAAGTGGGAGATTGTTGAGTTGTGAAGCTAAAAGCTTCACCAAATGAGTAAATTGTAGGTTGTTGGAGTTACACAGTCATTGGCGACGATCAGGAGAGACCGACGTCGGTCAGGGGTCGATTGGGATTTGCCAGCGTCGATTATGGATCGGTCGACATCGGTCATGTGCAGACAGGCAGGGACCGACGTCGATTACCTATGCGTCCAAAAAGTCTATTTTCATAGATGAACAGATTGTTTGCATGATTAGATTAACTGTTGGTATTGAGTCTGCATCTCTATTTTTGGTAGGACTAATTTGAACCCTTGATTAAGAGGTATATCTAACAGTGGAGAATGCATGCTCATGTTTCCTAATATTATATAATAAGATTAGATCTTCATAGCTTATTGAACAGTACAAGACATTTATTGTATATGTGTATCAATTCAGGTTGTTGGAATTGATTGTAATTGATAGAGAAAACTCTTGAGGGAAAAAGATCTGTACATCTAAGAGGTGTGAGAAGAAAGTGTGATTTTCTTCATTGTATTTCCTTTTGGAAGAGTTTAATACAAGTTTTCAGAGTGGTTTCTTATATCTCTTATTCTTTGATGTTTCTGATTCTAGTTACTTATTATTCTGGTTTAATTTCGTGTTTAGTTGCTTACATAAAAATAATCAAGTTTATTGGTTGATCCCCAATAAAAGGGAGCGGGTTGACTGGCTCAAGGTAAAAATGAGAACAAAAACCCCAACCTAGAAAATAAAAATAGAAAAAAGAAAACAAATGTAAAAAACACAATCTACCTGGAGAACCACACGCACCGCGAGCACAAAACCACAAAAATGTCCTTTAACCAGTTTGCTAGATCATCCAGAGGTAGAGGATAGGAGGAGGAATGAAACAAAAGAGGGTTAAAATTAAATACTATGGGGTGAAAATTGACCCCAACATTCCAGTGCGCGTGGTAATAAATGTCACGCACGAAAAATGAGGCGATGCAGGGGCGACAAAATTTACCGCTTTTGCAGGTGTGATGAAAAAATGCATGGGCGAGAAATTTTGCCGACCTTGCATGTCAAGATGCATGGGTATCAATATTTGTCGCCCTTGCATCTCAAAGGCAAACTGCACTAGCAGCAAAAATTGTCATCCGTGCACAAAAATGGAAGAAAAGAAACACTAATGCTGAAAGAGGTAGGTTTTGGTCTCCTAGTCGTAACGAGATCGTAACAACTTTCACATTTCTAGAAAAATGTGACAAAAAGACATTACAAATTTTGAATGATGTAGTTGGACCAAGACGAGAACGAGAAAAAATCTGTCTCAAAAACAAACTTAGAGAGATGAAAGATGAAATAGATAAGTTTCGTAGGGGGTTCTCAAAAATGAGCTAAGCTGATTTTGAAAACAACAGTTGGCTCTTGTTGGAGAACTTCCATTAATCAAATCGATTAATGGGAGTAGAAACCAGTCTCTAAGTGCCTTCATCCAAGCCATTGGGCTACGGAGTCAAGCTAAAAATGAAAGAAAAATAGACAAAACGTAAAAACTGTACATATATACAAATGGACCCATCTAAGCTTCAAGGATTGAACAGCTTTAGATGTTGCCCACTGTGGGGTAGTGCAAATTGTGTTCCATCTTGGTATTCTAGCAAGAAGCTAGCCTCACCACAGAGCTATCGAATGGTGAATGGACCCCTCCATAAGGAGTCAAATTTGCCGTGCATTCCCTTCAGTTCTCGCCTCTTGTCCCATAACAAGACTTGATCTCTGACTCAAAATTCATAAACTTTAGTCTTTTTATCAAACAATTTCTTCACCTAGTTCTGATGCGTTGTAATCTGATCCACCACCATGGTTCGTTGTTCATTTAGTTCGGTTAGACACATGATTCTTTTGTCGACCAAACTTTCGAAGGTTGAGTCTTTGATTGCTTTGGCTACCCTGAGCACTGGCAGTTCCAGAGTGATGGGTATTTCTGTATTTAAGCCATACAGAAGTTGGAAAGGTGACATACCTATAGCCTTTTTACGTGTTATCCTATCTACCCATAAAGCATCATACAATGCTTTGTGTCACGTTCTCTAATTGTCATCTACCAACTTCCTGATAATAGTGATCAGGTTTTTATTACTCGATTCTACTTGACCATTTCCTTGAAAAAAATAATCTGAAGTGTGGGATAGGGTAATCCCATAGTAAAAATAGAATTGATTAATTTCATGCGATGAAAAATAGGCCGCATTATCTGTTATAATTTTGAGTGGGACCCCAAACTGGGAGATAATATTTTTCTTGAGAGAACTGCACACCACTTCAGACGTAGCGTGCTTGGTTGGGATGGCTTCCACCCAATTGGTAAAGTAATCAGTCACCGTGAAGACATAATCATGTCCAGCACTCAAAGATGGGTTGACTGCGTCAATGAAATCAATACCCCACTGCTGAAAAGGCTCCTCGATTACTACTGGCTTGAGAGGCAATGCAGCTAGTTTAGGCTTTCCAATGAACTGTTGACACAATTCGCACCTATGCACCCATCTGTAGGCATCCTGGGACAATGTGGGCCAATAATACCTTGCTCGTAAAATCTTGTGCATTGTCACCGATGCAAAAAAATGCCCTCCACAAGCCAAATTGTGGAAAGACTCTAAGAGTTTATCTTGTTGTGCCTTATCAACACAACGAAGAAATGCCTCGTCTAGTTTCTTTTTATATAGACCATTATCCTACAGAACATAACTAGCAGCCTTTAACTTAACATTTCATTTCTATTTATAGAAAAGATGAGCTGGACACTCACCATATGTCAAAAAATGGGCGATGTCAAAATACCACTCATCAATAGTGGCAATAAAGAGGACCATAGGCACGCCTTCGATCTCTATTTCTTCACTTTCTACTTCATCTGGAATGTTGTTGGTGATCAACTAGCAAAGACCCTTTCCCCGCACAAGTTTGGTAGGTTTGATATCCAAATCAAACTCCTTAATCTTAGCGATCCAATTACCCTTCTTCGTACCAAACTCCTGCTGAGTCAAAATAGACTTCACTGTTGTATCAGGTATGAGAACTTCGGTGTGCGAGTTCAGGATATAAAACCTGAAATACTTGACCACTTTGATCACTGTGAATGCATGTTTCTCCATGTTGGAATATTTTAGCTCATGAACCTTAAGTGGACAACTCATGAAAGAGATATGAGATTCTACGCCTTCTTGGTTCAGTTGAATTAAAATCGCTGAGAGTGTATGTTCGGAAGCATAACTGTATATTTTAAAGCTTTTGACGTAGTCTGGATAAACCAGGACTGGTGCGCGAGCAATTGCTTCTTTGATTTCTTTAAATGCTGATTTGTCCTCATCAGTCCACCTGAAGGTAGCATTGCCTTTCATCATATTGATGATATGGTGGGTTTTCTCAGTGAACTCAGGAATGAACCTTCGGAGAAAATTCACCTTTTCAAAGAATGAGTGAACTGCGGTTTTGTTGGTAGGCAAAGTAAGTTCCTGGATGGACTTGACTCTTTTCGAGTCAATTTTAATACCTTCTTAGGACACGTGTCTGAGAAGTTTTTCTTCAGTCACCCTAAAGACAGACTTCTTTGGATTTAGAGAAATATCGTTCTGACGACAGCGTTCCAGTATTCTTTGCAAATGGTAGACATGGTTAGAATGATGCTTTGAAAATACTGTCAAATTATCCAAGTACACTATAATGAACTTACCCATCTCATCTTTGAAAGTGAGGTCTATCGCTCTTTGAAATGTGGCACCTACATTTATCAGACCGAAAGGCATCCTTTGATAGGTGAATGTGCCCCAAGGTGTGGTGAAGATCATCTTATGCTGGTCTGCTTTTCCAACTTTGACTTGATTGTACCTCGAGAAACTATCTAGCATTGATAACATTTCTTAACCTATTACCATTTGCAGAACTTGATTCATGATAGGGAGAGGGTAGTTATCCTTTAAAGATAACTGATTCAAGTTCTTGAAATCCACGCAGATTCAAATTTCACCATTCTTCTTTCTGACAGGCACTATGTTGGCAATCCATGTGGAGTGATGGATTGGGAAAATTATCCGGGCATCAAGCATTTTTTGTATCTCAGCTAAAATAGTACTTGAGATTTTTAGATTATATTGCCTGGACTTTTGCTTCCAAGGTACAGAGTTTGCCTTAAGAGGAATGTCGTGGCAGATGTCATTCGGCCTGAGTGATTTCAGATCATCATAGGAATAAGCCAAGACATCTATTTATTGGTGAAGTAGACTAGCAAGCTTAAATCTCTCCTCGGGAATGTAGCATTTCCTAACATTTACCATCTTAGGATCTCTTTTGGTTCCCAGATTTCCCTGATCAAAATCTTGAGAGGAGTTTGAATCTGTTCGCTATTGTTTAATAAACTTGTCATGGTTATCAAACAATTTTTTTGGAGAAACCAGGCCTTTGAGGATCTTATTCCCCTTAAGCTATAGAAAATTCTCACTTGTGTTCATGTTTGATTCAGAAGTCACTTCACATTCTCAGAGTTCACTGCCTTCAAAATGCAGTTGTTCAAAACTATCCTTTTGCTCTAAAAAGGTGATGATTTGATCATCATTATTAAATACTTGCCAATGGCTGGCATTATCAGGTACACTTGGTCAAAAGACCAGTTTAATAGTGTACTTATCTCCTTTAAAGTCTAGGTGGAGAACCAAGAGAGTAGCAGAGACAGCCAATGCATCTGCCCGATCGTTGAATTCTCGTAGAACGACAGAGATGTTGAAAGCATCAAAAATTTTGATTTAATCTCAGACAAGATTGTGATAGTAGCACAATCTTTCATTTTTGGTCTGATAGAGGTTTCTTACCTGGCAAACCACTAAATCGGCGTCCCCTTTAGCATAGAGTAGCCTAATGCTTTTTTCTCTTGCAGCCTGTAATCCAAGTAACAGGGATTCATACTCAACTGTGTTGTTGGTGTTGTTGAACTGCAATTTGTAGGACAAAGGAATAATGTCTCCTTGAGGAGATACCAACACAACCCCAGCTCTCAAATTGATAGAAGAGCAGCTGCCATCAAATCCTAAGGTCCATACCTCATTAGACACCGCCTTTTATTTAAAAACTTCTTCGTTTGGGGGAAAAGGTTCTTCCATGTGTTCATTTTGCTTTGTCGATTCTCCCGCTGTGTCAGCTAAACTCATTTTCAAGTTGCTACCTATAGGAGTTTCATCAGATGCCTCATGGATCTCATCCGTAGATAGGAAGTAATTACCCATGCCTAAAGACTCAAATAAAATTTGAGCTCCCGGTGCTGACGATCGGGTGAATACATACCGTGCCTCTTTTTTAGGAAGCAACTTCTTCATAACACCTTGAATTGGGAGACTTGCTTCCGACAAGTCCATACTTAGCTCACCTTCAACATCTTTACATAAATTTTGCCCAAGTAGAATGTCGTAAGAGGCTGGAACATCGACCATTAGAACCATCTTTTTTATTCTCTTTTCTGGAAAAGCTGCGAAAGCAAATTGGGCATCTTTTATCTGACTAAAGAGTGTAACTTGCTTGTTTTCCATAGAAAAACACCTCTCAAAAGTTTTGGTCAAAATTAGTCTGAGGAAATCTACCACCTTGGCGGGCATGACATTATCTGAGGCCCTAGAGTCTATGATGTAATTACTTAATTTGTAACCATTTATAAGCAGAGAAACATAAAAAGGTTCTAGTTTCTCGAGAGCAACAGGAGGGGTCACGATGAGATTATTCTGAGTGGATTTACCTTTGGGGGAATCATGGACGGCCTTTGAAGAATCTTGTCCTATAGGGATGGCTTTATTTTTCACATATTCTGCCAACCTATCAATGTTTTTTGAGTTAGCCCTCAAATATTCAATCTCTGTCATTTGGATTTTAGTCTTCCTGGCATGATCAATTATATCAAATAGTTGAAAAGAATTTGGAACAGAGGAAGAGATTCCCTCATTTGGGTCTTTAGTAGGTGTGGCACTGATCTGAGTAATGGAGGTAGAATGTATGGAGTGGTTGGAGGTACTTACTTTCTAGTGAGTTACCCAATCTTTTGATTGAGGCAATGGAGTTCCTTGTTTAGCGATAGAAACCACTGGTCGAGGTTCTTCTGCTTCTTTTTCTTTGTCAGCTTGTGGAGTTGACTAGTTTTGAGATCTGGTGAAAATAGCATAAGATCCATCCAACCCTTCTCCCTTACCTCTAGCTTCATCTTGATAATCTAGGAAACCAATATTGGAGTCGCTAGCTAATTCTTCTTCCTGCTCATTGAAGGGATTAGCGTCATCTTGTTGGTCCAACTGAGGTTGGAGAGAAAAGTCATGTTCAGCCCTTAGATAACTGACTGTTGAATTGGCAGGTGCTACTTCAATGGCTAATTTCCCTAGAGGGGGAGGCAGGCGATTTGATTGCCCTTGGTTCCGAGCAGCATTACCCTGATATTGCTAATTTTGGAACATTCTCCTAGGCATATCTCAATAGGTGGGAGCAGACGTACCTTGGGCTATTTGCCTCTTCAAAGCTATCAGTTTATTTGTTGATTTTTGCACCATAGGATCTGTAGTGCCTGTAGAAGAGCTCTCAGTAGATGAGGAGAATCTATTTTTACTAGGGTCTTTTCTGATCTTACTTGCCAGGATACGATCATCTTCAATCTCAGTAGCCAAATCTTGAGCCAATGCTAGATCCATAGGGCTAGCTCACCTCAACAAGAAACTTACTTTGAGAAGCTACGAGTTGATAAAAAAGCACTTGAGATACTCCGGCGTGGGCTGAGCAACAGTTGGAATCTGGTTCCTTAACTTGTTGAATTTAGCTATGAAATCCCTCATGGGTTTTTGAGATTCTTTTTTTATCTGTGTTAGATGTGCTAATAAAGCATGTGCATCTTCAGCAAGTTTAAACCTAGCTTCAAATTTGGCTTTGAGAGTGTCCCAGTCAGTCACTGACCTGGCTTGCAAGTGGTAGAACCAATCTACGGCAATGCCTTGCAGGGTTTCCACAAAAAATTTCACTGCTACATCCTCAAATTCTACACTGATTACGTCACATGCTATGGAGAAAGTGACAATATGCTTGTCGGGGTGAACCTTTCCGTCACCAAAAAAATTGGATTTTTTTTTTCTAGAACTACGAGGTAGTTCATGCAAGGGTGGGGTCAAATTAAGAGGACCAAAAGAATTGCCCCACAAACCTTGAGCCATTATGATAAGAGGATTAAATGGTGGGATAACGAATCTTGGTGAGATATTTATAGGAAGGGCACTGTTAACAGTAGAAAAAGAAGCTCTACCTTGCGTTGGTGACTTGATAAGGTTAGGAGGAAGACTCCTAGATCGTTAGAGAAAAGGTGGAGGAGGAAACAGATCAAAATTGCTTTGCTGTGCCAACTCAAACATGGAGTCAAAAACACCCTTGGCTCTCTGGCTTCTTGTGTAGCGAGGAGTTGTCAGATTTCAAAACAAAAATGGAAAAGAGCAGGATCTGCTTCAATTTGAGGTTTGAGACTTCAAACTGCACGTTCTTCCCTAGCGGAGTCACCAAAAACTATTGGGTGAATATTTTGTCGTCAACTAACTGAAGACAAAATGGGTATATCAACCACAGTATAAAGAGATTTATGCCATAAAAAGTGTGGGTTTACTAGATCTGGATGAGGTAAATCTCTCCTCTCATCAAGGGGAGGTTCCCTATGAATATTTATATGCTATATGTATATATAATTAAGTAGAAAATAATACTTGGGGTGGTGTAACAGCATCCACCTCTCTTTTTTCAGAGGTGATGTACAAGGAACAAGAAAGAGACATTTTTGTCATGGACCAACAACATTCCTCTTCTTTCAAAAATGGTATCCAGCGTAGAGTAGAAAATCACCTGAAGTAAGTAACAAAGGTCACAAAAAAACCCACGCAAGCACAAAGTCTTTCGTTGTCTCTTTCACTGATTCGAAACAAGCGTAACCTTAGAGTGAAACGAAGCATAAAGTCTTCGTCTGAAACTACAAAAGATAAAAGAATCACAAAGATAAAAGTAGCTCAAAGTCTCTTTTCTACCTTTTAGAAATGCCCTCAGATAATATCAACACACCAACTTTGCTTATTAAATCAAACAAATAAGAGATTATCAAAAAATAAGACATAAAAACTGTTTCTTAAATAGCACAGATAACTTCAACACAAAGTCTAAAATAAACATGTTTCTCTTTCATTCAATAAAATATGATTTACAAATTGAGCACAAAGTCTCAAGAAGTGTCTCAATTTTAGCAGAGTTTTTGCTCTCAATTATCAGAGATCCAATTACAAAAAAGGTTTCTCCTATATATAGGGAGAAACACTCAAAATTTAGAAAATATTAAAATACAAAAATATCTTAGTCAAAGATGACTCATCTTTGACTTTGAGATATTTTTTTGAATTTTTTACATGTAATTACACATTACAAAATTACATGCACTTTTTTCATGACAAAAGTGCATAAGGAAAGAAAAGAGAAGGGGAAAAAGCTTCAACTCTTGTCGCCAGACTTCTTCAGATGAGCATCGTACATAGCAATAGATGCCTAAATTCCTATACTGTCTGACACAACTATGTTCTTGAAGATGACCTTGGCTCTAATTAAAGCGTCCTTCAATGCTATGATTGCCTTAGCATGACTAGTTAACCTGGATCTTAACTTATCCAGAGTTAACTGAGTATCTAAAATGTTATCCACAGAAGTCATTGAGAAGGTTTTCTCTTCAAAATCTCTTTGAATCATACCCTTGAAACCTTGGATCATTTCTTTGACTAAGAGAAATTGGTTATCCCTGGAAGTGAGGTCGCAAGGTAGTTCTTCCAATCTATTCAGCAAGCCTGTGTCGCTCTTCTCACTAGCATCTTTGAAAGATTTTAGATCTTCAATCAACTCCTTGAGTACCTGTATCCTGTATATTAGTGACTCTTTGATCTCAACATAGGAATATTTGTTGGAAATGATGTCGATAGATATCAAGGTGCTTTTCTTCAGGTCCTTCATCTCCCTCCACTTGCTAAGATATTTTTCTGTACTGTCAATGTCTTGAGAGATAAGATAGACAAGGTCATCTAAATCTGCCCTGACCTTCTTCATTTTGTCTATCTTTTTTGCAACCTTCATAAGTAAGAAAACTCCTTGAGTATGCATCTTTTCAACGTAATCTTCCAGCACTTTCCCTTTTAATTAGGTTTTCTCTGCCTTTTGAATGACAGGGTCATCTACAGAGAAGGCCTCTGGATTCACCGCTTTAGGGGGAAAAGTGAATTTTCTTATTACTGCCATCAACTGCTCTATCTTGGCCTTATAGTAGTCCTTCATCTCCTTTTCTCTGTCAAATTTTTAGATCACGATGTCCATTGCAGAATGTAGATCATTTTTCTCACCTTCGTGAGTAACTTTTCCAAGTTCAACACGAGAGATGGAATAGCTACTCATGTCAAAACCCTCAAGGGTTGTGTCTTGCAGAGGCTTAGCTAATTCCAAAAATTTATGCCCCTTTTTCTCAACCAATTTTGAGAGGATCCTTGGCCTCTTAGGAGATTTAGCTTTCACCGGCACTATCTTTCCAAAATCGAAGTCATCTACAGAGATGGCTAGCTTCTTTCTTTTAGGCGTGAATGCTGACATCCAAGGTGGGAGAGAAGTACTTATTATGGCAATAGTTCCCGCAGCTAGTGTTATCATGGTAACATCTATACTTTTAGTAGTAACAGTGGTCGTAGTAGGAGTAACAGGCAAAACCATACCGGTCATTGATTGATCAAGGGTAGAAATTTCTCCCAGATTGAAGAAAGGAGATGCCAAACTAGGAATAGATCTAGAGAAATGAAGAGTATCTCCAGAAGCGCCCTGAGGATCACCAAATATAACTCTAAAAGGAGAGGCATCTCCAGAAGAAGGAACACTAATAGGAGAGAGAGGTGAAGGAGATGCCACAGGAGACTGAGGCGGAGAAGGAGAGACATTTTTAAGCGGTTGTGCCCCTTCCTAGGAAGGTAGAGGTTCATCCCTTTGTCTTTCTGAAAGCCTATCATCTATCTCTATTTGTTGGGTTGCCTATTCTTTAAGGCTTTGTTTTGCAACTCCCTTAGCCGTTGATTCTAGCTATTCAGTAACCTTTGATTTTTTAGAAACAAAGATGATTCTAGGCTTGTGAGGCCTAGATGGGGAAGGAACATCAAATTTGTTTTTGGTCCTATTTTCTGCCTTCTTCCTCATTTCTGCTTGAAACTTAGCCTCTGATCCTATAATAAACTCTTTCAGTATGATCCCTTTGGCTGCTAACCAATTATTGGTGTTAGCCAATATTGGCTCAAATCTCTTCCTCAGAGAAGTTAGCTCTTTTTGAGACCACTGAATTGGAGGAAGAGGGGAGTCAGCAATCTTCTCGGCTAGGTGCCTGATGTTGATAATGCTCATATCATCAACCAAATTGGGGAGAATCTCTGTAAGCCCCAAATATTCGATCCACTTTAGGGTCAGCCTGCTGTAGTCCATCCTCCTAATTTCTTCAGTTGTTCTCAAGTCTACCCAAATGTCTTCGATCATAGGCTCATAAAATTGAGTCTTTCATCTGATCATGTCCTTGACACCCCTATAGTCAAATTTGTCCCTTCTCTTTTCATGACTTTGGCTTTAACTGCTATCAAGATAGAGTATCTGCCAATTTCAACTGGAAACCTAAAACCTAGCTTTTTCAGCTGCATATGCCTAGTATGTACGATAACCATTTGTCTACATAGCTCCATCAGAACTAACTTATCAGAAGGAAATTTGGGGAGCATATAGGGATAGCCTTGAAAAAAGCCAACTCGAAGATAATAGAAGATGGGAAATTGAAGGAACATACAACCATAGTCGTTGACGACCATCTAAGCCTCATCAAATACTCTCTTTTGTTCGAGCTGAGGGTCGAAGAGGCATAAAAATATAGCAAAAAAAACATCATTTACCCTTTTAAAATGGCAGATTAATCCTTGAAACATTAACTAAGGGTAATATGAGTAAATTGGGGTGGTCTTTCTGTCCCCTTCAGTTGTCAAACCTGAAAAGGTTTGTATCGAGGCAGCTATGTACACAAGGTACAAAGTCATATAGAACTTTGAAGAAGTTTGTACCTTAGTCAGTTGCTTGTGAAGGGCATTGCTGATCTGTTCACCCCAAAAGATGACCTACTTAGCTTGGAGGATGATCTTAATGAATGGGTACATCCACTCGTGGAACTGTGAGAAAGACGAGAGGCCTCGCACTCTTCTGAGAAGGGTGATCAAGTCACCAACTTCTTCAATGAAATCGCTCCTCAAAAAGTTATGCGACCATTTAGATAAATTGGTTCTAGGAGTCTTCAGCCACCTGTTATTCATTACTTTCTTTGCCCTCTCAGGATCCTTGTCATACTCCTTCTATGCTTCTATGAAGTCAATCCTCAGCACTTCGGTAGTAGGAGGGCACATGAAGACTTTGTCAATAAATTTGGGATCTAACCAAATTATTACGTTGCCACTCGTATCTGAGACTGATCTTGTCTCTTTGTTGTAGAACTGGGTGCACTAGAGGATGAACTCCGTATGATGTGCTGCCACTGCGAAAGTGGCAACAAGATGAATGTTGTTTTCAATGATTTTTTTCATTTCAAAACTCGAGTTCATTGCCTTAGTTCTGGTCATGAACTCGACCATATCCACGTGGCCAATTTTTGTATCTCTAATGTCGTCAATATTAGAGGTGACCGAAGTGATCAAAAATATGCCCTGATACCAGTACTTCATTGCTTTTGACTTTATCAGAGAAGTTTCAGACATCAGAACTGGCCTCAGTTGAATGGGTGCTGACGAGCAAGAATCTTTTAAAAGTACTGCAGTCATGATTGTGCAATTAGGGAAAAGTGGGTAAACTGGGGAATTCACACATTAAGTGATCATGACCAAGGAAGGGCACTTAACAGGGCTGGGTCAGAAACTGGGGGAAAAAAGGGAAGGAAAAAAAGACATAAAAGGGGAAAATTCCTCTGGAGTTAGAGAAATTTGGGTGAGAAATACATGGGTGACAAAATTCACCGCCCTTGCATAAAGAATGATCAAACATGTATGGGCGGTGAAATTCACTACCCCTGCATATTTAAATATAAGAAAAGCGCACGGGTGGCAAATTTCACCACCCATATAGGAGAAGTCTGCACAAGCGGTGAAATTCACCGCCTGTCCAGGGAAGCTAGGAAGTCAAGGGCACGCGAAATTCAACACCCATGAATCTTGGGGAAAGACAAGAAGCATGAGAAAACTGTGGGCAAGAAGGGATGACACTTAAGGGAGAGAAAAGGGAGCGGACCGACTGGCTCAAGATAAAAATGAGAACAAAAACCCCAACCTAGAAAATAAAAATAGAATAAAAAAAACAAATGCAAAAAACACAACCTACCTGGAGAACCACGCACACCGCAAGCACAAAATTGTAAAAATTCCCTTTAACCAGTTTGCTGAATCATCCAGAGACAGAGGATAGGAGGAGGAAAGGAGGAATGAAACAAGAGGGTTAAAATCAGATTATATGGGGTGCAAATTGACCCCAACAACCCGACGCACATGGTAATAAATGCTATGCACAAAAAATGAGGTGATGCAAGGGCGACAAAATTCACCGCTCTTGTAGGTGTGATGGAAAAAATACATGGGCGGCAAGATTTGCCACCCTTGCATCTCAAAGCCAAACTGCACTAGTGGCAAAAATTGCTGCTCGTGCACAAAAATGGAAGAAAGAAACACTAACTCTGAAAGAGACAGGTTTTGGTCTCTTGGTCGTAATGAGATCGTAACAACTTTCACATTTCTAAGAAAGCATGACAAAAATACATTACGAATTTTGAATGATGCAGTTGGACCAAGACGAGAACAAGAAAAAATTCGTCTCAAAAACAAACTTAGAGAGACGAAAGACGAAACAAACAAGTTTCAAAGGGGGTTGTTCCCAAAAATGAGCTAAGCTGATTTTGAAAACAACAATACTCAATGAATAATTATGTGAAGCTCACCTTCATGCTCTTGATCTTATTTATGAACACTATCTTTTTGTGCTACAACATAATTCCCATTCCAAGGCTTGCATTTCTAAACAACATAACAAAAGACTTAAATTTTACACTTTTAATGTTGGTGATCTTGTCCTTAAATTAGACTACACTCATGACAAATAAGGAAAATATGCCCAAAAGTGGTGGGGCCTTTACTTAGTAAAAGATATCCTTGGTTTGAGCACTTGTCACCTTCAAACAAGTGAAGGCCATATCTTCAAAGATCCCACCAATGTGAAATTTTTAAAGAAGTATTTTGCCTAAATATTTCCATTCTTATCATACTTTACATATGTTATCCTTATAACACTTTTTTCAAGTCATCTACATGAGTCTCACCATCTACAACAATTCTCTTTCCACAAAACTTAGTCCCTTCTTTTGGTCCTTTGGTTTCTCTTTTCTCATGAGTCACATTGTAAAACCATAGATAGGACCTGGTCTTCCTCATGATTTCCTTTTGTTCTCAATGTTTCTTTATTTTTTGATATTTTTGCATCCCATGGATTTTTCCTTTGTGAGTTGCAGTATAAGACCATGGATAAGACTAGGCCTTGCTCACAAATACCATCTTTATAACTCTATTTTTTTATGCTTTGTGCACCCTCTTGGGTATCTCTTTTATGATTTTTAGTGTAATACCATGGATAGGACAAGGCCTTCCTCATAAAATCACCATCTTTAATTGATCCAGTGTTCCTTTTCTAAAATGTTTCAATGGTTACAAGTTTACGATCTCATGTTCTCAACTTTAACTTTTTCTTCTTCTATAGATAAAATTTACACAACAATAAAGTGTTAGCATGTTTTCCTACACTTCCCTCATTCTTATTATAAGGAATCACACTTCACTGTCATTACATCCCCCTTTTCACCTTTGTCACCTTTTCGTGATTTCAAGTAATTCAAATTGTTTCATGTTTCATTCCTCTTGATCTCCTTTCCTTTCATTCCACTTTGGATAAACCAAGGTTAAATTCAAGAGAACACTTTTATTCCACCTAAATTAACAAGACTCTTAGACACCATGCTCTCTAAGTTCTTTTTCTTAGCAATTAAGTCCAAATTCTTCAAATGATAGTCATCTTTAACACCCATGTTTGGATCTCTGAATCCGTATGGAAGAGGATTCAAAAATACATCACAAAAGTTAAAAGCCAAATCATTTAAAATAAAAGGTAATGATATAAAAGGGAACATAAAAATTCAAACGTCAAAATCACATTAAAAGACGTGATTAATAGCACATTTCCTCTCTCCAATTGAAGCTCAAACTCCACAGTTAGCCTCATGATAGAGCTGAGGTCCATTGGGGTGCGGTAGGCCAATAGATTGGAATAAGATAATTCAAAAAACTCTATGGTGTTAACTAATTTCTCACATAATTAACCAATCTTCACAATAGACTGATGGTTCTATAAAGGGTCCTAAAGAATGGGGAACATGTTGTGAGAAGGTAGGTCCATTTTACTTTTTATGTATATAGCCTTCATGGTATGATCTTCATACTTTATTTTTTTCCTTAAGATTTGTGTAGATAAAATAATTTCTTTGGAGTCTTTAATATCTAAAGTCCTCTTATTTTGACAAACCTAATTTGAGTGTCTTGACTTTGATAAAGAGTTTTTCTACCTTGATTTTTCCTTCATTTTCCTCTCCACCCATTTCATTTTCCCCCTTGATAGGCAAGTGTGATTCTAAATCTATTTTCCCATTTCTTCTACATTTCCTCTTCTTCACATCTTTAAAACATGCTCGCACTACTTTGTTTCAATTTTATCTATCCTTAGAACAAAACAACATGTTTGAGTGACTGTGGATTACTTTCTTTACACCATCATTTTACATTTTTATACTTGTTTTATTTTTTTTACCATTTTCCATTATTGTACTTCTTTTTTTCAGACACCTGAGTCCATTTTTACTTGTTTCGTATCTTTTTTCATTATTGAGTGAGGTTGTCTTGTTACTTCTCACTCACCAATGTTGTTTTCCCATTCATGCACTTTTTCCATTGATGTTTGAGTAGGGATTATTATTGTTCACTCATAAATGTTGGTTTTCCATTTGCTTGTCCATATTTGTTTAAATAAGGATTATTATTGCTTTTGCATTGATGTTTGATTACCATTTCTGACATGTATCTTTGGTTTGACTTGGTAAGTTTGCCTTTCTTACTTAAGGTTTACTTGTTTGAGTTTTTTAGTCTTTAGTATTCTTGGATTTCTGGTTACCAAATTTACTCCAAAATTCTAACTTGGTCATTTGGTCCTAACTTATAATTTGTCACCCTAGCTTACCAAATTCCTAAGTACGTCTTCTCTATACTACATTAGTTATTTTAGCTTTCTTGCATTTATTTATTTTTGCTCTTTAGTTTTGTATCATTGGGTTTGTCAAAAGTAGTATTTGTGTCCCCCACATTTAAAACTATAAACATAGTAGACAACCATCTAGAGATAAAGGTAAGTCAAGGTATGCATACATTACTTTTATTTTTAGGTATTCCCTTTTAGTCATTTGCTTTCAGTTATTTTATGCTTTCAAATACTGCATTCTTTTAGTTATATCATTGTGTGTTGCTATGTTATTTTCTTAAAGTGTCATCCCCTATTGCACTTGAATGACATGTGATGAGCTTCGATTAGGGCATATGTATACACATAATATTTTCAAATTTTATCAATTATTGATGCGTTCTCTCTTGCAGGAACCTATTGAGTCTCAATATCTTTGAGTGCATGCCTTAAGGGGTGCACTGAGAAAGGGGTGGGTAGACCATTAGTGCTTCAAAGGATTATTGTCCCTTTACTTCCACTTGTTATATACACAACCATCTCTTAAAAATACTTCCCTAAGCTTTGTCTCCTCCTTTACACCCTCCTCTAGTCATTTTCCACCTTTATTAGCCCTTCCCTAAGCCTAAAACCCTTTCCAATGGTTTATATTTTATTGTCAGCCCCATTAACCTTGTACTCTAATTGATAAACCTCATTTAGGGTCTAAGTCATACCCTAGCCAACCTAGACCAAGACATAATTTGTTTTTATCAATAATGATATAAATTCGATTGGGCTGACTCTGTTGGCTAAACTTTTAGAAAGGTTTAGGGTTAGATTCAAATATATATACACATTCATTTTGCCACTTCATAGAGATAATAAGAGTTAATTATTCACTTATGCTTCTTTACAATCTGTTCTTTTGTCATTCTACTTGAGAAGTTATAGCTTAGGATTTACACTTAGAGAAGAAACTTGTCTTGTGTAAAAGTATTAGATGATTTATCCTTCTTAGTGATCCTTATAAACCATAACAACCTCTTGTGAATCACCTTTGGCCAAGGGAGATATTGAGTCTCCATAGATTCATCTTCAAGGTAAGTACCTCTAACTTTACTCCTCTATTTTAGTAGATAGAAGTAACATAAGTAATGACTTTTGAATATATTATTCTTTCCATGCATTAGGGTTTTACTTATGCATAGCTTAATTACGATTCTCTTGTGCATGTTTAATTTTATGTTTACTAACCCCCATCTTGTGCCACAAGCTTTTGTGAGCACTAGGTTAGATTTTAATTTACTTTGTCATTTACTCTTGTGAATATGAAAAAGTAGGACCTAGTTAGGGTTATTACATAGTTTTGCTTGACTAGAGGATTTAAAACCCTCCTTAGTAATTTTATTATGGTAAGAGATCCTTGGCTAGGTCTAGTAGATCCATCTTGGTCATGACCCTAAGTATCTAATGTATCAAAAATTGGAAGTGTAATTAGGATTTATCTTTTTTGAGCTAGGATTGATTTAATAGATCAATTGTATTTCCCTTTGCATACAGAGTCTTCTCTAGTGAAGTGTGGGATACTTTGGGCACCAACAGATATATCATCATATTGAGTTAGGAGTAGAGGGTTGCCACCATTCAAAAGAATAAAATCCTAATTTTTAGGCACTATCATCTTTAAATTTGGAAGCAAACAAAAAAATTTAATGGATAGATTTATAGCAATAGCAAAAGACCTTTTTGGATAAGGGTGTGTAGTATTAAATCTATTTTTCTTAGTTGAATGATAAGGTAATTCTACAAACTCAAGGAGTACTTTTAGTAGAAGATCTTGTAGTTAGCTTTGGCATGAAAACTAGACACTAGTATTGCAATTAGGATGTTTGAAAACTTGTTGGAGCCACAAGATGTTGAATATAGATTCCATGACAGCTGTAAGTATGTCAAGACCAACACCAATCTTGAGCAATTTTATTGAATTGTATCTCACCTGGCATACCAAAAATTGTTGTCACTTTGAGATTTACCTTTTGAGGAAGTGTTTCAAGTATCCTCACTCAATTGACATAATGAGAACTCTCTAAGGTTATGCATGCCCTATAGCCAAAGAGAACCTCCAGAGAGGGCTAGCTCCCTTGATGCTACACCTATATTATCACTACAACTACTCAAATTGTAATGAAAAGAGAAAGATAAAGCTAAAAGTAAATAGAAAAAAGGGGTGATGTGCCAAATTTTAGGTCTCCTCCTATGGTATATGAGTTGATAAAAAAGCTAAACAAGGTTGAATCTAATCACATAATTTCAAACATTTATCTAGTATAAGTATTTCAATATGGAGGTTGTAACTGAAACATCAACTAAAAGGGGTATTCAAGAGGTTTAAAATGAAGCACTAATGAAAGTTTCCCATACTTAACATTTTCATAACCACTTAATACACACCATATGACTTAAAAAGAGATAACTTACTCATAAATAGGCAATATTGAATAAGACAAATGCAAGGAAACTGAACATCAACAATATCATTCATCAATAGTTCACCATGAATACACTAAATATGAGATGAAAAGGGAAAAATCAATTTGAATTCACTTCAAAATAAATAATAAGTATCAATTTTAGTAGGGCTTTTCCATACTAACTTGGAGGATCCTTTTACAAGCCATTTCAGGCCAAATATATAAAAGAAAGGAGAAGAGAGAGAGATAGAAGGCATGGGAAAAGTCCATCATGACTGCCATCTATCATGAAACAAATTGTATTTCCAAGAGAAGGTGAAAAAATAGTCATATAATTCATCAATTAACATGTGTTGGTTAGGTTTGATGATGTCTTCATGAGAGGTGGCATAGAAGTGGGTATTGAACTCCTATGACTCATCTCTCTTCACTTGAAACTACCTTTTCTTAGTTAGGCGAGTTACAAGTTGTTATCTTGACACATGGCCTACTTGAACTTCTTAGAATATTTATATGTCATTCTCAAATCTCATAATGCATCTCCTATCTTGGTGATAATGATATTCAAACTTTATACCTACTCATACTATGTTATTTATCATTAGAACCTACAACTTGCATGTCAAAGTTTATTTAATCTGATGGGAGGTGATGAAGGCAAGCTTATCTCTGATACAAATTCTGATCTTATGATTGAATATTATCACAACAATTTTTTCAACCTAATGAATTTCATATAAAATATCATATTATCTTTGTCCAAGCTTATAGATCACCTTTTATGGGTCTTCACAATTTACTAGCAAGTGGTTTGAAAAGGGTTGTGTATTCTTGTAATATAAGTTCCAACTAGACATGAGGATTGCTTTAAGACCCTATCCATATCCCATGATCTCATCACTAATATTGAAGATGTTTTATGCCTTTCTAAGAGTCTCTAAGAACATGTTCAATTTATGGTAAGCTTGAAAAGCTGATAAAGCCTGTAGACTTCTTTGACGGTCTTCAATAACATGTCTATTGAACTACCCATGAACAAGCTCTTTTATTTTTCCTGTAGCCATTGAAATTTATTTTTTCATGAATTTTATAACCTCTAAATTATGTCATTAGGTACTTTCTGTGATGTCATGTGGTTTTTCAATGCCATTGGTGACCTTGAGAAGGTCTGTAACCTTACTTTTATAAGCAATCAAGAAGGTAGTCTTCACATAGCTTGGTATAAATACTTGGAACCTATTATAACACAAAGGATACCTCTTATTATGGATTATATAGTATCATGATACCTCTACCCATTCCTAAAAATTCGCTTCTAATGGTTAGGAGGTTTAAATCCACTCAAACACTATGCAAATTAGTTGAAAAATGCAGTTTTAGACCTCTATTATGTGTCTTTCTATTCACATATGCCATATTATTGAAAAAAAAATGCCTAAAAGATGTTCATACATCATCAAGGTTATTAAAAGGAATTTTAAGGTAATTTGAACCACCTAAATCAACATTCTCAGTCATCAAGCTCTTTGAGCGCAAAATAGGTAATTTTCAGGTCTTTAACTTCTTAACTATTGTTCATAAAGTATAGGCATCCAATGAACTAAAAAGTGACAAAAAGATGGAGTAGTCAGACCTTATAATCATCCCCTAATATCATTCTACCCCATTCATCTTCTCAACCAACTTCCCACATGAGAAAATTTGTCTTCTCAGGCTTATAAGCTTATGTGTGAAGATCGAGATGACAGTTTAAGCAAAAATTGGCTTCAAATGCTTTATTTTTTAGTTTTAAAAACCTAATTTAGGTTAGGTTCATGTCCCATGATGTATACATATGGGTTTTAAGTGATTTTAACACTTAAACCTCCTAGGAATTGCATTAATCCATATCTAAGTTTTCATTGCAGTTTAGGAGTTTTAACCCTAACTGTCATATTTTTGTGTTCTCTCCTCATTCCAAGGCATCTAATCTCTATGTACATCTTCAAAAATGTTATATTAATATTTAATGACATTTAAAACCTTAATCTCCAATATAAACTCACACTTTCCCTTCATGTACTTACTCACATACTTGACATAGTCAAGCTAAGCATGTATCTTCATATTGTTCTCTTAGTCATTTGATCTATATATGACTGGTTGAGTTTGAGGACTTATCAAACTCAGGAGGAAGGAGGTGAGGTATTTTAGATACCTTATTTTATTTTTACAATTACTCAATGCTCCTTTATTCCAAAGTGGATATCAAATGCTCTAGAACCCATGCTTCCTAAACTACCTGTACACAGTGATGTGCATTCTCCTTTAGACATATCATGTTGCTAGGGTTGAGTATAGTTCCTCGTTGAATGGTTTATATTTCACACAAGGAATCTAAACACTTAAAACATCTCACTCAACATGAGTCTATAGACTTAAAATCCAAACACAAAAAATGTATATTCTTTCCATTTTCTATGTGCAACCCTATATGTGCCTATCTGGGCTTAAAACTTATTACAATCCTTCTATAGAATTGGGATCCCATTATTTTTATATATTTGAATTATATTTGGGAGAAAAATAGATATTATGTAACCTATTTAAAGACCTTTCCAAATGGGATAAAAAACACAAATGTTTTCCAAAAGCCTTTCTTTTCTGCCTGTAGACTTACATAGTCCACCTGTGTATGCATGAATGCATTATTTTCTTGAGTTTCTTGATCTTTGAGACTTATTAAATTATCTATGACACTATTAAAAATGTATAGACATGCCTTTGGGTCTCTTTTTCATGATTTTAATGCTAAAAACTAGCTTTGAACTTCAAGCATTCATCTATTTAGGCCTGCACAAACTACTAGCAAGATGGTCAAGGGTGACTGTAGGTGATAATTATGCTATGGAATACTTGTATGGACTTGAATAATATGTAGACACATTTTAGACATTATTATTCACCTTATAATATAATCCATTCACTTTATCATTCTCTTTTTCACTTCAAGGCCATATCAAATAGTAAGAAACCCTCCATCCTTAGGCTTCTTAACACCTTCATGTTAGTGTGAAGTTTGACACTTTGTAGACCTTGGAGTGTTTCTAAGTAACCCTATAGAGTGTTATGGAGGTGTGAAAAGTGTATGGGAACTTACCAAAGAACTCCCAAATGTATTTGACCCCTCCATAGACATCAAACCCTTGTGCTCAAGTCTACAACCTATCTATTATGGAGATTTTTTCCCATTCATTGCTTACACATGCCAAATGAATGTTGGGAAATGGTGTGAGAAGACTAGTAAGACCTTGAAAGAACTCACACAACCCTTATCTTTCAAACAAGATCTCATAAGTGCTTGTAAACTAAGAAAACTGAGCCTATATGGTTTTGAAAGGGTTTAAGAGTAGTTAGTCCTCTTAGGGATGATTCATTTAGCATAGGCCCTAAATCTCTAAACTCCTACTATGGTTTTGAAGGGAATATGGGTACCCTCCTTCCCCTAAGATAATTTGGCTTATCACTCTCTCTCTTTCATGAAACATTCATCATAAATTGACCTTTTTTCACTTTGCCATTGACCTGCAAATCTGATGGAGAAGTGGAAAAGGTTTTTGTCGTGTTTTGGTCCTACAAACACTCTATAAGCATGATTTGGGCTTGGTAAGGCTGAATAAAATTATGGTGGGCATCCATTCACCTTGGACCAATGTCATCACCTATAAAATGATGTTATTCTTCCTTGGCATTCTATGTAAGACTCTTGTAACTACCACTTTCATGTTGAAACTGACTTAAATGACTTGAATAAGTGTGTGTAAACTTATTGACCACCTTTTGACCTTGGATTGACTCTACAACACTTGAATCATGTTGTATCAAGACACAATAATTACCTTCAACAAGGATTTGCATTAGGTATGCTTATACAATTATAAAACACATGGAAACAATTTACCTCACCTTTTGCAAATACCTTATTTTCTCCAAAATTACCTTAATCCCTTTAAAATTTTGAAATGGAAAATGTTGTTATCTCATTAGCTTTGCTCCTATAATCAATATCCATCACGGAACACCATGCCATCTTGGGAATCATCATATCAATTATTTTTCTATGGTTCCAAGTATACCTTAACTTTTGTAAAACAATCTTAAACTTTGATAAGTTGACTTAACCCCTACTAAATTACATTAAAAAAGACTTATTCAACATTATATGACTCAGTTACTTGGTTTTGAATAATCCTTGGTCATGGATGACTGATTAGCTAACATTTACTAACCCATTTCTCCCCAAGGTCTCTATGAAGGTGAAGAACTAGGGTTTTACAAATTCATGAGGAGAAATAATCCATGACCCAAATCTAAATGAACCAAAGAAAAGGCAAAGATAAACCTAAAATCATCTAGGTAGTCTCATCCTTTTCTAGTAGGTATTCCATATAGGACACTTGCATCGAACGTAGATAGTAGTGTCGATACAACCATCCCAAGCTGACATTGGTGTTCAAAGCTTCAAAAGCATTAGATCCAAAATTTGTTGACTATTCCATAATCATCTTCTGACCTACTTTCTATCTATTCTAGATCCATTACTATATTAGCATCAGAACCAACTAAGTATATTACTACTTTGTCATTTCCATATATGGCTTAATTATACTTTCTATATTTAGCCTACTCTCAGTCTAAGAAATTTGGTGTATGTTTATATCTAAGTTTATCACCCAATTGGCATGTTGTAGATATGATTATCACCCTTGTGCATTATCATCTCTATATTTCTTAACCCTATATACTGCAAAGTGGTATCCACATCTATTTTAGGGTGAAACATTTGGTGAGCCTAATAGAAATATCAAACCCTTAGGGTTTTTTCTTTTTTTTTTCATTATTGATCCATGATTGCTATAATTTTATTATCATTATTGCCATAAACATCTATGTATAATTTCATGGTCCAATACCTTATAGTCACTATGGTTTGCTACATTAGTTTCTTGATTAAATCCATCCGATTTATAAATGATTCAAAACTTGTGTTCCTGCATACTCATTCTTGTTAAAATGTTTATAATGAGCTTTTACCTATCAGTACAAAGTGCCAAAGGGAGTGAATGAAACAATCATCCTCCCTAGATCATATTACCACCCAGTCCAAGGATAGTACTGCCAAATCCTCACTCTTGGGCCTGTTGTACCATTCAAACCATTACAAGGATATCCTTTTGGATGCATTGTGTATGACCCTATTCCCTTTTAATGTTGAACTAAAATATGTGACCTCTATCTTAAATTCCATTAAATGGATTGAAAGTAATATATCCTTTGAAAAGGAGGATTTACCACCTCAATATATTATAAATAGTTATTTGTCATTCTACATCTGGGCGTGTGTTTGCAATAAAAGGATAAAATAAGTTATTGTGGATAATGGTTTGGGACTCAACATTTGTAATTTATCCTTTCTTTCCTTAATTGGTATTAGACCTCCAAATGTAAATCCATCTAATATGAGCATCAAGGGATTTGATAATATTTCACAACACATATTGGGATGAATAACATTGAATATTATTATGGGTCCCTGTATATTACCCACTTTGTGCCAAGTTGTGCTAAATGATTTGAACTATAACATTTTTTTGAGACGGCCTTGGATATTGAGATGTATGTGGTTCCCTCTACATTATACACATGCTTAAAACTTACTCACCAGGGATTCATTTACACATATCCAATGGATCCTAATCCCTTCAAACATTATTCAATAATCTAACAAACATACAATCCTAAACCGTAATCCTTCGAATATGAGTCCAAAATCGATAAACTAGTATAAGAATCTAACTATATTATTTTATCTAAAGTACCAAAGAGATAGTTCTCATGTTTACCTAAATCACCATCTTCATTACTCTAATGTATAATAGAGTGCAAGCTTATATCTCTCCCTCGTCCTATAGAGGTTTGTATGAGTAGACCTCTACCCAAAATATATAATGTGAATGATTACTGTCATTATCATTAGGGACAAGGGCATTCTACAAACATATGCTTTACTATGAAACATAAGATCCAAGATCTCATTGATGATAAAATGATTATACTTGATGATCCTCCAAAGGAATCATGTTCACAATAAATTAATAAACATATAGACAAACAAAATTTGACAATCACCTTATTCATGCATTATGATTATTTTTTGCATAGCCATATTGATCCTATATAAACAAAAACCACTTGCCATATAAAGCATTTTCAACAACTTGGTTTTGGTCTACAAGACTTTCAAAAAAGGTTAGTTGGAAAGACTCATTAAGAAATATAATAATACAAATTGCATGTGGCCCTAAAGTAATTCAAACATGGGTTTTAATTATGCCCACCACATCTCTATGTGCACTTACACTAGGAACTCTTTGGCTATACCAAATGAAAGAAAAAAATGATCCCAATCAACAAGGTATCTCCTTTCCTCATGAAGGCAAATTAATACATGTTCCAAATGAGAAAATTACTTCTTCTAATACACATGAAAAATGTGAGGAACATGTTATGCACCTTTTTAACCTATCCAATCATGATGCAAATAATGTAAAATATCCAACTTAAGGTTGTCTGGCACCGAGTGGGGTGAGATACCTTTGACCATCCATTAGATGAGATCATATAGTAGTCTCTTAAAATATTACAAAAATAATTAAAAAATCAAAAATATGTTTGACACCTACATGTTCTTGTTAGATACCCAACCAAAAGCTATGATACCACCTTTGTTGGGAATTATGGAAGCACACAATTGATTACCATATACAAGCAACTTACATGCGGAATTAACCAGAATCACAAGTAACTAGAATTCAAAAATAACACAGAATATGAGAGACAATACACAATTGTATTAAAACTCTTCCAGAAGGAAATACAACAAAGAAGATTGCCACAGTTCTTCTTCCTTACACACCTCTAGGGCTCACACACCTCTAGGGCATAAACAGTAAATCTTCCCTCAAAGCTCTCCCTTTTACGATCTCAACACACAACTCAAACACAGAGTTGGTGTTCACCTCCAACCAGTCAGTATCCACTACTGCCAGTACTCTAGTGCTCCACACACTCCACAAGTGCTCCACGCACTCCAACTGAGTACACTCCAACCAGTCAGTATCCACTACTGCCAGTACTCCAGTGCTCCACACACTCCACAAGTGCTCCACGCACTCCAACTGAGTACACACCGTACTCCAAGTAGATCTCCCCTGAACCTGCAACAACCTGCAACTCAAACGATCTTACTTATGGAAGGAACTACCTTGCCTTCCTCTCTTGCTCTATAACTGAGTACACACTGTACTCCAAGTAGATCCCACCTGATCCTGCTCCCTGTTGTGTTGTTGTCCTCCCTGATCTTGCACACCTGCAAATCAATCTGGTTCTGCACACCTGCAAACCTGGATCATGCACACACATACACCTGCAGATCAATGATCTTACTTACCATGTAGATCTCCTATTGTAGCCATGCACACCTGCTAACCAAGATCCTACACAACTGAAGAACCCTTCTGATTCTCCAAAACCAGCACCCACACTTGGTACTACTGTAGAACTAGGAGGAACACCCTTGCTCACCTCACACACAGAAGGAGCTAACTTTGCTCAACTTAGACTATAACATTTTACAATACAGCCTATGAGTCTCTTAAATAGATCTCATGCAAACAATAATTAGATCCGCAACTTCTAGTCCAAATTTGGCTCTTGACATGCAAACACTTGGTTCGTTAACTAACTGCCCGTAAAACTTGTAGTTCGAACCGCACAGGCGATTGATGTTGGTCCCTGTCTGCTTGGAGGTGACCGACGCCGGCCGATCCCTGACCGACGTCGGTTGCTCTTCCTGTCTAATCCTACCGACGTCGGTTGGCCTGACCGACGCCGGTGTCTGTGACACTCAGTAACCTTCTCCAACAACCTCCTTCCCTGTTTGCATCAGTGAAGCTTTTAGCTCCACAACCTAACAGTTTTATAGGCTCCTTAGCATCTATATGTTAGTTCCATGTTGATGGATGGCATACTCAGTTATTTATACATACATACATGTGTGTCACACTTCTACTTGAGTGTGATACATGAAAAAAATACATGATCTATTCTTATTTCATATGTTGGGCCTTCCTTCTACTCGTGTCATGAAGACACTAGGGGCACCCACTTCTTTGATTTTTTTAATTATCATGCTTGAGTTTACATAGTACTTACACATGACTTTATCCATGATTATCTCTTATATAGGGTACTTGATATGTTATACACTTGAAAAAAAAATCCTAACACATTTGATCTATGGATTACTATGACATGTTTATGCCAGTTGCTTATACTTTACTTTATGCACTTCCTTGAGTGTCTTGCCTTATTATTGTCTTCCTTATTCGAGCATTTGAATATACTCCTTTATTTGCGACCCCCATACCTATATATGCTTTCTTTGAATTTTAAATATGTCATTGTTTATTTTATGGACATTTGAAAATGTCATCCTTGCTTTTATGGACATTTGAATAAGTCATGTCCCTTCAATTATGTAACATTTGAACATGCCCCTTGTTTGCGGTCTCCTTGGACAATTGCCTTTTGACTTACTTTTGAGTACCCTTATGTGTGTGCTTAATTTACTTGTTGAGCTTGTATTATTACTATATACACGTTACATGATCCTTATCATGCATATTAGGTCTTAATGTGATCACATTGGTTTTATGCACTCCAATGCTATATCTACCTAGACATCTTCTTTCCATATGCTGCATGGTTCCATTCATATATTATACAGTTGTCTTATCCTTTTGAGGTAAGGTAGCTACTAGTTCCTATCTTTTCCTCACTTTAAAGGGCAGGCGGGGGGAGGGGGGGGGGGCCGGGGAGGCGGGGGGTGAAGGGAGGGCGAGGGGGGTATATTAGTTGGGATGTGTCATAGAGACATGTTCTCCACACTTGGCATAGTTTTTAGGTTCGATGGGGGCATGCTTTGGGAGCATGTTCTCCACACTTATTCAATATTTGGCACTTATATTAGTTTTCAGATTCAGTGGGGGCATGTCATATAGGCATGGCTTCCACACATTCATAGTTTTTAGATTCAGTGGGATCATGCTTTAGAAGCGTGATCTCCACACTTATTCACATTTGGCACAGTTCTTAGATTCAGTGAGGGAATGCTTTGGAAGCATGTTCTCCACACTTATTTAGTATTCAACATCTCCAGATTATAATGGGGGCATGTTTTGGAAACATGTTCTCCACATTGATACTTATATCAGTTTTAGATTTCTCCATATATAGTGGGGGCATGCTTTGGAAGCATGTTCTCTACACTTCAATAGTTTTATGAATTGTCCAAAGCACATAGTTATATGATTCATATTCACAGTTGTTGCAGAATTCTATACATCAGTACCATTGTTATATATAGTGTCAACATGATACATATCGAAGGTGCATATGTTATGTAATTTGTGAATAATATTACAAAATCCAAATTAGTTTTAGATTTTAAAACTCTTTTAAATACTAATACACCGATCGGAATTTTATGAACTTAATTGAGCTAATCTACAATCATAGTTGGTTCATTTTTTGGTATGGTTGAGGTGATAAAATCACTCAATATTGCAAATTTTTCAAGTTAGATTTGATTCTATCATCTAGCCTCACTAGGTTATAAGTATCATTGGGTTGAACGGTTGAGCTAATCTCAACTGCCAGGTAGAAACTCATCTTTACTCCAAGGTTAGGGGCATGTGCCTTCCAATATCTCTTTTTTATTTCTCTCTCTATCTCCTTAGATATATACACTTTCAAGATTTATTTATATTTTTCCTAATTTTAGAGACCTATAATGATACATCTTTTTCAAATCAACTTGCTAATAAGCAAGGTGGTTACATTGACACGCAGGTGTACTCCTAAGCCTTGATCTTTCAATTTTAATCTATTTCAAGTACTTTCAATTCCATATTATATTATAATCTTATTATATACTATAACATGCTCTTGGTTGTAGGTTTGTCACCAAAAAATCACTCAATTTAGGTACACACAAAGACAAAGTGTGTTATACACACCTAGTTATGCATTCCTTTCCTTTAAACTAGTAACTTAGTTACTAGATTAAAGGGGGGGAAATGTAGACGATGTTTATGGATTATATAGAAACTTGGTCTTATACACTTGGCAAACTCAGACTTTGGTTGTTCCTCTTATTTATGGACATTTTCTTACTTTTGTAAGTCTTACATATACTTTATCTTATGCCCCTTGGCCTATCTCTTAGTTTTACCAGTCTTATGTTGATGACCCGAGCCTTCTATCTTGCTTGGAATGCTTAAAATGTACTTATCTTCAACTCCTAGTATTGAGCCTATACCTGCTTTTTTGCTCCCTTGACACTAACGTCCAAGACAGACACTAACGTCGATGTTAGTGTCATAACCAAACACAAGTGTCTAATACCCTAAAGTCATCTATTTACAAATGAAACATATCCTAATGGTTGGCTTAAGTGATTTAATATGAGTTACTTCTCCAAAGGGATTGATATAAATACAAGATCAACCCTCAATCATTCCTCACTTAGCAACATAAGAATAATACCTAGTATTCTTACAAAAGAACACTCAATTAAACAAAACTTTTCTATTTTCTCCTATTCTCATACCAATCATAACAATAACACATCTATAGGTCTGAAGTACTAAAGGAGCAACCCAAGATCCCAATTTTACAAGTTACAAGCTAGGTCACTGTTGTATTTGCTTTGCATATATTATGTGATTCACACACAAACCAACATGTAAGGGAGAACTACATCAGTCTGAGGCCCTCTTTGGATTATTGGTTATGTAGGCACCACTCAATAATAGAGGGGTCTTTGGGGTTAGATTACACTGTGTGCCCACTAACCCATTTTCCTCCAAGGTCTCCTCGAAGATGAAGAACTAGTGTTTTGTAAATTCATGAGGAGCGATAGTCTATGACAAACCTAGAAGTATCCAAGTGGTCAAATCCCTTTCCAACAATTATTTTATATAGGAAAATTATGTCAAACTTAGATAGTAATGTTGACAAAACCATCCAAGGCTAATGTTAGTGTCCAAAACTCAAGAAGCATTAGATCTAAAATCTGATGACTGTTCTAGAATAATCTTCCAACCTAATTTTTGCTTGTTCTATATTTAATATTGTATTAGCATCAAAACCAACTAACTATCTTACTTCTTTGTCATTTCCATGCATAGCCTAGTTGTACTTTCTATATTTAGCCTATTCCCAATATAAGAATTTAGTATATGTTTATATCTTAGTTTAGCACCTAATTGACCTACTATAGATCTAATTATCACCCTCGTGCATTATCATTTCTATATTTCTTAACCCTATATACTCCAAAGTAGGATCCACATCCATTTTAGGGTTAAACAACATCTATGACACACGTTCTCACATTACAAGACCTATACAAAAGTTACATATAGCTTACACTACACTATAGCTACATCTGAAATATTGTTACATTTTTCATGTTTGTGCCAAGGGTAAACTAGGAGAAAGAGCATCTACATTCACATTCATCATTTCACACACATGTAAGTGGGAGAATTACACTTGAGTTTGAGCCTTGTGTAGAGCATCGATAATGTAGTGTGGTGTTTGGGCTTTCAACATGGATTGACTAAGGTTAGTCTAACTCCATCCCTTTCACCTGATTCCCCCCTACTATTTGATGTCTCAAGTGTTTGTGTAGGAAACTAGGGTTTATATTGCAAGTGCATGCGCATGTGTTAAAGAGGCTATGCAAGTAGAAAAAGACATTGCTCGATGGATGTGAAACATCACAAAAATAATCAATCTTATTGTCACATGGTTAAGACCAAACCACAGAGGTCAAGATTAGCAATCGGTGGTGTTTACTTCCAGTCGGTTCTGACCCAGAACAAAAATATTAATGAGTTTTAGAAACCTATACTCAAAAGGTCAAGATTGACCCATAAAGGACAAGATTGATAGTTGAAATTGTTTTTTTGTAGTCAGTTCTTACCCATAATAAAAATAACTGTCAATTTCAAAAATGAACAAAATACAATCATCTCACACATCATCAGATAAAAAAATAAGCCTATACAAATCAATAAAGAGTGACAAATAAGCTAAGTCATTCTCTATCCTTTTGTATTTGTTTATTACGACTTGTCAAATTCACATGTTGAATCATAGTTGTTGAATTATATATTTTGTCAATTTATAGTTTACTTTCATTCTAAACGTTTATATCTAATTAAAGAGTTATTATTGTATTAATCTTATTTTAGATTAAATATCGAGTTGAATGGCTAACTATCCTGAACATACAAGAACATAAGGATGTTCTTGATATTCTACTTGGAAAGATTCACTAGGTCACTCCTAACATTTAAACAATGATACAAAGAAACATTTTAGATGTCCACTTTGTATAAAAATCATTTAACCATGAATATACTATAGTGATGTAGCATTGAACTAGTGGAAATTATTTGGTCATCTTTCCACTCGATCCCGAAACAAATAACACTAATAGATGAATGAAAAAGTAGCTCTAAATATTTTGAAGTTCAAACAAACCATTTTTGTAAATTAATATTTACTGGTCTTTGAGAAATATTTATTATTATTGGTAAAAGAAGGCTAGAGGGTCCCTCAACCTTTCCATCAATTTCTCAAACTTATTACAAAAATATGATATTTGGCTAATGAACAACCCAAAAAAAATTCCATGTCATATAGATAAAAGTATGAAAAGAAATGCAATTGAAATCAAAACAATTACCTTCAAACTAAAAACCTATTTGAAAAAAGTTTAAAAAACTATAGAAGTTATTGAAGCTGATTTTCCATAGCAAAAGGGGAACACACATCAACTTGTGGTAAGACGATACCAATCCAAAGATTAAGCTTTTAACTTCAAAGTAACTATATCAGAGCATACAAAAATTCATACATAACCAATCCACACCTTAGCCATCTCTAAGATTTGGTACAATTAGGATAAATGAGTCCAATTAACTCCTCCACAAAAAGAGATTTGAAATCAATAGAAGAAACATTGGGACTGTCCAATGGAGAATGAAAGCCTTCAACAAAATCCACCAATTTACAATTTTGAGATTCTAATTCCTCATTCATGATAGAAAAAAACCTTTAGTCTGCAATTGGTTACCAAAGAAGTGGTAGTTGGAATTTCAAGCCAACCCATTCCTCCCTTGCTTCTATAATAAAGTGATAATAGAAAATCATCCTAACAAATACATACAATAAACTAGATTGAGAGTGATGGAAAAAAATCAGCTCTGATACCACTTGATGTGGCCTCCAACCACATGATGGATTCAACAATCCATCTAACTCTCAACCTCTCACCAACTTCACAAACTCTTCAATAAAATCACACAAATTCTCATTACATTCAACAAAATTACAAACACTTGACAATCTCATGCCAAAGATCAACAAGCTTTCTCAAAGCTTCCTCTCACACACATACAAACTTGTCCTCAACATGCCAAGGAGGCTTTCAAAGCTTTCTCCTCTCACCACTAGCCTGGCCTAACAAGCTAGGGAATACAAGCATATATAGATTTACAAGGAATGAATGAGGGAGAAAACAACAAAGTGGCCCAAAATGGCACCACATTTCCTCATGGAGAAATCATGACAAAACCAACAAGTCTTCCCCATAGGAAAACTACACCATTTTCCTTGTGGAGGCAATAATTACAAATGTTAAAAGGCTCCACCAAAGAATATTTCAAAATCCTATGTCTCCATATGATCCACTTTGTCTGGGCTCCACAAGCATGTGCAATCATCTGTATTAGTGTTCTTGGTCTCCTCCATGTGCATAACTTTAGACAGGGTCCCTCCTTGCATGTGTAAAGTAAATGATGTCCTACATTTGCATGTGCAAAGCAAACTGTGTTCCCCACTTAGAATTTTGACCCACATGGATGATGGAAGTCAAGGACAAGTCCTCCACATGTGTTTTAGTGGAATGTGGTGCCCCATGCCACCTATCCATCATAAACAGTGTTATGGACACCTCATCAAGATGAATAGTGTCCACCACCTCAGCAATGAATAGTGTCTCATGAATAGTGCAGTATGAATAGTGTTCTTACTCACCACATCATTCTCCTCTAGTTGAAAACAACTCAACTCCTACGAGTTGCCCTGATTGTACCCTTGCCAATTATTTTGAAAAAAAAAAGAAAAATGCACACCACTCTTTTTTTGGTTGATGCAAGATTGCTCGAACCTTTGGATGCTCCTGCATTAGACACCTAAGATAGTATAATGTGATCTCCTAATCACATGGACGGGGTAAGTGATAGAACCACTCTTTTGGTCATGGAGTTGGATGACCACAACATCCCCTTCCAACACACCAGATACTCCAAGAGAATGTTCTTTTCCTTCACTTCCAACATCTACACACTAGGTTTTTTGAAACTAACCTCCTCCACCAAAAGCTTATCCATATCCTAATGGATTCACATGTGGGTTCAAACCCACCCAAATCTCTTCTCTTTGTGGGATTATACCCACCATGAAGTCTCTCCTTTATGGGATTTGACCCAACATGAATCCTCCTCCTCCACCAAGATGCTCTACCATGCATCTCATCCTTCCATGTGAGCTCAAGCCCACTGCAAACTGTCCACCTCCACCTAAAACACTCTTTGCTTTCTTCACATCTTATCCAACCAAATATTGGATTATCTTCACCGTCGTACACTATCACTTGCAGCTCTTCTCTCATGACTGTAATCTCTTCATCCTCCACCAATCTCTCTATGTGTGCACTAGCTTACACAACATCCTTCTCCAAAGTTTCTTCAAAATAAACTTGTAGCTCTTCTTGGTTGTAATCTCCCTCCACATGTAACCCTACATGGCTGCAATCTTCTTCCACATGCATCTCTTCTTGGATGCCTTCTTCCTCTCTTTGTAACTCTACATAGCTGTAATCTTCCTTCACCTCTCCATCATCCTTCATGAGGATGTCTTCACATGTGGGCTGCTCACAACTCATTTCCTCCTTGTTGTCTTCAAAGACAACCATCTTCTTCCCATTCATTTTTTTCTCATGATACAACTCTCCATGGTTGCACTCTTCCTTCTTCCACATGGCTATCTCTTTCCTCAATGTAGCCACCTTTGATTTAAGGGAGTCTATTATCTCCCACACCATGTATTCTTCTTCTTAACTTTCACAATCTTCAAATATCTCCAGCAACAACTACAATAGCCTATCTTAGGTATTCAATTTCTTCTCCCATTCTTTCTTTGGTGGTACTCTGCCACTCTTTTTTGCCATTTCTTCAAACTTGCAAAACAAAATTACAAACTCTCTCTCACATCCTCTACCAAAAAAATCAAAACTTGCTCTTATACCACTTGATGTGGCCTCCAACCACATGATGGATTCAATAAAATCACACAAATTCTCATTACATTCAACAAAATTACAAACAATTGGCAATCTCATGCCAAGGATCCACAATCTTTCTCAAAGCTTCCTCTCACACACATACAAACTTGGCCCCAACATGCCAAAGAGGCTTTCAAAGCTTTCTCTCAAAGCTTTCTTCTCTCACCACTAGCCTAGCCTAACAAGCCAGGGAATACAAGCATATATAGATTTACCAAGGAATGAATGAGGGAGAAAACAACAAAGGGCCCCAAAATGGCACCACCTTTCTTCATGGAGGAATAATGATAAAGCCAACAAGTCTTCCCTAGGAAAACTATCATTTTCCTTGTGGAGGCAATAATTACAAAGGTCAAAAGGCTCCACAAAGGAATATTTCAAAATCCTTCACATGAAAGGAATAATAGTCCATAGGAAAAGATGTCTCCATGTGATCCACTTTGTCTGGGCTCCACAAGTATGTGCAAACATATGGAATACTATTTTTGGTCTCTTCCACGTGCATGACTTTAAATAGGGTCCCTCATTGCATGTGCAAAGCAAATGATGTTCTACACTTGCATGTGTAAAGCAAAATGTGTTCCCCACTTAGAATTTTGACCCACGTGGATGATGGAAGTCAAGGACAAGTCCTCCACATGTGTTTTAGTGGAATGTGGTGCCTCATGCCACCTACCCATCATAAATAGTGTTGCGGACACCTCATCAGGATGAATAGTGTTTGCCACCTCAGTAGTGAATAGTGTATCATGAATAGTGCCAACATGAATAGTGTTCTTCCTCACCACATCAGAGAGTGAGGCTCTCTCATCTTTAGCATAGTTGTAAATAGTACCCACCTCACACAACAACTTTTGTAAAACTTGAATAAGAAATCCTTTCCAAACCCCCAAAAATTCTCCAATATTCCATTCTATCCCTCAATACAGATGAATTGAAGGTATTGTTTTTCATATTCTTCTTTAAGAACATAACAATCTCATGTGGCTGGGGGTGTTCCTCCTTAATCATGCACTGACAACCTTTCTCAAGTTCATAATAAACATGTATTTCCTGCTCACAAAGGTTCTCATTATAAATCAAGACATAAAAGCTTTGACATTAATGTCTCCAACAAGAGGATTAAAGCATGTGATTTTGTTCTTTGATTGTAAAGCCATTTGCATATTTATTAATGAAAATAACAAAGATATTAGTATAAGTGATGGTTTACAAAGGTGGTTGATAAGTATTCACAACCCAACAAATCAAAGTATAAAAAACAAACATCGAGGCCAATTCATGGCATAAAAAAATGGAAGAGCAATTAAGAAAAATAAACATTAAGAGGAGAGAGAAGATCATTCCTCAAAAAGAGAGAGTCCCAAGCAAAGGACTCCACCAACAGTGGATCAGGGGCCTCCCAACCATCATGTCCATTTTTTCTCCCATCCAAAGCCCATCAATTAGAGTATGACCTTGTTTGGGGGTAGTTCTAAATGGCCAACATGTATATTATTTATGTGGATTTTTTTGGAGCTGTTACCTCTTTCAAGCGTTGAAAATCTATGAACACTGCCATTTTCAATGATGAGGCTCTTTCACATTAGTTTTCAGTTAATGATATGGTGGTTGTTATCTCTTCTACTTATTTGCAAATCCAAGGACAAGTAAAAAATGTTTCCCTTGAGTTTCAACATCTTTAGGAACTCCTCAACCATTGAAAGAGCACGCCATATACCATGATTAGAGTTTCTCCAAATTTACTGTTGTAAAGGTGTCCTCCACCAATACTTATACAGTGACAAAATTGCTCTCATAACTATATCTCCTCCACTCGTCCTCAATGAAAGATTGAAACCGTCAACTATTCAAAAAATAAAATAAAATAAATAAAAACATAAAATCTATTAAATTATCTCATTGATTCTAGATAATGGTACTTGGAAAAGTTCCATCATATATGAACTATGGACAAATTCCTTTACATATACCAAACTAACTCATCAAAATACAACTTATTAAAAACCACACGTATTACCCCAAAATTAAATCCAAACATTATCAAATGCATTAATGTTTTTCAAACAAATGACATTAGAGAGTAGAATTTAACCCCGCCCCACGCGGCATCTTGAATTTATGGGATAGTAATCATTCTATACAAGTTACAACATTGACTTATATTATAAAGTTAAAATAATCTTTAGATTAAGTCAACGAAAGATATTTTGATGGTAAAGTAGATGGGCTTTCTTTTTCAAGTGAAAAAATATATATATATAAAATTTGAAAAAAAATAAAAAATGCATGTTTTATTATCTCGTCGTTTTGGTTAGGTGTTCGATTTTGATGAGTTATGTATTTTCTACTGTTTTTTTATAGTTATTTTTTTTGATTTTGGTGAACTATTGTTATATTCTTACTTGTTTTCGGTAGATTTGGTTTGAAGTGAGGAAGACTTTTGGAAGTGCAGGTTTGAATTGTTGATCTCAAATTCGTAGACATCCAACAAATATAAACCAGTGTATTTATTATTTAAAATTTACAAATATATTATAAAAATAAAACTTATAAAAAATAATAATACGAGCATCGTGCACTTGGATGTTTTTCAAAGAGCCTTCGGTTTTCCTCTTTTCACTTTCGACTGGTTTGAAGGAAGACAAATGGGGCCTCGAATCAAGATTTCATTTGGCAAAATCATGTAAAATTCTTCCATTTTTCCAAGTCTTCTCTGCCTCTTTCTGCGCCTAGGGATTTTCTGACCTCCCTTAAAAGGGAGGTGCCTGCGTTTGTTGTGACTTTGTGCCCTCTTCTTTCAATAGGTACCATTGCTTCTCCTTCTCGTTCTTCGACGACAAGAATTAAAGCTTTTTTGGACTCTTCGGTTAAAAGAAAAGGTTAGAAATCAGAGCCTAAAATGTTGAGATCAAATACAGAGGAAATGGTGAAAGATGGTACTCACTGGATGATGGAGGGCCTCCTTTCCTGACGAAGAAGAAGATTGGCCATGATCATTATTTTTCACCCTGTTACTTTTCTTTTGGTGTGTCGCTTCTCATTAAATGTCAGTGTTATGTTGGTAGCTTTGTCACTAATAGTTTTCACTGTAATATATAGTTTTGTAAACAGTCCTCTATTTTCTTGCTTGCAGATTGTCTTGATATTGGTAAGCAGTTCTTTTTTGATTATTTTTATAGGGGGAACCTTTGAAGACTCGTGGGGAGCAATGCCACTTGAGGAGTCAACTACCAATGGCAAGGGAGACTCGTACATGAGACCCACTGGGTAAATTGCTTGCTGATTATCATTTGTTCATTGATTAACTAACTTTTGATTTATGGTTCTAATATTATTTTCTATAATAACTTGTGCCCTATCTCATTGTTAGATGATTTGATGACAATTATATATTTTGACCTTCATAATTAATAATTCTTTAATTTTATATTAAATTGTAAGCTCCCATCAAAACCTTCACCTTTATCAACTTAAAAATAATAATTTATATTAATATTTCAAATTATAATACATAATATCGTAAAATGAATAAAATATATATATAATTTTTCTTTCATAAATATTCTTTTTATTTATGATAAATATGAAAACGTTCATTATTTAAAAGATTTTTTTATTTATAATAAATTATTAAAAAAAGAAAACGTTAAATAAGAGTTATTTATAGATCGTACGTAACCTTATCTTTATTTATTGATTTAATTACTTAATAATATTATTCATTGGTGATAAACTTAGGTAATACGAATGTAAGAATAAGGAATCCTTTGATTAAAATAAATTATATAAAAATATTTTTTCATTTGTTCAAAATTTCTATGGAATTTACACCCTTCTCAAATTTTAATAACTTACGTAGTTTATATTATATATAATTTTATTTTTTATTTTTAAATATTAAATTATTTACTTTACATTATCTGTTATGAGCCATAACACACTCAATTTTATTGAAACTCATAACTAACCTAATGAAGTGGACGTCCAACTCAAGGCATGGCAATTGTTATTATGGTCCACTTTACCATGTTAAATTTTTTATATGATAATTAAATATATTGTAAATATGTTTAATTTAAAAGAAGTTATTTTTTCCATCTATGAGAATTAAATGGATTTTAAATTTTAAATTGATTATTAATTATTAATATTTCATAGATATTATTGAGGGTGGAAGCGTACTTCTTCATATTCAGTGGTTTTTAATAGATTTTAGAGAACCTTCTTTCTTAATGAGAGTGATGGGTGGTATTGTCTTATGGATAAGTATTTTTGGTGAAAAGTTGTCTTGAGTGACGTATTATTCTATTTTCACGGACCTCAGTGTTAATAATAAAATTTTAAGTTTATTTATTTTTTAAAATTAATATAGACATTTTAAATATATTTATTTGAAATACGATTAAAAAATATTACTTTAATAATTTTTTTGGGATTTTTAAAATATTATATTAAGTAATAATTTTATTATTGAATGGTTTTCAAATTTCACGATATAGTAAAAATATTATTTTTTGATTGATTTTTCCTAGTAAAAAGATTTTTAGTTCATGAAGTATATAGTTTTCACTTTTCAATTATTATTATTTATTTCAGTCAATAAAAATACATAAAATATTGAAAAGGTTGTAGTTCGATTGGTAAGGATGATAGTTGTTTATATCCATTCACCATGGTACAAATTCCTCTAGGTCCCTGATACAAAGAGTCAAACGGTTAAGACCAGGATCATGTTCTAAGTGACTTTGATGGCATGGATACCTCTTACTTGTAGCTACTTAATTGAAAGAACTCACTGATTTAGATGTACACTTACTCATCACTGTAATCTCCTATATATTTATTTCTAAAATATGCATTGAGATATCGACAAAAAAAAAATACACAAAATATATATTATATTAACCATTATAAAGTTTTGTCTATAATTTTATATATTAATTTTAGAATATTCCATAAGTATTATTAAAGTATATTTTTATAAACTAAATGCAACATTAACACGTCTCTTATAATAATGTAACATTAAATGATCCACATTTTATACCTATAAAAATCAAATTAAATGCATAAAATATATATTACATTAATAATTATAAAGTTTTATACTTTTTTTTGTCCTTATGGAAGTCTCTGGATCTAGAAAGTTCTCCTAAGTCAAAAAAAACCGATTACCGATTGTATTAAATCTTTATAATTTTAATATAATTAATTATACATGTGTTTTTCAATTTAAAATAAACTATTAATTTAAATAATTTAATTTTCTATAATATAATAAAAATAACTCATTAATTTAAATTAGAAATTTTAACAATTATATGTTAATGAAAATAATTATTAAGTTAATTTTAAAATAAATTTTATTAATTAAATTCTCTAAAATATCAATATATTTATAGATTAATTTTCATATGATTGCATAATATCACTAATTTTTTGCTCAATTATGGATAAATACTACTAATGTTAGACAACTTAATCACATAGTCTACCTATTAAGTACATATTCACAAACAATATTTAAATGATTTAATTATATAAAATTCAATATATACAAATTAAATTGCTAGTGTATGATTATCGTTAATGCCGATGCTGCGCATCTCCATAGATAGGGTTCTCACCAAACAGTTCAGCAAGGCGACGATAGAGACGGAGGGGGGTCTTCATTCTGTGACGTTTCAGCTACGATGTCCCGAGTGGTTGAGAATGGCGAACGTAAGGTGTTGCCTTTTCCTCTAGACAAGAGGACCTTGAAGATTTATGGTCTTACGGAGGCGTTGATGGAATCGAGGGTGGGAAATATGAGAGTGGGGGTGTCGGGGCAATCGTCCACCCCTGCAAAGCAGGGTTTTAGTGTAGCTAGGTCTTCTGTTGGCAATTTAGTTTCCCAGAAATAGCAACTTGGGGTTTTGAGAGCGGCTAAGGATTTCTTGGTTGTAAAATTTGAGGAGGCTTTGGAGGAGGTGCTAGAAGGTGAGGAATGGTATGTATAAAGGGGTTTAGTTTGCCGTTTCGATAAGTTTTGGCCTTCCCTCCCTGCGCTTCATCAATAGCTTTTGGATACCCTGTTTTGGAGGGTAGTTTGAAAATTTACCCTTGTGCCAGAGGTTTTTTCATTATGGTTTTTGATAACTTCACTTATTGTAATAAAATTCTACAACGTAAATCTTGGAGTTGTGATCATCTTCTCTTTCTTAAGCCTTGGTTTCCAGATTTTAATCTTTTGACTGAAAACCTTTCTCTCATACGCATTTGGGTGCGACTGTTGTATCTTCCTCTTCAATTTTGGTTGGAGACTAGGTTGTCCGTTATTGGGGCATCTTTGAGTGATTTGTTGGAAATTGATGATTCATTTTTGAATTTTTTACAGATGACTTTTGCCCTGGTGTATCTTCCTCTTCAATTTTGGTTGGAGACTAGGTTGTCCGTTATTGGGGCATCCTTGAGTGATTCGCTGGAAATTGATGCTTCATTTTTGAATTTCTCACGAATAACTTTTGTCAGGGTTTTTGTTTGCATGTATATTTCTCAAGACCTTCCAAAAAAGATTGAGTTGAATGTAAAAGGTAGATGTTGGTTACAAACCCTTGATTATGAGGGGCTTATTTTCGAATCCCGAAAATGTTATCAGATTGGACATCTTTCTACTTCTTGTAAAAAATCCAAGCGTAAAGTGGAGTCTTCATGGTGGAAGGAGGCAAATGAAGAGCTTCTTACAGTGTCTCCGATTTGTGATTTTGTTTGGCCTTCTGGAGTTGCTCCAGAAATCCTCAGCAATGAGGATGTAAGAATGAGTAAGGTTCTTATGGCGACTCACGCTCAAGTTTCTGAGGTGGTTGGTCAGATGAAAGAAGTTTTACGGATTTTGATAGCAATAATAAGGCTTGTAGAGGCTCATCTATGGAATGTGGTGTATATCAAAATTCAAAATTAGGTAATTTGGGTAAAGAAGAAGAATGGACACTAGTAAGAAGTGAAAAAAACGGATGTGTCATCCCAAGTTCTCCTACCAAGATACTTCGCTCTCATAGCAGAGTGAAAAAGGGGGAGATGTAGTAATTTTAGTATTATGTGTTGGTAAATTATGTTTTAAGATGTAGAGTGGAAGTATTTGAATACTTTCAGAAAGCTGGTTTTGTTTGAAGAATGTTGGTCAGATGCCTTGACGGTTATGTCATCAAGTCAGGGCATTATAGTTTTTTAAGTTTTTATGTTTTCGAGAAGGGGCCTCGTTAATACTGAAATCAATCAAAAAAAAAAAAAAAAAAAAACAATTTAATGTTAAGACTAGCCATATTGTAATTCTCATGCTTATGGATAAATACTCAACTATAAACAATATTCAATTTAAAAGTAGAGACTAATTGCTAAACGACCTTGTTTAAAAAAGTTGTTGATAGTAAATAAACATCAAATTTAAAATTAAATATAAATATAAACACGTACACTCCCATTACATCTGACCTCACAACTATTATAAAATATTTATCAATATAAATATCCTACCAAATAAAGTAGTTATCGATACATATTAATTGTAAGAATACAAACGAATTCCAAGAACCAAACTCTCTCTGAAATATAAACAGGGATGCCAATCCCCGTACTTCTATTTAACCAATCAACTAATTTTATATCCCCTATCATAAATACCATAATCAATAGCGACATTTGAACCTAAATTGCTACGAATTAAACAAAATCGCTAATAATTGACCTCCTTATAGTGTAAACATTTTGAAGAAGTCAAGTCCAAACCACAGCCCAACGCTACTCAAAAGTCTCCAATGGCGGGACGGTTTGGTTGTTGATCCCTATCACGATGGGACCGACCCTTTCCTGCAGCCTTTATGGACACTGACGCATTCAGCACACTCTCATTGAACAAATATAAATTCCAAAAAAAAAAGAAAATCTAGAAAATAAATGCTCACACTGATTCCCTCAGGTATCCATGGCTGCAACTTCTTCGTAATCTCTGCAAGTCCTCTTCCATCCAAAAGTCTTAAACAAAAACTAAAAAAAATGCAATCCATATCATACGCACATTTTTCATAACGTTCATGTCGGCCTTGTTAGCTTCAGTTTAAAATAAAATGAGCCCGCTCATTCCGGTAGACTATATTTGGATGCCTCTAAATAAATTTAGGCTTCTGCAATCGCAGTTTTGGATTTGTGTTGGTCTTGTTAGGGTTGAGAGATCGAAATTCTGGTAGGGAAATGACGGCGCTGGTGGCTCGCACAGGAAGACATCAACAGCGCTACGACGATAATAAACGCCGCCTTGTTGCAGGGTATTCTTTTTTTTTTTTTTGCTGTTTTCTTGGTTCTGTATTACTAATTTGCTTGTTTTGCTATGTGGGTATTCATGTTCGTGTATGTGGGCTTTGGATTTTTTTTGGGTGCAGGTGAAGACGGATTTTATTTTTTGTTTATGACTGTAAATTATTGTTATTTGACTATTTTGTTACATTTGTGTTTATGATCTTTTTTGTGATGTTTGGTGGTGTTTTAATGGTTGCAAGTGCATTGTTTCATTTTTTTTTGGGTGATATTAGGAGTTTTATCTGCTGCAGGTGCATTCCATACAGGTATAAGGTGGCCGCTGAGGGGGAGAAGACAGTGGAGGTTCTGATGGTTAGTTCACAGAGTGGAGGAGAGAGGCTTCTATTTCCAAAGGTACAGGATCCCTTTTTTTCCAACAATCTAGTTTTTTTTTTGGGTGACTCAGTAGATTTTGGCTGAGTTTATGGGTAGCTTTTAATGCAGGCCATATTTCTAAAAATTTCAAATATTGGTCATGCTGGAAATAAAGCTATGATCCCACATTGGTTTGGAAGGCTTGGTCAGGAAACTCAATATATCATGATCTTCATATGCAAACCCAATATACAATATCCGTTTTTATTTTTGGTGGCTTAATAACTTTTGGGTGAATTTATGGGTCTCTTTTAATGCAGTATGGAGGTCAGCAGTCAACTCGGACCACATTCTTAAGATCTGTAAATAGTAGTCATGCTGAAAATAATGGAATATACCTATGCCATGATCTTACATTGGTTGGAAGGCTTGGTCCAAAATCCAATATAAAATGATTTTTATATGCAAATCCAATATACAATTTAGTTTTTTTTTGTGGCTTGGTAACTTTTGGTGGGTTTATGGGTCCCTTTTAATTCAGTATGGGGTCAGCTTGGACCACATTCCTAAGATTTATAGATATTGGTCATGCTGGAAATAATGGAATACACCCATCCCATGATCCTGCATTGGTTGGAAGGCTTGGTCTGCAAACCCAATATACAATGATCTCTGTATGCAAACCCAATATCCAATTTAGGTTTTTTTTTGTGGCTTGATAACTATTGGGTGAGTTTATGAGTTCCTTTTAATGCAGTATGGGGGTCAGCTTGGGCCACATTCCTAATATTTGTAAATATTGGTCACACCGGAATACACCCATGCCATGATCTCTTTTTGGCTGGAAGGTTTGGTCTATGGCAACATATAAACGCAATGTACCATGATATCCTTATGCCCATTGGGGTGATGCCACAATGAAAGTGGCCCTTCTACTTACATAATGGTTGATTGGTTGGCAACACATTTTCTAAAAATATACCTTACTATCGCAGGTCAGATATGCCTAATCTTGGTATTCATGGAATTGCTTCTACAATTCTAAAATCCTCATGTCATATCATACCATACCCTATAATTGTTATACCACAACCTCACCATATTTCGTATTTGAACCTAAGCAAAAATTTCATGAGTGCCTTCCAGTATAATCAGTTTCTGCTACACACACCTTCTATATTCAATGCAAGGATGAATGGGTTATCAAGCATATAATACTATTTGGTTTATGGAATATTGTGGCCATGTTGACAGTGAGAGCCTTGTTAATTGCGCTTAAACTTTAAACATGGATTATCATCATGGAAATCGCTTTGCCAACACTAGACCACATCTTTGGGCTACTAAATATTCCTTTCCTTCCTGTGATGTATTTGAGATGGCTTGTTTACTCGATTCTGCGTTTTTCTTTTGGATATGTGCACATTCTCTGCGTCTAATGCAAGAGTGAATGCACTATCAAGCATAGAACACTAGTTGGTTTATGGATTACTGATACTGCATTCATGGAAAGTAGTGTCAACTGTGTTAGACCTAAAACCTGGATTGTCATCATGGCAATTTTTCTGCCTCACAACTAGATCATATCCTGGGCCCCTAGACATCCCTTTCCCCTTCTGTAATGAATTTGGCATTTTAGTCACAAAATTTCAACATGAATGAATCGAAAAAAAATGTCATCACAGAATGCGCATGGTATTCCATCTCGTGACCTGCTTTTGATGCTTATATTGCATTGCCTTTTTTCAAAAATTTGAATGATGAATATGGTCTTCCCATGCACCATTGAACTTTGGCTTATGAGAAACATTCGATGGGATTTTGGTGTTTGACTTAGAAGCCATATCCTAGAGGTTTCTATTCTGCCAAATTTGCCTGGGGTTTGCACCCATCTTCATCTGGACATGGTTCTCCGTTGGTGCATAACCAATAAGGTTTGAACCTGTTTATTCATTATGGCAGTTGCTTCGCCTTGCCACTGAACGATTCCCTGCTGGAATAGAGGTTCCTTTCCCCTTATTTGTTTCTTTGACACTAGTAGCATATAATGGCAACATGAATGGATCGAAAAAGAATGCCATCAAAGAATTTGCATGCTATTGGATCTTCTGACCTGCTTTTCGTGCATACATTGCATTGCATCTCTATTGCCTTCCTCTGAAATTTGAATACGATGAAAAACATTTCTCCATAAATATAAAGTTGTATTGCTCACTTGCGGACTTCTAATGCATGTGGAATACACAATCTAGCTTAAGATCACCTTTTGGCTAAGAAGCAACATTTTAAGGGTTTCACTGCTTAGATTTGCCACTACAGCATGGCCTACATGTGATGTAAATTCGAGTGGTTGTATTCATGTGGTTTTTTTTGTTCATGTAAGGAGGGCATGCTATCAAAAGAGGATGATATGTTCTGATGAAAATTTGAGTGGCAGGAAAAGTCTTTTGGTGCATGCCCTTATGAGATATGTATATGTCAAAAGAGGTCTACAAGTAGATATTTTCTGTGCTTATAAATAGTTGAAACCCAGATTGAAATAAAAGCTTAAAGTGGTAGGGAAAATTGTGTTCTGTACAAAAACAGGATGGAGGCAACAAAGAGACACTAATGATTTGCCCACTGCAATACAATGTACTAAAAACAAGGTTGATGCCTTACTGTTACGTGTGTTTGTCTCATTTATTTAGCATATAGATATGATCATGGATAAATTTGTTTGAGGAAAATGATCATGGTACATAAAGTCAATGTGATAGTAGAGGCTGTTGCACAAACCTGTATACTCAACAAAATTGATTTTTCTGAACAAGGTTTGTAATGATGAGCAGGTTGCATGCTATATTAAAAATTAGTATATTCTCGATGTTTAATATGTAACATAATTCAACATGTGGGGCAATTCAAATTTTTTATGCAAAATCTCCTGTAAGGCCCCATTGTGAAGGCAATGTCTGTCTTATGAGGACAAGATTAATTGACATCCCCGGGAAATGTTTGTTCGGCATTTTTTTTCAGCCTCATATTAAGTTTCCATTAAGCTATAATGTTTCTAAGGTGTTCGATGAAAATGCATTTCTGGAGGGAGAGATATTGGTGCATGACATATCTTTTGTGACCCAAAATTATGAATCATGATCTGCATTTCTTAACTTGTTTCTCACTAACTCAACTAAGTGGTATTCTGTAAGTCATTGGTGTTACACATTTATTTTTTTGTCATACTTGCCTTAATATTGTTTTTATAGGAACGATATCTTTTGCGTTTAATCATTTTGATGTTTGGAAATTTATAACTGAAACCAGCTATATTCCTTTGTGCTTCTCTATTTCAGGGTGGTTGGGAGACTGACGAATCAGTACAGGAGGCAGCATGTAGAGAAGCTTTAGAAGAAGCAGGGGTTCGAGGAACTATCAAGGTGAGATTCATTTTTGCTGTCCTCCTTTTCTATAAATTCTATCATATTATTGACGGATAGTGTTAAGGTACTCTTATCTGCAACAAGTTCCAACTTTTGTATATATTTACAAGCAAGAACTAGGTTAGAGAAAAGTTCTACACTGAAGAGAATAAGGTCACTATTCATGCCTCTGCCATGAATGTTAAATGTTAGTATTGACAACTATTTGTGCTATTGACTTCTTCTACTTCCATATGCAGCGTAGTTAACCTGGACAGTATAAACCAAAGCCAAAGTGAAAAATTAAGATCTGTATTCGTTGTCAGAGTGTATTAAGCTATTAACTATCCTTGAAGTTGGAGCTGTCTGTTAATAATAGTAACAAATATAAAGATAGCTGCAATTTAAGAGTCTGCGACTCTGCAGCATTTCTTTAGATGGTTTTTTGCGGCCACTTTCATGTTATCATCAGTAACGTTGAAGTGTAGAAATAAACGAAATTCCAAGCAATCCTTCATTCACCCATGTAGATTTTGGTTTATGCTTTATTGATCTATAGCAGAGAGCAGACATAAATATACTAGCTCGGTTCGATGAAAAGGGCTAAGACACATTTTTTGTGGCAAAATTAGATGCATGATTCTATTGAACTTTGGCATTTCATATAATGGGATGCAGCAATACTGGCTAATGACAATTTGGGCCAGTAATGACATGGTCTTCACCTTCCGGTATTTTCATTAGGTGCATATGCTAAGAAAAACATATCTGTTAAGTGGCTTATGCGGTGAAATAGGAACTACTGCAGCATTTGCATATCATGAGCAATGCTAGGGAGGTGAAATTTAATTGTTTCATTAAATAATTATGACGGAGAATGATGAATATGTGCAACTGCTATCAATATTTAGGTGCATATGCTAAGAAAAGCATTATTGTTAAGTGGCTTATGCAGCGAAATTTCTTTAGGAACTATTGCAGCATTTGTATATCACGAGCAATTTTAGGGAGGTAAAAACCGATTGTTTCATCTAATAATTATGACTGAGAATGAGGAATCTGTGCAACTGCTATTAATTATTTTACAACATAACGGCATTTCTAGCACAGACTGATCTGCATTGACTTAAGAGCATTATGCATGGCTTTAACAATGCAGCTTTGCATATGTAGTTAACCCTGAAATTACTCATAATAGAAAATATGGAAGCTTAGAAAGAATGTCTTCAATAAATAAGCAAATCGAAGAATTTCAAGATCAGTTATGAGCCCAACTGCAAACCTGCAGCTATAAACTGCTGTTAACCCTATAGAAGAATTCCTAGGTTTGAAAAAGAAAATCTTAAGTGGCTTATGTAGTGAAATAGGAACTACTGCAGCATTTGCATATCATGAGCAATGCTAGGGAGGTAAAAGTTAATTGTTTCATTAAATAATTATGACTGAGAATGATGAATATGTGCAACTGCTATCAATTATTTAGGTGCATATGATAAGAAAAGCATTATTGTTAAAGTCGCTTATGCAGCAAAATTTCTTTAGGAACTATTGCAGCATTTTAGTATCACGAGCAATGTTAGGGAGGTAAAAACCGATTGTTTCATCTAATAATTATGACTGAGAATGAGGAATATGTGCAACTGCTATTAATTATTTTACAACATAACGGCATTTCTAGCACAGACTGATCTGCATTGACTTAAGAGCATTATGCATGGCTTTAAGAATGCAGCTTTGCATATGTAGTTAACCCTGAAATTACTCATAATAGAAAATATGGAAGCTTAGAAAGAATGTCTTCAATAAATAAGCAAATCGAAGAATTTCAAGATCAGTTACTAGCCCAACTGCAAACCTGCAGTCATAAACTGCTGTTAACCCTATAGAAGAATTCCTAGGTTTGAAAAAGAAAATCCTAAGTGGCTTACGCAGTGAAATAGGAACTACTGCAGCATTTGCATCTCATGAGCAATGCTAAGGAGGTAAAAGTTAATTGTTTCATTAAATAATTATGACTGAGAATGATGAATATGTGCAACTGCTTGTTTCTACGCTAAATCGCTTTCTACATGCAAAAGATAGAGAAATGAGAAACTTAAAGAAAATGGACGAGGGTTTGTACGTACCCGGGTTGTAGACGTTGCGCACCAGAATTCAGACGTTGTGAGAACTCCTCTTTGCTATGGAGGAATGACACCTGAAAGAGAGACACTAAACACGAAAAATGTTAGATGACAAAAGGGTGGACTGCCAAGCAAGAGCTTGGTCCTAGAGGCGCAAAGGCTTCTTGGAGGATGTCAGTCCACTGTTAAAACAGAATGCTGATCAGAAACAGAAAGTGATAAATGATGAAAAACAGAAAGGAAGAACTTAAGACAAATGCGTACTTGTTTAGAAGCTATCTGCCTTTGCACAGTCGCCGGCATCAGTGGTGTTGCCGGCGTCGGTCAGGGAGGTCGCCGACGTCGGTTAGACTGCCGACGTCGGTAGGGGTACTGGCCGAGGTCGGTCGGGGCAGTAGTCAGGGACGGGTCGGGCCAGGTTTCAGGACTGTGGACAGGGTCTATGGATGTGTAGAATGGACTGTGGTCTTGTTTGAGGGTCAGGGAGGTCTGTTTAGAGGTCTGAGGGATTGCTTGGAGGTCTGAGGGACTTGTCTTGGGTCTGAGGGATTGAGAATGTTGTCTGGGACTGGACTGACAGGGTGACAGGGCAAAAGGAAGATGGACGGGAGACAGGGTCTGAGAAGGCTTTTCAGCCTCTCAGGGGAAGGACAGGGCAAGTGGTAGACAGTGGATAGAATAGGTAACTGAAATCAAATGAAACAATGAAATTGCTTACCTCCTGCTTGTTGATTGAAGAATGGAGGAGCCTGTTGTTGGAGCTGTGGAAGACCTGTTGCAAGAAGAAATGACTGATGTAGAGTGCTTGTACCTGCTGCTGTCGCTGTACGAGGTGGAGAGAAAGGAGAATGCGAATGCCAAAGCGTCAAGAGTGTTCTGTTCGCGGGGGGGGTAGAATGGTTGCAGAAAACCGTTTTGAAGGGTGCCGACGCCGGCAGAACCGCCGACGTCGGCCGAATAATGACCGACGTCGGCGAGGTCAGAATGGGCACAGAGGCTAAAATTAGCCTCTGTCCGTTCTTGCACGCTGCCAGGTCAAGGGGCCGTGGGAAAACAGTCGAGAAAGACATAAATGGACGCGGGAGGAAGGATAAAGGGGAGATTTGGGCAATAAAAGCTAGGAGAGAGGTGGGGGGATCCAAGGAGGGGATCCAAGGTGGCAAGGTTGAGGTGGAAAGGGGGAATAAATTAAAATGTTTATTTATTTTAATTTAAAAAAGGGAGGGGACTAGGACAAGGGTTAGGACATAGACCAAGGGGGTTAAGGGTGAAGACGACCAAGGTGCAGACACATTTTCGGTGTTTACACTGCTATCAATTATTTAGGTGCATATGCTAAGAAAAGCATTATTGTTAAGTGGCTTATGCAGCGAAATTTCTTTAGGAACTATTGCAGCATTTGTGTATCACGAGCAATTTTAGGGAGGTAAAAACCGATTGTTTCATCTAATAATTATGACTGAGAATGAGGAATATGTGCAACTGCTATTAATTATTTTATAACATAACGGCATTTCTAGCACAGAAGAGCATTATGCATGGCTTTAAGAATGCAGCTTTGCATATGTAGTTAACCCTGAAATTACTCATAATAGAAAATATGGAAGCTTAGAAAGAATGTCTTCAATAGATAAGCAAATTGAAGAATTTCAAAATCAGTTACTAGCCCAACTGCAAACCTGCAGCTATAAACTGCTGTTAACCCTATAGAAGAATTCCTAGGTTTGAAAAAGAAAATCTTAATCTAAATTAAAGAAACGGATGTTTGATTTCTGAATGCTTGCTAAATAAAGTCTGTGTTTTCTCTGTTTTGAAGACTGGAACTTTTTAAATTTTTCTGGAGATCTAATTATTTGGATGGCATAGAGGACGATACTTGGATTGCATAAAAATGGAAAAAAAATAGAACTTCAATAATATTGAAATTTCAATTCCAGCAGTACATGGAAAGGAAGAGAATGTTTTTGAGAAGGAATGGGTGTCGATTGACGGAATGAGGCCAAAAGGCCCCTAAGAATACTATGATCACTGCACGCGGTCTCTGTCGATCTGTGCACAAACCACTTCCACCTAAAAACATGCCTTGCTTTAACTCATAAAATCCTATTTCTGGTACATGTTCTCCCTTTGGGTCTTTTGTCTTCTGTATATGAGATAACTAGTCTATATAAAGGTCTATGAACTAACGTAAATGAATCACTGAAAACAAAAACTCATTTACTAATAAAAAATATAATTGATTGTCAAAATTTTTAATGACTGACACATGGAACCAATACCTAATGCTTAAGCCAGTTATCTTCATGCATCATAACAATCTCCACTTCTTGGATCGCTTTGTCCCAAAGCAATTGTACTGTTGAATGTTGCAGTATTTTAGGGTCTTCCCGTGTGGCATCATTTGCTGGTGTATCTTTCCACTTATTGATGTTGCAGCCAAAATGTGCTTTTGAATCAGATCACGTTCTTTATCATTTAGGAATGGCAAGGAATTTGATGTTATGCACTCATGAGCCTGCTGCCGTTCAATAGTATTTGCCACCTGTTCTGTTCTTGTTAGAACATTATAGGGCCCTTAGTATGCCAGCCCAAGTTTTTCTGCCTCTTTAGAAAACCCAATGTCCCACTTCAAATTCCTGCTTTTCTGCTTTTGCTCTTTCTTCATCCTATCTTGGGTTGAATTGAGATTATTCTTTAGCTAGCGGATTATTTGTTTGTTTTCTTCCAATGTTTTTAACATTTGAAACTTGAGTAGCTTTAACGTCAAGCCCATTAGCCAAGTATGGTCATGACTCATACCTGTGAAAGTCCATAATATTTTGGTGGAGTTTTCTACACAAGAGGAACTATCCATGTAAATGTTTGTGTCATTTCATGTGAATGTTCTGTAAACAATTTTGTATTTTGCTTTTGTATTGTTTGTTTTCTGTAGCTGAAAAAACATTGTTACTTTTTTGTTTTCTTAAAAGATGTGTCGAGTTGAGCTTATCCATAGATTAGCAAATTTTAGATCAAATCTGGTATCAAAGCAATTTTCTTGGTACTGTGAAGTGTCTGTTAAGTTAGTATGCTGATCGAATTTCTAAAGAGTGTTGGTAGGGGAGGGTGGTTGCCATATGACCCCGGAGCAGGAGAAATTGTGGGCGTTGTCCATCCTCAATGGAAAAAAAACACTAAGGAAGACAATTTTGAAGCTAAATTTGCCAAAATGGGAATCATTAGAGCCTCTTTAATTCACATGTTAAAGAAATCAATAATTGTGGAGAAGGTGAAGAAATCCCACAGGTAGAAGACGGCAGGAGGAAAGTGAGGAATGGGCACTTGAGGGACATGCTGAGCTTGAGCAGTCCAGCATACACCTACCCTTCAAAGTGGAGGCTAAGTTGGACATTGTACGGTTTGAAGGTCAAGTAGATGCAGCAATGCTCAATGATTGGTTGAGACAGCTTGATACATACTTCGATATCTGTGGGTTTTCTGAGTAGAAAACTTGTTTTGTGTGTTTGAAAATGACTGGTCATGCCTTGGCTTGCAGGGAAAGTTATATGAACTCTTGAAAGGCAAGCAAGAAGGAAACCATTAAAGAATTGGATACCTTCAATGAGCTGATCAAAACCTAGTATCACCCTATCAGCTATGAGGCGGACTAACTTTTGGAGTGGCACTATTTTTGAGAGTGGCAAGGCCAAGGGGTCATTCTCAAGAAGCTGGTCATTCTATTGAATATTTCTCAAGAAGACTGAAGATTGTTGGTAAGGTGTCTTGGAAATCTGCACAGCCATATCCGGAGGAAGTTGGCTCTTTCCAAGGTAGAGAATATTGATGATGATTGCAAGAAAGTGTTATACATTGAGGAGAAAGGAAAGAAGCTCCAGAACAGCCAAAACTACTTCAAGATTGCAGGAAGAATCTGCCAAGAAGAAGCAGATAAAAGGCAAAGGAAAGCATTGTGGTACATTTGTTCAAAACTACGTTACCAGATACGGCCCCCCACCTGGTCTGCTTCAGATACGGGCTGGATACATCCTGCCCCCTGCTGATTCGCCCGGATACGTTTTTGGAACGTATCCGCAGGGGGCAGGATACGATCCTGCCATATCCCATGTATCCAGCAGAAAAAACTTTTTTTTTTCAATTTCACTAAATAGTCAAACACGGACTTCTAAAAACAATTAAAAACAAATCAAAAGTATGAAAACCTCTCTGCAGTTTCAATGGTTGGCTGTGTTTTCAAAACGTGAGCCTCAGTTACTTCATCTGTATCTTCTTTAATAGGGCTGTATACAACAGCTATGAAGGTTGCCAGAGCAAGTCAGCAAGTCTTCCAGTTATTGGATCATGTTTCGGCCTTGCCACAATAAAGGAAATAAATGTCTGTAACATGATCAAGATGAGGGAGAGGTTGAAATCAATAGTGTCTTTTTTTGCTTATCCTTTATGTCCCAAAATTATGGTTCTCCAGGTATCTTTTTGTGCAGTACATACGGTAAGATCATTTGCACAGGAATAATACGAAAGTTCAACTCGTGAATAAGCTCAGAGAAGAGAACAGGCCATAGTCTTAAGTTGATTTAACACCAGGTCATCTCATTGTAATCTTCACCAAACTGCAGAGAGTGCATTTTCTTTTGTCTTTATTCCTGTCCATACATTGTAACATTTGCACTATGTGCTTGTAATAAGACTAATCTAAGTTTGACAATTGAATATTATGATATTTGGCAAAGAATTATTAGTATGTTTTGTGGTTATTTAACTTATTATGTTTCCTCTATGCATGTTATTTGGTAAATTTTGCTTATATGGCTATATATATATATTTTTTTTATATATTTTTGTACGGCCGTATCCAAGCCCCCAACAAAAAAAATCCTCATATCCATGTATCCGATTCTTGTACCTGTACCCGTATCCGTATCGCTAACATAGGTTCAAAAGTATAGAGTCTACAAAGATTCATTGCAGCCACTGTTACATTGATGGTGATATCTTTTAAATATATGAACAAGATAAATACATTGAGGGACGACAGTGATATACAGTTATACTGTTATATTGATGGTGATATGGATTTTAAGTGTTGGACTTTGTGTCTAAAACTTCATCTTTGGAATTAAAAATAGAAATCCAAGCAGAAGAAGAGTATGACATCCAAGGTAGGTGACAAGAGGTCAAGTGTGACTCAAATCTGGATGAGAAGTTGGCTTGTATTACAATGTGAAGAAGCTAGGTTGAGGAACCATGGGACTTGGAAGAGGAACATGAAGACTATTCCATATCAAGATTCAAATTAAGATGCACAAGTTAAGTGAATAGTTAGATCAAATAAACTATCACACAGGTCTTTCCACAAGCCTTATCATACCATAAAAATTGCTAATAATAGCCATTTTGAGTGGTCATAATTTTTTGGGTATGTTCTGATTTTTTAATCATTTTGATTTTCAGAAGGCTCTACTCATGATTTAAAAGGTCACACAAATAAATTTGTAACAAGGTCGTATCAAGCTTGGAAAAAGCTCCAAGGCCTCTGAAACTGCAATTTACGTTGTGCTCAAATTTTCCAAAAATCACAAGTTTTCGAAAATAATCCCAAACTGTTATTTAGCGAGCCTGAGTCACTGTCAAGATCATTCGTCCCCACTTGAGAAGCAATGGGCTCCATTATGTCTAGGCCTTCAACTAAATGTGAAAATGTCTGTATAATTTGGCCCCTGGTGAATCACTGTCCTTTGTGAGCAAGCTGCCCTACCTTGAGCACTTGATATAGGGGAATTGATTTCAGGTACCTTTTACTACTGCATCTGGTCAACAATGAATGGCGTTGAACAATCAGGGTTTAACTCTGACCTGAAACTGCTCAACAATATATGACGTGTCCATGAAAGGTGGAAAGTATGGCTGGAATGGTTCCACATTGAACATTGGATGCAGCCCAAGAGATAGGGTGGCAATTTTAACCCAAATGTATTAATTCCTACTTGCTTGTTGTCATTATGATTGTCTAGGATCTGTATTGGAGAAGTTCGAGGTTCGAGTTTCTTGTTTGGGTTATTCAAACATTCTTTCTGCAAATGTAGCCATACCTTATCACCAACATGGAATTGATGAGGGACTTGATGTTGGTTATGATGTTACTTGTACTTCTGGGTGGTTTTCTGTAGGATTTTGTGCACCTGTAGTTGGATTTGCTGGATTGGTTTAAAAAATCTAACAGTCTAGTTTGATTCTTTTTGTGCATGCAAAGAAACTTCCACCAATGCAATCGCTAATGCCACATCAATGGGGGCCAACAGTTGAAACCCAAGACAAACTTGAAAGGGGTTGTCTTGTGGAGCCATGGAGGGTGCGGTTTTAGCTATGTTGGATTTATAAAAAAGTATCACCCCATGTTTTTTAAGGCTTGAGTTATACATCCGAAGTAGATGCACAATCATATAGTTGACCACTTTTGTTGGCCCATTTGTATGTGGATGAAAAGATGTGGACTTGGTCAGCTTGGTGTCCATCATGGACCACAATGTAAACTAGAAAGTGCTAAGAAACCTTTTGTCCCTATTTGACACGATGGTATGTTGTAAGCCAAAGTGGACCACACATGCTTAAAGGAGAACGTCACAGTGTCTTCAGATTTGATCCCCTTTGTATAGGGCACCACCACTGCCATATTGAAAAACTTGTCAACCACAACAAATACATAGTCATGACCATGCCTAGTCATGGGCAACCTTGACATTAATTTTATGGAGGCCAATTCCCAAGGTTGATCATGTATTGGTAAAGTTGTGTGAAGGCCCTATTTCTTGTTGGTTGGTTTTGCTATCGCACATGGTGTGTTGATCTAATATACTTGTTGACATCATGATGGAGCTTCGGCCAATAGAAGTATTTGTGGAGAGCTACCACTATCTTTTTGACTCCTAAGTGTTCTGCAACTTGCATGTAGTGTGCCTCCCAACTCATCTTTTGTCGTTCCACTGTCGAAATACAAAGGTGTCCCAGGTGACACAAAAGCCTTTCCTATAGATGGTAGTTTGCAACTGGTCGTCCTATAGTTATCGCTTGATAAATGGTGGAAAAATTAGGGCTATTGATAGTGTTGCAATTGGAGGGTGGCTTAAACAATCAACAACTTGATTAGAACGACATTTTTTAGGTAACTAATGCAACGGACGTGCAAGTAATGCAATCCAACATTAGGCACGTTTATAAGCTAACAAATTGGCTATTATTGTGACTAATGGGAGATATTGGTCAAGTATTGAATTGCCCATATAATCTCCTATCTTTCATGTATTTGTAATGATGGATTCAATAAATATATTTAGTTAGTGTGCATTACGGTTTGGCTTAGTGCACTGTGGTTATTGTCTGCAAAATAGATCTTGGATGATGAGTTTTATCCCCTCCGATATGGTATCAGAGCTTGATTCTTGTAGACATTGCTTGGTGTTTTTTCTTTGCAGATTTCATAGGAGGAGGTTTTTTGAAGAATTGTGGAAGACATTGTTGTAGAAGCATTTTGGGGCAAAACAAATATCACTATTGAGTCTAGAATGGCCAAAAACCCATAATGGCATTTGTCAATTCGTCCAAAAAGGGAAAAATTTGAAAAATTGCATTTTTTTGGGTTTCAGGGATTTGCAGCATAGGCCGTATGGATCTATAATGCCAACTACAAATATTTTTAAAAAATTGATTGTAGGGTCAACTTGCGCCATTTGGCAATTTAATTTTTTTTCTTTTTCGGGGGCTGACCAAAAGGCCAACCCCCCACTGTGGAGATCTACACAATATTGTGCACATCGACCACCGTATTGCTGCTAGCAACATTGACCGTCCACAAATTCCTTCGAGTGTTTCTGTTCACCATATACCCCTTTTCCTTCGTGGACCAACTTACCTCTCCAACTGTTGTTAAGTACACTCACCTACCAATGAACTTGGAATTTGTTTTTGGCATTGGTACTTATCTTTGAAACTTCTCCGATAGATTGACAATCTCCTTTTCGCAAGGAGCTATTCTGGGGCATACAATGTCAGCTTGTCTAGTTCGGTGTTTGAGCAGTGGGATTTGTTCAATCATATAGATTTTTTCAGTCACTCCACCTAGTCAACATTAGTGCACATATTGCTTCTTTGGGTGTTGTCCTTTATTTAGTTGATTGCATTCAATTAGTGAAATTTGTTGTACTTTCGACACCTCATTTGAAAGAGTGATAGTCTCCTTATATTATGGAGCTATTTTAGCGCATACAATGTCAGTTTGTCTTCCTCAGTGATTGAGTAGTGGATTTGGACAACTTGTGCAACATTGAAGTTCTTCACCAACAATTATGTGCACTTCTTTAGTGACTTTCAGTCTAGTGCATATTTAGTGACTTTCAGTCTACCCAATGCTTTTGTAAATTTCATTCCATCCAAGCATCTTCTTCAACATTGTGTTCGAGTGTTGTATTGCCTCGTGGCACCTCCATACACTTTTGTTGTTATACTAGTTTTTTGAGAAACCTTGCAATGACTCATTTTTCCCAATTACACTTCATTATACATTGGTACCTTATCAGGGCTAGTTGGTGGGACCTATTTTAAGAGGATTCTAAGCCTCATGCATTTTTCACTTTAGACCTCCCCAATTTACAATTAAGGGAGGGTGTTAGTGCAATATTCTTAATTGCACATTGTTAAGCCTAACTTAGGATGCCTAAATTCTAGGTGGCTTGACTTTAGCCTTTAGTATATTTGAGGCTTTAGCCTATTATAGGTTTGAATAATGCAACGAATGTGAAACTAATGCAATCCAATTTTAGGCACAATTATAGGCTAATAAATTGCTTGTTCTTGTGACTAATGGGAGATATTGGTTAAGTATTGACTTGCCTATATAATCCCCTGTGTTTCATGTATTTGTAATGAAGGTTGAATAAATACTCTTAGTGTAAATATTCATTTGGGATATTTCTCTCATCTTCCCCTTATTGTTTTGTGCATTATGGTTTGGCTCAGTGCATTGTGATTATGGTTTGCAGAATAGACCTTGGATGATGAGTTTTCTCCCCTCCAATAAAAACTACTTTTTTTATGTTTGATCATAACTTGATATATATAGATGATGGTCTCCACTCCTAGAATGTAATGCTTCCATTTTTTGCATGCCTAGACAAAGTCATAAATTTCTTTGACATATGCATGATACCTATGTACAAATGTGTGAATGTTTAAATGTGGTAGGCAATTATATGCCTATGTTGGGTGAGGATTAAACTTAGTGCATATTCTAGGGCTAAGTCACCACATGCGGTGATTTAATGCCAAAAATTCAAAATTCGCCGAACTCTGCTTTGTCACAAAAAATTCTTTGAAATTTGCGATTTAATTTGTGCAAACCAAATACAAATTAAAAAAATGATTATCTTATTAACTTTGTTTCAAATGTGCGGCACAAATTTGAGATTTGTGTATACGGTTTAGGGATAAGGTCGGCGCAAAAGTTTATTAAAACTCCCGATATTTTCGTTTTGCCCTAACCACCATGTAATGAAGCTTGAAGATTGAGAGGAATGAAGAATAAGCTTGTGAGATTCATATCTATAGGCTTCTAGTTCTAGCGCGTTTGGACTTTGATTTCGGGCTATGGAGTGACGCTACCTGTCATGGAGTGAGTCGTGACGTTCCCTGTCGTGGAGTGAGGGAGAGTCGAGACTAGTTTTTGCAAATGAGGACACTGCTATGGCTCTTAGACTTGCAGTCTATAGAGTCACATGTTGTGCATTTAAAACTAAGCCTCTACCAAGACTCGATTGCGGGGCATTTCAATAACTCGACAGACTATGCGACAATTGACTTAGGTAAGTTCAATTATTTTTTCTTAGATTTTTTTTAGTTTTATTGTTTTCTAGTATTAAATTTAGTTTATTTTTTAATAGTTTTTGTAAGTAATAATGAATGTTGAATGAATGAAGAGAAATTGGAAGGCACATTATAAACATCGTGTGCATTCTTCATATATTTACACCAAAAACAAGTTACAGTAGTCGAGGTGGTTGACGGTTACACGAATTAGACTTAAACTAATAGAAGATTAGTTAAGTCTATTAAACATATTAAAACAATATATTTACCCCCTCTTAATGACCAAACTGTAAACACCAAGGTTTGTCCTGAATTTTTACACATAGAATAGGACCGAGAGGTTTAGCCATTAGATCTGTAGGTTGCTTTGTAGAAGCACAAAAGTGAAGAGAAATATCACTAGAATCAACCAACTGTTGAATATGTTTGGTGCTTGCATAAAAGACATGATTCTTCACTAACTTCAATACACCTTGATTATCACAATAAAGTGGAGTAGGTGTAGAAGGAGAAAGTTGCAAATCAGCTAGAATTCGATGTAGCCAAATTGCTTCACAAATGGCACTGACTGTTGCCTTTTATTCTGCTTTAGTGGAAGAGATATCTACAACATGTTGAAGCTTGCTTTGCCATGATACAACTCTTGAACCAAAGGAAAACATACATCCGGTGGTAGACCTCCAAGTATATATTGATTCTCCCCAATTAGATTATGTATAATTTGTCAATCTGAAATCTTTTGCTCTCTAATATAGGATTCCAAAGTCAAGAGTTCCTTTGACATATCTCACAACATGTTTTGTTGTTATCCAATGAATGAGCTTCAGTTGAGACAAAAACCAAGAAAGATAGCGAATAACAAACCATAGATCTAGTCATGTGAATGTAAGATATATCAAGCTGCCCACCAACTATGTGTAGAGTGATTCATTGACCAGTGATGAATCGTCACGAGCTGACAACTTCAGCCCGACCTTTATAAGTGTAGAAGCAAGATTACAATCTGTCATTCCAAATTTCTTCAAAAGAGTTGTGACATACTTGACTTGAGATATGAAAATGAGATGCTCATGTTGCTAGAATTCTACACCTAAGCAATAATGTAGGAGGCCTATATCAACAATATCAAAAGCACCACACAAATTTGATTTCACTCGTAGAATTGCAGTGGCTCCGCTATTTGTGATGGCAAGATCGTTAACATAGATGATGAGTATCACAATGTCATCACCATTGCTTTTGACATAAAGATTTGGGTCAGAATTCTTCTGAATCCAAAATCTTGTAAATGCTGATTGATTTTGATATACCAGGCTTGTGGAACCTGTTTAAGCCCATAGAGAGACGTAATCAATCGGCAAACCAAATGATCACTCCCAAGTACTTGAAAACCTTTATGCGGCACCATGTAGACTTGCTTATCCAAATCTCCATTCAGGAAAACACTTTTGACATCCATTTGAAACACTTTGCATCCAAATTAAGTTGCCATGGAGAGAAGCAACCGAAATTTGACCATTTTTGCAATAGGAGCAAAAGTCTCCTAGTAGTCTATTTTCTCTTGTTGGGAAAATCCTTTCGCAACAAGACGAGCTTTGTACTTATCTAAAGTACCATCAGCATTGCATTTTACTTTGTACACGCGTTACATCTAATGGGTTGTGCCCCTGGAGGTGACTCCAACAATTTCTAGGTATGGTTTTTCATTAAGGCATCGTATATTGATTGCATGGCAGAATCCCATTTAGGTTTGCCTTGTGATTCAAAATATTTCTGTGTTTTTGATATTGTGAGAAGATAAGAAGCAAGAGCAAAATAAACATGCTCTTCAATTGAATCCACAACTTTCTTATTTGTCGCCGTGCATTTGATTGTGGAATTTCATCCTTGCACACATCCTGTAGAGTGGTGTAAAACCACTTAGGCCTCCGAGGTACTGAAGAATCCTATACTAGTTGAGTATTAGCTTGAGAATTAGCCAATGTAGGTTGGCATTGTTATACTAGTGGAGTATGTGAAATATCAGCCATGGGTTGCTACATTGGAATCTATGATGAAGTACTGAAATTTTTTGATTCCTCATCTTAGAGAGTGCTTGTTGGTTACAAACAAAGAAGGATTCTATTTCCTTTACATCAACATCTTGGCTAACAATGATTTGTTAGTGGAAATATTAATAAGTCTATAGCCAGCAAAAATTATCTAGCACTCTTGCAAGCTAGTTTACTCCTCTTTTCATCAGGGACTAAAGTGTATGCAACTGAACCAAAAACACAAAAAATGTGGTACTTTAGGTTTGATTCCAAACTATGCTTATACAAGTGTGATGTTGTAGTGTCCCCAAATGGAACAAATTAGGAAAATAGGGGTTTTCCCCAAATTCTTCTAAATCTGATCTGAAAATTAGTAAACCCTAGATTGAGAATTAAATTCTCAAAACCTTTATTTAATGCAAGAAACCCTAGACGCCAAAAATGAGGGTTTTTTAGGGAATTTCTGCCAATTTAAATACTTTGAAATAATCTGAAAATAAATAGTAAATTCCAAATTTAAATCCACTTAAATAAATACTTTTTTCTCTATCTTCCCTGCCACAAAATGAAGAAGGAAAAATCAGATTTAATCACCAATATTCTGTGGCTGTTTGGAGAATAAAAGATCTTTAAAACCCTTGCCAAAATCACTGCCAACCTTAGAAAAATATAGAAAATAGCACCAGTGCCTTATTTTGGCATAAAAATTGCCAGTTTGACCCTCCTAGGTCAATCGCCTCACTCTTAGGAACCCTAAAAAAATAGCAAAAAGATAGGACTATTCTTATCTTCCACAAGCAAGAAAATATTCGGAAACCTATTAGAAAAATTAATAATAATTCTGAAAATTATCTATTAATTTTTCGTCTTTAAAATCCTTTTCAAATCGTCCAAAATGTCACAATAATGATAAGAAAAATAATAAATAATTGCAGATAATTGTGAATATTTTCACTGAATAAAGTCTTCAAACCCTAGTGCCAACCTCTCCAAGTGGTTCACTCCACTTGGAAAATTAATATAATAATTTTAGCAAGCCAAAATATAAGAAAATATTACCAAACCCTCAAAAGCAAGCACCAAAACCCTCCCAAGTAGTTCGCTCCACTTCAAGGGCACAAAACAAGCTTTCCTTTGCAAAAGGTGGTGTCAATAGACACCTTTGTAAGATTGATCAATCACCAAGTGACAAACTTCTATCGGGCATGCATCCCAATAGCCTTCTTCACGCAAGAAGAATAAGAATATCAATTTCAGCATATCCTCCATTGTAGCCTTCGCCATGTATTTATAACTTTTCAAAAGGTTTGAACCCCTTTGGGAAGATAAAACACTTTTCCTTATCTTCACTTTAGCTCCCATGCCAAAATCTCATTTTTTGAATATTATATTAATATTGGCCTTCATTAAAATAGTAGTTAAAATTACTTTATTTGCCAAATATATTAATATTTAATTCACTTAAGCACTTTAGTGGTGAAAACCACTTTTAAAATATTTAATTAATTAATTAATAATTGCCTTGTGATAAAAATCACTATTTCGACAATTAATAAATAACTAATAAAATAACATTCCTTCGAAAAAGGCTCCTTTAGTCTATGGGGAGATAGACTAAAGGTCTTCATACTTGTTTATTTAAGAGGGAAAAATGGGAACATTATAGATGCCCTACAAAGCTTTGCAGGGACTTCTATTCATAATATAGATCGTCGTGTTTACTGCTTGTCCCTAGTATTTATACAACATGCCCCTACTGTGCATCATGGATCGAGCCATCTCCATGATAGTTCGATTACATCTTTCAACGACTCCATTCCACTATGGAGTGTACGGGGCTATCAACTGTTGATGAATTCCTTCCTTGCTGCAATAGTTTTGAAACTGCTTGGAAGTAGCTACAACCCCATTGTTGGATCTAAGAGTCTTGATCTGCCAATGTGTTTGGTTTTCTAGCAGTGTTTTGAACTTCACAAATTCAACAAAATAGTCAGACTCCTTTTTCAAAAAGTATGCCCACATCTTTCTAGAGGAGTCATCTACCAACAACAAAAAATACCTTGCTTTGAAGACTATAGATGATTTCCAAGATGGCTCGTAAAGTTCTGCATGAACAAGATTTAAGAGCCTTTTTGCTCGCTAGGCACCTTCATTGGGAAAGCGTTTCCACTTCTGTTTACTAGCCAAACACCCTGCATATATATCCTATTTTTCTTGGATAGAAAGCAAACCAAGAACCATATTTGTTCTTTTCAGTTTGGCTAAATACTGAAGGTTGAGATGTCCAAATCTCTCATGCCACACAATACTGTTATTATTGTCCACAATTAATGGATGTAAATTGATGGTGGCAAGATCAGCAAGCTGTTACAAGCCATTTCGCCTAATGCCCGGGGCTATGACTCTGTCATGTTTTATGTCTGACACAATTCATTACTTCTTAGAGAAATTGACTGAAACGAGAGGAGTTTCAGTTAATTGACTAATAGATAGGAGATTTTATTCATTGTAGGGACATACCTCACTTTCTTGATAACGATTTTTGTAACATTATTCAATACAATGCGTATATCTCCTATCCCTTCTACAACATGTGATCGTCTATCACTTAATGCAATTGAATAAAAAAACTTGCTTGTATTAAAGTTAACATACCAATCTTTAAGACATGTGAAATGTTTGGATGTGTTGGAATCAAAGAATGAACAATTAGTAGTACTCTCATCTGAGCATGACGCATTGAGAGCTTGTTCTTCGTCAGATTCAACTTCAATTGCTGCCACATTTGCTTGCCCTTTCAACTTTTTTGTTATGTGAAAGATTATACTGTTGTTTTTGGCAATCTCTAATTGACAAATACACAGCAGAAATGCAATATATTCTACAGAAAACATTCTTATCAAACCAGAAATGAGGGACTTTTAAACCATCCCATGTAGCTTTTAGCTGACTATTACATAAAGAATTATTGCAAGTGCAATACAATGTTGGGTACTTATTCTTTTAGGCTTTTTCTATGCTCTATGCCCATCCTTTTTAGGGCTTCTCAACCTGAAGTCGAAGGTGAGGATACTGATAATGTCAAAATCCCCTCCATATCTGAGGTGGTCCAGATTTATGTTGCTTTACTTTGTTCTATGTACTTTATTCCTTTATTTGGCTTCTAGGATTCTCTTCGTATAGCTTCCTAGAGCTTTCTATTGTTAAATGTTGTATCCTCGAGTCCCATTGACCTACGTTTGGTCATCTGTGGACATTAATATAATTTCTTTCTTTCTTTCTAGTCATTGCAATCAACAGCCTGGATGGAAAAGTAGACTTGCTTGCAATCAAGTTCAACGCTTTTGGGATTGTCATCCCCGTGATGGGTGAGTGCAACATGAACCACACCAAAATGTCTAGCCAACACTAAGACTGTATTGAGCTACTTAAAAAAAAAAACAGTTGAGTTTCAGCAACTCGGGATTCAGAACCTGGAAAAAATCCTTTTGTATTATCCCATAAAACTTCTGATTGTGGATAACATTAAAGGAAGTCGACAGAAACAGAGAGGCACCAAACATAAAGCCACACCTGAAGCCACATATAGCAGCACCCAAGCACAGGCCATGGATCGGCAGGCCCCTATTTACCATCCTGATATAATACACACAACTCCTTGAAATCCACCAGCTCCATTGTAAATTGCAGCTCCAGATGCCACAAACCAGGAGATCCAACAGAATACTGGCCAGTGAACCCATCGGCCTGAGTCCACCATCTGGGAAGAAATTTAGAATTTCTATTTTATGGAAATCCAAATAATGTGGTCTATGTGTTTTATGCATAAGCAGATTGGATTTGTATAGCCTCAATGTTATCATAGATATTATCGACAGATAATGTTCTATTTCCTTTGCTTTGGATATGTAAGCAGATTAATGGCCACAGGTGCTCTCTTCTAGGTCTTATGCTGTTCTCTTCTAGCTTTTGGTTTTAATGTAATTGCTCTTCTTGCAGATCTAAGTCTCAGTCCCCCGATTTTGAATCTTAAGGTGCTGTTGTTGATGCAATTCTTTCTATGCATATAATATGTTAACCTTTTTCCAAAAAATTAACGTATGAAATTATGAATGCAAATAATATGCTTGGACTGGAGTACAACCAAATATTCTTTCATGTTCATGTGGGAACACACATTGTGACATTACACCGCACTTGCATTTGTGAATATTTGTTTTAAATATTAACTTGTTAGACGTAGAGGTGATTAATAACTTGAAATATCTACTTTTAAATACCATGCAAAATTTTCTTCATATATGCAAGTCTCTGCCATATTAAAGGAAATACTGTGCAAGGGTTTTCAACACCAAGATTAAGATTGCATATTGTTATATGAATAACAAGGAAATACATTTAGAGAAAAATTGGAGATAATCCAGGAAAAATTTCAGCCTTGCTTTAAGCACAAAAAATATAGTGGGCAACTTGTTGCAATAAAGAAATGCCTCAATTTTTGATAAATTATTAATAATAATGGCTTGTTAAAATGAAAGGATGCCATCATTTAACGAATAGGTATGATGATCTATTTAATCATTGACCCACTTTTGTGTCATTCAGGGTTTTTGAAATTAAAGTATATATGAAATTATTTGACATAAGTTTATCTCCTGATTACTCTCTCAATGGCATATACCCAAGCTCATTAGTATCATTCCTTCCATATTTTGTAGCGAACCACTTGGATTGAAGAACTGATCCATGTGCAAAGCCCATCTTTAGATTTTTATGGAGCAGCACGTGGTCTCTTCTAGTTTTTTGTATTAGAGAGTATCTACAAATGTAAAAATTCCAGTCACGTATTCTTCTACAGACTGTAAGCAGTATTTAGATCTTTTTAATTACGTCGAGATGTGTAACTTACAATGGTAGCTGGGTGTGGTGGTGGAATGTAGTGTCTGTGAGTGTTTCATAAATATGGCCAACTTTAAATTTGATGTCCATTTGATTGTCATAGGGCAGTTTTTCTTCTTTCTTGGAGAAGGGGATCAAAAAATGCAATATCTTGTGCATACCGTGGAGTTTGGAGCCCATTTTTGTTCCCGAAAATATTTTTTCAAGCCCATCGCTGTTAGGTTGTGGAGCTAAAAGCTTCAACCCTTTGCAAACTGAAGGAACAATGGTTGCTGAGATCCAGGAGCATCGGCGTCGGCAGCAAGACCGACGTCGGCAGAGACCAGTGCAGAAGGCCACCGGCGACGGCAGGAAGTCGGCCGACGTCGGCAGAACCAGACAAGCAGGGACCGACGTCGGTCGTCTGTGTGTTCCAGAACTGCTCGTTTCACGAACAGTTAGTTAAGTGAACGAAGAGTTTGCATGTTGAGACCAGTTAGAGTCTTGGGCTGCGAGGATAATTGTCTAAATTAAGAGTCTAAGTTATTGTTTGAGTTAGGGATCTATTTATAGACCCATTGGCATGTATTGTTTAAGGCATGAGATAGAAAGGAAGAGTTCCTTCTAGTTGTGAGTTGCAGGTTGTTGCAAGCTCATTGGGGATCTACATGTAAGTTTGGTCTTTGAATTGCAGGTTGCAGGTTCATGAGAGATCAGCGTGAAGTGCTATAGAGTGCTTGGCGTACCGACAGGGTTATTACTGACTGGTTGGTGAGGTGAATACCAATTCTGTGTGTGAATTGGTTGTTGGGACCATTTTTTGTGTAGGAGAGTGTGTGTGAGAAGAATTACTGTACACTTGAGGTGTGGCGAACTTCTGTAAGGTGAAAGAGTGTGGCGGCTCTTTGTTGTATTCTTTTCTGTATAGTGTTAATACAAGATAGTGTATTGTCTCTCATATTCTGTGCTATTGGTGAATTCTAGTTACTTGTGTTTCTGGTTATTTTCGCATATTCAATTGCTTATTTTTGGTAATCATACTGTGCTCTTTCTGAGGAGCAAGATCCTAACGGGTGGAATTAGAACAGGTGTGTTTGTTCTTGGATTTACCTCCACCCCTCCCAACAAGTGGTATCAGAGCTTTTGGTTGGGATACTAACAGATTGGTGTAGATCTGGGTAGTGTGTTTTGATTACAGGTTACTCACAGGGTTTCTGTTTGAGTGGGAGTTGAGCAATGGCAGAAAACAGTCAACTACGAATGGAAAAGTTTAATGGCAAGAACTACCAATTATGGAGGATGCAGATTGAGGACTATCTGTATCAGAAAGATTTGTACTTACCGTTGGGTGGGGTTGCTAGCAAACTCTTGGATATGAAAGATGAAGAATGGGAGGTTCTTGATCGGAAGGCTATGGGATCTGTTAGATTGAGTCTTGAATCATCTGTGATTTCCAGCTTATCACAGTGTAAGACAACGGTGGAGTTGATGAAATCTTTGGCAAATTTGTATGAAAAACCCTCGGCTTCTAATAAGGTATTTCTTATGAAGCGTTTATTTAATTTGCAAATGTTGGAAGGTGGATCTGTTCATAGCCATCTTAGTGATTTCCATGGTTTGGTAAACCAGTTAAGTTCAGTCAATATTGTATTTGATGATGAAATTAGAGCTCTCTTAATCTTGTGTTCATTACCTGAAAGTTGGAAAGGTTTGGTAATCGCAGTTTCTAATACTGTGTCTCTTTCAAAAGTCTTAAAAGTGGATGATGTTGTGAGTGTGATCTTGAATGAAGAGATACGTAGGAAAAACACAGGTGAATCATCTGGAGATGCTTTGAGTGTTGAAGGAAGAGGAAGGCCAAGAGAGAAGACAGAGCGTGGGAGATCAAGGTCGAAGATGGGCAAAAGATCCAAGTCCAGGTATGGCAGAATAACCTACTGGAAATGTGGAAAGCAAGGGCACTTAAAGAGAGATTGCAGATCGGGTGAAGATCAGCATGAAGGACATGGAGAAGAAGCAGATGTTGCGGGTTACGTTGCACAGGATGCTCTGGTATGTTCTTTGGATAAAGTAGAATCTTGGGTATTAGATTCATGTGCCTCTTTTCATGCATCCCCACATAGGGAATTTTTTCATGAGTATGCCCAGGGAGACTTTGGAGAAATTTGTGTAGGGGATGGTAAGCCTTGTCAGATTTTTGGCAAAGGCAAAGTGAAGCTGAAATTGCAGACAGGGGACACATGGGTGTTGAAGGAGGTCATGCATGTCCCAGTTCTGAAGCGGAATCTGATTTCTGTTAAAAGTTTGGGTGAAGAGGGTTGCACAGTAACTCTCACAGCGGACTCTTAGAAGGTTACCAAGGGTACACTTGTTGTAGCTAGAGGTAAGAAAGTAGGTACGCTTTACCTATCTACTTGTTTTACTGATTCTCTTTCTGGGTTATCTACTTCAGCTGTAGATTCGGAGATGTGGCTTAATACGCTTGGTCACATAGATAAGAAGGAGATGCTGGTTCTTGAGTCAAAGAGTATGCTTTCGGATTTGGAAGGCATGGATCGTGGTTTCTGTATGCAGAAGAAGAAGGTGAGGTTTCTTGAGGAATCCGATGTTAGTGACAAGAACAGGAAAGCCTTGGTTTTCAAGGAGAAAGTGACGGACAGAGTTCAGCACAAAGTGCAGAGGAATTCTGAGCAGAGCAAGGGTGATTTGGACAAGGGTTTGATCCAAAAGGAGCTCGCGGAAAAAAGTCAGGTCTCACAAGAAAAACACAGAGACCGACGTCGGCAGGAAAATCGGCGTCGGTGTCTAGACAGGGACCGACGTCGGCTATGTGAAGCCCGACGTCGGTGACTCGGGGCAAACAGAGACCGGCGTCGGCCAGGGGAAACCGACGTCGGCAAAGATGCAGTCGCAGGGAACCGACATCGGTCGGCTGTAGATTGAGATGTGACCGGCATCGGTCACTGAGACGAATTTTGGGTGGACAGCGAGTTGTCATGGAGTCTCAAGCGCCCATATTGAGGACTGAAGGTGTAAGTAAGTTCTTAAATTCGTCATTTCCCTTCTTTATACTACTTGTTGCTCACTTATGGTATAGAACCAGGAAGTTGTTAAAGAAGCAGAACAGGTAGATCCAGGAAACAGTGGGAGCTTGGCATGGATGAAGATGTGATTCTTTGGAGGAGAACCAAACAGGTGTTTTGGGTAGAGTTGCCAGCTGGAAGTAAGCACTGAGAGACGAATGGATGTTCAGGATGAAGAAGTGCGGAAATGGATACGTGAAATGGAAGATCAGGGTATATGATCTTGTATTAGCTGCAGGGCAATGGAGGTTTGATCATTGTGTTTCTCTTTACCAAGTTGGATAATATTAGCTACATTATCCTATTTTCTGTATGATGTGCTTGTTGCAGGGTTACATATACAGGTATTGCTGAACTAAAGGTAAAGCTAGTTCAGGTGTGTCATGGAGAATCTGGGAGCAGCAAGATTCTTTGGCATGAGTGTGATCTAGAGACATGGAGGTCTTGTTGACTTTGTTTCAGGATGATTGTGTGAAGCCGGTTAGCACGCCGATGGTTAGACAGTTCATAGAACAGGTGTCTTGATTCACATAATGAGGTTGAGTGCATGGTATGTACTAAACCTGAGTTTTCCCAAGCAGTGGGAGTTGTCACAAGTTTGGAGTCAATCCGGGAGAGTAATACTGAAGGGCAGTTCAGTGGGACCAGCAGCAGGGGCACATGCTATGCAGGGTCAAGTTCTTTATCTACATGGTTGTAGATGCGGATGTGGCAGGTAATTTGGATGACAGGTTTTGCACCACGGATTTTGTGGTGGTTGGTCTTCAAGAGTGATCTTGAGGAGGGATACATAGCCAAGGGAACAAACTAGACGGTGTACAGGTACAGGTACAGGTTGCAGCTGTTTATCTCCAAGTGGGAGATTGTTAGGTTGTGGAGCTAAAAGCTTCAACCCTTTGCAAACTGAAGGAACAATGGTTGCTGAGATCCAGGAGCATCGGCGTCGGCAGCAAGACCGACGTCGGCAGAGACCAGTGCAGAAGGCCACCGGCGATGGCAGGAAGTCGGCCGACGTCGGCAGAATCAGACAAGCAGGGACCGACGTCGGTCGCCTGTGTGTTCCAGAACTGCTCGTTTCACGGACAGTTAGTTAAGTGAACGAAGAGTTTGCATGTTGAGACCAGTTAGAGTCTTGGGCTGCGAGGATAATTGTCTAAATTAAGAGTCTAAGTTATTGTTTGAGTTAGGGATCTATTTATAGACCCATTGGCATGTATTGTTTAAGGCATGAGATAGAAAGGAAGAGTTCCTTCTAGTTGTGAGTTGCAGGTTGTTGCAAGCTCATTGGGGATCTACATGTAAGTTTGGTCTTTGAATTGCAGGTTGCAGGTTCATGAGAGATCAGCTTGAAGTGTTATAGAGTGCTTGGCGTACCGGCAGGGTTATTACTGACTGGTTGGTGAGGTGAACACCAATTCTGTGTGTGAATTGGTTGTTGGGACCGTTTTTTGTGTAGGAGAGTGTGTGTGAGAAGAATTACTGTACACTTGAGGTGTGGCGAACCTCTGTAAGGTGAAAGAGTGTGGCGGCTCTTTGTTGTATTCTTTTCTGTATAGTGTTAATACAAGATAGTGTATTGTCTCTCATATTCTGTGCTATTGGTGAATTCTAGTTACTTGTGTTTCTGGGTATTTTCGCATATTCAATTGCTTATTTTTGGTAATCATACTGTGCTCTTTCTGAGGAGCAAGATCCTAACGGGTGGAATTAGAACAGGTGTGTTTGTTCTTGGATTTATCTCCACCCCTCCCAACAATCGCAATGGTGCAGCTAGATTGAGGACATTTGTCACCAGTCAGCAGGAGATTTGCGGAGAAGGTGATGGACTTTTTAATCAATAAAGAACCCTTTAATAGGCAAAACTATTAACAATCGAAGACGAGCCTTTTCAGATATATATATTTACATAGTTACCTAAGAATCGGGGATGGGGGGATGTGGGGATGTGGGGACATGGCTTCTTGGACCGCAAAAAAATTGTCAGATTTTGGGGATGGTGAGGGGATGCCTATTAAAACAATTTATAAAAATAAATATTTAAATATTTTAACTTTATTCAATGAAATTTAGGGATTTAAACTTTAATTAATGTTTCTAGGGTACTTTCAGGGTTACGGTTCATTGTTTTTGTGAAAATAACAACTTTTTTGGTTTGGAGGGTTTTGTTTTAAAGTAAAAGTTGTGGAGTGTAGTAGTGTCTGCAAGTGTTTTCTAAATATGGCCAACTTTAAATTTGACGTGCATTTGATCGTCATAGGGCAGATTTTCTTCTCTCTTAGAGAAGGCAATAAAAAAATTGCAATATTTTGTGCATACTGTGGAGTTTTGAACCTGTTTTTGTTCCCATAAATATTTTGTCGAGCCCAACGCAATTCTGCAGCTAGATTGAGGCCGTCTGTTACCAGTCTTCAGGGGATTTGCAAATAAGGTGGAGTCATTAAGCAGTTTGGAACCCTCAAATGGGCAAAACTATGTGACAATTCCAAGAAAGGAGCCTTTTCAGATAGACATATTTACATAGTTACCTAAGTCTCGGGGATGGGGGATGTGGGGATGGGGTTTCCTAGACGACAAAAAAATTGTCAGGTTTTGGGGAATACGGGGGGATGCTTATTAAAATAATATTTAAATATTATAACTTTATTCAATGAAATTTAAGGATTTAAAATTTATTTAATGTTTTTTAGGGTACTTTTAGGATTACGGTTCGTGGTTTTTGTGAAAATAACAACGTTATTTAGGGTTTAGCGTTCTGTTTTAAAGTAAAAGCATTGGAGTGTAGTGTCCGTGAGTGTTTCATAGATATGACCAACTTTAAATATGATGCCCATTTGAAAGTTATAGGGCGGTTTTTCTTCTTTCTTGGAGAAAGCGACCAAAAAACTGTAATATCTTGTGCATATCGTGGAGTACGGAGCCTATTTTTGTTCCTAGAAATGTTTTTTTGGTGCCCAACGCAATGGTCCAGCTAGATTGAGGCCTTTTGTCACCTGTCAACGGGTCATTTGTAGAGAAGGTGATGGAGTCGTTAATCATTATGGAACCCTTCAATAGACAAAACTATGTGATGAATCCAAGATAGGAACCTTTTTAGATAGATATATTTACATTGTTACCCAAGTCTCAGGGATGGGGGGACGTGGAGATGGGGTTCTTTGGACGGCAAAAATATTGCCGGATATTGGGGACAACAGGGAGACGCTTATTAAAATAATATATAAAAATTAATATTTAAATATTTTAACTTTATTCAATGAAATTTAGGAATTTAAACTTTATTAATTGTTTTTAAGGGTACTTTCAGAATTATGGCGGTTCATTGTTTTTGTGAAAATAACAAATTTTTTTTGGGTGGAGGGTTTTGTTTTAAAAGCATCAAAAATAAAAAAAATGAAATAAATTTTTTTGGGGACATCCCTCCAAGTTCCAAAGTCCTTAAAATGTTTGGGATGTCCGGGATATCACCAAAATCTAGGGGATGAGTCCTTGCATAACATTATATATTTAAGATATCTAATCTAGTTTTATAAATAGTCATGGAGTCAATATCCTTACAATTTTGTGAATACACTGTTAACTTCCTAAACCTAATCATAGTTATTTCTTTCAAAATATAATAATATAGTAGTGGATCCACAACGACTCTTTACTCTTTGATGATGGGCGAAGGAGCTCATTTGAAATGTTAGACTATAAAATCTTTTGATGCAAATCTTAATCCGAGCACTATTAATAATTGTACACTTGTGGGCATCAATCCTGTCATTTTGTAATAGGTTGCAATCTCTTCCCTTCAACAAAATGGAGGTTTCATTAGAGTATTGCGTAAATATGGGTTTTGCTTATAATGTTGCGATTCTTAGTTTTAATCATTGAATCAAAACTTGCCATAAATTGTTGATAAATCATGAGTCGACCTTGAAACGATAAATCTTTTGATAAATTGCGGGCAGCTTTTTGCCGAGTAATTATAGTGATTACTCTGCAAAAATTGTGACTTTATCGCTGTGACTTGCCCAGGGATGGAATAAAAACATAGATTGAAAAAAATTGATATTATGCTTATTTTTGCATTTTTTCTTTGTGTTTTTCCCTTGTGATTCACGGATACAATGCGCAGTCAGTGGAGCTAGGCTTTTGCAATTTTTGAATCTAGTTTACATACTACGATAGAAACAAGGGCCCTATCAAAGACCGGATTTAGTACTTGAGGTCTGAGGACAAAGACGTGGATTCCTATCTTTGCAATATCACTCTTCCTCTTGACTTTCTTTTTTTTGTTGGTCTATAGTGCTAGATATTGGTTGTATTGTTCATAAAGAGACTCTCTGAGACTCAAAGTGTTGCCAATGGTACATAGGCTACATACTGATACAATTAGTGGAGCCCAGGGTTTTCTTTGTTACTTCAACGCTGCCTCAAGGAATATATATTGATACAATGATTATCATTGAACAAGGCCCAAGGATATACAGTTTACATAGCCACACAACCTACAGTTGCTTACTGCTTTTCAATGTATATTTACTGTTTTCTATGTCACAAGAATCATTGATTTTTTAGTACGAAATTCGAAAATTGTCGTTTTTTTCATTGGGAATAAAAATCGACAAAAAATCGTCCAAGTTCGAGGTCAGGTTGGGCGGGAAAGTCTGCCTGGAAAATCGTGTGGCAAAACCCTAAATATATTCAGATAAAATCATTGATTTTTGGTTAAAACTCGTGGGCCAAAAAGCGTGCCTCGAAAAAACCCTAAAATCAGTATCGACAGATAGAATAAGACTGACGATGGTGGACGGCAGTGTGGACGTGGACGGAAAGGAGGAGTTTGTAGGACGTGGATGGCAGCAACAAGGTCGATTTTTTTTTTTTTTTTTTCTTTCTGGTATTGGTAGCAGTAGGGTCGATAACAAATTTATTTTATTTAAATCAGTATCTTAATCTTTAGTTATGTTTCGTTTATTTTTTATATTTATATTTATATTTTTAATTTTTTAATTTATTTCTACGACTTTTTAATTTTTTAATCATATACTTTAATTTTTTATTTTATTGTTTATAATTATATTTTAAATAATTTTTTTTATTTTTTATTTTAATATTTTTTACGTTTCGAATTTTAACGGCGATTTTTTTCGAACTCGAACCCTTTGACTTAGTCTGTTTTCAAGCTTCAAGGAAAACATAGTCACATAGCCTACAACCAACAAGTATTTATTTTATTTTTCATTATCTTTCTAGTATGAATCATGATATCTACTTCATCTTCTACTTCTTCATTTGATTAGTAGCTAGGGTTAGATTCTAAAACATGTTTTGTTTTTTTATAGGGTTTAAGCTTGTTGTTTTAAAAATGGCATCAACATCCGATTCACCAGTGGTTGAGGGCAATTGTGTCATACACAATCATCACGGGATGAAGATGAGTGGAGGTGTTTATCGCCTTAAATATCACATTTTACAACTACTGGGAAATAATGTGATATTGTGCACACAAGCCCTAGTTGAGGCTCAAAGAAAGTGAATGCTCTTTTTGTGGCTTTTTGCGTTAAGAAAAAGAGGAAAAAAGAGAAAAACTGATACACTTGCATCCCTAGTGAATAGGAGGGCAATGAGGGATGAATATGCCATTGAAGCCTCTTCTATTGCTCCAACTTTAGGGGATTAGGATTAGAGATGAGACTTGTCCATTGAAGATAGTTCGACTACTTTTTTGTTCCCCGAAACAGTTCTAGGTCACAACCTTTACTCGAGGGCACCACTTGGATCTGTGAAATGACAATGAAGCAAGGATAGCTGCGGCAAACTTTTGGTACTACAACAACATTCCTTTTAATGTGACGAAAAACTCATATTGGAAGAATTTAATCATTGCATTGACTATTGCTAGGAAGGGGATTCAAGGCTCCTGCTCGTGATTTGAGTCGCTCTTTGTTGGAGGATTTTGTCAAATATACACAAGCTATTGTAGAAGAGCAAAAAATGTCATGTCAAAAAAAATGGTCGCACCATTTTATCTGATGAGTGGATGGATGGGAAAAACCACATATTGATTAATTTTCTAATGGCTTCAAATGGGTAGCTAGTTTTCTTAAAGTCACTACAAAGTAAAAAATGCAAACACTTCGTGTGATACGCTGGATGAGGTGGTGATGGAAGCGGGTGTGCAAAATGTCACCCAAGTTGTGATAGACAACACAACATATGGAGCAATAGGGAGATTTCTTGAGAGACACTCTATGCATTTCTACTCTTTGTGTAGTCCATTGCATTGATCCCCTACTCAAAGACATAGGAAAGATCTCATGGGTGAAAAATGTCGCTAAAGAGGCAAGACATTACACCAAGTTCATCTACAATTACACTTGGGTGCTGAATTTGATTAGATAGCACACCAATGGAAAGGAGCTTGTGCAATCGGAAGTCACACGATTCACCACAAACTTCATTACATTGCAGAGCATTGCAACCTCACTAACATCCCTTAAGTAGATGTTTGTGAGTCATCTGTGGTTGATGTCTTCCTATGCTAGGAAGGCCGAAGGGGAAAGGGGCGTGAAGACCTTTTTTGATGATGTGTTTGCGAAGTGCATGGAGGAAATCCTTAAGGTAACTTTAAATTGAACTATTTTTAATATATATATATATATATTTTTTTTTTGTTTCAAAATTTTTAATTAATTTTGATTTTAAACTTGTGCATTATTTTGTTATAAGTATCAGAGCCTTTGGTTCGAGTTCTACAGTTGGTGGATAGGGAGAGAAACCTAATGGGTTGTTTGTATGAGACTATGGATGTGGCCAAGGAAGCCATAGCCAAATATTATGGGCAAAATCAAAGAAAATATAAACCTATTTGGTGCATAATTGATCGGAGATGAAACAAGATGCTCCTCCATGTCCTATTTGTAGATATGTAGTGGAAAGATTATAATGCGAAAACACCAAATCTTCAAAGGCTAGCCATCTGCATTTTGTGTCAGCGATGTAGCTCTTACAGGTGTGAATGTTAGTGGAGAATGTATGAAGCTATTTCCAGAAAGAAGTACAACATGTTAACAACACATCGTCTCAATGACTTTGTCTTTGTGTGATACAATCTTTGTCTTCGCTTGAGACAAGTAGAGGGGGTAGAGAGTTATGATGCAATTGACATAGACGAGGATTGATCTATATGCCAACTAGATTGTTGATGATGTGGATCCCATGTGTATTGCATAGGAGATCGCAGATTTGTAGGGGGAGGTAGAAGAAACAATAGTATTAAGAGGCACCATAGACATCAAAAGGGGTTGGTAGGAATCCAAATGATATTTTTGCGGATGATGTTGTAGAGGAGGATTTTTTACCATCCACTTCCACGGGGTAGCTGTAACAGACTTCTTTTAGGTGCTAGAGATGAAATGCAACATGTATATTTGATGTTTCATATGATTCTATGAGAATTGTAGTTTGAACTTTGTAACTTTGTACTTTTTTGGTAGAAAATTAATAGAGAATATACTTTTGCAGTCTCTACGTTCATTTCTCATATCATTTAACAGTGTTTTACATTTTATTTAAATTTATTTTATGAATTATATTTTTTAATAAGTAGCGATAAAGTTGCTGAGTGATGCTGAGTAATTGCTGAAAAACTCCCGAGTTCTGAGTATGAGTCAAAATTTTGGGCTGCTGAGTAAGAATTTTTAAAGTATGGTTTCTATTCTGAAGTGTAAATATGTTATGCCCATGCTATGGGGGTTGAGATTGAACAGTGTTTTTTCTGAGCATAAGTTAAACTTGTCCCACCGAATATTAATTTTGAAGATTATCCTTCAACTTGATCAATCAATTTTTTATTGACTGTTATTCAAAGCCAAGATTACCTAGCTGCATTTAAGCATTCTGTTCTCTTAAGAGCTTTTCAAAACAGCTGTCTGGTTTGAACTTTTATTCAATAGTTCAATGATGGTTTTATTTTTTACATGCAGAAAAATTTGGGATCCTGGGAATTTAGGAGCAAAAGGCACCAAGATGGTTGCGGGCATGAAGGATTTTGCATATCTCATATGTTTGCATTGTTTGTGACTGAACAACTGGATTCGTGGCCTGAGCAAAACAACCGCCAACGTATATGGGTTAGTTAACTATTTCAGTTTGTATAAGAATTATGATGCGCTAACATATCTTAAATTCTATGAGATTTTTGACAAGTTAGATACAGAAAAAATTGCAGTGTACACTTATTATTTCCTCAAGAGGGCTATTTCTATTCTTGTCCAGAGTGAGCTCGTTATTTTTATTTTTTGAAACATGCATCTTATTTTTTATTAAGAATTAATTGGAGTACAATAATAGATACAATAGCTGCTAGGAACTCTCAGCGACTGAGGGACACTGTCCCAAGATAGGCTATAGGAGAGCTAGTATATTTGTAAAAATGAGTATGTTGATTGTTCCCTAATTAATGCAATTTCCTCGTCTTGGGATTTTATATTGACGATCACTGAAGCATATATCGACCACTTACTCTGCTGAGTATCATGGTCATCTAGATCTCTATGGTGCTAAATAAATCTTGGACATGTAATTGCCATTTGTGTTTCCTCAACATTGTGAGGGATTTGTTTGAGCAAGCTTTGCTGTTTTTTAATAGACAGTTGTTGATTGTAGATGTTTTTGTGCCCTCGTTTAGGTTAATATTACAGAGGCAGCGGAACTATGTTGCTATGACTGGATGCGAGCTGCTCTTCATAATTGTGCCAGTTACCTTTCTGTCAGGCAGGCAGTCTCATGTACACAATCAGAATCGGATGATGGTTCTGTTTCTTCAAACCCATTGGCTCAACAATCTGACCAAAGGCAGTTATGATGGCGTATGTACTTTTTTGTGAGAAAAGGATTTAGTTTTGTAGATGGAGATGTTGCTGCTCACAGTCCTCGACTCTTACACACTTCCTTTCTCTATGACAGAATCTGTGATCGTTTTGTAAATGGAGATGTTGCTGCTCAGAGTTCACGACTCTTACACACTTCCTTTCTCTATAACAGAATCTTTGATCTTTTTTAATCTGGGAATTGATTTTCAAGAGATCTGTTCTTTGAGGGAAGCTTCTCAAAGTCAAGGATCTTTCTCAACTAACAGAATTACCAGCAATTGTACAGGATATTTTTTTCTCTATCTTTGTTAATTCTTAAATCATTTTTGGGTCAAAAGACCAAAGACTACAAAATTCTCCTCGCCATTGTCAAGTCAGTGATACTGACAATGCATATTTACATCTCCATCAAGCTCGACTTGTTTGAGATTGGATAAAATTTGCATGCAAGCTGAAAGTGCAGTGTATTTGGGGACAGCTCTTCTTTCCAAATGTAAAGATTTTTGGATATTCTTTATTCCATTGTAATTCTTTTCATGGTATGTTGTCAATGGAATTGAATACCGATTGAATCTTTTGTTGGGGATAGAAATCATGTAAATGCCAGTGCATTTGATACCTGCTGAAACAATTGAGAATGAATAAGAATCCATTCTTTACTTTTTCAGGCACATGTTAAGCGATAATACAACTCCTTACCTCCGTCGGATATATAACTTTTGCAAGAGATATGCATGCAATTAAGACCACCGGATACGACACTCCTGTATTTCAAGCATTTTAATATATATGCTGTTTTAAGGCTTGTTTTCTTGCAGAGAATTGTAAGTGTGCTAGACTGGGATTCTTGTATTCAACCTTGGACAGATAATCTTGCTTTTACCATAGTTATTGTTGAACTTAGTAAGCTAGCTGAACTATTCAATAGAATCGAGGGTAGTTATCAGTCCACGAAGTTACAAGAAACAGAAGACTTATGACCTAATGGCATCACTTCTGCTAGAAGAAGAAAGCAATCGAATTCTGAAACATCTAGAGGTTATCATTTTAGAAGAGATGTAAGGGACTTTTAGGATAACTTATAATCCTAAGAGGGCATGCAAAGTCAAGAAATATTGCAACAGATTTGTGTGGAAACCACCTCAGTTTTGCTACATACCTACAACGCATAGGGCTACACTTGCACTCAAAAAACATCTTAACAGGTGTAATTATTATTATGCTGATAGGCGCAACTTAGAGTGGCAGCAAGAGGTGGAATGTAATGGCGTGAGCGTGTTTATAAGTATAAAATAAATTTGATGTGCATTTGACCGTCATTCAAATATTTAACTTTAAATTTGATATCCATTTGATTGTCACTTATATTTTTTTGGTTTTTCCTTGAAGAAGTCAATCGAAAAATTGTAATATCTTGACTATATTGTGGAGTTTGGAGTCCTTTTTTTCTCTCGGAAAGATTTTTCTGAGTTCAACGTGGTATGTTGGGAAAGAGTTTGGAGTTTAGTTAGATTGATGCTATTTGTGACAACTTAGTGGGAAATTGGCAGAGAAAAAATGGAATTATTAATCAATGTGGTATGTGAAAAATCCAAGATAAGAACATGAGGTTGATATCTCTGTGTATTTCAGATATATTGATTTAAGATATTTGTACTAGTTATAATATGATGCAATCATGTAAAAGAATTTTATGAGTAGCATAAACATAGTTATTCAAGAAATTAGTAACATGACAGTTCATGAAATGGCAAAATTGTGGGGTTAAGGTGATTCTTTCTTCGATTAAGTGTAATCCCTAGTTCATTTTTTCACTAAAGGTACTTGGTGTCAAGGGACCCTAGAACTAAAAAATTGTTGGTGAGATGCCAACCAATTGAACTGGAAAACTGAAAGTAATATGAATTTCAAAAATTAAATTTACACATGCTTTTTCACATGTGGGGCAGTCTCCTTTCTTTAGCTCCAAGTAATATTAATTGAGAGTCGATATAGGTTTATAAGACATTACATCCACCAAAAATTATGCCAATTCAGAAGCATGACTTTGATGTGCAAGTCCCCAAGTCGATGTGTTAGCACCCTCTACTTTTTTATATGAACGTCACTTGGAGGTGCTTGTGTGCTTTGTAGGTTATCAACATTTTGTTTAATATTTACAACACATAAAAATATTTAAAATAACTATTAATTGAAAATTGTCAATTATGTTGAAATGTTTTTGGTCCATTGGTGAAATTGTTTGGTTGGCAAAGAGCTCATTATGGATCAATTCTTAGTAAAAAGACTTAATACTATAAGGGTTAAGACATGTGTCAAGTCTTAAGCAAATTTAGCAAAATAGATACCACTAAAACCTTGACATTTTAAAACATTTAACACTAAAAGGGATGAAGCCAAAGCCAAGTCCTAGACAAATTTAGCAACATAGATATCCCTATAACCTTGGCATTACGCTGAACTAATCTGAACCCTAATACCGGCAGAAACAATATATTTTTGTTATTTATTAAAACATTATAAACATATTTACTAACGAATTTGAAATCTATATCTATTAAAATACTCTATGAGGTAAGAATTTAAGTATGGAACTGCAATATACATATTGTACACATCATTATTTTTAGATTTTGTTCTTCCATTGGGTTATTATTGGTTGTGGCTAGTACTTAATGTTGATACGAGCCGTATATATTAGTGTAACAATTTGAAATCTATATCTATGAAAATACTCTACTAGGTAAGATTATTAGGTAAGAATTGAAGTGTGGATTTGCCACATACATATTGTACACACCATTATTTTTAGACTTTGTTCTTACATTGGGTTATTATTGGTTGTGGCTAGTAATTGATGTTGATACAAGGCTTATATATGATTGATATGTCTCATTAACAAAGCTGTACATTTGAAACATGTATCTTGTCCCCTTTTTTGTTAACCCATCACAAATATCAAGGAGATGAAATTTATGATGTTACCGTGACTTTTCCGGTTATGATTTAAAAAAATGCTTCGATGTTCTCTCAGGTTTCCTTATTGTATTCTTTGATGTGTCTAATGACTTGTTGCCTTGTTTTCTAAACATTTGGCCCCTAATTTTTAGGATATATGATGCAATGAATCGTCACTTTGACACAATGAAAAAAAAAGAGTGATCTACAAATCACAACACACCAATTGAAGCTTAAAATTATAAATAAAATAGAGCTCACAAATCTTACATAGAGAACGAGTGTTTATAGTTCCTTGTACAACTAATTAATATCGAAATATGAAATATTCTCTAAATATTAAAAAACAAACCAAGTTTCCTAAAAATATCAAAATAAATGTGCAAATACATAGAGAATCAAATAATACTAAAATGTATGAAACGTTGAAGAGGCATTATTTCTTTCATTCTTCCCCATGATGACATTTGGGAAGAACTCAAATAAAATCTCTAAGTTTTGGGAACCTTTCACAAGCTAAGAGCTTCGTGAAAATATTTGCTAATTGATCCTCTATATTGCAATATACCATCTCTCTCAATCCTTGCTAAACCAACTCTCTGATGTAGTGATGTTGAATCTCAATACGCCGAGTCTTGCTATGAAATACTGGATTCTACGTCATCTAAATGGTACCTTTGTTGTCACGATACAACAAGGTAGGTCCATTCTACCAATAATGCAAATCTTAAAACAATCGCTTCAACCATACTATCTGGGAAGCTACTGATGTTGTAGCTTTTTGCCCTACCTTTGTCGTATAAAGAGATACAAATGATTGTTTCTTGGTCTTCAAAGAAAATACCACAAAACCAATACTTAAGCTGTAACCAAAAGTTGACTTTTGATCATTTGTGAAACCAATCCAATCCAAACATGTATATCCTATCAATATGCTATACTCTTAATGTTGAAATTGGAGTCCATAATTCAATGTCACTTGACATACATGAGAATCCTCTTTGTTGCACTCCAATGTGTTTCCTTAGTTTCTGACATGAACCTAGATACCAAACTCATTGCATATGTGATATTTGGTTGAGTAGTGTCAAATAGATTAGGGTGCAAATCAACTCTCTGTATAGAGTGGGATCCATTCGATCTGATTCATTTGTAATGGACAACTTAAGTCCCACTTCAATAGGTGTTGTAACTAATTTGCAACATTTAATCTAAAGTCTTTGCAAGATATTTCAAGCATATTGTTTTTGAGATGTGAATATTTCATCTTGACTTTATCATCCTTCTATACCAAGGAAGTAGTGTATCTGTCCCAAATATGTCATCTCAAATTATGCAACCATAGTTGCTCTAAACTATGCAAACAACACTGGATTGCTCCCAATATAGATAAGATCATCTACATAGAGAACTAAGATGAAGATATCACTACTTGTACTCTTGATACACAATTTGGGATCTGATTGGTTGTTGATCAAACATTTCTTATGCAGATATGAATCTATCCTGGAATACAAGTGTTTGCTTAAGACCACACAAGGCCTTCTTCAACTCGTAAAAATAGTGTTCTTTAGAATCTATTTCAAAGCGTCTAGTTTGTGACACATACTTTCTCATCAATGTATTCATTGAAAAGTGCACTTTTCACATCCATCTAACAATAGCCTAAACCTAAAGGTATCCATCCTTTCTATAAGTGCAAATGTCTCAATATAGTCAATATATTCCTTTGGCGACTAGTCTAGCATTATACTTAAGTCGTGTACACCCATTTTCTACCAACCACTTCTTTAACATGAGGTAACTGGACTAATTCCCATGTGTAATTTCTCTCAATTATTTCTATTTCATTTTTCATAGCTTCAACCCACTCTTCCTTTTCTTGAGCTTCCTCAAACTTGTATGTTGATTCATGATTGGATGCAAAGATTGGTTCTTCACTTTGAAAGACACACCCAACAAAAATCATGTTTCTTTGGGTGATGATACCTCATACAATGTCCAAGGGATTGACAACATTGCATTATCTCTTAGAACACAAACATGTAGAATCACAAATGTATTATATGTACCTGGTTTAACCAAAAATCATTATCAATCAGTTATTAGACCACAATATGAAGATTGATTTTGATTGTAAAGGTAGAATAAAAATGCGTTTGATTCAAAATAAACCAAAAACTTCAAAATTATTGCACTAGCATCCATTATGAGCCAAATGTTTCAAATTAACTTTATTTAAAAAAAATAATAGGCACTTCTTGCAAAGACACAAACTCAACAAAGCTGTGGCACCAAAGATTTGGTCACATCATTTTTGGATATCTCAACACACACCACCATTTTGACAAGGTAAGAGGATTTCGACCTCTTAAACAAGGTACATATAAATGTCAAAATTGCTTAGCAGGAAAATAACATAGAGCTCCATTTTAGAATAGTACATATAGGACCCATGCAAAATTTGATTTGGGGCATACCGATGTATGTGGGCCCATGACACCTAGTCATGTTGGGTTTAATTACTTCATGCTCTTTGTTGACGATTTCTCATGGAAAATATGGGTTTATTGTCTCAAAACCAAAAGTCAAGCCTTTGAAACTTCTGAAAAATTCAAAGTTGTTGAAACAGAAATTGGAATACATTCCCTCTGCTTAGATCGAGAGGGGACTACACCAACAATAAGGTCAAAGCTTTTTTGGAATAAAATGGCATTTGTCACACCAAAATCATGTTGATGAATGGAGAAATTGTACTATCATGGAATGGTACAATGTATGTTAAATGATTCAGGCTTGGCAAAGGAATTTTGGGCAGAGGTAGTCAATAGAGTTCCCATTGCAACTCTTGATGGGGTAATACCACAAAAAACATGGTCTGGGTGAAAGCCATCTATTGCACATCTTAGATTTTTTGGATGCAAAGCAAGTATGCACATTTCTAAAAAGCAGAGAACTAAAATTGATATGAAATTATAAAAGTATATGTTCTTAGGGTACAATGAATAATCACTTAGTTACAGGCTATTGAAACCGAAGACCAATAAAATCTACACTAGTAGGGATGTTGAGTTTTTTGAGAAGAAAGAAGCAGAGGTTCCTTCCACAAACTCACCTAGTGAACAAATCAACCCTATAAAGTAGAAGATGGAAATTCCTCAGATTAAGACATTGATGATGATGGGAACAATGGTGTAGTTTGACCACCCATAGGAACCACTCAATTTATGCCTAAATGGTATATAAGTACACTAAGAGATGCTAAACTAGATGGTATTCTAGACAAATCTACCACTAGACATAGGACTCATAGTATGGCTCAATAAGAGGTCAATTTGGTCTTAATGAGTATAGATGCTGAATATGTTGATACCTATATAGTTGAGGAATCCCTATAGTCAAATCCTATAAAGATTCCATGGATGCAAAACATAAGTCACTGATGAAGAATCAAATAGGGTAGCTTGTAGACATTCCACCAGGGAAGAAGCCAATTGGACGCAAATGGATTTTCAAGTTGAAGTATAAAGCAGATGGTAGTCTAGACAATCACAAGGCAAGGCTAGTTGTAAAGGGGTATGCTAGAAAATAAGGCATTGACTATGATGATACCTTTTCTCCCACAACTAAGATCAAAACTATCAAGATGATTTTTTCTCTAGCTGCATAGTTTGGTTCGAAAGTCCATCAAATGGACATAAAAAGTGCCTTTATTAATGGGGACTTATAGTAAGAATTTTGTATGGCTCAACCATAAGGTTTTTTCATACCAAGAAAAAAAATAAAGTTTTTAGACTCATCAAATCATTTTATGGTCTTAAACAGGGTCCTCAGGCATGGTATATCAAAACTGACAAACATCTCTTGAACCATGGATTCAAAAAGAGTCCATATGATCCAAATACCCACCTAAAATAGTAAAGGGGAGATGGTGATCATTTTTTGTGTAAGTTGATGATCCAATCATCACTGGGAGTTCAATGAAGATGATTGAGTCAACAAAGAAAGATCTAAATTGATCATTCAACATGACATACTCAAGCTTCTACATTATTGTCTTGGTTTGAAAGTTTGGCAAAGAGAAAATCACATCTTTGTGTCTCAACTAAAATATGCCAAGACAATACTCGAGAGTTTTGTATGATGTATTGCAAGCCAATTTAAACACCTATGGACTAGGCCAGACATCAACTATGATGTCAGCTATATCTCTCATGGTTTATGTAAAAACCCAAAGTTTTCCACTGAAAAATAACAAAGCAAATTTTTGAGATACATCAAGGAAACCATCGATTTTGGCCTAAAATATAGAAAAATGATAACTTTTTCTTGACATGATATTTGGATTCAGATCATGCTGGGGTGTGGGTTAGGATTAGGTGCTTAATTTACCATTGAGTGGATTATCAATAAAATTATAATTCTTTTTTATTAGCTTAGACTAATTGTCCTCTCTATCCCACTATTTGTGGGTTGTTTTGCCTGAATGTTTCTTGTAGGGGTAGCTTAGGATCAGTATGCTTTATTTTCATATTTTATCTTTATCCAATAATTCTCATCATATATATATATATATATATATATATATATATATATATGTGATAAGGTAGTGTAATTCCTATAAGAATTGATGCCATTATTGTTTGTATTAATGATCATAATTCCACCCAGTGGTGAGAGCCTAACGGTGTGTGAGCTCAATGCTAGAGGTGGGAGGTCTTAGGGTCCATTCCTCAGGGTGACCTTCTCTATAGCAGCATTCTCACACTAGGCTCCAACATGTCAACTATGAGGGTACTTGATGTAGTGGACTAGCTAGCTCGATGTTCAATGCGATGGGGTTGGTAGGTGGCTTGAAACCTGTGTTGAATACAGCATGGTAGGTCACAATCCATGGCTAGGGATACTCTTCATATCCAATTTTGGCTCTGATTAAATTAACCCTGTTACCCAACATTTTTTTGAGCTAATGAGATATGGGTGAGTTGGTTAAGTGGCTTGGTTTTTTCAAGCCCCAACCAGGTTCAAATCTCTAGAAAGGCATATGAGGTTGGTTGTAGCCATGGTTTATATTCTCGAGGCTGTTAATGGTCATTGGTTATTCTTGAGGCTGGTGGTGGCCATTGTTGGTATTCTTTGGCTAGTTGTGGTTGTTCGTATATTTGGTATATGTGGTAGGTGATCACTTGGGGATCTGGGCCCTTGATTGTGTCCTAGACCACTTCATAGCTCTGGTCAAAAGTGAATATCAAATAAAATAAATAACGATCATAATTCCATTATTAATATAATTCATTCTAATGTTCTGTCAAGATAAACCACTATTAACCATCTAATTTTGATCAATCTTGAGTTGTTATAATATTAACCAAAAGTGAAAGCAAGGCAACTATCAAAATGTAATTTAGATTTTAACTTAACATTTGATAATAAGTATGAAATTTGGCCTTTGCCAAGGAAAATGGGTAATGGTTTGAACTCAAAAATGAGTTTTTGAAAGTTTAAATGTTTTCACTTTTTCTAAAAATAACACAGGCAACCTTGTTGGCCTGCCTTTGAAATGATAAGGACCATTAAAATAATAGTTACGAAAATCACCTAAGAGTACAACCAAGCTAGTTTTTTCTTAGGTCACTAAGTGCAAACACTATTAAATGTTTAAACACCAACCTCATTAAATATTTTGAAAAATAAGGATGGATTGTTTGGTTAGCATGGCATGGAGAATGAGAAATTAATAAATATGGAATAATGAAGGCTGGAAGGGAAATATTGAAAGATTTGAATGCATAAGGCCTGGAGATTGAGTATTTGTGGAAGTAGTGTAATACAATCTTTATTATCTAGAAAATTAATAACCAACAATATTTTAAATACCATCAAGATGAAACAAAATACTTACACAAAAATCATTTGTTTGTAACACCACAGTTGCCTTCAAGAGATGAATGCACACATAGTGGATAGTAATAGACTAAAGTATTTTCAAGTATTAATGAAACCACAATTTAGACACACAAAGAAAGACTAAACAACCAAGGAAAATAGAACAACAAAGAAAATAAGATATCAAAACAAAATAAAATCCAAATTTATATACAGGTAAAGGAAAATAGTCGCTCATAAATTTATCCATTCTAAAAAAATCCAATGCAAAACAAATCTAATGATCATAAAATGTTGAAAAACAATGAGCATGGAAAAATAATTTCACTTGCATCGAACGTATATGGCTGTAATAAATTTGACATCTCTATTATAGCTGCAAAATTAAGTTAAAAATCATTGAGACAACTTTTATAAAGGAATTGTAGATAGAGATAGTCAATAGAGTTCTCATTGTAACTCTTGATGGGGTAACACCATAGGAAGCATGGTCTGGGTGAAAGCCATCTATTGCACATCTTAGATTTTTTGGATGCAAAACAAGTATGCACATTCCCAAAAAGCAAAGAACTAAAATTGATATGAAATTAGAAAAGTATATCTTTTTAGGGTACAATAAATAATCACTCAGTTATAGACTAATGAATCCAAAGACCAATAAAATATACACTAGTAGGGATGTTGAGTTTTTTGAGAAGAAAGAAGCAGAGGCTCCTTTCACAAGCTCACCTAGTGAACAAATCAGCCCTATAGAGAAAGTAGATGAAAATCCCTCAGATGAAGACAATGATGATGATGGGAACAATGGTGCAGCTCCACCACCCATAAGAACCACTCAATGTATGCCTAAATGATATATAAGTACACTAAGAGATGCTAAATTAAACGGTATTCCTGACACATCTACCACTAGAAATAGGACTCGCAATATGGCTCAAAAAGAGGTCAATTTGCTCTTAATGAGTATAGATGTTGAATTTGTTGAGTCCTATACATTTTAGGAATCCCTACAATCAAAATCCTAGAAAGATTCCATGGATGTAGAACATAAGTCACTGATGAAGAATCAAATAGGGTAGCTTGTAGACCTTCCACTAGGGAAGAAGCCAATTGGTTACAAATGGATTTTCAAGTTGAAGTACAAAGCAAATGGTAGTCTAGACAATCACAAGGCAAGATTGGTTGTAAAGGGGTATGCTAAAAAATAAGGCATTGACTATGATGATACTTTTTCTCCCACAATGATGATCAAAATTATCAAGATGATTTTTGCTCTAGCTATAGAATTTAGTTGGAAAGTCCGTCAAATGGATGTAAAAAGTGCCTTTATTCTTGGAGACTTACAATAAAAAGTTTGTATGACTTAACTGGAAAGTTTTTTCATACCAAGAATATAAGATAAAGTTTTTAGACTTGTCAAATCATTGTATGGTCTCAAACAGGGTCCTCTATCAAAATTGATGAACATCTCTTAAACCATGGATTCAAAAAGAGTCCATATGATTAGGTGCTTAATTCACCATTGAGTGGATTATTAATATAATTTTAATTCTTTTTTATTAGCTTAGACTAGTTGTCCTCTCTATCCCACTATTTGTGGGTTGTTTTGCTTGAATGTTTCTTGTAGGGGTAGATTAAGATCAATATGCTCTATTTGCATATTTTGTCTTTATCCAATAATTCTCATCATATATATATGGATGTGATAAGGTAATGTAATTCCTAGAAGAATTGATGTCAATGTTTGTAATAATGATCATAATTCCACCCAATGGGGATAGCCTAGCTATGTGTGAGCTGAGTGTTAGAAGTGGGAGGTCTTTGGATCCATTTATCAAGCTAACTACCTCTATAGCATCGTTCCCACACTAGGCTCCAACAGATCAATTGTGAGGGTACTCGATGCGATGGACTAGTTGGCTTGATGTTCAATGTGATGGGGGTCTGTAGGTGGCTTGAAACTTGTGTTCAATACGTGGCAAACCACAATCCATGGCTACGGCTACTCTTCCTAGCTAGTTGTGGGTCCGGTTAAATAAAACCTATTACCCAACATTTTTTTTTGAGCCAATGAGATGTCGGTGAGTTGGTTAAGTGGTTTGGTTATTTTAAATCCCACCCAGGTTTAAATCTCTGGAAAGACATATGATGTCAGTTATAGCCATAGTTTATATTCTTGCGGCTGTTAATGGTCGTTGGTTATTCTCGAGACTGGTGGTGACCGTTGTTGGTATTCTCAGATTAGTTGTAGCTATTGTTGGTATATTTGGTAGATGATTATTTAGGGATTTGGGCCCCCAATTGTGTCCTAGATTCCTAGCTCTGATCAAAAGTGAATATCTATAAAATAAAAATAAAAAATGATCATAATTCCATTATTAATATAATTCATTCTAATGTTCTATCAAGATAAACCACTATTAACCATATGATTTTGATCAATCTTAAGTTGTTAGAATATTAATCAAAAGTGAAAGCAAGATTACTATCAACAAGTAATTCAGATTTTAACTTAACATTTGATAATAAGTATAACATTTGGCCTCTGCCAAGGAAAATGGGTAATGGTTTAGACTCAAAAATGAGTTTTTGAAAGTTCAAATGTTTTCACTTTTCCCTAAAAGTAATGGGGTAGTGCAAATTTTAGTAATAATACAAGCAACTTTGTTGGCTTGTTTTTGAAACGAGATTGGATTACAAAATAATAGTTACCAAAATCACCTCAGATTACAAGCAAGCTAGTTTTATCTTAGGTCACTAAGTGCAAACCCTGTTAAATGTTTAAGCACCAACCTCGTTAAAAATTTAAGAAAACAAAGATGAATTGTTTGACTAGCATGACATGAAGAATGACAAATTAATAAATATGAGATAATAAATGTTGGAAAAGAAATATTGAAAGAGTATTTATGTAAGCAATGTAATCCATCCTTTATTATCTAACAAATTGATAACCAACAATATTTTAAATACCATCAATATAAAACAAAATACTTAAAAAGAAATTTAGACACAAAAAAAAAGACTAAACAACAAAGGAAAACAGAACCAAAAATAAAATAAAATAGCAAAATAAAATAAAATAGCAAAATAAAATAAAATCCAAATTTATATACATGTAAAGGAAAATAGTCACTCATAAATTTATCCACACTTAAAAAAATCCAATGCAAAACAAATCTAATGATCATAAAATGTTGAAAAACAACGAGCATGGAAAAATGATTTTTGACTTCCATCATCTCTATCATAGATGAATCATCATCATCAAATCAACAATCATAAGAGAATCTTCATAAAATTTTGGATTTGATTTGAGAACATCGTGAACATTAACAAAATCATAAGGATAAAGAACATTTTTAATGAGAAAGCAATAATATTTTTATCTAAGAGACTTTTCAATATCCAGATCGAGATCCACAAGTTCATGGATTTTCAGAGCATCTACAGTCTCTTCTATATCAGGATTCGAAAGAAAATCAAAAGTATTTTCTGCTGGAAAAAAGCTATTACCAACAAATCATCAGAATTAGGAATAATGACTTTGCTGGATAGTTGATTGAGAAAATCAAATGCATTCCTTGCCAGTGTGGAATTATGATGAAAACAATGGGGTTGTGCCAGTTCTTGATATAATAAAGAATCTAAATTTTGATCTAAATCAAAATGTTCCAGAATTTGACAAGACAAAGAATCTGAGAGAAATGATCTAATTATTGATATATAACATTTTCAGTATTAGATGCCATGGTTTTATCATAAATAAAGAAGACATTAAACCATATTTCTAGATTTGGGTGAGGTCTGTTTTAGATGAAATGGGTCACAAAATTCCACTCTCATAAAACATCATTTGGATCATGATTAAGCAAATACATTGCATATAACAAGTTATTAAAATAGTAATCAAAATTTAGGCATCTATTGAATACTAAGGTAATCATGGCAATAAATTCTAGTGACTAGTTATGGCCATCAGCTAATAAAATGATAAAGTCACTTGAAAAACAAAATGTGAAATATTTAAAGGAAGAAAGATTAAAAATTATCCCCAACCAACTCACTAAATTCATTGATGTTAAAAATTGTAGTGTTCAACTAATCAACCCTTTCGTCTATCATGAAGGTCAAATTGAAACATGAACAATTTAATTATAGGGACTTAGAAACCAAAAGATTAATTTTTAGGGTTGAAAAGGTAGTTTAAATTTAGGTGCAAAATATTTCAAAGAAATTAAGACTTAGTAGGATTGAAGAAATTAAATCAATCAACATATAATATTGACTCAAATATAAATAAACTTATCACAAAGATCACTTCTTGAAAATCAATAAGTATCGACATATTCTTCCAAAATAACTTCACTCAAAATAATATCATGCTTTATAACTGAAACACTTCACTTTAATACATACTCCATTCTCATATTTGTATTTCACATTCATATCTAATGATCATATTTCACTTTTAGATTCGTATATTGTTATTGACCAAATAACAGAGGGAATCCTATAAATAAGGAAACCTCTTGAATGGTCAAATTTATATGTTTTCATTGTTGGGTCATTTTATGATCCGAAGTTTGTTTACTTATATTGAATATATTATGAAATTATTTCTCTCTGTCCAGGGTTGAACAATGGTATCAGAGTGAGGCAATTTGATTTGAAGAGAATAATAAGCAAAGACAACATTTTTGAGATGAAACCAACAGAAATCATGTGGTAAGATGCATTAAATTGGAGATCAACAACAATCAAAACTGATGCCTTCATAAAGAAGTGCTTCACTATAAATTTGCCAAATAGAGGTTGTACGGATGTTTTAGGGGCTACAAGTGAAGTTCGATCCAGTGAATAGCAGTTGGTAATATATTTTTTGGTGTAGGGTCAGATAAAAATTTATCTAATTGACTTTTAAACTTGTTTCCTATGTACAACGATCATGAAAAATTCTTCTATTCTATATGTATAATTTTGTACGATGATTTTGACAAATGTGATCCCTAGAATTTGTAGGGTACAAATAAGGTGCAACTTTATGACAGTAGAATTGCACAACTATACGACAATTTAAAAAAAATTTGAAAATATATTGATTCTCTGGTATAGTACAGTGCAACTTGGTTTAGAAGATTATAAAAAGTTTTATTTTCATTTACCTATGGGCTCTACGAGGTTAGCATAGTGCAGTCCTCTTTTATGCAAAGAAAAATATATATTTTTACTTTACATCTATTTAGTCAAATATATATTAAATATCTTGCTTCTTTGTATTCAAATTCAATAATGGCAAGTTGGATAGGATATATTTTGTTTGTCACTTGTTCAAAAAGGTTAGGGGTTATTTGGTGTATCTTTTGATCAAATTTATTTTTTGTTCTTATTTTTTTTTGTATAAAGGGGGTTATAAGTGGTGGAAAAGCTATTTTTTGGTGCAATAAAGATGTAATTATTTTTTAAAAGTCATAAAATCTTTGTAATCAAAATCTATTTAGTGGGTCAAAGCCAAACCCCAATAGATTTCATTGTTTTGATAGCATCATATCAAAAATTGTGAGTTTAATCTCTAAAAATAGATGATTAACATAAAAAAACTACAAGGAATGGTCGATGAATATAGAAAACACACTTATTTTTAATGATTTGTAAAAAATAACTGAAAAAGAAACCACACCATTAACTGAAGCTGCCAAATTGCTTAAGTTTCAAAGGCATGATAAACATGCCCTTGCTTTATTGAAATCATCATGTTTAGCTCAGGTAACTACCCATATTGAAGCCATTAAATGTAATACCTATAAAGCTTGGAAAGTGTTAAAATATCTATATGACAAAAACCCTGTCTATAACGAGATTGATATCTTAATGCAGTTGCTTAATAATAAACTTAGCATTGATGAAGATGTATATGAATATCTCTCTCTCATAAAAATATTAAAATAAGAATACTGCACAATCGGTAGAAAGATAGATGATGACATGTTGATTTCCATTACATTGAATGGCCTTAGTTCTACATACACCAATTTTGTTGAAATACTACAATTTAATGATAAGCTTAATGGTGTCACATTTGACTCTATTTGTGATTTATTGACTCAACATGAGCGATAATTTGAAAAGAAGAAGAGTATGCCTATTGAAGAGACTTACTATACAAAGAACATGTCCCATCATAGAGATCATCTCCATGTACAATGATAGTTTCAGAAGCATTCTTTGAAACACTCTCCAAGACACTCTTTTAGTCATTCTACGAGACACTCTCCACACCATTCTAGATAGTCTCCACAACATTCTCTTTAACACTCCCCAAGATCTTCAAAATGCAAACATCACCATAGACATTCTTCTCCTTCCTATGGTTCTTCTAGTGATTTAGCTTCTTCTAGATCTCATCATCACAATACAAATTATAGATGTTTCAAATGTGGTGGTATTGGACATCTTGCAGATGTACATCCTTCACGATGACCCTGCTCTCCACATAAAAAGAAAGCTAAGGTAAATTATGTGGATCATTCTAACGGTTAGATATTTTGGTTATTCTAGCTATTCCAATTATTTTGACACTTCCTCTGATTAGGAGGCATCCTATATATCCAAAGTCTACGATCGCAATGGATTTGATAGCTTGTTTTGAGTGATAAGTGATTCACTCATCTTGTGCAAGATACTAGGCTCAAGATTGGGATTTATTATAGAAGTAGTTTTTTGGCTTGTGTTTTTATTTTCAATTCCATTTTTGGCTTTTTATATCTGGTATTCATGATATGGAACAAAATTTGTTTGTTTGATTTTATTTCTCTCGTTTCACAACTTATCACCTCTCGTCTAATAGGGGGAGAAGATATAACATTGGTTGGTATTTGATCAGTCATCGATGGCAATATGAGTTGATAGGGGTTGCTAGCACCAATAGTGTTGAGCAAAGGTTATCAATATTTTTTGGACATCAAGGAGATGTACCATACATATTATGAGTTGGTCATTGATGGGATTCTAGGTGAAGCCTTATGTGGATTGATGTATTTATGCAAGCTTTGATTGTGTTCTACTGGAATACAATATGATGATCACAGGAGATGAGCAGGCCTTGATCATGTTCATCAACCTTTTATGCCACAACTCACAAGTTAGGCTTCCGTATGGAGCGACATTGGTTTTGATCAATACTAAGATGTATAATACACCAATTATAGTTGTTTTAAATTTTCTTTGATGACTTCAAAGTCATTGCTCTAGTGTTTTTATTATATACCTCTTTGAATTAAGGGGGAGTTTGTTGGGTCATTTTATGATCAAAAGTTTGCTTAGTTAATTATTTATTTAGTTTATTAAATTTTTTTTGGGTTAATTGAAACCCATTAGTTGGTTTCTTTATAACCAACTTGAGTAAATTTTTTAAAGCTTACAAATGTCCAAAAATAAATTATATGCTTACATTGAATATATTATGAAATTATTTCTCTCTATCCAGGCTTGAACATTCATTCTATGGATATAACTATATATATTAGCAATAATTTCTTGCATACATCTGATAAATATTGATCAAATCATTGTGCAAGGCATTAGTAATTGAGTTATTAATGTGCAAAGGCATTCGTATAATATTTATTAACAGTGAACACTAAACTAAAACAACAATGTAAAACAACCACAACAAAGAGGTGGCTGAAAGTAAAGTGAAAAAATGAAAGATAAAACTGAAAAGAAAGACTAATGACATACACCAACAATAGATTAACAAAATGAAAATAAACTAACATAATACAAAGTAAATCAAAGATCAGATTTAATGTACATGTTATATAGGTCAGTGTAAAGTACAAATTTAGAATACAAATAAAAAAGAAGTCATGTAAAATAAAAATAGATAAAGAGGTTTTTATTGTTAGACAACTGAACAATAATTTATAATGAAAACTATTTATTTGAACAAGACTAAAGAATCGGTTATATCTTTCAAGGAACAAATGTCTATTGTACAACTCTTGCATTAACTGTTCATTAGTAGATGGAAAGTAAGACACTGTTCCCAAACATATAACTACAAATATCATATAGTCATCAAATTATTAATCTCATAATATCAAATAGGTAATCAATTAAATGAGTAATAAATGTGGATATACCTTAGTACTTTGAGCATTTTTATTTTCCCACCAGAGCAAAAACCATTTGATCCTCCTTCAACCAAACCTGACATAGAAATGTTCTAACAAAATTTACACAAAATAAAAGTAAGATGTAGAGTCTAGCATACTACAGAGCTTCCTAATACCTAAATGTGATCTCTTTCACAATGTTGTCTTCAAATCCTTTTAAAACTTCAAAATTTAGTTAGTTAAACTTGAATTTATAACTATCTTTTAAATTGGATTCAATTTTTTAAAAAATGGCTTTGCTTTAAAATAATGAAATTTAAATAATATATCACACTATTTAAAATTGATTTATTAAAGTAATTGGTATTTAATAATAATCAAAGTGACTATGAGATGGGAATCCAAAGAAGGTCAATTCGATTGTTAGTGAATATACATCCAAACAATTGAGTGATACTAACACCGTAAGCTTATCAACTATGTTTGAGAAAAACTAAGTTAAATATGAATCAAATAAAAGACAAAGCATGTATATTTTTACCTTCCTTGAAAGACTTCCTTTTCTTGCTAGATCGAAGAGGTATGTTCTTAGATTATATAACTAGATTTATTTGGCGATATCGAATCTACATGTGGACAACATCTCCCCTTGTCTACACTTGATTTGGATTGAGAATTGGGTTGGGAATTTTGAAGCTCCTTAGGTATTTTGGAAGAGTAAGTTTATATTCAAGAAGATTGTCTATAATAGAAGGGGGACCTTTAATTTATATACTTGTTCAATCAATGAGGATTGTCTCTCTTGATCTTCAAATGGATGGCTAGGAATGACTCCTCACCCTCATCAATGTTTGAGGTTGGAAATGTAAGAGGGTATATTTAAAGAAATTTGGAATGTGGAATAGATTTGGAAGAAATGTGCAATTATTACCTATTTTGGAGTGTGTAAGAGAGTGTAAGAGCGATGAGTGTTTAAGAAGGTGTAAGATAGTGTAAGAACATGTTTGCACTCCTCTCCTTTTCCATTGAATCTCTCATGTGATGTCACCAAGATGGGGCAATAAAAATGTTTTTGATTTTAGATAATAAAACTTTCCAAAAAGCCATGAAATTTTGCATTAGAGAATGTTTAGGTTAATTAATTAGGTAATTAATTAAGCATAGAGGAATGGTGGCCTTTTACAATATTCTTTTTTCCAATTAAATGTTCATTTAATTGTCTCATAATAAAATTTGCAAAGGGTCAATTTTACTTAGGGCACATTTGATAAAATTGATGTGACATTACAATGCATTACCCAATTAGGAAAGTGTTATCGCTAATTTCAGATTAAATTGATAGTTGCATGGGTAAATTGGATCAATTAATGATTTCTAGTTAAATTTATGGGTGAATAAAATAAAACTATTCTGATTGGAATTTAGACATGAAAGTGGTGAAAATGAAGTGTCTACATTTTCCCCCTATTTGAAGGCATTGTGAGACACAAGGCAAAGTAACTTCTTTTCAACTAATAAAAAATTCATTAATAATAATTTTTTTAAAGATTGAAGAATGATATATTGATAATCACTAAATTTATGGGACAACATGTTCAGAGTGATGCCCTAGAGGGATCTTGATAATCCCTTAATGCCCCCTCGAGGGAATAGTCAGAGAAATATTAAAATAGACAGACTCTCAAAATGAATTAAAAACATGATCCACAGTAGAAGAGGTCAAAATATAGAGGTATATAAAAGAAACAAAATGAAAAATGGTCAATAGAGCTAGAAATGGGCCTCTGAGGAAGAAAATAATGATAATGGGGAGTACGAGGTAAAATTTTAATTTGTAAATTATATATTCATCCTTGGGGGTAGAAACTATTCATTATTACCCAAACCTTTTGAAGATTTGACCTCTGGTTCTATGCAAGAGATAGCAATGAAGAATGGTTCAATGACCATGACAGAGGTATCTTAGTGAGTGGGTTCAAGAGCATAGGCGACCATAGGAGCATGAGCAGCTAGTGAGTAAACTTCTCTTTTACTAAATTTTTATTTTAAGTGCATTTATGGCTAGGAATAATTAGAAATTGGTGAATCTAACGATTTCGTATAAAATTAGAAATTAAAATTTCACATATGAAAATGGTAGAAACACCACTCAACATGGTAAAAATGCCAGTCTAAATGATAGTTTTACCAAAATGGTGAAAATGTGACAAAAATGGTGGAATCACCATTTTGAGGTGGGAATTACCTAAATGACATAAATGTTGAAATGGAAAAAATGCCCTAAAAAGCAACAAAATTGACCTATAAAATGGTGGAAACATAGGAAGGTAAGAGATTGGAAAATTAGAAAAAGATTAGGCCTTATTGAAAAGAAGTGTTTGATTTGGTTGAAGCACAAAATGATAGAATTTAGTCAGAATGATAGTTTTACAGAAGAATAGATTAAATTTTCTTTGTATATATGTTAGTTAGATCGAATAATGCTGATAAAATTAGCAATTTGTGCTGACTTATCTTTGCTTGTAGGAGTGGATCAAGGTATTGGTCATGCATGAGCATCATTCACATTATCTATAGACAGGGTAGATCTAGACTAAGGAGACATGGTGATTTTTGGAGGATGTGGATCTAGTATATGTCACCCACATGCCCACAATTAGAGAAGATAGAGCCCACCTCCTTATACTCATTGAGAGATGGCACTTAGAGACGTCTACTTTCTACTTGCCCATAGGGGGCCACAGTCAAACTAGAGGATGTGTGGTAGATTTTTATATTACCGATGAGAAGGAGAGCACTATACTATACTAGCCCCTTAGGGTGATAATCTTTGGTAAAGGATTTGATGAGTCATATAGAGGTGTCGATGGTATATGGGATAATCAACTTTGATTTTCTTGAGACACCAATAGATATATGACTATATGACTTACCATGATAGGCACCCTCACCATTAGTGCAGATTGACATAGAGGTTATTATGTTTATGGCCATTGTCAATAGCATCCTACTTTATGACAAGAGTGGTTGATATTTATATATGGTCCTGGGTGGGATGATCAGAGACATGATTGATCGGACCATAACCTTTGCTTGGGGGTCAACTATATTAGACCAAAGATACAAATATATTCACATAGCTGTATAACAGGGCAGTTAGATCATTGGTGCATCTACATTATTCCAAGTCTGGACTTGGGATCACATTGCTATTGAGTGACCAGTAGGTCTGAGATGGGTATAGGGTCTAGAGGATCATGTGGCATTTGGATGGGCTCAAATAGGTGTTGGTTTAAGAGGGCATAGATGGGATGATAACCAGTACTAGAGAGCGATAGATGACATAGTAGATGAGGACTTTATCTAGCAACATATCTATGATTTTAGATTTAGTGGTGGCTTGATGGTTACTATATGAGGTTTATAACCATGAGATGTTTCATTATTGGTTGATAGGTACACATTACTGAGGAGTATATGCCATATTGGGTTCAACACCATTTTAGTATGCAACAGGATGTCTCAGATGGTGCATGCTTCTTTGCACATGTCTAAAGAGATCAATGTAGTGATGCTACTTATATACATGTATGTTATCATTTGAGATACATAGGGTTGTAATAGTTTTTTTGGGATTATAGAGGGGGCCTAATAGATGCAAGAGTGATAGTGGCATACATGACATGGTGGGACCATGTTTGACCAAAGAAATTGACAGTGCCTTAGGGTACCCTAAGACATGCAGTGCCACCATAAGTACTAAGATAGGGATAGGGTCACCACAAATGGATGTGGATTCATAGGATGAGGTCAGTGGTATAGGTGATAGCATCTTAGACCTAGGGTAAAATATTGAGATTAGAGGGACACAATACATGACTGCCCATGATACATAGATGGGGAAGAGGGACCTATGCTAGGTGGGTATGTCAGGTACAACTAGAGAAGGTAGGGATATGGATATGCAAGAGGAGGAGATTACTGTGTGGGTGGATGAGATAGCTGGCCTACAACATAGAGTGACCCAATTTTAGTAGCCGGTGACAAACAAAGATAGATAGGTCATGACCTTGTAGTTAGAGATTGCCTCACTAAAGGTAGAGGTAGCTTAAATGATAATGATTCAAGGCTAGAGAGATAGGGCTAGGTAATATGTGAATAGGATTTGTAGGAAGTGAGATACAATGCATGATGCACTTAAACATCCATATCTATCTCATATTTTTCTTGAGAGCCATTAGGCTAAGGATGAGACAACTTACTATTGCAACTTGTATAAGTGAGCCATACTGACAAAAGGTAGGGCACCTAATTTTGAGATTTATGTAGAACATAGAATAAATTTTAGATATACAAGGTTGAGGACACACCACAATTCAACCTCAGGGTAGTCATTAAATTAGCTACCACTTCCCCCACCACCAAGGCCCATGGGGAGACCACATCAGACATAGAGGAAAGGAGAGAATACAGGGCATGAAGATACATAGATTCAAAGTTGATTAACTTGTGATGATAGCTCTTTGTATTTTGTATTATGATTTGTATATATTTGTGATGTATATGACATTATTCTTGTGAGATATATGACATGCATTTTTGATCTTACTTATGTACATGAACTCCATATATATGATGTTCTTTTTGATTCAATAGTTTTATTACCTCATGATGATATAATAAATATGTGATTGGATTTTGATTGTATTCATATTGCTAGTTACTATTCATGCTGATATGGATATTTTAAAATATTTATTTTCCATCATTCTATTGTTTGATCATTGTAGATATGGATGAGTAGCAAATGTGATTGATTTTCATTACTTGTATTGTATATGTGATATGATACAACTTGGCATGAGCTATTGATATTGGATCATGTTAAAAAATGTTGATGAATTTTTGTATATGCTCATTTGTGGATATGTATTATGAGTAGCATATATATTAGCCATGTTGTTCAGTTGATTGTGTTGTGAATAGTAGACAAGGATATTTATTGTCATGGCATTGCTTGTTAGACTGCCAAGACTTAATTTTTGATTCTACATTTGACATTATGCACCATAATTTTAAATGAATCATGATAACATTAGATGTCATAAGTGAAATAACTTGATTTAAATACAAATGTAAATAACTTAGGATCAAGATATAAAGAATTAATCCCTAATTGTAAAATATAATGCAATAAACCAAATGCAATAGAGGAAAATAAAACAAAATGAAACACACCAACCAACAAGCAAACACACAATAATTAAGCAACAATCAAGTAATTACTTGACCATTTGTGTGTGTGTGGAAATAAGGCATTAATCTTTGGTGCTGTTTCGAAGGGAAGAGAAATGTCAAATACGGCTTTGGACAATGTTGGTATGAGGGGGAATAGAATAATAGGGAAGAGATGGCTGAGATGACATGTGATGCCCCTTGCATCCAAGTGTTGCCTACATAGTCCATTGTGGAATTTAGGCCAAATGTAGTTCTCATAGGAAAATAAGAAAGGTAATGATAAGATGTAAGGTGTAATTGATAGATTAAAAGGGGAGGGACTCGCAAAATGGTGAGAACATTTAAATGATTGGCTCACAAAATAGCGAATGCATGGAATGGTTAGATCATAAAATGGTGAATGTGTGGAATGGTTAGGGAAATGAGGATGGTGGTAAGAGTGTCCAAGTTATCCCTAGAGATCCCATATATCTAAGTGTTTCCTACATAGTTCATGCAAAACTCAGGCCAATGTAGTATAATGAAGAAATGATGATGGCTGATTGGAAATGTTATTGTTTGGATAAGAGGTTCTCACCTATGAGATTATTTAAATGTAATGGGAGGGTTACCCATGTCAGACTTCAAATAATTCCACCTAGGACATGATGATAAACTATTCAAATATCTTTCTTGGTTTGGCCTTTTCAAGTTTTAAATATTTGGTGACTTTATATTTCTCATGGAGATTTTAAATCCTTTTTTGATTATTAGAATTTTTAGGATTTTCAAGTGTTTAGGGTTTTTTGAATGTTTAGCATTTTTAGAATAAAATATTTATAGGAATATTTGGAAAGTATAATACACAAAGGGGATAGATGCAAAGGTACAAAGAAACTGTCTAGCAAAGGCAAAAAACATCTTTGGATATGGGTTCCAATGGCTAACTCTCAAAATGGTGAGTACATGGATAATAATGCTCGTAAAATGGTGAGAGTGTGGATTAAAATTATCAAAAAATATAGAGCGTGTGGGTTAAAATGCTCACAAAATAGTGAGAACATGGCTTAAAATTCTTAAAAAAATAGTGAGAGTGTGGTTTAAAATGATCATAAAATGGTGAATGTGCCTTAAAAAGCTCACTAAACAGTGACAATGTGGCTTAAAATGTTTGAAAAATGGTAAGAACATGGCCTAAAATTCTTAAAAAAAATGATGAGAGTGTGGATTAAATTAATCGAACAATAATGGGAGTGTGGATGTGGGGATGGCCAAACTGATCTAAAAAATAGAGCATTGCCTACATAGTATGAATGGACCTCAAGCCATTGTAGTTCAACCTACAATGAAAGACACCACTAATCAACAACAGGTTGGGATAAGAAGATAGGAAAGTGGGAATAATGGTATAAGACTTGGAAAATTTTTAAAGATGCAATTTCAGGGACCACTGCACAAGAAAACCATGTCAAAGTGCTCTAAAATACTACTTTCAAGGATGTGCTAATGATGACCAAATCTAAATCACCTACTAAATCTTTCTCTGAATTTGACATGTGAATTGAATTTATCTATAAACCAAAATCAAGATCAAAATGGTAATAGGATGGGGAAAAATAAGGGAATGAATTAATTATAAAATGAATTAAGGACAAGTGATAGGGCATGCCCCCAAGTGGGGGTCCTCATAGATAATGTTCAATCAAATCAAGTCTAAAAATGCTTGAGATGCAAAACATTCATGGGTTCATCCAACTCTTGCCCATATGGTGTAGCAAACTTGTATGCTCCAAACCTATAGCTAGCCATAATAATGAATGGTCCAAACCAATTAGGCTCAAAATTTCCCTTCATTTCACACTCTCATTGGTATTTTTCTGATTCTCTTTCAGCACAAGATCATCAAGTTCAAACTATTTAGGTTTGATGTGATTCTTATAGCTATGGCATAACCTATTCTGATATGCTTAGAGATTATTCAAGATTTCTACCTATTTTTCATTAAGTAATTGCATTTATTTTAACTGAGAAAATCTATACTCATCATCTATGATATCCTAAAATGAAATGTGTAAGGAAGGTAACTCGATCTCAATAGGGAGAATAACTTTAGTGTCATAAGTTAGGGAATATGGTGTGGCTCATGTGGGGGTTTAGGTATTAGTACAATAGACCCAATGAGTGATAAATAATTTCAAGTTCAAATCATGTTCAACAGTGTTAAAAATATTCTTAATAATTTTTATAATGGTCTTGTTATATGCCTCAACTTAGCCATTGCCTTGGGGAAAATAAGGAGTGGAAAACTGTTGTTTGACAGGGTATTAGGTACAAAGTGCCTTTAACACCTTATTTATCAAGGACTTTCCTTTTTTAGAAATGATATTAGAGGGAATGCCATAATGGTAGATGAGGTGATTCAAAGTGAATTTGGAAATTTGCTTACTAATTATGTAAATGAGAGTAATTACTTAGACCCACTTAGTAAAATACTCGGTCACAATGAGAATGCGTGATGAGCTCAGAATATGGCTCATTATTGACATGTTATTTTCATCAATTCATCTCTCTAAGGATATTATCTTATGCAAATCATAGATTGTTAGATAGCTATTACATGGAAAGTAGATATTTGTCTTGTTTATATTGAACCAAAGACCAAACCTTTACTTTGTCATTAATGTCTAATACATAGCATGTTTTAGTGATTTTTGTTGTGAAAAATACTCAAGAAGAAGACACATGCGATGTATAGTGAAAGTTCAATTTTTGGTCTCCATCTAGAATAACTACAAACTCCACAGGGTTATTTCTATGGACTCTTTAGGCTTGTTTCTATGGAATCTACAGGCTTGTTTCTATGGACTTCGTAGGTTTGTTTCTATGAACTCTACAGGCTTGTTTCTACAGACTCCATAGGATTATTTTTATGAACTCCACAGGCTCATTCCTACTGACTCTGCAAAGTCAATTCTATGGATTCTATAAAGATAAAGCTATAAATAGGGAATCTGGCAGCCAGATAAGATGAGAGAGAATCATTCCAGTTGGAGTCAAATGAGGAAGATACCTGCCTATTATTTTGTAGGATTTGATTTTGATAAAGTTGTATATATTTGGATCTTAGGTCTATTATAGGATAATATATCTATTTCATCAGAATAATTTGATCTCTTGGAAATCCAATCTCCTATCTTTGGATGAGTAGATCGACCAAGGAATCCTATTTCTTTGCATCCTATTTTGAGTTGATTGTATTAGTATAAAAGGTAAAACTCAGGAAAAAAATTAATCAATGCTGGAAACTGAAGTGATAATTCATAAAACTGAAATGATTATAATCTAGCTAAAACGTATAATATGCTTATATGTATTTATCCTCTATTCTCTAATAATTTTGTGTACGATACTTATGTTATGTTCTATTAACTCTTTATTATAACTAATTAGAATCTTATTAATGTTTGCATTTATTCATAAAAACATCAAAACAAATTCACAGTTTAAAAGGCATTTCCTTATTCCAAAGTCATTTTTGTTCTAAACAAAGTGTGTTTTCTTTTACAACAAACGTGTGAAGCAAATTTCCTTTTTAAGTTAAGAGTGTGATTTTAATTTCCACGCAAGCGTAAATAGGAGTGTGATTTTACTTTCAAGAAAAAGAGTCAATTTATTTGATTAAATATTTACATCTTTTCCTTTACAACAAAAGAGTGAATCAAGTAGTTTAGGACACATTTATTTCATTAGTCAGAGTTAGAATAGGACCATTAAAAACCCCCACAAGTAGAATTTTAGATCTACCATCCTACACCTTACTGCAGATAGCTTTGGACACCAGCCCTAGTTGATAAGACATCAATTGAACATTGATTAAATGAAGAGTTAAATGACACTCGTCATTTTTGGCACCATTGTCAAGGACACAAGGTGTTAGTAAGGTAATAATTATTGGTTTAGAGTAAAAAAAAATTGTAAAAAACCATAAAAATTTAATAAATTGATGTACTATCCTAGAGACTCTAAAGGATGATTCATCCCAAAATTTCCACCAAGAATACAAGTTGAAACTCCTTCAACATCTCTGAGTAGTGAACTAAAAGTTACGAGTGAAACCTATCTACAAGAATCTTCAGAAACTTGGATATAAACCAGGCCATTGCCACAAACAAGCCCCATAGGACAAATTCCTCAGGATCAATCTCTTGCAGGAAGACATTATTTATAAATTGCCAAGGACTTAGAAGAAGCATTTCAAAAATCCATAGCTAATGAAAATTTTGAGAACTTTGAACAACCCATAACTGGCACCACAAATATTTAGTGGAAAGATCATCCTAGCTTTGAAACATCATTAGAATAAGAAAATATGGCTCTTCAACAAAATCAACAACTTGCACAACCAAGAAGGACTTTTTCCTTTCCTATTGTTGGAGATCTTAATGATCATACCCCCATGAAAAATATTTCACTAGCTAATCTACCAAATTTATGGGGAAGATCTACAAAAGATTCTGATCAATTTCTATTTGAGTTTAAGGTGATATGTCAAACATGTGATTACATAACAGATAGTCAAAAATTAAAACTATTTCCCTCTACACTTAAAGATGCAGCTATGAGATGGTTCATGGGTTTACCTATCGATTATATTAGAACATGGGATGACATGGAGACATAATTCTTAAAAAAGTATCAATATTACTATCGAGTATGAGAAAGAAAATAGAATTTCTTCAAAATCAAACATAATGAGGATGAATCTTTAGAGGATTATTTGGATAGATTCATGTTCACTCATAAAAGAAGTAATTATCCAATTACTGAAGAAGTTCAGAAATTGGTTTTCTTAAAAGGGTTGGATGAAGATACTAGAGATGCCTTAAATTTGATGGGAGGTGGAGATATAAATAAGTTAGATTTTGATTAGATTTTTGAGCTTTGTACCAACTACTCTCGAATAAAACTCAGAATTAGGAGAGGAAGGTTTGAGAAATATAATGAAGTGGGTAAGCTAATGGAAGAATTTGACAATCTAAAGATAGATATTCTGGTTACACTAAATAGTACTTTGGATGGCCTTCAAGTTAAGGCAAATGCAATAGAACCCTTAGCAATTTACTATCCTATGTGTAGACAAAAACATGCCCTTAGAGACTGCTCCCTAGATAAAACCAATGTTTCATCATGTGGGATCTGTGATGCAACAAATCATGATACTAAACATTGCACCCTTTTGCTTATTTTAAAAAATCAAATGAAAACACAAGTTCAGTCCACTGAAGAAGTCAATTATATCCAGAGATAAAAATTTTCCCCACAAAACCAAGCTCAAGGACAATTTAATGCAAGAAACCCAATTAATCTATGGATGACACCATGGAATGTTTCAATTCCTTCACCTTTTTGGAATCAACCCCAAATTCTATCAATCCAAAATCCATGGGTAGGATAAGATTGGATTCCAACACCTCCATGGATGGTGCCACAACCACAAAAATGGGTATCAAAACACTAATGGGTTTTAGAGCAATATCAACAATGGAATCCACAGTGGAACCTATAACAACAATTCAGCTAATCAAGAAGACCACTTCAACAACAAACTATTATGCTACCCCCAGTTATTTAGTAACAAGGACAAATCAATCAACCCTCAATGCTTGTATAACTAATAGAAAATCCAAAAAATAAACAACCAACACCTATTTAAATTAATGAGCAAAAAGAGACAATGAATGTTAGAGCTATTGATTGTTTAGACATACATTTAAGATCAGGGAAAACTATACAAAAATCTCCAGTTCTCATTTCTGAGATACTTGATGAAAAAGAAAAAACAAAATCATCTTAATTAAACACTAGAAAAGTCTAAATCAAAATGAGCCCTGAAGCAAACAAAGAAAAAACTACTACACCTGTAGTTTATTTTCTTTAAGAGAAGTTGATATTAAACCAGAATCAAACTTGGTCCATGAGTTGCAAAAGATCAATATTGAGGTACCCCTAATACAATCTATTAGGGATATACCCAAATTAAACAAGATCATCAAAAACCTTTGTATCAAGACACCTGGGAGGAAAGCAAAATATCTAGGGACCATTCATGTTGATGGAAAAGTTGCTGATTTATTAGCAAGAAAACTATTAGTTCCAAAATATGTAGATCCAAGAAGCCCAGTGATCATAGTCACAATTAGAGGTAAAGAAATTCCTAACGTCTTAGTAGATTTGGGAGAAACAATTAATGTTATGACAACTGATACTCTCCATACATTATCTCTTATGCGAATGCAACCCACAAATACCATTCTTCAAATGGCGGACCAATCTGTAACTAAACCAGAAGGGACTATAGAAAATGTTGAAGTACTAATAGAGTCTTGGGAATATCCATTAGATTTCATTGTCTTGTAACATAAAACAAAGAATCTAGGATATCCCATAATTCTAGGTAGACCATGGTTGGATACTGTAGCAGCATTAATTAATTGCAGGTCAGGAGACATGACCATTTCTAATGGGCTAAAATTTAAATGCATCTCTTTGTATCCTCTTGCAAAACCATCAACAAATCACATACAAGAACTTTAGGTGGAAAAATTAGACAACACATCAAACACAATTTCCTCCTTAGCTATGATCACAGTTAAAAAACACTTGAAAGAATTGAATGGAGACATATACCCAGAATCTATAGAATCTTCTAGTCTGAAAGCTATGGACTCTGTCAGTCCAGAACCTATGGATTTTCCTAGTCCAGAAACTACATATTGCCTCAATTTAAGATTATTAGGCTAGATATAATATTATGAAACCTCTAATTCTACTTTTTCTATTTTTTCCTCACTATATGATCATGGATTGATTCGTGAAAGTGTGTGAAAATTGGCAGAACAACAATAAACTCATTTTTTAGATGCATTCCATTGTTCTTTAACAAGACTGATTCCACTTGGCAAAGAGTTTATTGATAATGTAACCTTGTTTCATAAGCTACTTCCTCATCCATTTCCTTTGAAATCATTGATTAGTGAATTCAAGCAAATAGAATCCAACTACTCAGGCACAAAACTAATCATGGTATTATCTAGAAAGATTTTGAACATCAATAGTTGGTTAAAAAATGAAGAGGAAGATCAACTCTTTGAAGCAATAGAAAGACATACCAAGGCTTTTGCTTGGGATTATACCAAAATGAAGGGAAATCACCCTAGCATATGCACTCATAACATTTACATAGAATATGTCAAACTGTTTAGACAACCACAAAGAAGAATAAACCCAACATTAAAGGAAATAGTCAAAACAAAGATTCAAAAATTGCTGGAAGTTGGGTTTATTTACCCCATCTCAGATAGCTAGTGGATTTCACCCCTGGTAATTGTGCCCAATAAAAATAAAAAATTAAGGGTATGTGTAGATTATAGAGAACTGAACAAAGCAACACTAAGAGATTATTTTCCTCTACCTTTCATTGATCAAGTTCTTGACAACTTGGAATGAAAGAGATATTTTTCTTTCCTAGATGGGTTTAGTGTGTATAACCAGATAAATGTGGTATCTAAAGATCAAGATAAAACCATATTTACCTGATCTTAGTGAACTTTTGCTTATTGAGTACTCACATTTGAACTCTGTAATGCTCCAGTAACCTTTTAAAGAGCAGTTTTTGCAATATTCTCTAACCTTACAAATGTTTGTGTTGAAGTATATGTTGGGTGAATATTTTGTCACCAGCTGACTGACGGCAAAATGGTTACATCAACCACAACATAAGGAGATTTATGTGGCAAAATGGGTGTGGTGACCACAGCCAGAATGAGATAAATCTCTCCTCTTAGCAAGGGGAGGTTCCCTATAATTTATAGTATATATATATATATATATATATATATATATATATATATATATATATATATATATATATATATATATATATATATATAAAAGTTGAAAATACACACAGGGGTGAAATCATACCATCCATCTCTCTTTTTTTAGAGATTATTTTCACAAAATAGAGGAAATTTTTTGTGTAATTACTGAAGGCACTTCTCTTCTTTCAGAAGTGATATTCAGCCAACAACAGGATCCTTCCTAGGTTATAACAAAAACCACAATAAACCCATGAAAGCATAAAGTATTTCATTGTTCCTCCCACTGATTAGGACAAAGGAACACAATAGTTTGAAGCATAGCTCAAAGTCTCCAATTCAACTACAATAGAGTAAAAGGTTATGAAGGATAATGGGAGCTCAAAGTCTCTCCAATATCCTTTACACAAAACACAGACTGAAGGCAATTATGGCAGCATAAAGTCTCTCACAGTCAGCTTTAGGACATCTTTCAGCTTACTTCCACTTGTTCTACTTATTTGATTAAATTGACAAGACTATATTTAGGAAATAGACAACAATAATTTCCTAGATGACACAAGCTTATTCCAACACAAAGTTTGAAAGGTCACTTGCTTTCTCATTCATTTAAAAAAATATGATTAACAGTCTGAGCTCAAAGTCTCAGGATTGCCTTTTAATTTGGGCAGAGCTTTGCTTCTAATAACAGAGAGATCTCCTTTTTACAAAATGAGAGATTATAATATATATCATCACAAGAAAGACTTGGGTGCTTATTTTCATGAAAATGGCCCATGCTGAATTGAATGTATTGAATATCTATGAAAGGGACATGCTAAAACAGGTCATCAGCCTTGACTTTGGCATTCTGAATCATCTCAAATGTCTCCTCCTAAGCATGGGTTGTCTAGTCTTCTTTATGATGCTTACACAACTGTCCATTCGCCTTTACTTAATGCAAAAAAATAGGTCGCACCTTTGAATGTTTGTGTTCTCTGATGTCCACTTGGTGGACTGTTCCATCTATTGGAAATAACTCTCTTATAGATATTTCTAGATTTCTTGTAGTTGTTCTCTCTTTCCTTGTCATGTTTTGTCTCTTCCTGGAAATCTGGGCTCTCGGGGCTATTTTCTCACTTTCTACTGGCTCTTTCGGTTCCTTTCTGGGCTGGTCGTTGAGTTTATTCTTAGGTATTTTGAAAATCAATGGGTATTCCATTACCCTAAATTTGACGTCTATGGGGAGGTCACTAGTCACTTTGAACCTCTTTGAACCTTGAACCTTGAACTCTTTTGGTTCAAAGGTTCAATAGTTCAAAGGTTCAATGTTTTGTGAAGGGCTGCGTTCGCTTTCTTTTGCTTCTTTGGTTGAATCATTTCTTCAAACCCTTTGGTTGAACCATCTTATTGAACTTACTTTTGGAATCTTCTGCTTCCTCTATTCGCTCAAAGCTTTCACTCAAACTTTTGAACTCTTTGAACCCTTTGAACCTTTGAACCATCTCAGTTCAAGGTTCAACGGTTCATCGGTCCATTCTATTCCTTTGAATCTTTTTATTCTCTAAGTCCATCAAACTTATGGAACTCGTTGAACCTTTGAACCATTTTGGTTCAAGGTTCAATGATTCAATGGTTCACTCTCATTTATTTGAATTCTTTGAAGTTTTGAACTCTCTGGATCTTTCATTTTCTAAGTCCATCAAACTCATTGAACTCGTTGAACGTTTGAACTCTTTTTGGTTCAAGGTTCAATGGTTCAATTTTCACTCTTTAAAGCCTTTTATTCTCTAAGTCCTTTGAAGTTGTTGAACTCATTGAAACGTTGAACCTTTGAACCTTTCAAAGTTCAAGGTTCAACGGTTCAAAGTTCAATCTTAACTCTTCGAAGCCTTCATTTCTTTAAGTCCACCGAAGTCTTTGAACATTTGAAATCTTTAAACCTTTGAACCTTGTGGAGGTGGGGTTCAATGGTTCAATGGTTCAAAGTGGTTCATTCTAATTGTTTGAATCCTGCCGTTAAGTATTTTGATCGAACCTTTGCGTTGAACCATCCTCAAAACACTAAGGAAAAGCCTTAAGTATTTTGAACTTCCTTTGAAGAAAGCCTACCTGTTGAACTTGTGACTTCCTTAGCTGAAAAGGCTTGAATATTTGAAAAACTTAAATGCTCAGAACATTTTTGAGAAAGAAAAGAGAGAGTTTTGGTCTGCAGGACCAAAATGGTCGATATGTTGTCCACAAAAACAAGTGACAGATTTTGGGAGCAACAGTATATATGGATGATTTCAATGATTATAATAGAACTTATGAAGAGGCTCTTACCAAATTGGAAAAAGTATTGATCAGATGTGAAGAGCATCAATTATCTTTGAGCCATGGGAAATGTTTGTTGATGATGGATGAAGGAATAGTGATGGGACACCATATTTCTACAAAAGGCATTCAAGTAGATCTAAAGAAGGTTGAAATAATCTCCAATTTACCTATCCCACAAACACAAACTAAAATTAAGAGTTTTTTGGGACATGCTGGTTACTACAAATGTTTCATAGATAATTTTAGCCAAATAGTTTCCCCTTTATTTGCCTTGCTTATAAAATATAGTACATTTGAATGGAGTGATAGTTTCTAGTAGGCCTTTGAGACCATCAAAGCTAAACTCATTACTACTCCAATATTGAGAGGACCAAATTAGACTCAACCATTCTATATATACATAGATGCTTCCAATACAGTAATAGGAGTAGTCCTTAGACAAAAGTATGAAGAGGATAACATGTATGCTATATATTATATTATTAAAAACATGAGACCTACTGAAAGAAACTACACCACAACTGAGAGGGAATTCTTAGCTGTAGTCTATGCAATTAATAAATTTAGACACTACATAACATGATACAAGGTATTTGTCTATACAAACCATTCAACTATTAGATACTTTATCAACAAACCAATTATGGGAGGTAGGATTATTAGATGGTTGTTGATCTTAAAAAAATTTGATGTTATTATTATAGATAAATCAGGGAAGTCTAATATGGTTGCTAATTTCTTGTCAAGAATGAACACTTCAGGGGAAGAAAAACTAGTAGAAGATGTCTTTCCAGATGAACAACTATTTTCTATTTCATCAAAATCTCTATGGTTTTATGATATAGCTAATCACCTCACCACAAGGAAGTTTCCTCTACAATTTTCACAAAAAGAAAAGAAATGTTTAATCAAAGAAAGTTATTTTAAATAGATTAATGGAATGCTATTTAAACTTGGACCTGACCATGTGTTTTATAGGTGTGTGACAAATGTTGAAGTTTATGATATCATCAGAGCTTGCCATGATAAACCAGGAGGAGGTCATTACTCAGCTCAAAGAACCATACACAAAATCCTAGGAGTAGGATACTATTGGCTTCACCTTCATCAGCGAGTAAAAAGATATGTCAGACACTATGATGCTTGTCAGAGAATTGGACAACCTACTCTTTCAACAGAGATGCCTCTGCACCCTCATCCTCAGTTGGTTCTAGAACCATTTGAAAAATAGGGAATTGATTTTATAGGTGCTATGGATCCTCCTTCCAAAGGAAAATAATATCTCTTAGTATGTACAGAGTATGTGACCAAGTAGGTGAAAGTGGAAGTATTAACTCATATAAGAGAAGAGATGGTAGCTGATTTCTTATATTTCGAAATCATGTAAAGATTTGGTGCTCCAAGGGAGATAGTCTCAAATCAAGGACCATATTTTATGTCAAACATGATAGAGCACTTCATGTAAGTATATCAAACTCAACATAGAAAAACATCTCCATACCATCCACAGGATAATGGGTAAGTTGAAGTCACCAATAGAGAACTAGAAACCATTTTAACCAAGGTTGTTAATTCTAGTAGAAAGGATTGAGAAGATAAGGTACCAAAAACTATTTGGACCTATAATACTACTTAGAAAATAATAACTAGATTTTCACCTTATGAATTGGTTTATGGTACAAAGCCCTTATTCTCTGTTGAATTTGAATTACAAACTTTGAAAATAGTTGTAGAAGTAGGAATTGAATTAGAAGAAATACAGAAAGAAAGAATCTTACAGCTTAATCAATTTGATGAGATGAGGATGGAAGCACTACAAATAACTGAATTGATACAACATCAAGGAAAAGTTTGGCATGATCACAGATCAAACAATGGAAGTTTCAGAAAGGGGATTGGGCATTGTTGTTTGATTCCAAATTACAACTGTTTAAAGAAAAAATACAAACAAGGTGGTTGGGACCTTATTAGATTGAGGAGGTCTTTGAAAATGGTTCTATTAAGCTAATGCCTATTTATGACAGTAGAAGAGCTCTGTTAGGTAATGGACATAGATTGAAGCTTTATCATAAACCTCTTAATAAAGAAGATTTTTTTCAAAAATTAAAAGATCAAGCAGCCCTTCTAGAGGACTCTACTTCTTCCAGTGAACATGCTCTTTGATGATCTAGCATATAAAAAAAAAATCTCAATAGTGAAAATCCTTCTAAGGACACTATTGACAATGCATGCTCAGAAAACTAGCTTGCTGGCTGGCTATGCATTGCAAAAAGGGCTTTGGCTAGAAAACCAACAATGGCTGGCCAAAGGGCAAAAACAAAATATATATAAAAATAAAATTAAAAAAAAAAATAAAAATAAAAGAGAATCTCATCATGTCACTATAATTAGTCTTCTCCATATAATAAAAGTTGTTCTTTCAACACCTGTTGACTAATCCATGCAAACTTATTTATGCAGGACAAATGGTGAGGAAAGGATAAATCTAAGGTCAAAATAAGTGAGACATATATTCTATTTATCTATATTTAGTTAACTAATTATATTTGATTTAATTAAGACTTATTCTATGGAGATGACCCAAACTTGAGCCTTCCTAAATGGAATGACATGACACATACCATAATGAAGAAGCATGTAAATAAGTTACCAAAGGCATATGGATAAGTGTGCAGCTTTGGTATAATCAATTACATCATTAATAATGATAATGATGGGAGATCATAAAAGGGGTTCTAAATGAAGTGATAAATCACTGTCACCATCAAAGTGCCATGCCATCATTGCACTTAATTTCTAATAATTTGACAAAACAACTGTCACACTCTATAGAAATGTGAGACGCTAAACTATATCAAGTAATTATATCAAACTACGGACTCATGCATCTATGGAGTTTCATACAAACCATTTCATTCCTATCAATTTCAACAGAAGCTGATCTACAAATTCTCAGTGATTGCTTCCTACAAATCCTCAGTGATTGTTGCCTATAGATTTCAATAGCAGCTGGTCTAAACCCTAAATTTGAGTTAAAAAAATAGAGTTGTCTGAAAATATGAGTAGAAATGGAATAAAAAATGAGATCAGAGCTGAAGAATGCAACAAATTTTCACAAAGACAAAGTTTCTATGGTAGTGTTTAGATTAAATGGTTGGCTACCTTTCATTAAAAAGTTCAAGGGTTTTGACGAAATAATGGTAAGAGAATTCATCACTAATCTCACCCCTAAGTTTTTATTTGTTAAAGGAATTATTATTTGTATTTCAACTCAAATTATAAGTCAAATCATACAAGTTTGAGAAGAGGGAATGAGAGGTATAGGCAAAATTCTATTTAGTGATTTAATTATTTAGTTTAATGGTAATGAGTAGACTGGGACTTCGTGTCTAATAGATTCCAAGGGAAAATAAAAAAGGATTAGTATAAATTCACTTCCTGAACCTTGGAAATTTGTAGCCAAGTGGGTACTCAAATATATCATTTGTGAGGGGCAACAGAGTCTTTAAGGAGGAGATGCCATAAAAATATTAATACACCTTAAACACGGGAGACAAAACTCTCATTACAAGATTAACCTCCCATCCTTATTATATGGTGCCATTCAAATTATGACTATAACTCCTAATGCTCCTCTTAGGCACCATGGCCTTATTCACCTAATTATCCATCATCACTTCCTTCAGCAAGGATAATAGGTGTGGGAAGAATTTTAGAATAGTGTAACACAACAAATTCCAAATTTGCCTGCATAAGAAACCTCAAATTTATCACAAGAACATTCATCTCCACCTGCTGCATCAGTTGAGAAAATAACTCAAAGAAGAAATCACAAACTGTAGTCTTAACAGAAATTCCTTCTTCTTCTTCAAGAAGAATTACAAGGTCTTAAATCCCTATAGTTTCAAGGTCCCCACAAGAACCTCAATAATATGTAGTACAACTAATTCCCTTGTCAGGAAGAAGAAAATTGAAATGAAAGGTTGCTACAGAACTTGAGAAGATTGAGGGTTTGATGGTTGAGAAGGAAAGACAACTGAGTGTAGCTTAGAGAGTGGCCAAAATAAGGAGAAGGCTATTTATAGCAAATGAAGTTGAATAAGAGGCTGTAGACATTCTAGATAGTCTTAAAATGGTATCTCATTCCCCCATACATCAAAATATCCTTGAAAATATAGATGTTGAAGAAACTCCTTTGGAAAGGAACTCTCCAATCATAATGGAGGAGCCATTTCCATAAAAAGAGCCAATCATGGTAGAGGAATCAAGTATGGTAGGACAACCACATGTTTCAATTAAAACTACAATGAATAAAGGAAAAACTGTATGCACAAATGAGAAAGGTGAGTCATCTAATATAAATGATCCTGTTATGTAGTTAATTTTGAAGCTTTCTCAAGCTCAAGCTCTAGAGAAATAACAAACAACTGACATTACTGACTTGATCAATCAATTGTAGAATAAGGATAATCTCAACTCATTATTGGTGTAGAAATTGGACACAACATCTACCAATTATGCAACAAAAGTTCACAGATTAGAGGAAACAATAAAGGAAAATGAAAGTGAATCAATAGACCTCTAGATATATGTAGAATAAGAAAATAGGAGATTGCAGAGTTTGGTAAACTCTTCCAAAGCACCTTCTAATGTTGCACCCTCTCCTCTTAAGGTATTTGTTGACCAAAGTTGTCAAACAAGCTGTCCATGTATTCCTACCTTGCAAATGCTAAATCAAATTGAAGAAGAATATTTCATTCTTAAATATAAAAACAAAGCTGCAACTTCTTCAAACAAAATATGGGAAAATGAAAAGAAAAAATTAGAAGCTAAGGTAAAAGATTTAGAAGAAAATTCGTAGGATGTATGCAAATTAGGGGAATATTTTTTAGCATGTAGGAATCCTTTTCCTGCATATAGTTTGTTTTTATTTGAATAATTTTATAGATGGTAGCTTTTGAGGATTTCTTGTCATCTTCTTTACAAGATTTTACAGCCAACAACATTTCTTAAAATTTTCTATAGTGCTGAGCCTGATTAACAAGATTTGCTTTGTGAGTTTTATTTGCATGATTTGATCATAGGAGACCATGAGCACAATAAGTTATTAATAAACCTTCATGTAGGAGAAGTTCAACTAAGGGCATTGCATTCTACATTCAAAAATCAACTAGCATGGAAAAGCAAATTTGAGGAGAATACAAATCATGCTAAGACTATAGGATTGTGTATCAGACCAACTTTTCCTATCTTTAGATTGATCAAATAGAATTTCAAATATGCTTGTTTAAGTGATGACGTAAAATGCATTATTTATAAGCTTTATATGATTGTGATATTTCTTTTGACTTGTTTTTAAGATAGAGTTTTGATTCAGTGGTGACTGCAAGTGTGCAAAGGTGGGACCAACTTTCAGTGCCTCTTAAAAGATGAGAGGTCATGTCTCCAAATAACTTAAGATGGAGTATGAGGAGAGCTTCCTCAATTTTAGAAATCTTAATAGAGGTAATAAACTCTAGGAGAGAAAATAAATGGATTGGCATGAGATATAGACCCCTTTTATTGATCATACCTATTCCAAGATGGCAGAGTTGGGATCCACAATCAGAGGAGCAATTCAAAATATAAAAATAAATGATTCAAGAGCATCAGGGATTTACAAGCAATTTAGACAAGCATATAACGGATGAATTTGATAAATATGATTTGAGTCAGAGTGTGGAAAGTAGATGCTAGAGCTATGAATGCCAATGAATGTTTGCAATGGGACTCTAAAAAGGTAAAGCTTGGGGGAGATGATGAGCTCAAAATATGGCTCATTATTAATATGTTATTCCCCTCAATTCATCTCTCTAAGGATATTATCTTATGCAAATCATAGATTGTTAGATAGCTATTACATGAAAAGTAGATATTTGTCTTGTTTATATTGAACCAAAGACTAAACCTTTACTTTGTCATTAATGTCTAATAAATAGCATGTTTTAGTGAATTTTATTGTGAAGAATGCTCAGGAAGAAGACACAGGTGATGTATAGTGAAAGTTCAATTTTGGTCTCCATCCAACAGAACGATAAACTCCATAGGCTTATTTATATGGACTCTGTAGGCTTGTTTCTATAGACTCTGTAGGCTTGTTTCTATAGACTTCACAGGCTTGTTTCTACAGACTCTATGTTAGGTTGTGGAGCTAAAAGCTTCACTGATGCAAATAGGGGAGGAGGTTGCATGTTGAGGGCTAATTATAGTCTCGAGCTGCGGATCTAATTATTGTAATTAGATGTCTAATTATTGTATGCATGGGAGCTATATAATAGACCCATGGGTTGTATTGTAAACTTATGCTAGAGAGTAAGAGAGAAAATATTATCTCCTTATTTGTGTGAAGAGAGCATTGGTGTGTTCCTCCTAGTGCCACAGTGCCAAGTGTGGGTGTTGGTTTGGAGAATCAGAAGGGTTCTTCATGTATGTAGGATCTTGGTCAGCAGGTGTGCAAGGCCACGTTTTGGAGATCTGCATGGTAAGTAAGATCATTGATTTGCAGATGATTGTGTATGTTTGATCTAGGTTTGTAGGTGTGCAGAACCATATTGATTTGCAGTGGGAGCAAGATCAGGGGGATCACAACACAACAGGTAGAAAGATCAGGAGGGATCTACTTGGAGTACAGTGTGTACTCGATCGTGATGTACGTGGAGTACATGGAGAGCAAAGAGGAAGGCAAGGTAGACCCTTCCATAAGTATGGTCTATTGAGTTGCAGGTTATTGCAGGTTCATGGGAGATCTACTTGAAGTACTTTGAGTACTTGGGTACTGGCAGTAGTGGATACTGGCTGGTTAGAGGTGAACACTAACTCTGTGTTTGATTTGTGTGTTGGGACCGTAAGAGAGAGAGCTTTGAGGAAAGAAGTACTGTTCACTTGAGGTGTGGGAAGCCTCTGAGAGGTGGTAAAGAAGTGGCATACTTATTTATTGTATTATTTTCTATATGAGTATTAATACAAGTTGTGTATTGTCTCTCATATTCTGTGTTGTTTCTGATTTCTAGTTACTTGTTACTTCTGGTTAATTCCGCATCTTAAGTTGGTTGTATATGGTAATCAATTGTGCTTCCACGGGTTCCTAACAGTTGGTATCAAAGCTAAGGTTGCAAGGAGCAGGTTTTGTGTTTGGTTACAGGTCACTCTCAGGAGTTTCTGATTGAGTGGGAGTATAGCAACGACAGAAGAAAGTAAGCTACGAATGGAGAAACTAAAGAGCATGAATGGTCACTTACAGTGTTATAGAAAGAAAGAGCAGGTAAAGAAATATTGTTGGTTGGCAGAAGATCAGCATGAAGAAACTGAAGAAGCAAATGTTACAGGTGTTGTTGCACAGGATGCTCTGGGATGTTTCTTGGATAAAGTAGAATCTTGTTTTATAGATTCTGTTGCCTCTTTCCATGCAGCCCCAAATAGAGGGGGTGGTGAGCCTTGCCAAAGAATTGGCAAAGGGGAAGTGAAGCTGAAATTGCAGGCAGCCAACACATGGGTGTTGAAGGAGGTCATGCAGGTCTCAATCTTGAAGATGTGGCTATCTTCTTCAGAAAAGTAGGGTGATGAGAGATGCACAGAAACTCTCACAATGGATGCACTTGAATTAGCTGGTGGTAAGAAAGCAAGTACTCTTTATCTACTTGCTTATATTACTGATTCTTCTTCTATTGTAAGGACGTGGCTTTGTAGGCTTGGTCACAAGAGCAAGAAGGAGATGCAAGTTATTAACAGGAAGTCAGAAGTCTTTGACAGACTTAAGAACTGGAAAGCATTAGTGTTTATGGAAGAGATGGCAGATAGAGATTAGTGGAAAAGGCTAAGTAACTCTAAGCAGAGCAGTTTGGATAGGGATTTGATTCAAAGAAAGCTCATAGGTAAAAATTCATCACTCACAGGCGAACACAGGTACCAGCATCGGTCAGGAGGAACTGACATTGAACAGAAAGGTGCCGATGTCAGTCATGTGCAGACCAGAGCTGGTGGTGTCAGGCAGAGTAAGTCCAATGTCGGTCAGAGGGACTGACATCGGTGCTAGGTAAGACCAACGTCGGTCAGGAGGACTGATGTCAGCAATAGGGACACTGACGTCGACAGGAGTCAATAGTCAGGACAGTGGCATGGGAATCGATGTCAATCAAATGCAGACTGTGTGGTGACCGAGGTCGATCACTGTAACAAATTTTGGGAAGACAACAAGCTGTCAAGGAGTCTCAAACGCTCATATGGAGGACTGAAATGGTAAGTAAGCCTCAAATTTGTTGTTCCTCTTCTTTATACTTGTTGCTCACTGTAGAGTAGGAAGGATCCAAGAAACAGTGGGAGCATGGCATGAACAAGATGCAAAAACAATGGAGATTTGGTAGAGTTGCCAGCTGGTATGAAAGCACTGAGAGACGAATGGATACCTTAGTTGAAGAATAGAGAGAATGGATATGTGAGACGGAAGGCCAGGTCATATGGTCTTGAGGAAGTTTTAGGACAGTGGTACATGTTTTGACATGTGGATGTCAAAGTAGGGCTTTAGTCAATGTCAGTGTAATCATTGTGTTTGTCTTACCAGGTGGATGATGGTCACACCATTATTCTATTACTATATGTGGATGGTATGCTAGCTAGTAGGTTTAGACATATAGGGTTTTGCTGAGCTAAGGGTAAGGTTAGTTCAATGGCATGTCATGAGGAATTTGGAGCAGTGAAATTCTTTGGCATGAGAGACATGGAAGATCACAGGATTGATCTCCAGTGGGAGCTGATGTGAAGAAGGTGTTGGTGGGGTTCAAAATGCAGGATGCAGAATTGGAGCACACCAAGGGCTGGATAGTTCAGTGTCTGAAATCACATGAGGTCTAGTATAAACCTGAGTTTGCCCACGCAGTGGGGGTTGTCAGAAAGTTAGGAACCGATCCAAGAAAGAAGCACTGGAGGGCAGTTCAGTGGATTCTCAGGTGTTTTGAGAGGGACCAGCAGTAGGTCGACATGTGATGCAGGGTCAAGTTTTTTTCTACATGTGTTTGTAGATGCGGATGCGGCAGGTTACTTGGATGATAGGAGGTTCACCATAGGTGTTGTGGTGGTTGGTCTTCAAGGTGGAGCTTGAAGAGGGGTACAAGCCAGGATACAGATTAAATGGGGTACAAGTATAGGTACAATGTAGCTGTTTATCTCCAAGTGGGAGATTGTTAGGTTGTGGAGCTAAAAGCTTCACTAATGCAATAGGGGAGGAGGTTGCTGAGTGTCACAGTCACCGGTGTCGGTTAGGCTGACTGACGTTGGCCAGTGGTGGACAGGAATGCAACTGACGTCGGTAGGAGTTGGCTGACATTGATCACCTCCAGGTAGACAGGGACCGATGTCGGTCACCTGTGCGGTTCCAGAACTTCAGTTTCACAGACAGTTTGTTAACGAACTGAGTGTTTGCATGTTGAAGGCTAATTATAGTCTCGAGCTATGGATCTAATCATTGTAATTAGATGTCTAATTATTTTATGCATGGGAGCTATATAATAAACCCATGGGTTGTATTGTAAACTTGTGCTAGAGAGTAAGAGAGCAAATATTAGCTCCTTCTATGTGTGAAGAGAGCATTGGTGTGATCCTCCTAGTGCCATAGTTCCAAGTGTGGGTGCTGGTTTGGAGAATCAGAAGGGTTCTTCATGTATGTAGGATCTTGGTCAGCAGGTGTGCAAGGCCACATTTTGGAGATCTACATGGTAAGTAAGATCATTGATTTGTAGATGATTGTGTATGTTTGATCTAGGTTTGCAGGTGTGCAAAACCATATTGATTTGCAGTGGGAGCAAGATCAGGGGGATCACAACACAACAGGTAGCAAGATCAGGAGGGATCTACTTGGAGTATGGTGTGTACTCGATTGTGATGTACATGGAGTACATGGAGAGCAAAGAGGAAGGCAAGGTAGACCCTTCCATAAGTATGGTCTGTTGAGTTGCGGGTTATTGCAGGTTCATGGGAGAACTACTTGAAGTACTTTGAGTACTTGGGTACTGGTAGTAGTGGATACTGGCTGGTTGGAGGTGAACACCAACTCTGTGTTTGAGTTGTGTGTTGGGACCGTAAGAGAGATAGAGCTTTGAGGAAATAAGTATTGTTCACTTGAGGTGTGGGAAGCCTCTGAGAGGTGGTGAAGAAGAAGTGGCATCTTCTTTATTGTATTCTTTTCTATATGAGTATTAATACAAGTTGTGTATTATCTCTCATATTCTGTGTTGTTTCTGGTTTCTAGTTACTTGTTACTTCTGGTTAATTCCACATCTTAAGTTGCTTGTATATGGTAATTAATTGTGCTTCCACGGGTTCCTAACACTCTATAGGCTTGTTTCTATGGATTCTATAGGCTTGTTTTTATGGACTTCATAGGCTCATTTCTAATGACTCTACAAGGTCAATTCTATGGATTCTATAAAGATAAATCTACAAATAGGGAAGTTGGCAGCCATATAAGATGAGAGAGAATCATTCTAGCTGGAGTCAAATGAGGAAAATACCCACTTGTTGTTTTGTAGGATTTGCTTTTAATAAAGTTGTATTTATTTGGATATTAGGACTATTATAGGATAGTATATATATTTCATCAGAATAATTAGACCTCTTAGAAATTTAATCTCCTATCTTTGGATGAGTGGATCGACCAAGGAATCCTATTTCTTTGCATCCTATTTTGAGTTGATTGTATTAGTATAAAAAGTAAAACTTTTGTTATTGAAAATTATTAGAGAATAGAGGAAAGATATGTACAAGAATATTATAGGTTTTAGCCAGATTGTAATCATTTCAATTTTATGAATTATCACTTCAATTTTAGGCATTGATTAATCTTTGTTCCTGAGTTTGAGAGGAGTAAGGGCCCACGCTCCTTGGAACCAGGAATTGTGTACGGTACTTATGTTATGTTCTATTAACTCTTTGTTTATAACTAATTAGAATCTTGTTAATGTTTGCATTTATTCATAAAAAAATCAAAACAAATTCATAATTTAAAAGGAATTTCATTATTGCAAAGTCTTTTCCTTTCTAAACAAAGTGTGTTTTTTTTTACAATAAACATGTGAAGATAATTTCCTTTTTAAGTTAGGAGTGCGATTTTACTTTCCATGCAAGCATAAATAGGAGTGTGATTTTTTTTTAAAAAGGGGTAAAAATAATATTAATAAGTAAAGAAAAAAATTACAAGAAGAACGAGGGGAAAAAACCCATAGAAGAAAGCAGCAAAAATGGAAAAACTAGGCACACACCCAACTAGACAATATTATGAACCTCCCTATCAGCCTCCAGAATTCTTTCCAAATCAGAACACAACGTCGGGGAGAGAGACCCCCAATCCTCAATGTTTCCACCATCCAAATGGTTTGACGCCCATTTAGCCAAAAAATCTTCTTCCCTGTTCCATTCACGTAGAATGTGAGCAAAAGTAACACTATCCATAAATGAGCAAATCTACAAAATCTGTTGCACAATCAGAGATAGTTGCTAATTGACATCCACCACTTTCCTCTTAATGAGCAGGTTAATCAAGACTTGAGATTCTAATTCGTAGATAATCCTATGCCAACTTAACACCTAGGCCTTCTCAAGGGCATAAAGAATGGCCTGGCCTTCCATCATGTTAATGGTTTGTAGCCCCTCAGGAACCATAAAAAGAACAATCACCATACTTTTAGAATCCCTTCCTATCCCTCCAGTACCCATAGGTCTTGGATTACCTCTGGAGGAACCATCCGTATTGATCTTGAGAATCCCACTAGTGGGGCATTGCCACTAACTAGTCCTGAGAATCTGCTCCTTGACCTGCTTGCTCATCCTGACACCCGCTGACTTACCAGTTAACTGCTGGAAACCAAGACGCACCACCACCTGAGTGTCTTGTTTGGTCAAAAGAAGGCAGATCACACTCTTTGCTTGGATGGTTTCCTGGATCATCCCCACCACTTTTTTCCATACTTACTGCACCATGACCCTCACCCCCCAAAAAATTTGCCTATTTCTCTCAAGCAAGATCTGCCAAAACAAAAAAATGGGGCCACCCAGCCATATGTCCTACAGGAAGGGCATCCTTGAGGTGGGTTCTCCCATTCCATTCCAAAAATCAACCACAGATTGAGCATGAAAACATGGGCATTGCCAAACATCCCACCAAAATGCCAGAGTTGTAAGGCAAATGGGCATCACAAAAAAAGGTGTTCTAAATCATCCTCAGCCGCTCCACACATAACACATACAGAAGGGCCTTGGAAACCTCTCTTACAGAGATTGTCCCAGGTCAAACACCTATTCCAAGCTAGAATCCAAGCAAAATAGTTGCATTTAGGCCATGTGAATTTATTCCAGACCTGTCTCCACCAATGCACTTCCCCCTGCCTAATCTTTGAAGAAGTAAAGCCTGATATCTAGATGAAACTGTGTAAGCTCCATTGGGATTGGGAGACCAAGCTAGCTCATCCTCCTCATAAAGAGGACTACAATGATGCCTAGAAAGGATGCTCAATAACTCCTCATTCTCTTCCTGCATCCCATTAACAGGCCAAGTTTCGAGAGCTTTCTAGCGAGCTAACTCCACTTGTCCTTGTGTAATGTAAACTTTGAAGTCACTCACCCGAGACCAGCTAGCATCAAGGAATCTATAACAAAGGTTCAACAAATTGGAAACTAAGAAATGATGGGAGGATAACCATCCCAAGAGTCAGTCCAAAAGAGAGCCTTGGATCCCTATTTACAAATCCAGAATAAGCTGTCCTTGATGAGAGCAGCCCCTTTTTTGAGAGTACCCCATATTTCCAAACCTTTCCCAATAAGTGGATAGCGAGGAATGTCCCTATGAATGGTTCCAAAGTAGTACTTCTGTGAGATGATTCTGGCCCAAGCCTTGTCTTGTTCGGTGCACCATCACCAATAAATTTTGGCCACAAAAGAAATACCATTTAAGTCCATTTGCCTCAGACTAAGCCCGCCATATTGTTTGGGGCTACAGACAATCTTCCATCTAATAAGGCTTCATTTAGTGGAGTTCAGACTACCAGCCCATAAGAATTTTTTGGTAACCGAATCAAACTCCTTAACGATTCCTATCAGGGCAACTTGGAGCATACACCTGTAAATAGGTTAAGCCTGCACCACAGATTGGATAAGTTGAACCCAGCCCGCAAACGATAACCACCTGTGTGTCCAGTGATTCACTTTCACTCAAAATTTCACCAAAATAGTTTGCCAAGATTATTTGGATGTACGGCCAGCTGAGATAGGGATACCCAAGTAAATCAAGGGGGGAGTCCCAATTTGAAAATGCAGAGTCCTCGCTATCTGCTGCTGAATAGGGCCCAAAGTGTTGAATAAGAAGATGGACAACTTATCTTCATTGAACTTTTGTTCTAAGGCCATTAGATAAACATCTAACACCCTGCGTAAATTAGCAGCTTCAGTCATTGTGGACATGCCCATAAGGGCAGTGTCATCAGCAAATTGCAGGTGTGATTGCACTGGTAATTCCCCTCCCCATTGCCATCTTTGGATATGTCCTTCCTCTCTATTCCTGCTGATCAACCTCCCCAAACCTTTAGCAAGGAGAAGAAAAAGGTATGAAGATAGAGGATCACCTTGTCACAGCCCTCTTGTAGCACCAAAAAGCTCTGTGTGTTCTTCGTTGATAAGCATTGAGAAGGAAGCCGAGGAAATGCAACTCATGACCCATTGAGTCCATTCATCCGCAAAGCCAAAAGCACTAAGAACCTTCTACAGGAATGCCCATCTGACCCTATCAAAGGCTTTGGCCATGTCCAATTTAATGAACATCACCTTATCTTTTGAGCTGGCCATGGAGTGAATGGACTCAACAACAATAACAATACCATCTAGGATTTGCCTGCCTTCCACAAAATCACTCTTCTCTTCTGAGATCACAACACTCAGCCCTCTTTTTGACCTATTTGCAATGATTTTAGATATAATTTTGTAAACAACATTGTAAAGGGATATAGGGCAGAATTGACTTAGCCTATCATCACCTTCGCATTTGGGTATGAGAGCAAGATAGGTCACATTTGTAGCCTTAAGCATTTGCTTATTCCACTGAGATTCTTGAACAACAGCTAAAAGGTAAAGTTTGATGATATCCTAGAATTCTTGGTAGAAAATAGTTGGGAAGCCATCAGGTCCAGCCACTTTCCCTTTTTTCATCTGAACAATGGTTTCCTCAAGCTCTCCAAGTGTGATTGGTTTCATTAAATTTTCATTCATTTCACGCATCACCAATGATAGAATGCAGAAGAGAACCTAAGCTTCTTCCAGTGATTCCCCATTAGCATCTTCCCTGAAGAGAGTAGAGAAGTACTGCACTACCTCCTCTGAAATTGCCGGAAAGGAGTTAAGCCGCTCACCTCTTTCATTGACTAGGGCTGAAATAGAATTGCCATGTCTTCTGGCTTTGGACGAATTGAAGAAAAAGGATGTATTTCTATCCCCCTCCTGGAGCCATTTGACCCGAGATTTTTTATTCCAAAAAATTTCCTCCCGTAGCTTGCATTCCTCTAAGTCTTTCACAGCCTGTGTTTCTTCTTACAGTAAGTCTTCAGTCAGTCCTTCTTCCCTTATTATTCTCGTGATACCATCAATCTTGGTTTGTGTAGCAGCCTTAGCATGGAAAATGTTTCCAAAACTTTGGTGATTCCACCACTTGAGCTTGTAATTCACATATTGTAGTGTTTTGGCAAAAATGTACATTGCCGTACCATGGGCAAGCCTACCCAATGCCACCAATTGGCAACACACTCATGTAGAGATTGATCCCGCAACCACATGAGTTGAAATCTGAAGGAAGGAGAGTGTGGGTGATACTGTGAGACACTATTAAGCTTGATGGGCCAATGGTCTGATCCTCTCTAGTCTAAAATTTTAGACCTCGTAGACCACATACCTCCAACCCAAAAAGCTAAGACCATAAAATGGTCAAGTCTCTCAACAATGCAAAGTTTCCCACTCCTATGATTGTTCCAGGTAAACCAGCCATTATTGGGCCTGACGTTAACTAAATTCAAAATTTCAATATATTTGTGCATTAACAAAGCAGATGGGTCTAGCCTTGACGTGCCACCACTCTTTTCATTCAAATCAAGAATAGCATTAAAATCACCTACCATAATCCAAGGGTAGAAGGGGGCCAGGCTACAGACAAAACTTATGTGGCCCCATAAGGAGTTTTTACCCTGCCAATCATTGGGAGCATAGATATTAGAGAAGAGAATGACTTCCTCTATCTCAAAGCTAGAAGCAATCATAGTCATGGAGTACTTAGAAGTCAGCCAGCCTATGAGGCCAATCTTTCATGGGTTCCATAGACAAGTTATTCCTCCTGAGTATCCAGTAGCGCCAATGCATTGACATTCTCCTTGCCACCACAACTTGGGTGCAAGTCTAGACATGTCTTCAACTGAAAGCTTAGTCTCCTACAAGAAAAGGACATCTGGCCTATGACTTTTAATCAGGTTGTGAACATCATTTTATCTAGGGCTGTTATTCAAACCCCTTACATTCCAAGATATTACAATCATTTCAGAGGGCTCAAAAAGTGTGCATCCAGAGTCTTTACTGACCCCGACTCCACCAAAGTCTCTCCCATTAGCTTGATCTTTTCCTAGTCCTTTTTTCTGCCAAGCTTGCTAGATTTCTCTCCCCTTCCTTTCTTAAGGTCTTTTTGCAGAAGTCTGAGATGAGGAGAAGATTTACTGCTTCTTGCTGCCCCTGGGTCCCTAGTTTTCCCGGTAAGGGGCATATTTCCATCTTCTTTAAGGGGAGCAACTGAGGAAGTCATTCCTTCCAAAATTATCAGCTACTGGTCCATATCCATATGACAATCTCTAGCATCCTGTGTTTCAATTAAAGCCCCTGAAGCATTGGTCTCTTGAGCTGGTCCCTCAATCCCCTAGTCCAAAATCATCGACCCAGGATTCACCTCATACTGATTAAGGTCATTCAATATTTCAAATCTATTGAGCGAGCCATCTAATTGTCTTTCCTTCAAGGACCATTTTTGGCCTCTATTTCTATATCAGCCTTTAACTGACATAAAACCATCAGTTTTAGGCATCTCACCTAGAATTGGACCCCTTTCCTTGTCAGTACCAGAAGGAGTGCGAGTAGATTGAGCTAGCTGAGGTGCAGTGGATTTTGAGGTGGGATACCATTGCTGTAAATGCCCATAAGCATGACATAGATGATAATGAAAAGGGAGGGTTTCATAATCCAGCTATTGTACCCATGAAAAAGGGCCCGCACTCATTTCAACATCATTTGGTAATGGCTTACTAAGATCAATTTCAACAAAAATGTGAGCATAAGTCATTACCTTTTTCCCCAGGAGTGACATTGAGGAACCTACTGGCTTTCCCAATAAGGATGCAAGTAATTGGAGAGTGTCTTCTCTACATCATTCCATCAGAAAGTGGGGCAGACGCACCCACACCGGGACACGATTTGGTAGTTCCTCTGAGGGTATGAAATTGGCATGCCAGGGTTTGATAAACAGTCCCATTTGATTATGGAAGTAAGGACCTCCAGCAAAAACTCATTGACAATCTATTATACAAGTAAAAGTGACCATGAAATAGCTATTGGCCAGTAATGTAATATCCATATCTCCTTTTGGTGCCCACATCCTCTGAGACCATGCTTCTAGGAATAACAGTGACGTCTTAAGCCCCAAAAACTTGTAGTACAGGGAGTGATTGGAATAGTATTCAATGTCTTCAGCAATCATTTCCATTGGTATAACCAGCTTGGGCCTCTCCTTGTATCTTTCTAGATAGTCGTTGACTTTGGGAATGCGCATACTTGGTTGCTCAAGAGTAGCAAAAGAACCTAAACCTTGTAAAAGTGGAGCCTTCCCACTGCTGTGCGCTCCTTGGGACACCTGATGTAGTCCAAGCACTTCCCTGTAGCTGCGCCCTGCTTTCTACCCTATCATGCCCTACCCTGTCATGCTCTCCTACTTGCCTTCATCCATCATGCCACTCCTTTTTTAATAGGAGTGTGATTTTACTTTCAAACAAAAGAGTGGATTTATTTGATTAAATATTTACATCTTTTCCTTTTTAGCAAAAGAGTGAATCAAGTAGTTTAGGACACATTTATTTCATTAGTCAGAGTTAGAATAGGACCATTAAACACCCCCACAATCATACTTCTATATCTACCATCCTACACCTTATTGTAGATAGTTTTGGACACCATCCCTGGTTGATAAGACATCAATTGAACATTGATTAAGTGAAGAGTTAAATGACACTCGTCAATGTGCTTGTGGCCATCTAAATAAGTAGGATTTATTTTCCCTATGAGATTGAGTTCCCATGTTGAAAATGGCCAAAGAGTAGTGATTGAATAAAGTGCTCATGTTAGATCATGAATGAGGTATTTTGATAAGGCACACACTTTTTTACATACACACATGCATTTGCTTCCATAGTGAGCCAATAAAACCTAGTTCGTAGGATTTTATTAGCAAGAACCAATTTTTTGGTGTGGGCCCTATAAATACCTTCATGTACTTATTTAAGCACTAATCTAGATTCTTTCAATGTTGAAAAAACAAAGCAGATTTCCATTATAACCTCTATGATAGAGTGTAGCACTAAGTAAGGTATAATGGGAGGCATTGTGAATAAATGATTTTTATTGATTATGGGAAATATTTTTAGGAAGAATGTGGTCATGGAGGTAATCATATAAATCATGATACAAAGGTGTACTGGGATTACCATTACCACATACCATCTCAGATTGTTGTTCACTCCAAATCTTATTCTAAGAACACTTATGAGATTAAGTGCTAAGAGAGAAAAGAGGGGGATAATAAGGGGCTTTCATCCTCCATTTTAGGATTAATAACTAGATCAATCTAGGTCATAATTTTAGGTATGTGACTCCATGATGTATCTTGTTTGAAATAACTTCCAAGAGAAATAGATGCTACCACCAAAAGCTCAATACATTGATTGACTCAAATTCATGTTAACTTAACCTTGATTCTGAACTGCTATCATTTTTTTATTTTACCAATTTATAAAGTAACAAAAGGGTATTTTAGTCTTAAAAAAACCATAAAATAGAGGGGTAAAGGATGGTATAAAACAAGATATTTGATTGAGAGGATACTAATGCTACAGGAACTTACGCATGCTAAGTCATAATTATACCACTGTGTACTCGGTTTAGCAATTCCAAAAACATTTAACCACTCATTAGGAAAACTTATAAGGACACAAACTTGAATGCATAACTCAAAAATTACACTAAATATAAATGCACCAAAGGGATAGTATCATACTGTACACATGACTTTGAAATTACCTTATAGTTGTACGCACATAAAGCAAAAGAGTGTTCTGAATCAAATGAAAAGTACTAACAAGCAAACTAGATCAGCATAAGCACAATATACTTGGTGCATTCATTAAGTAATAGATCATAACATAAATTACTTAGCATAAGCATAAAATATAAACAAGAAACCATGGATGACATTCCAAGCCAAGAATACAAAGTGAAAATAAGAAAATGATTATGTTGTGATTTTGACAGAGTTTCTGTGCACAAAGTGTCAACCCTTTAAAAAGGGAAACAACACCCCTTATACAGATATTTTTTTAAATGAAATTCATTTAATCCAATATTGGGGTGGTTAAAAATTTCAATGATGATTGAGGAATGTGGTTAAGGGAAACATAATGCAATTGGGATTTGCATTGGGATCTCCATCAAATTGTGCCATGATCAATTTAGAACCCATGATTTTGCAGCTACAACCACATCTCATTAATATTGAATTTGAATTTTATCTCCTTTAACTGATCTTTACTTGTATTTCATACTTGGATTAATGTTACTATTTTTTGGTTTGCATTCAATTTTGAGGCCATTTTGATGCATATGTCAATTTGAACTTGACTTCTATATTCCCTGATCAATTTGACATTTTAATTACATTGAAGCCTACCATTCATGTCAAGTCTAGGTTGGATTTTGTTCCCTACATTCATGTCTAAATTTTTCCCAATTTTTTATGTAGTTGTAATAGTTGTTTCTCATGCCTAAAAATCTTGATGTTTAGGCATCCATCAATTTCAATTTATTTATTGGTGAGTATACTTGGAATGCTAACTAGGTCTATTGGGATCCATTTTTTATCTTTTGGTACTTTGCTCTCTCCTTGCTTGACCTGGGCTTCTCCATATTTTCATATCTTCATAAAGAGGTGCCATATATTTAGACTTAATTTGATCATGCCACGTGGCATGATTATGGAGCTCTTGTTACAGTTGAGCTCCTTGTAGTGACCGTGCTCTCCATGTGATTGGGTCCCATGAGCCATTGATTTGAGAAATCAAATAGTCCATGATGATCCAGGTCTTCCTAGCTCCTCATTATGTTCTCTAAGTCCTCAACTCTTGAGATAATACCACATGGCATTATCTTTGACCTTTGGGGCTTGAAGATACTTTAAGATATGCCAACTACCATAAATAACCTTAGCTTCTATAATTATGACACTTATCACAATCATGGAGAAATTGGAAGACAAAAGATTAGAAACTTTGTCAAATGTTGAAAATAGTTGATCACTTAGATTAACATAGATATTCTGATGGGAGATCATATGGATCATAATGATTGTGCACAATGTTGCTAATGGATTTAGCCAATTCTTTGGGACTTTAGACTTCGTGATTAAATGTGATCTCGATAGGTGGAAAATTTGCATTAGATCTTGGCTCAGAAGAGTTGAACCTAAGAAAAGATAAGGAAAACCTCCAAGCAAATGATTAATAAGTTAGTCAGGAAATCAAAATCTAATATACATGGAGGAAAACTGTTTTCACACATAGACTAATGCATATTTCAATTAGAACAAGGCATTTGCATAGATTAAACATAAACCATGGATCATTTAGACATAGATGGAATAATTTTAAATGTAGATTTAAGAAAGACCAAAGGCAATTTTCATGTGAATTAAACCATTTATAAGCACAATTAGCATGATTATTTCATGACAGACTAAGTTCAAGGCAATGGATTTTTTAAAAGGCCCAATTAAATTAATTTTTAAGCCTAAAGTCTAGTGAAATAAATCATTTATAAAGCCCAATTAGACTTAAACATATAATTAAATCAAGGTAAAGACTAAATAATCAATAATTAATTATTTTAAAGCATAAATGCTTCACAAAAGACTTTTGAATGAATGAGGAGAAATTATAGGTTATTTTCAACATTTTTAGACTAATGTTCTTAGTCCGAGTGAAAGAACAAAATGGCTAGATATGATAAAACATTACCTTGAGTTTGAACATGAATTAAGCATATAATGCATATACACAAAAAATCATACCAATGAAACCTCCAATTGCTTAAAGGATGTCTCAAGTGAATTCAATTATGTCTCAAGTGAATTCAAGTGAAGATATTTAAAGCCTAAGAACAAATGAGTAGCTTAGCAAGAAAAGAGGAATGAAAAAATTATGCTGAATCAACTAAAATAAATGGTGACTTCTACAGGGAAAATGATACTACATTTAGAACCTAGACGACACTTTTCATTTTGAAACACAACATAATCTACAGGAAGTTTATCAGACATAGTTAAAAAAGATAAAAGTACAAAATTTTATAACAAGTGATATACTAAGCTACATATCTGTTACAATATTATCAATGTGTGATGTGATGAATTTTATTTTACTTTTATTTTGAATTCACATGAACAATTTTAGATCAGACCAAGCATTATAACTTATGAAGGGATTATTAGGTTATATGGCTTGGGGGGGGGGAATGGCATGGGAATTGATTTGCTACCGACCAAGCATTTATAACCCCAAAAAAGATGCCTTTGGTTCCACTCAAGGCCTTATTCCATTGCTAGCCAGGTCAAAAATCCTATGATGGAGATTTCCTGAATCACCCTTTTGAAGAAAGACATTGGATTTGACATTTTGAACTCAATTGTTCTTACCTATTTCTCTTTGAAAAAGGATTTTACTATTCAATCCATTGAGGGTTGGGAACCAAGCCATGGGTAAAAGGATTTTTATAAAGCTCTAAATACTTAGATAATTCATTGGCTTTAATTACTTTAGAATGTTCAATTAAGTGATTAGTGATAGCCTTTTAACGAGAAAAAGTAACTATTTTAAAATCCACTAGCTCTGTTATGAATCATTGGCCTTTGAAATTTTCAAAAGATGCAAAAGAAAATGTTCTTAGTCTATGAATTATTCAAATGAAAATTACATTATATTCTCCAAATTTTGACTTGTACTTTCCAAGTTTCTGTCCAATCATTGAGCTAAATGACACACTTAGGCAAGGATCAAATTGCTTCATAGGACCTTCTTTATGTTGCTTATTCATGATTTGCTTTTACTGAGACATATGCTATGGATTTTAGCAAATGAAAGTCTAGGACAAATTTATAGTATAGATAACGTACACTAAAAGGGACAAATCAAAGAATAAGGAACATAGGAAAACACATAATAAAAGCAAAATAGACTAAAACTAAACTAAAAGATAGAGAAACCAACCAAAAAATGAAAGAAAATGTAGAAAGCATGAAACTATGCTAATATGTACACTATACATTACCAGGCCAATATGAGACTTCTAAAATTTTAGTGGAAGGGATGGCTGAGAAGTGTTTCAAGAACTATCCATTCACTGGTAATGAAAGATCATTCCCTTATAAATCCTTGAGGTGAAAGGTATTGTATCCTAGTAGCTCAGATATATGGTACATGTCAATTCAAAGTGGATCAAACTTGGAATGTTGGCCTTTATTTTCATGGAATTTATCCCACAGTGGAATTATATCATAGATTCTAAAATATTTCATTTTATATTTCTTATCAAATTGATTTAACAATTTTTGGAATATTAGAGTATTATTCCTAATTTAGTTAAAGGGTCTAAGTAGTAAAATCAATAAATAAATATGAAATAATTAAACTACTAATTTGTATAAATTTGATTATGATTTTAACTTTTGTAAAAAAAGTAGCAAGGGTTAGAAAACAAGACTTAGCTAAAAACTGACTGAGACGACTGAGACAATGTCTGAAATTCACTGTGTAGGACTAGGACATTGTCACAATTCAAGATTTAGCCTTTATTTATGATTGGATAAGAGCACAAAAATAGGACACTAGTGGCACTGACACTATAGTCCACCTTTACCTCTATTGTCCTAGAGACTTGAGCTTTTTAGGTTTTGTTTGCTATGTCTGTGTGACCCTGCCAATGAATTTTTGAATGTTTGATGTTAATGGAACTTCCTATAGAGAAAATTTTGTCTTAAAACCCTAAAATAATTTATACTTTTACCAATTTTGAGAAATAACAAAGTTTTGAGTGTGTGTAAGATTCACTAAACATGTATCCACACATCTTGTACGGGCACACTCCCTACATACCAATACTCAAAAGAGGGATCAAGCCATATGTAGTTCTCCCACTTGATGTGCTTGAGGTGGTTAGGGATTGGTGTAAGGATTTGAATAATCTTGTAATGGTATTGGCTGGCTGTATGCAGATAATATGGAAGAATGCCTGAGTAGTCTTGCTTATATTCTTGTTTACTTAGTTATAATTGCCAACAATTTCCAAGTGATATTTGACTGGGGTTTTATAGGGATCTATTGGTTATGGGTTGAATGTGATCACATTAGGCCAATAAGGAGAAGGATGGGGAACTATAAGGAACTAACCATTAGGGCTAAAAATGCACTTAGATAGGAGAACTGAAAGTGAACACTAGTGATACTGGTGGTATAGTCTAAGTTGGGTGCTATTGTCCTTAGCTGATGGGGCCTAGAGGGATGGATTTGTCAAGGAAGGAGTAGTCTGATTGAGCTGGGAACAGGTTTGGAATGATATAGATGATTGGGAATAAATGAAAAGAAGCTTATGAGGGTCTTGAAATCAATTAAGAGGGACCTATGGGTTGGGTGCCATTAGCCACACTCAAGTTACCAATTTTCATATTTTATATAATACATTTCCTCCCCTTTATTCTAGTGATGTAGTAAAGCAAAATATTAGGATAAAGGAAAAATAGAAAGCATACCTAAACTTACTTGAAAGGGTAAAGCTTGTGAAGCTATGTGATGCTGGGTGTGTGTAGAGAGAGCATGATGTGAAGTGTGAATCTGCAAGTAAATACAAAGAGTAGATCAATTATTACTAGATATGATATATCTAAAATAAGAACATACAAAGCTAGGTTAGAGAGAGAGGAAGAGAAAGGAATGAAAACACCTCATCAGGTATATGGACTAATACAAAACCTATTGTGATGTTGATTGATGTTGAGTAATGCTGGATGTGTGATGAACCAAGTGTAATATCATGAATAGAGCTGAGTGCTCAATTCCCCAAAAGTGGATCAAGAATGCAAAAGCTAGCCCTTTGGATCCATTTTCACCTACTAAGTAAAGCTAGGTGGTTATGTTTTGATTGATGTTTGAACTATGTGTCCAATACCTCTGAATAGGTGGCTCAAGAATACAAAGGCTATCTAGTCCTTTGGCTATATCATTGACCCATGAAGTGAAGCTATGAACTGATATCACTATGAAATATATGTCATATGGGATGGCTCCTGAATGCCATAAATGTACTATGATCTACAAATGTTGGTGTGGATAGCTGAATGTATGATAGAATCTAGGCCACTCTTGGCCACTCTAAAAGATGGAGATTAGGCTTGTATGAAAGCCACTCCAAAATGGGTGCACTAGGATATATGAAAGCTATTCTAAGATGTGGAGGTTAGGATTATATGAAATCCACTCCAAAATGATGCCAACCACCTATAGATGGAATAAGGCATGCAACTATTGAGAATGCTTAGGTAATACTAAACTCAGAAAGAAAAGAAAATAAATGTGCCATGCACATTGCCCCCAACCATTGGTGTCTGAAACATGGATTGTGATCTAGAGGTTATATCAACTACCATATCTAAAACTATAAGTGAGAGCCATCATGCCACCCATGATGCCCCCTATATCTGGATTCTATGAACAAAAGTGTATTGAAACTATTGATTCTAAAGTGATCTAACTATGCAAAAATTGTAGCTGAACTTACTTTTCTACCTGCTTCTAAAAGCCTAGTTTTTCTACTGTTTAGACAAGAGTGCTAAAAATGGACACTAGTGGCACCAGTGTTATATTCCAATATTTGCACTATTGTCTTAAGTTAAATTTTATGACTATTCTAACATTTTCATTGTCTATTTGGTCTATTATATTTGGTTTGATGTTTAGTTGCTATTTTGGGTGTTCTAAAAGCAAAATTTTTGACCATTAGGAGCTCTAATCTCTATAACAAAACCCCTATTTGTTGCCCCCTCTTTTGAGGGTATGAAATAAGACCCTGAAATGACTACCCTTAGAAGAAAGAGCCAAGTGTGTTATGCTATGAATATACATGATATAACAATGATAATTGATAAGATAGATCAAGATATAGCATGGTTTGTAATGAGAGATTTTTAGATCAATAGGGGTATGCCTAGATAGATATAACAATGTAATGGCATGTGCAATGTACTTAATTGAAACTATAAGTTTATTTAATTTTTAGTTCTTAGTTGTTAAGGAGGGATGGAGCATGATGTCCATCATGGCATCCAAGAAAACAAGGTAATGCATGATGTGGATCATGATATTATAAATAATTAAAAAAGTAATAAAGCAACAAGAATTAAAAGTAAGAATCAAAAAGCATACAAGAGTGGCCAAGGGGCCAAGAAAATAAGAGATATGGGCACATGTCAGTCAAACTAGAAAGCAAGCATACAAGGCATGTTTAAATACCACATACACATATACTTAGAAGAAGCAAGGTTGACGTAAAAGCCATAATCACATAGAAGAGTATAGGTAAAAGGCATTAGTAAATGTCTTAAGGAACACACATGAATAGAAGCAAATGACATTGCCAAATGTCTTAAGGAACATACAAGAGATAATCAAGAACTGAGAAATGTAATCATATCTAGCTACACAAAGCGAGAAAGGAAAGCATGTAATATATTGGAAAATATAATCACATCTAACTAATAAAAACAAGAAGTGAAATTACGCAAGACATGTAGTACAAGACTAGGTATATGCTAAGAAAATACACAAGTGTTATATACTAGTGAGTGCCTATAGAGTAATATGTGTAATCTAGTGAGTAATACATCAACATGATAACTAGAGTGTGTGGTGTAGGAATGACATAACTTGGATGGTGGTCATGTAGAAGATGACCCTAGTGAGTATGTATATCAATGAGTGTCTTAAAAATAGAAGTAGGATGCCCCTTCAATGGGTAGAGTAAAGCAATCAAGGATCTAGATGTCAATGCACACACTCAAAGAAGATCAAGTGAATCATGGCAATGTAGATAAATCAACAAACAATAGCATAAAAATAACAAATGTAAGTCTAGTATAGTAGTAGAAATATAAAGCATGGATAATGCATACAATCAAAATGTTTTTAGATTTTTGAATTATTTGCATGTTTTTGTATTTTGAAATATTTGAATGTTTTTGGATTTTTGATATTTTGAATTATTTTTTATTTTTTTGATATTTTGAAATTTTTGATATTTGAGCTATGTATAATCAATCACAGGGAGACTATGTACAGGTGATATTGAGAAAAAATGATACTAACCAATGAGTCTCATGGGATACTCCCTATCATGGTGTTCTATATCAAGGAGAGGAATCATGCATGATGGAAGGGTTGCGATTGAGGCTCTAAAAGATGTATATGTTATAAATGCTCTAAAATCTCTAAATTAGAAACTGGCTATGGGGTCTTACATAACTTTGAAAAGTGGATGTATTTGTAGGGATCTTAGGGACCCATCTAGAAGTAGGAGAATCTTTTTAAATATGTGCTCTATGTGTATATGTATGAGATCTCAATGATACTACCTTGGGTATGAACACTGTAGATAAAAGTTATCTAGAATCCTAAAGCTGTGGAGGTGTATGAAATCTATATTCTGGTGATGGATGTCTCAACTATGTCTAAATTAGAACTAGAGGAGGAACTATAATTGGTGGCAAAATTGAAACTGGTGTCAAAAACAAAATTGGTGACTAAGAAATAGTAGATGGATTTGAAGTGGGGAGTGGTAACTCATATGGAACTCCACCAACTATAACAACCTGATTAGCGTGAATGAATTTCATGCATCTATGAATTATAGAAGTACTTTTCAAAGTTTCTAAATCTATGGTTGAAAAATTAGTATATCAAAAACTCCTGCATTGGGAACTATAGTGAATGGTGTGGCTACATGTGTTGGACCAACTTGTAGAGGAATTGCAATCTTGCCTAATAAAATCTGTATGTGCCTAGTGAATCTAATGATAATTATGTCCATTGGGGTAATATCCTACTCTACATATCATAAATGCTATAATAATGTCATAATGCACATGTTCATGTTGGATCTATTATCTATGAGAACACTATGAATAAGATGATTATGAATGTAATCTCTGATAAAGAGTGCATGATAATCTAAATCATCCTCAATGATCTCCTACGTTGAGAAGGAGATGGAAGGTCTAGCTAGAACTCTGGAATTGTAGACACCAATCATGTTACTTAAAAGATGTGTCTCAACTGAAGGTGCCCTATATGTATTTGGTGGTAGATGTGCATAATATGCATGGTGAACCCATGATGTGTCCCCTATCTCTTATTTAGAATTCTATGGAAAGGGATTTGAGAATATTTTCAAAGCTTTATCCTATGTTTACTTTGCCTAAGGAGGCTCAACTAAAGTACTAATATCAATATGATTTCCATGTATCGAATCCTATATCTTGTGTCTCAAACTGATGCATCTATTTGTTGTATGGCTTGGTGCCCTATGAAACTCACAAAATGCATGCTGATCATATCCCCATGGAAGAGGATTTGTTGGGTCAACTTCCTAAATAAGAGGAAGAGATATGATGTTACATTCTAATAACTGCTATAAAACTCTAGTTGGAGAAATTGGTAGATTGGTAAAATTTCACCAAGGAGGTGCTGATAAAACCACATGCTAAGGGGGCTCAAAAACTACATTAACTATCGATTGATTCTGACTCTTTCTATCATTGACCTTGACTTTGTATGGTACTTTGATATTACTCTTATTTGTTGTATTTCATGTGGTCATGTACTTGAGTTTACCCATTGAAATTAAGTTGACTTCTCTTTCCTTTAGTGTGTGACAAAATTCAATGAAGGAAGAGAATCTTTTGAACATAATTGATTCATGCAAAGCTGGTAAGAGACTCTATTTGAAGAGATATTGTAACTCTTGATTAGCCATGGGGCTAGTCATCTTAGCCAAGATAGTCTTATATCAAAGAATATAATATGTGAGATGATCATTTGACCTTTGTTTTTATTGTAAAATGTCAAGATCCCACTCCTTAAGAGATCTACTTGGAATACTTTGAGTACTTGGAGCTAAAAGCTTCACTAATGCAAATGGAGGAGGTTGCTGAGTTACAGAGCAACCGACATCAATAGGACAACCGACGCCAGTCATCTTCAATATTCATAGTAACTGACGTCGGTTAGGGGTCGGCCAACATCGGTCAAGAAGGAACCAACATTGGCAACCTGTGTGTGCGTGCATTTGCATGCGCTTCCAGAACTGGTCTAATTTTAGACGGATAGTTAGTTTGTATGTAAAAGACTAATTTTAGTCTTGAGTCTGCATTTCTAATTATTGTAATTAGGAAGTCTAATTATTGTTTGTATGGGATCTATTTAAGAGACCCATGGGGATATATTGTAAAGTTGCAGAATCATAAGGACTTGCAAAGGCAAGGACAAGGGTTCTTCCAAGGTATGTAAGATCTAGGTTTGCAGGTGTGCAAGACCAGGTTGATCTGCAGGTGTGCAAGATCAGGAAGAAGATCTACATGGTAAGTAAGGTCAGTTGATCTGCAGGTGTGTGTGTGTACAAGGTCAAAGGAGATCTGTAGGGTAGCAAGGTCAAAGTAGATCTGTAACACAATAAGGATCAAGATCAGAGAGATCTACTTGGAGTACTTTGAGTACTTGGTACTGGAAGTAGACAACAATGGTTGAGTTAATTGTCACTTATTGGTTGGTGTACTGGCAGTATTGTTACTGACTGGTTGAAACAACTCTATTTTTGAGTTGATTTTGTTTGTAATTGAGAGAGAGAAATCTTGAGGGAGAATTACTGGTACGCCCAAGAGGTGTGGGAAGAGTGTGATTTCTTCATTGTATTTCCTTCTGGAAGAGTGTTAATACAAGATTGTATTGTCTCTCATATTCTGTGCTATTTCTGAATTCTAGTTACATATTACTTCTAGTTAAATTCCATGTTTAGTTGCTTATACAAAGGTAATCAAGTATACTCTTAAGGAGTGGGATCCTAACAAGTGGTATCAGAGCCTGGTTCAGAGCAGGTTAGTGTTTGTTGATTACAGGTCACTCTCAGGGGTTTCTGATTGAGTGAGAGTATAACAATGGCAGAAGAAAGTATGCCAAGAATGGAGAAATTCAATGGCAAGAATTATAAATTATGGAGGATGTAGACAGAAGATTATCTGTATCAGAAAGATTTGTACTTACCGTTGGGTGGGGTTTCATGCAAGCCCACATGTATGCAAGATGAAGAATGGAAGGTTCTTGACAGAGAGGCTCTAGTAGCTATAAGGCTGACCTTGGCAGCTTCTGTGGTTTCCAACTTATCTCAGGCAAGGACAATGGTAGATTTTAATGGAATCTTTGGCAAATTTATATGAAAAACCCTCAGCTTCGAATAAGGTATTTCTTATGAAGCAATTATTTAATTTGCAAATGCTGGAAGGTGGATCTATATATAGTCATCTTCATGATTTCCATGGATTGGTAAACCAGTTAAATTTAGTCAAAATAGTTTTTGATGATGAAATTAAGGCTCTCTTAATCTTATGCTCTTTACCTAAAAGTTGGGATAGCTTGGTAATGGTAGTAAGTAATACTGTGTCTGCTTCAAATATCTTGAAAGTTGATGATGTTGTTAGTGTAATCTTGAATGAAGAAATTTGTAGGAAAAACACAGGTGAGACATCAAGTAATGCTTTAAGTGTTGAAAGCAGGGGATGGCAAAGAGAGAAGGTTGAGTAAGGGAAATCAAGGTCAAAGATAGGTAGGAGATCTAGATCCAGGTATGGCAGTATAATCTGCTAGAATTGTGGAAAGAAAGGGCATGTAAAGAAAGATTGTTGGTTGAAAGAAGATTAGCATGAAGGAAATGAAGAAGTAGATGTTTCAGGTATTGTTGCACATGATGCTCTTGTATGTTTCTTGGATAAAGTGGAATCTTGGGTTTTAGATTCTAGTGCCTCTTTCCTTGCAACCCCAAATAGAGAATTTTTCCATGATTATGTCCATGGAGACTTTGGAAAGATTTATTTAGGGGATGATAAGCCTTGTCAAATGGTTGGCAAAGGGAAAGTGCAGCTGAAATTGCAGATGAGCAACACATGGGTGTTGAAAGAGGTCATGCATGTCCCAGTCCTGAAGCATAATTTGATTTCTATAGGAAAGTTGGGTGATGAGGGATGCACAGTAACTCTCACAGTGGAATCTTGGAAAGTTTCCAAGGGTGCACTTATTTTAGCAAGAGGTAAGAAAGTAGGTACTCTTTATCTATCTACTTGTATTACTGATTCTCCTTCTGGTTTATCTACTTCAGATGTAGATGCAAAGATGTGGCTCAGTAGCTTGGTCACATGAGTAAGAAGGAAATGGATGTTCTTAAGTCAAATGGTAAGAGTTCAGATTTGAAAAGCATAGATCAAGATTTCTGTAAACAATAGAAGAAAGTGAGGTTTCTTGAAACTGGGTCAACAAATAAGGGAGCTTCTATTGGAGGATCACAGTGGTATGCTAGAAGAAAGGATCAAGTTTATTTCAGGAAGAGGAAATCTGATGTTTTTGACAAGAATAGGAAAGCCTTGGTTTTCAAGGAGACGATGATGGACAGAGATCAGCTCAAGGGGCTAAATAATTTTGAGCAGGGCAGTTTGGACAAGGTTATGATTCAAAGTGAGCTCGTGGGTAAAAATCATCACTCACAGGAAAACACAGTTACCGACATCAGTCAGGTGAGAACCGACCTCGATCAGGCAGGTACCAACATCAGTCATGTGCAAACTAGAGTCAGTGGTGTTGGGAAGGTGGATACCAATGTCAGTCAGGGAACTGACATCAGTGACCAGGTGGACACCGACATCGGTCAGGGAATCAACATCAGCAATCAGGTGGAATTGACATCGGTCGGGTGTAGACTAGGGTCGGCTAGAGGTGACTGAGATCGGTCACTGTCAGAATAGATTTTGGGTGGACAACAAGCTGTCAAGGAGTCTCAAATGCCCATGAGGAGGACTGAAAGGGTAAGTAAGCCTCAAATTCATTATTCCCTTTATTTACACTACTTGTTGCTCACTGATGGTCAAGAACCAGGAAGTTTTGAAGAGGCAAATCAGGGAAAATCTAGGAAACAGTGGGAGCATGGCATGAATGAGGAAATTGATTCCTTGGGAAAGAACCAAATGGGAGATTTGATAGAGTTGCCAGTTGGGATGAAAGCACTGAAAGATGAATGGATTCCTAGGTTAAAGAAAGGAGAGAATGGAAACGTGAGACAGAAGGCCAGGTTATATGGTCTTGAGCAGGCTATAAGACAATGGTTTTTAAGGTTTGACAGGTGTATGACAAAGCATGGCTTTAGTCAATGTCAATGTGAACATTGTGTTTACTTTACCAGGTTGGATAATATTAGCTACATTATCCTATTACTGTATGTAGTGTATATGCTTGTTGTAGGGTCACACATGCAGGGAGTTGCTGAGCTAAAGGTAAAGTTAGTTCAGAGGTTTGCCATGAAGAATTTGGAAGCAGTAAATAAATTATTTGGCATGAGTATTTATAGAGACAGGAAAAGTCACAGGTTGATGCTGTCTCAAGATGATTATGTGAATAAGGTAGTGGAGAGGTTCAATATGTAGGATGCAGAACCGGTTAGCACACCTATGGATGGACAGTTCACAGAACAGTGTCCCAAATCACATGATGAGGTTAAGTACATGTGTACTATACCTGATATTACCCAAGCAGTGGGAGTTGTCAGCAAGTTTGTGGCCAATTAGGGAAAGGAGCACTGGAAAGTAGTTTAGTGGATTCTCAGGTATCTGGGAGGGACCAACATCAAAGATTCATGCTATGCAGGGTCAGGCACTTCTCTACATGGGTATGTAGATTCGGATATGGCAAGTTACTTGGATGACAGGGGAAGCACCATAGGATATGTGGTGGTTGGTCTTCAAGATTGAACTTGAAGAGGGATACAAGCCAAGAAACAAAATTAGATGATGTACAGTTATAGGTACAAGTGCATCTATCTATCTCCAAGTGGGAGATTGTTAGGTTGTGGAGCTAAAAGCTTCACTGATGCAAATGGAGGAGGTTGTTGAGTTACAGAGCAACCAACATCGACAGGACAACCAATGTCGGTTATCTTCAGTGTTCGCAGTAACCGATGTCAGTTAGGGGTCGGCCAACATCGATCAAGAAGGAACCGACATCGACAACCTGTGTGTGCGTGCATTTGCATGCACTTCCAGAACTGGTCTAATTTTAGACGGATAATTAATTTGCATGTAAAAAACTAATTTTAGTCTTGAGTCTGTGTTTCTAATTATTGTTTACATGGGATCTATTTAAGAGACCCATGGGGCTGTATTATAAAGTTGCAGAATCATAAGGACTTGCAAAGGTAAGGACAAGGGTTCTTCCAAGGTATGTAAGATCTAGGTTTGCAGGTGTGCAAGACCAAGTTGATCTGCAGGTGTGCAAGATCAGGAAGAAGATCTACATGGTAAGTAAGGCCAGTTGATCTGTAGGTGTGTGTGTGTGTGTGCAAGGTCAAAGTAGATTTGTGGGGTAGCAAGGTCAAAGGAGATCTGCAACACAATAAGGAGTAAGATCAGGGAGATCTACTTGGAGTACTTTGAGTACTTGGTACTAGAAGTAGGCAACAACGGTTGAGTTGATTATCACTTACTGGTTGGTGTACTGGCAATATTGTTACTGACTGGTTGAAACAACAACTCTGTGTTTGAGTTGATTTTGTTTGTAATTGAGAGAGAGAACTCTTGAGGGAGAATTAATGGTACACCCAAGAGGTGTGGGAAGAGTGTGATTTCTTCATTGTATTTCCTTTTGGAAGAGTGTTAATACAATATTGTATTGTCTCTCATATTCTGTGCTATTTCTAAATTCTAGTTACATATTACTTCTGGTTAAATTCCGTGTTTAGTTGATTATACAAAGGTAATCAAGTATACTCTTAAGGAGTGGGATCCTAACATAAAACTTAGGCATATGAACCTTATCACCAATGTTAATGCTAAAATGAGTTGAAAACATGTTGGCTAAAGGATTGAATGCATTGACTGACTGATTCAGTAGACTATAGAACCATTTTAAAGTATAATATTTTAGGCTTTATGGAAATATCTTGGTAAGTATCCAGTCATTTGGTACATAGTCCAAACATGCTATGTGAAAAGTTCTCAAATGTGTCTTTAGATCACCCTTTCCATCATAAAGAGTGAGCTTGGATTGAATAAAACCTGATGGTAAGGGTGTAGAATCAATATGCCATGCCAATGGTGTATTAAGTAAAGAAAAAGAATCCAAAGCATACGTAGGTCTAGAGGCACCTTGATCAAGTTGTAGCACCTTATATTGAAGAGATATTATCTATTGCACAAGGGTTGCCACATCAAGAGACAAAGTTGTACTAGTTGTAGATCATGGCATAAAGGCAGGTTGGGCTACTATAGGGGGTTGTTGAGACATAGTTGCCCTTTTAGTGTCATTTACAATTGGTTATTCTATGGTTTGATAAGATTGATCATTGTTCACTTTTTGTTGTTCCTCTTCTAGTATTCTAAGCATGTCAAGATGTTTAGTTAAGAGTTCTTGAAGTTCCCTTTTATCAGTTTCATTAAAACCGGTGGATTGGACCATTGTTAAAGTAGGAAAACAAATTGAAAATTGATTTATTTTTTTGCAATAATTTGTAATAAGCAAGGTGTTATGGAAGGAAAGTACTAAATATAGGAAATATAAAGTCCTAAAAACAACAAACTGGAAATTGCATTAAAAAAATATGAAACTCATAAACATGTAAGGTGATACCTCAAGAAGCAATGGGACCTACTATATGCAATTAGGGTTTGAAAGATGATTATTTTAGAAATTACTATGAAATTTAAAGTGAATTTGTAAGTGAAATATACATGTAAAAAATAAAAAAATTATTGAAAAATTCTTGATTTGAAGGGACCTAGTGTATGCAACTAGGGTTTGAAGGAAAAATAAAATTTTGAAATTAATATGGAATTTGAAAATTTGATGCTAATTTCTAATTTTATTATGTAAGTAAAAAATTAGAAAAATATACGAAAAATACTAGGAAAATACTGGGACCTAGTATGGGCAACTAGGGTTTGAAAGAAAATTATTTCAAAATTAATATGGAATTTTAAAATTTAATGCTAATTTTTGATTTTATTATATAGGTAAAAACAAAAAATATATAGGAAAATATTGGTATAAATTTTACCCTAGGGTTTTTGTGCACAAACGAAGTAAGTCATGTTCACCAAATGATTTAACAATTTTGAAAATATTGGAGTATTATTCCTAATTTAGTGAAAGGGTTTGATAGTAAAATTAGTAAATAAATATACTATAATTAAGCTAATAATTTCTATAGATTTGATTTTGATTTGAACTTTTATAAAAATATTAATAAGGGTTAGAAAATAAGACTTAATTGGAAACTGACTAAGATGACTGAGATAAAGTCTAAAATTCACTATGCAGGACTAGGACACTCTCATAATTCAAGATATGGCATTCATTTTATGATTGGACATGAGCAAAAAATAACACACTAGTGGCACTGGCACTATAGTCTACTTATATTGATATTTTCCAAGAGACCTGAGCTTTTTGGGTTTTGTTTTTTATGTCTATGTGATCCTGCCTGTGAATTTTCAATTGCTGGATGTCTGTGGAACTCCATATAGAGCAGATTTTATCTTCAAACCCTAGACTTCTTTGTAATTTGACTAATTTTTAGAAAGAGGGGGGGGGGGTTAGTGTGTGTAAGATTCACTAAACATGTATCCACACCCCTTTTGTGGGCACATTGCTTACATACCAATACTCTAAAGAGGGATCAAGCCATATGTAGTTCTCTCACTTGATGTGCTTTGTGTAATAGTGTGTATGAAGATGCAAATGCTAAAACTAGGTGTGCTTTAGGTGGATAGGGACTGGTGTAAGGATTTGAATAAGATTTTAATAGTATTATATGGTTATATGTAGATAATAGAGAAGATTTCTGAGTAGTCTATGATGTATTCTTGCTTTCTTAGTGATAATTGCCAACCATTTCTAAATGATCTTTAAATGGGCTTTTATAGGGATCTATTGGTCATGGGCTGAATGTGCTCACATTAGGCAGATAAGGATAAGGATGGGAAACCAAAAAAAACTGACCATTGGGGCTAAAAATACACTTAAATAGGAACATAGAAAATGGACACTAGTGGCACTATCACTATAGTCCAAGTTGGGCACTATTGTCCTTAGCTGATGGGGCCTGGGATGATGGATTTGTCATGGAAAGAGCAATCTGGTTGAGCTGGGATCAGGTTTGGAAGGTTACAGATTACTGGGATTTAGTGAAAAGAAGCCTATGAGGGTCATAAAATCAATCAAGAGGGACCTATGGGTTGGGTGTCATTAGTGAAACTCAAGTTACCAATTTTCACATTTTATATGACTACACAAACCATCTTTTGAAAGTGCTTTTATTCTTGCTGAAATTTAGTAAGGCTTCTTATCGAGCTTCTTCTAATTAGAACATTTCCAATACTATATAATTCACCTTCTCATTACTTTCCATGTATTTTTACATGAACTTTTAGGTTGGAAACTTGAGCATAATTGGGAAGACAAATTCTAAATCATAAACTAGCAAGAATGGTAGTCTTTTCAGAGCCTACTTATATCTTGAGTGGTCAACCCAAAGATCATATTTAATAGTGAATTCCACTCCCTTTCTTTCTAATCTATTGACTTATTTATTGCATCCATTATATTTTTGTTGGTTGACTCGACCAACCCATTCCCTTATAGATAGTTGATGGATGAGTATTTCAAAATGATCCCATGTTCATACACCCATTTACTAAGCTCTACTAACTGGAATGTAGGGCCATTGTCATAGAATAAGGAAATTGGCATGCCGAACTAAGTAGCTATGTTTCTTCCAAGAATTTAATTACTTCATTGGTGGTGTTATTCTTCATTTTTGCTACCTCGGGCCATCTTGTACAGTAATATATGGTAGTGAAGACTAAGGAAATTTTTTTGACCTGTTGAGGAGTTGGGATTGATGACTACTATGAAATCTAATCCCCATTATGCAAAAGGGATTTCGTCCACAATAGGCTACAAAGTCATTGTAGCATGTATGTATATTTTTGAAAATGCTTAGCATTGATGGCATGATTAAACATGAGCTTATACATCCTTGAAGATGACAGGATAATAGTAGTCATCTCAAAGTATCTTATGTGTAATTATATTTCTTGTGAGATGACCACTACCTAGCTTCTTATGAAAGCTAGCCATAACTTATTTGGATTCATTTTTTGATAGGCATCTAAGGTATATACCTTCATAATGTTTCTATAAAAAACTCCTTTCTTCAACATGTATTGAGTTGTTTTTAATCTAAGATCCCTTTTATGCATTGAGTTAAATCCAGGGGTGGATTTACATAAAGAAGATAGTGAGTGATGTGGGTGTACCAATCTTTCTAAGGAATCTGTGTTTGGTTACCTTGATGCACTATGTTTTGTGGATCAATATCAATGATCAGTTGAGTGAGAAGATGTCCTCTAACCAACTTGGAAGGGTTGATATTTATATCATATTCTTGGATTTTATCCATCTACCTACCCCTACATTCCCCTAATTTGTTCTACCCCAACATGAGCTTGATGGTTGGGTTTAAAACAATTACATGCACCTTATTTCTAAGGATGTAGTATGTGAAATTTTTGATACCTTGACCAAGATGTATGCAATCTTATCTAACTTGGAATACCTAAGTTATGTGCCTTTTAGATTCATACTCATAAAGGTAATTGGATGTTTCTCTCATCTAGCCTCTATGTTAGTACTACAATAATGGTATGTTTAGACCCAACAGGATAAAGATAAAAGTCCTTGGCATAATCTAGGTTGATTAACATAGGTGCTTTCATTATGGCATATTTTATTCTTTATAAGGCCTTCTTGGATTTAGTGTTCCACTATAATTTGTCATCATGTTTGAGCATAACATTTAAAGGTTTAATGATCTCAATAAATCCATAAATAAATTTAATTTTTACAAAGAAGGATTTTAATTCTTTCTTGCTTTTAGGTAGAGGAAATTTAGAAATTACATCAGCATGTTTAAGGTCTATATAAATAACTTAATTTGTGATGATGTGGCTAAGAAGTTTGCCTTTAATGACATAGAACACACTCTTCTTTGTGTTCAATGAAATGCTATACATTTTGCACCATTCAATTTCTTTTGTAAGTGGCACATGTGATCAAACCTACATTTAAAAAACACTGTTAAATCATTCATGTAAATGATAATGTATTTTATTATTAATACATTAAAATCAAAGTCCATGGACTTTTAAAAGGTTTCCCCTACATTTATCAGATTGAAAGGCATTTATTTGTAAGCAAAAGTGCCCCATTTCATGGTGAATGCAGTCTTGGATTTATCTTCTGAATTTAACTGAACCTAATTATACCTTAATAATCCATCCAAAAAGGACATCATATGGGATCCACTCACCATATATATTACCTCATCAAGGGAAGGAAATGGATAATTGTCTTGTTCTGAGGCTCTATTCATAATTTAAACTTTTATGCATATTCTAATCTCTCCATTTTTCTTTTGAACATGTATTAGATTTTCTACCCAGGTGGAGTGGTAAACTAGAAATATTATCTGAATTGAAAGAAGCTTGTGAAATTATTTATGTATAATCGATTATAGAATTAGGTTCATAGGCCTTTATCTCTACATGAATGGTTTCTGATTTAGCTTAAGAGATATGGTGTGGGTTATTATCTTTGGGTTGAATGCCTTGGGATATCCATAGACCCATGAAATAATGTCTTCATATCTCAACAATAACTTTTGAATTTGTTCTACCTATACATCTATCCAATTAGGACCAATATTGACATTTTGGGGATTTTATAAAGATTCAAGCTTAATGGTTCAACATTTTTATGCTCATATTTTGGCTTTTCTAGGGTGTGTGCAAGGTTATCAACATCAAAAGTCCTCTCTAGGGAGATAATGCATTTTTAAATTTGATTTTCCTTGATCTCCATAGCACCATCATGGTCAAATTGTTTCTCCCTAGGATTTTCCCTTTCTACTTCATAAATTTTATTTGAGCCTCAAACACCCCTGAATTGCTAAGGAAATCTATGATATATTGGTGATCCTCAAAGACCTAGAAGTTTTCTACATTGTTTGGAATAGAAGGACAAGGGACTAATTCAATAAAAAGTTCATGCAGTTCTATGTCATCTAGAGGTGTTAAATTAGCATAAGCTGCTACCAATGAATCAAGAATTTGGTTTTTCTCTTGGGGTATGGGAATAAAGTTAAAAGCAGTGAACATTTTGATTAAATCCCATACCCTATGTTTGTATTTTATGAGGTAAGACAATTTATTGAATTTTTTTCTTAACTTAGTTCATAACAAATTTAGATTCACTAAACACTCTCAACTCCTTTTATTTATGCTTCAACACAAATTATAGCCCAAGGATAAATGCTTCATATTATACCACATTATTAATGTAGGGGAATTACAACCTATTAGAATCTAGATGCCTCTTTCCTTGTGTGTCTATCAATATAACCCCTGCCCCACTGCCTTGTTTAGAATGGGCCCCATTAACATATAATGTCCAAGAACCTCACAACTAAGGTTCATTATCAAATTTATCCCTAGTAGGCTTTGTATACAACTTATAAATTCTTAAGTCAGAGGATACTAGGTTCAATTTCTCATTGAATACATTGTATTCAATTATCATGTGCTTCATCTTGGGTTCCCTATCAAATCTGATATGATTATCTACACCTCTCCAAGGAAAGAACATGTGGGAAAAATCCATAGCCATGTATCTATTCAAGGATTTAGACTAGTCCTTACTAAGGAGCATCCACAACTTCAATATCTATAAATTTTTGGATCTTAGGTTCTGGTTCTAACTACATATGCACATTGAGTAACTCACCATCTACCTTAACCTAAAAATTGTCTAGTTGAACCATGAATTTGTCTAATTTGATAGGGACTAATCCTATTTTTACACAAACTATTATGGGCATCACATTAGCTAAAGCTCCTTATTCTACTAAGCAATTATGCAGGTTCTTCCTGAATAGTCTAATAGTTAAAAGAAAGGGAGGAGCTTCAATCTTATTCTTGTGAATGATCATGTTGGTATGGGTAGTTTGTTAATTTAAATAAGTTGGTTTTTTATTAAGTGATCTTAGTAGAATATTTAATTGTTATGTGATTTGAGAAATCTCATGAAATTTTATGTTAGCTTTAATCTTCTTCATGAAGTCTAATATGTTGTACCCAACTTTGCTTTAGGTTGGCTAAGTTTCCATAGGCACTTTGGATTCATTAGGATTTAGAGGTGGTGGATCATTCCTAGCCTCAGGATAAGGTAGAGTTGAACCATTTTTGGGAGGACTTGAGGTGGTGAGGGGCTATTGCTGCATCTTATTCCTAAGGGCATAATTTATTCATTAAAATTGTTGAAAGGTCTGCACCTCACTAATGTTTTCCCTAGGCTCATTGTCTTCTTGGATAGGAAATTACATGGTTTCCAACACCATAGTTTTAATAGGGGGTTTATCGGATGTTTTTGGGTGATTAGGAGCTACCTCATATTCTTCCATCTCCCTTTAGCATATGTCAAAGTCACTGCAAAATTCAATGCAATTGAGATCCCCATGTTGGGTTGTGTTATGCACATGGCACCAAATTAGGAGAGCTATTTTGCATATGTTTATTTCAAAAAAATTATTGGGTGAGGGTTATGGTTGATTATTGGGATGATTTTAGGTTCTATTTTGCCTCTAACAAGTGAAATTCTTGTTGAAACTCTCAGCACCAAAGTTGCCCATTTGTCTTTGCAGGCCTAAGAAGTCATCAGTCATCCTTTACACCATAAGTTGGATGGTGTCTAACTAGTATTATTAGACTCCTATGGTATGTTTTGGACATTATTCACAACATGAGGTAATAAAATTTGGTTGTGAGCTTGGGGTGATGTCTCATTTCTTACTAGATTAATAAAACATAGGTGTTCATTAGGTATAACATGTCTCAAAGTAAGATGGTTAGTTATGGGCAATGGTTGAGACACAGGCAGATTTTGGTTTGCATTAGAAATAATATTCAAGGCTGACATGTTTGGTAAAGAAATAGGGATGGGAGCCATCATCTGACCTTGTAGATTGAGCTACCTATCCATTTTTATAGCTTCAGCATAAGCTAAAAGCAAGCCCATCGTTAAGGGATCCCTTATTAAAAACATGGAACCCATGGGTCAAGTGAATTCTTATAAATTTATAAGGCCAAATAAATATTAGGTCTATAAAGAGTTGTGATTTAGTTGTACATTTTTTGGAAATAAGTATTGAATTTCCTAATGGGCTCATTATGTTCTATTTTAATGTACGTCAACTATTGGTAAAGGACACTATGATATATGAATTATTTGAATTGAGCAATGAAAGTATTATTAAATTGATACAAAATTGTGATAAAGCCCTCAGATAGGCTTAGAAACCAATGATATGATACCTCCATAAGTGTGAAGGGGAACAATCTACATGTAATATCCTCATGTTCAACATTCATAAGCTAGAAGAGTAATTTTGTAAGATGTTATGTGCTTTTCGAAAGTCCTTCCTATGATAGGTGTGAATATTAGTAATTACCTATCTAGATTTATAGGTACATCATGGATAACTTTAGGGATATTTATGTCAGACCCAAAAAACTAAGCAATAAGGGAAACCATTGGTAAAGGTTGATTTGAGGTAGATTGAGAAGATGAACCAACGGGGGTATCAATTGGTTTAGGCCTACCTTTAGTAGTTCATGTTATTATATGGATTTATATTGGTGAAATGATCAATATACCATGGATAGATTGGGATGTATTAAATTTCACAATAAGATCCAATGTGCTTTAAAATATATCAACTTAAAAGGTTAGCACACAACAAATTTCAATATGAAAGGCTCTCCTTCTAGTGTTAGTTGTTGTTTGCATTAATAGAATAATATATGGGAGAAGCTCAAAGGAGAGGCAAAAAAGTTCAAAAAATTAGTTCTAAAAATTCAAAATAGGCCCTCCTTCTATTTCCATTTTCCATTTGTGTTAAGCAAATAATAGATGGGAGAAGCTTGAAGGAGAGGTACCAAATTACAGCAAATTAGTTCTACAAATTCAAAAAAGGCCCTACTTCTAAAACCAATTATTTTTTACATTAATCAAATAATATATGGGAGAATATTGAAGGAGAGGTACCAAATTTCATCAAATTAAAATAGAAATCCCTCCTTTTAATGCCAACAAGTGTTCACTCTAAAATCTTGCTCCAATAACACTCATGAGATTAAGTGCTTAGAGAGAAAAGTGGGGGAAAATAAGGGAATTTCATCCTTAATTTTAGTATTGATAAATAGATAAATATAGGGGAAAATTATATGTTTGTGGCTCCATAATATATCCTATTGGGAATAAATTCCAAGTGAAGTGATTGCTACCACTAGAAGCTTAATACCTTGATTGAATGAAATTTGTGCTAACTTGGCCTTGATTCTAAAATGATATTGTGTTTATATTTCACCAATTTATAAATCAAGGGAAAAATATTTTAGTCTCAAAACAAACATAAAATAGAGGGGTAAAGGAGGGTAGAAAAAAATATTTCTGATTGAGAGGATGCCAATGCTGCAATAACTTATGCATGCCAAGTCATAATTATACCATTGTGTATCTGGTTCAACAATCACACAAATGTTTAGACACTCAATGGGAAAACTTATAAGGACACAAAATTGAATTCCTAACTCATAAATTCTTCATTAAATATAAACACACTAAAGGTCCTGTATCAGACTACACATAAGACTTTGAAATTACCTTATAGCTGCAAGTACATAAAGTAAGGAGTGTTATTAAGTAAATGAAAAAAACATACAAGCAAAATATATCAGCATAATAATAATATAATTATTGTATTCATTAATATATCATAACATCAATTCCTTAACACAAACATATGTGATCTAGGAATTTGACTCAAGAGAGGATGGTTAGTATCATGTTAGTTCCAAAATGAAAACAAAATGAAAGAAACACACTAAATAGCATAACATCTATAGGCCTAGACACTGGAGAGAGATTAGTTAAAAAACATGAATGAAAAACACAACTAAAATTCAAAATAAAACTTCTTTTTCCTCCCTTGGATGCTCCAAAATTCTTGTTGTAGTGGCTTGCTCGGCTTGTGCTCATGAAGTCCTTGGCAATGGAAGCTTGGCTACCTCCATCTCTCCTTGACACCTTTGGATTTTGGCTTGGCTTGGCTTGAAATCAATTTGGCATGGTAACACTAATTACAATGGATTTTGGAATCATTTATGCATTATAAGTTTTCATTATCAAGTCTTAGAAATGATGTTCATGGCCTCTCTATTTATAGATTCTTGGATTTGCTCAAAATCAACTTGAACCATCCATCCTAAGATTGAGATTTGTGGTTGAAGATTAATTCAATTTTTGGAATTAATTTTATAATTATCCTCATCATGAAATTGGAAAAAGCATAAATTAAGAGGCATGGAGGGCATCATGGAAGGCATTGATGAGGCATAGAGGGCATGGATCCTAATATTTGTGGCATTTATGGCCTAGGAATGCATTCCAAAGAAATGAGGTCACTTGATGATGCAGATATTCAATATTCATTTATAAAAACAAGTTATTCAATAAGTTTCCATGGAATTCTTAATTAGGCCTTGATTTGGGTTAACTAGTTCTTAAGCATGTTTAAGCACTTTGTGCACAAATTACTCAAATTGATCAAAATGCCTTGTTATTGGTCCAAAATTTGATTGGATTGGAATTGGAAGTCAATTTTACATGCATTGGAACCGTATTACCATTTAGAATGAATTCAATAAAAAATAACAAAGGCACACATCTTGTGCAAGATATTTGATAGGAAAGTAATCTAGAGCACCCAGGTGCAAAATTGGCATTTTGACTTAAAATGATTTGATCAAAGTTAGATAGCCCATAAATTGCATTGCCCAATTTAGGGACACCCTAGATAAAATTGGCATTTGAATATGTCAGTTTCACATCTTTTAATGTACTTTAGTGTTTTTAGGCCAAATTGTACATTTTGGTGGAAATTGGTCAAAAGCCTGGTTGGAGGTTATCAGTGGCCAGATTTAGGTGTCTATAGTTTGACCCTATTTGGGAGGATGTTTCAAACCATAGGCAAAGCAATGTATTCTAAAATAATGAGAGAAGGCCTGTATGCCAAAAATAAGATGATGGTTGAAGAACAAAGCTCTAAATGGTTTTGGGAAGCCTATGATGATGCCCCTCGAGGGAGTGGCTATCACATTTGTTGATGGATGGTCCCTCAAAAATAAACAAGAAGAAAGGTGAAATTAACCTATGTTTGAGATTAATCCAAATGAGAAAATTATTCCATGCATTGAGTTAAAAAGGATGTTGATTTTCTCAAAGGTGGTTATAATTAGGAATAAAAGTCAAACTAATGATTTGCCCATAGGCGGTTATAATCATTAAGCATACCTAGATTGGATAAAACTAATGGTACCCCAGTTAGGTTTGATTATCAAGCATAACTCAAGAACATAACCTGGAATACAGATTAAAGATGAGTGGGTGCAAAGTGATGAAAGAGATGGATAGAAGAATAAGATTGATCATTAGAATTAATTCAATTGTACCTACCAGTGAGGAGATGCTCATCCTGATTAGAAATGATACAAATAGAATGGTTAATGGGTTGAGTTGATCAAGGGTGGGATGAAAGGATTTTCCAAGGTGCCAAGGAGAAACTTCTATGGCTCCATTGATTATAGACCTTTATGAAGCTAATTTTTACTGTAACATGTGTTAGGAGGCATCATGATAGAACACCATGAAGACTTGGCTGAAAAATGCATAAGGATTGACTTTCAATCCAATAAAAACTAAAAAACAATGCACCAATGATAAAAACCATGATGACATTGTTTACGTATGAATATGGATACACTCAAAAATAATGTGCTTGAAGAATCACTCAATGAACGCATATAGATCAAGTCAAGGCAATAGTTATAAAAGCAAACAAATAGGCAAGCAAACAAACAAAAAAACAAACAAACCACAAAATAAATAAAATAAACAAACAACCTAAAATAAACAAAGAAATAGAAATCCTAAAAATAAAAGCAAAAGAGAGCATCCTAATAATGACCATGCTCTAGTAAGGTGGATCGAGGATAACTGACTAGGCTTAAATAGGATAAATATTTTTGTATTTTGAAATATTATAAATATTTTTGGCATTTTGAGGTATCTTAACTCATTGGATAATGACAAGATACTTGTTCACAAAATGGCAAGAACATCTATCTTAGGTTTCTCGTAAAATGGTAAGAGCGTATGGAAAGGGGGACTGAGGTGACCTCAACATGAATTGAGCATGACCCACATAGTCTTAAAATGATCTTAAGTCATAGTAATTCCATCCACACAAAAGGTAGGGAAAAACCAACTAGGTCCCAACAAGTGCTCAAATCTGGCAAATAGCCAGTTAAATGAAAATAATAATGGCAAGGTGATGTGGCAATGCATGGTAAATAAGTGTTGCCCCTAGTTTTCCCATAGGTGATTATAACTAGGATACAATGACATAGGTCAATGATACTAATTTTCCCATAGGTGGTTATAATTAATAGCAAGAATAGTGAGACATTGATTTGCCCATAGGCGGTTATAATCAAGTTCATATAAACAAACTTGATAGGATGAAAGATATCTTGCCAGATCAACTATCACACTACTTTCATAGATTGTCATTGAAACATGGATTGGATTTATTATTGAACTTGATCATAATCCTCTCACAAGAATTTCAAGAACAACCAAAGGAACTAAGATCAAAATAGGATTGGGTAGGATGACTAAAAATAGGCTTTGGTCTGGATATGAATGGAAGGATAGGATGGTATGGTCTTGCTTAGGACAATGATGGTTTTATAATTTGGTTAACATGGTAGGAGGGTTTACCCCAAGTGATGGGGTCAATGGTAGGAATCTAAAATAATGAAAAATGGATATGTAACAATGGTAATGGCATGGTACATGTTTTTGTCTTGGGTGTGGTTTTTGATTCTATTATTCCTACTGATGGGAAGATGCACATCCTAATCAACAAATGATACAAATATAATACTTGATTATGTTAATTGCTAGCCCACACCTCATCTAAAAAGCTACTCTATCAAGAACTCAATGTAGATTTGGATGCCAAGAATACTTTTGTGATATTCATTGGTCATTGATTTTGATTCCTTCAAGCATTAAGACAAGGTATCTTTATAGCCTCTGTAAAGGAAAATGTGGTCGTAGATGGTAGGTTTGATTATGGAATAGAATGGTAGATGATAATGGAAAGGGTAATGGTAGGGAGACAAATGAATATTAGGACTTTCAATCACACGTAATGTTACTAATGTCATATTCAACATAACTTTGGTTTTGGTGGGGTCAAAGACTTTTTCTCTTGATAGGACCACCATTTTTTTTTTGTGTGATCTTGAGAGTAGCTACCATCTGATTAGGCTATAGATAGCTATTTTGATTTAATCTTTGATTTTGTCTTCATAAAGTAGTGAAAAACTTTTGTGCTCAATTATTTGTGCCTCAAATGGGTTTTCACCAATGAAGTTGTCTTGATTGTCTTGTAGTGCCTTCGAGAAGGTTTCACTAAGGAATGCTGACTCTTGACTTTGATAGAAGATGCTGAGTTGTGACTTTGATTATCCCCTAGCACCTCCAAAAAGGTTTCACTATGAGAGTGTTCTACTATATGAATGTGGTCTTGGATTCCTTGCTCTTCTTCAATTGTTATGTCACCATGGATGCAGTTTAACAAAGTGTGATTCTATCGATCCCAATAGACACTTATGGGATATGGAATGTCCATGATATGGCTATTTTGGTTGATGTTAATGGCCTGTGGAATGGTAATAGAATGGGGAGAGGTTGCACAATCCTTGTATAAGATACTAGGATAACTTGTGTCAAATTTGAAGTAATTATCCTCAAAAATTATAGAAGGATCATAAATGTATTCAAATTGATTTGCAAGGTATGAATAACCAATGTTGTAACAACCATGAACAAATTAATCTTCTGAATCTAATTCTAACATAAGAGACTCTAATTCCAATGTTGAGACTGATGTTGATTCTAATTTTGATGCTAAATCTGATTTCAGTTTAAACATAAAACCTGACTCTGAATCTAATTATTTATCTGATGGGTACTCTATTACAATGATGTCTTATTGAATATTTAGTTTTGGACAAGTAACGACTTGTGATGGCATAATGGGTTCCAAAAAAATTGGTTTGTCAAAGTGGGACTCCTCTAGGATGGGAAAAAGGTCAAGATATAACTCCTTAGAGACTAGCTTGTCAATAGGAGGCTCTTGAAAAATAGGCACATGGTTGAGGTAATGATTTTCCCAAAGGTAGTTATAATCATTAAGAAGTGACTTAACAAAGACTATCTCATAAGTGTGATATTCTTTGATAACTAGTATAGGATCAATAGGTGATTTATCATAGGTTGAATTATCATAAATGGTTGGTTCAATAAAAACATCTTGGATTGGTTAGTTGTCTAGGCTTTTATTTATAATGAGTTGGAAAATACCAATTTTGAACACAAATTGGTCTTTAAATGATTGGATGGGTTGAGGTTTGAATGGGATTGGTACTGGATGAGGAATGACTTGTGGTTAGATAATGGTAGGGCCTTGGGGAGCATGATTGCTCACATGAGCCAAAGGACAAAGTCCTGAGATCGTAATGATAGGGCATTTTGGGGCTTGATTGCTCATATAATCCAAAGGAATAGGTCCTAGAATGATGAAGGGGCATTGTGGAGCTTGATTTCTCGCACAAAGTAAAGGATGAGATCCTGGTATAGAAATGGTTGGGCATTGTGGAGCTTGGTTGCTCACATAAACTAAAGGATGAGGTCTTGGTATGGGAATGGTGCAATGTTATGATCCTAGAATAGAAATGGTATGATGTGGTGGAGCTTTATTACTTGCATAAGCCAAAGCATCCAAGTCTTTGTCATAAACCATATCATCCCAGTTATGAGTTAGCTCATAAGCTAGTTCTTGACTGTGTTCCATGTACTGATTATTGAAAATAGGGTATGGATTCATATCCCAAACAAAATTATCTATAGTTGGGTCTTCAAATTCTTACTCACAAGCCTCTTCATGCCAATCAAGGTCTCAATTTGGATTTTATGGATTTTGACTTTGTTCCCCATATAGAGTATTATAGGGGGAATAATAAAACTCCTTAGAAAATCTTTCTCTATAGGAGTTCCTAGTGGGATTTTGTGTGGCCATTCTATCATAAGTTGGATTGTACGTGACTCCACCATAAGTGTATTTAGACATATCAGCATAAATGATGAAGGCTCTAAAACAAAAAGGCTTAGAGTTATACAAACTCTAAAAAACTATGTCCAAAAGGACAAATGGTTTGGTCTAACTTGGTCGAAGGGGTGGAGCTATATCTCCAATATGGTTTGAAGGTAGAGCTATATCTCCAAAATGGTTTGTGACAAGACTTGGCATAAAACAATCTAACGTCAAATGTCACACACATAAAAGGTCAATCGTCTGAATAAAAACCAACATGCTGAATGTCTAGGTGAAAGTGTTCCAAATAAGGTCTAAACTAGGAAAGGGAAAAGTTGAGTTGCCAGGTATTTTGTCCAAATGTGGAGTCAAAATATAGGCTCAAACAAACAAGAATGTGCTAGGACTTTTGGCCAAATGGTATCAAAAGCTAGACTTGAAATAAAGGTTGATGTGATTTGATTTAATCTAACAAGTTTGGAAACAATGTTGACATAGACCTGACACACAAAATCAAACATAAAAATGATTAGTTGGCATAAGGCATAAGACAAAAGGCTCTTTGAAGAAAGACTATGTTTTCCTAAATAAAGACACAAATAATGATAAGGATAGGTAATGAACAAATAAACCATCAATAGTTTTCAAATTTGGGTAATCGATTAACCAAAGTTATGCAACCCATAAGAGAAAGATCTATGTATCAGCCTCATGAATTAAGGCCTAAATAAAAATCAATCAATGTTTGAATCCAAACTTGACAAGGCTAATTGAAAACTAGGATTTGACCAAACAAGCTAGATAAGATTGGACATCATGACAACACAAGACAAAGGTCTAAATGGTATACATAAAATGGTTTGAAACAATGGTTTTTGATACAAGGTAAACTAGTCTTGAAACAAATTGAGCAGCTTAATGGAATAAATATGCTTGAATGATGTGATCAATGTCATGTTTCAAAGAATAAAAGGAAAAATGGTTTGATATGATTTGGGTAGCATAACACTACCCTCCTCAATTCAAATGATACACACACAAACAAGTTTAGCAAAAATTTCAAGGCACAAGTGTGGTGTAAAACGGGCAACATAACACCTCTTTAGACAAAAGAGTGACGTATATATAAAATAGTTTTTACATGGATTTATGAACAAATAAACAAATTTTAGTCTCAAAACATACCAAGAAAAATGACCAAAATACTCTAAGTATAATCATCCAAATCATAGCAAGGGTATGGCAATATGGGATTGACTAAACTATCAAGTTTTCAAACATTTCTAGGGGAATTAATTGCACAATGACTTTCACGTCAAATGATGCAAAAGACAAGCACATAAATTGGGTGATCATGGCATTGGCTAGTTGTAAAAAGGTCTAGTCCTTTTTACAACCACTACATCCTACTATTTACTCAGTGTAGTGTGATGTCCAAATGTAGATACATCCCATGTGCAACTCCAAAGGAGTAAGTGAAGTCAATGCCAAGATATGAAACCTTAGATTAAAGCTTCTCTAAGAAACTCATAGGAAGTAATGATGTCCCCCTTGCAAGCCAAGTTTACATGAAAATAAAAGACTAATATAAAGACTTTAAGGTCATTTTCAAGGTCACCCAAAATTTTATGAGTTTTTGGGGAGTGCTTTAGATGACAATCTTTCTAAGCCTTGGACTAGGATTTTTTCAATAGGAATGACACTTTTAATTCCAAGGGTTACCTAAAGGGGAAAAATGGAAGATCATACATGCAACACCCCTCTCTTTTCTAAACAAAATTAGATCAAATAACTATTGAATACAAAAATGACAAGTGTGTTCAATTTTAAGCCCAAATGAAAGATTTGGTGGTGTTCATTTGACCCCTTGGTCTTAAGATTGTGAAATTTAAAAACTAATGCTAAAAACACTTTTTTAAGCATCTTACATGTTAATTTGAGCACCAAAATAATGTTCCTAATTCATTTTAAAGCATACAAAATATGTTCTAAAACATGATTTATCAAACTTGAAATCCTCTAGTTACCTGTCTACACTTAAGGCATCACCCCAAAAGCAAATATGTTAGATTAGAAATATTTTAAATAGATTTTACAAATTTTGTAAAAAATATATTAAAATTGAAGCTAAAATAATGTCAAATTCTAAAAATTTAGGAGAAAACACATGGTTTTAAAAAATAAATCATCCAAAATGGAGTCCATATGACCCCAAACCAAGCATTTTAAAATAGCTCTCAGGTTTATGTTTTTAAGAAAACACAGCGACTAACATCAGTTATATAATTGACGTCAGTTACACTTATTAACTAGGTTATCTAACTAACATCAATTACACAAATAATGACAGATGATGACTATGCCAATCGATGACAGTTTTACTAACCGACATCAGTTACTGTGTAAATTTGTGACAAAGAAAAATGGAAAATAAAGTTAGAAAATCAAATTAAAAGAGTTTTAATGATCCAAATGAAGATTTTAAAGTTGTAACATGATATTATTCATGTGTGGGATGTATTTTGTCCCATCGGGCGTGCCATTATGTGATCTAGGAATTTGACTCAATAGAGGATGGTTAGTATCATGTTAGTTCCAAAATGAAAACAAAATAAAAGAAACACACTAACTAGCATAACATCTATAGGCCTAGACACTAGGGATAGCTTAGTTAACAAACATGAATAAAACACACAACTAAAATTCAAAAGAAACCTGTTTTTACCTCCCTTGGATGCTCCAAAATGTTTGTTGTAGTGGCTTTCTCGACTTGTGCTCATGAAGTTTTTGGCAATAGAAGCTTGGCTACCTCAATCCCTCCTTAGAACCTTTGGCTTGTGGCTTGGCTTTGCTTGGAATAAATTTGTCATGGTAACACTAATTTCAATGGATTTTGGAATCCTTTGTGCATTATAACTTTACATTATCAAGTCTTAGAAATGATGTTCATGGCCTCTCTATTTATAGATTTTTGGATTTGATCAAAAACAACCTGAACCATCCATCCTGAGATTGAGACGTGTGGTTGAAGATTAATTAAATTTTTATAATTAATTTTATAATTATCCTCATCATGACATTGGTAAAATGGGAAATTAAGAAGCATGGAGGGCATCATGGAAGGCATTGATGAGGCATGGAGGGCATGAATCCTGATATTTGTGGCATTTATGGCCTAGGGATGTCTTCCCAAGAAATGAGGTCACCTGATGATGTAAATATTCAATATTCATTTATAAAAACAAGTTATTCAACAAGTTTCCATGGAATTCTCCATTAGGCCTTGATTTGGGTTAATTAGCTCTTAAGCATGTTTAAGCACTTTGTGCACAAATTACTCAAATTGATCAGAATGGCTTGTTATTGGTCCAAAATTTGACTAGATTGGAATTGAAAGTCAATGTTAGATGAATTGGAACCATATTACCATTTAGGATGTTATCAATAACAAATAACAAAGGCACACATCTTGTGCAAGATATTTGATAGGAAAGAGCAGTCCAGAATGCCCAGGTGCAAAATTGGCATTTTGACTCGAAATGATTTGATCAAAGTTAGCTGGCCCATAAATTGCATTGCCTGATTTAGGGATACCCTAGCCAAAATTGGCATTTGAATATGTTAGTTTCAAATCTTTTAATGTGCTTTAATGTTTTTAGGCCAAATTGTGCATTTTGATGGAAATTGGTCAAGGACCTAGTTGGAGGTTATCGGTGGCTAGATTTAGGTTTCTACAACATAAAATATAAATAAGAAACCATATATGAGATTCTCAAGAAAGAAGATAAAGTGAAAACAAAAAAATGACTATGTTGTGATTTTGATAGTTTCTATGCACAAAGTGTCAACCCTTTATAAATAGAAATAATGCTCTTATACATACATATTTGTCCATGAAGTTCATTTAACCCATTGCTAGGGTGGTTATAAATTTTAATGATGATTGGGTAATGTGGTTGAGGGTGATAAAATGCAGTTAGGATTTACATTGAGATTTCCACTAGATCATGTCATGGTCAATTTATAACCCATGATTTTATAGCTATAACTATGTCTCATTAAGACTAAATTTGTCTTTTAACACCTTTATCTCATCTTTCCTTACATGACCTACCCAAATTAATGTTACTTCTATATGGTTTGCATTCAATTTTGAGTCTATTTCGATGCATATGTTAATTTGAACTCGACTTCTATGTTCCCTGATCAATTTGCCATTTTAATTACAATGAATCCCATCATTTATGTCAAGTCTAGGTTGAATTTTTTCCTTGCATTTATGTCTACATTTTGCCCAATTACTTAGGTAGTTAAATTAGTGTTTTCTTGTGCCTGATGGACTTGATAACTAGGTGGCCATCAATTTCAATTTATTTGCTAGCAAGTCAACTTGACATGCTAACTAGGTCCATTATTCTCCTTTTTTATCTTTTGGCACTTTTCTATCTCTTTTCTTGACCCGAGATTCTCTGTATTTTTTTAGTTTCATAGGGAGGTGCCACTTATCACTCCCTTGGCTCTTCTTTATGATCTATGTGACTTTTTATTGCTTTTTTTTGTCGATGAGCTTAGGTTTAACATGATCATGCCACATGGAATGATCATGGAGCTCTTGTTGTAGTCAAGCTCTTCACAGTGACCATGCTCTCCATACAATCAGGTCCCATGATCCATTGATCTAATAAATGGATGGCCCACAATGATCTAGGTCTTCCTAGCTCCTTGTTATGTCCTCCAAGTCTGAAGTTCTTGAGATTCTACCATGTGGAATCATTTCAAGTCTTTAGACCTCATAGATCCTTAAAGCTATGCTAACTACTATGATTAACTTGAGATTCTATGATTATGACACTTGTCATAATCATGGAGAATATGGAAACCAAATGACTTAGAAACTTTTATAGATGTTAAAAATATTTGATCACTTAGATAGACATCGACAGCCCAATGGGAGATCAGATGGCTCAAAAGGATTCTACACAACACTATTGATGGAGTTATCTATTTCTTTAAGACTCCAAACTTCATGATTGAACATGATCTCGATAGGTTGCAACTTTACATTAGATGTTGGCTTGGAAGGGTTAAACTTGAAAAAAGATAAGGAAAACCTCCATGCAACTAATTAATAAGTTAGTCAGGAAATGCAAATCAAATATATATGGAGAACAACCAATTTTTCATATAGATTAATGCATATTTCGATTATAACAGGGCATTTACATAGATTAAACATAGACCATGGACCCTTTAGACACAGATGAAATTATTTTAAATGCATAATTAAGCAAGACCAAAGGTAATTTTCATGTGAATTAAACCATTTATAAGAACAATTTGCCCAATTATTTCATGACATAGGCCAAAGTTCAAGGCAATGCATTATTTAAAAACCTTGGTTAAATCAATGGTTAAGCCTAAGGTCTAATACAGTAAATCATTTAAAATGCCCAATTATACTTAAACATAGACTTCAACCAAGGTATAGAATAAATCAATTAAAAAATCCATAATCAATGATTTTAAAGCATAAATACTTCACCCAAGACTTTTAAATAAATGAGGAGAAATTATAGGCTATTTTAAACATTTTTAGATCAATGCTCTTATTCCAAGTGAAAGAAGAATAAAAGGGATAGATTTGATAAACATTCTCTTTAGTTTGAACCTAAAATAAACATAGAACACATATACACAAAATTTCATATCAACGAAACCTCCAACTACTTAAATGATGTCTCAAGTGAACTCAATGAGAAAATAGATCAAACAGAGATTTAAATCTTGAAAACAAATGAGTAACTAATCAAGAAAAGAGGAATGAAGCAATTATGCTAAATAAAAAGGGTTCCCATCTAAATAAATTAAGGTGAAGCACATTGGACACAACATGGATGTTGAATAATCATGAGCTATTTTCAAAATTTGTTCAATAAGGAATTTATACTCTTGGACATGATCTATCATCTATACCAATGAGCCAATTATTTCCATTGTGTCTAGTGTACTATTATTAGCCCTTAGAATCTTATCAAACTAGATATGTTCAAAGTTATACTTATGGTTGTCAACCATAATATTGTAAGGTATACTATTTTTATCCTTTGTCTAGTATTAATAATTCACCTAATTAATAATTAACTAGGAATCCCCATGAATATGTAGTTGCTTAATATTCCACTGTACCACAAGGTGAAGCCCTATAATGTGTGCTTCATATTTTGTCATATTATTGGTACAAGTAAAACCAATATGGAAATCCTTGGAATAAGATCTCATTGTAGTGTTATTAATATAAATCCAAATCTATATCTATGAGACATGTAGGAACCATCAAAATATAGTGTCCACTACTGAGATTTAGGTGTTTCATCTAGAGTCAAGATTGACTTGAAATCAAAAGTGAGTGGTTTGGTATATAATATGGGTGCTTTAGCAAGCTAATCTGTAAGTAATGGACCCTTAATTTATTTTTGATTTATATATTCAATCTCAAACTCAATTAATAGCATGACCCATTTAGCCATGTAGTATGTCAAAGTTGCCTTGGAAAGTAGATATTTGAGTGGGTCCACTTTGACAATAACAAGGGTTTTGTTGTTGAGCATTTAATGTCATAACTTTTCGTATGAAAAATACCATTTCTAAATAATATTTTATAATTGGTGTATATTTGTGTTCATAGGAAATTAATGTTAAATTGAACTAATGCACTACTCGTTATTTCCCTTGATTATTATGTTTGGCAAAAAGTGCCCCCAAGGCATGTTTTATTTTTGAAATGTAGTCTAATGGTTTCTTAGGCATTGGTAGGGCTAAGATAGGTGGATTTTACAAATAATCCTTCAAATGATAAAATTATTATTGATAGTTATCATTCCATGAAAAGGTGGTGCACTTATTTAAAAGTTGAGTGAAAGGATGACATCTGTCTGCCAATTGTGAGATGAAGTGCCAAATAGATTGGATGTTTCCTTGAAAACTATAGAGTTGCTTCAGAGTAGAAGGAAGATAATTTTTGTAATGTATTTAAACTTGGATGGATCAATCTCAATTCACCTACTTGAGACAATAAAACCTAATAATTTTTTAGAAGTGATGCATACTTATTAGAACTTAGACACACCTTGTATTCATGAAGCATTTGGAATATTCTTCATAATACTTCTGGATGGCCTACACTAGTCTTACATTTTTATAGAATATCATCAATTTAGTCTTATACAATATCATGTGTCATGTCATGAAAAATGATAGTAATTACATGTTTATATGTAGTGCCAGTGTTTTTGAGGTGAAATGACATCACTTGATAGCATAACATCCCCCCATGGAGTGGTGAATGCTATTTTTTGTTGATCTTCAAGTGTTATTTTTATCTAATTATACCCAAAGAAGCCATACATAAGAGAAAACATCTTGTATCTAGTTGTGGAATTTACTATCATATCCATGTTTGGAAAATGGAAATAATCTTTTGGAATGCTTTGTAACATATGTGCATATGTGGATTCCTTGTGGTTTCTTGCTAATTGGGAAGATGTTGGATATCCATTTTACATAGTCTATGGGACAAATACATCCTACTCCTAATAATTTTTCCAAATAATTTTTGATGATTATGGTAATACAAGGATGCATTTTTCTTAGCTTTTATTAGATTGGCTTTGCATACAAGTGTATAACAGGGAAATGTACAACTAAAGAAGGATCCAAGCCAAACATATCTAAATAAGACCAAATAAAAATATCAATAAATTTACAAAGGAGAGGAGTAAGGTTGTCACATTCCTCTTTAGTAAGTGATGCTCCTAGTTTGATTTATTTAAGATCATTTGGTGTTCTAATGTTTTTTAGTGTAGGATTTTCCCAATTTTATTTTTACCTTCATTGTTGTTAGTTAACTTAATTAGGGTTGTTAATGTCACTAAGGGAAATATACTTGATATGATTTCTAATAGTGAGTTGAGTTGTTAAATTTTTGGTGATTTAATATCTCACTATATAATGTATCTCATTTGTACTTTTTGGATAATGGACTAATATGAAACTTACTTTGCTTTGTATTGATCTCAATTCTAGTTTTTCTGTGTAATATATTACATTCAGATATCTTAGAGTGATCCAAAAATGTTTAATTCTATGGTATATTCCATGAAAAGTGTGGAACCATCTTCTAGAATAGTTGTCAATGAGATGAATTTATATTATTCAGTGTCTTTTGGCTCAATTGGATTATCAAGCTCACCCGTGTAAGAATTATCTGAATCATCAAAGGTTGGCAAAGGCCACTTAGAAAAGGTATGGAGGAAGTGGTTAACCAATTATTCAAATACCTTATATATTTTTTAATTGATTCCTAACCCACAAGAGAATTTGGGACTGGAAACACCTTGAGATTCATTTTAAAGAGGGTGAACTTCCTCATCCAATTACCTAAAATAGGTTTTCACCATAGGACTCATCTTTTTCTTTACTATTTACCTAGTCCAAAATCACCTCAAAGAGGTTTTCACTTTGAGACCTCAATGTTTCATTTTTTTATGACTAATGAAATTTGACTACTCTTCAAAATAGGCAACAGGGTCCAATGTAATAACAAAGCCTTAATTATGATCACCAATTAGAAAACCATCTCTGAGGCCCATGAATTCAAAAATTGCCTTGTCATTTTGGAAATTTTCTAATGGTATAATTGAATCTTGACATTCCTAGTCAATCAAATGGGGGTGATGGAGGGAAAGAGGGTAATTAGAAATGAAAAAAGTGATGGTACAAATGTTATTAGGATTATGGTATTGAATAACTCATCGTAGATGCCATAATAGGACTCTGTGACATTGTTAACATATTCATCATTAGTCGTTAAAGTAGTATCACTCTCGAGATCTAAGTGGTCACCCCAAGCAGTTTGTATCCAATAGCTCAAGTTCTTTTATGTTTGGTAGTATATACAAGATCAATAGGACCTTACTAGTTTTCCCTTAGGTCTTGGCCTTCATAAGCATGATTATCCATTATTTTATTTGGAATAAGATACCTTTTACATTGGTAACAAGTGGTAAAGTTCTCATCATACAAACATGAATCGTCATCACCTTTGGGCTATTCTTGGTCTTTTGAATTAATTCACCAAAAGTAATAGGTCTTATTTGGTGAGGATCAACCATTTTGTGTCATTTAATTCTAAAACTCTCCATCTTAGGCCTACCATATAATTTAGGTGATTTAGGCACTTTGGATATATGAAAAGCATTGCAATTTAGTATTCACCGTGGCCTTTGTCTATTATCGTAAAATGGGAGAATATTTGAGGAGGTGGTGCAAATGAAGTAGAGGTAAAGATACTTAGATCAACATAATTTTACTCAAGATGTATAAAGGCTATATATTTATCCTTTTTAGGGACATGCTTTAGGACAAGATGATAATTATAGCTCTCATACTCTGCTTCAATATGTTTATAGTATTGATATAACTACAAATCACCAAGAATGGTGACCTCTAATCTAGAATTGGGGAATTTATTGAACTAATGTAGAGTGGAAGGTACTACATGTATTTTATGTATCCAAGATTTACCAAGGAGTAAACTATATGATAAATCTAGATCAAGAACATGGCAAAGGGTATGATGGATTAGAGGCCCAACAATAATAGGCAAAAAAATAGTGCCATGTGATTCTCTCTCCTCATTTTCATGTGATTTAATGGTAATAGTGTCTGGTTGAAGACTCACCATAGTGTAGCCCAAATGCTTATCCAATTTCAAAGATACAATATTCAGACCCAAACCATTGTCTATGAGGATACACTTGATCTTATGTCTAAAAATGACTATTTCTATGTAAAGTGGATTATTATGGAGAAAACTAAGGGATGACATATCATTTTAGTCAAAGGTAAGTTTTTGGCATAGAGATAAATGACCCACAAGTCCTTGGAATTTATCTAGATCAATGTCATTGGATACCTTGGATTAGCTCAAAATCACATACAATATGTTATTGTGAACATCAGATGTACGCAAAATATCTAAGATAGAAATTTGCACTAATGTGTTGTGTAATTATTTCACAATATCATATGACTTTTCATTAGTAGAAGTAGTTGGTTAGGTCTTTTGAGGAAATTGATATTGAATGGGGTTACTTGGATAAGAAGGTGTGGGACCTTATATTGTAACCTTAGAACACCGAGTGGTAATTTTAAACCTCAATTTATGGAGGTTACTATAATTAAAAGAAGGGGAATGAAGGCATGGAATGGTAACTCTTGAATGCTGACGAAAATTAATGCCATTATGAGCTAAAGGAGGATTATTAACATATGGTAGTGGAGGTCCTAAAATTGAAAGGTGATGAATGTTGGGTATTATTGGTTGTTTGTTTAGGATTGATTTTGATAATGATGATATGACCACTAGGAATGTAACCTATAACATTGTTATAGTCATATGGGACATTTTTATAGCTAAATTAATTTGAATGGGTCTTGACCTTGATTCTGATTAATTTGTTATTATTGTTGATTTGACCTTTGATTCTAATTATTGGGAAGCTAGTTCTGGTTTTGATTATTGGTTTGGAATTGATTTTGATTTTGTTTTTTAGAGTTATGCTATGGAAATGGGTTTTGGTAAACACCAAAATTTTTATTAGATATTGAAGCAACATTTTCTAACTATATTTCTCCTTGGGTAAGTGGTGGTTGCACTATTTACATGTATCTATATTATGTTATCCCACTGCCTACAACATTTTTGTTCCTATTGAAAACTTTAGGGGTTTTAAATACTTACTTGATCTTGTGCATGATCTTTATTTTGACCTTGATTTTGAGAATAGATTTTAATTACCCATTTATCAATGAGGGATTGTTCAATATGTATTCCTTTGTCAATAATATCTTCAAATGTATTTACATAATGAAGTTTGAGATTATAGGTTATGTCTAATTTTAGGTTGGTAGTAAAGACTATAGTTAATTATTTATCTAGGAGTTTGTGTGGGAATTGGCTAGCCAATGCATGCCACTATTGTAAATAAATAACAAAACTTTATCCTCCTTTTTATTTGGCATGACACAAGTAAACCATAATGACCTTGTGTTCTACATTGTAGGAGAAGTGTTACAAAAACTTTTCAGACAAGTCATCAAAATTATCAACAAAATTCTTGGGTAGATGGAGAAACCACTCCAAAGCTTGCCCAACCAAATTGTAAGGAAATAAGTGAAGAAAATTTATACTAATGTATGTCACATGTTGGAAACCAATGAATAACTCTTTTTAGTGATATTTTAGATCACCCTTTTGTTTGTACTTGTATTTAGGCATCTCAAAATGATGTAGAAAAGGTATCTGAATATAGCTCATATCAAAGGGATAAAAACATATGTCATCCAATTTGAAATTCTTACCCTTATTCCCTGCTTAGATGGTATAAACTACTTCTTTCACCTCTTGAAAGTCTTAAACAATGGGGATGGATTGAAAAGGAGTGGGTACATTTTATTGGGTATTCGAAGGTGGATTACCTTGACCTGGATAAAATGATAGAATATGATATTAAGAAATAGGCATTCTATTAATGTTTATACTAGGAATGTTCACCCTTTGATTTGGGTTATATTATTGATAGGTAACTTACTACTGGTAGGCATTGCAAGGAGGATTAGGAATGTGATGCTGATTTGGAATAAATTGTGGCCAAAATGGAGGAATGTTTTGCTGTGGATTAAATGAGACTTGTTGGGAATGGAAAGGAACCTGTTGTTGATTTGTAAGAATATGTTGTATGAAGTGAAATTAATGTTGATTAGGTGGAATATGTCCAAAAAGAATACATTGTTGGATTTAATAAGCATATTACTTACTAGAAGTAATATGTAGTTGAAAAATAAGAACATGTTGTTGGTTAGACAACATTTGTTAGGGATTGGTCACCACTTATTGAGTTGGGGGATTAATCAGGGTTTATTGTATATTAAAAGAAAGGATTTATTGTGGCAGGGTATTTGAAACATGTTGTTGTAGTTTGAGCATGTTTGCAAATTATTGTTGCAAAGTGTTTAGTATGTTGAAAGAAAGGACTCATTGAAAAATTGCAAGAATGTTTTATTGATTTTTGGATGATGCTTGATGTGCATTTAAGTACACTATTTGAGAGTATTCAATCACATTTTTGGAAGATTCTAATGAGGAACTTAGATCAAGGTTATCTAATGGAACACTATCAAATATCTAAGTGTTGAAAAGATTCATGACTAATGTGTAACTATCAAATGGATCAGTATTGAGTGTAGAATGGACTAGTAAATTCGGTTGTTGTTCTATTGGTGGGTTTGTAGACAACTAAATTTCATTTAGTGTCAAAATTTACCTAAACATATTAATAAATTTTCTTAAATTAATTCATCACATCTTCCTCCAAAGTCAAAAAATTGAATAAGTCAAATTAGTCATTTATTCACACTTAAATCCTTATTTTAAAATATAAAATCTAGATTTTACACCTCATCAAAACATCTTCCAAATTTTCTCCCTCATCCCAAATAAATCCATAACTTTATCAACCTATTATGACTCATCCCCTGAGTTGTTAAGCATATTGACTTAAGTCTTGCTGACTCAGTTAACTAACCCCATAATTTTTTCAACCATTTTGAAATGGTCTTCATCCTCATGGGTGAGGACTCATTAGCCATCATTGATCATTTAGATCATTGAGAAATTACAAATGACCCTCCACCATTGGATCCTTCTCCAAACGTATATAAATAAACTTTCAAATCTTCATTTTTAAGGATCTAAATATTGATCACAATAAATAAATTAGAGTTTTATACACAAGCGAATCAAAATGATTCAAGGCAAATCAAAGACTTCTTTTTTCATCAAAACACTTCCCGATCTCTTTTGTATTAGAAGAGTGAGCACCATTTTTTTAAAAGAAAAAATCGAATGTATGTCACAATGGAGAAACTTGTACATTCAAAGCGTAAAGTTTGTGATAGTTATTTTCTTTGTTTGTTACTCTACCATAGTTTGAATTTAGCTTAGATTAGAAGAAGTTTACTTTTTTTGGACATCTAAATTTAGTTCAAATATTTATGGCACACCTGATGGGATCTTCCCTCATCTTTTTCATCTTTTAATCATCATTTTTGCATTTAGATAGAATTTATCTTTTGATTTTTGTTGTTTATGTTTGCATATGCATTTAATTTCATCTTTTTGAGTGATAACATGATCAATAAGTTGATATCAGGTGTTTTCTATTTAAATGCATGCTCCTCTATGTAACAACAAATTCTTAGTCATAAATAGGGAAATTGTAGACCATAACAATGAAATTGTATTATTTTTCTTTTTTTTGTGTTTTCTATTCTATCTGTAAGATTAACAAAGATTTTGTTAGGAAATAATTATTTTTCCATTCTCAGCAGCAATTTTGTCAAACTCATCAATGATTTTGTCAAATTCAGTAATGAAATCATTCTTTTTTACAGTGAAATCATCCTTTTTTGAAGTAAATTCATCATTCTTAGTAGTGAATTCATCTCTGTTAGAAGTGAAATCATTTTTTAAGCATGGGTATCTTCATTTTCTACTTTTCATATTCTGTCTTTTCCATGTGTTGATTTTATTACAATTTCATTTTCCCTATATGTCTGTATAATTATGATTTCATAATAGAGAGTTATTTTTCGCCTTATTTTCATGGTTTTCACTTGTTCTATTATAGGTTACCTTGCTCCAAGCTCAAGTAAACATTCTAACAACTTGTTTATAGAATGCTTGCAAAAGATAATCATAAAAAAGAATAATAAAAAAGCCAATTTTCTTTTACTAACAATTTCAATTTTGATTTCAAAGTTTTGTTTTTAATAATTACATCATATTTTAATTTCAATATTTTTTTGTGGTTATGAAAATCATGTATGCTCTTTCCTTGGCATTACATTGGTAGTGATACTAAAAAATCAGAAATGTTTCAATAATCATTTGTGTTACCCAAGTAGTGCCCATGTATGCTCTTTTCTTGGTGTTACATTGGTAATGATACTCAAAATTAAAAAATGGATACTTTTTCTTTTTCTTTTTAGGGGCTCTATTGACCATGGATTTCACCATCACGTAGTAGGCCAAACCTTGTTTATTGGTAGGGTATATAAATTAACAACCAGCTATTTCAATTGCCTAAGTGGTTGTGTTTTAAGCACACCATGATGTGAGGGTTTTTCATGTTCTAATACCTTGGGTTTCAACAACTGTATAGAAATATGATATTGCCAATTATCAACACACTAAGACCCCTATGGTTGTGTTGGGAACTTTGGGATAAGACCCAATAGTGTGTATATCCACTTTATTTATTTCTTCCACATTTCCCCCTAGATAAGGTTGTTTAAACCTTAAGCCTAGGATAACCTCTTTTACCATTCGACTTTGGTGCATCGGTTAGCGGTTAGTGCTAAAAAGTAACCTTCCACACACCCTTAAAACTAGATTTAGTGGGTCATGGGAATGGAAGGATCCTTCATGGTTAGTGCCTTGAAATATTAGGCCACAATTGAGAGTAAAGATAAGTCAGTGATAACAAAAGACCCAATAGTTGTTCACAACCTTCATCCTAGTTTTTGCCTTTTATGTGCAAATTTAAGGGCTGTTAAAAATAGAAATTTTGTTTTTTGTTTTTATTGTATTTGATATGTATCCTATTTTTTAAATTTTTTCAATAAAACCTTTTAATCACTTTAGTATTTTATTAATAGTATCATTTATTGTAGGAAGTATGGCATCTTGGAACCACAACTTGACCAATTCTATCTCGAATCACAATCGAAATAATATATATTATGACCCAAAGATCAATCCAACCAATTTTGATTCAAATTCATACCTAAATCAATATCAAATCAATCAAAATCCATGTTTGAATATGTATTCAAACTCAAGCATCAATCAATCAAATCAAATCATGAATAATTATTCAGGTTTTTGAAACAATCAATTCAATCCAAATAATAACCAATCAATTTGTAGATTCAATGCTTATTCATGTTCACACATGGAACCATACCAAGATTTTAATTAGGTATAACATCAAATCAATTTTTAGGATATAATAATCAAAATTCTCTAAATTATTTTCCCAATCCGACACCATCCACATATCAAATGCCACCAAATACAAATAAAAATATGTTCATATATCTATATGGTTCTAATCATAACATCAATGTAAATCAAACTTTTGGTTCTAATCATAACACCAATGTATGTTCACCAATAGTTTTTGATATTTATATATACCAAAATACATTCACTAATCAAACTTATATTCAGTCAAATCTAACTATGTTTAATCCAAATCAAATTTCCAACTTCTACACCCATCAAAATCAATCATTTGATTTTGCATCTAATTCATCCCAAAACTCAAATCCAAATTTCTTCACAAATCCCTCTACATTCACAAATTCACAAAACACATATACTTCCAATTTCAACACAAATCCAACAAACCAATCCTTTCAAAATCAAGCCACTTCCTCAACACAATTCATTAATAGTGAATCCCAAAACCTTAAACAACATCATCCTATCACTAATGATCCTTTTTTTCTAAATCAATCAAATTTTCCATTCACTAGTTAGAATTCAAACATCCTTCACTACATTGGCTAAGAGTTATCTGATGCAAAGTATATCAAAATGAACCTACATCTATTCATATTTGAAAAACCTTCTTTAAAAGTATGTCAAGATGTCTCTCCTGAGCCTACTCAAACCATTTCATTTCCAAATAAAAATCACAATATTTCATCCATTATCCACCAAACAACCATTTTGATCAAATTCCCATTTTTGATAAACACCCAACCTTAACTCAAATGTCACCTAATCCACTTATCATCAAAATATCATATGCCTTCAACCCAACACCTAAGATTACATGTTTCCAAAAATCTCTTCACCCCAAACCAATCTTTCTAAGAGATAAAAATGGAAATTTGGTAATAAAGCACTTCAACAAGCCATCCTTATGGCCACATTCAAACCAAGATCCAATTTATTATCAAAACTAGATGTACAATTTATTTTAGGATTAAAAGTATAATCATCAATCGCACCAACATCCACTTTGGCTTGAATAATAGTCTTATCAGTAGACAAATTTGAAAATACTAGTAATAATGTTATAGATAAGGAAGAAGCCTCATCCAACATCAACACAAATCCTCTTAATAACATCAAAGTAGTCTATTCCATTTACATAAACACTATTCTTTTTTTTCCTATTAGCATTACACTACCTACACATGTCAACTAGAATCCATAGAAATGGACCTCATTGGACTTATCTCATGGAGACATATAAATTATAAGATCTATAAAAATCCATGAAAGTATCCCATTTAAAGAAATGCTACTTTACCAACCATTGCTTGAAGCTTCAAAAATCAATCTAAGTACATAAATAGATGAACAAATTGGCTCATTATTGCTTGATGATAATGACATCATAAACACTAAAAGCATTAGGTCAACTAGGAGAGAAACAACATGAAATGATCACTTGATTACAATCCAAGAAAGAATATTAACTCCCATGTTACATACTTATTATGGAAAACTAGTAGAATGACATTATAACGAGTTGGATCATGATTTTGAAAATAATTTTGAGGCACATCATAGTAAATTTGAACATTATGGATTCACCAAGGAATTATAGATTATTAATATATATATATATATATATATATATATATATATATATATATATATATATATATATATATATATATATATATATATATATATATATATATATATATTATTTTGACTTTTGTAGTATTTGGTGGTTAGTTAATAGTGGTTGGGTAAGAGATATTGGTTTCTATACATATGGAGAGATCATCAGTCCCTAGTGCTTGTTACTCTTTAAGAATATCATTTGTAGTCCATATAGAGAAAAGTGTCTAGATTCCATAGTGATTAGAATAACTATTATAAGGTTTTAAGAGTTTAGATTTACTATCAAACACATCAATATGGGTCTAGTTGATAGCAATGTTTTCTTACAAAAAAACAAAATTACCATAGAAATCTGTCAAATAAACTTGTATCCAAATATATTCATTCAATAGGTATTCTAAAATAGAGAGCACCTCTTTGGATGGTTTGTTAATAACTCTTGGTGGGCTCAAAAACCTCATTTGGGTCAAGTACTATTCAAAGTCAATAATAGAATTGAAATAAACATTAAAGAGGAAATCCATTCAGAATAATAGGGACTATCTAGAGTTGGCATGGGGTGAAAAGATGGAACATAAGGAAACCTATGCATCTTGTGACCTTCCATTAGGTGCAAATTCCAATAGAAAAACAATTTTTTTTATAAAGTAACAAAAATATAAAAAAAGGTTATTATTTACAAGTCCCTTGGTACTTGGTTGCAATCTATTTACACCAGTATTATCTTCATAGTATTGCATGATGCTATCATGTTCATTTTTATCTTGTATATAAGATGTTATATTTAATGATTGTTTAGTTTTCAGTTAAGCATAACACATACATTTTAAAATTGTAGCCTATTCTATCATTTCACTTTTTCATACCACCCTATTATCTCATGAAAGACGTTTTCAAAATTAGCATTACATTGGTTATTGTCTTAGTTACTATGAGAAAAGTAAATATTTTACTTTACATTTTCTTTTCCAGAATTAGACAATACTAGCCCACATCCTTTTCTAGAAGATTGTCCATGACAAAGTCTCCTCTTATGGTTATCTTTCCAATAGACATCATTAAGGAAGCTAAAACAAGAAATATGAAATTTTACTTGCTTATTTAGGTCTTTGATAATAAACTCTTGAATCTTAATAGTCACATGGGGATAAGATTTAGGGTATAATTCTATTGAAAAACATAAAAATCCTTATTCAGAACTTATCAAAATAAAAATCCATATCTCTTGCCCTTGATTGATCTTTAGTGTTGAGCCATTGCATCTTCCTAATTATGTAGGATTAACATTAGGGAGAGATACCCTTAATCACCTATATATAGTCTTTGGTGATATTCCCATGTGTCTTCCTAGTCATATGAGACTACATAAAGAGGGTAATAAAGAAAAAAAAAAAAAGGATTTCCAAAGAAATGTTTCTTCAAGAAGCTTGTTTACATATATATGCAAAAAAGGGTAGACTTTATCCCATTAACTAATTCTGCCAGGGCTAGTTCTCTCTAGACACATCCAATAAAGTTAGTATTTTATGAGTTTGATAGGATGTATACTTTCACCTTTTCTTGTCATGATTAGATCACCTTCCTTTTTTATACATAATTTTGATTATTTATCTTCACCATTTGTCATGTGATTTTTTTCACTCTTTTGCTATAAATTGAAAGACATATGTTATTAATACAAATAAATCGATCATCACTCACAAAATAATTGATCAAATGTATCTAAATTTTTTTGTGCATCTCTGTCATGTTACTACATTTTTTGAAATAAGTGCACCATGTGTAAACCATTGTCTATACTTACCCTAGTTACTTGGGGGCATCACCTTTTAGTCATCGATTATATATTTCCAAGTTTATCATTTTGTCAATTATTAAGTCATTTATTCTATAACATGCTAAAGTTCAAGGTTGTAATTACTATATGTGAACCTGAATTCTTGCTCATGGTTATGGAAAAATGTTTTATTCCTTATTTCACATAATCCAAAAATAAAAACAAAAAAACATAAAAATATCAAAAATACAAAAAAATAAAAAACAACATAAAAATATTACAAAAACATCAATCTCAACACATTTATCATTATACAACATCATTTCTTAATCCTTACGTGGGTCAATCATGCATCCTTTTCTTAAAACATTCAAAACAAATTATCAATCATCCACTTTCTCATCACTTCTTGTATTGGGAGAACTACATCTGGCCTGATATACCCACATATAATTTGTCTAAGGTGGATTATGTAGGTAGTGCTTAGAGATATGGGGTCTCTAAGGTCAAATTAACCACCATCTTCCCCATCATCCATTTTCCCAAATATTGGATTACTTATTCCTTGCACTTCTCACTCGCCTATTCGGTTCCTAGCCTTGCTCTTGGATACAATTGTCTCATCCTTGTTTAGATTGTCTTTGTTTAAAAATTTTCACCCTTTTTATACTCTTTTTCAATTTTCATTATTTTATTATTTTTTTTCTATACCTAACCATTCACTTAGTTATTTTTATCCATTTCTTTATTCTTAGCCATTAAGTTGGTTATTTCACTCGACTTTATATCTAACCATTCCAATGGTTATTTTCCTTTATTTTATCAAGTGTGTTTACCTTTTTAGTTACTCTTTGTTTATTTATATGTATCATTCTTGTTTCAAATTCTTTCAAATATCACACTGTCAATTTGTTAAAATAATTTAGGTTACATTTATTTGCATTAATATTTTGTGTGTGTTTCAATCACTTAGCTTAATCTTTTATTTTCACATCTTATTTTAATTATCATTTTCTATGTTTTTATAATGATTATTTTGTGAAATGCATATATAGTATGGTTATGAATATATCATGATGTACTTTGATAAAACATAATTTATTCTTTCATTTTGTTCAAATGCTTAAAACATCAACATTCATCATGATTATTCAATATCATTGGTGGTAATGTGTTTTATTCTATATTAAAATCCAGGTTGCTCAAAACTCTACTATTGGAAATCCAATGCAAAATATAGAAACAAAATAAATGCAACAATGTCACATTATACATATCATCCAATCAATAAATAAGTCATACATTCATAATAAATATGCTAAAGGAACTACAAAATGCTAACATACATCAAAATGCAAGAAATATAACCAGTGCTACCACATACATAAAATCCATGTAAACCAATAAACAGTCCATCAATGTCCAATGTCCATAGTACAAAGTCTCATAAAATCATCATGAATATATAATATATATATATATATATATATATATATATATATAATGTGCCTATACAAGAAAGTGCATCTCAAAATATGTGTACAATGATGAATACAAAATATCCCCTAAATCTATGTATCATCATGTCCCTTAAATGAAGTATCTGGTCTCAAGAATAGCTCTTCAAGTCATGGTGTGCCTCATGGAGGGCCCATCACACATTGTACCTATCCCACCAACCTCTCTAAATCCATTGGATGAACAAATCTAGTAGATGTAGATTGTCTCATAGAATACTCTCTAAAAGATGGTGCCCTCTACTCTCGTGGTATAACCCCCTCATATAAGCTCCTATATTATGTGGCCCACTCTATATCCCTAGTTACCCTATCTAAAGTATATACCTGACCCTCTCTAGATATTAAAATTCTAACCTATACAATATGATGTTATGGGTATTTTAAAATCTCCAAACTCATCATTTCTGGCTTTGATATTGATAATTAATCTCAATGTGTAAAAACTTTACTCTATTCTCAAGTTTCAATCTTCAACCATAGTCATTAAAATTTATCTAGGATTATTAGCATCCTATGTTATGGACATATTTACTAAGCACCATAAATTATTAAATCTTTTTTATTATACCCTGCATAAATATCTCATTCATCCCCTCAATTCATTCCATTTATTGATTCACCTTCTTTCACTATCTCCCTCACTAGCTTTAGACTAGTTAATAGCTACAGAAGGCCTAAACCATCAAATATTGTTATTGATATTATGAATACAACATAATATTATGGATGATATCATTTGGTCATAACACACTTATCTCAATCCCTTTGAACCTCTCACTTAGTCTCCAACATCCACTTGCACTCTTCAAGCTCAATAGTGAGGCTACTTGCTTATAGCCTTTTTTTTCACAAACATCCTCGGTTTGAACATCCTAAAAGTCATCTAAAATATATAATAAATTTTTTAGGCACCATATATATTTTTAATGCTTCCCATGAATTTGCATCTCCTAACTCTTTGTGTAGATACTCTTTCATTTGTAAACGCCTTGCCAATTAGGCCTTCTAACCCTTCTTCCACTTGCTCAGACTTAAAATCCATACCATATAGTTATATAATAGGTAAAAACATATTTAATCCTTATCCACATTGAAAAATACACATTTTTACAAAGTTTCACCATTTTCCCATAGTTAGAACCAAAGTTATTGAGGTTTTTGTTCTAAAACCCTAGCTAGTGGACTGTATAGGCTAAGAGGGGTTAAAATGCCTTATTTTTGGTTTTATCTCATTTAAAAATAAAAAATACCTTACCAAGGTCTATTATAACAATATACGCCTCTCCAAATAGATTAGGATCCTTAATCACTCTGGTTATGCTTATAACAATGCAAAATATTTAACTTTGCATTCACTTGGAGGTCTATGTAATATTTCAGGGGTCTATTTGCACTTTTAAAGAAGTTATAAAAATTAAAAATGTATATAATTAAAAAAATTTATCCTTAAAATTATAAAAACATTCAAACAACCTAGTACCATTCACTTTCTCAAATAGATACACTCTTTTCTTAGCATTTGACTAAGTGAATTAGGGGTTTCTGACTATATACACATGATTCTATTTATATGTGGACTATGCATTGGATATTTTCATCTATATTGTATTAAAAAAATATATTATACCATACCATAAAGAATAATATTACCTATATACCATCATCTCAAGCATAACTATAGTCTAGACTTCTAAAAACATCAACTTACATAATAGTCTTGACTGTCTCAAGAGTGTATTAGGGTTTTAAGGACAAAGACCAACTTTTCCTAAGTTTATTCATTCTAAAACATTATATTCAATAAACATAAGGTCTGTATGATTCAAATATATTCAATAATTAATTTACAATGATAATTCTTGCCTTAACAATCTTGAGAAACCACCTTAACCATCCACTTCTTGACTGTAACTCTATATTCCTTGTCTCAGACCTGAAACACACACAAGAGTGATATATATTCATATCCCCTAGGGATTTAAAAAGTAATATATTATCAATAACAATCCATATACTTTTTATAAGATAGTAAACACAATAAAATAACTCTTCTTTATTCATTTAAACTATCAACTTTTACATACACAATCCATTCTTGGACTCTAACATCTTCTTGGAGAGTATACAAACTTATTGTATTTGTTTCCTCTCTCTCTTTATTTAATATATATCCCCATTCATCCTAATATAATCTATGATAAAACTCTTATTTTCATGCCACATCTACATTGATTTTGGTGGTTACAATCAAGATTCTTCCACCACCTTTTTAAACATAGTATTTTTTATATAGTCAACTATATATGACATTTTAAGACCACCTCACAACTTACCTATCTATTTGACATCAAATTAGACTCTTATGACCCATAGGACCTTAATTATTCATTTTAAACCCTTTACACTACTTGAAACACCACTTACAACCCTCACTAGGTCCTTTACAATTTCAAATATTCAAATTATCATTTTTGGCAGGAACACTCTAAGTTCATACAAAACAGACTCCTTATGACTCATGATGACTCTAAGACATCAAATGGATCCTAAAGTATCCCTCACACACACATATATCCCAAAATATATCATCTATGACCCATAAATAACTTATGAGTCTTCAACGATTGAAAATGATGTTTGTGTTCTAAATGCTCCTACATCATACTCCCTAAGAGGGAGAAAATTGAGTGATAACATAATATTATTATTTATTGTCTTCCAATTAATTATTTTAGGATATTATATGCTCACCTTACCAATAATCATCCTTTATTTCTCCTTTATCCTCATATGGATTCTTGTCTTAGCTTGATTTGCTCTCAATTGGTTCTTTTGCTTTTGTCTCATCACTTTTTATTGTTTTCTTGTGAATGCATCTTGTATGTTCATGAAGCTTATGTTTTGTTGTAATTATTTGTTCACTCCATATTACATATCCTAAAATTATGATATCTCTTCATCATATTATGATTCAATTATGTTTCTCTTATTCTTTACTCCTTTTCTTGTTCCATAGTTTCTTTCTTCCTCACTTGCCACAAATTGTTTATGCTTACCCGACTATTTTATCTCCTTGTCAAGGTTGTCTTCTTGGTTCTCATGTTAATGAATAATTATAAGTTTGATATTAATTCACCATTATCAATATCTCCTTAGTGTCTCCTTTGGCTTCCCATTCATATTTCTTCACATGCTCATCGCCTCCTTATTTCGCTTGTAATGCCACTTTCTTACCGAAATCAAGTTCATCATAGGATGACATTCTTAGGAAAATTTTATTCTTAGTGATATTATACATACCTTCATCTATCCTAGCTAAAAATTTGGTATTTACACAAATTAGTTGCTTACTTTGTTTCTCTCTCTTTGTTGTCCACTTCCTTGTGACTTTCTTTCTTGTAGATTTTCATCCATGTCGATCCTTGGGATATAACTATCTCTTTTGGGTTTTCTCCATGCCAAATTGTTATAAATTTTTTTTGGAATAAATTTTGGACTGGTATGGTCCTCATTTTCCTCTTGAGTAGTCCTTGGAATCTGCTTGTCCATTATCCAACTCTTTGATTTCTCCTTTCCAATATGTTTTCCATGAAGGATACACTCTTCCTCTCACACATGTTTTGTCACAATTTATTGCACCTTCTTTAGGTGTCTATGAGGCTCTTCTTGTGCTTGTACCTCCATAACTATCATAATGAATCCCTTATCATCTTTTTTCTTGTATTTAGGAGACTTAGTAGTCTCTCTAAGGATCTCAACATCTTTCTTATCTTCCAACTTGCTTTTGTCCTTTCTAAGTCATCATCCCCTCATAACTTTATTTATGTTTCATTGGGATATATTTTTGTGGTGATTCATTCACCCTCATGGTTTTCTCTTATATGCCATTTTGTTCCTTAGAAAAGTCTTTTATCTCTTCCTTTACTTGTACTTGGATTTCTCTTGCATTATTGTGTCTTCCTACATCACTTTTGTTTAATTCACCTATATTTTTATCTATCCAAACTTTATTTTCCACTTCAATACTTGGTTGTACAATGAATTTTGATACATATAGGTTCATATTTTTATAGATGATTTATAATATATCTTATTCTCCAGCTCTTATTTTGAAACATTCTTGAGTTTTGCATGTTTCATATCATCAACTAATATTTGGAGCCATTTAGGCATCATGTATCCATGATCTATTACAAAATTTGAGAGCTTAACTTTGTTATTTTCTATATATTAATGTACATCTACAATATTGTTCTCAAATGCATCATTACGATCAAATTTTGAACTTTCATTTACCTTTCTAATAGGTTGCTACATTGTCATGCTACTTTCCAAGGCTTCACTATTTGTAATCATCTCCTTTTTGTCTACTTTATTTCCTTCTTTTGTGGGAATGTCCTCCAAGGCATAACAAGACTCTAGTTCATCCTCCATATCTTTATTAACATGTTGTAAGTATTTAACACCATCATTAATCTTAACTTTACAATCTATCTTCTCTTTATAGATTACTGTGAACTATTTTTTTATGCTTACATATTCATCTTCATGCATAGGTGCTTTAATTGACCCATTTCTCACAAGTTTTAACGTATCATTATTGACCTTCATCCAAATTTGCTTTACACCTTCATACACACACTTAAATGAAATGTTATAATAATAAACATGAGACCATATTATCTCCATGAATGTCTCTTTCATAGACATTTTCCTCTTTTTCTTGTCTTCTCTCTCAAGTGCTTCTCTTGACACTTCTCTCTCCTTGTCCTCCTTAATGAGAACTCTTTTGAACACTTCTCTTTCATGTTTCTCTTTTTTCAACTCTTCATCCTTCATACCTCTATGGGCTATACTCTCTTTATCCTTATCTTTCCCCAAGGCATTCATCTTATGCCTTTTCTCTCTCATGAGTAGCTTTATTAGCCACTTCACTTTCTTCCATATATTATAGCCAATCCATTGGATTTCTTGATCCTTCATGAGATTCACCATGAGCTCTATATTCTTAAAATTTTTACCCAACTCTCTTCTAATCTCTTCCACTTCCTCTTTTACATCCATCTTCTCTCTTTTCCTTCACTTTCTAGGCCTTTCTTAGACCTGTCACTTAGCAAGCTTATTGACTTACCTCTTATACCTTTCTTGCATCTTATTGTCTTTCTCTAGTCCTTTATATATGACTTATATTATCTCTCTTGAATCTCACTTGGAGTCTTATTCTTCTTTCTCTTGAGCTTCAATGCTCTTTCCACTCTATCTTATTTTTATCTCTCTTGACTAGCTTCACGTACTTCACATTAGAATTAGGGGATTTCACTTCATGAAATCCTCATAACATTCTTTGCCTATCTCAAATTAACAATATTTAATAACTCAAAATAGAATTAAAAAAAGATATTAACTTGATATGATACCAAATGTTGTATAGGTTTATGTGAAAATCTTCAAACTTGCCATTTCTAGATTTGATCTTGATCATTAATCTCAATGTGCAAATACTTTGCTCTGATCTCAAGTCTCAATCTTCAACTAGTCATTCAACTTTATTTAGGCTTATTATCATCCTATATTATATCCCTATTTATTAATCACCTTTTATTAATTTATATCTATCATTATAACCTACATAAATCTCTCATTCATCCCTTTAATTCATTCCATTCATCGATTCATCTCCTTTCGCTAACTCACTCACTAGATTCACACTAGTTAATAGCTTCACAAGGCCTAAAACATCAAATATTGTTATTGATATCATGGATACAACTTTATATTATGGATGATCTCACATGATAATAAGACACTTATCTCAACCCCTTTAAACCTGTCACTCACTCTCCAACACCCACTTATACTCTTTAAGCTCAATAGTGAGGTTATTTATTTATAGCCTTTTTTACACAAATATCCTTAGTTTGAATGTCCTAAAATTCATATAAAGTATATAATCCTATATTTATGCACTTGATATATTTTTACTACTTCTCATGAATTTTCATCTCTTAACTCTTTGTATAGATACTCCTTCCTTTATAACCACCTTGCCAATTAGGCCTTCTAGCCCTTCTTCCACTTGCTCAGACTTCAAATCTATCCCATACAATACTATAACAATTAAAAACCTATTAAATACTTTTCCCCATGGAAAAATACACATGTTTACAAATTTTCACCTTTTCCCCATGGTTAGAACCAAAGTTATTAGGGTTTTTGTTTCAAAACCCTAGCTAGTGGACTATATACACCAAGAGGGGTTAAAATGCCTTATTTTTTATTTTAGATAATTTAAAAATAAATTAAGAAATTCCTAAGGTATGTGTTAAAAATATACACATTTATAAATAGCTTAGGATCCTTAATCACTCTGGCTATTCTTATAACAATGCAAAATACAAAACTATGTGTTCACTTGGAGGTCTATGTAATAGTTTCAGGGGTCTGTTTGCACTTTCAAAAAAGTTCCAAAAATTTAAAAGGTCTATCCTTAAAATTTTTTATCCTTCCTATTGTAAAAATATTCAAACAACCTAGTACCATTCACTTTCTTAAATAGATACACTCTTTTCTTAGCATTTAACTAAGTGAAACAGGGGTTTCTGACTTTATACATGGGATTCTATTTATATGTGGACTGTGCATTGGATATTGTCATCTATCTTGTATTAAAACTACATAATATACCATACCATTAATAAAAATCTTACCTACACACCATCATCTCAAATATAACTATAATCTAGACTTCAATAAACATCAACTTACATAACAGTCTTGACTATCTCAAGCATGTAACATGGTTTTGATGATAGGAACCAACTTTTACTAAGTTTATTCATTATAAAACACTATAATAAATATACATAAGGTCTATATGATTCAAATATATTAAATAATTAATGTACAATGGTAATTATTACCTTAACAATCTTGAAAAACCACCTTAACCATCCACTTCTTGATTATAACTCTGTATTCCTTATCTCAGACCTGAAACACACACAAGAGTGATATATATTCATAGTCTCCAGATTTCAAAGGCAATATATTATCAATAACAATGCATATAATTTTCATAAGAGAGTATACATAATAAAATAACTCTTCTTTATTCATATAAACCATCAACTATTACATATACAGTCCATTCTTGGGCTTTGCCATCTTCTTGGAGAGTATACAGATTTCTTGTCTTTGTTTCCTCTCTCTCCTTCTTGGATATCTCTCTCCCTTCCTCCTAATATCCTCTACAAAAAAACTACTATTCTCATGCCACATCTACGTTGGTTTTAGTGGTTATAATCAAGATTCTTCAACCACCTTTTCTAAACATAGTATTTTTCATATAGTCACATACTTATGACATTTTAAGACCACCTCACAACCTACCTATCTCTTAGACATCCCATTATACTCTTATGACCCTTAGGACCTTAATTATTCATTTGACACCCTTTACACTACTTCAAACACCACTTACAACCCTCACTAGGTCCTTTATAATTTTAAATATTTAAATTATCATTTTTGGCAAGAAAACTCTAAGTTCATACAAAACACACTCCTTATGACTCATAATGACTCTAAGACAAAAAATGGATTCTAAAAGATCCCTCACACACACTTATATCCAAAAATGGATCATCTATGACCCTTAACTAGCTTATTATTCTTCAACAACTGAAAATGATGTTTGTGTTCTAGATGCTCCTACATCACAAACTCAATCTAAGTTGTGTTCCTCTCATATCTATAACACTGTATAGTCTAGTGTGTGAGTCCCTAAATCATGAGTAATCAAACTTGTAACCATGGCATCACCATTTATCCCATCTATAATACCATGTAGCCTATCTAACTCAGACTATAGTCATCTGATCTCATTACTCTAATCACCCCTACCATTCACTATACCCTGTAACCTAGCCACCTCTTGGTGCAGTCCATATATCTCTCTGTCTTGAGCCCTAATATCCTCTCAAAGTTTTTCAACCAATGAATTCTCTTCTATAGATCTCATAGCACGTGAAGAGCTAACAACATCCTTTCTCTTTGCTTGAGTAACTTGTATTGCTCTCATGGTAGTATCCTATCCTCCATCATCATCCTTGTTCTTCACCTCTACTAATGGAGTCTTTCCTCCAACCCTTTGCTTTGTATCAAACTCCATGCCTACTCCTACCTCGCATAAAATCTCAATGTCCACATCTATGATCTTCACATTGTGAAGGTGGCTAGTCTCCATAGTATGTCCTCTACCTCATACTCACTATCATGATCATCATCTATATCTTATAATAGCCCTCCTTATCTAGGATCCCAATCCTATTCCATATGGCTATCTATTCAATCTAGCCACCAACCTCTACCTCCATGCCCGTGGTGGAGCATATGGCATATTCAATCTTAAAGGTCTCTATTGATCCCACCAATATACCTAACCATACATCACTCCTACATCAATAACATCTCTCTGATACCTCCATCTGATGGTCTGAAAATGTGTCCAACTATGATCAATAATATATGGATCAATCATCATACCCCATTGTGGTCTTTCCCTCACAGAATGTGCAAAGACATTTGGTCTAGCTGGTATATGCTACCTCATACCAAACTATCTCATCACCCTATCTGGGTGATATCTATCTATAGTAAACACATGTATCCCAATGATGTAATAAGGTTTCATCATGTATTCCATGTGAAGATCCTCATGTGGCCACTGAAACACTATCTCCCTATATGGTCTCTAGGTGATCTGATCATCACCTACCTCATCAATCACCCTCTTATAAAAATATAGATCTCCTAAATATGGTATACATGTCCTAATAATAACATGCCATCCATAGGCCAATGGCTCATCATATGACCATGTGCTCATATGTCCAATATGTTTCTCAATCATAATGTGCTCTTAACACCAAACCTAGAGTAATATCTATGGCCCAATCTTTACCTAGCTTAAATACATAAAATGATGTAGATCATGATATAAGTGTGCTAACACACATGTACACCATCTAATATCTTTCCCATATCTATCATGTCTCCAATCACATCTGACATACCAACAGGACATAACCTCTTATTCTTGTCAGGAAGCAACATGCCACTGACATCATCCATGAGTACGATAGTAAGTGAATTCATATCTAAATCAGTACAATAGTCAACATCAACCTTGCCTCTAACAACCAAAATCAAAACATCACCAAATATATGGTATAATATAACATCCTATGGACCCTGTCCCTAGTAAACAAGTTTACCTCATATCAAAATACCTAAAATATAGTACATGTACTCCAATGTAATCATCATCTCTCCCATCAAAAAGTGAAATGTGCTAGTCTCACTATGTCATCTCTCTATCAATTCTATCAATAGAGATCTATTTGCTTGCACCTTTGACATCTAGGTAATGCAGGTTAATCCACTCACCTCTAATGCACCAAACTTTTACTTAGTAAATCTCGCCATCCTCCCATCGCTATATATCTCCGCTCTCATGTTACCTACACTGGTAATACCTTTTGCTAATCACAAATGTTAGTATTTATTTAATTTTACTTAGCATTACATTCCTCATTATAACTACATTCCAAATACTATAATAGAATAACAAAAATCAATTAATCACATAAACATTTTTCATTTTATTCCATTTTATCATACTTCTTTCATTCCTATCCCCCATAAAATTGCCACTATAATTCACAAATTTGCTTTATCCCCCTTCTCACAAAATCGCTACTACCCTAAAGGAAATCGATTATAATACCGATAATTTCACTACCAAGTTTCATGATTTCATTACTCCTAAAATAACAAATTATCATTTTTACCCTAAATAAAATCACTACCCTATTTTGCGATTTCACTGCCATGTTTAGTGAAATCATTATTTACCCTAACGAAATCTCTGATTTTAATGCCAAAATCACCATTTTGATAATAATGATTTTATTTTATCTAACTTTAGGCCCTAGTAAATGTTAATAAATTCCAAAATTTAAAAAAATAAATTCACTTACCATAGGTCCACTCCTCTCAGGTCACTGGAATCTCCTCACTCTCTCTGCTCAGTAATTGTGGTATGGAATATGGTCCATGTTTCCTCACAAGCCTCAGTTCAAATCTCTCAAATCATACTTCTTAGCACTAACATTGGAAATCAATTTGTGAAAATGATTTTATAATCACCATTTATTCTACTTATATTCTTCTATACTACCAAATAATTTAACCCTCATCCCATAATTTAACTCCTGCTTCATCTATTTTTCAAAATTTTAGAAACATTAAATCAATTCATTCTAAATATGTATCCAAAATCTTAAAACAATCTATCAGCATAAAATCAACACAATCATTTACAAATTCAATGTCTTTTTCTATTTTTATATCTATAACTTATTATTACTAGGATATATCATTCCCACAACCACTCAATTGACCCCTACATCATTAGCAAAATAATAAGCATGTAATATCTGAATGGTTAAACTATTGTTTTTCAAATTCATACTATAGTTTTAATTAACTAGGGGAAATTTTTTTATGTATCCAACATCTTACAAATTTGAAATCAATTCTGAACACAGTTGCTTTATCGTTCATCCACATCATTTTGACCATTTATTCTTTTCATCAAATTTGAGCGTTTATTCGTGTTCTCACACAAACCATGAAGGGGGCATCACCACACTCATTTTCATTCATTTGGGGTATTTTTTTCCTTTTTAATCATCAAAAATCTACTTCTTCTACTCTTATTTTAACCAGTATTACCTCGCAACACTATTTCAAAGAGGGGAAAATATAGACACCTAAATTTGATTTAGTGTTGAAATGCACCTAAACATAATAATAGTTCTTCTTAAATTAATTCATCACATCTTCCTATAAAGTCAAATAATTGAATAATTCAAATTATTCAATTATGCACACTTAAATATTTATTTTAAAATATAAAATCTGGATTTTACACCTTATCAAAACATCTTCCACCTTTTTCTCCCTCATTCCAACCAAATCCACAACTTTCTCAACCTATTATGACTCATCCCTTGGGTTGTCAAGCAAATTGACTTAAGTCTTGCTGACTCAGCTAACCAACCCCATGATTTTCTCTACCATTTTGAAATGGTCTTCATCCTCATGGGTGAGGACTCATTAGCCATCATGGATCATTTGAATCATTGAAAAGTTCCAAATAACCCTCCACCATTGGATCCTTCTCAAAAAATCTATAAATAAACTTGAAAATCCTTATTTTCAAGGATCTAGATATTGATCACAATTAGGAAAATAGAGTTTTATACACAAGTGAATAAAAAAAAATCAAGGTAAATCAAAGACTTATTTTTGCACCAAAATGCTGTCCATTCTTTTTTGCATTGGAGGAGTGAGCACCATATTTTAAAAGAGCAAATTGAATTTATATTGCAATGGAGAAATCTTGTAAATTCAAAGCGTAAAGTTTGTGATTGTTATTTTCTTTATTTATTGCTCTACCATAGTTTGAATTTAGCTTAGATTAGAATTAGTTTATTTTATTTGCATGTCTAAATTTAGTTCATATAGAGTTTGCTCTATTAGTGGGGGATTTTGGATATCAAGAGTAGTTAGGGAGTTATCCAAAGTAGGTAAGACCTAACTAACCTCCCAATAAGTTGACCTTTTCCTTTACTAGATATCATAAGGGCTTGACTAAAGGTTGGTAAAAGATCTCGGTTTTGACTAGAAATTGCTTTATTATCTTTTGGTGTAAGGGGTGTCTCTTTAGGAGCTTTAACCAAATTGCATAATTTGTCTACTATAAATCCATCTAGAAATTTAGCATCAAGATCTAACAATATCACAAGGTTTTTATCTTTGTTATCAAAAAGGTTTTATGTAAATTAGTCTTATCCATAGTCTACACTAGATGACACATTTGGGAGGTATTGTCGATGTTGTCCATGTTCAACACTATATGGGACATTAAGGAGGTATTATTGATGTTGTCCATGTTTAACACTAGATGGGACATTTGTAAGGTATTATTGATTTACCTTGTCTTTGGTATTAGTGGCATACATTCATACCCATATGGATTGTAAATGACCCCCTCATTCAAAGAGTGATTATAAATAGATCCACTATGTTTTTTTGTCATGTTTGAATTTACAATATTGATTTTGAAATAGGTTTGGATGCTTGATTTTTTTTGATTTGGAATGTGATTTTGTTCGAAGTATAATTTTTGAATAAGCTATTCAATGTGAATATTTAAAGTAACGTGATTCATTTGTGTCAAGGTGAATATTAAATTGGAATGATCCAATCAAAGCATGTTAATGTAAATAGTCCAATAGAAAAGGTATGTGAATCAAAATTGTTTTAAAAATCATGTGCAAGTCCAAGTATATCAAAAAATTTCAATTGTTTGTATCTCACAAAGGATGTAAGTGTTCAATGTTTAGAGCTTGAAAAGTGTTTAAAATTTGTTCTTGACTTTGAATTGCTTATCTTGGAAACTTGACTTGTGAATATAGAAAAGGAACTTTTATTGTTTAATAGTTTTTAAATTTGGAATGCTCATCTTAGGTTGTTTGATTTGATTATCAAATTTGACTTAGGTTTTGATCAAGTCCATTTTGGAATGTTGGTTTGATTTGAAGTTGTGTGAAATTTGGATTGAAATTGTAGTTTAGACAATGTTTGACCATTATTGAACTATATTTCAACCTTTAAAATAAAATAGTTTGACTTTGACTTTAGTTGATGAAAATTTACTTTAACTTTGACCTTGACATTAGGCTTAGACTAGAATTCGACCTTGGTTTTGAACCAAAAATTGGAATTTGATTTAGATTTATGGTTGGTTAAAAATGGGTAACATAACTACATGATTTAAATAAGAGGGGTGTGTATTTGGACAAATTTTGGATTTTGAAATTGACATCATAATAGGTAGAAGGGAGTGATTTTTACTTGGAATACAAATAGAGTAAATCCTTAATGCATAAGTGTGTATTGACTATGTTTATGAATTTGGTTTTTGGAATTATTTTTGGAAATATGATGATTTTTGACACAACATCTAAGTAAACAAGTTTTAAGTAAATGATTCTATTTTAGTGGTAAATCAGGAGTACATCACAATCATTGAGCCTCAATATATTCGCTTTGAAAGGATAAATTTAAGGATTAATTCTAATAAAATTATTTAAATGTAGGTGAAAGACCCACCCTATCTCAAAGTTAGTACGTGATAGGAAATATTCAAGGGATATTACTTTTTCACCCCTACATCAGTGAAGGTTTTTTACCAATAGGTCTTAATCTAAATTTTGCATTGGCTTACTAGATGTCCCAAGATGGGTACAAAATCTATCGAAGAAGAGATCTAGGTGTCAGGTTATTTATAATGGGATACATCCCCTATAAAAGAGGCCTTATATTCTTTGATGGTGATGTATAATGGATTAACATTGGAATTTAATCCATTACTTTCACATAACCCTTTATGGGGAATTTCACTAGGCTATAACAACACCTACCAGTTATTTATATCCCCTATCAGATGTATAAGGATAGTATGAATGCTAGGATATCAACCCCTATTCATAACACCCTAAAGACATGCGAAAAGGTAATAACACCCCAATTGTGTAGCTTAAAATAAAAATGGGAAGGTATTACCATTTATGATTCACATGAATCCCATTAAGGGTATGTGAAGAACATACTTTGGAAAATCTCCCAGGATAAAAAAAATGGTTACCTTCACATTTATGGGTCACCCAAACAAGGGGAGAACATACACATGAAAGAAACACACAAATACACACTTTAATAAGTAAAAGTAAAACAAGTACGAGAAAGGAAATGACTTAAAATGAATTATTTTTAAACCTAAATTAAAATGTTTGAAAGAAAGAAAAGTGCTTTGTTTTGAGTTTTGAATCCATTTATTTGAATAAATAACTACAATTAATTGGTTTTAAGTTTGTAATATGGTCTTGGGATAATGTGGAAAGTTTTAAAAATAGTTGTTTAAAGCTCAGGCTTATGGAACAATGCATTTTTGCTAAAACATAGGACATTTGTAAATGTTTCTACTGATTAACAACATATTTCCATTGATTTATGAAAAATAGATAGAAGACAAAGAAATTTTGGTGTTTTCACTAATTAGCAAGGCATTTATACCAATTAACATGTTTCCATCGATTTCAATGACATTTTCACCAAAAACAAAAAAACCAAAAAAATTATACCATAGGGTATCTATTTTAATTTGAGGGACATTTCTTCCGATTCCCTAGAGCTTTTTCATAATTTAGAGGCACATTTCTACCGATTATAACTACATTTAAAAACATATTAAAATAGGAAACAAAGCATTTATACCATTTTTAGAGACAAAACCACTAAGATGCAGGGGTGTTTCTACCATATTGACCTGGAACAATTTTTTATAATTTTTTGAAGAAAAAGAGGTGAATTAGCCTAATAATTAGGTTAATTCTTACAATTAGAAGAGTGAGATGGGTCTTAAAGTGTTTGTGGGTTGTGTAATTAATCCATTGAGCTACCATTATGTGATATTGGAATCTAAAGAGGGTTAGTTTGATTGTTATTAAATACACATTTAAACAATTGAGTGAGACTAATACCCTAAGTCTATCCACTATGTTTGTGCAAGACTAAGCAAAAGATGAATCAAATAGAAAACAAAGCATACACATTTTTAACTTCTTTGAAATACTTCCTTTTCTTGTTGGTTCAAATAATTATGTACTCAAATTATAGATCTAGAGGTCTTTAGCGATGTCAAATCTGCAAGCGAGCAACATCTCCTGTTGTCTACACTTGATTTGGATTGAGAATTGGCTTAATAATTATGAAGATTCTTAGGTTTTTTGGTAGATTAAGTTTATATTCAAGAAACTTGTCTATAATTTAAGGGGGACCTTCAATTTATATACTTGTTGAATTAGTGAGGACTGTCCATCTTGATCTCCAAATGGATGGCAAGGAATGAGTCTTCACCCTCATCAATGTTGGAGGTTGGAAATGTAAGAGGATCCATTTAAGGAAATTTGGAGTGTGGAAGAGATTTAGAAGAAAAGTGCAATCATGACCTATTTTGGAGTGTGTAAGAGGGTGTAAGAGGGATGAGTGTGAAAGGTGTAATAGAGTGTAAGAACTTGTTTACACTCCTCTCCTTTCCCATTGAATCTCCCATGTGATGTCACCACAATGAGGTAATAAAAAGATTTTTTATTTTAGATAATAAAACTTTCCAAAAACCCATGGAATTTTGAATTATAGAATGTTTAGGTTAATTAATTAACCATTAGATGAATGGTGACCTTTTACAATATTTTTTCCAATTAAATGTCCATTTAATTATCCTGTACAATCATTTACAAAAGGTTGGGTTTACTTATGGTGCATTTGATAAAAATGATGTGATGTTACTATATGTTTACACAATTAAGAATGTGTTGTCACTAATTTTGAATTAAATTGATAGTCACATAGATAAATTAGATTAATTGATGATTTCTAATTAAATTTACATGTGGTTACAAAAAATGTTTTGATTATAGTTTAAACATAGAAATGGTTAAAATGAAGTGTCTACAGTGATTGATAACACTAAAACTCATGAGTTGGGTCCCACAAACATACAAATTTAAATGCAAGTTAAAAACCAAAATGCAAATTTTTTAGAAGTCAGACTATACACAACAAAATTAAAAATTAACCACAACTAAACCAATAATGTTGCATGTGTCTCTCACCAAACTAGGAATGTCCATATCACTATTTGATATAAAATTCTCATCATGTTCCATTGTAAAATGGTTTCTTATCCAATTTTTCTTGAGTTTATCTATGCATACTTGTTGAAGAAAATCATCAGAGCAATATCATATAACACTATACATGTAGATGTCAAAAAGAATTCATGAATTCAGAATTGTTCAAAACACTAACTATGGGTTAAAATACCATCTAAAATATTCTTATCTCAAAAGGAAAGGTAATCAATACTAGTTTAATAAAGATCATGATTGTGTTAGCTAATCTATTTAATGAGTCTAGTTCATATTTGCATACAATTAACACAATAACATATTGAGATTAATAATCAATACTAAAATAACTATCTGTGTTCACCATATATTTGAATAATACATAGGCTATTTAATAGCCAAGATGGCTAATAAATTCCTATAGAATAGGAAGACAAACACACAACTTACCCATTAATAGAGATATGGGTACAATTAAAATATATTATTTCTATAAACAATATATTTTACTAACCTTATAATAATAACCAACTACTACCCAAATATAACTCTATGTGAATTATTACTCATGTAATAATGCACATAAATAAATGTGAGGACTAATTATTTTCTAACATTCTCCCCCTTAGGCTTTACATAGTAATTTGTGTTTTACATGACTTAATGAAAGTAAAGAAGTAACACATCAACTTCTCATCTATTGGTTGAATATTTTGTCGATCAACGTACTGATAAACAAAATAGGTCTGATCAGCCAAAGTAGGAAGATTAGTCGTCCAAATGTGTAGTTTTACCACATTAGAAAGACACTGATCTCTCCTCTCATCAAGGGGAGGTTCCCTATAGGTATGCTATATATATATATATAAATAGAAAATAATACTCATGGGTAGGACAAACCATCCATCTCTCTTTCTTTAGAGATGATGCACGCGGATCAAAGGAAAAACTTAGGGGAAATGATAGACAGTACTCCTCTTCTTTCAGAAGTACTATTCAGCAAACCACAAGAATACTCCTAGTAGTAACAACAAAATGTAGCAAAGGATGTAATAACTAGCAAATCGAGATGCATCACAAAGTCTTCACCTAGACTGCTCAAGAGTAAGATACAAAGGAAAATGAGGGCACAAAGTCGCCTCAAGGTCCTTTACACAAAAATGAAAAGAAAACACACTAGAGGCAATTATGGGGTACAAAGTCTCTCCACAGTTGACTCTTTAGGACACCTTCTTGACTGTTGTCACTAATTTTGCTTGTTGAATTAAAGGAATAGAAGATATATTGAAGAAAAAGACATAAGAACAATTTCCTCAATAACAAAGATATTACATCACAAAGTCTGAAAAACCACTTGCTTTCTTATTCCAGTAACAAAATATGATCGGCAATCTGAGCTCAAAGTCTTAGTAATGCCTTACAATTTGGGTAGAGTTTTGTTCTAAATGTCAAAAAAGAGATCCTTATTACAATAGAAGAAAGTCCCTTATATAGCCTCTTCAAGAAGGACTCGAGAACATTAAATACATCATTTTGCATTAGAATATGTTAAGAAGACACACTAGAACTTAAGGGCATTTTATCCATTTGATTTTATCAATGCAGGGAAACAAGTCGCGCTTATTGAAAGTTTACAACTTTCAATGTCCACCTGGCGATCTGATCTTATCTTCATCATTCCTCCTTTTTTGGTTAATTGAATCGAGTCCTAGATTTAGTTTGTTGTTCTGTTCCTTCTCTGATTTCTACTGGTCTTGGCCTTTTGGGCCTTGAGAAATGACTCGTTTTGAGTCAGAATAGCCTCCCGCAAGGATATCTATCCTTCAGGTAGTCTTTAAATGGCCTTTCGAGATTCTTTAGGCGACCCTTCCAAAGGATGATTTTATCGATTAAGTGTCCTCCGCAAGGGCACTTGTCCTTCGGGAAGCTTCCTTTTGCATTGAACCACCCCTTTAAACTTTGGTGATGAACCATTCTGTTGAACCAAGACATTAAACCAATCGATTGAACCAAAAAATGGTTCAAGCCGATGGTTCAAGCCAATGGTTCAATTTGAATGAACCAACCCGATGAACTAAGCATTGAACCAAACATTGAACTTGCCTTTGAACCAAAATGTTGAACCTTTTCGTTGAACCAAGATGTTGAACCAAGTTTTGGTTCAATGGTTCAAACAAAGATTTGAACCAACTGATGAACCATTTAATTGAACCAAAAGACGCTGAAACAAAGGGAAAGAACCACCTGAGTGAAATAAAGCATTGAACCGCTTTGTTGAACCGAGCCATTGAACCATTTGACATTGAACCAAAAGATGAACCAAACATTGAACCTGCTACTGATGCTTACCGATGGAGATTTCTATTTGAACTAAGGCGATGAACCAATTCTAAAAATGACCAATTGTTAGAAACCAATTATTTTGATTGAACCCACCTGCAAAAACTGTGAAGCCTGAAAAATGAGGAATTTGAATGCCCAAGACAAATTTTGAAAAGGGAAGAGACAATTTTGGTCTGTAAGACCAAAATAGTTCAAATGTTGTCCCAAAAATGAGTGATATTTTTGGGGGACAACAGCTAGCTCCAGTTGGGGAACTTTTGTCAATTGCAAAATGAATTGAAAGGAGTAGAATCCAGAATCTCTAGTGTCTTCAAGTATGCCATTGGGTTACGGAGTCATGCTACCCAAAAATGAAAGGCATCAAAAATGGAAACAAACAAAATAAAATAGAATTAAAAACTATACAAATATACATATGCAATGATCTGATACTTTAAGAATTGAAGTATTTCAGATGCTGCTTCTTGAGAGATAGTGAAAATAGTGTGCCATCTTGGTAAACCAAAAAGAAGACATTTTGTCCCCAAAAATGGTGACGGGCAAATGGAGCTCTCCACCAGGAAACCAATTTTCTACATCTTCCTCTTGGTCTTTCCTTCTTTTTTCTCTATGGTAGGACGTGGTCTTCAAACTGAAAACCATAACTCCTTGCTCTCCCTGCGAAGGGTTCCTTTGCCTAATTTTGATTTGTAGTAGCATGGTCCATTACCATAATTAGTTGTTCTTCTAGTTTAGTCCAGCATATGATTGGATTGTCCATATCAAACTCCTGACAAACTATCAGATTAACATCTCCTTTGATGTGAAGGAGTTTGACTTCTTCATCTTGAGCAATCTTCAATTTAAGCAATAGAGATTCACATCCAGCTGTGTTTTTGGTGTTGCTGACTTGTAAATTGCATTAAGGAAGAATATCTCCTTGAGGAGATATCAACATAGTTCCAACTTCATCATTGGTGGAAGAATTGTTGTCATCATCAGAAGCTGATCTCCTATCAGATTTCTCTTCATTAGAGATGGAAGATCCTTCCTTGTTTATACTACATCCTACCAATTCTCCTGAAGTCTTATTTGGATCAATTCTTGGATTGTCAGCTATAGGAATTTTATCTGCAAAAACATAAACATCCTCTATGGTAAATAAATAATTACCTCTACCTGAAGACTCAGACAAAATTTGTGCTATAGGGGTTGATGTTTGGGTGACCACATATTTTGTCTCAAACAGGTCCGCATCTGGTTCTCCATCAATGTCCAATTGCTCAAGATTGACTTACAGGGATTCAAACTTAGTCATTTAAATTTTAGATTCCTTGAAATGATCAATCATGTTAAATGACTAGAATGGATTTGGAAGAGAGGATGGGAGTTCATCCTTTTGATTTTTTAGAGGGGAAGGACTAGTTTGCGAAGTTGAAGTAGAAGGTACAGAGATGTTTGATGTACTTGATTCTTTGGTAATCACTGGGTCCTTTGATTGAAAAGGAAGAGGGGTTCTCTACTCAACAATTGAAATTTTTGGTTGGGGTCACTCCTCTGTCTTCTCTTTGTCAGCCTACTGGGCTGACTGATTCTGGGATTGGGTGAATACTGTGTATGATCCTTTGATTTCTTCACCTTCACTTCTAGATTCATCCTAGTAATTCAAGAAACCAATGTGGGAGTCACTAGCTGATTCTTCTAGATCCTCCCTGAAGAGATCAATGCCATTTTCTTGCTCTTAGGTTGGAAATAGGAAACATGCTCTATTTCCAGATATCCAACTATCAAGTTTGTTGGAGGTGCTTCAAAGGCATGATTTCTCTATGGAGGAAGAAGACGATTTTGTTGTCCTTGACTTCTGGCAGTGTTGCCTTGATATGGCTGATTAGGGAATATCCTCCTTGATATATCTTTATATAGAGGAGCAGAAGACATACTTTGTGCCATTTGCCTTTTCAAGGCTAGCAATTCATTTGCTAGCTTTTGTACCATTGGATTAGTGGTGATTATGGGTGAGTATTCAGAAGATGAAGAGGGTTTAGCTCTGTTAGGATCTCTCCTTATCTTTCCTTCCAAGATAAGGTCATCTTCTAGCTCAGTAGCCAAGTCTTGAGCAGCCTCAAGGTCTATGTGTTTAGCCTGTCTCAATAGAAAACTCACTTCAAGTAGCTGTGAGTTGAAGAAACACATGAGATTCTAAGGTGTCAGCTGGGCAATCATGGGAATCCTGTGCCTCAACTTGTTGAACTTGGAAATGAAGTCCCTCATAGGTTCATGGGGATCCTTCTTCACCTGTGTGAGCTGGGCCAACAAGGCATGTGCATCTTCTATGGGCTTTAATCTTGTTTTAAACTTGGCTTTAAGTGTATCCCAGTCAGTCACTGATCCAGCTTGCAGATGGTAGAACCAGTCTGCAGCTACACCTTGTAGTGTCTCCACAAAAAGCCTGACTGCCACATCTTCAAATTCCACCCCTATCACACCACAAGCTATGGTGAAGGCTGCAATGTGTTCATCAGGGTGGACTCTTCCATCACCAAAGAATTTGGGGAAATTATTCCTTGAACTGAGTGGTAGCTCATGCAAAGGTGGAGTCAAGTTGAGTGGGCCAAAAGAGTTACCCCAAGGGCCTCAAACTACCATAATTTAATTATGAACAATAAGGATAAAACATCTAAGTAGAGTTGCTAGATTATAGGACAAAAATGGAAAAGAAACTGACCCTGCTTTAACTTAAAGCTTGACACTTCAAACTGTGTTTTCTTTCCCAACAGCTCTAGTTTTGCAGACCAGATAATATAATGGAGATGGATGAAAATGGTAAGGCTATAAATGGATAATGGGTAAGACATGAAATGAAGTCGCTGGAGTCTATAATGGATAAGGTTATAATGATCATGGGTTATATAGGTGATTTTTCAATCTAAAACTTGAGGTTCCAAATTACACAATATTATGTATATCCCCAGCGGAGTCGCCAAAAAATGTTGGTTGAATATTTTGTTGATCAGCGTACTAATAAACAAAATAGGTCTGATTAGCCAAAGTAAGAAGATTAGTCATCTAAATGTGTAGTTTTACCACATCAGAAAGACACTGATCTCTCCTCTCATCAAGGGGAGGTTCCCTATAGATATGCTATATATATATATATATATATATATATAAACATAAAATAATACTCATGGGTAGGACAAACCATCCATCTCTCTTTCTTCAGAGATGATGCACGTGGATCAAAGGAAAAACTTAGGGGAAATGATAGACAATACTCCTCTTCTTTCAAAAGTACTATTTAGCAAACCACAAGAATACTCCTGGTAGTAACAAGAAAATGTAGCAAAGGATGTAATAACCAACAAATCAAGATGCAACACAAAGTCTTCACCTGGATTGCTCAAGAGTAATATACGAAGGACAATGAGGGCACAAAGTTGCCTCAAGGTACTTTAAATAGAAATGAAAAGAAAACACACTAAAGGCAATTATGGGGGCACAAAGTCTCTCCACAGTTGACTCTTTAGGACACCTTCTTGACTACTGTCACTAATTTTGCTTGTTGAATTAAAGGAATAAAAGATATATTGAAGAAAAAGACATAAGAATAATTTCCTCAATAACAAAGATATTAGTCTGAAAAACCACTTGCTTTCTTATTCCAGTAACAAAATATGATCTGCAATCTGAGCTCAAAGTCTCAGTAATGCCTTACATTTTGGGCAGAGTTTCGATCTAAATGTCAAAAAAGAGATCCTTATTACAATAGAATAAAGTACCTTATATAGCCTCTTCAAGAAGGACTCAGGAATAGTAAATACATCATTTTGCATTGGAATCTGTTAATAAGACATGTTGGAACTTAAGGAGATTTTACCCATTTGATTTTATCAATGCAGGGAAACAAGTCGTGCTTATTGAAAGTTTGCAACTTTCAATGTCCACTTGGCGATCTGATCTTATCTTCATCATTCCTCTTTTTTCAATTAATTAAATCAGGTCCTAGATTTAGTTTTTTGTTCTATTCCTTCTCCGCTTTCTATTGGTCTTGGCCTTTTGAGCCTTGAGAAATGCCCTGTTTTGAGTCAGAATATCCTCCCGCAAGGATATTTATCCTTCGGGCAATCTTTAAATGGCCTTTCGGGCTTCTTTGGGTGACCCTTTCGAAGGATGATTTTATCGATTAAGTGTCCTCCGCAAGGGCACTTGTCCTTCAGGAAGCTTCCTTTTGCATTGAACTGCCCCTTTGAACTTTGGTGATGAACCATTCTGTTGAACCAAGACATTGAACCAATCGATTGAACCAAAAAATGGCTCAAGCTGATGGTTCAATTTGAATTAACTGACCCAATGAACTAAGCATTGAGCCGAACATTGAACTTGCCTTTGAACCAAAATGTTGAACCTTTTCGTTGAACCAAGACGTTGAACCAACCGTTGAACCAAGTTTTGGTTCAACGGTTCAAACAAAGCTTTAAACTGACTGACGAACCATTTGATTGAACCAAAAGATGTTGAAACAAAGGGAAAGAACCACTCAAGTGAAATAAAGCATTGAACCACTTGGTTGAACTGAGCCATTGAACCGTTTGACATCAAACCAAAAGATGAACCAAACGTTGAACCTACTGTTGATGCTTACCGATGGAGATTTCTGTTTAAACCAAGGTGATGAACCAATTCTAAAAATGACCAATTGTTGGAAACCAATTCTTTTGATTGAACCCACCTATAGAAACTTTGAAGCCTAAAAAATGAGGAATTTGAATGCCCAAGACAAATTTTGAAAAAGGAAGAGACAATTTTGGTCTATAAGACCAAAATAGTTCAAATGTTGTTCCAAAAATGAGTGATATTTTTGGGGGACAACATTATCAACCATTCACTGTCGAGAACACATCAATCAAATTAGTGTGGGGACTCTAAATAGGTACATCTTCCATCAACCATTCACTGAGGGAACCACATCAACCTATAAAGTGTGGGACCATGAGCAAGAACCATCTAGTCAACTTTCACTCTTGTATCTCCTAAACACATTTTTTACTTAGTATATTATGTGGGAAAATAGAAAATACACCTCTTATTCATTACACAGACAAACAAGTATATAAAATACACGTCTTATTGATCACATAGACAAATAAGTATAGAAAATAAAATATATATGTGTCACTATATCAGAAGTGCCCCTTCATTAGTGGCTAATGAGCGGCATAGAAATCCTACATCCTCCAATGTCCTCAAACCTCTAATAGGTGAAGCTAATTTCTCAACTGATAAAGTCGTGAAGCTTAATTGCATGTCATTTTGAATGGAATAGGGTCCCCCCCACAAGATTGACACTTATATAGATGTCAGGTTCACTCAAAAATGTATCTATTATAATGAGTATAAATTTGACTTTAAAGACCAAATGACATAAAGGACTTTTACAAATGATGATACTTTTGATTACTTGAACATACTTGACACAAAATGACCATTTTTAGCTATATGATAATAAACAATAATAACTATTACGACATATGGCACTTTTGAATTTTTGTACATATCAAAAAAATGAACCTATGACTTATAAAAATACTCGTAATAACTCTAGACTTTTTATTGAATAGGAATGATCTATAAAATTGCATTAAGACTTCCTTTTTAACAAGCGCATATAATAAGTTTATGAAATGTATAAACAATGAAGACCTAAAAATTAATGAAAGACTTTTCAATAGGGATTTGACCACACCTAAAAGAAAATAAACTTTACCAAAACCTAAAAATGACTCATAATAAAATGAAACTTTAAAAAATAATACCATGGAATATAAAAATAATATAACTAGTATTTCTTTGAGATTGAGTCGCGGTTGAGTTGGAAAGGACACATTGGGTAAGACATATGAGTTAAGTGTATTACATGGATTGTAGTGTGAATAATTTATCATCTGAAACCATGGATAAAAGACCTTTGATTTTACCATTTGTATGTTATGGATTGACTAGTCTTTGAAGACTCCACAAAGATCATATGTTTCATGAAGATTGCATAAAGGTGTAAGATGTATGAAGAATAACTGTAGAAATGTCTGAGTAACAACAAGAGTGTCGATCATAATAGATGAGTGTATTAAATTATGTTCTTACCAATTTCTCCACAAACTAGGTGATGAAATAGATATTGGTAATGCATAGGTAATAATGTGACAAGAAATCAAAGAGGATATCGACGATACAGAATCATGGCAGAATTCAAGACATCTAAATAGAAAGGAGGATTGTCATATGAAAAATCATGCACACTCCTAAGGATGCACAAAAATCTTATAGTGTTGTTGGGTGCATCTCATGGATAAGTGAGTGAAGGAATCTTGATGATAATGCAAGTTGTCAATGCCATGATCTACCAACAATGTAGGTTATTCAAAAACTATCGATGGAGTTTGAAATTGATATAACTATCAAGGAGTGCTTAGTGGTAAAGAAAATAATTTTGTATACATATAAAAATGAAACATGTTGACTAGGTATATAACTATGCACATAAGAACAATGATTTAATAATAGGCTATTGAAGTAGTCTACCACATACTATAGTTGGTGTATAATTTATTAAGGCCAAGACACATCAAAATGAATATGTAGAAAACTATGCCAATATAGTTGTAGCTAAGGACAAAACACAAGGTTGATAGAAAAAAATTACATGACATTGATTGTAAAACCAACACAATTAAATCTCTCCACATTTGCACTTATTCAGAACTTGTAACAATCCTTACTATTGATGCTAAGCTAGAATATAAAATATAAACACTCGTACTAACAAATCTACATGCTAAACTAATTTTGGATAAACCTATATTACAAATATTTTCACAATAATTTTGTTTTCATCCACAAGAGTGAAGTGTTAAACAAATGCTCCTCTTTGATTCTAATCCTCCATCACATAAAGATCAAACATTGCTTTGACACTAGATAATGAGACTGGTTCAGATCTGCATATAATTAACATATTAACATATTGAGAATAATAACCAATACTGAAATAACTATTCTATATTCACCATATATTCAAATAATACATAGGCTATTAAATATCCAAGATGGACTAACAACTTCTTATATAATAGGAAGGCAAATAAACAACTAACCCATTAATAGAGATACGGGTACAACTAAAATTTATTATTTTTATAAACAATATATTTTACTAACCTAATAATAATAACCAACTGCTAATCAAATGTAACTCTATGTGAGTTATTACTTGCATAATAATGCACACAAATAAATGTGAGGACTAATTATTTCCTAACACTATATTATCTAACAAAAATGTGAGTCTTTATAGAATCAACAATATAAACTAGAACATCCTTAAACATATACTGCACTCATATATAGGTTTATCTTTTATCATTTGAAACACATGTATTAAATAATAAGTGTATCATTGTGATAAATCATAGAAGTATTTTCAAAATCTCATATTTTTAAAACATACTATCACTGATCAATATCTCTAAATATAAACCCTCTATTGATGTTGCATGAAAACAATGAGACTTCATACAAGAACCCAAAACATTTTGATAATCCTCTCACAATTCTAAAAATATTCTCATTAAAATATGACATTCTTCAATATCTTAAACATCTACTATGCTCCAATAAAATGATCGATATAAAAAAGCTTCAATAAAAATAATACAATGGCTCAAAAAATTATGCATCTTTCTACATCAATCAAAATTGATGTCATTATTCCACCAAAGAGCTAAAAATGGATCAAAATAAAGCTTGAAACCATTATGATGTTAATATTTTATTTTTATATATTTTAAGATCAAGTGCATATTTTAAAAATATACATTATGCTCCTTGGGTATTAAATCACATTTCCTTGGGATGAGTAAAAGATAGAATTCAAATGGGTCCTACTATGTCCATGGTATTGAAAAAATAGCCTTAGAAATCTTCATATAAATATTTTTTTTTGGAAAAAAATATTCATTATTATTTTTTAAAATATCATAAAAAAGTGTATAAAAATGTGTATCACAAACTAAGGGAAAGCTTTCTAGGAGAATCACTTTGCTAGGGTTTCATGGTTTGCATTTTCTTACTTGCTTCCTTGGCTCACCTTATCCAAACTGCTTATCTCATGGGATTTTCTAGGGATGCAACACATTAATTGGGATCAATGTACTTCCCTTTGAGTGGGTAGACCCTTTATTTATGGCTTATCCATGCTCTACTACATCTATTGATGTAGGAGTTGTAGCTAATGGCACCTAAGAGAGCTTATAAGTTTATTCTGAAGGTCTATGATGAGGTAATCCCTTAGCCCCCCTCCACTCTGGAGGTAAGTATTCTTATTGTAGTTATTGAGTAATGCTGGAAATAGCATGAAAAATTTTCTATTATTGCTTACTTTGTTGGTTTTATCCCCTCGGAGTATTACCTCCATAACTAGATCCATAACCACTAAGAGCCTTTGGGCATCCTTGTATCTAGAATTTGGAACCTTACCAAAGGTTTTTTATTGTTTACCTTCAAGGTGTCGTTTGAGATGAAAATTATCATTGCAAAGTATAATGTTTGGTTCCTTCATAACCAAATTATGATTATATTTACCTGGTCTCATGATTTTAAAGTTTTTGATAATGTTACCCTTCATGTTCTTGTCTGGGTTGAGATTCTTGGTCTGCTAGTTCACCTCAAGGATTTCATACCCCAAATCATCAATCCTATGGTACATGTTGTTATGATTCACCAGATAGGTGGTTTTACCCTTTCCCTAACAAGTAGGTCTATGTGGAGGTTGATTTATCCAAGGAGTTGAAGGAGTTTATAGAGATCCAAGTCAGGGAGATCTAGTGGTCACAAAAGGTTGTTTATTTCAAACTTCCCAATACTTGTTTCTATTTTCAAGATTCAAAACACCACATCAAGGGTTGTCCTCACATGGGTTATCCCAAGCCTCCTCAAGTGCTCCCTCAGACTAAGAAGCCCAAACTGATAGACCAAGGTGATGGCTAGATCACAATGACCCCTACATGGTCATCAAGCCCTAATCCATAATGCCCACCCCAACTGCCACCTTAGAATGATTATTCTCCAGCCATCAAACCCTCTCAAGGGACTTCTCTACCATCCCTTACCATTATGATTCCATCCAAACTATATAAAATTTAAATGGTTTCCCAAAATACTATGGTGCTCATGTCTGAGGTTCTCTCAACAAGTAGCTCCTTTTCTTGACAGTCTTATATCCCACCTCATAGGGGTATAGACTCTCCTCAAGAGGAAAACAAAGCTAAACATCATTTCATTGACATTGGTAGAAACTCATGCCCTCACCATCACAAATTTGTAACATTGGAGATTTTGAAGATGAATAAGGAGAGTTTCAGATGGATGACCCTTCCCTATGAATGTGTTATGATGGAATGTTAGGGGTCTTATAGAGTCTAACTACAAATACTTTGTATATGTTACTTGTTATTAGATTGGTTTTCTAGATATTATATGTATGTAAGAAGTTAAAGTGTCTGGATTTCTCCTTCAGATGTCTTTGTGAAGCATTTGGCATGACACCACCCAAATCACCACCTTGCATGAGGCAAGATGTGGTGGTGCTTGTATTTTAGTTTCCCCTAATGTTTCACCTAGAATTATTACCATGGGGGAGGACCCATCACATCAATTAGTCTATATTATTCTTAACATTGATGGCCATCTATTTGGGATTCTCAACATCTATGCTCACAATGATGGCCCTAACCGCTCCATGTTATGGTGATCTTTGGTAGATGGTCTGCTTGCTACCACATGGCTAGTGTTTGGATATTTTAATATGATAGAACACCCCTAAGACAAGGCTAGGGACCTCCCCATGCATTAGTGTGTTCTTGAATGTGAGGCTTGGTATTATTTCATAAATAAATAGGGTCTAGTCAACCCTCTCCTCTGATAGTGGACATTTAACCCCACATCTTGGCTTCTATGTTCCAACTACAAAACTAGGGATCATAATGTACTCAAATAACTTGATCACTTTATGTTATCAAAACAAAATCATTTTTCTTTTTCTAGTATTGATGGCTAGTTTGTCAATGTCCACTCAAGTATTAGTTTTTTAGACCACTCCCCTATTTTTTTTAAAGTGGAATAGACCTCAAGGTAGTTTAATGTTCCACATAATCAATTTATCCTTAATACTTCTAATTTGAGTCATGCTATAATGATTCAAATCATCGAGTGGATTTGGAACCTTGTCGTGTGACCCCCATATGCCTCCAACTAGATTGAGTGGTAGAATGAGGCCATTTTGAGCACCACCTCCTTCCTCTACCACCATGAAAAATAAGTTGCTTATATATGAAAGCACTAAAAATAGGCCATGTTTAATGAGTTTAAATGGCTCTTTATCTCCCTCAAAATTTATCCTTTCAATGTGTAGTTATAACAACTTATATCCTCTCTCAAACACCACCTTAAGGTGGCAGACAACCATGTGGCTATAGGCACCCAACTATGTACTCGACTACACTAGCTAAAATTGGTGACAAAGCCTCCAAGAATTTATTTAAATAATTTAAATCCAATAAATATCATGGGAAAATCAAATCCATTCAAGTGGCTCAATCTTGACTGACCTTTTAGTCTGATATCTCCTCAACTTTTTTTGAACATTACAAGCTAGTTTTTCAAGCTTAGCCTTTCATAGTTGAATGATCATAGGTACTTCATAAATTATTTGATGTGGTGCCTCACAAGCTCAATCTAACCAATCAAAAACTTTATGATGCCCCACTCACCTTGCATGAGCTCACATAGGCTCTACACTACATCAGTAATGATAAATCCCTTGACCTCGATGGCTTCCCATGTAAATTTTACAAAGCCACCAGGGAGTTTATTGAGCTTGAGTTACTATAATTTAGTCTCTTGGACCCATGATCAATAAAGGTATTATCAAATTAATTCCTAAACTTTGAGATCCTAAGTTAATTACTATTTATAGGCTAATAACCTTGTTCAATGTTTCTTATAAGATTCTTGCCAAAACCCTCGTCAACCATGTCCAACTCATCTTACCTACCATTGCTACACTAGAGCAAACATGATTCATTAGAGGGCACTACATTTTAGATAATCTTATTATGGTCTGGGAAGGGATGGCTTGGGATTGTTCCTCTCTTAAAATAATTAGTTTTCTTAAATTAGACTTTGAAAAAGCCTACAATAAGATCGAGTGGCAATTTATTCTTACCATGTTCAAGCCTCTTAATTTTGGCCCCTAATTCATTTATACAATGTAAAATTTGATTCATGATGCTTCAATTTACCTCACTATTAATTGGCATTAAACTAAGGGGATTAAGCTCCAATGGTCTATCTACCAAGGTTGTCCCCTTGCTCCAGTGCTTTATGTGTTATCCACTGAAGCCCTAGGTTATCTCCTAGCTTCTAGAGCTTCTAAAAGGCTTGTTAGTGGAATTGTCTTGCTCGATCATACCTCCCAACTCATCAATGGGAAATTTGTAGATGACACCTTCTTAACACTCAAAGAATAAGAGGCCACTTTTAATGAAGATATACAATGCCTTGACACCTTTTGTCTAGATTTTGACTCCAACCTTCAATGGAGGAAAACCTAGTGTTTTCATCAAAGTGTGATGCATATACCTAAGTGGTTTTGTAAGTATAATTAGAAATGGATTGCATATGGGGAATAGTTAAAGATCTTATGAATCTCATTTGATTTTTATAGTTCAAAATCTAAGCTTTGGCAGTATGTCCTCAACAATATTTAAAATAATATTGTGTATTGGGTCATTAAACCCCTATCTCTAGCAGGCAAGTTATAGATTTTCACCAAGATCCTAGATGCTACACATGTCTACTATTCTTCTTGTTGGGATCCCTCTAAGGCCTATTATGATACTCTGACCAAGTTCCTCATAGATTTCATCTTGGCCAATTCTAATCAGGTTCAGGGTTTTCATCAGGGGGCATGGGATATTTTTTGCCTCCTTCATGATAAAGGTGGCATGGGCATCATTAAAACCTATCATCAAATTATGGACTTGTGATAAAAGTGGGTTATTTAGGGTATCTAGGGAAATGAATCTAAAATTCTTATTTGACATCATATTTCTTTGGGTTCTCCCTATGGTAGAACTAGTTGGCTAAATATTGGCTTCCAATCCCTTCTCATCACTACTATTCTTATCAACATTACTGGCTCTTTTGTGGTCAAAATCATATGGAAGGTTTTTGAATAAATCAAACCAAAATTTAAGTAGGTGGGGGATGGTTTTTTCATAGGGATATCTTTTAATGACCATAGCTTATGGTGGTCCCCTATACTTACTACTTATTCCATTTCCCTAGCTAAATTACAAGGTATTAAATCTCTATGATTAATTTGAAAAGGGATTCACACTATCCATGAATTTGTTACCTCTAGAGATTAGATTCCTTAACCCTAAATAAAATAAATTTTCAATTAAATAATGTGGAATTACCTTATATTCTTTGCATCAAGAATTACTTCTTGATGCTATGTTACATAAACTTGGCCTGTAGCCTCTTAGGGCCTAGTGGAAAGATTGGAGGTGGAACTATGATACACATTTTAAAAGTGACTCTCTCAAGCTTTTTTATTAGGTGATGAGTTTTTTATCTTCAGGTTTATACAAGATCAATAGGCATTGGGGACTCTAGTCCTCTCCTAAGACTTAGTTCGCTTGTCTGGATCATGTGTGGCACCTTGGCCTGGAGTCTAAGCTGGCTTATTTCTTATGGTGTTTAATTGACCAAGGACTACCCCCATGTGAGAGGCTACTCCACCTCTACATTCCCCAACCTTTTTATCTAACTTACAAACATCCAAAATCATTTAAACATCTATTTTGATTTTGTCCAAAAACAAATTATACTTGATGTTGGATTCATTCTTTATTTTAGCCTTATCACCTTGAGCCTTTCTCTTGGTGATAAGCACTCTTTGGGGATTTTTCTAATTGGCTGGACTCTATTGCCTTTCTCTAGAAATTATTTTGTGTTATTATTCTCTTTTAGATATGGAAAGTCAGGAACAATGTTATTTTTAATCATGAGGCCTATGGAATATCATTTTCTATTAATGAAAAGGTGGTTGTTATTTATTTAGTTTATTTGTAGATTCAAGCCTGAGTGGAAAATATGGATCTAGACCTCCACCACTTGTAGGATTTCTTCGACCACTAGGGTAGTGCCCCTACACCATAAGCAAAGTTCTATTTGATGGCCTAACCCATGGTTTGCCACGTCCTCCTCCCAAGAGGTGTTGAAGCAAAAGTTGGTCCAAAAGTAGGGGCCACTTTTCTCCTTGCCCTACCCCAAGGGGTGTCTAGAGTTCTCATAGAAAGTATGATGTTGATCCTTCATAGTGGTCTTTGGAAAGCACTATTGTTCTTGTGTAGCCAACTAATGGTTGACTTATCACTATTCATGATGACCCCTTAGATGGTTAAAATGCTCTAGATATTCTTGATGTGGAATTTCCTGCATGGTCAATGCTTCCCAAGGATGATCTTCTACTTCTACCTCCTGGGGCAATGACCTATGCAAAAAATTTTGATTTATGGTTATTTATAGTTATTTGCACCATGCCTTAGATGGATAATTTTGTTATTTTGGAGCTAGATCTATCCTTTGATAAGGAGTTTGAGTTGTGATTTATCTGATTAGTTTACTTTTTAACCTTCTATAATTATATTTTTTTGTTAATATAATGTAAATCATTCTAATAGTACAAAAAGGGTATAATAGAGAGGATAAGGTAATGAACCAGTTTTTATTTTAACAATACTCAAGTAAGATATTTTTAAAGTTTTGAAAATAAACACAACAAGCAAAGAAACCCATTTATGACCATTTGATCATTAGGAAGCTATGTTGCCTTAAGATTTGAATGAAAACCATTTCTCATCACATTAAAAATCAAAACAACTTCAGATCTGCAATCTAAAAAAGTTAAACCCAAAAATCATAGTGCCTTAAAAAGGTTTAGAAAAATCATAATTTTCAAAACTAAACACTGATAAAATGAAAATGCCTCTTGTAGTTTCAACATGACTACATAATATTATTTTTAATAGATTTGATAATATTTTTTATCATGGAAAGGCATTACCTCCAAATTGATTCACATAAAATGAAAATATTTTAACATATTGTCTACTCATGTGAAGGTGATTCCTTAAGAGGAGGATGCATAAATATCAGAAAAAATTGAAATTTAAAAGATAAACTTGAAAATTTTAGTGCTTTAAGGTTTAAAAAACTCATTATTTCATAACCAAATGAAATCAAAATCAAAATAGCTAAACTATCAATTACCTGTAGAGTTGAGTGTAGTTTTATCAAAAATTAAATGAATCATTTTCTAGTTTCAAAACACTAGAAAAAATAGAAAAGGGTGTTTTCATACTTAAGAAACACAAAACACAACCATACCTTGAAATTTATACCTTAAATTGGGTAAGGATTCTTCACCCAAATTGCAAGCTCATACAAATAAAAGAGAATAAAAATAACTTTATAAGAGGAAACTAGTGGCTTATGAGAAAAGCTTCCAAATACAAATCCACTATGGTGTTTAGTACAAAAACTCAAGCATATTTAATGTATATATATTGATATTGGAATGTTTCACATTATATTAATAAAAAATATAATTAAAAAAGGTTACAAAGTAAAGTAGTCAAACAAATCATGGCTCAAATTTTATGCCAAAGGACAATTCTAGCTCAAAACAACAAAATCAATTAGTCAAGGCACGATGAAACTAACTAAAAATAACTATATGGGAGAAAATTAAATTTTCCATGATAACTCCATCCATGCCCTGGGGGAGGGTGAGGAAAAAAGTGGCCCCTACTTTGGGACTAGCTTATGCTTCTACACCTCCTAGGAGGAGGTGGTGGTGGATCATCGGGCACGCTATCTGGTAAAACTCTACTCATGGTGCAAGGGGAACTCCCCCATTGGTTGAGGATCTCTTGCAAGTGGTGGAGGTCCAACACCATCTTCTCAACTTGGGCTTAAATTTATAAATAAACTAACAAAATAACAACCTTTTCATTAATAGAAAATGAAATTCGATAGGTCTCATGATTAAAAATAGTATTATTCCTAGCTTTCTAAATTTGAAAGAGGATGATAGCATAGAAGAACTACTAGAGAAAGGTAATAGAGGCTGTCCAATTATAAAAATCCCTAAAAAGACTAGATTCCAATTGAAAGGCTTAGGGTGATAAGGATGAAATAATAAGTGAATTTAATGTCAAGTAGACTGAGCTTTAAGACAAACCCAAAATAAATGTTTAAAAGATTATGTCTACTTGTAAGCTAGATAAAAGGGCTAGGGAATATAGAGGTGGAGTATCCTCTCACTGAGGGGGAGTCCTTGGTAAACTAAATATCACAAGAAATGAGCTATCTTGGGTTCTAAGCCAGGGTGCCACACATGATCTAGACGGGTGAGCCAAGTCCTGGGAGAGGACTAGAGGCCCCAGTGCCTATTGAGATTATCTAGATATAGTGAGAATAGACTCATCAACTAATAAAGAAGCCTATGAGAGTAGTTTTTAAATTTCATATCACATTTACACCTCCAGTCTTTCTACCAGGCCCTAGGATACTACAGGCCAAGCTTATGCAACATAACATCAGGGAATAATTATTGAATGTGGAGAATAGAAGGTAAGTCAACATTATTTAATTAATTTTTTTTAAAAAAATTAGGATAGGGAATATAGTCTTTTGAGGTAAACAAATCATGAATAGTGCAAATTCCTTTTTGAAATAATCACATAGCTTTAATATCAGGGAATTTAGCTAGGGGAATAAAAGTAGTAAGTATAGGAGACCACCATAAGATATGGTCATTAAAATATAAACCTATGAAAAAATCATGCCTTACCCACTTTAAGTGGGGTTTGACTACTTTCAAAGCCTTCCATATACTTTTGACAATAAAAGATCCAGTAATCTTGACAGGTGTAGTAGTGATGAGGAGGGATTGGATGCAATATTTTACCAATTGATTTTACCATAGGGAGAGACTAAATATATACAATGTCTAAGAATAATTTTCAAATATTCATTTCCCTCAATAACCCAAAAAACCCACTTTGCACACAAGGCCATACTTTACCGATAGGTGTCAATGATTCCCATTCCAGCTTTATCATGAGGGAGGATACAAATGTCCCATGTTACCTGATGAAAAACCTAAGCTTGATTAGAATTAACCTAGAGTAAATATCTAAGAAGATTAGATAGAATATCATAAGAGGATTTAGAGGGATCCCAACATGAGGAATAATAAACATGTTTGTTAGCTATGATCTTGATGCAAATATGGAACTTACCCGCTAGAGATAGGGGCTTAGTGATCTAATACACAATTTTCCTTTCAATCCTATTGAGGACATACTACCAAATATCAATTGGTGAACTATCAAAAGCGAAGTGGATGCCCAAGAAATTTAATTATTCCCCTTGATCAATCTAATTCCAATTATACTTGTAAATCCACTCAGGCACATGCATCATGCTTTATTTAAAACACTGGGTTTTCTACTATTGAAGGCTAAAGCTAGAAGTCAGCCATAAAATGTCTAGGTATTGGATAACTTCATTAAAATTATCCTCATTTTATTTAATCATGAGCAAGGTGTCATATTTAAAGTGTCTATTGATGAGCTGAGAGGTATAGTCGGGTAAAATAATGCCATGAATGAGCACTTGATAAGCCCTATAAACCAATAAATAACCCAAGATTCAACAAATAACACATAGAGTGACAGATCAAGGGGAAAACCTTGGAAAATAGACTAATAGAGATCATTCCCCATGGTTTGATGCCCATTAATAGTGAGGTAGGCTGAGGCATCATGAGGCAAAGCCTGTACTGCATAAATGAAGTAGGGGTAAAGCCGAGAGCCTTGAACATGGTAAGAATAAATTTCCACTCGATCTTGTTCTAGGATTTTTCAAAGCCCAATTTAAGAAAAATAGTTATCTAAAGAGATAAGTGAGCCCCATCCATGCCCTCCTAGAATAAAATAAGGTTGTCCAAAATATATCTCCCTTTAATGAATCATGTTTGCTCTTGTATAATAATGGTAGGTAGGATGAGCTAAACATGGTTGGTGAGGGCTTTGGTAAGAATCTTATAAGAGAGATTGAGCAATAATATTGTAATAATCTATGGATTTAGGAATGAATTTGATATTATCTTGATTGATCATGGGTCCAAGAGACTAATACCACAAGGCTTTTTTGTAGATTTACATCAAGTCAGGACTGATAAACTCCCAAGTGGCTTTGTAAAATTCATAAGGGAAGTCATTGAGGTTAAGGGATTTATCATCACTCATTCAATTTAAAGCCTATGTGATCTCCTTCAAAGTGAGTGGGGAATTGAAAATATGCTCATCTGCTAGCTTGAGCTTGAGAGGCACCACATCAATGCATTTATAAAGTGTTTGGGATCGCTCGATCATGAAAGGTTAGGCTTGGAAAACTAGCTTGTAATTCTCAAGAAAGGTCAAGGAGATATCATAATAGGAGGTAAGCCAATATTGAGCCACTTTATATTTAATTTTCATGTGATCTTGATTGGATTTCATCACTTTAAATAACTCCTTAGAGGCTTTGTCATCAATTTTTAGCTAATATAACCAAGCGTGAAGTTGGGTGCCTCTGGACACATAGCTATCCACTACCTTGAGGTGGTGTTTGAGAGAGGTTATAAACTGATGTAATTACACATTGAAAGGATTAACCTTGAGAGAGATAGAGACCCATTATAATTCATTGAGTATGGCATCCTTTGAACACTTTTGAATCTAGGTGACATGTTTTCCATGGTGGAGAAGGAAGGAGGTGGTGCATAGAATGGCCTCATTCCACCACTCAATCTAATTGGTGGCATATGGGGGTCAAAATATGAGGTTATGGATCTAATTGATGATTTAGATTTCTCTAACATGACTTAGCATATAAGTATTGAGAATAAATTGATTATGTGTCACATTGTACTACTTAGAGGTTCATTCTACTTTGCAAGAAATGGGTGAGTGGTTTGAAAAAATAATACCATTGACAGGAATGGCCATCAATGATGGAAAAGTAAAAAATATTTTACTCTAACATCATAAAGTGGTCAAGCCATTTCAGCACATAGTGATCCTAGATGGGTAGTTGGGCCATGTAAACCAAGATATGGGGTTAAATGTCCATCACTAGAGGAGAGGGTTTACTAGACCCCATTTATTTTTCAAATAATACCAAGCCTCATGTTAAACAACACACCAAAGCATAGGGAGGTCCCTAGCCTTGTCTTAGAGGTGTTAAATCATATTGAAGTCTCCACACACATGCCACATGATAACAAGTGACCCATCTGCCAAAGATCACCAAAGCAGGCAACAATCAGGATCATCATTAAGAGTATAGATGTTGACAATGCCAAATGGATGGCCATCAATGTCAAGAATAATCCAAACTTTATTATGTGATGAGTCTTTCGCTATGGAAATAATGTCAAGGGAAACCTTAGGGGTAATTAAAATACAAGCACCATCTCATCCCACCTCATACAAGGTGGTGATCTAGGTGGTGTCAGGCCAAATGCTTTACAAAGATGTTTGAAGGAGAAATTTAGACACTTTAACTTATTATAGATAGAGAATATCTATAAAACCAATTTGATGATAATCAACATGCATAAAGTATTTATGGGTAGACTCTATAAGACCCCTAACATTCCATGATAACACATTCATAGGGAAGGGTCATTCATTTGAATCTCCCCTTGCCCATCCTCAAAATCCACCAACACTGCACATTTATTGTATTAGTGAGGGAATAAATTCTTTTTGACCATAATTAAGTGAAATTTGTCATCATGTTCTTCTTGAGGAGAGTTTGTGCCCCCATGAGGTGGGCTAAAAGATCATCAGGAGAATGAGCCACTAATTTAGATAACCTTAGCCGTAAACATCTTGACATTCTTGGAAATTAGAGAAATTCTATACAGGTTAGAAGGGATAAAAATGGTAAGGGGTGGTAGAGAAATCCCCTGAGAGAGTTGAATAGTTGGAGAATAATCATCCTAAGGTGGTGGTTGGGGTGTACTTTGTGGCTTAGGTTCTGACAACCATTTAGGGGGAATTATGACGCAACCATCACCCTAGTCTATTATTTTGGGATTCTTAGTTTGAAGAGGTGTTTGAGGATGCATGGGATGATTCATGTGAGGACATTCATTGATGCATTGGTCTTAATCCTGACAATGAAATCAAGTGTTGGGAAGGTCGAAATAAATAACCTTTTATGACCACTAGGTATCCACGACTTGGATTCCTATGAAATCCTTTAGCTCTTTAGAGAGGTCAACCTCTACATAGACTCACTTGTTAGGGTGAGGGGAGAACCACATACCTAGTTAAATAATAACCACATGTCCTATGGGAGTGACGATTTGGGGTACAAAATCCCAGAGGTGAACTGACAGACAGGGAAGCTCAACCTAGATAAAGACTTGATGGGTAGCATTCTCAAAAACTTTAAAATCATGGGACCAGGCAAAAAAAATCATAAGTTGGTTATGAAGGAACCAAACATTAGAATTCACAAGAATCAATCATGTCTTAGAGGTCTCCTTAAAGGTAAAAAAGAAAAAACCCTTGGTAAGGTTTTGAATCTACAGACATGGACACCCAAAGGATCCCAGTGGTTATGAAGCCAATTATGGAGGTAATCTTTTGAGGACATATGGCCAAAAAAATAAAAAATAATAGAGAAATTTTCATACCACTTACAACATTTTTCAATAGCAGTAGCAGGAATGCTTATCTTTATAGTTGAGGGGGGCTGAGGGATTACCTCATCGTAAACCTTCAAAATAAACTTTTGAGCTTGCTTGGGTGTCACTATTTCCAACTCCTACATCAAAAAATGCATTAGAGTGTAGAGAAGTGATAAATAAAGGGTAGTGTATCAAGAACATTTAATGTGCTACATCCTTAGAAAATACCATAGGACTAGCAATATGAAAAATGCGGTCAAAGGATACAAGCAGGAAAATGCAAACCATGAAACCCAGTAGAGCGATTCTTTAAATACCACATATTTTCATAAATTCAAAACACATTTAATGTACACTCTATCACTTTTCCTCAAAATCCATAGAGTGTGATACAATACTAGTACCACTTTCAAATGTTAAAAATATTTATTATCAAGATTTATCATGACCTGTACCACTTACTATAGAATTAACACATTTTGAAAATATTCATGCGAATATGATCATAAAACTTCGTATCATTTCACACTTAAAATGTAAATTCTTCAAATCTACCACTAAAATATTATATTTCTTACAATAAATGTCAATAACTTGTTAAGTCATCACCTTATCAACATTTTAAGATTTACGAACATGACTTAACATGTCCTTATTGTCAACTTGCAAAATAATATTATATATTAAAAAATATCCTGAAATTGAAGTATAATGGTATTATTTTTTATTAGATAGGGTTAAAAAATATTTTTGATCAAAGTTATGCATTGGCTCTGGGACATAAATAAGGGCCCAGTCCCTAAAAATAGTGGAAAGGAGGAGCTAGAAATAATAAAGAATGAAAACTGACAATAACACCACAAATTGAGGAAAAAACCAAAACAATATAGGACTTACATCAAACCTCTAATCATCTACCAAATATGGGGCTGCACCCTTTCTCATAATTTTTTCCAACCTACAAAAAAATTCCAAAATAAGAGTAAAACAAAAGCTGAAGATCACAATGTGTAGGACACCTAAGAAATATTTCACCATCAATCACTAATAGAGGCCTACCTTCTCTCTCATCTAGAAATGAGGTTCTTCAATGACCATTGGGAACCATCTTTAACCATTTCCTCTACCTCCATTCTCAACCTTTCCACCTAAACATGTCTAGCTTTATTCTTCATAGTTGTGCCAACATCAACATTTCTTTTTCCTACTATCTTGAAAGGGAAAAATATTCTCAACATGTAGAGGTGAGAAGGGGATTGGCATAAGGTTAATATAATGGAATTATTTTTAATGTCACCCATATATAGTTTAAGCTAAAAAATCATGAACCTTTGATAGTGTGATCTTCAAAATACATATTCACTAAGAAGGCATTTCAAATTGAAGTGTATCAATGCTAAAAATTGGCTTCAAATGTGACCTTGAAAATGGTCGCCTCAAGATGGACAAGATTAAATATCTTGATAAGGTATTATAATATCCTTTGATATTATAAATTTGTATAGTGGTCTCAACACATCTTCAAAATCAAGATCATCTTTTTAACATTCAATGATAACACTTAAATTGTTAAGGTGTGGAGCTAAAAGCTTCAACTGTTTGCACACACATGAAGGAAGGATGCTGAAGAACCAGAGCCACCGGCGTCGGCAGTATGACTGACATCGATCAGATGCAATGGAGAAGGAGACCAGCGACGGCAGAGAGTTGGCCGACATCGGCAGCACCAGACAAGCAGGGACCGACGTCGGTCGCCTGTGCGGTCCAGAACTGCTGTTTACGAACAGTTAGTTAGTTAAATCGAGTGTTTGCATGCTAAGGGGCTAATTTAAGTCGTGAGCTATGTATATAATTTTAGTAGTTAGATTTCTATTTTTATAACCATGGGATTCTATTTAAAGACCCATGAGGCATGTATTGTAATTATCAAATTGATCAAGTAAGAGCATTGAAGCAAGCAAGGTCAAGGAGATCTACAGGTGTAAGGTCAAGGAGATCAGCTGAAGCATTCAAGGAGGGATAACAACTTAGGTTGTAGAGTTGGGTTTGTGTTGAGCAAGAGAGAGAGGGAAGAAGGTCTTGAGGTGTAGCAAGCCTTTGAGGTGGAGGAAGAAGTGGCATCTTCCTTATTGTATTTTCTTCTAGTATTATCTAATACAATTGTGTGTATTGTCTCTCAAATTATTTGTTGTCTCATGTTTCTAGTTTCTTAATCATTCTGGTATAATTCTGTGTTCAATTGCTCATATACAAGTAATTAATTGTGCTACCGTTGGATAAGGGGCCTCCTAACAGTTGGTATTAGAGCTACGATTTGCAGGAAGCAGGTTATTGTTTTTGATTACAGGCTATTCACAGGGTTTTCTGATTGAGTGGGAGTTCAGCAATGGCAGAAGAAAGCAAGCTACGAATGGAGAAGTTTAACGGTAAGAATTATCAACACTAGAGGATGCAGATTGAGGACTATCTGTATCAGAAGGATCTGTACTTATCGTTGGGTGGGGTTGTATGCAAGCCCACAGATATGAAGGATGAAGAATGGAGTGTTCTTGATCAGAAGGCTCTCGGTTCCTTAAGGTTGAGTCTTGGAGCGTCTGTGATTTCCAGCTTATCACAGTGCAAAACAATAGAAGAGTTGATAAAGTCCTTGGCAAATTTATACGAAAAGCCCTCGGCTTCTAATAAGGTATACCTTATGAAGCAGCTATTTACTTTGCAAATGCAGTAAGGTGGTTCGGTACATACTCATCTCAGTGATTTCCATGGTTTGGTAAACCAATTAGCTTTAGTCAATATTGTTTTTGATGATGAGGTAAAGGCTCTCTTGATTTTATGTTCTTTGCCTGAAAGTTGGGACGGTATGGTTATGGCAGTAAGTAACTCTGCATCTGCTTCTAAAATCTTAAAAGTTGATGATGTTGTGAGTGTGATCTTGAATGAAGAAATACGCAGGAGAAGCACAGGTGAATCATCAGGGAATGCTCTAAGTGCGAAAAGCAGAGGAAGGCAAAAGGAGAAGATTGAGCAAGGGAAATCAAGGTTGGGAAGGAGATCCGAGTCCAAAGGTATTACCTACTGGTTTTGTGGAAAGAAAGGACATACAAAGGAGTGTTGGTTGAGAGATAAAGAGAATCAACATGCAGGTATTGAAGAAGCAAAGGATGCTAATATTGTGGTACAGGATGCTCTCATACTTTCTTTGGATAGTCAAGTAGGATCATGGATTTTAGATTCTGGTTCATCTTTTCATGCATCCCCAAACAGAGATTTGTTTCATGAGTATGAACAGGGAGACTTTGGAGTGCTCTATTTAGGGGATGGTACGCCTTGTCAGATAGTTGGCAAAGGGAAAGTGCAGCTGAGATTGCAGATTGACAACACATGGGTGTTGAAGGAGGTCATGCATGTTCTAATTCTGAAGCAGAGTTTGATTTCTGTAGGAAGGTTGGGTGATGAGGGATACACAATAACCCTCACAGCAGATTCTTGGAAGGTTACCAAGGGAGCACTTGTTTTGGCAAGAGGTAAGAAAGTAGGTACTCTTTATCTATCTACTTGTATTACTGATTCTACTTCTGGTATAGATTCGAAGATGTGGTCTAATAGGCAGGGTCACATGAATAGGAAGGGAATGGAAGTTCTTGATTCGAAAGGTATGTGTTCAAATTCAGAAAGCATAGATAGAGTTCATTACAGGAAAAGGAAATTTGAGGCTTTTGACAAGAACAGGGATGTCTTGGTGTTTTTGGAGGAGATGAAGGCTAGAGAACAGTTACAGGCACTGAATAAATCTAAGCAGGGTAGCATGGATAGAGATTTGATCCAAGAAGAGCTCGCAGATGAAGAATTTATCACTCACGGAAACACACAGGCACCGATGTCGGTTACTTGGAACCGACGTCGGTCAGTCAGACACCGACATCGGTCATGTGCAGACCAACAGGGTCAGTAGGACGGGCAGGAGAAGTTCGACGTCAGTCATTAGGACCGACGTCGGTAGGGGGGACACCGGCGTCGGCCAGGGGTAACAACGTCGGCAGTCAGGGTCAGTGCAGGGAACCGACATCGGTCGGGAGCAGATTGGGAGATGGCCGAGATCGGTCACTGGAACGGATGATGGGTGGACAGTTAGTTGTCAAGGAGTCTCAAACACCCATACAGAGGTCAGAAAAGGTATGTGAACCTCATATTCATTGTTCACCTTCTTTATATTGCTTACTGATAGTCATGAACTAGGAAGATGGAGGAAGCAATGCAGGTAGAATCCAAAAATAGTGGGAGCTTGACATGGATGAGGAGTGTGAGTCCTTGAAGTAGAGCCAAATAGGTATTTGTTGGTGGAGTTGTCAGCTGTATAGAGGGATGGATTCCTATTTTAGAGAAGAGAGTGGATGGACATCTGAGACAGAAGGCTATGGTATATGGTCTTGAGTTAGCTGCATGGCAATGGAGGTTTGACCATTGTTTTTTATCTTTACCAGGTTGGATAATATTAGCTACATTATCTTGTTACTGTATTGTGTTACTTTTTGCAGGGTTGCATATACAGGGAGTTTTCTGAGCTAAGGGTAGAGTTGGTTTAGAAGTATGTCATGAAGAATTTGGGAGCAGAAAAATTCTTGTGGCATAAGTGACATATATAGCATCACAGGTTTGCATGGTGGTTGGTCTTCAAGAGTGACTTTGAAGAGGGATATAGGGCCTAAGAAACAAAATAGATGGTGTACAGGTACATGTACAAATTGCAGTTGTTTATCTCCAAGTGGGAGATTGTTAAGGTGTGGAGCTAAAAGCTTCAACTGTTTGCACACACATGAAGGAAGGATGCTGAAGAACCAGAGCCACCGGTGTTGGCAGTATGACCGACATCGGTCAGATGCAGTGGAGAAGGAGCCGGCGATGGCAGAGAGTCGGCTGACGTCAGCAGCACCAGACAAGCAGGGACCGGCGTCGGTCGCCTGTGCGGTCCAGAACTGCTGTTTACGAATAGTCAGTTAGTTAAACCGAGTGTTTCCATGCTAAGGGGCTAATTTAAGTCGCGAGCTATGTATCTAATTTTAGTAGTTAGATTTCTATTTTTTTAACCATGGGATTCTATTTAAAGACCCATGAGGCATGTATTTTAATTATCAAATTGATCAAGTAAGAGCATTGAAGCAAGGTCAAGGAGATCTACAGGTGTAAGGTCAAGGAGATCAACTGAAGCATTCAAGGAGGGATAGAAACTCAGGTTGTTGAGTTGGGTTTGTGTTGAGCAAGAGAGAGAGGGAAGAAGGTCTTGAGGTGTAGCAAGCCTTTGAGGTGGAGGAAGAAGTGGCATCTTCCTTATTGTATTTTATTCTAGTATTATCTAATACAATTGTGTGTATTGTCTCTCAAATTCTTTGCTGTCTCATGTTTCTAGTTTCTTAATCATTCTGGTATAATTCCGTGTTCAATTGCTCATATACAAGTAATCAATTGTGCTACCGTTGGATAAGGGGCCTCCTAACATAAATGAGTATCACAAGAAATAAAGAATTAACGAATGATATCAACTTTACCATATAAATGAAATGTGATATCATTATCATTAATGTATTCATCCACTTGTACAAAACTATGTGATCATGTAAGTTTTCTAGAAAATTTAAAATAATAACAAACATGTGCAAGGAAACTACCAATTTGTCACTATTTTGAAAATAGGTACAACACCCAAACATTGCTTCAATTATCATGAAAGATTAAACCACTATTAACCAATCAATTCAGGTGAACCTTGAGTTTATATAATATTAATCAAGTTTGAAATCAAGATAATTATCAAATTTTAATTTATATTTAAACTTAATATTTGAAAATAAATATGAAATTTGGCCCCCACCAAAGAAAATGGGTAATGGTTTAGGAAAGTTCAAATGTTCACTTTTTTTTAAATGAATGGGGTAGTGTAAATTTTAGTAATAACACATTCTTTTAATTGTTTTTTCCATAATTCATAGAAAGTATTTTATACAAAGATATGAGAAAAAAGGTCTAATAGGGAATCTCAAATGATGTAGAATTTAAGAGGCCTCATTTTATATCATTACTCTTTCTATACATTTAAAATGAGAAAAAATTGAAAGAAACAAGAAGACATTGAGATTATATCTTCGTTATTACTCACTCTAGACTAAAAAAACTATGAAAATAGAGAAAAATATGTAATGTCTTCAGAGTATAATAGCAAAAGTATATTATCTTACAATGTACATAGAGGATATTTTATACATATCTATAAACAAGAGCTATCCCTCATTTTCTTATTGGTTCCACTAAAGGTGGCCTCCAACAAAGGTGGATTCCACAAAGGGTGGTAACACATATGAGGTGAGTAAACATTAAATTAACACTTATCTATAAATCTGCGCACATTAATTAGACTTAGTGTAGAAGCTAACTACCTAAGTTAACTTAATTAAAGCTGCACAAATAATAATTTCAAAAATACCACCCCTTAAGTGAAATTTAGGGAGGTTAAAAACTCAAAAAATGAGTCCCAACAACTAGGCTTGATCAGGTACCCATATACAAAAACATCTCTCATAAAGTATGAAAAAACTCCTTAAAAAATAGATATAATTTTGAACTATAAGGGAAGGAAGGACTCATGATGAATCATACCCAATGATAACTTTATTCACCCCAAGCATCAATCACAATTGAAGATAACAATGTGATGCTAAAGTTGATTTAATATGTCAGAAACCTACTCCTCTGTAGGTACATTTTCCAAGCTATGGACATCATCCTAGATGAGCTACCGAATAGAATGCATTTGAATCTCAATGTGTTTGGTACATTGATGCTCTAGTGGGTTACATGAAATATGAATTGTACTCTAGTTGTCACACTAAAGAGTAGTGGTTTGTATTTTTGGAAATCCATACTCGATCAATAATTAAAGAAGACATATAACCTCATGGCTAGTTATAACATCACCTCGATACTCTGCCTATGTAGATGATAATGAAATAATTTATTTCTTCTTGAAAGACCAAGAAACTAGACCTAAATGAAGATGACAGACAAAGCTAGAAGTTTGCTTTTGATCAGTCACATCATTATCCCAATATGAATAAGATAAATTCATAATCCATGAAGAAACCAATGATGTGTAGTGAATACCAAAGTGTAAATTTCCTCGAACATATTTCAGAATGCATTTGATTTTCTACCAATGAATCTCATGTGGATCCTCTGAGAAATGGGAGATAAGGTTAAATTCAAAGGAAATATCAAGGTGAATATGTGTTAGGTATAAAATACTACCAACTAATTACTAATATAATTAGCATCGACTCGAGGTGAAGTGAAAGCGGTTGTCAATGTAATGCCTGACTGAAAAATGTGTAGGGCCAAGCTTTCAGTCAAGAATGTCAAGAAATGAATAAAGTTTGAATAAACATACTTATGTTGAATAATGGATATACCATCAAAATATTGAATAATCTATATCCCAAGAAAATAGTGTGAAATTCCCAAGTTGGTCATGTCAAATTGTTCCATGAAATTGTGTCAAACATCTTGATTCATGGAAGACTAATTGCTTGTGAGGATCAAGTCACCAATATAGAGGAAGGCTAATACAAATCCTACATCTAAATAGTTTATAAACATGAAACATCTAGTTATGTATAATATCCAATTGAGATATGTGAAGTGATACAATGAATTTGCGAAGTGAGATGCTCATATGAATGTGAACCTAATTAGGCAGAGAATCTATATCATAAGGTGGAGGTTTAGGTTCAATACCAATAACATAATCATCAAGAAGTAAAGTCTTAAATATGTGAATAAAGAGTGGGTGATGGAGAATATGAAGGTGATGAATCTATGGGTGAAATGCTCATCAACTTGAACATTACATTAAAACATAACATCATGAGTGATGGGGTCAAACAAATAATAAGATTTCACATCCTCATAATAGCCAACAAAAATGAGTGGTTGGCTCTTATTCTTCATGTATTTACATTTTTTACCATTAAAAAAGACCCAAGCCTCACTACCAAAAAATTATAATGTGGAAACAATAGGCTTGGTATGAGACCAAGTCTCGTTAGATGGCATGCCCTACACTACCTTATGGGGCCTGTGGTTCTATAGGTAGTTGGTACAATTAACTACCTCAACCCAATATTAATGTGCCATGTTTTTAGAATAGATCATATAATTGGCCATCTCTTTGAAATTCTTGTCTTCCTCTTATTAATGCCATTTTTTTGAGTGTAGGGTACTATGCATTGATGTTGAATACCATGTTCAATTCAAAAAATTTGAAATGCTCAACTAACATGCCCCCCTATTATTTGTGTGTAGATTAATGATAAGAAGTGAGGATTACTTCTCAATGAATGTTTTTAATTCCTTGAAGTGGTCAAAGGTTTCATTTTTGTACTTGATAAAGTACACCCATGTGTGATGTGACAAGTCATCAATAAAAGTGAGAACATACTTGGCCCTAAAAAAAGAGGGTATTATAAAGGACATAATATCACTATGCACCACTCAAGGGGATCCTTAGCTCATGAAGCCTTGACTTTGGGGAAAGGGTCTCAATGATATTTTCCAAGTACACAACCTATGCAAACATCATCTGCACAAGACACCTTAGGAAGGCTAATCACTAAGTTTTTTCTTCTTATCTGCTATAAATACTTGTAGTTATAGTGCCCAAAATGTTCATGACAAATTTTTCTCAAGGAATCAACATGAGAAATGAGTGGTGTCACTCAAGAAGACTCAAAACCATCAAACACATATAAGTGTGAACTATTATCAACATCACCTAAAACAATCAAAACCTTTGGAGTATGCAAGTCTCTTCCTAAAACATTGTGAGGAGAAAAATCCACAGTCTTCTTATTTCCAGAATGATAAATATGATAGATGGAAAGAAGATTATTAGATATTTTAGGAACCAAGAGTAAATCATTGATGCACACATCCTACATATAAATAGTTTACAAACATGACACATCTATTTGCATGGAATCCCTAATTGAGACATGTGAAGTGCTACAATGAGTCTGTGAAGGGAGACACTTATGTGAATGTGTCATGTGATGTGAAGTACCTCAATCTAGTATCCAACTATTTGTATATGAAATTAAGGCTCAATCTAAAAGTGCCTTCCCTTTGTCATTAGAATAAGAATAATAAGGAACTAAAATGCTTATTTTTTAATGTTTCCTTTAATGCTTTAATTCTATTTCAAAATTGTGTTTTTGAATGACTAAATTTTCCATAAAAGGTACTGTTGTACCCAACACCCCCCTTATTTCCATAGGAATTGGGAACCCACATTTTTTTGGATTATAGTCTTGACTTTGAGCCCCTCTTCTATGTGTTTTTGTAAAATTCTAGGAAAAGACTAACTATTGGCCTTTCATACTTTAGCAAGATGGCATTGGTATTGTGTTTTCATAGACTAAGCTCATATCTCTTAGGAGTTTTTTTGACTTATTTATTTTGGGACTTATTCTTTCAGACTTATTCTATCAGGTATTTTATCCAATATCTTTGTTGAGTTATTTCTATTAGGTTTATTCTATCAAAATTAATTCATTCAGGTATTTTGTTCCACTTATCTTTATTGCAATTATTTTTATCAAATATTTTCCTTAAAGCATTTGGTTTTTTTTAGGATTTTTTCCATGGACTTATATTGTTTGGGGGAATTTTTTTGAACATTTTGTCTTAAACAATTCCCATGATGGGCTTGGGTTTATGGGCTTTTTGCCATGGGTATTTTTACTAATTAAATAGACCTACCCTTCAGCCTTTTTAGAATGACCCTTCAATTTTTTTTTCAAGGGCACTTTGCCCTATGAAGTAGATACTTTGGGCTTTTTGTCATGGGCACTTTTCCCTATGAAGTAGAGCCTTCACACAATTTTACTTGATAATTTTTTCTTGTAACAATCTTATCGATATAATTTTGTCAAAATCGACCTCTAGGGCACATACCCTTCAGAATTTTTGAACATACCCTTCAGACATTTTGAATATACCCTTCAAAATTTTTGAACATACCCTTTAGACATTTTGAATATACCCTTCATAATTTTTGAATATAGCTTTCAAGATTTTTGTTAAAACAAGCATTTTACTTGACACAATAGGTCTTTAGGATAATTATCTTAGATATTTTATCCAAAACAATTTCCTTGATGATACATGCTAAGGGATTTGAGCTACAGACATTTTGTATGATGAAATTGGCCTATGATATACATACTACAGACAAAAAGATTGAAATAATTTCCCTACACAAAAGTAACTTGAATACCCTATGGCAAATCAAAAGACTTAAGTTATATATATGCTAAGTCATTTTTCATTTATATGTATAGGAGCAAGGAGTCTTGAAGAAATGACAATTGTCAAGCTTGAAGCTCAAATTTTGATGGTCATGTGGACATCATTGATGATTATGAGGATGTCATTAATAGTCGTGTAAATGTTAAATTTAAGCTCAATAATAAAACATTATGGATCCAAATTCTAATGGTCATGTGGATGTCATTGATGGTCACAAATATGTCATTGATGGTTGTATGAACGTCAAAATTAAGCTTAAAACTAAAATGATAGGGGTTTAAATTTTGATGATCACATGGACATAATTGATGGTCATGAGGATTTCATTGATGGTCACATAAACATTAAATTAAATATCATAAATTAGTCATTTGGATTCAAATGTTAGTAGGCCCAAGAAGATCAACAATTAGCATGAACTCGAGTTAAAGTAGATCGATGATGTGAGATCAACATGGAATTTTCAAAGGTTTTAGAACTAGCTAAAGACTATGACTATAAAGAAAATAGAAGCCCTATGGAACTACCAAATTGCATGCTTGCGTTTCATCATAGAAATAGATCTGATGAGAAGTTGCCATATGGTGCAAAGGTGCTAAATGATGGAGTGTGTTTTGAAAAAGATCCCAAGAAGCTCGTGGACCTACCAAATGGCATGCTCAAATTTTATCATGCATAGAAATTTGATGGTGCAAGTCTTATGTACACTTTTCGAAGGTCCAAACTCAATGATAAGCAACATGTAATGCACATTCATATTAAGATTAGTTATAGTAAATAGTGTCATTCGTTCTAAAGCATTAGTAAAGTGATACTTATCTTTGACACATGTCTGAGTTCCATTTTAAGGTGACTAATCTAAAAATATTTAATAGGTTATTCTCATAAGCTATGAAAGGATAAGACTTTGTGCATGAATAGTTTTGTGAATGGTGCATATATTTTGAAGTTTGTACGTAGTTTGAGTTATAATTGTAAAAAATTGCCCTTGTCTTTATACACATGCACATGTTTCATAGCTCTTTCAAAGGCTAATTGATAACTGTAAGTGGACTCTTATACAATTTTGGAATATAGTTAGAACTCATGTTCTAGCTATTACATGTAATGACCTTGTATGGACTTGGAAGATGAGGTGACCCCTTCCCCAAGTCTATATAAACAATTATAATTCAACTTGGATTTTTGTTAGATAATTTTGAATACAGGAGAAACATCAATTTTGATCATCAAAAAATGTGTTTATGTATTTTCTTTTCAATTTTTGTGTAATAAGTTTTTACTTGCTTTGGTTGTATGTTTTAATAATATTTAGTGTATAATAGTTGTGAATGGATTCTTGATTATTTTGATTGATGTACTGATCTGTATATGTGTAATAGCTATTGAGAGATTAGTAAAATATAATGGTTAATATATTCAAGTTATTTAATTCATAATTTTGAATGTGTACTAGTGATTTCTTTGATGTAGTTTTTTTTGTGTGTGAAATAGCGATCTCAGATACTTCACTAGCCCAAGCCATAATCTCCTGAGTAAGAGTGTGCAACAGCTACCCCAAAAGTATCAACCTTTGTCTGAGGCCTATGAATTTCCTACACCATTATCTCCTTAGACTTCTTTACCATGTTTGACTATGTGTGTGTAATTAATTCTAGAAATAGGCATAGGTTCTGAGAGTATAGGTTTATTTAGAAACCAACCATGGAAGTAGTTCCTAAAAACCATAGAGCCTTCTTTTCTACTTTACCCTTCCCTCCTTTTTTGAGTTTGTTTTGAGACCAACCCACTTTATATTAGAATCCAACCATCCATTCAACTCACCTATAGATTCAATACCCTTTAATAACCACACCTCCATCTAAAAAACCTTATCAATAACCTGCATGCCCTACCAACTATTCCATCAACAGGTTGTCAAAGACAACATACTTGCAAATCATGCCCTAAAGTGGAGTTTACCTCCATTGATATCCTAAAATGTTAGAGGCCACCTCATTATGTTGTGGTGTGCATAAAAATTTCATCTATAGTTAATTAGTGTTATAAGGAGGGCTTAAAACTCTAATAATAGTATTTATTATTTGCATAGAGTTGTACTAGAGTCACCTAGGAGAGTGACCAGATCTAATTCCTAAGCTAGTTTTCTAGTCTCACCCCTGACAAATCATAGGAGACCTAGAACTATGCCAACAATCCCATTTTAGAATAATCCACCTCCTCCAATAGGGAATCCCTTACCCGTAAGGCATACTCTACTTGTTAATCAACAAATGGTTCAGTCCTAATTAGTTGGATCTGTTATCACCATCTTTAGAGACATGCATGACTTACTTCAGAATCTTGAGAGGTACTTACCATCCTTTTCTCCTATGGGAAAAAAGACAATAGATGAATATATCCAATCTTTTAAGGCTGAATTAAGGCTAATGAATGTTATTCATGAGGATGTTGCATGTAGATTATTCCCTTTTACATTAATGGATGCTTCTTATGATTGGTATTTAAATTTAATGGAAAAATCCATCACTTCTTGGGATGAGTGTCAAGTGGATTTTCTTACGTAGTTTGGATAGGTCACCAATCCTGGTATGGTATACCAATACTTCACTAGTATGAAGAGAGATCCTAATGAGCCTATCTAACTTTTCAATGCAAGGTTCTAGAAGATGTATAACTAGTTGACCCCAAGATATAAACTAGATGAGACATTAATGTTGAAGATGTACAAGAATTCCCTAAACCCAATAATTATTGTGTTCCTAAGGATATAAGTTGTTTTTAATAATTTAGTGTTAGCATTTGAAGAGGTTATCAATATAGACAATCAGCTCAATCCTCAGACCCTAGGAACACCTAATGTCAATAATAGATTTTTAGCACTCAATCTGATACCATATTTGAAGTAGAATGTTTTTACATTTAATCAAAATAAATTGTATGCACTACCTTCATTGACACAAAAAACACAACCAAATTTTAGCTTCTTGAACAATCATATGATAGGAAACATTTATCATTAGAATAAACAATTGGTTACACTTCCCAATACTATTTTATAAGGTACCAATTCTATAAAGGTAGAATTGGATTCTATCTAGAAGATGGTTCAAAAGTTGAGCAGTGACTTCCTGAATATGTAAAGGAAGATGGTCAATGCAAATGCCCTAACTAGTAATCAAAATATTGGATTCTAGAGATATAACAAACCATTCAATAGACCTAAGTAGCCTAACAAGATTCTTGAGATCAACATGGTAGAAATAACTCTTCCCTTTTGGTGTAGATTTCATAATACCTCTTAAGATGGTAAGCTCGATTGCATCGAATTCTATGCAGCATTTGAAATATTTAAAAGAGTAGTCAGGAAGGACCAAATGAATAATCCACCAAAATCCCACAAGGATCCTGGCTCTTCAAGTATTAATATTGTTGGGTGAATATTTTGTCATCAACTAACTGATGACAAAATGGGGATATCAGCCACAACATAGGAAGATTTACACCATGAAAAGTATGGGTTTACTAGATTTGGACGAAGTAAATCTCTCCTCTCATCAAGGGGAGTTTCCCTATAGATATTTATGCGCTATATGTATATAATTAAGCAAAAAATAATACATGGGGGTGGTATAACAACATCTACCTCTCTTTTTTCAGAGGTAATGTATAAAGAACAAAAGAGAGAAAATCTTGGTCTTAAGCTAACAACACTCCTCTTCTTTCAGGAATGGTATTAAACAGAGAGCAAGAAATCCCTTGAAGTGAAAAAGCCCACAAGAATACCCACGTAAGCACAAAGTCTTGCGTAGTTTCTTCCACCGATCCGGAACAAGTACAACTGTAGAGTGAAGTGAAGCACAAAGTCTTCACCTGAAACTACAAAAGATAACTGAATCTCAAAGATAAAAGCAGCACAAAGTCTATCTTCTACCTTCTAAAAATGTCCTCAGATAATACTAACACACCCACTTTGCTTATTAAATTAGATAAATAAGATATTAATAGGAAAAAGGACATAAGAACTATTTCCTAAATAACACAGACAATCTCAACACAAAGTCTGAAATAACCTGCTTGTCATTCATTCAACAAAATATGATATACAAATTTGAGCACAAAGTCTCAAAAGTTGCTTCAATTTCAGCAGAGTGTTTTCTATTAATTTTTCCAAGATCATTTACAAATGAGGTCTCCACTATATATAGGGAGAAAATCCTCAAAAACTAGAAAATAATAAAATATAAAAATATCTCAGTCAAAGATGACTCATCTTTGACTTTAAGATATTTTTCTGAAATATTTACATGTAATTACTTTATATGTGCATCGAACATAGTGATGGATGCCTGAATTTCTATGTTGTCTGGCGCAACTATGTTTTTGGAGATGATTCTAGCTCTGATCAATGCGTCCTTCAATGCTGTGATGACTTTAGCATGGCCAGTTAACCTAGATTTTAGATTATCCAAAGTTAACTGAGCATCTAAAATACTGTCCATAGAAGACATTGAGAAGGATTTTTCTTCAAAATCTCTCTGAATCATCTCTTTGAAATTCTAAATCATTTCTTCTGCCGGAAGGAACTGATTGTCCTTAGAGGTCAAGCTGCATGGTAGCTCTTCTAGTTTATTTAGTAGACTCAGGTCACTCTTCTCACTAGCCTCCTTGAAAGCTTTAAGATCATCAATCAAATCTTTGAGTACCTAGATCCTGAAGATCAGTGACTCCTTGATTTCAACATAGGAGTCCTTGCTGGAGATGGCACCAATAGATATCAAGGTGCTTTTCTTAATATCTTTCATTTCCTTCCATCTACCAAGATCCTTTTCTGAACTATCAATCTCTTGAGAGATAAGGGAGATGAAGTCATCTAATTCTGCTTTTACCTTCCTCATTTTTCCTATCCTTTCTGCAACTTTTACAAGTAAAGAAACTCTCTGAGTATGCATCTTTTCAATATAGTCCTCCATGAATTTTCTCTTCAAATAAGTCTTTTTTGATTTTTAAATGACTGAGTCATCCACGGAGAAGGCCTCTGGAGTTGCTGCTTCAAAAGGAAGAGTGAACCTTTTTATTACTGCCGTTAGCTGCTCTGCTTTGGCCTTGTAATAATCCTTCATTTCCTTCTCTCGATCAAATTTCTGGACCATGATGTCCATAGCTAACTGAAGATCACTTTTCGCACCTTCGTGAGTAACTTTGCCAAGTTCAACATGAGAGATGGAATAGCTGCTCATCTTGAAACCCTCAAGGGTACGTCCTGTGGAGGCTTGGCAATTTTCAAAAAAATTTGTCCTTTTTCTGCGACCAATTTAGAGAGGATTCTTGGCCTCTTATGAGCCTTTGCTTTCACTGGCACTATTTTTTCAAAGTTGAATTCATCTGGGGAGATGGCCATCTTCTTTATTTTTGGCGTGAAAGCAGACATCCAAGGCGGGAGGGAAGAGGTATCTGTCATGACGATAGTTCCCACAGCTGGTGTTACTGTAGCAGTTTCCATACTGCTAGTGGTGATAGTAGTTGCAGTTGGAGTAATTGGAAAAACTGCACCAACTACTGATTTTGGCTTGGGTGTAGGGTTTGCTGGCAAGTTGAAGGAAGGAGATGATAGACTTGGAATGGATCCAGAAGAGCGAGGGGAACTTCCAGAAGGGCCCTAAGGATCACCAAATACGACTCTGAAAGGAAAAGTAGCTCTGGAAGAGGGAATACTAATAGGAAAGATGGGAGAAGAGGGTACCATAGGAGACTGAGGGGGATAAGGAGATACACTCTTCATCGGTTGTGCTTGTTCCTGTGAGAGCAGAGGTCCAATGCTAGGTTGCCTTGACGGCTGATCATCTTTCTACATGGGCTGAGTTGTCTGTGCTTAAGGGCTCTATTCCTCAGTTCCTTTTGTTGCCCCTGTAGGCTCTTAAGTGGCCTTAGGTTTTTTAGATACAAAGATGATCCTAGGCTTGTGAGGCCTAGAAGGAGAAGGGACATCACCTTTGTTTTTAGTTCTGTTCTCTGCTTTCTTCTTCAATTCTGCCTAGTATTTAGCCTCTGATCCCGTAACAAATTCCTTCAGGGTGATTCCTTTGGCTGTTAACCAATCATTGGTGTTAGCCAATATTGGTTTGAATCTTTTTCTCAGAGAAGTCATCTCCTTTTGAGACCATTAAATGGAGAAAAAGGGGAACAAGTAACCTTCTCTACCAGATACCTGCTATTAATGATGTTTCCATCATCAACCAGATTGGAGAGGATTTGTGCAAGCCCTAGGTATTCAATTTGTTCTAAGGTCAGCCTGTAATAGTCCATTTTTCTAATCTTCTCAACCGTTCTGAGGTCAACCCAGATATCCTCAATCATGGGTTCATGGAATTGGGTTTTCTTCCTGATCTTTTTTTTGACTCCCTTGTAGTCAAATTTTTCTCATCTCTTGAATGGTTTTAAAGTAACCATCTGCATTTTGGTTTCCATGACCTTGGCTTTGGCTGATGTTGCAACATAATACCTGCCAATCTTGATCAGAAACTTGAAACCTGGTCTCTTCAGCTCTATCTATTTGGTATGCATGACAATCAGTTGTCGGCAAAGTTCTATTAGCACTAGCTCATCTGAAGGAAACCTGGGGAACATGTAGGGGTAGCCCTGGTAGAAGCCAACCCAAAGATAGCAGAAGGTGGGGAACTGAAGGAACATATAGCCATAATCATTGACCACCATCCAGGCCTCGTCTGATATTCTCTTCTGCTCAAGTTGAGGGTCGAAGAGGCATAAAAATATAGTGAAAAAGGCATCATTTACCCTCTTAAAGTGACAGGTTGACCCTTGAAATGTCAGCTGAGGATAATATAAGTAGATTGGAGTGGTCTTTCTATCTCCTTCAGTAGTTAATCCCAGGAAAGACCGCATTATGGTAGCTATGTAAACCAGGTATGAAGTCATGTAGAACTTGAAGGAAGTCTGTACCTTGGTTAATTGCTCATGGAGGGCATTGCTGATTTACTTTCTCCAAAAGATGGCTTGTTTGCCTTGGAGGATGATCTTGATGAATGGATACATCCATTCATGGAACTATGAAGAAGATGGGAGGCCCCGTACTCTACTGATAAAGGTGATCAAATCACCAACTTCTTTGATTAAATCGCTCCTCAGAAAGTTTCATGGCCATCTTGATAAGCTCGTCCCAGGGGACTTCAACCACTTATAGTTCATGACCTTTTTTGCCATCTCAGGGTCTTTGTTATACTCTTTCTACGCATCCACAAAGTCAATCTTAGTTACTTCAGTGGTTGGAGGGCACATGAACACTTTATCGATGAATTTGGGGTCCAACTGAATCACCATGTTACCACTGGCGTCTGAGACCGACCTAGTCTCTTTGTTGTAGAAGTGAGCGCATTGGAGGATGAATTCAATATGATGTGCTACTACCAAAAAGGTGGCCACCAGGTGGATGTTGCTCTCGACAATCCTTTTCATCTCAGTGCTGGGGTTCATCACCTTTGTGCGGGTTAGGAATTTGGCCATGTCCACGTGGCCAATCTTGGTGTCTTGAATGTCATCAATATTTGAGGAGACTAATGTGAGTGAAAAGATGCCCTGATACTTGTATTTCATTGTTTTTGCCTTCTTGAGAGACGCTTCTGTCATTGGGAATGATCTCGATCGGATGGGAGCAGATGTGCAGGAGTTCACTGATTGAACTGCAGTCATGATCGCTAGATTAGAGGAGAGTGGATGAGAGGGGAAAAGTGCAATTTAAGTGATATTGGTTACTGGAGGTCACTTAAACAGGTTAGGTGGAAGAAAGAATATAAAATGAGGAAGAAAAGGAAAGAAAAGGACAACTTGAAAAACTCTCGAGAGTTAGGAAAATCTGAGGAAAGGATGTACGGGTGAAAAAATTTGCTGCCCCTGCATGCAAGGATAAAAGAGTGCAAGGGCAGAAAAATTTGCCACCCATGCAGGGACGGGCTGCATAGGTGGCAAATTTTGCCGCCCTTGCAGACTGAAGGAGGAAAAGGGTAAGGGTGGTGAAAATTTCTGCCCTTGCAAGGAAGGCCTGCAGGGGCGGCGAGTTTTGCCACCCTTGTAAGGAGGGAAAAAAAAAGTAGGGGCGGAAAATTTTGCCACCCTTACAAGTTTAGAAGAGAAATAAGGGCGGCAAAAATTACCACCCCTTCAGGAAATTATTACTCAGGGGAAGACGTGGGTGGCGAACTTCACCGCCCTTAGGGCTAAACATGGGCTAGGGAGAGGGAAGAGAAAATCATGGGTTAGTAAGAGGGATGACACAAATCACTACCCTAACAGGGAAGAAAGCACAAAAAATGATAACTAGAAGAATAAAATGGAAAGACAAAAGCAAAAAGCAAAACCAACCTAGAAAATCGCACGTGCCACAAGCTCGAATCTATGAATATGTGCTTCAAGTCACTCAACAAATGATCCAAACGCAAAGAGCAGGAGGAGAGGAAGAAGAAATGAGAAGAAATGAGGCTAAAATCAGTTTAAATGGGGTGAAAATCAACCCCAACCACCCACCGCATGTGGCAATAAACGCTGTGCATGGTTACCGAGACATGCTAGGGTGGCAAAATTTGCCACCCTTGCATGTTTCGGTTTGTTCGAGTGCAGGGACAGAAAAATTTTCTGCCCTTACAAGTAAAGGTGCAGGGGTGGCAAAATTTGCTGCCCTTGCACAAAAACAAGGAAATGCAGAGGCAGCAAAATTTATTGCCCCTACAGGGAATGGAAGAAAAGACTAACTCTGGAAGGAGACAGTCTGGGGGAGGGGAACCTTGGCTGCAATGAGATCATAAATACTTTCACATTTCGAGGCCAAGATGAGAATGAATTCAAAACTCGTCTCACGACCAAACTTAGAGAGACAAAAGATGAAATGAACAAGTTTTGTAGGGGGTTGTTCACAAAAATGGGTGAATCTGATATTGGAAACAACAGCTAGCTCTTGTTGAAGAAATTCCATTAATTTATTTGATTAGCGAGAGTAGAAACCAATCTCTAAGTGCCTTCATCCAAGCCATTGGGCTATGGAGTCACGCAAAAAATAAAAGGAAAATGGACAAAACGTAAAAATTGTACATATATACAAAAGGGCTTCTTCAATCCTCACAGATTGAACAATTTGAGATGTTGTCCACTGTGAGGTAGTGCAAATGGTGTTTCATCTTGGTACACCAGCAAGATGCTGGCCTCACCACAGAGCTGTCAAATGGTGAACGGGCCCCTCTACAGGGAGTCGAATTTGCCATGCATCCCTTTTGGTTCTCGCCTCTTGTCCCTTAACAAGACTTGATCTTCAACTTGGAATTCACGCACTCTAGCTCTCTTATCAAAAAGTGCCTTCACTTGATTCTGATGCTCCGTAATTTGGTCCACTACCATAACTCATTGTTCATTCAGCTCGGTCAAACACATAATCCTTTTGTTGACTGAGCTTTCGAAGGTTGAGTCTTCAATTGCTTTAGTTAGCCTGAGCGCTGGTAGTTCAAGGGTGATGGGGATTTTTGCATTTAATCTATATAGAAATTGGAAAGGTGACATACCTATAGCTCTTTTGGGTGTTATTCTGTCCACCCATAAAGCATCATACAATACTTTGTGTCACATTCTCTGATTGTCATCCATCAACTTCTTGATAATAGTGACCAGATTTTTGTTACTCGATTCTGCTTGGCCATTTACCTGGGGAAAATAATCTGAAGTATGGGATAAAGTAATCCCATAATAAAAATAGAATTGGGTAATTTCATGTGATGAAAAATAGGCCGCATTATCTATTATAATTTTTAGTGGAACCCCAAACCTGAAGATGATATTTTCTTTGAGAAAGTTGCATACCACTTCAGACGTAGCATGCTTGGTTGGGATGGCCTCTACCCACTTGGTAAAATATTCTATTTCCGTAAGGACATAATCATGTTCGGCACTTGAAGATGGGTTGACTACCTCAATGAAGTCAATACCCCACTGCTAAAAAGGTTCCTCGATCACAACTGGCTTGAGAGGCAAAGCAGGCAGCTTAGGCTTTCCAATGAATTGCTGACACAATTCACATCTACGCACCCATTTGTAGGCATCTTGGAACAGCGTGGGCCAATAATACCTTGCTCGTAGAATTTTGTGCGCTATCACCGGTGCAAAAAAATGTCCCCCATAGGCTAGATTATGAAAAGATTCTAAGAGTCTTTCTTGTTGAGCTTTGTCAACACAATGAAGAAATGCCCCATCCAGGTTTCTCTTGTAAAGACCATTGTCCCACAGAACATAACCAACTGCTTTAAATTTAACATTCCATTTCTATTTAAAAGAAAGATGAGCGAGACACTCACCATATGTCAGAAAATGAGCAATGTCAGAATACCACTCATCAGTAGTGGCAACAAAGAGGACCATAGGCATGCCTTTGATCTCTACTTCTTCACTTTCTGCTTTGCCTGGAATGTTGTTGGTGATCAACTAGTAGAGACCCCTTCCTCATACGAACTTGGTTGGTTTGATGTTTAGATCAAACTCCAGAGTCTTGGCAATTCAATTACCTCTCTTCGTACCAAACTCTTGCTGAGTTAAAATAGATTTTACTATTGTATCTGGTACGAGAACTTCAGTGTGAGAATTCAGGATATAAAACCTGAAATACTTGATAGCTTGGACCATGGCATATGCATGCTTCTCCACAAGGGAATATTTTAGCTCGTGATCCTTGAGTGGACAACTCATGAAGGAGATAGGAGATTCTACACCTTCTAGATTTTGCTAGACCAAAATAGCCGATAGTGTATGTTCAGAGGCATAGCTATATATTTTGAAACTTTTAGTATAATCTGGATAGACCAAGACTGGTGCACGGGTGATTTCTTCCTTAATTTCCTTAAATGCTGATTTACGCTCAGTAGTCCACCTAAATGTAGCATTGCCCTTCATCATGTTGACAATATGATGGGTTTTCTCAGCAAACTCAGGAATAAACCTTCGGAGGAAATTCACCTTTCCAAAGCAAGAGTGAACTGCGGTCTTGCTGGTAGGCAGAGTAAGTTCCTGGATGGACTTGACTCTTCCTGGATCAATTTTAATACCTTCTCGGGACATGATGTGTTCAAGAAGTTTCCCTTTAGTTACTCTGAAGATGGATTTTTTTGGGTTTAAAGAGTACCATTTTGACGACAGCGTTCTAGTACTTTTTGTAAATAGTGAACATGCTCAGAATGATATTTTGAAAACACTGTCAGATCATCCAGGTATACTACAATGAATTTTCCCATCTCATCTTTGAAAGTAAGATCCATCGCCCTTTAAAAAGTGGCACTTGAATTTATCAAACCAAAAGGCATTCTTCGGTAAGCGAATGTGCCCCAAGGCGTGGTGAACACTGTCTTATGCTGATCTACTTTTTTGACTTCAACTTGGTTGTACCCTGAAAAACCATCTAGCATTGATAAAAATTTTGAACCTATTACCATTTGTAGGACTTGATCCATGATAGAAAAGGGGTAGTTATCTTTTAAGGACAATTGGTTTAAGTTCTTGAAATCTACACAGATTTGAATTTCGCCATTCTTCTTCCTAACGGGCACTATGTTGGCAATCCATGTTGAGTGATGGATTGGAAAAACTATCTTGGCATCCAGCATCTTTTGTATTTCAGCTAAAATAGTACCTAAGATTTTTGGATTATATTGCCTGGATTTCTACTTGTAAGGTACAAAGTTGGCTTTTAGGAGAATGTCGTGGCAAAAGTCATTTGGCCTAAGTGATTTCAAATCATCATAGGAATAGGACAATACATCCATGTATTGGCAGAGTAGACTAGCAAGCTCAAATCTTTCCTCGGGAGTGCAGCATTTCTCAATATTTACCATCTTAGGATCGCGCTTGGTTCCCAAGTTTACCTGATCAAAGTCTTGAGAGGACTTTGAATCCGTTCGCTATTGCTTAATAAACATGTCATGGTTATCAAACAATTTCTCTAGGGACACTAGGCTTTTTGGAATCTTATTCCCTTTAAGCTGTAGAAAGTCCTCACCTGTGTTCGCATGGGCCTCAGGAGCTACTCCACACTCTCAGGGTTCACTACCTTCAAAACGCAATTGTTCAAAACTATCCTTTTGCTCCAAGAAGGTGATGATTTGATCATCATTGTTAAACACTTGCCAGTGGCTGGCATTATCTGGTACACTTGGTTGAAAGACCAGCTCGATAGTATACTTATCTCCTTTAAAATTTGGGTGAGGAACTAGAAGGGTGGCAGAGATAGCCAATGCATCTGCTCGGTCATTGAACTCCCTCAGAATGGCAGAGATGTTGAAAGCATCAAAATTTTCAATCTAATCCCAGACCAGGTTGTGATAGTGGTGCAACCTCTCATTCTTTGTCTGATAGAGGTTTCTCACCTGACAGACTATCAACTCAGCATCCCCTTTAACATGGAGTTCCCTAATGCCCCTTTTTTTGATAGCCTATAGTCCGAGTAATAGGGATTCGTATTCAACCGTGTTGTTGGTATTGTTGAACTACAATTTTTAAGACAAATGAATAATATCTCCCTGAGGGGATATCAACACAACCCCGGCTCTCAACCCAGTACAAGAGTAGCTGCCGTCAAATTCTAAGGTCCATGCCTCATTAGATGCTACTTTTTCTGTGAAAACTCTTTTGCTTGGGGGAAAAGACTCTTCCATGTGTTCATCTTGATTTTTTAATTTTTTCACTGCGTCAGGTGAACACAATCTCGGGTTATCACTCAAAGGAGTTTCATAAGATGTCTCATGGATTCCGTCCGTAGATAGGAAGTAGTTTCCCATGCTTGAGGACTCAAATAAAATTTGAGCTTCTAGTGCTGAAGACCAGGTAACTACATACCTTGTTTCTTTTTCAGGAAGTAACTTCTTCATGACACCTTAAACTGTGATCCTTGCTTCTGATAAGTCCATACTTAGCTCTCCTTCGACATCTTTGCAAAAATTCTGCCCAAGTAGGATGCCATAAGATGCGGGAACATCGGCTACTAAAACCGTCATTTTTATCCACTTTTCTGGAAAATCCATGAAGGCATATTGAGCATCTTTTATCGGACGAAGGAGAGGGACTTGCTTATTTTCCATGGAGAAACACCTCCCAAATGTTTTGGTCAAAGTCAGGCCAAGAGAATCCACCACTTTCACAGGCATGACATTATCTGAAGCTCCAGAGTCTATAATACAATTACTCAGTTTATAACCATTTATAAGTAGGGAAACATAGAAAGGTTCTATTTTCCTGGGAGCGACAGGAGGAGTCACAACAAGATTGTTTTGGGCCGGTTTGTCTTTAGGGGGATCAGGAACAACTTTCAAAGAATATTGTCCTATGAGGACGGCTTTGTTTTTTACATATTTTGCTAACCTATCAAATTGTTCTGGGTTAGCTCTCAAATATTCAACCTCTGTCATTTGAATTTTAGTCTTTCTAGCATGATCTATTATATCAAATAATTGAAAAAATCTTACAATAGAGGAAGAGATTCCATCATCAGGGACTTTAACAGGTGTGGCACTAATCTGAGTAGTAGAAGTGGAAGATATCGGGTGATTGAGAACACTCACCTTTTTATAGGTTACCTGATCTTTTGATTGTGGAGGCAATGGAGTCCCACATTTGGCAATGGAAACCACTGGTCGGGGTTCTTCATCTCTCTTTCCTTTGTCAGTCTATGAAGCTGAATGATTTTGAGATATGGTGAAAATAGCGTAAGATCCATCCAAACCCTCCCCTTTACTTCCAGCTTCATTCTAGTAATCTAAGAAACTGATATTGGAGTCGCTAGCTAATTCCTCTTCCTGCTCATTGAAGAGATTAGCATCTTCTTGTTGATCTAACTGAGGTTGAAAAGAGTTGTCATGCTCAGCTTTCAGGTAGTCGACCGCTGAATTGGCAGGTGTTACTTCAATGGTTAATCTCCCTGGAGGGGGAGGTAGGTGATTGGATTGCCCTTGGTTTCGAGTAGCATTACCCTGATATTACTGATTTTAGAACATTCTCCTAAGCGCATCTCGATAGATATGAGTAGACGTACCTTGAGCTATTTGCCTCTTCAAAGCTATCAGTTCATTCATTAATTTATGCACCATAGGATTTGTAGTACCTAAAAAACTTTCAGCAGATGAAGGGAATTTATTTTTACTAGGATCTTTTCTGATCTTATCTGCCAGGATAAGATCATCTTCGATCTCGGTAGCCAAACTTTGAGCTAAGGCTAGATTCATAGGGCCAGCTCACCTCAACAGGAAACTTACTTTGAGAAGCTGTGAATTGATAAAAAACACTTGAGATTTTTCAGTGTGGGCTGAGCTACAGTTGGAATCCAGTTTTTCAACTTGTTGAATTTAGCTACAAAATCCCTCATGGGTTCCTGGGATTATTTTTTAACTGTGTTAGCTGAGCCAACAAAGCATGTGCATCTTCATCAGGTTTAAACCTAGCTTTGAATTTGGACTTGAGTATATCCCAGTCTGTTACTGACCCCACCTGCAGGTGATAAAACCAATCTGTGACAGTTCCTTGCAAAGTTTCCATGAAAAGCCTAACTACTACATCCTCGAATTCCACATCGATCACACCACATGCTATGGAGAAAGCGGCAATATGCTCATTGGGATGAAATTTTCCATCACCAAAAAACTTAGGAATTTTTTTTTAAAACTACGAGGTAGTTCATGCAAAGGTGCAGTCAAATTGAGAGGACCAAAGGAATTACCCCATGGGCCTTGAGCCATTATGTTAGGGCGATTAAATGGTGGGATAACAAATCTTGGTGGGGTATTTATAGGTAAAGCATGGTTAACAATAGGAAAATAAGTTTTACCTTGCGTTGGTGACCTGATAAAGTTAGGAGAAAAACTCCTAGAACGTTGGAGGAAAGGTGACGGAGGAAAGAGATCAAAGTTACTTTGCTGCACCAACTCAAACACAGGGTCAACAACACCCTTAGATCTCTGGATTTTAGTGTAGCATGGAGTTGCCAAATTTTGAAAATGAGAAAGGGATTGAAATGGTTTTAAGTTGAAGTTTTAGACTTCAAAATGCACGTTCTTCCCAGCGGCTTTGGTTTTGCAGACCGGATAATATAACGAAGGTGGAGGGAGATGGTAAGGCTATAATGATAATGGGTAAGACATGGAATGGAGTCGCCAAACTATGTAATGGATAAGGGTAGGGACTGCTTCAATCTAAAACTTGAGGTTTCAGACTGCACATCCGAGGTCCCCAGTGGAGTCACCAAAAAACTATTGGGTGAATATTTTGTCGTCAACTAATTGATGACAAAATGGAGATATCAGCCATAGCATAGGGAGATTTACACCATAAAAAGTATGGGTTTACCAGATCTGGATGAAGTAAATCTCTCCTCTCATCAAGGGGAGGTTCTCTATAGATATTTATGTGTTATATCTATATAATTAAGCAGAAAATGGTACATGGGGGTGGTATAACAGCATCTACCTCTCTTTTTTCAGAGGTAATGTATAAAAAACAAAAGAGAGAAAATCTTGGTCTTAAGCTAACAACACTCCTCTTCTTTCAGGAATGGTATTAAACAAAGAGCAAGAAATCACCTGAAGTGACAAAGCCCACAAGAATACCCACGTAAGCACAAAGTCTTGCGTAGTTTCTTCCACTGATCCAGAACAAGTACAACCGTAGAGTGAAGTGAAGCACAAAGTCTTCACCTGAAACTACAAAAGATAACTGAATCTCAAAGATAAAAGCAGCACAAAGTCTATCTTCTACCTTCCAGAAATGTCCTCAGATAATACTAACACACCCACTTTGCTTATTAAATTAGATAAATAAGATATTACTAGGAAAAAGGACATAAGAACTATTTCCTAAATAACACAGACAATCTCAGCACAAAGTCTAAAATAACCTGCTTCTCATTCATTCAACAAAATATGATATACAAATTTGAGCACAAAGTCTCAAAAGTTGCTTCAATTTCAGCAGAGTGTTTTCTATTAATTTTTCCAAGATCATTTACAAATGAGGTCTCCACTATATATAGGGAAAAAATCCTCAAAAATCAGAAAATAATAAAATATAAAAATATCTCAGTCAAAGATGACTCATCTTTGACTTTAAGATATTTTTCTGAAATATTTACATGTAATTACATTTTACAAAATTGCATGCACTTTGCACAGAACAGAAGTGCATAAGGAGAGAAGAAGAAAGAAGGAGAGAGATTCAGTTCTTGCTGCCATATTTCTTTATATGTGCATCGAACATAGTGATGGATGCCTAAATTCCTATGCTGTCTGGCACGACTGTGTTCTTGGAGACGATTCTAGCTCTGATCAATGCATCCTTCAATGCTGTGATGGCTTTAGCATGGCCAGTTAACCTGGATTTTAGATTCTCTAAAGTTAACTGAGCGTCTAGAATACTGTCCACAGAAGACATTGAGAAGAATTTTTCTTCAAAATCTCTCTGAATCATCTCTTTGAAATTTTGAATCATTTCTTCTGCTGGAAGGAACTGATTGTCCTTAGAGGTCAAGCTGCATGGCATCTCTTCTAGTTTATTCAGCAGACTCAGGTCACTCTTCTCACTAGCCTCCTTGAAAGCTTTAAGATCATCAATCAAATCTTTGAGTATCTGGATTCTGAAGATTAGTGACTCCTTGATTTCAACATAGGAGTCCTTGCTGGAGATGGCACCAATAGATATCAAGGTGTTTTTCTTAAGATCTTTCATTTCCTTCCATCTGCCAAGATCCTTTTCTAAACTATCAATCTCCTGAGAGATAAGGGAGATGAAGTCATCTAATTCTAATTTTACCTTCCTCATTTTTCATGTCCATTCTGCAACTTTTGCAAGCAAAGAAACTCCCTGAGTATGCATCTGTTCAATATAGTCCTCCAAGACTTTTCTTTTCAAATAAGTCTTTTCTGCTTTTTGAATGACTGAGTCATCCATGGAGAAGGCCTCTAGAGTTGCTACTTCAGAAGGAAGAGTGAACCTTTTTATTACTGCCATTAGCTGCTCTGCTTTGGCCTTGTAATAATCCTTCATTTCCTTCTCTCGATCGAATTTTTGGACCATGATGTCCATAGCTGATTGAAGATCACTTTTCGCACCTTCATGAATAACTTTGCCAAGTTCAACACGAGAGATGGAATAGTTGCTCATCTCGAAACCCTCATGGGTTGCGTCCTATGGAGGCTTGGCAATTTCTAGAAATTTTTGTCTTTTTTCTTCGACCAATTTAGAGAGCATTCTTGGCCTCTTAGGAGCCTTTGATTTCACTGGCACTATTTTTCCAAAGTCAAATTCATCTGGGGAGATGGCCATCTTCTTTCTTTTTGGCATGAAAGTAGACATCCAAGGCAGGAGGGAAGAAGTATCTGTCATGATGACAATTCCCACAGCTAGTGTTACTGTAGTAGTTTCCATACTTCTAGTGGTGACAGTAGTTGCAGTTAGAGTAACTGGTGAAACTTCACCAACTACTGATTCTATCTCGAGTGCAGGGCTTGCTGGCAAGTTGAAGGAAGGAGATGATAGACTTGGAATGGATCCAGAAGAGCGAGAGGAACTTCTAGAAGGGCCCTGAGGATCACCAAATATGACTCTGAAAGGAGAAGTAGCTTCGGAAGAGGGAATACTGATAAGAGAGATGGGAGAAGAGGGTACCATAGGAGACTAAGGGGGAGAAGGAGATACACTCTTGATCTACTGCACTTGTTCTTGTGAGAGTAGAGGTCCAGTGCTAGGTTGCCCTGACGGCTGATCATCTTTCTCCATGGGCTGAGCTGCCTGTGCCTGTGCCTGAGGGCTCTATTTCTCAGTTCCTTTTGTTGCCGCTGCAAGCTCTTCAGTGGCCTTAGGTTTCTTGGATACAAAGATAATCCTAGACTTGTGAGGCCTAGAAGGAGAAGGGACATCACCTTTGTTTTTAATTTTGTTCTCTGCTTTCCTCTTCAATTCTGCCTAGTATTCAGCCTCTGATTTCGTAATAAATTCCTTCAGGGTGATTCTTTTGGCTGCTAACCAATCATTGGTGTTAGCCAATATTGGTTTGAATCTTTTTCTTAGAGAAGTCAGGTCCTTCTAAGACCACTGAATTGGAGGAAGAGGGGAACCAGCAACCTTCTCTGTCAGATACCTTCTATTAACGATGTTTCCATCATCAACCAGATTGGAGGGGATCTCTACAAGCCCTAGGTATTCAATTTGTTCTAGGGTCAGCCTGCAATAGTCCATTTTTCTAATCTCCTCAGCCGTTCTGAGGTCAACCCAAATATCCTCAATCATGGGTTCATGGAATTGGGTTTTCCTCCTGATCTTTTCTTTGACTCCCCTGTAGTCAAATTTTTCTCGTCTCTTGAATGGTTTTAAAGTAACCATCTACATTTCAGTTTCTATGACCTTGGCTTTGGCTGATGTTGCAACAAAATACCTGCCAATCTCGATCAAAAACTTGAAACCTGGTCTCTTTAGCTCCATCTATTTGGTATGCACGATAATCAGTTGTCGGGAAAGTTCTATTAGCACTAGCTTATCTGAAGGAAACCTGGGGAGCATGTAGGGGTATCCCTGGTAGAAGCTAACCCAAAGATAGCAGAATGTGGGGAAATGAAGGAACATGCAGCTGTAATCATTGACCATCATCCAGGCCTCGTCTGATATTCTCTTCTGCTCAAGCTGAGAGTCGAAGAGGCATAAAAATGTAGCAAAAAAGGCATCATTTACCCTCTTAAAGTGACAGGTTGACCTTTGAAATGTCAACTGAAGATAATACGAGTAGACTAGGGTGGTCTTTCTATCTCCTTCAGTAGTTAATCCTGGGAAAGATCGTATTATGGCAGTTATATAAACCAGGTACGAAGTCATGTATAACTTGAAGGAAGTCTGTACCTTGATTAATTGCTCATGGAGGGCATTGCTGATTTGCTCTCCCCAAAAGATGGCTTGTTTGCCCTGGAGGATGATCTTGATGAATGGATACATCTATTCATGGCACTGTGAAGAAGATGGGAGGCCTCGTACTCTGCTGAGAAGGGTGATCAAATCACCAACTTCTTCGATGAAATTGCTCCTCAGAAAGTTCTGTGGCCATCTTGATAAGCTCATCTTAGGGGACTTCAACCACTTATGGTTCATGACCTTTTTTTCCCTCTCAAGGTCTTTGTCATACTCCTTCTACGCATCCACGAAGTCAATCTTGGTTACTTCAGTGGCTGAAGGGCATATGAACACTTTATCGATGAATTCGGGGTCCAACCAAATCACTGTTTTGTCGCTGGCATTTGAGACCGACCTGGTCTCTTTGTTGTAGAAGTGAGTGCATTGGAAGATGAATTCAATATGATGCGCTGCTACTAGAAAGGTGGCCACCAGGTGGATGTTGCTCTCGATAATCCTTTTCATCTCAGTGCTGGGGGTCATCGCCTTTGTGTGGGTTAGGAATTCAGCCATGTCCACGTGGCTAATCTCGGTGTCTCGAATGTCTTTGACATTTGAGGAGACCGATATGAGCGAGAAGATGCCTTGATACTTGTATTTTATTGTTTTTGCCTTCTTGGGAGATGCTTCTGTCATTGAGAATGATCTCGACCGGATGAGAGTAGATGTGCAAGAGTTCGTTGATTGAACTGTAATCATGATCGCCAGATTAGAGGAGAGTGGATGAGAGGGGGAAAGTGCAATTTAAGTGATATTGGTTACTGGAGGTCACTTAAAAAGGTCGGGTGGAAAAAGGAATGGAAAATGAGGAAGAAAAGGAAAGAAAAGGACAACTCAGAAAATTCCTGGGAGTTAGGAAAATCTGAGGGAAGGATGCACGGGTGGCAAAATTTGCTGCCCCTATATGCAAGGATAAAAGAGTGCAAGGGTGGTGAAATTCACCGCCTGTGCAGGGATGGGCTGCATAGGCGGCAAATTTTTTCACCCTTGTAGACTGAAGGAGGAAAAGGGTAAGGGTGGAAAAAATCACTGCCCTTGCAAGGAAGGCCTGCAGGGGTGGCGAGTTTCGCCGCCCTTGCAAGGAGGGCATGAAAAAAAAGTAGGGGCAGCGAATTTCACCGCCCTTATAGGTTTGGAAGAGAAAGAAGGGTGGTAAAAATCTCTGCCCCTTCAGGGAACTGTTACTCAGGGGAAGACGTGGGCGGCGAACTTTGCCGCCCTTAGGGTTAAACGTGGGCTAGGGAGAGGGAAGAGAAAACTATGGGTTAGTAAGAGGGATGGTGTAAATCACCGCCCTAATAGGGAAGAAAGCACAAAAAATGATAACTAGAGGAAGAAAATGGAAAGACAAAAGCAAAAAGCAAAACCAACCTAGAAAATTGTGCGTGTCACAAGGTCAAATCCATGAATACGTGCTTCAAGTCACTCGCCAAATGATCCAGATGTGAAGAGCAGGAGGAGAGGAGGAAGCAATGAGAAGAAATGAGGCTCAAATCAATTTAAATGGGGTGAAAATCAACCCCAACCACCTGTCACACATGGAAATAAATGCCGTGCATAGTTACCGAGACATGCTAGGGTGGCAAAATTTGCCACCCTTGCATGTTCCGGTTCGTTCGAGTGCAGGGGCAGCAAAATTTGCCACCCTTGCAAGCAAAGGTGTAGGGGAGGCAAAATTTTCCGCCCTTGCACAAAAATAAGGAAATGTAGAGGAGGCAAAATTTGCCGCCCCTACAAAGAATGGAAGAAAAGACTAACTCTGGAAGGAGACAGTCTGGGGGAGGGAAACCTTGGCCGCAACGAGATCGTAACTACTTTCACATTGCGAGGCCAAGATGAGAATGAATTAAAAACTCATCTCATGACCAAACTTAGAGAGATAAAAGATGAAACAGACAAGTTTCGTAGGGGGTTGTTCACAAAAATGGGTGAATCCGATATTGAAAACAACAAATATGATATTCAAAACTCATAAGTTTCCCTTCCCAGACAAAGATGATAATGAACCAAAACACAATATGGATGAAGTTCACACTTTCTAATAGTTTTAGAGAGGTGCATACAATCTAAGTAATAAATAACCAATTATAATATCGACTCCTCCAAATACTACAATGAATCCTCCTAATCATAAAGTATACAATAATCTACCCCCTCCAAAGGGGAATGATTAGCCATAGAGCAAAGAAGAACCAAGCAAAAGAGGATACAACATTATTGAGGATATGAAGAAGATAAAGTTAATTATAAATCTTCATGAAGTAGCTCAAATCCTCAAATAGAATGAGCTCCTATTGAAGTCCATTACTAAAAAGTCTCCTATGGAAAGAACTAAAGCATCTACAAACAAAGCAAAGGTTGATGATGCCAACATCATCTACAAGAGTAAGCTAGAAGTTTCACCCTTTTTGCTGACTATATAAGCATTTGTTAAGAACATTCATAATTGTTTAGTTGATTCTGGAGCTTATGAAACTGTCATGCCCACATCCATATATCAAAAATGAGGTCTCACTTTGAGCCCTTCAAAGAGAATAGTTTCACAACTAGACAAAACAATAGTACCAATAGTTAGAGAATTGACTAAAGTGTGCATCCAAGTAGTCCAAAACACTCATGGATATCTCTCTATAGACTTTTATCATATCTAGTTACCATGGAGAGGGATTACAAATCAAATAAAAATTGATAGAGTGCTGAGAATGAAGTATACCATCACAATATACAATGTCAAGAATGAAGAGGTAAAGTATGAGTCTCCTAGCCTTGGTATTTATACTTTTACTACTTAAAATCAATTACAAAATCTGAAGGTTTCACACAATTATGGACTTTATACTTTGATGGTGATAGATCCAAGTAAGGATCAGGTGTGAGAATCAAGCTGATTGATCCATAAGGTAAAATGTTCTTGACAACATACATATTGCAATTTTCATGCACTAACAACAAAGCTGAGTATGAGGATCTAATTATGGGATTACAGTTTGCACTTAAAAATAATGTAAAGCAAATACTAGTATTTGGTGGCTCTAAGCTGGTGGTTAACCAAGTTAAAAAAAATACCGATACAAGTTGCCTTATTTGAGAAGATACAATCATAGAGCATGGGACCTAATTAAAAGCTTTAAAGATTTTAACATAGTATCTCTTCTCAGAGAGCAGAATCAAGTTGTTGATTTGCTAGTTGTTTTTGTCGTTGATTTGGAACCCCTCCAAGAATCTCAAGTAAAAATGTTCTCTATTGAATTAGTATCATTTCCTTCCATTTTGGATAATTAAAAAATTATAGGTTTTTGATGATGACTAGCAAATTATTTAATTTTTATATAATTTAAGGGAATTCCAATCCCAAATCATCGATGACAAGGACATTAATCATCTTTGTCAAGAAAAATCAAAAAAGAAGGCATTTTCTAGCTCAAAGAGAATTGAATTCCAATTGGGTTGGTCTCTTTGGAAAGACCATTCGACATAAACCCTCAAGCTCAACAACTCAGGTAGCCCAAGGTTAATGAATTAGACTTTAAAATGAAAAATCTAGGAGATGAACATATACCATGTTATGTTAATATCTATCTCAGATACACCTTGGAAGAGAGACAATGAGTGAAGGATCTAATCACTTGATACAAGGATGTCATTTATTGAATGTATGAATAGTTGAAGGTATATGACCCACATGTCATTACTCATATGATTCCCTTGAATTCAAATCACAAGCCATTCAGATAGAGGTAGAGACTAGTCAATCCTATTCTAGAGCCTCTTATTCAAAGAGAAGTGGAGATGTTGTTTAGCATAAAAATCATCTTTCCAGTAAGGCATTATACCTGGGTGGCCAATTTGGTCCCAGTAAGAAATAAAAATAGTGAGATCAAATTATGTGTCAATTTTAGGAATTTGAATAAGTATTTTGAAAAGGACAATTATTCTTTGTCTTCTCTAGATGAGGTGATACAAATAGTAAGTGATTCCAAAATGATGTCCTTTTTGGATGGATTTTTAGGCTATAATCAGGTACTAGTACAATCTAAGGATAGAATAAAGATAATGTTTACCATGAAGTGGGGAACTTATGCATATAAGAGGATGTCATTTGGCCTAATAAATGTAGGATCTACCTTTCAATGCACCATAGATCATGCCTTTAAAGGATTAACAATAAAATGCATAATCATCTACATGGATGATCTTAAGGTATTTTCAAAGAATTAGAAAGACCACATAAGTCACCTAAAATCCATATTTGAGAGATGCAGAAGGTTTGGTGTTTCATTAAACACAAAAAAGAGCATATTCAAAGTGACTGAAGGTAAGCTTTTAGGGCACATCATCACCAAGGATGGGATTACCATTGATCTAGATAGAATTCAAGCTATTTTAAAAATTTAGCCACCAAATAGTAAAGAAGGAGATTAAATCATTCTTTGAAAATATTAACTTTGTAAGGAAAATCATCTCAAGATTTAAAAAGATTGTTAAGCCTTTGAATGTCATGCTCAAGTAGGATGCCATAATAGATTAGATAACTAAAGCCTAAAAGTCATTCCAAGACATTAAAGATGCAATATTGTAAGCTCTAATATTAATCACTCCAAATTTTAATAAATATTTATACTTATATTCATTTGCTTTAGAGCATACAATTATAGTTGTCATCATGCAAAAGAAGGATGAGACTAAACATCCAATTGCATTTATGAGCACAAATTTGAAAGATGCAGAACTTAGGTACTCCATGATTGACAAAAAAAATTTGCCCTTGTCAAAGCCATGAAGAACTTTTAGCATTACATTTTGAGGAATAAAACCATTACCATTGTGCTTGATCTTATGGTGAAGCTCACCCCATCACAAAACAAATGAGAAAAACATCAAGGAAAATGAATGGCTAAGATACAAAAGTTCTATATAGAGATCAATCCTATAAATATCATTTGAGGGTAGGGCATTATTTAGCTTATGATTGAACCAGATCCATGCATCACTATTGAATAGGTATGTGAAGCTCAAGTATCTAAAGGAGAATGGTATATTGATATAATATAGTATTTAATTATAGGAACTTGTTCCCTAGAGATCAATAGAGAGATAAAAATATATTTAAAGCTCAAATATTCTCATTACATTATCAATAAAGGAGTCATTTACATAATAAATTATGAAGCTATTTATCTATAGAGGAAGCTAAAGAAATTTTAGAGAACTTGCATTAGAAGATAGGCAGTGGTCAACCACTTGGGAATACCATAGCCCATAAGATCTTAATAATGGGCTACTATTGTCCAACCACCTTTAAGGATGCTCACATTCATGTGAGAACATGACATGAATTTCAATCTCTAGCTAAGAGAAAAGTATATGTAGCAATGCCTTTACAACTAGTTATTGAAGGAAGGTCATTTGCCCAATGGGGTTTATAATTCATTGGTGTCATTAACCCAAACTCCTTGATAGGCCATAAATTTATGCTTCCTACCATAGACTACTGCACCAGATGTACCAAAGCCATAGCCACAAATAATTGCAAAGCAAAAGATGTGATTTGATTTTTGGCAAAAGACATAACAATAAGATTTATCATGCATATTTCTTTAGTTTATGATAATAAACTAAATCTCATATCCATAGAATTTACTAAGTGGGCACACGATAACTAGATTATTATAAGGTTAGCTTTGAATTATTACCCCTAGGGAAATGGACTAGTAGAATCAACAAATAAGAATTTGATCAAAGCAATTAAGAAATCAGCTGGAGACAAGCCTAGGGATTGGCATAGTTTATTGAGTTGTGCTCTTTGGGAAGATTGGACTAGACACAAGCAAGAAATTTTTGCTTCACCATACTTATTGGTATATGGATGCAAACCAATATTCCTTATCATGTTGAAGCTACCCACTTATCAGTTCATGTAGGACTACATGGAACCAAGAATTAAATCAGAATTAAGACTGCTAGACATAATAGAAATGGAAGATTTAATAAATGAGACCTTATAAACATTGAACAAACACTAGGATGTGGTCAAGAGGTGGTTTGATAAAAGATCAAAATTTAAAACATTCAAGATTTTAGATTTAGTGCTACTGTGAGATAAAGCCCATGAGAAGAAAAGACAACATGACAAGTTTGCCCCATTATGGATTGGACCATATCAGATTTCAAAGATCATGGGTAATAATGCATTTCATTTGAAGGAACTCTAAGGCAATGAGCTTACATATCCAATCAACAAATAGTTTTTGAAGCATTACTTCATGGCTATACCATTTAATGGAACCCCAAACTAATGAAGTAGATAAATTTAGATGTAGAATTAGATTATATTTTAGTGCTTTCTTAAGATAGTTTATTTCTTTGATAGTTTTTTTTCATGTTTTCTAGATTAATCTTTTCTACTTTCAATATTTTGATTTCGTAGATTAGATTCTTTCTTTCTTAGTTTAAGTTTCTTGCTTTCTTAGATTAGTTATTTCTTTCTTTCTCTAACAATTGGAATTGTGTTTGCTCTAACTATAACCAAATTAAGATCCAAACCAACTAAGCTTAGGACTTGTAGAAAGGGGGACAATTAAAACTTTAGTAATTTGGGACTAGTTTATAGATTGGGCATATTTCTATGTCTTGAGTCTTCAAGATGAAGGTAGGTAATCATGGATTATTCTGGATGGTATCATAATTGAATACTTTTACAAGGCATGTGGAAGTTTCTCTCCGAGTACTTCATATAAATTTAGAAAGTTTTTTTGTTTTATTATATCAAATGCACTTATCACATTAAATACTTTATGGAAATGTAAATTTTAGGTACAGATGTGGCTGGTAGGGATGTTCTAGTAATGATTTATTTTATAATTATATAGCTTACTAGGGTTATAGCTCTTCTCTTTTCCATTCAAGAACAAAAAAAAGAAGAAAGAACTAATGAGTTCAAAAGAGCAAAAGAAAATCAAAAGGCTTGCATGATGAAATAAGGTCAATGTATCATACATCATGATCAAAATAAAATAAAGGAATGAGAAGAAAAGGAACCCAAGGTATCTCTATTAGGGCTATGGATGCCTGGATGACAATAGAGCAATGCCTGATCTTCCCTTGATTTTATGATCTTTAAGAGATACTGAAACAAAACCTTCAACTTCATCAAAGCCTTTGGAAAACTCATCATGACAAGAGATAAATAAATTACATGTTTTAACACACACAGATCCAAGAAACTGGAAAGCAATTATGTTGTGTGAAGGAACTTAGGAGTCTCTTCCATGTTTCTAATTTAAGTATTCTTTTGTGACATACTTCAAGATTTATTTTAGATTAAAAACCAGAGTTCTAGGTTCTTAAATACTCAAGAGTATTCCCTCTGTAAGTCATCATTTGTTGTACCCAACATTCCCTTTATTTTCATAGGAAATAGGGACTCACCTTTTTTAGGATTATAGTCTTGACTTTGAGCCCCTCTTCTATGTTTTTTTGCAAAATTCTTGGAAAATAATGACTATTGTCCTTTCATACTTTGGCAAGATCGCATTGGTATTGTGTTTTCATAGACTAAGCTTATACCTCTTGGGAGTTTTTTTGACTTATTTTTTTTGGGACTTATTCTATCAGGTATTTTATCTAGTATCTTTGTCAGGTTATTTATTTTGGGCTTATTCTAGTAGAAGTAATTATTTTAGGTCTTTTGTCTAACTTATCTTTAGTGTATTTATCTTTATCAAATATTTTCCCTAAATCATTTGGTTAGGCTTTTTTGTTTGGGCTTTTTGCCATAGACTTATCTTTGTCAGGGAAATTATTACAGACATTTTGTTTGAAATAATTCCCCCAATAGAATAGGGTCTATGGGATTTTTGCCATGGGCATTTTTACTGATAAAATAGGCCTACTCTTCAATCTTTTTGGAATGACCCTTCAATTTTTTTTTCAAGGGCAATTTTCCCTACAAAGTAGATCTTTTAGGATTTTTATCATGGGCACTTTGCCCTACGAAGTAGACCCTTCACACAAATTTTCCTGATACTTTTTTCCTACAACAATCTTGCCGATACAATTTTAGAAAAATAGAACCCTAGGGCACATACCCTTTAAAAAATTTGAACATAACCTTTGGAATTTTTGAATATACCCTTCAGACTTTTTGAACATACCTTTCAAGATTTTTGTTACAATGGGAATTTTACCTGATGAAATAGATCTTTGGAATAATTGTCTCAAACATTTTGTCCAAAATAATTTCCTTGATGATACATGCTAAGGGCTTTGAACTGTAGATATTTTTCCAACAAAATTGGCTTATGATATACATACTTTAGACAAAAATCCTGAAATAATTTCCCTGTGCAAAAGGAACCTGAATACCCTATGGTAGATCAAAATAACTAATTTATATATATGCTAAGTCATTTTTCATTTATACTTGTAGAAGCAAGGAGTCTCAAGGAAATGCTAAGTGTCAAGCTCATAGCTTAAATTATGATGGTTGCATGGATGTCATTGATAGTCACAAGGATGTCATTGATGGCCGCATGAATGTCAAATTTTAGATCAATAATAAAACATTATGGAACCAAATTTTGATGGTTGCATGGACATCATTGACGGTCATAAGGACATCATTAATGGTTGTATAAATATCAAAATTAAGCTCAAAAATAAAACTATAGGGGTTTAAATTATGATGATTGCATGGATGTCATTGATGGTCATGAGGACATTATTTAAGGTTTCACAGACGTCAAATTTAAGCTTGTAAATTAGTCATTTGGATTTAAATGTTAGTGGGCCCAAGAAGATCAATGGTTAGCATGAACTTGAGTATAATAAAATTGATGGTGCGAGATCAACATGGAATTTTCAAAGGTCCTGAAACTAGAAAAAAAACTACCACTTGGCATAAAAAAATTTGAGCCATGAATATAAATATCATAGAAGCCCCATGGAACTACCAAATGGCACAGTCACATTCCATCAGACAAACAGATCTGACAAGAAGCTACCACATGGTGCAAAGGCACTAAGTGATGGAGTGTGTTTTGAAAAAGATCCCAAGAAGCCTATGGAGATACTAAATGGTATCCTCATGTTTCATCATGCATAGAGATATGATGGTACAATTCCCAGGTGCATTTTTCAAAGTTCTAGACTTAATGATAGGCAACATGTAATGCACAATCACATTAAGATTAGTCATAATAAATAATGTCACTAGTTCTAAAGCATTGGTAAAGTGATACTTGTATTTGATGCATGTCTGAGTTCCATTTGAAGGTGGCTAATATAAAAATATTTAACAGGTTATTCTCACAAGCTATGAAAGGCTAAGACTTTGTGTATGAACAATTTTGTAAATGATGCATATATTTTGAAGTTTGAATGTAGTTCAAATTATAATTGTAAAAAAATACCTTTGTATTTATATACATGCACATGTTACATAGCTCTTGAAAAGGATAATTTATAACTGTAAGTGGACTCTTATACAGTTTTAGACTACAATTAGAACTTGTGTTCTAACTATTACATGTAATGACCTTGTATGGACTTGAAGGATGAGGCGACCCCTTTTTCAAGTCTATATAAACAATTATAATCCAACTTGTATTTTTATTGGAGAATTTTGAATATAGGAGCATCATAAATTTTGATCATCAATGAATGTGTTTGTGTATTTTCTTTCCAATTTCTATGTAATTAGTTGTTACTTTCTTTGGTTGTATGTTTCAATAATCTTTAGTGTGAAATAGCTACAAATAGATTCTTGATTATTTTGATTGATGTAATAATATTTAAATTTGAAATAGATGTTGAGATATTGGTAAAATATATTGGTTAAGATATTCAAGTTATTTGATTCATAATTCTGAATGTGTACTAGTGCTTTCTTTGATGTCATTTTCTATGTGTGTGCAATAGTTACCTTAAATACTTCACTAGCCCGAGCCATAATCTCCTGAATAAGAGTGTGAAATATCTAACATAAAAGAATAAAACTTTGTTTGAGGCCCATTAATTTCATACATAATTATCTCCTTATACTTATTAACCATGTCTGATTTTGTGTGTGCAATTGTTGCTAGTAATAGGAATAGGTTTTGAGAGTACAAGTCTATTTAGAAATCAACTATGAAAGTAGTTCCTAAAAACCATAGATCCTTATTTTATACCTTACCCTTCCATTTTTTTTTAGTTTGTTTTGAGATATACCCACTTTATATTATAATCCAACCATCCATCCAATTCACTTATAGATTCACTACCCTTCGGGAACCACACCTCCATCCAAAAAACCTTGTCAACAACCTGCAGGCCCTACCAACTATTCCATCAATAGGTTGTCAAAGACCGCATACCTAAAACTCATGATTTGGATTATATTTTCACTCCATTGATATCCTAAAATGCTAGAGGCTACCTCGTTATGCTATAGTGTGCATAAAACCTGCATCAACAAGTACATTTCTCACTAGAGATCATTTTGGTTTGAGATAATTTTTTAGATTTAAAAGTAGGATTGGTGAATTTAGAAGTGAACATTGTATAGGGTTGAGTGGATTATATATTTTAATTTTTATTTGACTTTGGATTCATCTTACCTTTTTTATTATGTGTATTGACTACTAATGCTTGAGAACTAGGAATAACATCTAGTTAAACTAGTTTTGATTATGTTCTAGTGAGACATTCATAAAAGGTCTCAAAATAAGGAATATTAAATTCATCACCAAAGGCATCCATGGTGGAATAAAATGTATATAAAAAAACTTTAAATATACCATTTATCTTAGACAAACTTATAAAAACACACTCATCATCCTTATTATCCTTACCATAAATTGTTAATTGTGAATGAATGGACTTGAATTTGGAAAAAAAGTCTTTAATAGGAGATTCACTAGGATGATTCTATTACAAGTTTTCATCTAGTTTTAAATCTATAAATTTATTTATTTTCCCAAATAATTCTAAAAAATTATCCCATGCTTCTTTTGGTGTGGTGTATTTTGTTATGTGAAACAATAGATTAATAGAAACGTATTCCAACAACCCCATGGCTTCATCATGCTTGTTCATATACAAAAATTTATCATATTAATTTTTAAATTTTTGTTGATTATCACTCAACATAGACTAAAAAACCTTAGATTTCAATAGTTTTTTCATCTTTGGTTTCCATGTGTGGTAATTATGTGGAGTTAATAGATCAAAATTCTTAGATTCAACCACTATGCCAAAAAATGCATAAATCCCAAAGAAATGAAAAATAACACAATAAATATGATATCATAAGAGATAATAGGCACCTAAATTGTGCATTCAACCCCATAAAAAATTTCATTACACACAAAGTGAAACCCCCCAATAGAAATAAGGTAACACTTTATAAGTAGTGAGATACAAGTTGGTTTACAATGCAAATTTTATAAAAAATGAAATAATTACAATATATGAATATAAAAAACCTAATATAAACTTAACAAAGCATAATTTCAAAAAAAATCATCTTTGAAAAAAATGGCACTCAAATCTGATGAGCAGATCAAATGATATAGCCCTCAAAAGGTACCATAAACTAGGACTATACAAGTAGTATGCAAAACCTGTAAAATCTAGGATGTCTAATTAAAAAAATTATAAATAATTACACCAATATTTATATCACAAAAAAATACCCTCCTAGGCATTTTGGAACAATAGATATGCCCCTAGAAGTTTTCTACTCAAAAATTGAATTGCATTGGTGTAAGCAAGGCCAAAAACTCAATAATTGGTGACATGGGCGTGATTTTTGACCCAAAAATAGTTGTGGTGGTGAAAAAATAGTGATTTATATAAGATTGGTGGATATAGATGGCATATTTGGGTACTACTTAGCTTGAACAATTGTCCATGCACCAAATGCAACCTCCAAATTAGACTATGATCTTCAAATGCTTGCCACACGTGACTCAATGCTCTATTTTCTACAAAATAAGACTTTTTGAAAATATTTTGATTGTTATAATCTGATGATGTATATATTGTATCAATATTTTTCAAAAAATACCAAAAAATGCATGATATTTTTTGTTGTTCCTTATTTGTCCTATAAATTTGGAACTTCAAAAAATCATGGAAAATTACTAGGATGTCAAAAAATGTGATTTAATTTTAAAGTTCATAATTTTATGAATACTATTCTATAAAAAAAATTATATTTATTTATGAAGTTCTGATTTTTTCTAAAAATAGAAAAAATGCAGAAAATGTCCATATTTTTGCAAATTTGGCTCAATCAAATATACCTAGAGGGTAATTTTTAAAACCCATAATGTGGATTGGCTCAAAAAATACTTATGGGCTTGAAAAATAGTGTGGTAATTTTGGTTCTATTAAAAACACAAAAATTCATGGCTCAAACTAGGAGATCTGGGCTCTGGTACCATGAAAAAAATGAGAAAACCTTAGAGTTATAGCTCCATAGTTATGACTCACTTGAAACACTATGAAAATAGACAACAATATGTAATGTCTTCAAAGTATAATTTCAAAAGTTTATTAACTTACAATGTACATAGAGGAAATGGTATACATATTTATAAACAAGAGTCATCTCTCCTTTTCTTATTGATTCCACTAAAGGTGGCTTCCACAAAGGGTGGTAGTGCATGTGAGGTGAGTAAACATTAAAATCACACTTCTCTAGATGTGCAATTCTAATTACACTTAGTGTAAAATTTATCTACCTAAGTTAGCTTAGCTAAATGTTCACAAATAATATTTGCACCAACAAAACCTACATGACACATATGAAACCATCATGACATGTATGAAAATATACCATGACACATGAAACCACCATAACATGTGTGCAACCCCTATTGACACAAATAAAACTACCACCCTAATATATCTAATAATTATGTTAGATAATTATTCCTTGATTTTGAGTGATAATAATGCAATATGTTGTCACTCCTCAACATGGTTTTCACACTCTCTTATGTTATTATATCCAATTCTGTATCTTTGCATTGCATAAATATGTCTTAATGAGGTTCAAAACATTTCTTAAACTATTATTTAGTCTCATTAACTAAACATTTCAACTTATCAACTCAACAAAATTAAAAACATTATTTCATGGTGAATTATAAGAGGAGATTTACATGCAACATCTTTTTATAACATGTGAGTTCAAAGATAGAGAGTAAATGGTATGAAAACTCAATAATTCCCTTTATGAATTCAAATAATCACCTAGGCAATGTTAGTAACTATTTTACATGTATGTTTGGAGGCAAGTCTTTGATAGAAGTGAGGATAATCACCATTTTTATGTCACACAAGTAGGACATCACTTTATAATTTGTATTATATATGTTAACAATATCCTAACGATAAGTGATGAGAATAAATTTATTAATGCCACCAACTTTGAATTGTCAAGGGAATTTAACATGAAGGATTTAGGGTAAGTGCATCATTTATTAGGAGTAGAGATAATAAGAGAGAAAAAATAGTATTATATATCTTGATATGAGTAATATATACATGATATTCTAAATCTCTTTAGGATGGAAAATAATATGCATGTGATACTCCTATTGAATTGACAATTAAGTTGTCTAGTGAGATATCCCTAAAATTGAAGAAGAGGGAAAATATATAAATAAAATGTCATGTGTTAATGCATTTAATGTGTCATTTATGTTTTGGTATGATCTGTGTCAAGCCTAGGAGGTACACAAAGGAAAATCTAAAAAATATTAAGTATAAAGGATATTACCTAAAAGAGTTATGAATTATAAGTAATGTGAAATGGAAAATATATAAAAAAATTTATAAGTATCAATTACACATTTGAGAAACAAGATATAACATAATAAGATTTTATAATAATCTTAAATATGATGAAGAATAAATAATAATGTCATAGTTTTATTATTCCTACGAGTTAAATCTAGAGAAGGATTGTATAATATTAAGAATGTGTACAAGAATCAAGCACATATATGATAATTAAATATCTATGTCATGTTACCATTGTATGCTTCTTATATGTCTACATATATCACAACATATTACAAGAGAAACAAACAATTACAAGAATGTTTTACAATCCAACCGCTTTAACTTTTTTAGTTGTTATATAATGAGGGAGTTAAATGTTTAATCAACTATGTGACATGGACCCCATTATCTAATATGCTTTGTCATGTAATGCTCATGGAATATATAATTTTAGTGGAGTGTTGCACATCATCCCTTATAGGAAGTGCATAATGAGGCATGTAATAAAGAGGAGGTGCACACCAAGAAGGTGCACAAAAATGTGATGAATGTGTGCATTGAATAAGAGGTTGACAAAACTAATAAGGTGAGAAAAAAATAGTCAAAGTTTCCCATAAAATAAGAGGTGTGCAACACTAATAAGTTTTGTGGTAACTATCTAAAGGTGCACATCAAAGAAGAGGTGTGCAACATTGAAAAAGTGTAAAACTAGAAAATTATGTGAAATGTGTGAAATACAATCCAAACATATGCAAAAGATAATTAAAACCATTGGGAATGTGCACAGACATTCTCAAAGTACTTGTGTTTCTCTAATCATCAACCTAAAAATAAGGTCCCCATCACATGGGTGGCTAGTTACATAAATTGAACCTGGAGTTATTAAAAAGTATACCACTTTTCCTCATCTACATAATGTCCCTTATTCTAATATTATCCATGTTGGGCATGACTTGAGGTTTTATGATCAAATTATAATAGATGTTGTATTGCAAATGGTTCTATAAAATGTTGTGTATAGGGATTTTGAAACTCAACATTAAAAATTGGATACATGCCCAAGTATAGAGGAAAATCAATATGAAAGTTTTTTCACTGGTAATATGGTGTAAGGACTATATCAAAGTGGTTTGATTTTGTGATGAAGACCTTGAAAATGTTTATTTTTCAAGTGCAACCAAAATTTATCACCAATATAGAAAGTGTATGGAGTGTGTTATGCATAAATATGATCTTTGTACTTATAATGTTGGCAAATACAAATATTTTAAACTTGGAAATGCACTTATTGAATATGTTAGATCAATTTCTTTATTTTCTCTAAGTCATTTTATTTGAAACTACTACTAAAAATATAAAAATGCAAAAGTAAATGTCAAACGGTGCCAAAGGTTGGAATCCATAACATGTATGAAATGGAATATGCCTTATTTATCCATATCTAAATGAAAATATGATGGAAAACACAATTACATAAATTTAAAGTGACAAAAATAATGAACACAATCAAATATTTGGAATCAAGATACAAATATACAACATATAAAAATAATGTATAATATAACATGAATGTTTTACCATATTTTTTACTAAAAAAAAAATGTTTATGTCATTATATAGGGGTAAAATTAGTAATATCATAATGTTAAAGATATACAATATTAATCTATTTTGATTTTGAAAAATTGCTAAATATGAAAATTTGTTATTTTGGAAAAACACTAAGAAGAAATATAGTTAGATTTACACACTGAATTTTGTCAATTATTCTTACTAGCTGCAAGTGGGAATCAAAAGAAGAGTTGATCGTGTAAGCTTAGTATTAATCACAAGTATATAAATAGTATTTGGACATTTCCATTATAAGTGGGCGTGGGTGTAGTGCATTCAAGTCTATTGGCTATGGACTTGTCACAATTTACTATGATAAGTTGTAGATAGAAAATAATAGAGAAAGAAGAATTCTAGAGATGACAAATTAGAGATAGAAGCATATGATGTTTATAGACAAGAGGGATGTAAGTGGATATCATTAAAATGAGCTTGAGTCCATTGACCATGGACTTGTGCATAAAATTTGATAATTGTGCCTTTTGTGCTTGTAAATGTTTTAATAATTTGAGATATCACAATTAGGGTTTGGCCACAATAAATTATTTATTTGTCTTCTCTTATATTTGAAACCTTTATGGAACTTGGATAACTTAATAACCTATAAGAAAAAAAGGGGATTTTAATACCCTGACTTAACCTCAATCACCCCTTGATGATTGATTGTTGCCTATGTATCTAATAATTTAAGGAGAGAAATCAACCTCACATAGTTTTCCCACCTAGAGTAAATGTGTAATTATGCTCCTTTGACTAAATGTATGTAGGTATAATATGGCTTATATGCTTTAAAATGATAGCCCTTGACTTACTTTAGAGAGCTCTTGACTTGGATTATGGCTTCTCCTTGTGAATGATTTAAAATATAGGTAAAATATGGCATATTTTCTCAATATGTAGAAGTGTATATGCTTGTACCAAGTGAATAGAAAGTGTCACAAATAAATGATTCTTGATATGTATTTATAGGCAAATATTTTAACAATTTATTTTATCCAACCATGTGAAATGTGCACGAAGACCCAAAATTATGTTTTGAATTTAAAAAATTAGTTTTAATTTGGCATGGGCTGTAGCCAATATAAGTGAACAAAGGAACACTATGCCTCTATCCACCTAGCACCAACTTGTCCAAAGGGATTAGAGATAGTGGTCCTTTGATGGGGATAGTCTGAAGTTTATTTTAGAAAACTTAAGAATTTGACATTGAAATTTTTGTACAATAATAATGGAAAACAAAGGGTTGATTCTGTATATAGGCAAATGGCTTAGAGGAATGGTGAATACAATTTATTTATTTGAGCATAAGTTGTGTAGTCTGAAATGTGTCAAGAATTAACATTGTTAAGTACCTGTGACCATATTTATGTGTCTACATCCCTCCTTAATATAGAAATTAAATTTATATAGTAAAGGAGAAAGAGTTGAACCTAATTGTGCATAAAACTCTTTGAATTTGAGTAGTTGCTTCAAATTTATGGGGCACTCAAATTTATCAAACCCTATAACAACTCATGAAGTAGTCACTTTATGCATTTGAATTTTGAAAAAGTTTGAACTTTTAAAAAAAGAAGTTTGAAAAGAGATAAAGGGATGAACACACTTATATGTAGGTAAAACCAAATTTCTCTATAACCTATAATTTGATAATGGAGAACTGTGCCCCCTTATTAAAACACTTACAAAATTTAAACCAATGGAAAATTGAGAGTGTTTGAGTCTCAATTTTTGAATAACTAATCAATATTTTGAGTTAGAAATATGAATTATTCAAACTCTCATGAATAAATATTAGTGCCCAATGTACTAATCCAAAAATATGGAACCATGCCAGGTTCACTAGAAAATATTCCAAGGCCATCGAGTGTCATTAGACTCAAACATACATCACCCACATATATTTAAATCTCACCACTATAGATGGATCTATATTAAATTTTACATGATCAAAATATAATAAATAATATTTATTCCCCCATCATGAGAACATTTATCATATAATTTTCTTTGAAATGAATGTTTTGCCTTGTGAATTTGAATATTTTGCTCTTTTCACTTTGAAATTTTAAACTTTGAAACTTTGAATTTTGATACTTTGCATAAGCATGAGCATTAATGAGTATCATGCCCCCTCTAAATATGTGCCAATGATATAAAATAATATGCATCTATATGCTTAATTTTAATGTATTTACAATATGAAACTTTGATCTTGTAACTATTTTACATATTCCCATGCATATGCATTCACGTGAGCATGATTTTGTACTTAGATTTTTTTTAAATTGAGTGCATATTCATGTCATATGCCCCTAATGTGCCATATTTTCCATATGTTTGATTTCTAAAACATGTTGAATCTTTAAAAACTTGTAGTATATTGTAAAATATTTTTTTTGCATTACGTTGAATATTTAAAAACTTTTTCTATGTATTTTTGAGATATTTTTTTGTACCAAATATATTCATGAAGATTTAGATATCTAAGATAATCCCATTATTATGTCCCCTTTTTATATTATGGATGTATCTTTTAAGTCACTTATCTCAAAATAATAATTAACTATATCATTCGATAAAGATACGATCATATCGTAATATGTCATATTGTTGGAGAGTATGTTATCTTAAAAATGAAATTGTCATTTCAAGTGTGTATGTAACATACTAAATGCAAATCATAAATTGTCATGTCTAGATAGATTTATCAATGAATCATGCAATAATGTAAACATATTTGAAGTAGAATATGCCTTAAGAGTGCATGATGGAAATCATGGCATCATTAATAAATATCAACAAACACACATTAATGTCATGAAATGTCACACAAGAACTCCAAGGGCCACATATAAGTGACATTTTCAAATTTCACCTATGCAAAAATTTGCACACATAAGGTCAAGGGCCATAAGCAATCGACATGTTCAAACATCACACGTACCAAACAATGATCTCATGGAGATGCTCAAAAAAAATTTACACAAGTGCCAAGGGCCACACACAATAATCAAATAATATCTATCCTCTCATGAAAGAAAGTAATTAAATTGAAGGAGCATATAAAAATTGAAAACTAGTCTATTTCATCCACATGTATCAATGTCATATTTGGTAGCAATGTAGCATATCTAGTAACACAAATGTAAAATATTAGTTATTTAACAAGACACTTGTAATATATGGAGCTCAACATTACATTAGAGGTCATAGATAAATCTAACCTATTATTGTGTAACCTATAAATTAATATACCCTAACATAGGCATGGCCACTATGTAGAATGGAGTCAAACATATATGAATGCATATATAATGTATGTCCTACATCACACTCAAATATCTATTGAAATGCATGTGTATAGAAAATAATATGTTATATACCAAAATATTGTTACATCCCGATTCTTCACCAGGAAAAATTTCAAAGATTATTCATGGATACCTATAGTTGACAAATTTAGATTTGACTATTTTTAACTAAGTTGTGAGATATATGTTGATATCGGATAGCAAGATATTGCTTAAGTTACATGATCACCTTGATATGAGTTAGTTGTAAGTAAATGTTTACTTTATGATCATTGTGATTTGTCATTTTATCTATATTTTATGATGAATGCATATCATAAATGTCATGCAACAACCCCACTAGGGTCAACTAGAGCATATGATTTGATACACCCAATTTCTCTCAGACTATTTATGTAGATAAAATCATTAGAATTTCAAGGTGAGACTATCTGTGTTTAAGTCACCTTGAATTGCTAATGATTTTATCTACGTAAATATTCAAGGAGAAATTAGGTGTATCAAATCATGTTTTCTAGTTGACCCAGTGGGGTTATTACATGTGGTATCATAGCAAGCACACACTATGTTAACTATTCATTATGCATTTAATATGTGTTAGTTGTTGTAGTGTGTATAGGGTACCAATCAGTTTCTCTATCATCCTCTGACATCTTGATCTATGTCACCCTCTTGATGATGCTCTCCCTCTGTCACCCTCTGAGGGCTAAGTTCTCCTATGTCAACCTCACAACAAAATACATATTTAGACCATAACAATCATGATATATATATTCATAATAAATTATAGCTAAAATGAAAAATTATCATGATCATAAAGTAAATATTTACTTAGAACTAACTCATAGCAGGGTGATCATGTAACCTAAGTAATATCCTACTGCCCTATATCAACATAAATCTCACATCTTAGTTAAAAATAATCAAATCTAAATTTGTCAATTATAGGTATCCACAAATAATCTTTACAAGTTTGTCTAGCAAGGAATTAGGATGTAACATTCTTCCCCCCTAAAGTTAGTTATCATCTTGGATGGCTCTTATCAAATATAAATTTTAAATTTAAAAATATTATTTATTAGAGAAATAACTCAATATAAAATATCTAATTAAGTAAATAAATGTGAAATTACCTGTAGAACTTACCAAAGTTACCTCAAGTTTCACCATTCTTGGAGTATTGGTCTCATAAGACCATACTCTATATCAACTCTCAATTTTTTCACATATGTTTTACAAGTATTACTTACTCTGATTGAATCTATAATGACCACCTTGTGGTCCAAAACCATGAAGACAAGACTATATACTATAGGGCTAACCACTTCTATTATTTTGAAGGGTCTCACATATATTAGTGAAATTTTCACTGACTTATGCATAGCCTATAAAAGAATATGCCCCAGCATAGGCATGGCCACTAGGTAGAAAGGAGTCAAGCATCTAAGAATGCATATGCAATATATGTCTTAAATCACACTTAAATATCTATTTAAATGCATGTGTATATAAAATAATATGTTATATACCAAAATATGGGATAAATAACATATGAAAAGAATTAAACTAGCATTTCATGTCATGCTCAAGTCCTTATTTTTATTTTAAAAATTGAATTCTTTTGTATTTTTGTAATATTTGATTTTTTTAATTTTATAATATTTGTAAGGGAAATTAACATATTATCCAACTGCGGGCATGGAGACTTTCAACGCTGCGGGCATACAAGCGCGAGCACGTACTTTCAGCTTGGTCCAGGCGGCTGCAAATCTGGCGACTGGTGTGGCTGAACCTTTACCAGTGAATGGGGATAGGATTCTGGTCATGGAAGGGGGTTCTTCTCCATTGACGGATTCAATAAATGGCTCCCCTATTTTTGGGTCTGTCCCTGGGTCTAAGGGAAGAACCTATGCGGATGTGGCTGCTTTTGAAGCCGAAATTCATGATGTGAAATGCCAAGCTTCTGCTGGGAGACTAAGCAAAACACCTGTAAGTGCTTTAAAACCTGTTAGGGTTAATCTTGATCCTGATACTGTTAAAGAAATCTTTGATCAGGCAGAGTACTTTTCAAAGTCTACAGCTATTTGTAGATTTCGTGGCTTCTGGCCATCTCATGCCGATTTACATGGCTAGATATCCCAGACATGGCTGCCACTAATAGATGGAAATGTTGAAATTTATCCTTGTGGTAAAGGTTTTTTTATAGCTTTATTTCACATTGCTGAGGACAGGAAGACTATTCTTTCCAACAGAAATTTCTTCTGGCAGGGTAAATACCCTCTCTTCGCCAAACGGTGGCACATGGATTTCAATCCTGTAATGGAAACTTTCAACAAGATCCCTGTCTGGGTTCGGCTCCCTAATTTACCATTGCATCTATGGCATGATTCGGTGTTTAAAACCATCGAAAATGCTATAGGGGAATTTTTATTTGTGGATGCAGAAACCAAGAGGTATTTTAGATCAACCTGTGCTCGCCTTATGGTTGAGGTGGATGTTTCTAAGGGCCTTCCTGAGGCAATTTGTCTGGATTCTCCTAGGGGATCTTGGACGCAAATGTTAGATTTTGAAGGGCTACCTTTTCGATGTAGAAAGTGTCATCTGACGGGGCATATTGCAGCCCGGTGCACTGCAAGGAAATCCAGACCCAGAAGATCTCCTTCTTGGTGGGTAGAAGCTGATCATGATCACTATATTGCAAAACAACCTGAGGAAGCTTCGATAGATTCTGAGAATGAGAATGAAAAGAGCAACTTATCTGTTTCGACGGATCAGGAGTCTCAGCTGGAGACGGTTCCTGTTGAAGGTTTGGTGGAGATTGGATTATGTAATCTACCTAAACTGATTTCCAAGGAGGTGGTGGTTTCTCCACCTATTTTGAAGGTTTCTCCTAGGAGTCAGTTGTTGGCTGGTTCTCCTAAGGTTTTGGCTGAGGTTTTGTCACCCCCTGGGCTTCATGATTCTTGGCCTCCTGTGGAATGGGCTGCTGAGGTAGCTAAGGTAGAGGATGGCTGGACTATTGTTAAGAGGAAAAAATCTAAGCCTCTGGTCCCTCCTCTAGATATGAAACTTTGGTCTTGTAAAAAAAAAAAAACTAATAGTTATTGTTTGTCTAGCTCTTGTATGCTGTTTTCAGATTACTGGTTTATCTGGTTTAGCTTTTGTAGGTTCCAGGTTATTTGTTTCCTGGAAGTGCTTAAGGTTTATATCTTATCTAATGTAAAGGGTTTCGGGGTCCCTTCAAAACCTATTTTTACCTTAATCTAAAACATATTATCCCATAAATGGAAGGATCATAATGTGTCCTTAGATCATAGTGTTGAATCCTGACTTTCCATGGATGAGGAATGATACATGTAGATGCATATGAATCTGAAAAATTATCAAGTGTTGTATCATAATTGGCATGATCGCTACTTATATAATATGTTGCGATATGTGTAATTATAAAAGGTGTAGGACTTTGTAGTTTCTAATATATAATTGTATTTGTTCATTGTGGAATTTATTGAACTGTCTTAGGAGTTACCTTGAGATGAATTGTAGGGGAAATAAATTTATTTGAACCTTGTGTAACTCTATGATATGAATCTTACTACTTAGGAAGGTATACCTTTTTTTTATATGATTGTATAGAAAGATTTTATATAGGTGCCATAAATGAATCTACATTATGCTTTTGAATGGATGCAATAATTATCTTTATTCTACATGTTGGAGTAGGTGCCATAATTATACTTGTTCGCATCATATTCACTAATATGCTTTACCTTATTTTTTATAAAATTAATTATTTTTTGGTGAATATAGGTGTAAAAATGGAAATATTAAATGATAAATATATATAATATTTAACTAATATGATTTTGAAAAATTGATAAATATGGAACGTTTTTATTTGGTAAACAAATAAGAATAAATATACTTAGCTTCGCTCATTGATATATATTTTTTATTATAACTATCGAAAAGTGGAAATTATAAGAGATCATTATGCAAGCTCAATATTAGGCATAAGAATAAAAATAGAATTTGGGCAAGTCTGTTATAAGTAAACAATGACATAATGAATTTTAGTCCATTGATTATGGACTTGTCCTAATTGATTGTGACACGATGCATATAGAAAAAGACATAGAAATAAGAATTCTATAAAATATAGATCACATACATTAGTAGAAGATGTTTTTATTTAGGAGAATTTTAAGTGGACATCGATATAATGTACCTGAGTCTATTGACTATGGACTTATCTTGGTTGATTATTGATTAAAATTGATCATTACATCTTCTCCATCTATAAAATATGAACAATCTAAGATATAAAAATTAGGGTTTGGCCACACATAAAACATTTTTTATTTTATTTTATCTTTGAAACTCTTAGGGCACTTTTATAGCTTGAAAACTTACAATAAAAAGAGGGGATTAAAATGGGTTTACATAATCTAAATCACCCCCTTGATGATTGATCATTGCCTTCATATCCCATACTCTAAGGAGGGAAATCAAGCCCATATAGTTCTCCCACCTAGATTGAATGTGCAATTGTGATCATTTGAATATGTGTATGTAGCTAAAAGATGGAGATACTTAAAAATGATAGCTCTTGACTTTTTTTACAGGGATCTTGACTTGGATTATGGTTGCTCTTTGTGAATACTTTAGAATTTGGGTAAAATAATATAGATTTACGAAATGTGTAGAAGTGTATATGCTTAACCAAGTTAAAAACAAGTGTTATAAATGAATTAATCTCGATATGTATTTATAGGTAAATATTTTGAAAGTTTCCTTTAGTTGACCATGTGAAATGTGTAAGAAGACCCAAAAGGATGTTTTGAAGTTTGGAAACTAGTTGTTATTTGGTGTGACATGTGACCACTATAAGTAGACATGGGGAAAATGTGCCTCTATTCTCCTAGTGTGGACCTATCTAGAAGGATCAAAGATAGTTGTCATATATTAAGGACATTTTAAAAGTGATTATAGATAGCTTGAGCATTTGACATTAAAATTTATGTACAATACTAATAACAAGCAAAGGGTTGATCCCACATATAGACAAATGGCTTAGAGGAATCATGAATAAGAGTCATGTATTTGACCATAAGTCATGTAACTTGGAATGTGTTAATAATTAGCATTTTCAAGTACTTATGACCATATTTATGTCTACAATAATTCACATGCATAAGAGATGTTTGGTGGGCCAATTTTCCATAATATTCAATATATTCATAAAAATAAATTGAAATATCATTGAGGTAGGGCATCATCACATAATATTCCTTAAGGAAGGAATCACTCAGTAAGATCTCCCAATATGATAATTCCAATTTAGGGGGACAACCTTTAATATGTTACTTCATTCCTAATACCAAAATTATCTCAGTTTATTTTTTCTTAATGATCACTATGAATCCCTATTTATAATATTTAATTTGATAACACTAGGTTGGGGTAATTCGTTAACCCACATTTTATCCAATACAAGTGACCTTTTTAGCCCAATATAATTAACTATTTATTTTGTGTACCACATATTGACATCTCCATAATCTCCATACATATCAAAATTAATATAGGACTTTGTAGATAGTATTGTGTACCCTTATTATATATTAATTGGGCACATTAATATCTCAATATTTCATTATCAATGAAAGTTTAGTAAGGCCAAGAGTAATTTGGAGGAGGGTGGTAATTTATGAGAAGAGGTGTGAAGCTACAAGATTTACACATTTGGATGATAATTCCTTTATATATATTTTTAGTAGGAAATGAATAGTATAATAATAGAATATGAAGCAATAAACCTTGAAATGTGAAGAGCCACATGTTAATTGTTCCACCAAGAAGTTGAGAGGTTTTTTTATAACCCAAAACTCATCAAATACAAAATATTTGCTTTTATATGCTTAAGTATTTTTATACATTTTTTTAATTTTAATTTTTAGGTCAACATGGAGTGGAATGTGAGTGGAATTCAAATTCAACCTTGATTTTTATTTATAACATCCTTTAGGGGAATATCAATTACTTTGTTTCTTAAACTTTCCTATGCATTTTGTAATGTTAAATTCTAAACTATGGGCAAAGAGTTATGACCTTGGGAAACAATATGGCATACTAGTGACATATAAGTATTTAATTATTCTATTAGAACATTATCCTTAACTACTACTTGTATCCCTTATAGAATTGTGAATACCTCTATTATAGGAATGTTGAATGTAGGCTACATTTTCAACCCAAATGCAAGAATGAACATTATTATACATTTAAAAAAATTGACCAAGTGTGACATTAACCATTTCAATTATCCCATATGTTTTTGGATGGAATGGTATCGGATAATATAGTTGTGTGTCGATAATTCCCCATAAGGCTTGATAGAAGTGACTAAGAAACTAGGGATCATGATTTTAAAAATGGAGATAGGTCACCCAAATTATGTTCAAATGTGTTGGAAAAAGAGTTTTTTTAGCTCAACTATGTTTATTTTATTCTTGCATTCAGTCATGATTTCCATCTTTGAGAAATGATAAACACAATTTCCTACTAATGCTTGGTCATTGATAGGCATGGTAATATATTTATGTTGATAGATTCCCAAGGTCTGGATAGAATTCAAAGATGTCTATACACACAATTTATTATTGGTTAGCTTAGTTGTGTTTTAAGGATTCAATGAATCAATGTGATCCTCCATGTATTTTATCGTGTGTCTAATAAAAAATGTTATTTGAGTATCACGAGTGTCTCAAAGACTCTAAAATGATAAACCAATTTTGGAGTAGTGTGTTTCTCAAATGAGCCTTGTGTAAGGTGTGCCTAAGGTAAAAAATACATGGCAAAAAAATTAGAGAAGATAATCCTATATATATATATATATATATATATATATATATATATATATATATATAAATATAAATATTCAACGTGTTGTCCTTGATAATGTGCATTATAGACATATGTGAATTTTATATATGCAAAGTATTGTGAAACTAATCCACAATGTGGTGGCCTTGAGAATAAAAAAAAATGATCAAAAATTATACTAAAGGTTTAACCACATTGTCAATTACTTTTTTATTTATATTTATTTTGCTTGATTACTAATTGGAACTATTATAGATATTTCTTCCACTTCATGTGCCTAGAATTATCGATCTTTTTTTTAGCTTTCTTAAACATTGCATATAGTTTATTATTATAAGTAGAGTACCTTTGAAAGGTGATCATTTAATTTTTCTAAATGGCATGCAATAGGATGCCCATGTTGAGTAAGCATAAATCCAAGTGTGAGATCAAATTCATTTGCCTCAATTTCAAAGGGTTAGTTGATGTCAATGATTGTAAGGATAAGTTTAGAGCATAGTCTATATTTTAGATATTATAAATGACTTTCTATATGTAGGCATCTATTTAAATGTTGATCTAGCTTGTTTAATTTGATTCAATGGTCATGAGATGTGTGAAAATACAAGTAGATCTACCAATAGAAGCTAAAAATTCTAAAAAACTTCACAACTCTTTATGGATACAAGAAGTTGAATAATATTGAATGAATTTCATCTCTACCAATCCCACATAAATTTATTTTTGGTCAATGATGTTTCTTAAGTATTGAACCAGAGTAACACCAAAGGTGAACTTATAAAAGTTATCTTAAAACTTTTTGGTGTGCAATCTATCAAGAACTTTCTGAACATGTTCAATGTGATCCTCCCAAGTATTACTATAGATAAGGATGTTATCCTAGGAGATGATGATGGATGTGTGATCTAGGAATTTGAGTCAAGAGAGGATGGTTAGTATGGTGTTAGTTCCAAAATGAAAATAAGATGAAATAAACACACTAATAGCATAACATCTCTGAGCCTAGACACTAGGGAGAGCTTAGTTAACAAAAATCAAATGACAAGCACAACTAAAAATCAAGGAATGAAAACACAAGAATTCATTTCACCTTCCTTGGATGCTCCAAATGCCTTTGTAATGGTGGCTTGATTGTCTTACATTTCAAGAGGTCTTCTTCAATGGAGTTTGGCTACCTTCATCTCCTCTTGGCACCTTTGGCTTGTGGCTTGGCTTAGCTTGGAATTAATTTGGCATTATAACACTAGTTTCTTGAAGCTTTTGGAACCAATCTTGCATTATAACTTTACATCAAGGAAGCTTAGAAAAGATGTTGTGAGGCCTCCTATTTATAGATTTTTTTGGATTTGGCTAGAATCAACTTGAACCATCCATCTCAAGATTGAGATGTGTGGTTGAAGATTAATTCAATTTTTTGAATTAAGTTTGTAATTATTCTCATCATGGCATTGGAAGAAGGGTAAATTAAGAGGCATGGAGGGCATCATGATAGGCATTGATGAGGCATGGTAGGCATTGATGAGGCATGGATGGCATGAATCTTGATATTTGTGGCATTTATGGCCTAAGGATGTCTTCTTAAGAAATGAGATCATTTAATGATGTAGATATTAAATATTCATTTCTAAAAAAAATTATTCAATAAGTTTCCATGGAATTTTTTATTAGGCCTTGATTTGGGTTAATTAGCTCTTAGGCATGATTCAGCACATTATGCATTAATTACCTAAATTGATCAGAATGCCTTATTATTGGTACTAAATTTGATTGGATTGGAATAAGAAGGTGAAACTAGATGAATTGGAACTATATTCCTATTTAGGATGTTACCAGTAAAAAATAATGAATGCATGAGTCTTTTGTAACATATTTGATAGGGAAGCACAATCCAGAGCACCCAAGTGCAAATTTGGCATTTTAACTCAAAATGAACTGATCAAAGTTAGATATCCCATAAATTGCATTACCCCATTTAGGGATACCCTGGCCAAAATCATCATTTGAATATGTCAATTTCACATCATTTATCATGTTTTAGTGTTTTTATAGGCCAAATTGTGCATTTTGGGTAGAAACTAGCCAAAACCCTGATTGGAGGTTATCAGTGACCAGTTTTAGGTGTCTACAATTTGACCCTATTTGGGAAGGCTTTGAAAGCTATAAGCACAATAATATCTTCTCAAAGAATTAAAAGGTATTTCATTCCTACAACTACAATGATGATATACTAATTGTATGATGCCCCCTCAAGGGAACGGTTGGCACAAGCAGGTTGGTAAACAGTCCCTCGAAAAGAAAGAAGCAAAATGAGGAGACCACAAAAAGGAAAGATAATGGGGTGAAAACACAATGACACTAAAAAAGTATTAAAAATCATTAATAATGCAAGTGGGATGGTGTACAATGGTTTGCCTAAATGTAGTTATAAGCATTGTACCCCGATAGTGGTAACATGGTATGAGAACACAATGACTTGCCCAAAGGTAGTTATAATCATTGAGAAGATGGAGCTGCCCCAGTTAGAATAGACAAACAAGATAATAACATTCCCATATATAGGAAAAAAAATTAAAATGGTGAACATAATGATTTGCCCAAAGGTGGATATAATCATTGAGAAATGCAAGTGGGACGGTGTGTAATGATTTTCCCATAGGCAGTTATAATCATTGGACCCTGATTATGGAAAACGTGATAAAATTGGTTGAGGATGATGATAAATGAACATAGAGGGTAATGATGAATTGGAACAACGTACTACTAGGGATATGCTCATCTAAACTAATAAAATTTAAAATTCTTTCATGGTTAATTACTCTATTTGGGATATGATTGGGAGTGGAATCATGATGTTGATGCTGAAGAGATTCTACCATTATTGAATAGATTTTTTGAAGCTGAGGTTTGTTGTATCATGTGATGGTAGGCTTCATGATAGAACACCATAAAGACTTAGCCAAAATATGCACAAGGATTGACTCCCACAATCTAATACTTAATAGAAAACAATGCACCAATGATAAAAACCATGATGACAATGTAAAAATATGAATAGGGATGGATTCAAGTGTAAGTGTGGGCAAGGAATCACATAATTAACACACATAAACTAAATCAAGGCAACATTTCTAAAAATAAATAAACAGGCAGACAAACAAACAAAAATAAGCAAAGATAAACAAACAAATAATGCAATAAAAATCCTACAAACATTTCCCCTAGAAAATAGGTGACAACTTAATAAATGAAATAAATTAGGAAATAGAAGAAAAGGAAGGGGGTGGCTGATCTGTCTCCATATGAACTAGGGAAGTGGGCGTTGCCTACATAGTTCCATGGATGTAATATCTAATAAAAAAAACTTCAAGCCAAATGTAGTTCTCCTAGGGAATGGGAAGAATGTGATAACTGATGAAAACAAACAGAATGGATGTGATAGAAAAAGAGGAATGGTCTTGAAAAATGGCAAGTGCATGAGACAAAAGTCCAAAAAGGATGGGGAAACTAAATGACAAGTGATTTTCTTGTAACTCAGTAAGGGTTCCCAGAATCCTTAAGGCAAAGAAGTGGTCAATGTTTTTGTTCTTTTCTAACAATTTTTTTAATGTTTTTGGAATTTTTTTGGAGTTTCTTAACTCAATTAAGAATGACAAGACACTAAATAGTTCAAACTCATAAAATGGTGAGAGCATGGCTTAAGGTACTCAAAAAATTGTGAGAGCATGGCTTAGGTGACTGAGCTGACCTCAACAAGTATTGAGCACTACTTACACAGTCCCAAAGTAGGACCTCAAGTAATTTTAGTTTTTCCCTTACAGTAGAGGAATTTGACTAGTGTGACAGCCAATTCAAACAAAATAGGCACAGTTGGTAAAAAGACATAGTATGACATAGGAAGTGGCAAGTTGGTATGTCAAGGCTTAGTATTGCCCCTAGTTTGCCCATAGGTGATTATAACTAGGACACAACGATATAGATTAATGATACTAATTTTCCCAAAGGTGGTTATAATTAGTAACAAGACTAGTGGTAAGAAAGAATAACAAATGAAGGATGCAACTGCCAAAACTTCTGTCACACTATCCCAAAATATGATCTCTATTTAAAGTTCTTGAATAAACTGATGAATTGATCAGATACATTGATGCTAAAACTATGTAATGAATGATAAAAACTAAGGTCAAATGGGCTAGGTTTTAGAAAACATTGGGTCGATAAGTCAAAAATGGAAAGTAGACATGGCAAAGAGGATGGATAAGAATGGTATGTGTATAAAGAAGAAAAGTGATAAAAAGGCATAACTAAAATGCTCCTTACAGATAATAAACCTTAGCATTCAAGCATAGGACTGATTGAGATGAATAATATTCATTCACTCTAGAAGTTCATCATCATCTGGTGTGGTAATCCTGTATGCTCTGGATTCATAATCTGCAGTGATGATGAAAGGCCCTATCTAGTTTGGTTTGAATTTCCCTTTATGTTTCTTCTCAGTTGTGGTATTCTTTTGGTTTTCTTTGAGAACAAGATCACCAAGTTCAAATTTTCTATACTTCACACACTTATTATAGTTTCCTTTGAGTCAATTTTGATATGCTTGAAGATTGTTGAGTGCAATTGTGTCTTTCTCATCAAGTAGATCTAGCTCTTACAGGTGAGCTACTTGATAGTTATGATCATCCAGGACATGCTTGAAAGAGATGCGTAGTGAAGGCAATTCAACCTCAATGGAAAGGATGGATTTAGTACCATAAATAAGTGAGTATGGGGTGGATCTTGTGAGGGTATGATGATTAGTATGGTATGCCCAAAGGGTAGGGAATATCTAGAGGTGTCAATCATGACAGACATCATTGACAATATTTTTGAGAATGTTGACAATGGTTTTGTTGGATGCCTCAGTCTGGCCATTACCTTGAGGGTAATATGCTATAGAAAAGTGTTGTGTGATGTTGTATTCAATACATAACTTATCTACATCTTTGTTCTTGAATGACCCTCCATTATCAAATATAATGTCAGAGGGGATATCATAGTGGCAAATGAGATTGTTGAAGATGAATTTGGAAATTTGCTTTCTAGTCACGTAAGTGAGGGGTATAGCTTCAACCCACTTAGTTAAATATTTGGTGGTGGTAAGGATATATTTATGGCCATCAGATGAAGTGGGGTTAATCTTCCCAATGAGGTCGAGTCCCCATGTAGAAAATGGCCATGGTGTCAACATCAATTTTAGAGTTTTTGTTGGGGCATGAATCAAATTAGCATGTTGTTAACATTTGTCACATTTCTTTACATATGCAGTGGCATTTGTTTCCATTGTGGGCCAATAACAACTAGTATGCAATATCTTTTTGGATGAGACTACCCTGATAGAATGGGCTCCACATACTCCTTCATGAACTTCTCTTAATGCTAATGTAGACTCTATCAAAGTTAAACAACGAAGTAGAGTTCCATCAAAACTATGACAATAAAGAGTAGATCCAAGTAAATTATAATGAGTGGAATGATGAATGAAGGCTTTGGTTTGTTTTTGAGATAGGTTAAGTGGCATAACTTGGTCATGAAGGTAGTTGTAAAGGTCTGAGTACCAGATAGAATTAGGACCAACAATATCACAAATCATGGCAATGATTAAAGCTTCATGAGCTGGTGCTGACAAATTCTCAATGACGAACTGATACTCTTTAGCTTTATCTATTTGTCAAATTAGAGAGATAATAGTAGTCATGGCATCTACAATTATATTACTAGCCCTCGGTATATGCTCAAACTAAAAGTTGGCAATTTGCTTTTTAAGAGTGTCAACCATGGCTTTATATGGACCCAGCTTGTCATCTTTGGTCTAAAAATGATCTATGACCTGAATGATGATTAACTAAGAATCACCATAAACTTGAAGATGAGATTTATTCTAATGCACTACTTGTCAAAGTCCTGCAACAAGTGCTTCATACTCAGCCATGTTATTTGTTTAAGGAAATTTGGTTCTAAATGATTTAGGGATTAGATCCCCCTATGGTGTAATAAACAATAGGCCTACCCCTAATCCATGCACAGTGAATGATCCATCAAAATATAGCTTCCAAGGTTGATCTTCAAGGGGTGTATCAATAATGGTCATGATGGATTCATCAAGAAATGGAAACTTGAGTGGTTGTGTGTCCATGAGAGGTGCTTCAGCAAGTTGATCTACAAGAACTTGTCCTTTGATTGCTTTTTGATTGACATACTCTATGTCAAACTCACTAAAATCATGATCCATTTAGCCATTCTACCTTGCAAAGCTATTTTAGATAGTAGATACTTGAGCAGATCTGCTTTTGAAATGACCATGGTTTTATTATTCAACATGTAATGATCTAGTTTCTAAGCTACAAAAACCATGGCTGGACAAGCTTTTTCAATAGGTGCATAATTATGTTCATATGTAACCAAGGTATGGCTTAGGTAGTAAACAACATGATCCTTTCCATTGTCATCATGTTGAGTCAAGAGTGCCCCCAGAGCATAATCAGTAGCTGATGGGTATAATAAGAATGGATTTCCTGACATAGGAGGTAATAAAATAGGTGGATTGACAAGATAATCTTTGAGTTGTTGAAAAGCTATTTAGTAGTGATCATCCCAATGAAATGCAACTCCTTTCTTTAAAAGGTGCATAAATGGATGGCACTTTTCTGCTAACTAAGAGATGAAGCATCAGATGGATTGGATCTTACCCTATAAACTATGAAGTTGCCTCAAAATGGTTGGTGGTGGTATCTCAGTTATAGCATGGACTTTAGTTAGATCAACTTCAATACCTCTACAAGACATGATGAAGCCCAGTAGTTTTCTTAAAGTTACACCAGACACACATTTATTTGGGTTTAGTTTGACTTTTTAGTCTTGTAGTCTTTTAAATATCTTACGTAGCACTGCTAGATGGTCAGCTTTGGTCTTGGAGTTTCCTAATATGTCATCGACATAGTCTTCAATAATATCATGCATCATATCATGGAATATGATAGTCATGGCTCTTTGATATGTAGATCCCACATTCTTAAGGTCAAATGGCATCACTTGATAACAAAATGTTCCCCATGGAGTGGTGAATGTTTTATGCTAATCTTCTAGTGTTGTTATGATTTTATTGTATCCTAAAAAGCCATCCATGAGTGAAAGCATTTCATAACCTACCATGGAGTTGAAAATCATGTCGATATTAAGTAAGGGAAAATCATCTTTAGGACAAGCTTTGTTTATGTCCCAAAAATTAGTACAAATTCTGATTCCTTTAGGATTTTTACTAATAGGTACAACATTAGAGATCCATTCAAAGTAGTCGATGGATTGGATAAATCTTGCTTCTAAGAGTTTTTCCAACTCTTTATTTACTAATACAACAATGCAAGGATGTATCTTATTTATCAGTTTGGCCTCAGGATTAACCACAAGTTGGTGCAGAACCAAGGTAGGGTCTAATCTTGGCATGTCAGAATAGGCCCATACAAATATATCTACAAATTCTTTCAATAGAGGTGTAAAGATATCACATTTATCCTCAGTGAGAGATGCTCCTAATTTTATCCATTTTAGGTCTAATGGAGTCTCGATATTTTTGTCCATTATATCTTTGATTAGAAGGGTCAAACTATCTTTTAGGATAGTAGGTAGTGACTTGAACTATTGGACTATGTCAAGGTCCTCTGTTAGGACTTGCTCTTCAACCTCTCCTAGGCATGATGAATCTGAGTCTCCTAATGGGAGATTTGGATATGTAATAAAAATAGTCAAAAATTCTTGGAGAATTTGATCAAATACTTATTGTTGCTCAAAACTAAACTTAGATCCACAAGTAAGTTCATCCTTGGTGGTCTCTTAGTCTAAATTTAAAGAAGAATGAACACCCCCATCTAATGGTGCCTAAAACAGGTTTTCACCACTAGATTGGCCTTTATCTTTACTTTTTCCTATGTCAGAAAGTGCCTTAAAGAGGGTTTCACTTTAGGACCTCAATGTTATTTTTTTTGGCTAAGGGTGTTCACTTGCTCTCCAAAATAGGCTACAAGATCCAGTGTGATTAAGAATCATGATTTTTGATCTTCCAACTGAACATTATCTCTAAGGCCTAAGAAATCACAAAATGCCTGATCAATCTAGAACTCATCAATTGGTAGACTAGATTCTTGTTGGTCCCAATCTATCAGTTGGGGATATTATAATGGTAATAGATTACAATGAATGGCTTGGGTAAGGATACAAATGGCATTGTTATCAAATGGTTTGGTTTCAACTGGGTTATCAAAGGTAAGGCTATGATTAGACTCTGTGTCACTATCAGTATCATCATCACTAGTCGTTGGTGATGGAGTTTGAATAAAATATGTGGGGTCACCCCTAGGTGTTTTAAATCTAAGTCCATAACATCTTTCATACTTAGTCATGGAAATCAGCTCGATGGTTCCTTGTTGATGTGGTCTGAGGCCTCTTTCTTCATAATTGTGATGCTCCATAATCCTATTGGGAATAGGATACTTGGAATTTTTATAACAATCAGCTTGGTCATTTTTGTATAACCATGATTCATTCCCTTCAAAAGGGTTAGGTTCTAGGCTAGATACTGGTACAAATGTGATAGGTCCCTTGCCTTTATTATTTCATTGTCAATGCATATGTGGAATGACTTTAGGTTGCCCAAAGGTTTTCATATTTTGAGGAAGATTGGTGATATGAAATATATCATGGGTCACATACTCTCCTAGTCTATTATCTAAAATTGTGAAATGATTGGAAGCTTCAGGAGGCAGCATGTGGGAAAGGGAATCTAAGGTATTAAGATCTATGCAATTATCTGATGAAAGATCAATAAATATAGCTTTTCCTTTATGTTGCTTGGAACTAGGATTCATACCATACTAATAATTATAGCTTTGAAATTTGGCCTCAAGATGCTTGTAGTGCTCATATGGGTGTAAATCTCCTAGAATACTCACCTCCATCCCTGAGTGGGAAAACTTGATACATTGATGCAGTGTTGATGGGACTACATGAATCTCATGTAACCAAGGCCTACCTAGAAGCATGTTGTATGATAAATCAAGATCCAATACATGACAAAGTTTATCATGGGTCAAAGGCCCAATGATAACTGAAAAACTAATGGTGCCCTGTGACTCTCTTTCTTAATTATGATAGGCTTTAATAGTTATTATTTCTAGCTAGAGATCTATCATCGTGTACCCAAAAATCTTGATGAGATTGAGGGATACTATGTTGAGGCTAGATCCATTGTTGATAAGGACATGTTTCACTTTATGCCATCTGATACAAACTTCTATGTATAATGGGTTATTATGGAGTGGGCTAAGGGAAGACATATTGCTTTGGTTGAATGTGACTTGTTGGGCTGAAGGTAGGTGTCCAACCAAAGCTTGAAATTTATCAGGGGATATGTCACTAGCAATAGTGGATTGGGTCAAAAACTCATCCAAGATGTTCTTATGGACTATTGACGTCTGTAGCAAATCTAAAATAGAAATTAGTGCTAGTGTCTTCTGTAATTGTTCCATAATATCAAACTTCTTATCTTGGTCAGTAGTGAATGGTTTATTTTGAGGCTGAATGGTTGGTTGGATGATAGGTAAAGTGGCATATGGTTGTGGGCCTAGGATATTAATCTTTGACCTCTGAGTTCTGATTACATAATCAGGATTAAATATTAGACCATTATTACTAACCAATGTTAGAAATGGTGTGGGACCAAATAAAACAAGTCTTGGTTGCTGGTGCACTTGCATGTGGTCACGTGGCAAAAACAAGTTGTTGCTATAAGATCCAAAAGTGGAAGTCCTATTTTATTGGTTTTCTTGTATGCACTCCCAGGTCAAATAAGGATTTTTCATGTGATTTGGCTGAATATTATTGTTTAGAAATGGTCTAGGCTGATTAGTACTTGGTTAAGGATTAATAGAGATGGTATTAACGCTACTCCCTGTAATATGACCTACAACCCTATTATAGTCATGTGAAACTTCATGGTAGGTTTGTTGGTTGTTACCATTATGACCTTGGTTTTATCTATTGTTTTGTTGTTGTGGATTCTATTGCTGATTTTGTTGATTCTATTGGTTTGGCCTTTGATTCTGATACTATTGATTTTGTAGTTACACTGGTCATTATTGTTGTTGTTGATTATTCTGTTGCTATTGATTGTTATGTCAGGGAAAGGGGTTTTGATAGATCCCAAGAGATTTATTGGAAGTGGAAGCACAATTATCTAGTTTGATCTCCCCATTCTCCAACATATTTTCAATTTAAATATTTGATTTGGATACATCTTCATAAATTATGCATGTTGACCTGATGATAGTCACAAAATTCATTTTCATGATACCAATTAGGGTAAGGAATGTCTTAAAAATAATTCTTTGGTATGGTCCAACTAATCAGATTAGTAGCAACAAGCTTATGAAATACAGACTCAATAGGTTCTCCTAGGTCACTAAAGACACGATGTGTAGGGATGATTCTTCTAAGAGGAGGGGTTTGCAATGGTAAAGGCTACTATATTTGTTGTGTAGGACTTGGCCATTACACTTATGGAATTAGTTGGAGAGGTTGTTGAGTAGGATTAAGCTAAAAAGGTGGTGCACATGATGAGATTCGATCACTCCATTTCCCACAACATTCCTATTTCAGTTGAATTGTTTGAGTCTTTCATGATTATTGACCTGTGCTAGTTATGATGCTTGCACTTGGATGGGATGTTGGTCATTTCCATCATTAGTACCTTGATTTTGATTAATTGAATTAAGATTGATGACCCATTTATTGATGAGTGCTCACTCGATCAACAAACCTTTATCAATTATCTCTTTGAATGTATGTGTACATTATAGTTCCAGATGATAGGCTATCTCACTATGCAAATTTTTAGTAAACACAACAGCTAATTGTTTATCTAGTAAACTATGGGTGAAATGGCTTGTAAGGGCCCTCCATCACTGTAAATAACTAACTCTCCCTAGTTTTTTGTTTTGCTTATGTTAGGTCCACTAATGAAATCTCATGCTCAAGATTATAGGAAAAGTGTTGCACAAATTTATCAGAAAGATCATCAAGTCTTTTACTAAATTCTTGGGCAACTTTAAAAACCACTCCAAATATTATCCATCTAAACTCCTTGGAAACAAAAAGAAAAGGTATATGTTACTATATGCTACTGGTTGACATGCGACAAAGAATTTGGCCAAATGGGCCTTAGGGTCATCTTTCCCTTTGTACTTATTAAATTTGGGTGGTTCATATCCTAGAGGAAATGGTATATACAAATACTCCATATTGAATGGATAGGAACATATGTCATCTATTTTGAACTTTTTAGTCTGCTTCCCTGCCTGAATGGCAATAATTGCATCTTTCATTTGTCGTAATTCTTGGCATAGAAAACCGGAAGGGATATTTTTTTAAGGGAGAATACTGGTTTGGATAGATGGTTGGGAGGTCACAAGTGGAACACTTTGACTAGGGTATGATGGAGACACCTATTTGGGTAGATTGTCTTGGTTGGGGAATGGACCAGGAATATGCATATGTGGATTGGGATGTAATTGACATTGCACATTTGGTTGTGCGATATTCTAGTTTAGGTTGGCAATGAAGGTTTAACTTGGAGGATTTTTTGTTTGGAATGAAGTGATATAAATACAATGTGCCTGTTGTGGTTGAAAAGGGACATGTTACCGACTAATTAAACCTTGCTATTGAGCAGGAACTTGTGGACCAAGACCCTGTCTCTAAATTTGTGGCATATTTTGAACCAATAGTTGTCTAGTAGGTACTTGAGAAATATGGGGACCTCCTTATTGCATTAATCCTTGTGAATAAGTGAAAGCATGTTGTAGATTCAGCATTTGTTGCTGACCAATATTTACATGTTGTTGGCTAGCCATTGTTTGGTTTTGGACTAGCATATTATTCTACAACTGAAGAGGTATGTTTGTCATTACTTGGTGAGGTGGAATATCAGTTTCCCTTGGTTGAGGTGGTAATATACTCATCCTCTTTTGTGTTGATACACTAGACTATTTATATTGTTTTGGAATACCACTTGATACTTGTTGAGGGGGAGTAGGATTCATCACATTTTGTCATTGAGGTGTAATATTAGCCATTGTTGGATTATCTAATCCTTTAGGTTGTACACTTGAGGAAGCAATTAGTTGAGGTTGGGGTATATAAACTCCTATTCTTTAGTATGATGATCTACTCATGGGATTAGCTATAGGCACATGTTGTTGGTTAGTTGTTTGTGCGTTAGTACCACTTTGATCAAGATTGGACGTTGTTTACACATTGTTTACTACATTTGGCTCACTATTTAGTGTAGAAGTTGAAGACACTTCTTCAATAACTGGCATATGTATCAAGTTATCTATTAAATCAATTTGTACAAATGGGTCAAAACTCAGATTCTCTTGTCTAGTTAATTCCATCAACACCCCTATTGAAGAAACTAAGTCAATGAGAGGCTTACTTACCATGTTCATCTGATTGAAATTGTGTGTTAAATTCAGGTAGGTTTGGTATGTTGTTTGCATTTGGTTAAAGTGATATTCCATGATGTTTTTTCCTGGATTGGATATATTGGGGTCTTGGTATGTTATTTGGACTAAATCCATAGGATTGCTAGAAGAAGCTTCTTGATCATAAATGATATTGTGGGGCACTCTTACTAGACTTGGTAGATTTTCATGGGGGAAGTCTACTGGAAACTTAGCCCCTACCTCTATGGCCCTAACCAAAATCTCATCTTTGTTCTCTAACAAATGTTTCTCAAACAAAAATGGATCATATGTGGAAATCAAATTGGTAGAGTATGATTATTGAAGAACTGGCTCATCCACCATGGGTATTGTAGCTAAGTATTACACGGTTTGTTCTTGGTCTTATTCTGTGTAAGGTGGTATGTTAAACAAATAGTCAGCCAATGGATCTTGGCTTTGTGCCCCTGATTGATTATTATAAGAGGGATAAAAATCCATCTCATAAGCTATGTTATCTACATAGGGGTCTTTCACCATTTTTTCCTGTGTAACTACATTACTAATCCCTAGATTGTACATGAGTCTACTACGAGTGTTGGAATACATGTTGGGATCCATAGTCAATGCTTGGTGATAAAAGGTCAAAGAGTTCTACAAGCTCTAAAAAGGAAACAATCTAAAATAAAGATTGCCTTCAACTTGGTCTAGATTTGTCAAAAGGTTTATGCAAAGATTCATGAGGAAACAAGCTAGCGTAAAGTATCTAACATTTCACTGTTCACACAAAGGAAAGTAAGTAAATGGACTAAAAAATCAAAATGCCAAACTCTAAGGTTGAAATGTTTCAAATCAGTCTAATCTAGGAAATTAAAAGTTGCTAGGTCTTTTGGCCAAATGCGACATCAAAAGCTAGGCTCAAACAAGGCAAGTTCTAGGACTTTTGGCCAAACGGTGTCAAAATATAGACTTTAAAAATAGATGAAAGTTTTAATCTAATAGATTTGAAACACTTCTAACAAACACTAGGCATTCAATTCTTGGACATGAACTTGATCAACTAGGTATAAGGTATGAAACAAAAGGCACTTTAACAATAGCTTATTTTCTCATAAATAATGGTATAAAACTTGGATCTTTTTGATAAACGATCTAGATAAATATGAACAGTATAACTGTGCTTTAGATAAAGGATCAAAAGTATACTTGGATCAGTCTGAATATGTAGGAACAAATTTGGAATTCTATGTAAGAGGGTCCATGAAACAAAGTTTTAAATTATTTGGGTAGCGAATGATGCTATACTACCCAAAAGGTGTGATAAAAAAGTTTGTTTCAAAGACTCTCTAATGCAAAGACATTTTTCCATAATTTTGACAACATAACACTACTTTTCTTGACTCAAAATGTTATGGTATAGACTTAAAGTGCAAGTGTTTAGAGCAAAATGGCTTAAGTCTATCAAGTGATGATTATGATTATGAGTCTAAAATGACCTTCAAATTGAAGTGGAAATTAAACCTAAGTTCCCTCAAGTCTAGTACAAATGGTGAATCCACTTAACACATCAACCCTATGAGCTTGTAAAGTTGTAATTTCAAATTTAAATTATAAGTGAAGGACTTAAACAACTTTGGTAAAGGTCTAGACTCAATTGGATAACATAACTACGCCAAAGTGGATGATATGACTCTCAATCTTTTGATGAACTTTGAACAAGGAAAACGGATGATCTCATGCAAGTAGTGTAAAGCCTCTTTGTTCAAAGGAAAATATGGACTATGTGTTGGGTTTGGATTATCTATTTTCCACCAAGTTTTGACTCCAAACAAGACTTTAAACTAGGACAAGATCAACTAATTAATCACCCTTATATCCTAAACTGACAAGGTTGCTTGGTATTGTTAGAATCCACCAATATACATCATTTCAAAGGATTTTAAGTGTTCATCCAAAAGTAAATGTGAATTATAGAGTATGGTTTTTACACCCCCCTTTCTCTCAAATGATAGTATTGTGACATGGACCTTGAGGCGCACCTTGCACCAAAAATACCTCTACGATAAGTGGGGATTTGTATAAATTTTAATAAGTTTTTGAATGATCTAGGTGAATCAATTGCATAATGACTTTCACGCCAAATAATGCAAAAGAAAAGCATGAATTTTAGGTATGTACCACTTAGCTTGTTGTAAAAAGGTCTAGTCCTTTTTGCAACCACTACATCTTGTTGTTCACTCAGTGTAGTGCGATGTCCAAAGTGCCACTACATCCTGTGTATAACTCTAAAAGATTCAAAAGAATTCAATGATATGAGATGAAACTACAGGTCAAAGCTTCCTTAAAAAAACTTATGGGAGATGATGAAGTCCCCCTTGCAAGCCAAGATGCATAACAATAAAGAAAGCATGAAAGTAGAAATACTTTAGGGTCATTTTCAAGGTCACCCAAACTTTGAAAATTTTTTTGGGAGTGCTTTATATGAATTTATTTCTAAGCCTTGGACTAGGCTACTTACAATAGGAATGGCACTTTTGATTCCAAGGGTTCCCTATAGGGAACAAATGGAAGAACATACATGCAACATGCTACGGCCCTAACCTATCGCATGTATGAGGATAGGAATATCCAATTTGTGGCTTACTTATCCCTCTTTTATGCTATTTCACATTTCTCTATGCATTCATTTGGTTAGTGGGTCAGCCTATGGAGTAACCATGGCCTAGATAGACTATATATAAGAGGTAGTGGGTAATTATTTAGCATCATATGGTGAATTCTACTCTTATTGAAGCTTGTGGAGGTTTCCCCCTCGAAGTGGCTTATCTATTATCATATATTTGGATATATTTTAGTCATATTTGGATCTACTTCTACTATTCTACTTTATTGTTAAAGTAATTTCATTACAAGTGGTATCAGAGTTGCAATTTGGGCAATCTTGTGGGCGAAACCCTATTTTTTAAAATTTGGATATATCTAAAAAAATGTTTAAAATTCTTTGAAATTTTTTTACTCGAGGTGAAAAATAATTAATTAAGCTTCCATTAAATTTCAGCTCATTTGGATTTGTTTTACAAAAGTTATCTCCATTTTAGGGTTTTTCATAAAATTGCTCTATAGTGCGCAATTCAAAGAATTTTTTGAGTTATTTACATTTTTAGAAATCTAATAAAAATTTGGCTATGGTATGTTCTTTGTATTTTTTTATTTGAGGCTGACATAAGTCCAAAATCGCTTGGTTAAAGTGGAGTCAAAAGTGCCAATCAGGGTCGACATCGTAAAGCCCTTTTATGGCAGGTTCACAAACTCGGGGCCAAGGAAAGGGTGCTGAAACTCTAGGTAAAACTCCTAACAAGGAAGAGATGGAGTTAGAAGGTGGATGTACTCAACCATTTTTACCAAAGTTCTCTAACATAGATCATAAAGTGAGCCAGCTTGAATACAGTGTGTAAGGCATTCAAAGTGAGGTGCAAGGCATACAATCTAATATGAAATCCATACAAGATAGTTTGGTAGATATCATAATGACTTTGAAAAATAATCAATCAAATCATCCAACTAACACTATTACACAACCCCACTAGGGTGGTTCTCCCAACCAATCTACTTCAAATCTAACTACAGTGCCACAAAGGAACCTATTACCAAAGGTGGATATGCACAAATTTGATGGAAAAGATCCACTCAATTGGATCAACCAAATGGAGAATTTTTTTGATCTACATCAGATCCTAGGTGGATAGAAGGTTACCATGGCATCCTTGTATCTTGAACCTGATCAATTCATTTGGTATTGATGGTTGTGTGCTCAAAATAAAAATATGACTCTCAATGTCACTTGGTCAATTTTTACAGAGGAGCTACAATTACACTATAGAAATAGTGTGACAGAGAATTACTTCAGCCAACTGGCAAAATTGTGACAGACTGGCTCTGTCAAGGATTATATTCATCATTTTTGTAACCTATCCTTACATGTGGAGATAATTTTTGAGGAGAACTTGAATGACCTATTTGTGGGTGGACTCAAGGACCACATTCAACATGAGGTACACATGTTTAATCCACTTAAGATTTCTAATTCTATTATCATGGCATGTAGAACTGAGGAAAAATTCATAGCTAACAAGAAGCAGCCATTCACTCACTTCAAAGATAGTAGCATGTAGACACCAATATTTCTTCCACCTACCAGATTGACCCCATAGAAAATTGAAGAAAAGCGTGCAAAAGGATTATGTTTTAGTTGTGACAGCAAGTGGAGCAAAGGACATAGATGTGCTGAGAAGAAGTTATTCTACATTGACGGATCAAATGAAGATGAAGAATAAGATGATCCCTCCAATGATGATGAGGAAGAGATAAAGGAGGTACCTAAAAATTCCCAACCTACAATCTCTTGTCATGCACTTACAGGTATTAGCACTCCACAAACTCTTAAGGTGGTGGGTTTCCTCAAAAAATAGAAGGTAACAGTGTTGATTGATTCAGGAAGCACACATAACTTCATCAACCATAAGTTGGCCACTTGATTGAATTGTTTCATCTACCCAACACTAGAATTTAAGGCCATGATTGCAGATGGTGGCACAATTAATTATTCAGGCAAATGCCATAGTATTAAGCTTGTTATGGGTGAGTACAATCTCGATTCTCCTATGTTTTTTATTCCCATGGGTAACACAGACATTTTTTTGGGAGTCCAATGGCTCACAACCATGGGTATCATTGAGATAAACTTCCAAGAACTATTCATGTGCTTTCATTTTAAAGGTAGGAAAATTGAACTATGTGGATTATAGGCAAAATCTTCACAATTGGTTAGTTCACATCAGATGACCAAGATACTAAAAAAGGGGGTAGAGGGAATTATTACATGATTATGTTCCATAAAATTTCTACCCACACAAGCATCTACACAACTTGATCTACAAATGACTCTTGATGACCATCCATCTATTTTTGGGGCCATGCCAAAAGGACTACCACCAAAAAGAGAACATGATCATGCCATTCAACTACTTCTAGGGAGTCAACCACCAAATATCAAACCATATAGATATCCATATGCACAAAAGAGTGAAATCAAAAAAATGGTCCATGAGATGCTGAAGGCAGGGATCATCAGGCATAGCCAAAGTGTATATTCATCACCAATGGTCATGGTGCGAAAGAAGGATGACACATGGAGGATGTGCCCAAATTATAGGGAACTCAACAAGTACACCATCAAAGATAAGTTTCCTATTCCTGTAATTGATGATTTACTTGATGATTTGCATGGTGATAATTATTTAACAAAATTATACCTTCGCTCAGGGTACCATCAAATTAGAATCAAGGATGAAGATGTTCATAAAACTACGTTTAGAATGCATGAGGGCAATTATGAGTTTTTGGTAATGCCCTTTGGTCTTATAAATGCACCATCTAATTTTTAGAGCTTGATGAACACTATTTTTAGGCCTTTTTTAAGGAAGTTTGTGTTGGTTTTCTTTGATGACATATTGATTTATAGTCAAACATGGGAAGCACATCTGTAACATGTGAAACAGGTGTTGATAGTTTTGGAGAAGCATCAGCTTTATGCAAAGCCATCCAAATGTGCTTTTGGAGTACAAGAGGTAGAGTACCTAGGTTACATTATTTACCATGAAGGTGTCAAAGTTGATCCCCAGAAGATCAAAGCTATGATGGAATGGCCCATGCCAAAAACTCTAAAAAACCTCAAAGGGTTCCTAGGACTAACAAGTTACTACCGAAGATTTGTGAACAGTTATGGCAGCATAGTGGCTCCACTCACTGCATTGCTAAAGAAGGATGACTTCCATTGGAATGATGCCATTACCAAATAATTTGAGAAACTAAAAGTAGCTATGTGTACCACTCCAATTTTGGCTACTCCAGACTTCTCAAAGACATTCACTGTTGAATGTGATGCTTCTAGATCTGGGTTGGGAGCAGTACTAATGTAGGAAGGAAGACCCATTGCATTCGAGAGTCATCAATTCAAAGGTAAGAATCTACAAAAACTTGTTTATGAGAAATAAATGATGGCTATTCTTCATGTAGTTAAACAATATAGGCCCTATCTGATGGGTAGACACTTTAAGGTGTAAACCGATCATGATAGTCTCAAATACTTTTTGGAGTAAAGATTATCATCTAAGGAACAACAAAAGTGGGTAACCAAAATGTTGGGTTATGATTTTGAAATAATCTATAAGAAAGGTAAAGATAATGTAGTAGTAGATACACTATCTAGATGAGATACATCCATAGAAGCATTACTTTGTGCAATATCCATATTGCAAGTAGATTGGGTGGATGAAGCTAGATTATAATGGGATCAAGACAAGGATACACAGGTTCTCATTCAAAATCTCCAGCAAGGTACTTTAGCCTCTAAAAAATTTTAATGGAAAGGTAATGTCCTACAGTATAAGGGTAGGTTATACTTGTGAAAAAATTTAGAGCTTAAGCATAAGATTCTTGCAGAGTTACATGCATCTCCAATTGGGGGACACTCAGGGTTCTTAAACACATATCATAGAATTAAGAAAGAATAATTTTTGGAAGGACTCAAGGGAGATGTAAAAAAGTTTGTGGTAGAATTCTTGATATGCCAACAAAATAAAGATGAGACAATTAAGACCCTAGGTCTGTTACAACCATTATCAATTCCTAGTCAAAGGTGGGAGGAGGTTTCCATGGATTTCATCACAGGGTTGCCTTGTTCTGAAGGTAAGAATGCTATCTTGGTCATTGTGGATAGGCTTACAAAATATGCCCATTTTTGTGCTCTCTCACACCCATTTTTATCAAGTACAGTAGCAGCTATTTTTTTGGACACAGTTCTAAAATTACATGGAACCCAAAAAATAATTGTAAGTGATCATGATCCTATTTTCACTAGTAACTTCTGGACTAAACTATTTTCCTATTTGGGTACTCAACTAGCTCATATATCATCTTATCACCCCCAATCTGATAGATAAATAGAAGTGGTTAAGAAATGTTTAGAGGGTTATCTCCATTGTTTTGTATCAGATAAACAGGAACATTGGGTTAAATGGCTACCACTTGCAGAATGGTGGTATAACACATATTTCCATACCTCTTCGAAAACATCTCCATTTCTATCACTATATGGTTACCATCCACCTTTCATCACTTATTCATTAAAGGTGCAAACCAAGGTTTGAAATGTGGAGGACCACATTCAACATCAACAAGAGGTTTTGGCTTATTTGAGAGAGAATTTGGCCTTGACACAAAATAGGATGAAGCAACAAGTAGATCAACACCATAATGAGCAAAATTTTGAGGTGGGTGATTGGGTATTTTTACGTTTACAACCTTATAAGTAGATGTTCTTGAAGCAACAAAAAAAGGACAACAAACTTTCTCCTAAGTATTATGGCCCTTATCAGGTTCTGCATAAAATTAGAAGTGTGGCTTATAAGATTGAGTTACCCCATTCATCTCACATACACCCGGTATTTCATGTTTCATGTTTGAAGAAGGTCATTGGACAAATAGTTTCAGCCCATACAAAACTCCCAAAACTAGATGAAGAAGGACGAGTCATTTTGGAACCAGATAAGATCCTCCAAACACGTACTAAGAGGTTGAGAACCAGAGAGACTATGGAATATCTGATCAAGTGGAAGAACCTGAGTAGTGAAGATGCAACTTGGGAAGGTGAAGATTTTCTACAATAACATCTAGAGTTTTTCAACATTGAGGACAACATTGGTTTGAAGGGGAAGGGCATGTTATGGCCCTAACCTATCACATGTATGAGGACATGAATAGCCTACTTGTGTCTTACTTATCCCTCTTTGATGTTATTTCACATTTCTCTATGCATTCATTTGGTTAGTAGGTCAGCCTATGGAGTAACCATGGCCTAGATATACTATATATAGGAGGTAGTGGGTAATTGATTAGCATCATATGGTGAATTCCATTTTTATTAAAGCTTGTGGAGGTTGCCCCCTTGAAGTGGCTTATCTATTATCATATAATTGGATATATTTTAGTCATATTTGGATCTACTTCTGCTATTCTACTTTATTGTTTAAACAATGCAAAAGAAAAGCATGAATTTTAGGTTTGTACCACTTATCTTGTTGCAAAAAGGTCTAGTCCTTTTTTCAACCACTACATCTTGTTGTTCACTCAGTGTAGTGTGATGTCCAAAGTGCCACTACATCCTATGTACAACTCAAAGAGTTAAAAGAAGTCAATGCCAAGAGATGAAACCCCAGGTCAAAGCTTCCCTAAAAAAACTTATGGGAGATGATGAAGTCCCCCTCGCAAGCTAAGATGCATAAAAATAAAGAAAGCATGAAAGTAGAAAGACTTTAGGGTCATTTTCAAGTTCACCCAAACTTTGACAAGTTTTTAGGGAGTGCTTTAGATGACTTTCTTTCTAAGCCTTGGACTAGGCTACTTGTAATAGGAATGGCACTTTTGATTCCAAGGGTTCCCTATAGGGAACAAATGGAAGAACATACATGCAACACCCCTCTTTTTTCCAAACAATATTAGATCAAATAACTATTTCAAACAAGAAACTTTTATAAATATGGGTTCATTTTTAAGCACCAAATTTGAAAGATTGAGTGGTGTTCATTTGACCCCTTGTTCTTAGTTATAACTTTGAAAACTAATGCTAAAAACACTTATTTAAGCACCTTAAATGTTACTTTAAGCACCAAAATAATTTTCTTAATTCATTTCAAATCATGCAAAAATATGTTATAAAACATGATTTATCAAACTTGAAATCCACTAGCTACCTGTCTACCCTTAAGGCATCACCCCAAAAGCAAATATGTTAGATTATAAACATTTTAAATGGATTTATATATATATAACTTGAAGCTATACTAATGTCAAATTCTTAAAATTTATGAGGAAACATGTAGTTTTAAAAAAAAATCATCCAAAATGGAGTTCGTATGATCCCAAACCAAGCATTTTAAAATAGCTCTTGGATTTGTGTTTTTAAGAAAACACAATGACCAACGTCGGTTATATACCACCAATGTTGGAAATATTCAACCAAGATCTAACCTATGTCGGTTCTACTAACTAACATCAGTTGATCCAAGTAACTGATGTCGGTATTTCTTGTCGATGTCGGTTACTGTGTAAACCCATGGAAAAATAAAGTTAGAAAACCAATTTACAAGAGTTTTAAAAGCTCAAATAAGTTTTTTAAGGTTGCAAAAGGATCTATTTTAGGTGTGAGATATGTCTTGTCCCACTGATCATACCATTATGTGATCTAGGAATTTCTCTCAAGAGAGGATGGTTAGTATGGTGTTAGTTCCAAAATGAAAACAAGATGAAATAAGCACACTAATAGCATAACATCTCTAGGCCTAGACACTAGGGAGAGCTTAGTTAATAAAAATCAAATGAAAAGCACAACTAAAAATTAAGGAATGAAAACACAAGAAGTCCTTTCACCTTCCTTAGATGCTCCAAATGCCTTTGTAATTGTGGCTTGCTCGGCTTGTGCTTCAAGAGGTCTTCTTCAATAGAGTGTGGCTACCTTCATCTCCTCTTGGCACCTTTGGCTTATGGCTTGTCTTAGCTTGGAATCAATTTTACATTATAACACTAGTTTCTTGAAACTTTTTGAACCAATCTTGCATTATAACTTTGCATCAAGGAAGCTTAGAAATGATGTTGTGAGGCCTCCTATTTATAGATTTTTGGATTTGGATAGAATCAACCAGAACCATCCATCTCAAGATTGAGATATGTGGTTGAGGATTAATTCAATTTTTGGAATTGAGTTTGTAATTGTCCTCATCATGGCATTGGAAGAAGGGTAAATTAAGAGGCATGGAGGGCATCATAGAAGGCATTGATGAGGCATGGAGGGCATGAATATTGATATTTATGGCATTTATGACCTAGGTATGTCTTTCCAAGAAATGAGGTAATTTGATGATGCATATATTCAATATTAATTTCCAAAACAAATTATTCAACAAGTTTCCATGGAATTTTTTATTAGGCCTTGATTTGGGTTAATTAGCTCTTAGGCATGATTAAGCACATTGTGCATAAATTACCCAAATTGATTAGAATGCCTTGTTATTGGTCCTAAATTTAAATAGAGTGGAATTATAAGGCAAAATAAGATGCATTGGAATTGTATTCCCATTTAGGATGTTACCAACAAAAAATAATGAAGGCACGAGTCTTGTATAGAAGATTTGATAGGGAAGCACAATCTAGAGCACCTAGGTCTAAATTTGGCATTTTAACTCAAAATGAATTGATCAAAGTTAGCTAGCCCATAAATTTCATTACCCCATTTAGGGATACTTTGGCCAAAATCAGCATTTGAATATGTTATTTTCACATCATTTAGCATGTTTTAGTGTTTTTAGGCAAAATTGTGCATTTTGGGTAAAAACTAGCCAAAAGCTTGATTGGAGGTTATCAACGGCCAATTTTAGGTGTCTACAGGTTGTATATATGAATGGATAAAAAATAGCATTCATGAGTTGTGTGAAGTTTATTGGGGTATCGGCTAAAATAAATGGCATTGCTAACCACTTGTAGATACCTTCTTTGGTTTTGAATGCATGTTTTCAAATTTTTTGTGGGTTAACTGATACTTGGTGGTAACCATAGTCAATAATAATATTTTTGAAGTATTGGGTACCTTGTATTTGATCTAAAATATCATATTTTTTATGGTGATCTTGTTAAGTGTGTAGTAATAAATGTAGAGTTTTCATGACCCATCCTTCTTAGCTACAAATATGGTTAGACTACCACGAGGGGAATAACTTCGATAAATCTTCCCTTGATCAATGATATTTTTAGTTTTGGACTTTAAATTCCATAATTATCTCAAACTCATATGTGATAGAGAAGACAATTGGGTAGTGTTGATCCCAGAGTGAGATCAAATTGATGTTTGAAGTATAAATTTGTAAGAATTAATTTTGGATCTTAAAATGCATCTTATTATTGCTTTGAATTTTTGAAGCTACTTTTAGTGAGAAACACACTCAGTATATTTTTCAATGAGTTTGATTATGCATAAGGTTTCTCTTTGATTTTGGCTAAACCATGAGTAGTAAAAATTACATGGCCTCAACATAGATATTTCTTTAGAACACTATGTATACACATATATTTTTCACTTACTAATGGTTTGTCTTATGGGATTAATCATCACATCAATCTCCTTAAATACACGTCCTAAGGATTGCATCAGGATTGGGATGGGCTGACTTATGGTACTTTGTGAGAGATTCCTCTATGATCATTTTTTATATCTACCTATATTCATTATCATGTCATATTTTCAATCTAGCCTCCATTTTTACTTGTTCCCCTTATTTTACTCCTTTTATTCATGTTTTTTTGTCATTTACCTATTACATTGGTCATGTTGAGGTAGTTCTAAGGTGTTCTATTTATTTTCCTATTGTATCAATAGAGCTAATATAGTGTTATCTTTGTTGTCACTTTTCCCTATTGTATTAGTTGGGTTGATATAATATTATCATTTTTGTCATGTTTATATACTATATCAATTGGGTTGATATAATTTTATTCTTGTAGATGTATTTTAAATTATATTGTTTGGGCTAACACAATACTATTTTTACCAAATTTCATTACTATTGTATTTATTAGGTTGATATCATCAATTTTTCAGATAGTTAATTTGTAGGGATTTGATCTATATTTATAGGGTTCAAAAATACCATTTTTAGAGAAATTCATCTTATATTATTTTCTTTCACACATAAATCGATCCTTAGTAATAAAAATATGAAGCTTACACTTGTGGAGGGCTATTTTTCACAAGATCTTTGAAGTTCTTAAGGATAAAATTTAAACAAACAAGGTACACCTAGTATTTTGATTCCTAAACTAAGGATATTTAGTTATTGTTATTTAAATATTTATTTTTACCTATAAAATCTCTCATTGAGTGCCACTTGATCCAAGGGGGAGATTGATGCACTGAAAAGTCAACCTAAGGTAGGTATCCCTATCCCTATATTATTTATTTATTTACTTTTGTGGATATACAAAAGTGTGTGTATGTCTTATATTGGTATGTTGTATTCCATTTTTATATTAGTATAAACTATTCAAAGTACATATTTATAAGTTTTGAATCATTTACACAACAATGACCATACAATTCCATTTACCATTCCATGAAACATATATTCACATAAGAGATCAATGCATAAGCAAAAAACTACACAAACATACAAGAGAATATAAGAGATATGTGGGAAACCCTCTTGGGGTATAAAAACCATTGAAACATGCACATGGAATACTATCATATAATGATAAGATTAAACATTTTGTGAATCGCCCACTTCACAAGGAGTTCCAACCCCTACCTAGTTGGGCACTCACCCAACTAGTCTTCTGGGAACTTGCAAGGAGGCTCCAAACCCATAGGAAACCAATAACCAACTCATATACCTTGAATATATTATAATATTAAACACATATTTATTACTCTTCAACTGATTATGAACTCCTTTGTTTTCACTCTTTCCTCTTAACTCTCACCTAAACAACCTATAGGGCTCACTCACTCAATATGCATCTTTTAGGCTCATTAGGTCCATTGACCTATGTATCTACCTACATAAAATTGGTTATATAATCATGAAAAATATTATTCACCCTCTAATTTTCCTAAATGACCTATCTCTACTTCTTTATTGATATCTTTCCTTCGCTTAAGTCCACTCACTCTCAACTAGTCCAAATAGGCTAATTAGGCCTTGCCTTTATACCACACACTTCATCTAACCCATCTTGGTTAGAAAATATCCTTAAAATAATTTCATCACACTTAAAATATTTTCATTACAAATTATATATGATAACCAAACACTCCATAGGTTAGTTATAACCTATAGAGGCTAAAACTCAAATAGGCCTAATAGAGACCTAATGGAATTAGCCTTTCTTCGAGGCACACGTTACCCTTGAACTCATTGGCCCATATTTAGATTTAAAAAACACTTTAAAAACTTCAAATATCACTTGAATATGTACCTAATAATATCTCATTAGGTCCTTACTACTTTGAACTACATTTCACACCTTGAACCTATCAATTAGATCTTCTTGCCTTTTAGGCCTTCTTACATAGAAAAGTTTGTCTCTTAGAAATGAAGCATAAAGCCACTATTATAAAACAAATAAATTAAAAAAATACATGAATATATCATTAATGACTTAAAAAACTTATCCATTCCCATTTGACACCTTCACTCAGGCTCTAATCATCCAAAATCATCTCTGTAGCAGGCTCACTTAGTTCTGGTCAAACATAGTCAAAGTACAGTCAAGTATCTTGTCTCTCCAAACTCTAATATGAACAAAAAATATCTCCAAATTAATTATAATTAACCTTTTTTACTTACTTAACATATTAAAACTCATTTTTTTCCTCAACTTAGGTCAAACAACTTCAAACTCACCACTCAAACTGCCTGTAGCCTCCAAAAGTACAGTCATGAACAACTTCTTATTTACACTCGAAAGGACACTTTCATGATAAATAATAAAAATTAATGGTTCATATTAGGTATTTAAATAATTATACATTAGTTACATATCTTTTCTTGGCATCAAACATTTTTATAATAGACCAATCTCTCAGAACACTCTCACACTGTGCACACACAGCTAGACAAGCCCTTTTGGATTTCATGGTTAAATAATTTAAACTATCTCTTCAGATCTCATAATTATTTTATTATATATTTAGGTCTCAAATAATAATAATATTTCCATTTTATGCATCAAATATTGTCAAATAAACTCAGACACATCACTTTCCCTAGCACACCTAGAACTGTCATACTGGATTAAAACAGAGTCATAATGAACATGACTCCTAACCCTTGTGAAAACACTTGATATTCCAATGAATTCATGTGGTCCTTAAAAATCCTAATATAAAATTTAATCATAAATTTATGGATATATAATAGCATATTATGAACATATAGATCATTCTATGAGACATACATGTTCACTGTCTTGACTTATACAGACTAATCAACTTGAGATCACTTTCTTGCTTATGTATGATCATAACCAATAATTACCAAACAAGGTAAAATGATTAATTTTTATTAAATAAATACCCAAAATCATTTGATCCATATGTAGTCACTTGCAACTCATCCCTAAATAGGTTCTCACTCAAGCCTAGTTTCCTTCACTATTTTCATTGTCTACAATTTAGCAATACGACAATTTTCATGATAAAAAAGATTGACATAGAGAACATATATTTAAAAAATAAATATATGTACCTTATTAATAATTATTGACCTTCAACCTCTAATTATTTTCATGCATTGACTCGATCAACCCTACATGTATCACCAAATTATTTAGAAACAAGCAGTTTCTTATACCTTTTTCTCACTATCCTAACACACCATTTCCACCTATAGGTTCTTGGAGGAGTATTTTAAAACATACAATCATAAAAATTTATAAAAAAAACCATTTTGGGCCATAACTATTCACATATTTTGAATCACTCCACTATGAGGGTTTGCCAGCACAAAAACCTCCTTACCTTTTAAACATTTGTTCATAAAGTTGAGGACTTTTTTTCTATACAAAATGATTATATAAGCTTATTATTACCCTTCCATAACTACTCCAAATTCCTCAAGTCACCATGAAAATCCTACACCTACCAATGAGCATCTTAACTTCCTTCTCGGGCTTGGAAACCTTTAGTTTGCATGCATAAGAGACCTTCCAACGTGATATCTTAATTTATATTTCTCATCAGGACCTAAAAATAGGTCCACACATTTTAATCACCTATTAAATATGTATTAAATTCTTACATGTGATATACCATCTTAATAATTCACTTTTACACTTCATTTGAACCTCACTAGGTGTCTTGACATACTAGGCTTTTAGCTACAAGTCACCTTAGGTCTGGAGTATGACCTTATTACAATTATATATGCTCTCAACACCTCATCCACATATCAAATTCAAATATTCCATGCATCTTAAGCTACCATCAAAATTCACACATGTCACATGCTTCTTACCTCAATAAGCTACCAAGCTTCTTCCTTCTTGCAACAAAATATACATTTCATGCTCAAAGCCTTCTTGTCACTTCATGATATCATCCTTCATCAATGACATCAACACTTTGTCATTACCTTTGACATCAATTATAATACTTTCTCCAACAATATCCCCCTTTTTCATTGATGGCAACCTCTTTTTCTCCTTCTCCCCTTTTGACATTAATGACAAAGTGCACTAAATAGCAACAAAGATCCCCTATCAGCATGCATACATTAAAATATACTTTAGGTGCTCAAGATACTAACCTAGCTTTCATGCACATGGATGATCAATTGCTTCCCCTTTTACATACACATTTTGATCATCTTCTTCATGTACCAAACCTATAGCTTCTTGTTCTTTTATTGTGTAGCTTGTCTTTGGATTCTCACTCACTCTTGTTTGCCTAATCCTTGGACCTGTTAACTTACAAATCTCACAAGCTCCCTTTTCTCATACATGAAGATTCAATATATTTTCAAAATTATGACTTGGTTTGATCAAGTCATCATATCAACTTTTTGTGACTTTCCTCTTGAGTTCACATCTGTATCAAACTTCTCCATATCTCTATCATGATTGGAACATCTCACATATGCTCCCCCTTTGTTCAATCATGATTCTTTTCAATATTCTCAAGACATCTGAGTTAGTTCCCCCTAACTCCATACTCCATCTGGATCACTTTTTATGAAACCATAAATCAACTTATTTACAATAGATATAAGACTCATTTTCTTACCTTATAAAATATCCACATTCCTCAATTAGACTCCTCAAGTCATTAGATATTGACACATTTCATGGTGTGTTCAATAGGTTACCTTATATAACTAGGTTTGCATACAAATCCATATACTTTTCATATCATCAAATAGCTTCTCTTTTATTTTCACAATCCATCATGGCTCAAACCATTATAAGACACCTTCTTGGCTATCATACAATCAAAATAGGTCTGTGAAACCTCATTCATTTTGACAATCTTATGATACTCTTTTGACTCCTTCATGATATGAAAACAACATATAAATTGATCATTTATGACCTAAAGTTTATCTCCATGCACAAAGGATACCAAAGTTTCTCATAAAAATCTTCAAACACTATCTATACGTAGTCAATACCCAATTGTGAAACACACAGACCTTCAATCACATTCAGACCTCTAAATATCTTCATGGCATTTTCAACAAGTCAACTTATCCTCTTATGACCCTATGAGGTCACCATAACATCAAATAACCAAATAAAATCAAGATACATCCTTAATGAAAACTTCTGCAGACTTCTCGTCGAGATCATAAGAAATTTGTGATGCTACAAGACACATGATTAATTTTAGAACATCTAAGATCACTTACAAGGCATAAAAACAAGCCATATCACTTATTGAAACATCACAAGACCTTGATCAACCATCACTCACTTCCTTGCATGATAAATTCCTCTATGAATCTTAGATAGAGACACTTTTACTTATGTAGATTTTTGAACAATGTGAAACTAAGAGACCCCCAATCCTCCACTTCTTATTTGAACCTCTTGATCCTCTTCTTGATTTTAAAATCTCTATACTTGGTATCCTCTTTGGATTTAACATATTATTTCTTCTCTTCTATCTAATAAAAATCATAGACCTTTTACATACCTTTTTGAGTATCTACTTTTCACTTCAAAGCATCATCATTAGAAGTTGTTAAGATATGCTCTTTGCAGGAATCTTGCTCAATTACAGTAGTTTTTTTTTATGCATAGGTACCTCAAGAATATATTATTCCTTAACCATGGAATGTAATCCATTCTCACTCTTATACTCAATCGTTATTGTCTTAGGTCTCCAAACCTAAGTTTGGCCCTTCTCATACCTTCAAGGGACTTCATGACCTTTAACATACCTTGAGATCTCTTTACTCCACAAGATTTAGCAGTATGACCATATTAATGACAATATTAAAAAATAAAATTAATCATACCTTTTGACTAATGTGAACTGGGACGTTTATTTGACTAAATGGTTCTCCTTCCATAGTTCAATTCATTATTGAGTGTTTTTTCACACTTACTTGCTTTATGACCATACTTATTGCTTGAAAAATAGTAACCATTAAATGAGTTAGCATACCTTAAATAATTTTTTTGTCTCATTTACCTTCTTATGTTTCTCATGTACTTCTTATTGCTTTATGTTTTTGGACTATTAACTTTTTCAACTTCTTGAGTCTTGCTCAATTTGATTGTGAGATCTTCCAAAACTATCTTGAGTTATTTGGACTCTTCTTCTCTTGAATTTAAGCTTATATTTGCAATAAATAAATGATCCTTAAGATCCTTGATTATATTCTCATCCCTTATATCATCTTTATTCATGTCATTCTTTAGATTGAAAATCTATTCTTCAAGAGCTTTAATCATCAACTTCAACTCCTGATTCTCTTTCCTTAGTTGCCTTGCCATTTTGTGTTTCTAGGATCACCTTCAAGATGTTAAGATTCATCTAAAGGAACTTATATAATACCAATTATTATAAGTATCTACTAAGGGTAGGGGGTGAATAATTTTCACAACAATGACCATCCAATTCCATTTTCCATTCCATGAAACATACATTCACATAAGAGATCAATGCATAAGAAAATAACTACACAAGCATACAAGAGAACATAAGAGATATGTTGGAAAAAATATTGGGGGATAAAACCCACTAAACCATGAACATGTAATAATATCTTATAATGACAAGATTCAACATTTAGTGAAGCACCCACTTCACAAGGAGCTCTAACCCCTACCTAGTTGAGCACCCACCTAACTAGTCCTCTATAAGTTCCAACTTGCAAGGAGGCTCGAACCCCCTAGGAAAATAAGTACCAAATAAGATACCTTGAATATATAATTATTTTTAACACTTTTTTCTTGATATTCAACTGATGATTACCTCCTTTGTTTTCACTCTTTCCTCTTCACTCTCACACAAATAGCCTCTAGGGCTCACTCACTCAATATGCCTCTTCTAGGCTCATTAGGTCCATTGACCTATGTATCTACCTATATAAACTTGGTTATATATGCATGAAATATATTATTAACCATCTGATGGTCCTCAATGACCTATCTTTTCTCCTTTATTGATCTCTTTCCTTTGCTTAGGTCCACTCACTCTCAACTAGTCTAAATAGGCCAATTAGGCCTTGCCTTTATACCACACACTTCATCTAACCCATATTGGTCAGATAATATAATTAAAATAATTGTATCACACTTAAAATATATAAATAAACATGTTACATATGAGAAACAAACACTCCATAGGTCGATTATAACCTATATAGGCTAAAATTCAGTTAGGCCTAATAGAGACCTAATGGAATCAGCCCTTCTTCAAGGCACACACTACCCTTGAACTCCTTGGCCCATATTCATCTTCAAAAAACTTTAAAAAAAATTAAAATAACACTTTAATATGTCCCTCCTAATCTCTCATTGGGTCCTTACTACTTGGAACTCCATTTCACACCTTGAACGTATGAATTAGGTCTTCTCGCCTTTTAGGCCTTCTTACATAGAAAAGTCCATCGCTTAGAAATGAAGCATAAAGTCACTTTTATAAAACAAATCACTTAAAAAAACACATTAATATATAATTAATTACTTCATAAACTTATCCATTTCCATTAGACACCTTCACTCAAGCTCTAATCATCCAAATTCATCTTTATAGCAAGCTCACTCAATTCTGGTCAAACATAGTCAAAGTACAGTCAAGCATCTTGTCTCTCCAAACTTGAATATGAACACAAAATAAATCCAAATTCCTTATAATTTATTTTTTTAATTAACTTAAATCTTCAAACTCATTTTTTTCCTCAACTTATGTCAAACAACTTCAAACTCACTTCTTCAAACTGACCACTCAGACTACCTATAGCCTCCAAAAGTATAGTCATGAATAAATTGTTATTTGTACTTAAAATGACACTTTAATTATAAATAATCCACATAATTGGTTACTATGAGGTCTCTATATCATTCTCCATCAGTTATATCTCTTACCTTGGCATCAAACATTGGTCTAACAAACCACTGTCACACTATGCATACATAACTAGATAAGCCCTTTTGGATTTCATGGTTTAATCACTTAACTTGTCTCTTCATCACCCAAATTCTTGTATGTTCCATTTATATCTAAAAACATAATAATATGTTCATTTTATGCATCAAATCTTGTCAAATAAACTCAAACACATCACTTTCCCTAGCACACCTAGAACTGTCATATTAGCTCAAAACATAGTCATGATGAACATGAATCTTAAAACTTCTGTGAACACTTCCTTTATATTCAAATGAATTAATTTTATCCTTAAAAATCCTAATATAAAATTTAATCACAAAATAATGGATATATTATATCATATTAGGAACATATAGATCATTTTATAAGACATACACCTTCACTATCTTGACTTATACAGACTGACCAACTTGAGAGCACTTTCTTGCTTATGTATGAGAATCACCAAGATTTACCAACCAAGGAAACATGATTAATATGTATTAAATAAATACCCAAAATCATTTTATCCATCCCTAGTCACCTGTAACTCATCCCTAAATAGGTTCTCACTCAAGCCTAGTTTTCTTCATTGTATTCACTATCTACATTCTAGCAATAAGACAATTTCCATGATAAAAAATATTAACACAAAAAACATATATTTCCAAACTAACTCCATGTAATTGAGTAAAAGTTATTTACCTTCAACCTCCAATTATTTTCATGTGTTGACTTAGTCAACCCTACCTGTATCACCAAATTCTTTAGAAACAAGTAGTTTCTTGTACCTTTTTCTCACTATCCTAACACACCATTACCACCTAGAGGTGCCTAGAGGAATAATATACAACATTAAATCATCAAAATTGATCAAACAATCCATTCTAGGCTAAAACCATTCACATCTTTCCAATTGCTCCACTATGAGGGTTTGCAAGCACAAGAAGCTCCTTACCTTCTTAATGTTTGTTCATAAAGATGAGGAATTGGTTTCTTTGCTAAATTATTTTAGAATATTATTAGGACCCTTACCAAACTACTCCAAATTTATAAATTCACCATGTAAAGTATACACATGCCAATGAACATCTCAACTTCCTTCTCAAGCTTGGAAACCTTCATTTTGCATGCATATGAGACCTTCCAACATGATATCTTGCTTTCTCTTTCTCCTCTGGACCTAAAAATTGGTCCACACATTTTAATAACCTATTAAAACCTTATTAAATTATTACATTTTCTTTACCATCTTGACAACTCACCTTGACACTTATTTTGAACCTCACTAGGTATCTTGATATACTAGGCCTTCAGCTACTAGCCATCTTAGGTCTGGAGTATGACATTATTACCATTGTATATTCTCTCAACACCTCATCCACATATAAAATTAACTTATTCCATGATTCTCAAGCTACCATCTAAGTTCACATAGGTCACATGCTTCTTGCCTCAACAAGCTACCAAGCTTGTTCCTTCTTACACTAGAATAGACATTCCATGCTCAAAGCCTTCTTGTCACTTCATGGTATCATCCTTCATCAATTACATCACCAATTTTTCATTACCTTTTACATAAATTAAAACACTTTAGCCAACATAAACTTTTCGGTATCTGTTATCTTTGTATGCCTTAGTACTTTGCTTGTACCTCTCAGTTACAATCCCTAGTTTAGTTTAGATACCTCTTGGTTACAATAATTATATTAGATGCCTTTTGGTTACCACCTAATGGAATTTATCTCTCTTTATATTATCATTTTCATATCTTATATATATGTAATCCCTTATTTTTTAGTTACATTCATAAATTTCTTAATTATATCCTTATTACAAATAATTATTGCTTACGGCCTACCCACTTTGCAGTGCAACATCTTGTATGCATATTAGATTTAGTGTGGTCTTCACCATCTTCATATATTAGAGAACATTTATATTTTTAACCATATTCACCCAATATACATTATATTTAACCTAATATAAATCTTACCCCACTATTGTGTTGGGTCATTTTATTTTTTTTATTTTCATAGCTTTTTAGCATTATAGATTTTTCAAACATGTTTTATTTGCAAAATCTATTTTTTCATAGCTTCTTATATCTCCCTATTTTTCAAACATTCTTTTTTTTTCAAAATTTATTTCCATTTAGGATCCCTAAATGCTATGTTTTATCCCTACAATGTAATTTTTCAACACCAACAATCAAGGCAAATCTGACCAATACTTTGATGGTTTCTAAGGATTCAATACAAGTAATCATAATGGTATGTCCATGATTGAAATTAGTAATAATTATTAAAATCCTTTTTCTTATCCTTTTATTATATTTCAATAACATCTTTATAATGATTGTGTTATGGATATTACCAAGAATAAACATATTAATCCTGACCTAATGTCAACATAATATTTAGGGCTAATATGATTATGAAGGTGTTGTAAAAGACTATCATGAGTACATGCCTCAAATGCAAGTGTTTCTTCAAAAACATCTCAAAACTTATTAAAAAATTCCAAAAATAAATCCATGCTCTTATGGTTTCCTCTTTTCTTGGAATTCTTTTCAAGCATAGCTTCTATATAAGACATGGGGAAAGTTAGTTTATGACTTCCTCATATATTTATTCATCCACCATACCTAACATAATAACAAACATGGTTAGCTATACCTTTAGTGTCCAAACTAAAAACACTAACACAAACACCAATGTTAATTCCACATCTAGTGTTACCCAAATTTCTCACTCTAGTCAACATGTAACTTAAGCATTTCAAACCAATCAAAATGCACCAAATAAAACTGAAGTGATCATAAAAGTTTTGAATCAAATGGATCATATTTAATTATTTATTCCAACCAATTTATTTAAATTCAAAATTAAATTTTTAAAATGACCAACAAACCTAAAAATTTTCAATGGGGAGAGCCAAAACAATGTCACCATCCCACCCCCATTAATGATCGTATTGGGAATCTCATCTTAAAACTTCCTATTCATAAAAAAGTTATCAAACATCTTTAAAATGAACCCTTAGTGCCTCACATTATAATAATATACATTGGAGAAATAAATCCCATGATTTCCTCTAATGGATCTATTAATGTTGTTTTGCATCTTAAGGCCTTTGTAAATAGTTACAAGGATTAGCTCAAACTTATCCCTTATGTAGCTACCAAACTACTTTCCAAAATACTAATGGGTGATGCTTTAGAATGGTATTGTTGCATCTCATTATGCTCAATGCAATAATTTTAAATAGATATTAGACTAACTTATTTAGCCAACTGATAAGTGTGATCAGGAATATTTTATTTGTTTGTTTTAATTCTATTTCTAATTCAACATATATGATGATAGGGGCATGCGTAGATGTACACATATATAATTTTTGTATTTATTTTTACTGACAGTTCATTTAATATGTTTACTTGTATTTAATTTAGTTATCTCTTTATTTACATGACTCAGACCAACTACCTCTAATATGATGAGGTGGATGCAAGATATCATGTCCCCATGACAAATTCAATGGGGGAGAGTATCGTAGGGGAGAGGGTGGTATATGATTGTAGATACAGATAGAGAGAACGAAATCCAAAACAGTCACACACTCACTATGATTGTTATTTGATGTCTTATTTTCCTAGCATGTCCTATTTAGTCATATCCATGCATGATTATTTTGGTGATGATTTTGTATCCTTATGACTATGTGAGTTTCTTGTTGAGTGTATTAAGTTATGATAATAATAAGATTTCTCACATTAAGTACTAGAATCATTAAATTGTGCATAATAGTGTTTTCTTGGTATAGAGGATTGATTGTTATATTTTTAAATTCTGATGTTTGAACATGTGTTTGTAAGAATAATAAAAATAAAAGAAAAAATAAAAACCCTTGTTAGACTCTTGGCCCCAAGGGGGATGTTAGACCCTTAAGACATAAGAGCATGCATTTAAAAGTTAAAATGTTTTATGAAAATATTTTCATGGGAACTAAGGGCATGTTAATACATATCTTTTGGAATGATTAAAATACTATTAGTTTTGAAAAAATAAAATAAATAATTAGGGTTGGAATTTATGGTATTTTGATTGAGAAACATTATTTTTTGGAAAATAAGGGAGATGAGTTGGAGGTTGTTGGATGGCAAACCCTGTGCATTTTTCCTTAGGCAGAGAAATAAAAATGTTTAGCTTGGTTGTGGCATGTTCGATAAAAATGGTAGACTACCAGTTAGGTAGAAGGTCATAATAAATTAATGGTGGTTAATAGGGGACTAGAGAATAAAATAATGAATTTTTTTATCTCAAACATAGAATTTGCCAAACTAAAGAAGGGAAGAATGTGGTTTTGAAGGGGATTCCTAGCCTTAGTCTTCTGTTGCAGGCAAGTATTATATTTTTTTAATTTTGGGTTTGTGTTTAAATAAGAGGAATGTATTTTTTATTTCTATTTAATTTTATATCTTTTTGATAAAATAGATAGCAAACCCTTTGATGTGAATATCTAGAACATAGACTAATGGTTAGGGATTTTCTTTGGTGTTTCCATTAACGAATCTTATCAATATTTATTGGGTTTCACCTCTATGGTAAAATCATGACTAAAAGATCTTAGGATTTCATTTGAGTGAGCTATTGTAACCACTTATTTTCTATAAAATCCTCTTTTTCTATTTATTGTCCATATTTTTGTTTGAAAACCCACATTATGGGCTTGGGGTAAGGGTTCTCCTTTACCCACAAGGCCATAATGGAGACCATGTCAATCCTTATTAATCCTTTCAAATATAGTTCTGTGTAAGGATTTTATGAGAGTGCCAAATCGTAATTTATTTTATTTATCTATGCATATAGTGGCATTACCAAGCACTTCATAGAAGTGATTTCAGGTATATTTTTAGACTTGTAGGTGGTGGTAACATCCACCTATAAGCCTAAAAATGGTTATCATTTTGCCTTTAAATATTTATGTGAACTTCTAGCTTTATTTTTATGGACCTAAAATTTAGAAACGCTTGTTAATACCAAGTTATTATATGTAAAATGAAGATTTACCTATTATGTTTGAATTCATTAATAATAGTACATGTTTTTAAAAAAATGAGTATGAGTAGTATTGCCCAAAGGTTGTATTTGGTTATAGCATCACGTTTTAGTGCCTTTTATTTGGTTGTTATTTATTCACCATTACACCAATGTAACCTAGATAATTTATTGTTAAGAAAAGGCATCTAGATGAGTTTCAGATATAAGTGTATTTGGTTCATTTTCTTCTATCCCCCAACTACATGATGACCCATATAGTTAGTTTTCCTTTATTTATATAATCATATATATAACTTCTTGGTTACCTTTTTGATGTAGTGGTTTAACAACTATAGTAGGAATTTGGTAAATAAAACCAGTCTTAATAATTATTAGTTGCTAGTAAATTATCTTGATAGTTTAATTTTAAAAAGAATCATCTAACTAGAGTATATAGATGGATAATACCTGGTTGCTTAATTTGATAAAGGAAAGGTCCTAAAATTTTAATTGCATGAGTAAATGTTAGGGTATAGGTGGAAATATAATAGCAAATTTGACTTTTAGTTAATTGAATCTCACATTATCATTTGATTAGTTGAAGGGATTGAGACATTTATAGTTCTCAATAAAGAGTTATAGTATTCTTGGGAATTCTTTCCGGAAGTCATATATAGTTAGAAGGTTCTGAATGATAACTAGTAAGAAACATTTGAATAAGGGTAACTTAGGAATGGTTTGATATTAGAATGAGTACTAATAGAACATTATTGTTAAGTATTTAACTACAAGTATTTTGACATGTTAATATTAATCCATTTATGTGGGATGGTATTAAAATACTTAGGATGCATATTTCTTTTATGAGCTTGTAGGACTTAGCAATTGTAGCTATTTATCCTATTGGCCAATTCGGATCATGAAAAGAGTAAAAAATGGAATTTGTTTTATTAATCTTGTTTGATGTCATCATTTTTTATATTTTAAAGATTGAAACCTAAATTATGTGTGCCTATACTTATATGTTATAAATCTGCCACTTGGTGTACATTGTGAACATCACTATAGTTATGGCCTTAAACATATTATAAGGTTATTTAATGTTTTTATGTATGATTATGTTAAAATTAATATGAATATATATGTTACAAGGTTATTAAACTATTTTTTGATCATTTTTACCTTCCATGATTAAAATTTATAATGTTGAAATTTGGTACAAACCTGCTTGAAATGTATTGTAGTTGTTTACATTGCTTCAAATGTGTTCTTATGCCTGAATGCTTTTGTAAGGAATATTTATGAGTCATTTTATACAATAAAGGATAATGAGCAGTGAAGGGTGGCCTTTGCATAATGGTACAAATTATTGGTTATCATATAGGATGACATATGCAGTAGAGAGTATGGGTGTGTGTGTATTTGACTTAGCAAACGTATGATAGTTATAATGAAAAAATTGGCCAAAGTAATGTTATAATTGTATATATTATCTATCCACATGTACCTTTTAGATTGCATTCATGTGCGATGCCATATTGATAAAGGACGTATCCATGGTCGATATGACTATTACATGGGAATGGGAATGTACAACACATTATTTTGGATCAATTATTAATGTTTGCATAATTATTATCATCCCTCTTGTGAAGTGAAGGGCCACTCCCATTGGGGTTAATTATGAGGGATCATCAACCTATGCTTAGATGAAAAGTGCCCAAATGATTCTCTCTCACCCCATAATAGCTAGATCTAGTTTACTTCAATGACATACTCATGGCTATTGGTTGTAGTGATGTACTATTAAATGCATTATGTAATTTGTTCAATTACATTAAATAAAATGAGGCTATAAATTTTATAATCATTTTTTACATTGATTCATAATAGTGGTTGCATAAATTACTTGTATATTATATTATTCTTGTTTGTAGTTGGATACTACTTGAGCTGTATTTGAAATATGCATTGTATATACCTCCATATGAGTGATTATTGTTACTTAAAATAGTGTTATGCATGATAAATTATAATGTAAATAAATTTTTTAATTATACCTATAGACTTGTAGTTGTGTGAATGACTATCACAATAGACCACACTATTAAGTGCAATTATTAATGTTTTTAGTAATCTAATGTCAGAATTTTTTTTTATAGAGTGGTTTTAAGGTTATCCCTGAGGGGTTATAAAAATTACAATAAACTCAATATTATCTCTATCACTAACTTATAAGTCTTAGTTAATGCAAAATTTTGAGAACCCAAATATGAAGACCCATTTATTATTATGATGCAATCGTAATTAAGGGAATCAATGAAGAGATGCCTTAGACCACATAAACCTCAGAATATCATAGTGGAATAATGCAATAAAATGCAATACTAATTAAACTCAGACATATATTATATTTCAAGAATAATAAATTTTATCTTGCACACACAATAATGATAACACAATAGTCTCGAATAATATGCATTACAAAATTAAATCTTTAGATCTCTACTTGTTAATTCATAGTCTTTACAAGTATAAATATCTATTAGAATACTCACTATAATATAAATCCTTAAGATTTTTTACCAATTGTATCAAACCTATGGGCATGTTATATAGTCATAAAACCTAACTATTTACAATGATGCTCTTAACAATCCACTACAAGCATTAAATATTTGTAACACATCATTGTGTGCCACAAACATTAAATGTTTATTACAATTCCACTGCATCTTAATACATCACAACATAATGTATCATAGATAATTTAATCATAAATTAAAATTAAATGTAACCATAAAAACCTTCCATGACTCAATGAATTAAATTCAAATGGTTTATAACTGCAATAACTTTTTACCCATAACACATCATAAGACATATGTACCTAGAATAACTTTGCGTGCAAGACAAGTAATGTAGAAATAAAAACCATGAAACCCTAGGTCAAGGAAACACTTTGCATCCATAATACACATAAAATAATCCTTGTGTAATGATCATCATATTCAAACATAATATTTCTTAATTTTGCCCACTATAATTCGCAAGACTTCAACTTTCAATTCTCTTTGTGAATCTTCTAAGTTGGTGCTCAAGCAAAAAATAGACATTAAAAACATAATTACACAAATATTTTAAAGAAAATGAAACCTATAACCAAAAATACATGCATTATCAAATATTTACAAAACTAAAAATAATAAACATCTGCACACAAAGGATATGCAAAACATTAAAAAAATATGCATAAATTAGGGCTGCATAAAACTGTAAAGTTCTTATTTTTTTACTAAGTGTTTTTAGTTGATGTAGGATTACAATTGAACCTAAATTATCCTAATTCAAAATGTATTGGGTAATTTTATTATTTACAAACAAGTGTATAATGACCCAACCCATGACTTCATTTAACGTTGGAAATCCCTTGTTAACAAATTTGAGAATAACATGTCTAAAGCAAACCTCTTCAAACTCTTTACAACTACTTTATAACCAAAATTACAAGACAAAGTTAATTTTTTATCTCCTAAGGCATTATAATAAGCCTTAAATCAATCTAAAAGATAGGATCATCTCATGAGACAAGTTAAGATTCCTCAACCCAAACAAAACACATGAATTTTTATGAGACATAATATAAACAAGTACACTATTGATGATGGTGTAATTGATACTTATGATCATAGGTTTGACTCTAAATGAACCATACATGTAATCATTCTTAGTGGATCTCCCAACCCATTATAATAATACCTTTTCATCCTCCTCATCATTACAACAATATGTATTAACCTCCATAAAAATTTAACTTTTCTCACCCTAAAAATCAACAAAACTCAAATCTAGCTGCAAATGTCATAGACAAAATGGTTAACCCTAATTCCTTAATTCATGATGAAATATTTATTAACATGAATAGAATGAAGTGTATTATATATCATATCAATTCTTACTAAATTACTCAAAACTAGATCAAAACACCTCCCAAAAGCTACAAAAGTTTTCAAGCCTATCCTTTTGGATAAATTTTAGTTTTTAACCCCTCAAAACTATCAGAATATGAAAACCCAAAAAAAATGGTATTAACTAGGTCGATATAGTTCATTATGTTCTTAATGTTTCAATTGTATTGGCCATGTTTATTTTAAAAAATCTAAAACTATATCAGTCAGGGAAACACAACCATTGATTCTTTTCTTGTGTTAGTTGGGTTGATCTAGTCATGATTTTTGACCGCTACAAGTATATCAATTGAGTTGATACACAACTATCTCATTCGAGTTGATATAGTCATATTTTATTATTATAATTGTATCATATAGGAAAATACCATCAAAACAAATTCAAAAATAACAAAATTTAGGTTTATATCCTTCCACGGTCAAACCCAATGTCATTCAAACCTATATTTCTTAGTTACAATCATATCCAACACATCTATGCCTTTAGGGATGAGATCTCATTGAAAAAGTCTTCAATCGTCCTTGTGGGATTCCTTTCTTCCATTTTCTATAAACATGTCCCATACATCATAATCACTTAATGAAAACTCTATTTGACATGAGCATTCATCAACTACCACCTATGCGATAAGAATCTACCTTACCTAGTTATGAGGAAAGTATAATGCAACAATACAAATATTTATCAATTCCAGTTAATAAAATAATGGGTCAAGACTTGTCCCTTAAATTTACAAACCAATTTATGATTCTCAATGAGATCCTTCTTCATGAAAATGATCCTCTTCATTTGATTATCCTCTACATTGGTGATGTCTAAGTTAATATAACCATTTTTTTATGAAGGTTTTAGTACTTGTGTGGCTTCTTTAGACTTTATTAAATCCCTTGTATATTCTATAATAACCTTAAGACCACTAATATCACGTGCCAAGGATGTGACTGAAGATAAATATCTCTCATGGGATGTATTTGGATTCCTATCATGGTGCCTCCTACAATGATTAGAGTGAATTTTATAATCTTCAAATTTATCCTTTCCCATAACATATTTATTTGCTACTCTTGGACTCATCGCATGAGGGCCATGGATTTTTTTCATGCCAATGTGTTAATTTTCCCTATTTTGGAACTATCTAAAAAATAAAGATGACACTAATATTTAAAATTATAATAAATTTCAAAAACATGGTGTCATTAATAACCCTCCACTAAAAATCCCACAAGTATTCTTTTTCATGAATATCAATGTTTTAATTATCATTTTGATTTGGTTAGAGGTTATAGAGGTCACCCCAAGCTTGTGGGGAATATCTCACCCAGCTTTTTTGATTTTAATGATGATGAACATGATGATATCAACCTAAAATAAAAAACTTTTGACCATCCTCCTAGTATCATATCTCAAGTGACTCCCACCTTGTGACCCCATTCTTGTAAAATGGAAATGGATGAAATACGCGTAGTTGTAATTATCCCAAACAAACCTATCACTCATACATCTACTATGATGATGGTTATATTTTAGATGATCCTTTTTTTTCGGTTAAGTGCAAGAGAAACATGTATAAATCCTACTTTACCAGTCATCCCTTCAATGATCACATGAAAAAGCATATTTCAACTCTAGTATTAACATTATTTGTCTTGTTTATTCAAATATATATGATGTTTCATTTCCTTTCAATCTTCCTAGTGGCATATTTAATGATCTTAATATTGATTATATTCCTTTTGTTAGGTCCCCTTGTTATGCAAACTATCATTCCTCCAAAGATGTGAGCTCAAACACCATGCTTGCCAACATCAAATCTTTTGATGCCTAATTTAATACATTATCATGCAACATAATATTACACATTTCATAGTGCCCATGGGAATTTAGTCTAGAATTCTAGAGAGTATAAGATATATTTAGATCATCATAAGTTATAAATCCAAACCCGTCTAATGGACAGTTAACCACCATGTTCATCTTTCCCACCAAGGCCTTTTTTGGACTATCATGAGACCACTTCTCATTCTCTGATGGATTCTCAAAATCTTCTATAATATTTAGATAAGCTTCATCATGAGTGACCACCTTCATCTGCATATATAGATAGGTGGTCTCCAAAGATAATTCTTGCATATGTCCCTAATAAAGGGGATCATTATTGTCTTCAGAATGAGTGTTTTGATCTCTCCACATATACGTTTATATCATATCAACAACATATCCATAATTTTCAAAAATATGGGTACCAAATTCCTCTATGACCATCACATCATGTTCATAAGATGGACTAAAGACTTCCCTTATAGCAAGAACATCTTATTTGGTCAAAATATTTTCCTCCATGTGTACCTTATTCATAGTTACAGGATTAACATCCCAATTTTATCACACCTAATTTCTCTATTGGGGATATTCGTAATGTTTTTATTGTATGGATATTTGAGAGAGTAGAAGAGACCATCATTAGGGAAAATCATCAGTTGTAACATGAGATTTATGATTTTTTTTATAATACATGTAGTGATATTTTAAGACACATATGAAGGGTTTGATATTTATTATACCTTTCATCTCATATTTTATCATGTTTTGGATATTATTTAATTATATTCAGCAATTAATTATTTCTCACTCTTTACTTTTCATGTATCATGTTATTTACTTTTCTTTTACTTCTTAATATGTTATCACCCTCTTGGGTTTATTTATCCATTATGTCCTTCATGACTCTCTGGTATATTTCATTTTTATAGCCTTTCCCTCTTGGGTTCACTTGACTAATGCATATTTTTGTAATTCTCTGATAACTTCATTTGACAGTCTTGTAAAAAATAAATATAGTCACAAGTACTTAAAATCTTAATTCTTGACACATCCTAAACAACATGACTTTCACATAAATTCATGACTCTTATTCATCATTCCTCTAAGACACTTATTTGTATGTAGGGTTGACCCTTTGTTTTCCATTACTACTGCACAGAGCTCATAATGGCAAATGCTCAAGTTGTCTAAAATAACCTTCAAAATGTCTCCAACAAAGGACAATTATCCTTGATCCTTTTTTATAATTTTGTGCTAGGTAAACATAATTTCTCTACACTCTTGTCCACTTAAGCTAGCCATGTCCCATGCCTAATAATGGATAGTTTTTGAATTTAAAATTAAACTTTTGGGTCTTCCTGCATGTTTTGTATGGTCAGTTAAAGGAAAATGTCTAAAGGTTTTCCTATAAATACACATCAAAGTTCATTCATTTTCATCACTTTTAGTTCACTTCTATCAATATTACATACTATTATACATTGATTAAATTTATGTTATTCTTCCTAAATTCAAGATAATTCACAAGAAGAAATCATAAGCCAAGTCAAGAGCATACCAAAGCAAGTAAAGAGCCATCATTTTCAAGTATCAAATACATTTTATAGTTGCATACATATTGTCAAATAAAGATAATTTCACATTCATTTTAGGTGGAAAAATCACATGGGCTTGATTTCCCTTCTTTGAGTATTGGATATGTAGGTAGTTATCAATCATCAAGGGAGTGATTGAGATCAGATCAACCCATTACACTCCATTACGTTTTATATGTTTTGAAGCTATCAAAATGACCTTAGGGTTTCAAATATTATAGAATCAAAATATAAAATTATGTGTGACATAATCTAGATCACAATATCTCATATTGCTCATCAAACATAGGCACATGTAATGAATTTATCAATTTTATGTCATAGTCAACAAGGACAAGTGCATATTCAATGAGATTGAGTGTAATGTGATAATATCCACTTACATCAGTCACATCAAGTGCTTCTATCTTTGATCAATCATTTTCAAAAAAAACTTTTTGTCTTTTCTTGACAGCCACCTACCACAGTCAAATGAGATAAGTCCACAGTTAATGGACTTGAATGGCATGTGCTACAATCCACTTGTGGTGGACCTATCTAGATTTTGTTTCAATTTTTTAATTAATTTTAAGTAGTCAATAGTCACTTCTATCATTGGTTTCCACTTTTACATAGATTAATCAATATAAATATGTGTGCAAGCTAAGTATATTTCTTCTTAGTGTTTTCTAAAAATAGCAATTTTCAATATTCAATATTTGTCAAAATCATAATTTTTAAATATTGCTTATCTTTAGCATTATAATAATATCTATTTTTACACCTATATATAATAAAAATATATTTTATTATTTTATCAAAAATAAGGTAAAACATATTGTGAATCTGAACATTAGTTTTTGAGTATTTGCTTTTCTAATTTAGTATTCAAATTTCTTTTTTTTTTTCTTTTGCTTTCCTAGAAATTGTGTTCTAAAAGTTTTTAAACTCACAGGAGTTGTCATTATGGGCAAAGTGGTCTTAAATTTTACCTGAGTTGTGGTGTCAATAATATTACCCCAATACTATAGCCTTATATAACACTATTAATGGATTTTAGTTTCCACATACCTCATGGTATATCAAAAACACCTAGCATTTATTTTCAGCCATAGGAAGCCTTTGGTCATTTGTTCTTGTAGTGCACTAGTAAGTGGTTATCCCTAGAAAGTTACTCTCAACATAACCTAGAGATAGGAGAGTATGGATATGGGAACAATGGAATCCTTCATAATGTGTTCATTATTTATGAGTAATATTAGTATATTTGAAAGCCTAAAAATCACATGCACCCCTGAATAGTTACACCCTTAATCCTTTCTTTCAAATCACAATAATAATGAATACACTTTTTCACATTTTTTAAATTTAGCATTATAGGTTGTCTTACTTGCCAAGTTTTTATTCATTATATAAATTCATTAATCAAATGCAAACATCATACAATGGATAAAATATAGAATATACAATCTTAATCATTCTTTAATTCATATTTTTAAAATATACAATATGAGATATTGCATGTCACTACTAAGCACCAAAGGGCATGTATGACTCATTTCATTCCTTCTACTCCAATTATTCAGCCAAGACTAATATTATATTTTACTATTCACACCATCAACACTTGATGAGGGCATATATCTCATCTACCACGACATAAATAAGGTGGTAAACATGTTCCTCTTCAACCCCCTCCACCTCCCACAAGGTAGGTCTATAAATCTAAAGGGTGTGATATCATGGACTACCTATATAATACTCATGATAAGATTTCAATGTTAAAATTGATCCAAATAATGCCAATGTATAAATATGTCCTTTATGAATCATCACGCAACATGATTTTACCTAGCAGTGTTAACCACCTTATGTTGCTTTTATTATTAACACTTTATGATGGACGGAGGAAAGTATTTATTTCAAAAATAAATACTTACCTCCCATGCACTTCATAGATCAACACCTACCATTATATATCTAGGTTTTTGTACACAATAAAAAGATTAAAAGGATTCTTATTGATAATAGATTAGGATTAAATGATTTATATATCTCTTTATTAAATCTATTGGGTATACGAACACAAGATATTATTTATTCAAATATGAATATTCAAAGATTTGATAATATTTTGTAAAAATTACTCAGCCAAACTACATTACACATAATTATGGGAGCTTGCATGATCACCATTATTTGTTAGGTCATGCCTAATGACCTCAATTATAATATTATTTTGGGAATACCATGGATACATGAAATGAATGTAATATCTATACTCTACTTTCAAGTTTGAATTTTAGTCACCAAGAATACATATATGCATGAGCTTTAGATTAAGAACTAATTAAGTTGTATGCACTAAATCAATATAAGGATGATTACATTCCTCATACACAATCCCATGCATAAAAATTAAAACTAATCACACCACCAAACTCTTATCCTACTTAAATGGCATCATCATCAAAAAAGTATAGTCAATATGGATTTAGGCTTAAATAATAACAAATAATGGCATATACGAGACAAGGATTGGGAACAATACATATGGCATTGTTAGCCCCATTCAAGCAGTTCACCTCAAATGGGGTAAGTACTTAGTTATTTTGAAGAACCAAGGAAATCAATGAAAGAAATTTCTATGACAACTACTATTTATACATATTTATTTAAATCAAAACCTGAGCCAACACAAAAAATTCATCATACATCTACATTAAAATTGGTCTATCTTGAAATGATTGATGATAAATTTGCTCTTAATATTTAGAAATTAAAAAAAATTAAAATGAGGATTCCCCTCTTAGAATACCTTGGGAAATATAAGTACCTTCCTTAGTCTATCATAAGTACATTTTTACTCCTTCAACAAACAACCAAACATACTTTGGAGATGTTGATGACACTAACGAACAAATTGGAGTTGATGGTCTAGATACCATTCTTATACCACCATATATGAAATTTAAAAAAACTTTACTTAATGAACTAATAGTATAATATCATTATAAAACAAATAGAGATCCATGACCCATACTTATTATGACCCTCTTAAACAAGGATGAAGATACAACTCTTTAGCAAGTTCTACATGATTATATATAATTATTCACATGGTCTTACAAATATGTGCTTATATTTGATCCTACAATTGTAATGCATAATTTAGTGTTATACCTTGATTTCAATCTAGTCAAATAAAAAATCAAAAAGATGCCTCCAAAATTAGTTTTGGTAGACAAACATGAAATCAAAAGTCTTCTATATACAATTTTTATTCTAGTTGTTGATTATCTAAGTGGGTCTCTAACATGGTACTAATTACAAAGCCTAATGGATACACTCAATGTTGTATAGACTATCATTATTTAAACAATGCATGCCCCAAATATGACTTTCATTTACTAAACATTGACATGATCATCAAATCCTCCACTATTTATGAAATGTTATCATTTATGTATGGTTTTAAGATTAACCTTATAGACCAAGGAAAAACATCATTTATCACACCATGTGGGCATTTTTTTATGTTGTCATACTAATCAAATTAAAGAATGTAGGACATACTTACCAAAGAGATATGACACACATTTTCCATGATATACACAAGATTGTTTAAGATTACATGGATGACTTACTTGCAAAATCAAAACATAGATATAATCATGTTTTAGATTTATGGAAAATATTTGAGATATTACATAAATTCATTGTGCACCTAACTTAAAAGAAGTGTATGTTCATAATTACACAAAGAATGTTACTCAAATATATCATATCCCAAAGAGGTAATGAATTAGATTCCAAAAAGATGAAAACTATCATCGATGTGTCTCCCCTAATAAGACTAAATAAATTATGGTCCCTTCAAGGATATATTCAAGTAATATGATGGTTTGTTGCTCAGTTGTCTAATAAAACACAATATTTCACATGCCTATTGAAGAAAGATACAAATTTGAATGGAATGCAAGTTGTCAACATAATTATGATGTGGTTAAAGAGTATTTACTTAATCCACCTATCCTCATTCCACCAATACTAGATAAACCTTTTCTACTATACATATTAGTTCTAGAGCATGCCATGGGAGTTTTACTCATACAAAATGATGATGATCATAGAGAGTGCACCATTATTATATTATTCATACATTAGTCAATTATGAGAAAAGTTACAATACAATGGAAAATTTATGTTTAGTTTTTGTGTTCACATCACAAAAATTATGACATTATATTCTTGATAGTGAAACACAAGTTATCACAAAGGTAGACACAGTCAAGTTTCTCATGTCAAAATCACATTTATCAGGATGCATCACCAAATGGGTAATGTTACTCATGGGGTTCGATTTAAAATTTGTATCTCATAAATTAGTAAAAAGGAAAATTATCATAGATCATCTAGTAACATCTCCATTATTAGATACATCATTAATTAATGATGATTTCCATGATGCTTTACTACATATCACATTGATAATGATACATGGATGTACTTTGATGTATCAAAGTGTGTCATTGGTATAGAATCAAAAGTAGTCTTAATTACTCCTCAAGGTCAACCATTTCCATTTGCTTTTTGATTGAGATTTTCATGTACAAATAATATAGAAGAATATAAGGCTCTAGTATTGGGTTTATCTACTACCCGAACACTATGAATAAAATATTTCAAAGCATATGGAGATTCTCAACTAATGGTTAATCAGATATTAGATATTTATCAAACTAAATAATAAAATTTAATCCCATATAAATAAATGGTACAATGATTAAATATGCACTTTGACACATTTTAAATATAAAACATACCCAACAAGGATAATAGGCATGTCAATACAATGGCTAGTGCACTTTCAATGATCCCTATTGAAATTAATGATGAGCAAGTGATTTTTTAATACTTATCATCTAATAAATCCATTAGTCACTATATTAGCTTTATATTCTTTATAATCCATGGTAGTCACTCGCAACACAATAAATTTAAAAGGGTATAGTGATATATAGGTTTTCTTATATTAATATGTTATCCTAGAAAATGTTACACAATGGTAAACATAAATTACAATGTAAAGTAATTTTTTATGATCTAATTTTAGGATCCTTATTTAAAATATAATTTTATGGACAACTACTTTGATTTTTAAGCCATGAAGAAGATAAAATATCCATACTGGAATTACACGATAGTGAATGTGGTGGTCACTTTAGTGGAAAATCTATGTCTCAAAAAAAATTATGACAAATTTAATATTAGCCTAAAATGGAGCATGAATGTCATGAACATGCAAAAAAAAATTCATAATGTCAAAAGCATAGCAAACTAAATGATGGTCTATCATATGAATTGCAACCTATAATTTCACCTTGGTCATTTTCCTCTTGGGGATTTAATTTAATTAAAAAGATAAATATAAAATCATCACATGGTCACAAGTTCATAATTATTCCCATATAATATTTTAAAAAATTAATTGAGGCCATACCTTTACAGTCTACTATGGGAGAGGATATTTGTCACATCTTAATGACACAAAATTTCACAATTTGGACTACCATCAAAATTTCACATCTTAATGACAGGTTACCAGAAAAGTAGGTACATGAGCTTACCCTATGGCTACACTCAAAGGGAAACCTATGAATAACCCTATGAACATCATGCCCTTAACCCAATATTATACATAAATTCAATATCAAAAATTCAAAAAAAAATATATTGCAAATATAAAAAAATAAAAACAAATCAAATATTTAAAAAATTAAAAAACATTCAAAATATTTTCAAAAATAAAAAATTAGGACCTGAGCATGATATGAAATCCTAGTTAAATATTTTCATATGTTATTTATCCCATATTTTGGTAAATAACATATTCTTTTCTATACACACATGTATTTCATGAGGTACATGATTATGATGCAAGGCATACATTATATATGCATTCTTAGATGTTGGATTACCCTTCTACCTAATGGTCATGACTATGTTAGGGGCATATTATTCTACAGGTTACATTATCACAAGTTATATCTATCTATAACCTCAAATTAAATATTGAGTTACATATCTTACAAGTGTCATGTTAAAACACTTGTATTTTACACTATGCTACATGGATATGTTACTTTGATATAAAATGGCATTGATACATATGGAAGGTGTAGTTCTAAGAATTTGAATAGAGCCATAAGGGTTTGCCAAGGGGGTGTAAAATATATTAATCAAACACCTACTAGGCTCAAGGACACTATGGGCTACTAGATATCTATATAGGCTATTTGGTTTGTCAGCTTACACCAAGCTATAGATAGACTTGTAAACTAGGTTAGGGTTAACATGATTGAGTGTACAAAGGACACAAATATCTCTAATGGGTCTAACCATAGTAAACAAAGTAGCTGATGGAAATAAATAATGCATAAAGAATTAGAAACCAAGCTATCTAAATAAGTAAGCACCACCAAACAAGGAAAATGATTCAGAAACATGCATCTCTAGGAAGTGAAAGATGTTTTTGAAATGAAATACATTTCCAAGGGGAGGGAGAGAGTGCATAAACTTTAAAAAATCTATGCTAATGCTTGTTTAAAAATGAAGCTAACCCTAGCATAAAAATATTAAACCCTAGAAAACATACTACACTAAGCTAACTAAATGGTTTCATCTTACAAGCAAGGCACCCTCAAATCAAGCTAAAACTAATAATGCAGATGTTTTACCAACTAGGAGTCAAAGTTTGATTTAGCTATGGAGAAATATTGGGCTACAGTGGAGAGCCTTGTCTAAATCAATGCCCAAAAACAAGGAGAAGGTGAAGTAGGAGCATGCAAGAGTATGAGATCCCAAGCTAAGTACACAAATTAGGTGCAATGCCAATTGTATAAGCTAGGAGTAAGCCACAAAGAATTAGGAACAATTAGAAGTAGCAATGGAATCATCAAATTAGTATGAAATAATGTAGATGAACTTCTATCACAATGGATGCCTCAACTAATAAGAATGAATCAAAAGAGATTCAAGGAGAGAGAGTTAGCAAAAGGTCAAAAATAGGAGGAATGACGAATGATTTACACTCATATAGGGCACAAAAAGGTGTGGATGGACCAAAAAAGAATTGTTTATGACCTTTTAGTAAAAATACAAAACCCAAAAACATGCCAAAATAGCTCTCTACCCAAGCACAACCTAGGCTATAGGTTTTTGGCTAAAATGTATAATGTAGGCTATGATTTTTTGGCCAAAATGTATAGTATAAGCCCTTGTTTTTGGGCTAAAACATATGGCCTAGGATACCATGGAATTTTAGTGTCCCTTTGGGTGTAGTTGGTGAGCCTGAGAGTGAGTATAAAGTCCTAAAGAGTGTAAGGAAGGATCGAAGGGGGCACAATCGACTAGGGAAGTGTCTAGGCATGTGCATAGCCTAAAATTGGATTGATGAGGTTGGTAGTTTACACGTGAGCTTATATATAATCATCAGGAGGATCAGGGCCATAATGTGGTTTTCAGGTGGATTTTTCCCCCATAATCAATATTTTAATAAAAAATATCCCTACAATAATTTGCACGATGCTTCAAACAATGAGTCCAAAGGTTGATAACTTGAACTCAAAAAGTCCTTATTAGGAAAGCTAATAGTTGATTCCCACTAATTCATATGTTCTCTAAATGAACATGTGGCATCACAATTTGACTAGGATACATCAAAAACAAATTTTTAAAATGAGTCTCTTTTAAAACTAAATGAGGAATGTAGACACCTAAAATTGGCCACCAATGGCCTTCGACCAAACTTCAGATTGATTCCTACCAACCTTTGTAAATTAAGCCTAGGAATTACTAAATTTCCTAAATTTACTTTTGAATCATTCATTAAAGGTCAGAATATTGTTGAGACATCCCTAATTGAGGTATCCTATTGTAAGCAACAATAACCTCTCACAGAAAAACTTAAAGATTATGAGCATAATCTTAGAATGCTCATCAAGGAAAGTAGAACAAAGATGGAGCAGGTAACATCAAGCATTTGTGTTGCTGCAGCTAACCTCGGTAAAAGAGAAAATGAATAAACCATATCCTTGGAGGGTCCAAGTAAGAGGACAAGGAAAAATTTGAGGAAGAAAGCCTTGCAAGCTGCTGCTACTTCGGCTGCTAAATCCATTTCGGATACTGCTACGATAGGGAAGGAGGTTGTTAAGATGATCGTGGATTTGCAATAGAAGACTAGGGTCTTCTTTGCTGGTTTTGTTTCTGTTCTGGTGTTTTTGATGGTTGTTGCAACTGGTTTTTTTTTTGGTCCTATTTATTGGTTCTTGGTCAAAAACTTTATTTGAGGTTCTAGGTCCTTGTAAAACCTGGGTACTTTTATTGAACTATGTTTGTGGTTTCAAGTCCCTGTAAAACTTGATTTTGATGCTGCTCTTTAGTAGGTTTCAAGAATGCTTTTCCTGGTGGTTGTTAATATTTTATCCTTTTTATTACTGTTAAAGGGTTTCGGGGTCCCTTCAAAACCTATTTTTACCATAATCTAAAACAATAACCTCTCACAGATTCATCCCTAATCATCATGCGCCATCACAACATATAATTTGGCCTATGAACATATTAAGTGGGGCAAATGGATAAAAAATCAAATATTAAAAATATAAAATGGCTAATCTTAATTAATTAATAGGATAAACCAAATTAAAATCCTATTTGAATTATCCATATGTAATTAATGAATTACTAAAAAAGGAAATTCAAAAATATGAAATATCCTAGCTTTTTATAATTACCTTTTGTGAGTTGTCAAGCCTTTGAAAATATCTCACACATGCCTATTCATTGAAAATCATTAATTATTGACACCTTTTAACTCTATTGAGTTTAATTAACTCACTTAGGTTAGGTTTGAACCCATTTCATGTTTAAACTATACTTTAACTCACTTTGAGGTGGGGTTAGTTCCCAAGCCTATAAATACAAGCCATTGCCTATTAAAAAGAGAGCTTGGAAATTGTAGAGTTATAATGTAAGTTTTGTATCATGATTTATATCAATAGTATTATAGTTCCAAAATATTGAGCCAATCCCCGTCAATCAATCACAATCCATATCAATCCATAATTGTGCCAAGGAGAGAAGGAGCAAATAAAACTCCATTGCCAAGGACTCTTTGAGCACAAATCAAGCAAGCAACACAATGAATCATTTGGAGATTTTAAGGAAGGTAAGGGATTATTGTTATTTTAATTTTTTGTTGGGTTTTCAATTTTATTTTTTAATTAAGCTCCCCCTAAGATCTAGGCTTAGAGATGTTAGCATGTTAGTGTGTTCTTTTCATTGTTTTATGGACTAACACTTGATGTAACCTCCTCTCTATTGTCAAATTTCTATGATCATAAATGACACACCTAGTGGGACATATAAGCATCTCACGTACTAAAGAGACCAAGATAAAACTCCTAACTTTTCAAATGAATGCTTGAATATATTCAATATTTGAGTTTTAGCTTTGCTTTTCCCATATTCTTATTTTTTGTGCTAAATCAAATTTACACAAAGATTGATATTAGTTTGGTATAACTGGCATTAGTTATGCCTAACCATCATTGGTTCTACCTAATCAACATCAATTTTGGCTAACCATCATCGATCAAGTGTAGGGTAGGACATGACTTAAAAACTAGGATTTTAAATCTTCTTAACATTCCTAGTTGTTATTATTGGTTTCATTGACTTGTATTTTCCCTATATAATCATTTGGTTGTAGTTTTTATGGAGTTTTTATCATATTTTTAGCTAAAAAATATTTTTTACATCATTTTGGTTTTGCCTTTAGGTTCACAGGTAATCAACATCGATCTTTATTGACTAGTATCGATTTGTTTCCCAACCAACATCAATCACCTTATAAATGGCATCGGTCACTACTGACCGATATGAATCTTTGTCTAAAAAATATAGAGAAACCCGAGAGCTATCTTTTCAAAACTTGTTTGCTCATCCATATATGTCATTCAAAATAGAAGAAAACTCTCTAACATTTTTAGGTCCAAGGCAGGATTAGAACATAAATTTACAAGTTTAAACTCTTGAACACTTCATTTTAGTGCCTAAAAAAATGGTTAAGTCTTGAACATTTAGTTTTAAGTGCTTAAAAGGAACCTAGGTGATTTGTGTTAAGTTGTTTTGTGTAAATTCTTATAATTTTTGTAAATAAACCAAGGGGCTAAAACTTCATCAAAACATTTCATTTGGTGCATAAAATTAACACTTAGATTTTAAATTCTTTAAAGTGTTTTTTTTATTACTTGTTTATTTGTTTGTAAAAAATGAAGAGTGCATGTATGCTCTCCCCCATCCCCTCTAGGTAACTTGGGTGACCAAAAGTTCCTCTTCCTTACAATTTGTGCCTTAGTCCAAGGCATGAAAATATGATTGTCTAGGCTCTCCCCAAAACCCATATAGTTTGGGTGATCTAAAAGTAACCTCTAAAATCTTTTCACTTAGTTTTATTTTATGTAACTCGACTTATAAAGGGGAGTTCATAGCTTCTTCACAAGCTATGTAGGAAAGCTTTGACCTGGGGTTTCATCTCCTAGCATTATTTCAACCCCACTCCATGGTGGGGTATATAAATTAGGGTATGAGCCAGGGGTTGAGCGATTAACCTCTCCTTTCATAATGAAAACCCAAGTCAGGTCTAGTTAACTAGGGGATTCTACTAAGCAGTACATGGATGGAATCACTATGCAAAGGAATAGACCCTTGCATAGTAAGTTAGTCAGTCAATTGACATGAGGCATCTCTAGAATTAATCACACTTGGGACCATCTAGATGGTCAAAAAATTTAAGTTTTATACAAACCCCACTTGTCATGGATATATTATTGATGTAGGGCGAGTAGCCCGAAGGTCCATGTCATCATACAATCTCTTGGGAGAAATGGGGGTGTAAAAACCCTACTACTTCATGTGATTTTATTTTTGGATTAACACTTAAAATCCTCCCAAGAGCATGTATATAGATAAATTTCAACAATACAAAGTAACCTTGTCAGTATAGGGATTAGGATGATTTACTTCATTGTAATTAGTCTTTTTCCTTTACTTACTTGGTATTTGAGTCTAAAACCATTTGTTTGTCTTCCCACATCAAAAACAAGTCTTGTGTACACATTACTCTATTATTTGAGGAAGCATTATGCTATCCATTTGACACCATGTTTTTGCCTTAAAACCTTGTGTCAAAAACGTTTTGGGTATCACTTGATTGAATTAGGTAATGTTACGCTGCCCAAATTATTTCAAGTTTTGTGCCTTGGAGTCTTTGAAGCAAAACATTTGTCATAATTTTAGAGAGTGATAATGTCATTACCCTACTCAAATCATTTCATAGACTTATTTTATCTTGTGCCCTAAAGTCCAAGTTTAAAACCAAACCATGTGTGTCTTTGGATCTTTATCTAGTGTCATTATGTAATTCAATTCCATCTAACTTGTTTGTCCAAAAAGCCTAGTTTTTCTAAGTTGAGTTTTTAATTAACTTTGACAAGTTTGAATCCAAGCATTGATTGATTTATATGTATGCCTTATGTAATTTGGGATTACACACCGATCTTTCTCTTTTGGGTTGTGTAACTTAGGTTAATTATTTACCTAAATTTGAAAAATATTTGTTTATGCCTTTATTTAGGAGAAAATACTCTATCTCCAAATTCCTTTTGCTTCATGCCTTATACCAATTTGATCAAGTTTATATCTAAAATCAAGTATCTAGTCTATGCCAAAGTGTTCCAATTTTGTTAGATTAAATACCCCTTTGTTTTAAGTCTAGATTTTGATGTTGCATTTAGCCAAAAGTCCTAGCATATGCCTTTATTTGAGCCTAAATTTTGATGTTGTGTTTGGTCAAAAGACCTAATAACCTTTATTTTCCTAGATTAGACCTATTTGGAACACTTTGAACCTATAGTTTGGCATTTTGTTTTTAGTTCATCTAATTCACCTTTTTATATGAGAAATTTCATGTTAGACATTTGACATTAGATTTTTTTATACCAATTTTTTTCACAAACCATTTTGGAGATACAATTCCATCCCTTTGACCAAGTTAGATAGAGGTTAAACCTTTTGTCTTTTTAGAAATTATTTTTCAAAATTTATAAAACTCTAAATCCCTTTTTTTGTGAGGAATTCACCATTGTTTTGACCATGTCTCACTATACATGTAGTGGTGTCATGTACAATCTAGGGTATAGTAATGTGGTTGCATAAGAGGACTTTGTTCAAGACCCCTATGAAGATGATTTCATTTTTGAGACAAATCTTAAACCACCTAACAACACTCAAATGGGGGAGCAAATCCAAGATATTTTGGCCCATTATTTGGACAACATGCCTCAATACTTAGAGCAAGACCAAGAATAAAAGACACAATAGATAATTAGTGTACCTACAACTACAGAACAAGTCCAATAGTAACCTTAATATGTTACGATGCCATTGGCCTATGACCCTTATTTATTTATTTTTAACTTGATTTCAAATAAAGGTGAATTCTTAATCATAGCCACAAAGGTAGGGAATAAGTTTTTGGTAGACTTTCCCCAAGAAAATTTGTCAAGTTTAGTTAGAGGGCTTTATAAGATGTCTTATAATCAAAACATTAAATAGGCCTCTTCTAACAATTCTCACACTATAGTGTCGATGTCATATCAGGAACCTCATATGTTTATCATAAGGAACGGCCTCATGGAGGACTATTTCATATAGATGCATAAAGCATACCAGACATATTTAAACTTAGAATGTAACTTCAATAGCCTGACCATGTTAAATGTTCCTCTTATTGAGTTTGCTCTTTTAATAGGAGTCTTAATTAAATTAACAGGCCAAGAAAATCAAGGTATAGACCCATTCTCAAAAAGCACTTCAGTATTAAACATGTTTAATACCCCAACTATTGAAGAAGTGTCTTCTACTTCTATGTAGAATAGTGAGCCAAACATAGTGGATAATATGCAAGTATCATCCAATCTAGACCAAAGTGGTGTAAATGCACAAATAACTAGTCCACAATAAAATGTGCCTTTAGTTAACACCATGAGTGGTTCACAAATTCAAGGGGTAGGAACTTAGACCTCCCAACCTTAACAAATAACTACCTCTAATCCTCAACTAGCTACTTCTTCAAGCACCCAACCACAAGGATTAAGTAGTCAAGCAATGACAAGTGTCGTAACTCAAAAAAATGTGACAAATATTACTCTACCACAATAGGTGATGACTAAAATTCCACAATAATATGCACCATCTAGCATACCCACACAACAAAGGCAAAACATTATACCACCTCAATAGGGGGCAACCAATGTTCTACCTTGTTAGGTAGTGATGAACATACCTATTTAGTTACAAACTAACATACCATTACAATCATAAACAAGGTCTAATCAATAGTTTACAAGTATTGGTCAATGATAAATTCTAAACCTTAAACATGCATCTACTTCCCAACAAGGATTCATGAAACTAATAGGTTATAATGTTCCACACGTACTAATTAGGTAATAATTTCCTTTTGTTCCTAGTGTGCCACAAACTTAATGACAAGTCCTTGGTTCATGTGTTTCCCTTAATTAACAAGGTTTGACTAGTTAGTAGCAAGTCCCTAATCAAGCTCAATAGGCATAGTATTTCAATCCTATCCATAACCCTCTGTGTCAGCCATAATTTCCCCAAAGTCAGGCCCATATACCAAATTTTTTATTGTTTTCCATCTAGTGGCCTACAATGATATATACCTCCTACTGTTGTTTCCAAGGAGCCTAGTAGGACAAGCTTTGGAATGGTTCCTAAAATTTCCCAAGAATTTACTTTTTTATTTTTATGATCTTTTAGATAAGTTTATGCAACACTTCTCTTACAATCTCAAACATGAGATTTCATTGGTAGATTTGATGCAATCCAAATAGAAGGCTGGTGAAAGTTTTGTAAGTTATCTACAGTGATGGAGAGAAATTTCCAGTCAATTCACCCATAGTCTACTAGATAATCAATTAGACACTATGTTTACCAAGAATTTACATAGCAAGATATCTTACCATCTGGAACTATAGTGTGTGCACACTTTTAAATAAATCATTGACAAAGTTTTGTTGATTTAAAGAGCCCTTATTAATAAAGGGATCATTAAACTTACATCATCAAATTAAAGCCAAAATCAAAACTAGGCCAATGGCCAAAATTAGAACCAAGTCCAAGCAAAAGCATCACAACCAACCCAAGCCAATAATTATGACAAACTGAAGTAGTTCAACCACAATAATAATGTTGTGAAAATGGATTGCCAAGTCATGACATGTCCAAATGGTGCAAACATTATCTTCTCAACCTATGACACATATGCAAATTACTGCTAACCAACAACCTCTTCAGCAAACACAACAAGCACATAGCCTAAAATAACACAATAAACATAGCAGCCATTACCTTTGTAAACCCCTCCTCCAAGGAGAATTTTACCTACTCATCACATCTTTAGTGACCTTGGAGAACCCATTGAATCTATGTTTTACAAGCTCACCACTACTAATCTAACTAATTGGCCTATTCTGAATCACTACCCTAAGGGCATTCCTTATCCAAATTGGTACAATCAAAATGAATTTTGAAAGTATCATTGGGTCAATGGACATAATTTGCATCATCATGTGCAAATTAAACATTTGATTGAGAATATGTTGGAAAATGGAGAGATCACATTGGATCATGGAGCTTCCACATCCAATAAAAACCTTGGTATTTATCAAAATCCCTTTCCATAATATAACAACCAACAACAACAACAATAAAGGCTATCACAACAATAATAAAAACATCAATATTCAAGATAGAACCAACAAAATCAGCAACAACAAAACCAATTTAAAATGAATAGATGGAACCAAGGCCGAAATGATGCCAACAACCAATAAACCTACCATGCAGTTGCACATGACTACAACAAGGTTATAATCCATATTACATGAGGTTGTATTTCCACCATTTTCATTAATCTAAAACCAAGTACCAATCAAACAAGATTGTTTCTAATCAATTCTTATCAACCAACCCATGTCGGTGATCCTTCTTTGACCTAGGATCACATACAAGCATACCATCAATTAGGGATTCCCACTTTTGGACCTTATATCAATAAATTGTCATTGGTCTATGACCACACACAAGTGCATTGATGATTGAGACCTATCTTATATGGTCCCCCACCATCATCATTTTTTAGAAATAATGGTCTTATATCTAATCCAGATTCTGCAATCACAACTCGACAGCCAAATATTACCATATTAGGCCCATAGCCATCTACCACTTCACACATCTAACTAACGATTTTAGCTAGGAACAAGTCATTTACAACAAAAAATAAAAGATTTTTGATATTGTGGAACAATTTCAAAAGACACCCACACAAATCTCCATTTTAGATTTGTTACATACGTCTGCAATCCATAAAAACATCTTAACAGAGTTCTTTAATCAATCTCAAGTTCCTAATGACATATCTCCCAACAAATTCTAAGATTTTTTAGACATCTAGCTCTAGGCCAACAACTAACCTTTAACCAAAGTGATATGTCATCCCTTGGCCCTTTTCATAATAATCCAGTATACATAGAAGTTGTCATAATGTGGTACAAAGTAAAACATGTCCTCATAGGCAATGGATCAAGTCTAAATATTATGTCTCTAAAGATCATCAAGCTTCTCGAGTACATGACAGTCAATCTCTAGCTAGAAATGATCACTATCAAGGCCTATGACAATGAATAATAGGAATCATAAGGCACCATCATCTTGTTAGTTATCATTGGGCCCTTGACCCATGATACACTATGCCATGTGTTAGACCTTGATTTTTCATATAATATGCTTTTGGGTAGACCTTGGACACATGAGATTCATGCAATCTAATCAACATTTCACCAGTGTATCAAGTTCTACCATTTAGGTATGGAGGTTACTATCCATAGAGATTTGCATCCATACAAACATTACAAGCATTTGAGGCTAAGTACCAAAGTTGTAACTACCATTTTGGCTTGAATCTGGTTCTTAAGAAGGACAAGGGTAAAGAAATACTTGTTGATTCACTAAATTCTAATTGTATTGACCTAGATACCCTTGATTCACTTTCCCACATGCTACCTCCTGAAATATCTAATCATATAATATCTCAGCTAATGGCCCAAGAAAATATTTGACCCATAATACATTCAACATTTCCAAGCTTCCACAGAACCCCAAGTCCTTTGGAAGACCAAAATCCAAACCACCTTGGAAGGAATGGCAAAGAAAAGGCAAAGGCCAACTATATAGTCCAGCACCTATCATTTTCATACTGATCACTGGCCAAGAATAGGACCCACTTATAAATGATGAATCTTGGTTATATAATGGCAACCTAGCTAAATGTTACATAAATGCCAAGTATCCCATTTCAAATAAAATCATGAAAAGGCATGCTTATGAAGGAGGCCTTGGGCTAAATCAACAAGTCCTGCTTGAGCCAATTTTTGCCACTCGATACAAAGGAACATATGGTCTTGGATTTACACTGCCTGAGGGTAAACCCATGTACTTATTCATGTTCTAACACCAAAGACTAGTGATGATGATGCCGATAGTGAATCAAAGTTTGATCATAGCCCTTTCGATGACCTAGCCAATACTAATTTGTTTGACACTAATGCCATTTTTACCCTTATACTAGTTAATCACCATAATCTACTTCCTTTATATTATCCTCAACTAATAGACTAAGACCAACAAGAATCAGTAGTGTCATTTGACAAGTTTTAGAATGATGGGGCCTTCTATGATTTCCTCATCTTAAGAGAAAATGTTCTATTAGGAGACCACAAACAATGGTTCTCAATCAAACTAAATCTTATAACCTATTTTGGAGATTAGGTGAACACCCTTAGCAAAAATAAATAAATAAAACATTGAGGCCCCAAAGTGAAAACCTCTTCAAGGCACTTTTAGACTAGGTAAATAGTAAAGAGAAAGACCCATCTAGTGATGAAAACCTATTTTAGGTGCAATTAGATGGGGGTGTTCAACCTTCCTCAAACATATCTCAGGACACCACAAATGAAAACTTGCCTATGGGTCTGAGTTCAATTTTGTAGAATAGTAGGATTTTGATCAAATCATCCAAGAGTTTCCAACTGTGTTTGTCACATGGTCATCCCTACCATTGGGGGATTTTGATTCATCATGCCTAGGAGAATTTGAGGATATAGTCATAACAGAGGACTTTACCATTGTGGGCTAGTTCAAATCTTTGTTAACTATTCTAGAAAATGGTTCAACTCTTCTTATAGAAGACACTACAAAAGTTAACTTTGAGGCTCTAGATGACCCAAAATGGATCAAATTAGGTACATCCCTCAATGAGGAGGAACATGAAATCTTTATAGACCTTTTGAGGGAGTTTGTTGATATATTTTCATGGGCCTACTCTAACATGCCAGGTTTGGACCCCACCTTGGTTGTACACCACCTTGTGGTACATCCTAATGTCAGACCTATAAAATAAAAATCATGCAAGAAGCATCCCCACATTTTTGTATTAGTAAAGAAAGAGTTTGAAAAACTCTTGAAAGTAGGATGTATTTAATCAATTGACTACTCATAGTGGATCTCAAATGTTATATCAGTCAGTAAGAAGCTAGAGAGAATCAAAATATTCAATGATTTTTGAGACATAAATAAGGCCTACCCTAAGGATTACTTTCCTCTACTAAACATTGACATAATAGTCAACTCCATAGTAGGTTATGAAATGGTTTCTCTGATGGATAGATTTTTAGAGTACAACCAAATCTAAATTACACCAGAAGACCACCATAAAACAACATTCACCACTCCTTAGGGAACATTATATTATTAGGTTATACCATTTTGTCTCAAAAATATTGGGGCCACATACGAAAGATCCATGACCATCATATTTCATGATATGATGCATGACATTATTAAGACTATGTCGACAACATATTGGGAAAATCCAATACTAGGGTTGATCATCCAATAGCACTATGAAAGATATTTGAAAGATTGCATGAATACAATGTCATAATCGATCCTAAAAAGTGTGTTTTTTGAGTTACTTTAGGCAAATTACTTGTCTTCATTATGTCTCACAAGGGCATTGAAGTTGATCTAACCAAAGTTCAAGCTATAACAAACATGCCACCACCATCTAATTTGAAGCAGATCTATAGTTTATAGGGTAAAATTCAATCTATCAGATGCTTCATATCTCATTTAACCAATAATTTCCATCCTTTTACACATCTACTAAATAAAGGGGTAGAATTTCATTGGGATGCCGAATGCCAAAAAAAAATTCAGCAATTGAAGGACTATCTAGTACATATGCTTGTTTTATTACCTCCTATGTTGGTAAAGTTGTTCTTACTATATTTATCAACTACAGACAAATCCCTAAGGGTACTTCCATCTCAACATGATGATAATGGAAAAGAGCATGTCATGTACTATCTAAGTCATACACTAGTATCATATGAGCATAATTATATGCCCATTGAAAAAGTCTATTTAGCTATGGTCTTCATAGCTTAGAAACTACAACATTACATGTTAAACAATAAGACCACAATCATTTAAAAAGTAGATTCTCTCAAGTATCTACTATCTAAAACATGTTTACATCGCCACATGGACAAATGGATCATGCTCCTCAATGAGTTTGAGATAGAATACACCAACCAAAAAGGCATCAAAGAGCAAACTCTTGTAGATCAGCTTGTTGAATCACCCCTTGTAGATATAGAGCCACTAACATTCCAATTCCTAGATAAATCCATTATGACCATCATTGAAACACCTCTTGAGGAGTAGCACTAGAAGTTGTATTTTGATGGATCATTCAAAGCACATGGATTAGGGGTAGGGCTTTTGTTTATTACACCTCATGGGGATCTAATCCCTAAGTCATTTAGGATTATTTTTCCTTGTACCAACAACATGGTTGAATATGAAGCACTCATTGTAGGGATTTGATAGGTAGTATGATGGAACATACCTCATATTAAGGTTTATGGTGATTCTTAGTTAATCATCAATCAAGTTACATACCATTTTTAGACCAAGGATGATAAGTAGGTACTATTAAAGGCCATCATCAACACTCTCAAGCAGTAGATTGTCAATGTCTAGTTTGAACATATACCAAGGGCCAGTAATAGAATGGTAGATCCTATAACCACCAAGGGATGTTTGATTCATCATACAAACATAGTAAAAGAATACTAGTTCCTTATTGAAAATTTGTTAACACCAGTTCATAAACGTAAAACCATTGTAATGATCTGTGATATTATTGGTCCCAACTCTATATGGTATTTAGACATTTACACCTATCTTAATGACCAAATAATGCCACCAGACCTATCTTGAAAACAATCTAAATCCTTTATCCATCATGTCTTATGTTATACCTTACTCGGATCAACCTTATACTATTGCAATTTTGATGGAACTCTATTTCATTGTTTAACTTTAGTAGAATGTACATTAGAATTATGAGAAGTTCATGAAGGAGTATGTGGTGCCCATACCAGAGGGGCCATCCTATCCAAAAATCTCTTACATACCAGGTATTATTGTCTAATGATGGATGCATATGTAGTTGCATATGTGAAAAAGTGTGATAAATGTCAATGGCATGCAAATATAATTCATGCCTCAACCAAGACTATAAAACCAATGGTTACACCATGGCTATTTTTTATATGGGGCCTTGATCTCATTAATAAGATAAACCCCACCTCATTCAATGGCCATAAACATATCCTTACCACCACTGAATATTTAACTAAGTGGGTTGAAGCTATACCCCTCACATGACTAGAAAGCAAATTTTCAAATTCATATTCAACCATCTAATTTGTCGTTATGGTATCCCCTCTAAAATTATATCTAACAATGGTGGATCATTCAAAAATAAGGATGTCAAATTTCTATGTGTTGAGTATAAAATCACTCAAAAAAATTCTATGGCACATTACCCTCAAGGTAACGACAAGGCCAAAGCATCTAATAAAACCATTGTCAACATCCTCAAAAATATTTTCAATTATGTTAGTCATGATTAGCACCTTCAAATATTCCATGTCCTCTAGGCATACCATACTAATCACCATACTCCAACAGGAGCCACTCCATATTCACTTGTTTATGGCACTGAGGCCTTTATTCCCATTGAGGTCGAGTTACCTTTTTTGTGCATCTCTTTAAAGCATGTCTTGGATGATGAAGACTATTTATTAGCTCACCTACAATAACTATAGTTATGATGAGAAATTGTTGGGATAAATAACCAGAAGCACACAATTGATTACCAAGCAACTTAATATGCGGAAATTAACCAGAATACACAAGTAAATAGAATTCAGAAATAACACATGATATGAGAGACAATACACAACTTGTATTAAAACTCTTTCAGAAGGAAATACAACAAAGAAGGCTGCCACAGTTCTTCTTCCTTACACACCTCTAGGGCTCCCACACCTCTAGGGCATAAATAGTAAATCTTCCCTCAAAGCTCTCTCCCTTAGGTCCCAACACCCAACTCAAACACAGAGTTGGTGTTCACCTTACACCTGTGCTCCATGCACTCCACAAGTATACACACATACTCTAAGTAGATCCCACCTGATTCTACTCCCTGTTGTGTTGCTGTCCTATCTGATCTTGCACCCCTACAAATCAATTTGGTTCTGCACACCTGTGAACCTTGACCTTGCACACACATACACCTACAAATCAATGATCTTACTTACCATGCAGATCTCCTATCGTAGCCATGCTCACCTGATGACCAAGATCATACATACATGAATAACCCTACAGATTCTCTAATCTAGCACCCACACTTGGTACTGTGGCACTAAGAGGAACACACCATTGCTCTCTTCTCTCTGAAGGAGCTTATTTGCTCTCTTACTCTCTAGCACAAGTTTACAATACAACCAATGAGTCTCTTAAATAGATCTCATGCAAACAATAATTAGACACCTAATTACAATAATTAGATCTGTAGCTCTCAGTCTAAAATTGGCTCTCGACATGCAAACACTTGGTTCGTTAGCTAACTACCCGTAATACACACAGCTTGAACCACACAAGTGACCGACATCAGTCCATGTCTGCCTGGGGGTGTCGACGCTGACTGACTTCTGACTGACATCAGTTGCCTTCCTGTCTCCTCCCTGTCGATGTCAGTTGGCCTGACTGACGCCGGCGATAGTAACACTCTGCAACCCTTCGCAACCTCCTTCCCTACTTGCATCAGTGAAGATTTTAGCTCCACAACCTAACAATCTCCCACTTGGAGATAACAACTGCACTGTACCTATACCTATACCCCATCTAATCTGTTTCTTGGCTTGTATCCCTCTTCAAGATCAATCCTGAAGACAACCCACCACACAACCTGTGGTGTACCTCCTATCATCTGAGTACCTTGCCACATCTAAACCTACAATCCCATGTAGTGAAGTCCTGACCTTGAATAACATGAATCCCTGCTGCTGGTCCCTCTCAAATACCTCAGAACCCACTTCTCTGAATTGGCTCCTAACTCTCTGACAACTCCCACTGCTTGGGAAAACTCAAGCCTATACCAGACCTCATGTGATTTCAGACACTGAACTGTCCAGCCCTTAGTGTGCTCCGGCTCTGCATCCTTCGTAATGAACCTCACCAACACCTGATTCACATCATCTCCCACTGGAGATAAAATTAACCTGTGATCTCCCATGTCCCCCATGCCAAAGAATTTTGCTACTCCAAATTCTTCATAGCAAACCACTGAACTAATCTTACCCTTAGCTCAGCAAAACCTTGTATGTACAAACCTGCTAGCAAACATACCATTGACATATAGCAACAGAATGATGTTGCAATCATCATCCACTTGGTAAGACAAACCATAGTAGTTACCCTGACATTGACTAAAGTCGTGCTTTGTCATCCCCCTGTCAAAACCTGTACCACTGTCCTGTAGCTTCCTCAAGACCATATGCCCTGGTCTTCCATCTCACATGTTCATTCTCTCTATTCTTCAACTAAGGTATCCATTTGTCTCTGTGTTTTCATACCCACTGGCAACCCTACCAAATCTCTCGCTTGGTTCTGCAAACTATTCCTGCCATGCTCCCACTGTTTCCTGGATCCTTCCTGCTCTGCAGTCAGCAACAAGTATAAAGAAGAGGAACAATGAATTTGAGGCTTACTTACCATCTTCAATCCTCCATATGGGCATTTGAGACTCCTTGACAGTTTGTTGTCTGCCCAAAATCCGTTACAGTGACCGACCTCGGTCACCACACAGTCTGCATCCAACTGACGTCAGTTCCTGTGCCTGTCCTGACTACCAACCCTGCCGACGTCGGTGTCCCCTGTTGCCAACATCAGTCCTTCTAACTGACGTCGGTCTTACCTACTGCTGACGTCAATTTTTCTACCGATGCCAGTACCTGTGTTTTCCTGTAAGTGATGACTTTTTACCTGCGAGCTCCTTTGAATCAAAACCCATGTCAAACTGCCCTGCTCAGAAGTATCCAGCCCCATCCACTGGTCTCTATCTGCCATCTCCTCCATAAACACCAAGGCTTTCTAGTTCTTAAGCCTATCAAATATATCAGTCTTCCTCTTAAGAATGTGCATCTCCTTCTTGCTCATGTGACCAAGCCTACGAAGCCACGTCTCCACAACAGAAGAAGAATCACTAATATAAATAAGTAGATAAATAGTACCTACCACCAGCTAATTTAAGTGCATCCACTGTGAGAGTTCTTGTGCATCTCTCATCACCCAACTTTTCTGAATAAATTATCCATATCTCTAAACCTATGACCTGCATGACCTCCTTCAACACCCATGTGTTGGCCGCCTGTGATTTTAGCTTCACTTCCCCTTTGCCAATAATCTAACAAGGCTCACCAGCTCCTCTCCCTGGGGCTGCATGGAAAGAGGCAACATAATCTGTTATCCAAGATTCAACTTTATCCAAGAAACCTCCCAGAGCATCATGTGCAACAACCCTTGCAACATCTGCATCTTCAATTCCTTCATGCTAATCTGCTACCAACCAACAATATTCTTTTACCTGCTCTTTCTTTCCATAGGACCGTAAGTGATCATCTATGTTTTTTAACTCCTCCATTCTTAGCTTACTTTGATCTGCCATTGCTCTACTCCCACTCGATCAGAAACCCCTGAGAGTGACCTGTAACCAAACACAAAACCTGTTCCCTGCAACCTTAGCTCTGATACCACGTGTTGGGATAAATAACCGGAAGCACACAATTGATTACCAAGCAACTTAATATGTGGAAATTAACCAGAATACACAAGTAACTAGAATTTAAAAATAACACATGATATGAGAGACAATACACAACTTGTATTAAAACTCTTTCAGAAGGAAATACAACAAAGAAGGCTGCCACAGTTCTTCTTCCTTACACAACTCTAGGGCTCCCACACCTCTAGGGCATAAACAATAAATCTTCCCTCAAAGCTCTCTCCCTTAGGTCCCAACACCCAACTCAAACACAGAGTTGGTGTTCACCTTACACCTGTGCTCCATGCACTCCACAAGTACACACATGTACTCCAAGTAGATCCCACCTGATTCTGCTCCCTGTTGTGTTGTTGTCCTATCTGATCTTGCACCCCTACAAATCAATCTAGTTCTGCACACCTGTGAACCTTGAACTTACACACACATACACCTGCAAATCAATGATCTTACTTACCATGCAGATCTCCTATTGTAGCCATGCTCACCTGATGACCAAGATCATACATACATGAAGAACCCTGCTAATTCTCCAATCCAGCACCCACACTTGGTACTGTGGCACTAGGAGGAACACACCATTGCTCTCTTCTCTCTGAAGGAGCTTATTTGCTCTCTTACTCTCTAGCACAAGTTTACAATACAACCAATGAGTCTCTTAAATAGATCTCATGCAAACAATAATTAGACACCTAATTACAATAATTAGATCTGTAGCTCTCAGTCTAAAATTGGCTCTCGACATGCAAACACTTGGTTCGTTAGCTAACTACCCGTAATACACACAGCTTGAACCACACAAGTGACCGACATCAGTCCATGTCTGCCTGGGGGTGTCGACGCTGACTGACTTCTGACTGACATCAGTTGCCTTCCTATCTCCTCCCTGTCGATGTCAGTTGGCCTGACTGACGCCGGCGATAGTAACACTCTGCAACCCTTCGCAACCTCCTTCCCTACTTGCATCAGTGAAGATTTTAGCTCCACAACCTAACAATCTCCCACTTGGAGATAACAACTGCACTGTACCTATACCTATACCCCATCTAATCTGTTTCTTGGCTTGTATCCCTCTTCAAGATCAATCCTGAAGACAACCCACCACACAACCTGTGGTGTACCTCCTATCATCTGAGTACCTTGCCACATCTAAACCTACAATCCCATGTAGTGAAGTCCTGACCTTGAATAACATGAATCCCTGTTGCTGGTCCCTCTCAAATACCTCAGAACCCACTTCTCTGAATTGGCTCCTAACTCTCTGACAACTCCCACTGCTTGGGAAAACTCAAGCCTATACCAGACCTCATGTGATTTCAGACACTGAACTGTCCAGCCCTTAGTGTGCTCCGGCTCTGCATCCTTCGTAATGAACCTCACCAACACCTGATTCACATCATCTCCCACTGGAGATAAAATTAACCTGTGATCTCCCATGTCCCCCATGCCAAAGAATTTTGCTACTCCAAATTCTTCATAGCAAACCACTGAACTAATCTTACCCTTAGCTCAGCAAAACCTTGTATGTACAAACCTGCTAGCAAACATACCATTGACATATAGCAACAGAATGATGTTGCAATCATCATCCACTTGGTAAGACAAACCATAGTAGTTACCCTGACATTGACTAAAGTCGTGCTTTGTCATCCCCCTGTCAAAACCTGTACCACTGTCCTGTAGCTTCCTCAAGACCATATGCCCTGGTCTTCCATCTCACATGTTCATTCTCTCTATTCTTCAACTAAGGTATCCATTTGTCTCTGTGTTTTCATACCCACTGGCAACCCTACCAAATCTCTCGCTTGGTTCTGCAAACTATTCCTGCCATGCTCCCACTGTTTCCTGGATCCTTCCTGCTCTGCAGTCAGCAACAAGTATAAAGAAGAGGAACAATGAATTTGAGGCTTACTTACCATCTTCAATCCTCCATATGGGCATTTGAGACTCCTTGACAGTTTGTTGTCTGCCCAAAATCCGTTACAGTGACCGACCTCGGTCACCACACAGTCTGCATCCAACTGACGTCAGTTCCTGTGCCTGTCCTGACTACCAACCCTGCCGACGTCGGTGTCCCCTGTTGCCAACATCAGTCCTTCTAACTGACGTCGGTCTTACCTACTGCTGACGTCAATTTTTCTACCGATGCCAGTACCTGTGTTTTCCTGTAAGTGATGACTTTTTACCTGCGAGCTCCTTTGAATCAAAACCCATGTCAAACTGCCCTGCTCAGAAGTATCCAGCCCCATCCACTGGTCTCTATCTGCCATCTCCTCCATAAACACCAAGGCTTTCTAGTTCTTAAGCCTATCAAATATATCAGTCTTCCTCTTAAGAATGTGCATCTCCTTCTTGCTCATGTGACCAAGCCTACGAAGCCACGTCTCCACAACAGAAGAAGAATCACTAATATAAATAAGTAGATAAATAGTACCTACCACCAGCTAATTTAAGTGCATCCACTGTGAGAGTTCTTGTGCATCTCTCATCACCCAACTTTTCTGAATAAATTATCCATATCTCTAAACCTATGACCTGCATGACCTCCTTCAACACCCATGTGTTGGCCGCCTGTGATTTTAGCTTCACTTCCCCTTTGCCAATAATCTAACAAGGCTCACCAGCTCCTCTCCCTGGGGCTGCATGGAAAGAGGCAACATAATCTGTTATCCAAGATTCAACTTTATCCAAGAAACCTCCCAGAGCATCATGTGCAACAACCCTTGCAACATCTGCATCTTCAATTCCTTCATGCTAATCTGCTACCAACCAACAATATTCTTTTACCTGCTCTTTCTTTCCATAGGACCGTAAGTGATCATCTATGTTTTTTAACTCCTCCATTCTTAGCTTACTTTGATCTGCCATTGCTCTACTCCCACTCGATCAGAAACCCCTGAGAGTGACCTGTAACCAAACACAAAACCTGTTCCCTGCAACCTTAGCTCTGATACCACGTGTTGGGATAAATAACCGGAAGCACACAATTGATTACCAAGCAACTTAATATGTGGAAATTAACCAGAATACACAAGTAACTAGAATTTAAAAATAACACATGATATGAGAGCCAATACACAACTTGTATTAAAACTCTTTCAGAAGGAAATACAACAAAGAAGGCTGCCACAGTTCTTCTTCCTTACACAACTCTAGGGCTCCCACACCTCTAGGGCATAAACAATAAATCTTCCCTCAAAGCTCTCTCCCTTAGGTCCCAACACCCAACTCAAACACAGAGTTGGTGTTCACCTTACACCTGTGCTCCATGCACTCCACAAGTACACACATGTACTCCAAGTAGATCCCACCTGATTCTGCTCCCTGTTGTGTTGTTGTCCTATCTGATCTTGCACCCCTACAAATCAATCTAGTTCTGCACACCTGTGAACCTTGACCTTACACACACATACACCTGCAAATCAATGATCTTACTTACCATGCAGATCTCCTATTGTAGCCATGCTCACCTGATGACCAAGATCATACATACATGAAGAACCCTGCTAATTCTCCAATCCAGCACCCACACTTGGTACTGTGGCACTAGGAGGAACACACCATTGTTCTCTTCTCTCTGAAGGAGCTTATTTGCTCTCTTATTCTCTAGCACAAGTTTAAAATACAACCAATGAGTCTCTTAAATAGATCTCATGCAAATAATAATTAGACACCTAATTACAATAATTAGATCTGTAGCTCTCAGTCTAAAATTGGCTCTCGACATGCAAACACTTGGTTCGTTAGCTAACTACCCGTAATACACACAGCTCGAACCACACAAGTGACCGACATCAGTCCCTATCTGCCTGGGGGTGTCAACGCTGACTGACTTCTGACCAATGTTGGTTTCCTTCCTGTTTCCTCCCTGCTGACGTCGGTTGGCCTGACCGACGTCGGCAACAGTAACACTCCGCAACCCTTCACAACCTTCTTCCCTGCTTGCATCAGTGAAGCTTTTAGCTCCACAACCATTGTCAACATCCTCAAAAATATTTTCAATTATGTTAGTCATGATTAGCACCTTCAAATATTCCATGTCCTTTAGGCATACCATACTAATCACCATACTCCAATAGGAGCCACTCCATATTCACTTGTTTATGGCACTAAGGCCTTTATTCCCATTGAGGTCGAGTTACCTTTTTTGTGCATCTCTTTAAAGCATGTCTTGGATGATGAAGACTATTGATTAGCTCACCTACAATAACTATAGTTATGATGAGAAATTCCTAATCATAGCTAACAATATACAAGCATATTAGAATTGACTCCATGGCCACTATAATCAGTGCATAAAACATAGAGAATTCAAGCTTGGTGATCTTGTCCTTAAATAAAACCAATAGAATACCATGGATAAGAAGAAACATAAAGGCAAGTTCAAACCCAACTAGATAAGTCCTTTTATCATTATTGAAAATTATAATGCTAGATTATATAGGCTCTCTACATTATACACCTCAAGTATTATTTCATTTAAGAAACCTAGTGTATTGTTTATGAGGCTTGTTTCAGTTGTACCATAATATCAACATTCTTCCTTTTAAAATACAATTCTACCACATTATGTTCTACAATACCTTTTCTATCAACTGAGTTATTTTTATCCCTTTCTACCTGGCCCTTTAACCTTGGTTTTGTTCCATTGGTTACAAGGTCACTTTCAGCATGAATATTTGGATCCAATTTCAAGTATTTTAGATAGAGTTCATTTTTTGGAGTAGTATGATAGTGGTTTGGTAGTTGCATCCTTTATTTCTTGTTATACTATATACCAAGTATACTTGATTATAACCATCTTTGGGCAAATCAGTGTTTCACTATCATGTTACTAATTATAACCACCTATGGGAAAATTAGTATCATTGACCTATGTTGTATTTTTTAATTATAAACACCTATGGGAAAATTAGGTGAAACACTTATTCATCATGCCTTGAAGTACCACCTTGCCATGCCTATATCACATTGTGCCATTTGTTAACTTTGTCTATTTTATTTGAATTAGATGCTACACTAGTCATATTCCTCTATTTTAAAGTGTAACTACAGTGATTTGAGGTCCCATCTTGGAACTATGTAGGCAATGATCGATTCACATTGAGGTTATCTCAATAACCCCTTTTCCATAGTCTTACCATTTTGCAATCAACTTAAGCCATTCTCTCACCATTTTATGAGCAATATTTAATTTAAACACTCTCATAGTTTTAAAATCTTGGACCATTTAGTATCTCATCATTACCCATCAAGTTGAGATCCTCTAAAAATTCTAAAAAAAATTGTAAAATAGATCTAGAAAATCCAAAACAATGCCCATTGACCGCTTCTTTACCTTAAGGATTCTAGGATCCCTAGCTATCTCACAAGAAACCATTTGTCATTTAGTTTCCCCATCCTTATTGGCCTTAGATCCCATGCACTTATTTTTTTTCAAGATTGTTCCTATATTCTTTTATAAACATCCATCATGTTTTCTTTCTCATAATTTTCTTCTATCCCATTTCCTAGGAGAACTACATTTGGCCTAAAAATTTTGTTGGATCTTACATCTATATAACTATATAGGTAGCGTCCATTTACCTAGTGCATTTGGAGATAGCTCAGCCACCCCATTCCTTTTCTTCTATTCATCCATTTTATTTATTTGTTACATTGTCTCCTATATTCTAAGGGCAATATTCATTGTCTTGTTTGTGTCATGTTGTTTGTATTAACATTGTGATTAACCATTGTTTGTGTTTTATGTTTTTTTGTTATTTCTTGTCTTGTCTTTTTGTTTGTTTGTTTATTTGCCTATTTTTTTGCTTTCTTATTGTTCCTTGATTTAGTTTATGTGCATTCATTGGGTGATTCCTTGTGAATTATTCTTGAATCCATCCATAATCATACATCAAAATTATCATCATGGTTTTTATCATTGGTGCATTATTTTCACTTGAGTATTAGATCGTGTGTCTATCCATATACATATTTTAGGCAAGTCCTCATAGTGTTCTATCATGATGCCTACCATCACATGCTATAACAAAAATTAGCTCAAGGAGTTTACATGGTATTATAGCATTGATATATCTCCTTGTCACTAGAAACATTCTTGATCTAATCCAAATAATATCCTATACAGAGTAATTAAATACAATGAACAAATTTTTCTCCTTGCTAGTTAAAATGAGCATCTACCTACTAGCAAGTTGCCCAAATTCATCTATCTCCTTTGTACCATTTTCCATCACATTCCATATCATGTTTTCCATAATTGGGGTAAAATTATTATAACCGCCTCTATGCAAATCATTATATACCATCCCACCTGCATTACCAATGATTCTAACCATCTTTGGGCAAATCATTGTGTTCCCATTCATTTGAAGGTTAATGATTATAATCACCTTTGGGTAAATCATTCTCTTTCCTCTACCCAACTAGGGCATATTTCCATTGTGATAATGCTTATAACCACCTTTGGGCAAACCATTATCTCTACTCACCCAACTGGGGCATGTTTTTATCTTACCAATGATTCTAACCACTTATGGGAAAATCATTGTTTTCCCTTTTGATGATTATAACTGCCTTTGGACAAATTATTCTCTTGTTAACCTAAGCCTTTTTCAATTATTATAACCACATTTAGGAAAATCATTACCTTTTTTTTCTCACCTATGTCGATGATCATAATCGCCTATGGGCAAATCATCTTGTTTATCTGCTCTAACTGGGGCAACTACATATGCCACTAATTATAACTACCTATGAGAAAATCAATCTTTTCCACCCCATAATTTTATCTTTTTGGTCCAATTGTTTCCTCTTTTAGAGGGACTGATTGTCAACCCCTTTGCCAATCTCTCCCTCGAGGGGGCACCTATAGTTCATCCATTATTATTGAATTCATAAGCATATAGGACCTTTTAATTATTTGAGAATACTTTCCTATGCTTACATATTGCAACACCTTTCCAAATAGAGGCAACACCTAAAACTAGCCACTAATAGCCTTTGACTGGACTTTAGACTGATTCCTACCAACCTTTGCAAATTAAGCTTAGGAATCACTAAACGTCCCAAATTTACTTGTGCATCATTCATCAAATCTCAAAAAAAAATTGAGACATCCCTAATTGAGGTATCATATCATAATCAATAATAACCTCTCACAGATTCATCCTTAATCATCTTACAACATCACAACATGTAATTTATCCTATGAACCTATTAAGTGGGATACATAAATATAAAATCAAATATTGAAAATGATAAAATGGATAATCATAATTAATTAACAAGCTAAAATAAATTAAAATCCTAATTGAATTATCCATGTGCAATTAATGAATTAGTAAAAAAGGAAATTCAAAAATATGAAATATCTTAGCTTTTCATAATTACCTTTTGTGAGTTGTCAAGCCTTTGAAAATATCTCAAAATATCTCACCCATGCCTATTCATTGTAAATCATTAATTCTTGACACATTCTAACTCTATTGTGGTTAATTAAATCACTTAAGTTATATTTGAACCCATTCCATGTTTAAACTACGCTTTAACTCACCTTGAGTTGGGGTTAGTTCATAAACCTATAAATGCAATCAATTGCCTATTGAAAAGAGAGCTTGGAAATTGTAGAGTTATAATGAAAATTTTGTAGCATGATTTATATCAATAGTTTTATAATGCCAAAATATTTATCCAAGCCCTATCAATAAATCACAAGCCATATCAAGCCACAATGGTGCCAAAGAGAGAAGGAGCAAAGAAAACTCCATTACCAAAGGCTCTTTGAGCATAAACTGAGCAAGCCACACAATGAATCATTTAGAGCTTTCAAGGAAGGTAAGAGATTGTTTTTATTTTGCAATTTTGTTGGGTTTTTAATTGTACTTTGTTCATTAAACTCCCCCTAAGTCTAGGCTCAGAGATGTTAGCATGTTAGTGTGTTCTTTTCATTATTTTATGGACTAACACTTGATCTAACCTCCTCTCTATTGTCAAATTCCTATGAGCACAATGAATAAGTTTGAAAAGTCTATAGCAATTTTATTGTAATTCTAAAAAATGGGAATACCTAAACTTATGGATTCCCTCTTTGTAATAAACAAGTGAAGATTGAAAAAGGTAATGGCAAAGGTCTATAATTCTCACAATGATAATATTCAATCTTTTGTGTTCCCTTGGAGTGGAACTAATCTAATAATAATGATGGGTGATCCTGTCAATTATGTAAGACCCTATAGATAATAAGGATATACAAGCAGTAGTACAACATACCTCTCCCTTTAGAGGTCTACGCTATGACATGTGACATCCCCATATCATATACTATGTGCTTCGTAATGTGCATATATATTAGCAAATATCTAGATGGTTTGTAATCATAATGGGTTGTTTTTTATTTTTCCCTAATTTGGATTAATATGAATTACTCAATCTATTTAAGATAGAAACTTATATAATAATTCAAATATTAAGATATTTTTTAATTAAAGATAAAGGGTGGATTTTGACTGGGTCTCATCCTAGTTACAAAAAATAAGCCCTCAATCGAGAGGAAAAAATTGTCAAAAACAAAAACACAAATACATTATAATAATCTATGTCTATACACAACAAATAAATATCTAAAAAATAGTAAAATACCAACAAAATAGATATAACAAATTACATATCCATATCTTTCAGGATGATGTTATTCTTTAACTAGATTGTTGAGGATATTAAGATATGCCATTCAAGCAAACATCTAAATTTAAAATACTAAAATTGATTGCAATGATTTGATAAGTGGCATATGTTAAATGTAGTTAGCATGATAAATGGATGAGTACTTAGCTTTTTTGGGTGACTATATGTTTGTATCTATATTCTAGAAATAGAAATCAGAATAAAGCAAGTCTATGGTTTATTTAGTTCTGAAGTAGGTGAATAGTGTATACATGTATATTAGATAACTAACAATTATTTTATAAATTAGACCTTGACTTATTTATTTATGAGTTTAAGTGGGTAATTTCTCATGCCACATACATGTTAGGAATATGAACCAACCCTAAGGAAAGGTTTAATTTTAAAATGTAGCTATTTTTGGGAGTGGGTTGGTTCTGACCAGATCAAATCATTATCAACTAATGATAATCACCGAAATTAATAGAACTAACTTATGTATAAGTGGATTGAATTGAAAGTCTAGATATGTATGTCTAGGATATTTATCAGGTTTGAAATAAATAGTGAGGTTTTTATAAATGTTTAACAACAAAATAGAAAGATTAAACTTAGAATATAACATACAAGTGTGAGAGAATGGTGGATTAAGACCTTATTTGTGCATTCAAGTCATGTGTGGAAAACATGTGTCAATTTTTTCATTATCAAGTACTTAATACTAGATTTTAGTATCTACAAATGCCCCTTTTTATTATAATAATAGAATTACTAGAGTAATAAGATAAAATGCGCTGAAGTGTATACAACACAAATTTTATTTGGTATGAAACTCCAATTTTTCAAGTCATTCAATAGCCAAACCTGCAATCATGTGTATAGTCACTATCTAGAGATTGACAATTTTAATCAAAATTTGAATTTTTAAAATTTTGAAATAATAGGGGTAAGATTACACCTATGTGTTGGTGAAAACCATGCTTCCATTACAGCTTGTTGGAGATTATGCTTTCATGTTGAAGTATTAGATAAACTTAAGTTTATTCACTAAAGCACATGGATATTTGGGGTGATTGTGCCCCAAATTTGTGTAATTACATAGGCTCTTATGTTGGAAGACAACATGTCCCAACCCTCTTGAATGTGGGTAAAATTGTATAATGTACTAACCCAAATAACTATGTAGGTAAAAGAGAGAACCATCAAGCTAGGTTCACTGAAATAAACTGAATCAACCATTATAGATGGATTATAGATTCAATTTTATAGTTTCATTCAAGTTCACTCAAATTCACTTCTTATTAAAAAAAATCATGATCGAAAGGGAATGAAAAATATTTAGTTCACCATCATGAATGCAAGTTTGACTTTATAGTTTCACTAAAGTTTGTTTAATATAGAATAAAATGCATGACCAAAAGAGAATGAATAATGTTCATGCCCCCATCATGAATGGATAGCTGACAATTTTGAGGTGAAATGAAAACCATTTTTCATTCAAATGTAAATTATGTTGTTGTGTATGTGTGTAAACGAGTATTATGTTTCATGAATATGAAACTTATTATATGTGCATGAACAAATATCATGCCCCTTAAATATATAGCAACTAATATAAAATGTTATGCATCTATAGGTTAAATCTAAGAACCTATATCTGATACCATGAAAAAATTTAGAAAACTCTCACCCAAGTTCAAATCCATAAACCATTATTATAGTATAAGCCATTTATGCATTGCTTAAATAATACCTTGGTTTATTATACATAAATATAACATACAATGATAAATCTTCTATATCTTTGAATCCTCCATCTAGAAATCCATCTCCAGAGCTTCCATGCAAAGGCAATGAATGAGCCTTGCATATATAGGCAAGGAAGATCAATCATAACTAAGTGATCAAGCTAGAGATCAAACCTAAGACTAAGAGATAACTATCCCTAAAGGATATAAATAACTATCAATTATCCACATAATATCTAAGAGATAAATATGTAATATCTCATAATATCTAAAATAAGATAAATAAAATATCCACACATAAGTGGGTGGGAATAAATAAATACCTAGGTGAACATGAGCTAAGGTAAATAACCTACTCTAACCACCCCCCCCCCTCAAGTGAAGCTAGGGGCCAAAAATAGAGTGGCATATCCATAATATGAGTCTTAGAAATAAGGCTTGATTAGGTACTCATGTATAATATATCCATGAAACAATCTCTCATAAAGTAGAGAAAGGAAGAAAACTCGTAAGAAAATAAAACTCCCCCCAAAAGAGAGAAAAGAAGGAATTAAATGGGTCTTGATAATAAGGCCTGATAAGGTACCCATACAAAAAAAATGATGAAGTGTGAAAATAAGTGTCCTTATGGATTCCAATCCATCTTGTTGGAATACATGGATGTCGATTTGATGTAACTACCAAGTTGAAGTAACAATAGTGTTGAATATGAGGATCACTGAATATGAATACTGCACTCTAGAATACTAGGTAGAATGATGAAACTGAGGAAGCATTGCCTAAACACCCTCCCTTTATGTTAAACTAGGATAATATGGCAATGAAAGTCTCTAAATAATTGGAGTAAAAATGGTGATAAATGAGCACAAACACTGGTGGTGATGCCACACTAGTGTCACTACATAAAAAGTCACTAAGAATGTCAGTGAAACATAAAAACCCTCATATGGGTTCTGATAACAAAGTGCTTGAATGAGATACCCATGTACAAAGAATCTAAAATATATAGATAAAATATCTCAATAAGATGGTTTTAGTGGTGATGGGAGGGACTGAAAATTAAAATAGTAAAGGGTTCACAAAATAAGGTACACACACATGAAGGTAGACTAGGCTATAAAATCAAATCCCCCATGGTAATTTATAATTTATTATAGGTACAATATATCTCATACACAAAAACACCAAATAAAATAAGGAATACATTGTATACATCAGAATATCTTCAAACATGGAGACAATTGACCTATCAAAGAAGTCATCACAAATCATGAGAGTTGTTCTAAAAATAAGGGAGCATTGTAGGCCAAAAACACAAGTGACATAAAAAATATACTCAAAAAATGCAAGACATTAGGCTCTATCAATGAGCATCAGTGCAATAAAGTGTTTTTATGAGGGGATCTAAAAAATGGAGGAACCATAAGAGTAAAATCCTCACAAATAATGACGGTGATGTCACAAGTGATCTAAAATTCATCCCAAATCAAATATAAATAGTGGATTAAGATGCTTGCATGGGAGTGGATAAAAAAACCACAACATTAAAATGTAGGGTAGCTTACAAAGGGACATTAGACTTAGCCAAAAATGTGTCCATGACTGCAATCAAAATGGTGAAACTAATGAAAGAGAAAGTTTCTTTTCTTGTGAAGGGGTTTGGCCACCTATCAAATCAAGCCTCATCCTCTGATATTTGGCAAATGTGATCAGAAGAAAAGTATGTGGCCAAGCAATACAATATCTCCTTGTATTTCCCAAATATAAAATATTAAGTTTTAATAAAAATAATCAAAAAATCATCCAAGGATATTGTTTTATAAAAAAATAAAAATAAAATCTCCCCACAAAGATTTTTGTTTTGAATAGTATTACTCAGTAAAATTATGATAACTTTTTCAATTCTTAATGAAATTTAAAATGTCAAAATTGTCAGGATCCAACTCTCCACAATAAGAGTATATATGATTACCTTGTATTAGCAACTAAACACAGAATTATACCAGAATGAACAAGTAACTAGAATTCACAAATAGCACCGAATATGAGAGACAATACACTATCTTGTATTAATATTCATCCAGAAAGAAAATATAATAAAGAAGATGCCACTTCTTCTCACACCTCTATAAGGCTTTCCAAACCTCAAGGGCTCCCAGTAATTCTCAATCAAGAGTTCACTCTCCTACCAAAAATGGTCCCAACACACAACTCAAACACAGAGTTGGTGTTCACCTCCAACCAGTTAGTAATAACCTTGCCAGTACACCAAGTACTCAAAGTACTTCAAGTAGATCTCCCATAAGCTTGCAACAACCTACAACTCAACAGACCTTACTTACACATGTAGATCTCCCATGAACTTGCAACAACCTGCAATTCAAATGATCTTACAATTGGAAGGATCTACCTTGCCTTCCTCTATTTGCTCATCATTACAATACATGTCAATGGGTCTATAAATAGATCCCATACTAAATAATAACTTAGACTTCTAATTTACAATAATTAGACACACAGCTCAAGACTTGAAATAGCCTTTACATGAAAACACTCAATTCAATGAACTAATTGTTCGTGCAACGAACAGTTATGGAACTGCCACAGGAGATCGACATCGGTCCCTGTCTGTCTGGAGGTGATCGACATCGGTCGACCTCCTGCCGATGCCAGTTGCCCTTCTACACTGTAGATGACCGACATCAGTCCCACTACCGACGCCGGTATCCCTAGAACTCAGAAACCTCCTCCATGTCTGCATAGTTAAAGCTTTTAGCTCCATAACCTAACAATCTCCCACTTGGAGATAAACAGTTGCAACTGTACCTGTACCTATACATCATCTAGTTTGTTTCCTGGCTTTGTATCCCTCTTCAAGATCATTCTTGAAGACCAACCACCACAAATCCTATGGTGCACCTCCTATCATCTAAAACACCTGCCACATCCACATCTACAAACCCATGTAGAAAATAACTTGACCCTGCATAACATGTGCACCTGCTGCTGGTCCCTCTACGAATCCATTGAACTACCCTCCAGTGCTTCTTTCCTGGATTGGCTCCAAACTTGTGACAGCTCCCACTGCTTGGGAAATCTTAGGTCTAGTGCATACCATGCACTTAACCTCATTATGTGAATCAAGACACTGTTCATAGAACTGTCCAACCATCGATGTGCTAACCGGTTTCACACAATCATCTAGAGACAAAATCAACCTGTGACCTTCCATGTCCCTAGAACACACTCATGTCAAAGAATTTTGTTGCTCCCAGATTCCTCATGACACACCTCTAAACTAGCTTTACCTTTAGTTCAGCAACTCCCTGTATGTGTAACCCTGCAACAAGCACACAATACAATAATAGGATAATGTAGCTAATATTATCCAACCTGGTAAAGAGAAACACAATGGTCAAACCTCCATTGTCCTGCAGCCTACTCAAGACCATATACCATGGCCTTCCGTCTCACATGTCCATTCCCACTCTTCTTTATCCTTAACATCCATTCGTCTCTCAATGCTTTCTTCCAGCTGGCAACTCCACCATAAACTCATGTTTGGTTCTCCTCCAAGGAATCACATTCCTCATCCATGCCAAGCTCCCACTGTTTCTTGGATCTACCTGCTCTGCTTCTTTAATAACTTCCTGGTTCTTGACCATCAGTGAGCAACAAGTAGTGTAAAGAAGATAAATGATGAATTTGAGGCTTACTTACCCTTTCAGTCCTCCATATGGGCGCTTGAGACTCCTTGACAGCTTGTTGTCTGCCCAAAATATGTCTTAGTGACTGATGCCGGTCACATCTTAGTCTACACTCGACTGATGTCAGTTCCATGTGACTACCTCATCGTCGACATCGGTTCCCCCTAACCGATGTTGGTGTTTATCTATCTGGAGTCACTGACATCGGGCTACACATAGCCAATGTCGGTCCCTATCTGGATGCCGATGTCAGTTTTCTAACCGACGTCAGTCTCTGTGTTTTACTTGTGAGTGATGACCTTTACCCATGAGCTCCTTTTGGATTAAAACCCTGTCCCAATCAACCTTGCTCTGCTCAAAATTCTTTAGCCCCTTGCACTGATCTTTGTTCATCATCTTCTCCTTGAAAACCAAGAATTTCCTGTTCTTCTCATGAACATCGGATTCCTCAAGAAACGTCACTTTCTTCCTTTGCTTACAGAAATATCGATCCATGCTTTTCAAATCCAAAGGCATACCCTTTGACTCAAGAACATGCATCTCCTTATTATTCATGTGACCAAGCCTATTAAGCCACATCTTTAAATCTACAGTTGAAGTAGATAAACCAGAAGGAGAATCAGTAATACAAGTAGATAGATAAAGCATACCTACTTTCTTACCTCTTGCTACAATAAGTACACCCTTGGACACTTTCCAAGAGTTCACTGTGAGAGTTACTGTGCAACCCTCATCACCCAACTTTCTAACAGAAATCAAATTCTGCTTCATAACTGGGACATGCATGACCTCCTTCAACACCCATGTGTTACCTGTCTACAATTTCAGCTTCACTTTCCCTTTGCCAACCATTTGACAAGGCTTACCGTCCCCTAAATAAATTTCTCCAAAGTCTCTTTGGACATATTCATGAAAAAATTCCCTATTTGGGGATGCATGAAAAGAGGCACCAAAATCTAAAACCCAATATTCTACTTTATCTAAGGAACATACCAGAGCATCCTATGCAACATAATCTACAACATCTGCTTCTTCATGTCCTTCATGTTGATCTTCACCCAACCAACAATCTCTCTTTATGTGCCCTTGCTTTCCACATTTCCAGTAGGTTATTCTGCCATACCTAGATTTGGATCTCCTGCCTATCTTTGACCTTGATCTCCCATGCTCGATCTTCTCTCTTTGCCTTCCCCTGCTTTCAACACTCAAAGCATTCCCTGATGATTCACCTGTGCTTTTCCTGCGTATCTCTTCATTCAAAATTACACTCACAATATCATCCACTTTTAAGATTTTTGAATCAGACGCAGTATTACTAACTGCCATTACCAAACTCTCTCAACTTTTAGGTAATGAGCATAAGATTAAGAGAGCCTTAATTTCATCATCAAAAGCAATATTGACTGAATTTAACTAGTTTACCAAACCATGGAAATTACTAAGATGACTATGTACAGATTCACCTTCCAACATTTGCAAATTAAATAATTGCTTCATAAGAAATACCTTATTCAAAGTTGAGGGTTTTTCATATAAATTTGCCAAAGATTCCATCAACTCTACCGTTGTCTTAGCCTGAGATAAGTTGGAAATCACAGATGATGCAAGGCTCAACCTCATAGATCCCAGAGCCTTCCGATCAAGAACCTCCCATTCTTCATCCTTCATGTCCATGGGATTGCATGCAACCCCACCCAACGGTAAGTACAAATCTTTTTGATACAGATAATCTTCTATCTACATCCTCCATAATTTATAGTTCTTGCCATTAAACTTCTCCATTCGTAGCTTACTTTCTTCTGCCATTGCTATACTCCCACTTAAACAGAAACCCCTGTGAGTAACTTGTAATCAACAAACACTAACCAGATCTGATACAACCTGTTAGTAACCCAACCAAAAGCTCTGATACCAACTGTCAGGATCCAACTCTCCACAATAAGAGTATATATGCTTACCTTGTATTAGCAACTAAACACAGAATTATACCAGAATGAACAAGTAACTAGAATTCACAAATAGCACAAAATATGAGAGACAATACACTATCTTGTATTAATACTCATCCAGAAAGAAAATATAATAAATAAGATGCCACTTCTTCTCACACCTCTATAAGGCTTCTCACACCTCAAGGGCTCCCAGTAATTCTCAATCAAGAGTTCACACTCCTACCAAAAATGGTCCCAACACACAACTCAAACACAGATTTGGTATTCACCTCCAACCAGTTAGTAATAACCCTGCCAGTACACCAAGTACTCAAAGTACTTCAAGTAGATCTCCCATAAGCTTGCAACAACCTGAAACTCAATAGACCTTACTTACACATGTAGATCTCCCATGAACTTGCAACAACCTACAATTCAAATGATCTTATAATTGGAAGGATCTACCTTGCCTTCCTCTATTTGCTCATCATTACAATACATGCCAATGGGTCTATAAATAGATCCCATACTAAACAATAACTTAGACTTCTAATTTACAATAATTAGACACGTAGCTCAAGACTCAAAATAGACTTTACATGTAAACACTCGATTCAAATAACTAATTGTTCGTACAATGAATAGTTCTGGAACTACCACAGGAGACCAACATCGGTCCCTGTCTGCCTAGAGGTGATCGACGTCAGCCGACCTCCTACCAATGTCGGTTGCCCTTCTACACTGTAGATGACCAATGTCAGTCCCACTGCCGACGCCGGTATCCTTGGAACTCAGCAACCTCCTCCATGTCTGCATAGTTGAAGCTTTTATCTTCACAACCTAACAAAAATGTTCTAAAATTTTGAGAACAAGATGCACAAAACCTAAAAATGGTTTTGAGTGATCAGTTAATTTTTCTCAAAATTAATAAAGAAAAGTCATATTTTTTTAAAATAGTACTACTCAATAAAACTATGATAACTTTTGTAATTCTTGATGAAATTCAAATTTTCAAAAAAAATTGAAATTTAGCAAACAAGGCACATAAATCCTAGAAATTTTTTTGAGAGATCTTCTATATTTTTCTCACAATCATAAAAAAAACTTTCATTTTTACCAAAAAATGGATTTGCAAAAAATTTGTAGATCTTGTCTCTAAGATCCAAAAGGGATGAAATTTTAGGTCATCATGTTTTTCTCATATAACATGGATATATTAGTGAGATTTTATTTACTCATTAAATATCCAAAATTTACCTGCAATAAAAAATATAAAAGAAAAAATTCTTCCAAAAATATGTGTTGAGTAAGGAGAAGCTAAGATGCTGAGAAATGGTTGTTGAAAATCGCTCTGATACCATGAAAGAGTCTAGAAAACTCTCATCCATGGTCAAATCTACAAACTATTACCATAGTAAAATCTATTGATGTATTTCTCAAATAATACCTCAGCATATTATACACAAATAGAACATACAATGATAAATATTTTGTATCTCCAAAGCTTCCATCTAGAACTCCATCTCCATAGCTTCTATGCAAATACAATGAATGAGCCTTGCATATATATGCAAGGAATATCAATCCTAACTAAGAGATCAAGCTAGAAATCAAACCTAGGACTAAGAGATAACTATCCCTAAAGGATATAAATAACTAAAAATTATCCCCATAATATCTAAGAGATAAATATGTAATATCTCACAATATCTAAAATAAGATAAATTAAATATCCACACATAAGTGGATGGGAATAAATAAATACCTAAGTGAACATGAGATAAGGTAAATAACCTACTCTAATAGTATTTATATGTATAAACATGTAATTCTTACTCCTATAAATTGTGTGCATATGTAACAATTAAGTATTAATCTATACTCAAGTCTCTATAATGTTAGTGCATATGAATGGTATATGACCCTATAATTTGTATTAATTCACCAATATATATCATGTAACTAAACCCACTAATATCTAAACCATTATAACTCTTTGAAATCTGAAATCTAATTTAATTTCATACTCATGGAGGCTTATGTCTCTATGAAAATCCCACTATAATGCCTCATTTTTGGATGAATGATGTATAATGTAAATCACTCATCTCAAAAGAAGAGTTAATTATGTCATGTCAAAGATGGGATCATGTAATATCATGTGAACATGTGGAGATTATGTCATAATAAAAATACATATGTCAATCAAGGCATGTACACTACATATGTAATGTAGGGTATGTAAGTGTCATGTCTAGATAGATGTATCAATGAAACATACAGTAGTAGGATAACTAAATATGACAACATAGTAAAAGTGCATGATATGGATAATGACATTGCTCAATGTTAACAAGATAAATAAGTTCAAGTGTTAATGTCACACATAAGGCCAAGGTCCACATACAAGATATGTGCATATGTCATAACAAATAAAGCTAAAGGCCATACACAAGGGGACATAGAGATGTTGCAAAGAGGGGATATCAAGGATGTCACATCAAAAAATACCAAGGGCCATAATCAAGGGACATAAATATGTTGCAAGTAAATCCAAAGGTTCATACACAATAGACAAACACAAATTAACCTATCATGTAAAATAATAACAACATCAATGGAGCATATAATAAGGGAACTAGTCTATACCATCCATATGTATTAATGTCACACCATAGTATAATAGCATATCCATGTAACATTATGTAAGATAGGAGTAATTAGAAAGACATGATTAAGTGATCTAGGTTGCTCAACATGGTTAAAAGTACATAAAAAGATATAACTTTTAATAATAAAACCTATGGACTAAGATGCCCCTAATATCAGCATAGACACTAGGAGAGGAAATTCCAACATCTTTATGTCCATGTGTAACATGTATGTTTTGCATTTCACTCATGTACTATGAAATGCATGTGTGTGTGAAAATAATATGTCATATATAAAACATGTGATAAACAATAGATGTAAATAATATAATATAGTAATCATGTCATGCTCATGTCTAATTTTGAATTTTTTGAATATTTTGAATGTTTTTTGTATTTTATTGATTATTGAATTTTTTTTGTATTTTTGGAACATTTAAGGTTTGTGCTCATAAATATATAATTAGGTCATCCTCATTGAGATCGAAGTTGGCATATCCTATCTTGACTTTTAGATTATGTAATCACTTTACCTCTTCTTCATTTGTTTTTTATTATGTACATTCTATCACCCCTAAATATTTGCCTTTTTATGGCAAGCATCACTGTCATGTCAAATTGTGATCACTCTTATTACATGTGAGAAGGTGGGATATTAATTGTTTTGATTTATTTTATCTTGAGTTTGTGGTAACCATTGTCATCTAAATGTGAATGGCATTTGATAAGTAGAATGTATGATCCACATGTGTGTATCGATTACTTTTCACCCACAAGCTATTAGTAAAATTATGTATCCAAGGGGTTCTTGCCAATGTGTGTTATGTTTTAGTTCCTTTATATTATGTCCCACCTATCATAAACATTTAACATTGCATAATGATTTTTTTTTCCATCAATCTAAATGTTTTTATAATAGGCACCTTTCATGTATACGGTTAATAGCTCCTATTAGGGATATTTTTTGGTTGTTTTACTTGTAAATTGTATCTTTTCAAAGCTTGTTGCGAGTGGTTCCTATTGATCATGCATTACCTTTATAATTCCTTCATTATTGTATCTTTCAATTTTATTTTTCAATGCCTCAAAATGATCTATGTCATGTCCCTTGATATTATGATAACCACAATATTATTTTCCTTCCTAATGTGAAATGCATCATACGGATCGATGTTGAGTAGATGGTAATTTGATGATATTATGATCAAGTAATATTTATAGTATTTTTCTTAGTTTATATTGAAGCCTTGTTGTAATGGTGTAAGAGTCTTAGTATCTTCCATCTCCACTTTATTTATAGAAATGTATGATTTCTTCATTTTCCAAGTCATGCTTGACTTCAGTGTTGCCTACTCCTTGTGTGAAATAATATTAAAAATATTGTTTTCATGTAGAATGTACTCATGATTTGTCATTATTTTCTTTGCTTTGCCCCTAGAAGATTATGCCTAAATGGGAATGTATGAATTTTCCTTTTTTGTTATATATGAGTCATCTTGATATTTTTCAACTTCAATATGTGTGAATAGAGTGTAGGATAAAATTTCATCTGAAAGATTGAAGTTTAAAATATGTAGTGATCATAAATCATATATGTCATGTTGGAATAATAATTTGTGACTATGTCATCTTGATATTTTGAATTTGCTAATAAAGGAAGATCAAGAATAGGTTGTGGTTGTTTTATATGAACTTGTGGCTCATGTTCTACAACTAATTTGTATGTTATGATTAGTTAATTTTCTTTGTAATTTATTTACCCACATCATATATGTGCATCTAGGCTCCTTGAATGAATATTGATGGATAAATAATAGTATAATCTTCCACCTGTGATTATGATTTGTTCTCATTAGTAGATTGGGTCATTTTGAAATATTTGAAGGGTCATCATATGTTGGTGGTTAATAATAATATCCTTTATACATATATTTGATACTTTTTTGTAATTCTAATGGTATTTATTACATATCTATCCATGGTCATCCCAAAATTAAGTTGTAATGTAACAAGTTAATCATAACATGGAAAGTAGTAGGTACCATTTTGGGACCTAGTCTTAGATCCAATGATATGGTTCTAGTTACTTGAAGTGGAGTGTTATTGAATCCTTATATGCTCTAATATTATTTTTCTAGTAGCCAACTTCATCCCCAATAAATGTTATGTAATGTTACAAATGTTCAATACAAAATATTTATCTACCAACATGTGTTTGACCAAGTTATTTTTCACTTTAACTTGAATTAATAATGGCATATTTCCCTCTATTGTGTGGTGCATAGATAAGTCTTATTTATCAAATGTGATTAATTTTTTTCTATCCTTAAATGTATTCATAATGCAAACAAATGGTGTAGGTTTTGTATCACTAGGTAGATTCGTTTCTCGTAATGCCTTGCATAAGATGTCTATGTAGACCGTTAATATTTTGAGTAACTCTAAGATATAAATATTAGAATGGGTGTTCTTTATTTTGTCAATTTCATATCTTTTAGGTTTTTTAGTTTGTCTCACAAGAGGTGGAGGGGGTTGAATAGGAACATGTTTATTACCTTCATTTTTTTGTGCATGATGGGGTAACCTACCTCATCTAGTGTTAACAACATGGATCGTAAAATCAAAAATAATTTGTGGGACAAAAATTGGGGTGGGATGGTATCTAATACAACATTGAGGTATTAGGGGAGGAGGAACAAAAGGATTCATGCATTAGCTTTGGATTATAGTGGTAATAATAAGAATCTCATATTAGGTGTTGTAATATTAGAGTTGAAATAAGGTTTGGCATTGTTCATTGGTAATTTCTTTATAGTGTTTTCTATTTGATCTTTTTACCCATGTGCTTATATAATTGATCCAAATAAGATACAATATCCATGTAGACTAATATGAAAAGAGTACCTTCATGACTTGTGTTAACCAATAATGTTCATTCAACATGGTTATGATTAATGTGTATTATTAGGGAATAATTAAAAATCATGTCTAAAAAAAAACCCTGACACTAAATTCTAAAACCCTAGAAGGATGAAACCCTAATGAAGATTTAGGGTTGAAGTTGAAAATATTCATTATGTAAATGAAAAATCAAATCTTGAAACCCTGGGACCAAAATTTTGAAAAATATTTATTTTATATGGAAATCAAAAATAATTTTTAAAAACATAGAACAAAAAAGTAAAACCTTATAAGGATGATTCGATATGTGTATGGGTTAATCAATATTTTTTACCCTAATTTGGATTAATATGGATTACTTAACCTAATTGAGATAGAAAATTTTATAATAATTTATAAATTAAGATACGGTATTTAAGTATACATCTAAATGTAAAATAATCAATATGGTTGCTATGAGTCGATGAGTGGCATATGTTAAATATAATAAGTAAAAAAATTAATGATTACTTAGCCTTTTTGGGTGACTATATTCTAGAATTGAAAATTAGGAAAAATAAAGTGTGTGGTTTATTTGGTTCTAAAACTAATTCTTTATCTACTTAGGGTAGGTTCCGCCAATCTAGGTCAATTTTGATGGTTGATATTGGCTTGTGTTGGTCAGTACTAACCTATGCAAAAATGAGGAAATATGACCATACGATCACCTATGATTATCTATGTATGTTTTGTATTTGTGATCTTGAACCCTGATGATGTGTACAACTCCAAAAAATAATCTCTTTCACCTTGAAACTCTAGCTATACTTGTGAGGGATAGAAACCTAAAAAAATTGGTGAAGTGTAATACATTGAACTAAACCCAATCACCCATGTTTGATGATTGATCATTTCCTACATATCTAATACTTCAAGGAGGTAAATCAAGCCACACATAGTTCTCCCACCTAGTGTGATTATGTAATTGTGATCCTTTGTTATATATATGTAGCTAATGATTTAGATTTGATACTTGACAATATTTATTTTGACTTGGATTTAGTGTGCTTCAAATTTTGCTTATGACTACTCCTAAGGAAACTTTTAGAATTTTTGGAGAATAAGGCACATTTTCTTAATGTACAATAATATATAGGTGTATATCAAATCAGTGTCAAGTCCTTGAATTAGACCTTGATTTTTTTATATGAGTCCAACTGGGTAATTACACTCTAAGTGGATGGGTTAACCCAAAGGAAATGTTTGATTTTAAAATATAGTCATTCTTATGAGAAAATCAATTCCAACCAAATTAGGTCATTATTAACTAGTGATAATGATTGAAATTGATGGAATAAATATGTGTACATGTGAATTGAATCAAGAGTTTAGAGATGTCTATACATAATATTTAGTAGGTTTGAAATAAATAGTGGGGTTTTTGTAGGTGTTTAATAGCAAAGTGAAAGGGTCAAACTCATAAAATACCATTTAAGTGTGAGAGAATGGAATATTGGGACCTTGTTTATGTGTTCAAGTCATGCATCATAAATGTGTGTCAAACTTGTCATTGTCAAGTACTTATTACCATATATTAGTAGTTACACTTTTAAATAAACCCTTGCAATTTATTTAACCCTAAATTTTGATAATGTCAGGTATAAGATTAAATATTTTAAGCACAAGAGTGATAAACTAATTTATAGCATGCCAATTAATAAAAAACTAGGATCAATGATATTCTAAATTTATACAACTAAGATTGATAAAAAAAAGTAAAGCATGACTATTGCAAGATATTATAATAAATAAGAAATAATGGCATTTAGTTGGTTTATTATGCATAGGTGAATCAAGATTGAACATAGATGTAAAATATGTAGGCTAAGTATTATAGATTAGTTGTTAGATTCTATAAATTGTACTTTTATAGTTGTGAAAACTACTATCAGATCTGGACACTACCATCGATGCTAGTGTCTGACTAAGATGCATGTGTCTAGTATAGAATAATGACTAGATTTGGATGCAACCAACTTTGTTGTTTTAGGTTTTATATCACCTTTATGCTAGAATACTTAGATCTAAGATACAGGCTATTGATCTTTATTGATTGATTAAACCCTAGGTCTTCACCCTTATTCACCCTTGGAATGATTTTTCTAAAAAAGGGGTTAATCAGCTTATGGTGTTGAGTTCACCTAAAGACCCCTCTGTCAATAGGAATTGCTTACATAGCCAATACTCCAAAGAGGACCTTAGACTTATGTAGTTCTCCCTTATGTGTTGGAAAGTGTGTGTACAAGGGTGAAATATACTATATGAAAATAAATGCAATTATCTAGCTTGTAATTTGACAAATATTACTTATGGTCTGCTATTTGAATGCTTTAAACTTGTAATATGAATGCTCATATGATTTATATGTAAATACAAATAAATAAGGTAGAATAGATTGTTTGTGTAGTTGATTAATTGAACTTTTGTAGGTGTTTTCTTGGTATTTTCTAAATGAGGAATGAGAAGGCTTAAACTTGTATTTATACCACACCTTTGTAAATATCTCATGGTAGAATTCAATAAAACAAATAGGTTGACCCATAGGTTTCAAATCATTTACAATTTGGATGAATTTTTTTAATTGGACACTAAATAAGGATTTAGACACTACCTTCGATGGTAGTGTCCCTCTATGGTCGATAGTGTTTAGAAGGCTAAAAATAGGTATGGATCTGAAACTAACAATGGAAGATGTTTGTAATGTTTTAAGCTTTGTGTGCATTGCACTAGACCTAGGTCATCAAAACTATATGGATCAGACTAATATATAATCTTTTAAGCATAGTGAGATGGCAAATACAAGCCTTTTAGTAGTAGGGGGGTCTAGAACTGAAGGGTAGAGCCTTGATTGATATTTATCAAATGTACAAGACTGAAATGCTCTAAATATTCAATTTTAGTATCTAAATTTTCCCCCCTTTAATCTAATAACGCATAAGGTTGAAATTAGTAGGCTAAAGGAAATAAATATGTACTTGTGTGTGTTTAACACACCTTGATTTTGCTTGAGCCCACTTTGAGTGCTTTTTTGGTGTATGACCTACAACCAAGAACATGTTATAGTATAAGTTAGTGCATATAATTTGAAATTTGAAATTTGAAATTTGAAATTTGAAATTTGAAATTTGAAATAATTGAAATGCTTGAAAAGAAAAAGAGTAAAGAAGGAGTGTTAGGAATTTATATGCTATTTATTTGTGATTTATTTTGATGCACATTATCTTTCACTTGTGTGACATTAGATTTTATCCAACCAAATAAAATGTTAAACATAATTTGACATGGATTAGATCTTAGGCTATGTGTCATCTAGATAAGCTTTATCATTACTCTAAATACAATAGATATCATTTTATTTGAAATGTCAAGTTATTATTCACCTTATATTGATTACATTATTAGCTGCACAAGGTAGACCTGACTCAAAAAATATACAATTTCCTACTTGATCAGTCCTCCGATCCATGCAGCTTTTACTTCACCTATTACAATTCATTCTCTACATCGTATTCTCCTTAGCACTCCCTCAAAGACCATGCATTTTTAACTATGTGAATGTCATTTCAACATACTTGACATCCACCATTTTAGTTTTGTAACTTTGCATGCATTATCGAGCTTCCTTCACACATCTAATGCTAGCTCAGGCATCTACCATAGATTCAATATTATTTTCTCCCTATAGACAAAAATTATAAAAATCTTAATACCCATATTCTCCTATGTCAAATCAACTCAATAAACCTTGATTTGAAAATTATCTTGACTTTGGTGGCATATTAAATATTTTATAGAGCAAGACGGATGCAATCTCCCTTGGCGAGCAGAGTTGTGACACCCACCATTTCAAAACCAATACATAGTTTCAAACTATGGTTTTCATTCATGGTATTGTCCATAGTATTTGTGATTTTAGATGATTTTTAAATTCAATTATAAATCTAAGATTAATTAAGTTTCAATAGGTTTAATATTAAATCTCAAGTTATAAAAGTCAAGTTGAGTCATTTTAATTTAATGTTAAGTTTTTATTTTATATTGTCAAAAAGTTTGTTTTTTTGGGTCAAATTCATATTTATATATTTTTAATTTATTTTTAAGTTATACATTTAGGTTTATGAGTCAAATAGAGTCTATCAATGTAATTTATTAAAAAAAACATGAATATTTGTGTCATTTGAAAAAAGTCATCAAGTTAATGTTTTTATTCATGTTGTTTTAGTCAGTCCAATTGTGTATGTCTATATTAAAAGTCAAAGTTGAAACCCCATCGTTGTAATGGATGTAATTTTAGGTGACCCCAAAATCCAATTTTTAATGATTGTTTCACACTTATGGGGGGTCTTGTCATAAAAAATAACATATAATTGAGCCTCATGTTTATATTTCACTAAGTAGCATATTTTAGAGGCAATAGAGGAAGGAGGATATATAACATCCTCTAGTCAGTCACAAGTAATAAGGCCATGCATTGATGTTGTGACATGATTTTTAGTAATGTGTTTACTTTTTGTTGTAGTGTTATTCATTTTTTAGTGTTCTTATTTTTAGTATGTTGTTGGTTTGTTAAATAAATCCATTTGTATAAATTTGTGAAACATTCATGTTTTCAAAAAGCTCACTTTTGGGGAGTAGGAGAAGATTTCAAGGTAAACTCAGAGTAGATAGTTGTCTAGTTAAATATGAGATTTTAAAGCTTATAAATTCATAATTTTCTCATCTAAGGAGGAAGGGAATGTCCCACAGGAACCCAAGGAGGAAGGGTTTAGTCCTGCATACTTCGGTTCGTAGCTACGCCTTCACGAGGGTAAAGAGATAAGTTATGGAGTTGTTCCTTGTCAAATTAGTGATTTTAGGATGTGGTTCATTTTATTGTAAATATAATTTTCTCCCCATGTTTACATTAAGGATTTGATGTTATAAATTAATAATGTTCACACTAAGGGGGTGAATGTTAGAAATTTATAGTGCTCACATAATTAATAATGTGTGTAATTATATTATCGAGGATAATATAATATATCATGCGTGAGTGATTATATTATTTAGAATAATATATGGTTATTAAGAGTGTAAATAATTTGTTATGTAACAACTCATATATTTGTGTGAGATTGGGTTATTCAACCAACTCATGTAATTAAACTAGAGAGGTTGTATGGTTGAGAGTTTTGAGGGATTGATTACATCCTTGATAATAGGAGATGCTTCCCTATATATATGTATAGTGTCCTGATTGTAATGGTGTAACAAATGAAATATAATATCCAACATATTATTCTCTGAATATTTATTTTTACCATTATATGTATGAGATAAATCTTTGCATTAGCTTCTACAAAAGCTATCAAGGATTACACCTATGTGTCAGTGCAACTATGTTTCTTATTGATGCTTTGACTTGGTAAATATGATACCTTATGAATTATTGGAGCTAGAAGAGGTTCAAACCTAAACCTTGTATATTTTAAGAGGGAGTTTGGAAGGTATTATACCCCCAATCTGGTGCAAGTATGAGTTTATCATGACCATTGAGATCATTATATTTAAATCACATAACTCAAGTGTGAATATATATAATCTAGTGAGTGCAAGTGATTTAATAAACTTATCCTATAAATATATTGAGATTAAATTATTTAATCACTCCAATTATAAATATGGTGAGGTTGAATGATTTAATCACTTCAACCTATAAAGTGAACCCATTGTTGAAGTAGAAAAGACTCAATAACAATACATCTTGGTGTAATTGGTGTGTATTGGTGAGTAGTATAATTAATAAGTTTGTAGTTTTTGGTGAAATAGCATGGCATATGCACCTATGATATATCTAAGTTGGAATAAATGTGTGTAAATCTGAAAAACTTTGTTTCAAATATATGCAAAATTGGTACAATGTATAGGATTCTAACTGAAATATATATCTAAATCATGGAACTGAATTGGAATTTGCGCAAGTGTGGAGATCATGTCTTTATGACATGCCCCCAAAAAAATATAGAGATATTGATTAAGTGTATAAGTGTGAAGGTAGATTTTTTATGACATGCCCACACTAAAACCTGAAAATTATGTCAATGTGGAGGTCATGGCTTTATGACATGCCCCCAAAATAATTTGGACATTGTGCATATGTGAAGGTCATAATTTTATGACATGCCCCCACTGATATGCCCCCATTTTGAAGTGAGGGAGATATAAATTGGTAGGTAACTTACCTCAAAATGATAGGGTATCTGTATAATATATGTATGAATCATGTAGCATATAGGGATAATATGTTGAAGTATTTATGTATGTATATGTATGTGTGTGTGTTTTTGTGTGTGTGTGTGTGTGTGTGAATTAGGCTCATCATATATGATCACATCAAGTCCTTAGATGCATATATATATATATATATATATATATATATATATATATATATAATGGCAATTTCTAGAGAGTAAAGGTACAAACTCAACAAACAATAAATCATACACACAAGAGCACTCGATGTAATGCAAAATAATGTTTAAAGGAGACCTCACATAAGGGGCATGTTCAAATACCACACAATCAAAAGGGATGACATATTTAAATGTCCAATCCACATAGAATGACATATTCAAATGTCCAAACAACATACAATGGTACACGGTCCAATAGGATTTAAATATATTCAAAGGTTCCACAAGTGAAACAATAACAATAAATGTAATACACTCAAGAAAGTGATAAAAATAGATGAATAATAAGTAACTAGCATAAGTGTATTATACTAGTCCCTGCATATATGTGTTAGCAAAAAATGTTATATAGCATAGCATATCAAGTACATTGTGAAATATATGAGCATGGATATAGACGTGTGTAACTATTATCATATAGGCTCAAACATGATAATGTATAAATTATTTTAAAGGATATGTAACTTGTATCAATCATGATTAAAGAAGCAAACTTCCCAATGTATTATATGGTGTGAGTATAAGAAAGGTCAACATCTGGAAGTGCATAGATCATGTGGCTAGGTATGCATAAATCACATTAAAATATGCATGAATCATATATTTATATAGGAATGAAATGATATTCTATCTACAAACATAAACCAAACAACATATATGCCTAGGAGTTAATAAAATCTAGGAATACTAAATATTTTTGAATTTATTTGCATGTTTTTATATTTTTAGAATATCTGATTTTTATGGATTTTTAGAATATTTGAAAAGGATATCTTATGATCCCATTCAATGGATTCTCATAGGTATCTCCAAGTTCATAATATGGTATGTGAAGTTGGTGGTACTAGCAAGAAGCATGTGTAGGTCTCATATCTAGATCTGTAAAATTTGTGGTATCTTATGTATGTGTAATAGGACTCTATGGTCATGAAGAAATAATGGGAGTAGGGTTCATGGAACACATCATTGAGAGCTCTACAATTTATTTTGAGTGGATATAATTGGAACATGTTTAGTTACTCTAGGTAACTGAGTATGATGTGTAGGTTTAGATGAATATTCTATGGAATCCATTGTGTGTCTCTAGTACAAAGGCTTTTCAATTATGGGCTGCCTAAGAAGGATATTTCTTATTGGTTACCCTTTCACAGATGATTAACCTTATTAGGTTTATAATTAGTTGTCTTGGAATAAACTTCTATTATTCAAATGGATGTTCATATCGAATTTTGGTAACTATGACTACCCTATTGGTATGAATGTATTTAATACACACATACACTATAGAAGGTACTATGTAGAGTTTATATATCTATGGTCATCCCAAAAACATATCAAATACTCATGTATATGTTATAATTGAGAAGGTGGTAACCACATGTGCTAGACCAACCTGTAAAGGTAAATTAATCTCACCAATAATGTGTTGTGATGTGCCATCAAATGCTCTAATCATTTTGGTCGAAGGGTATAAATCATAATGTGTATATCCCAAATGTGTAAGTATAATCATGGTACATTCATTCTCACTGGCATCATTATTGATCATAACACTATGTATAGGCTGATGATCAAGGTATGCTTAAATAAATAATGAATGAAATCTAAGTCATCATTAACTATTTCATAGTCATCAAATGTAGTATAAGATATCTTAACCATAAGAGGTATTATGCATGTATAAGTGATAATAATTCCATTTAATGGGTGTCCATAATGTGATGGAGGAAGATGTGCATTATATTCCATTTTCACTTATGGGTCTTTATTAGAATGATCTTGCAAAGTATTGTTAATATCTTCTAATTTTGGTGATCATCAGGTTGTGAATCTAAATCCTTTAGAGGATCATCAAAGGTATTATTTTTTTCATTAATGAGGTCTTGGGTCTTATGCTTCAAGGTATAATATTTGTTCATAGAATTTTCAGGTCCTTAGTGATAGTCACAATATGCATTAGCATCATATCCTTTGGGTATTATCGACTCATATCAACCTTTTTGGGAGAATGGAGAATATGAGATGACACTCCACAAACTTTACAAGTAAATAAGTTGGAGACTCAGGTAAGCATGCAATATGTCTCTTAGGTTCATTAGATAATATAAGTTGATAAGGTTTTTATGACACTTCATTAACCATTGTGTTTCTTTCCTTTTGATATTTTGTAGGTTTCATCTTTTAGTTTAGTTTGATATGAAACTTAATATTAAATTTAGTTGGTATGTTTTCTACATACTTGAGCTTTTTCAAGGAAATAAGTTTCATTTCATGATCTCAAACAATATGTCATAATTAATCAAAAGATTTAAACTTTTTGAAAATAATAGACTCATGTAATGGGGCATGCAAGTTTTTCTTGAAGATAACTTGTGGTTATTTGTTTGCCATTAGATTTGTCAATTTTCCCAACATTATTTTATATATCAAAACATATTAATTGATAGGCTCATTGGTGTCTTATTTGATCTTTGAAATTTGAACATATGACATATTTTCAGTGATGTTGATAGATAAATGTGCAAGGAACAGATCATATAGAGATTTGAATGTCTCATTGATTGGAGTGGTAAATCATAGAACCATCATAAATCATAGTCTTTGAGGTTCCTTGGACATAATTAGGTCAAAATTTTATCATTGGGGGAATAATCAATACATATCGATTATAAATATTGGAGATGTTTTTCATGATCACCCTTACCATTGTAAAATGTAAACTTGGGTGCAACAAAACTATTTGGCAAAGGTTGAAAAGATATTTTAGGTGCAATAGGATTATGTAACACATATTTTCAATCAATAACATAAGGTGATTTCATATAATTTTTCTCAATGTTGGTAACCTTATCCTCCAAAATTTGTATAGTTTGTACAATATCTTGCACATTTTGATCACAAAGATTTATATTTTGAGAAGTTATAAAAGGGAATGGAAACCTGATTTGAGTTGAAATAGGCACTGAAGCCAATAATTGGGTTGAAGGGTTAATATTTCCCATGGAGGATGTAGCAATACTGGTATTTATTCTGGGGAACAATGTTGTAAACACATAACCCATGGCCCCACTAGATATATGAAGTGATCATGTGCTCGAGGGGAGGGAAACATGAATATGGGGATGTCCCATAGCTCTAATACCATGATCAATATATGTAATTGGTTGTTCATTTATGTTTTTTTTTTAGTTTCCAATATAGTTTTTAGGATCCCATTAATATATTCAAGGTCTTGATGGATACCCTCTCGAAACATAGCAATAACTTGTATTTACTCTTGATTTATTTATTCATGTTCATTGTTTGCAATAGATTTATTATTTTCAATATTATAATCATCTTTTATGATAACCTCTTCAATATTTTGTTCAGTTTCACTAGTCACACTTTCATTAAGCATATGACTTTATACTTCATTGGTTTGAGTGATCTTGGGTGGAAAAAGAGAAATCTTCAAGTGTTCAATGGAAACACCACCTAATCTAGGGCTACACCTAGGTTGCAGATAGATAATATAATAAATCTGGAAAAAAAATAATGAAAAACCTCAGGAGTATGAATACCTTAGAGCAAGCTAGGGTTTTTATAGAAAGACATAAAGGTCAAGTTCACCAAATATTTAACCCTAAATTTATATAATGATGGATATAGGGTTAAGAATATATAAATAATTTAAGCACAAGGTTGTTAAACTAATCTATATTAGGACAATTAATAGAAAACTCAAATAAATAATATTTTGAATTTATACAACTGAGATTGATAAAAATAGTAAAAAACATCTATTGAAAGATATTGTATTAAATGAGAAATAATGGTACTTAGATAGTTTATTGTGTGTAGGTAGATATAAACTATAAATAAGTGTAAAATATGTAGGATCAATATTCTATATCAGTGGTCAAATTTTGTAAATTTCACTTTTGTATCCACAAACATTATCATCAAATCTAGACACTATCATCGATGCTAGTGTCTGATTATGATGTAGATGTCCAGTATAGAATAATGACTAGATATAAATACAACCAACTTCATTGTTATAGGTTTTATAACACTTTTCTACTGGTGTACTCAGATCTAGGATACAATTTTTTTCTCTTCATTAATTTATCAAACCCTAGTTCACCCTTCTTCACCATTGGAATAAGTTTGCTAAAAATGGGTTAATGGGCTCATGATGTTGAGCTAACCCAAAGACCCCTCTATCAATGGGAATTGCCTATATAATTAATACTTTAAGGAGTGCCTCAGACTTATGTAGTTCTCCCCTATGTGTGGGAAAGTGTGTGCACAAGGGTGAAATATATTATATGAAGATGCATGCAGTGATATAGATTGTGATTTGACAAATATCACTCATGGTATGATTTTTTAATGCTTTAGACCTGTAATATGACTGCTCATATGCTTGATATGAAAATAGGGATGGATAGGGAAAAATATATTATTTATGTAGTTAATTAATTAAACTTTTGTAGTTGTTTATTTAGTATTTTCTAGATGGGGAATGAGAAGGCTTATACTTGTATTTATACCACACCTTTTAAAAATAGCACATGGTAGGGTTCAATAAGATAAATATGCTAACCCATAGGTTTTGAATCATTTGAAATTTGGATGAATTTTGGAAATTGGATGCTAAATAAGGATCTAGACACTATTATCGGTGGTAGTGTCCCTTTGTAGTTGGTAGTATTTAAAATGTTAGAAAATAGGTTTGGATCTAAAACTAACAGTGGAGGATGTTTATCAAGTTTTAAGCTTTATTTGCAATATAGTAGTCTTGGGTCATCAAAATGATATGAATCAAACGAAAAGATAAGCATTTAAACATAGTGAGATGGTGAATGCAAGCCTTTCAACAGTAGGGAGGTCTAAAACTAAAGGGTAAATCCCTGATTGATATTTGTCAAATATACAAGACTAAGATGCTATAAATATTTATCTTTGGTATCTACACTAGTAAACAAAGTTCTTATAATCAAGGAAGTCACACTTATCCCTTTGTTGGGATTTCCAACATGAGAAAGGGAATCAGAATATTACAACCACTCTTACAAATCCTCCATGAGTATTTATTTTTAACTTATCTAGAACAACCACTAAGTGTAAATAAATTTGTACACTTTTTACATGTAATAATTCATGTGAGGGTGAAATTAAAATTATAGATTAAATGGCCTATCCTAAATGCCCTCATTATCCAATATCACATCATGCCTAGTATGGCCTTATGAATATTTGGAGCCAATGAACCACATTATCAAGGAGTGCACTATAAATAGATTATGCTCATACCTCTCTAACCTTATTGCCTAGTGATCTAACCCTTATTTATTTTCCATGGTTTCTATCATATCACATTTCATGGATGTACCATCCAGTGATAACCCCAAAATAGTATGCACATCCTCTAACATGATAACAACCTCTACTCAGTCACCATCTACCATCCTTATGAATTTTTTGGTGCATGTATGACAATAATGAAGAGATGTAACTAGTAAATTGACATTTAGAGGTACTCTACACATCTCCATGATGCCCCCAAATCCTAGGGTAATCAAATGATCTATGTAATCATCTAATAATCTAGTTGGAAAATAAAATTATGAGAATGCATTGATTGTTCACACATTCAAAGTCATCTGTGTTCTTACAAAATGTGAAACAACAAAGTCTAATCAGTCTCTCTTGAGATAAGAAATAGAAAAAATACAAATAAAACTAAAAATTACACTAAATATAGAAAAATTAAATACATCAATCATATACATCAACCATATCAATATTGTGGTTTATTTCTTACTACATCATCCATATACAATAATTGTAATGGTCATGCGGTTTGTTTTTTTACTATATCAACCATATGCATTGGTGACATAGACTAACTTATGTTTTTTCAACTATATCAATCATATGGTTCATTGTATATTATATCAGCCATATGCATAGATTATATCAACTAGCTTATGCATTTTTTACTATATTGGCCATGTATGTCAACCATGGATGTCACCTTTTCTACTGTATCATCCATCATTAATAATTGTATAGACCATATGGTTCTTTTTTTATCATCCATCTATAATAACTACATCATCCATGTGGTTTATTTTATACTAAGCATCCATCTACATCAACTAAATTTACCATTTTTTTTGCTTTTTGACTATATCAACCATTTACATCAACCTTATAGTTCACTTTATATTATAATAGCTATCATTAATAACTACATTGATCATCTTCCAATTTTATTCCTATATAATTATATTGATAAAGTTGATACAGTTATCCACCTATGTTGATTTTCTTATTGCTCTTTAAAATTAAACATTTCTTTGAAAAGAGTTTTTTTGTCAGTAAAAAAGGGTTGGTGGGCCCCTCACCCCTTTCATTCATGTCATAAAATAGATATAAAAAGTATTACAAATTCCAAAAAGACTTATCTAGAGGAGTAAGACACCCTAAGAACAAAAGAGGGAACAAATTAAATAGTAAAATTGTTTAGATGCCAAAATATTATATCCAACAAGATTTTTAAAAAAAGGAAAATCCACCTCATCATTCATAGCCAAAAGTTATATAACTTGCATAGCTTAACTATATGAATAAATATGCCTATAAAATGTGTGCACTACCATTCGTAACTAAACCCAAACCACAACTATAGGAATTCGAATCACCTATTTTTAAAAAGGTGTAGCCTAACAAAAACCAAGGAGATGAGAACCTACAGTGAATCTAAAAACATGAAGATAATCATATCTAGAAAATAGAAAGTACAAAACCTAGAAATACATCCACAACCATGTCTAATAACTTTCATAATAATACCATCACAAATTTTAATTTCAAAATAAATACAAAGCCCTTCCCTTAACTCACCCTAACTACCATAAACCCAATCAAAAACTTATAAAATATAGTGCTTCCACTAAAAACCACTAGACTAAAATCACATTACCACTGTGAAACTTTGAAAGGAAAACATCAAAATCCAAGTCAGCATCAAAGTGTTAAGGTAGATTTTGATTTTTTGTGATTTACTTAATTATATCTTACTCACATATGGACCTAAAGTCACGAAGAGATACTAGTGGAGTATATATAGGCAAAATAAAGCCTCTGTTTTCTCCATTAGTTTTCATTTCTCAATTTCTACCTCCTCATTCAAATTAAAATAACTCTCAAGTCTTCATTTGGGTAACAAAGTGGTGAAAATGAAATACATCCCAATCCACTCCTCAAATGAATTTAGGATAACATGAAAATGAAAACTTGTGTAAATAATTCACTAAGAAACTAGTAGGGGAATGGGGATCTCTCATTCTAAGTCTTTCCAATAAAAGCAACCATCTATTTGAATAGTTACTATATAATAATTTCAAGAAAACCTTCCCTAAGGCTCCATTACTTCCCTTATAACCATATGTGTTGAAGATCTAAAACAATAATTTTCCATACTTACCCCTCACATTTTTAATAATTTATAAAGGTCTAGGATGCTCACCCCTAACATCCAGTAGACACCTATATTCTTTGGCTTCATAAAATTTCCTTTCTTGTTCACAAAAGTTCTCACTCTTGTTATGATTACCCTTTATTTGGGTTAATATTTTATATCCTAAGTATTTAGTTGTGTTTATATTTTATATTTATGCAATTTTTTAATTCACATAAACCTATATTTAATGAGGTATCACACCCCCTTTGTCCTTTTGTAAGGAATCTTGGAGTTACTTGCATAAGTAACTCCCTTCACACTTGTCACACTTTCCCCTCACCTTATGTGGAATAGGAACATTTGGCACAAACTAAGAAGGTGATGTAAGGTCATGATGGGATTCTTTGTAACTCTTTCTTCCTTCGTATAATTCTATTTAAATACATATCTCCTCCTCTCTTCTACACTTGAAGTTTTATCTTCTTCTATGTTCTTCTTTCTTAGAAGATTGTATTTTGAGAATAGTTGTTCACAAGCCTTATTAATAACACGTTAGGTTTTTTTCCATTAATTTTATTTTCCCACTTCAAAACTTATCTCAAAATTATGGTTTGCTTACTTTGAGGTAACTTTGTTCCTTTTGGTATTCATTATTTAATTCTTTCAACATTAATTTTTAATGATCTTGGCATAATTTTTTCATGGTACCAAAGCATGTTTTTTAATTTAACATTGAAACTTGAGTTTGTGTAGGCATTTTGGAGGAGAATTTCTATTTTTTTTAAAAGGGTTACACCCTTGTAAGTGATTTCAATATCTTTCTCCATTTTTAGCATAAATATTATCATTTTTTAGCATATTTGCCTTCTAACCTAATTTTTTAGGTTGCTAGTAAGGAAGGTTCAAAGTTAATTATGGTTTTTTCAACTGATTTTATCTTCAAAATATTTTTTTTCTTTTTCATTTGCCTCAATTTCATTTATTTTTTAGTGTAATTCATATCTATAAATTCCTTTATTACTGTATTAATCTTCCTTCTAGTCCCAACTAGTTTTGACAAGTAATTGTTTGGCCTTATCTCTGACCAATGCATTTCATATTAATGCCTTTGTATGTCATATTTATGTCTAATTTCTTATTTTATCATTCCCTTTCCTATTTTTTTTTGGTGAAAATTGAGTCTTACTTTTGTTTTTTCTTGCTTAACATGCTCTAACTCTTTCTGGAATTAGGGAACCTCTTTTTGCATTTATAACCATTCCCACTTGCACTCACAACTCATTGGTCTTAGTACTCTCAATTGGACTTGATGGTTCATCCCAATTTGTGTAATGAACTAGGAACTACAACTATCACTATTAGAAATATCATGTCTATGTGAGAAAACTTCATATATATAACTTAATGTAAAAGTGGAGTTTTGACCTCTCTATTTGTATTTGAAGCCTAGATTATTTAGCTCTCTTAGCCTGCTCTAGGAGGTCATCTCATTTTACATGCCATCTAGCTCCTAAAACCAATCCCATCATGATAACCAAGTCTGAATGGTAAAGTTTCATATAAATCACTTAGTCCCAAAATAGAGTCTTATTTCACTTCTTTATGTTAGCTGAGACCTACCCTCTAGCTCTTTCAGCTCCATACAATCACTTCAAGGGGTTACTTTGGTTTTCATGCCATTTCAACCCATAAAACCTATCCTGGTGATATGCCCAAGCTCCAACAAGTAAGTTTCTTGCTTTTCACCTCTCCCAACTTGATGACCAACCTCATGCAAGTCATTTTCATATTTTACACTTGGTATCTAGATGACTTCTTGACCTTCATATTGTACTTGTTTAATTTTACTTCATCAAGTGAAAAACTTGTTAAATTCTCTATTGGGTCTACCTAGTCCAAATTTATCCTTGCCTTACCTAATCAGACTTTTCTAGGAAATTTGGTCTTGTTTCAAAAAAATTTGGTCCCATAGACCTAACTGGGCTTCTGAAGCCCAATTAGGTCTATTGGTTTCAATTTTCATTTATAGTTATAATCAGGCATCAAAACCATGATTAGGTCTAGACTTAGTGCCTCAGTAAGTTTCCTTTGTTAATCAAGTTTTTTTTCCTGAACAAGTCTAGGTAGTTGGTCAAAGGCCTATCTAGTTGTATTCATGGATTTTCCTTGATTAGGTTAGGGGTTGTCAGGGCTGTAGGTTGTAATTGTAGTCAGGGTTTAGATCCCTGACTAGGTCTTAGGTTAGGATTGAGGGGAAATCTTAGTATATTTTGGAGAAAATTCTCTAGTTGGGTCACTAGGTGAGCTGAGGGCATTTCATAATTCTAATCAGGGATTAAATCCCCAATTAGATCTTAACAAGTTGTAGGTAGATAGGTGTAGTGTTATCCGGGCTTGGATCCCTAACTAAAATAAGATCAACCTTTATCAAAAATGCATTGTTATGTGCATATAAAATAACCCAAACAACATAGTGAGCATGTTATTCAAAGTCTAGGAGACCTATTTAGGGGTTTATACCCTGATTAGATCTAGCCCCCCTCAACATCCAATACATAGTTTTAATCAGAAAACTAAGACCCGATTAGGTCTAGATACATGACGATGAATACCCCAATCCAAATCAAGGGTTGAAATCTTTATTAATAAAGGGGTTTCTAATTTTCAAAAAGTGAAATTTAAAACATAACCTAATGTCCCCAAAATCTTGATTAGGTCTACTTGGCTAGGTTTGGGGTAACTTTTCATTTTTTTGCCATAATGTTTGATCCCAGTGTCAAAAATTTAAACCATTTGATTTAACAAAAAGTTGACTCCATCTTAGACATGACAATCATCTCAGTTTTGCCTAATTATGCCTATTTTAAAACCTTTTTATGTTTTTATGTGTTATTTTATTGTTCACTATTTTAATTATAATGGTTTGACTTGTTTTTGGCCTATTTTTAGGTTTTGAACAATGAAAGTGGTAATATTTGGAGGAGATAGAGGTATAAAATACATTAATGGTAGTTGTTTGAGATTTTTTGAGGGAAAATACTCCCCTTGAAATACCCATCCTCTATATATTGATTGGATTTTATTGTACAAAGGTTGGATTTTTCTCCTCACACAAGAAATTGGGTCAATCACTCTTTCATTTTTTTGCATTTTGCTTTTATTTTCTCTCCCTCGAATCCTTCCTTACTATTATGCTATAAAACTTTTGAGGGAATGATTGTCATGAACTCTGATTTGATTATCAACATGATGAATATTTATTAATAAAATACTTGGATCATTTACTTGTAACTTTTGCATGTATACGGTGGTTGTGGTTATTCTTTCCCTATCTATTCTCCTTAAAATCTAGCATTGGACATGTGTTTGATTATGTGTATGTTATTTGGATCAGAGGTTAGTTTATGGAGTTCATGTGATCATGAAATCAAATTTGTCATCATTATTATAGGCTTTTCTTTCCCCTATTTCCTTATTTTACTATTTTTAATCAGTCTATTAAATTAGAGTTTGTATGAATGTAATTTGATTACATATTTATCCATTTTTATAGATTCATTTTTGAATGATTAAAACTCAATGGAAGGAACGCACTAAAAATCATTCATAAACTCACATTTAAATGAAATCCTAAGCATTGGTTTTACCTCATGGTCAACATCCAAATGAATGCTTGTTTATCTACTTTCAACACCTAAATAGAAATAGTCTAAATGAAAAAATAAATTTGTATTACGCATGTAACTATTTAAGCACCTAAACCTGTTAAACTAAGTTTGAAGTATTGACACCAATAGGCCCCTTGAAATGAAATGGTCACAATGAACCACTGAGTGAAGATCAATGCACCTAGACTAGGTAGAAATAAACCTTGGGGAGATCTCACAAATCTCCTTTCAAGAGAGGTAAGTCAAATGACCTGCCTAAACATTGATGTGTGCCAAAATACACATCAATAACTTTAATCTATGCACTTTTCTCAATATTTTCTCTATGTTCTGGTATTTCTCTAAACCTATGCATCTCATTTTAATTTTAATTTTTTTATTTATTAAATCCATCATAGTGCATTTTCTTCTTGCATCTTTGTATTGTTTCTAAGTATTTTCTATTTTTGTTAAGATGACTTGTTGTTTGTTGCATTAGTGCATCCTTCTAATATTTCCTTGTCTTTTTCTATGTATTTATTTTTCTCTTAGTCTAGATTTTTTGGCTCTTTGTTTCAGTTATTCCAAGTTATTTTGTTACCTTATAGTGTGTGATTCCGTGTAATATTTCTTTTCACATGTGTGTGTCAATTGATCAGCCTTGATTTCCTTTACATAGTGTTATCTTTTCCTCTCAACACTATATTTTTTTAAGGCATTTTTCTCTTGTGCTTTGGTGTTTTATCCTTATTTTACCTAATTCTTGCCTTTCAAATGTTTTCTTTGGATTCCTCCCTTGACACTTGTCTAAGGCACTTTGATTTTTTAATTCTTCTTCAAAGTTTATAATGGAATATTAAGGTACAACATCCTTTTGATTTGTTTCTTTAAATTTTCCATGTATTTCTTATTATTCAACCACTTTTATTCATAACATAAAAAAACTTTTCCTTATTATTTCAATTGATATTAACATCACATCAATCATTTACTTTGACACTTTATTTTTTAAGGAAATATTTAGTTTAATAACAAAAAAAGGTAAAGTTTATTCCACATTCAATTTTTTTTTTTAATGCAAAACCTTTTTTAAATGAAATACCATTCTTGGTTCCCTTGAAAACTTTATATTCATATGTATAATTTTTTTTAAATATCAAAACAAATTTTTTTCCAATTCAAAAATAAAAAAAATAAACTTCGTTCAATCTATTGCATTTTTCCAAAATAAACTTCCAAAAATGGTCTATTTTTTTCTTTTCAAAATGCTAGACCATCACTTTTGGCATCTTTTTCCCTCTCGCATTTTAAGTGTATTGGTGATTCTTTTTTACATTTTTCAATTTATGGGTTAGTGTGAGCTTTCGTGGCACAATGACTCAATTGTTTCTCAAGTTTAAATTCACCTCAACCAATTACCACTTGTGAAAATTGCATATACATTATATTTTCACATTTAAACACTTAGTATGCATTGTATATGGTAAGGAAACCAAACACAATAAAAACATTACCATTGAAGTTCAAGAAAAACGGCAAGCAAAAAACAAAAAGGCATTAGGTTTGATTGGCATGGCTATGACCAACAAATTGCATGTGTACGTTGATGGTTGTAATCTTGCATTTGATGCTTTGTCAAAACTTAAATTATTTATAATGTTGTGAATGAATATATGAAAAAATAATTTCATGATCAACTTTCATATTTAAAGTATAATGATTTTTAAAACTATGGATGTTTTTTTGAAAATAAATCACTCTTTTCATTCTTAATTTATTGATTTAGGTGTTAAACTTGCATACATGAATTTAATTCACATTATCATGAAAAAAAATTTACATAGAATTATTCAATAATTCATTAAAAATTTTCATTCGTAACTTGTTATTCTTATAACAACTGCTCAATCAACGTTTGATTTATTTTATACTTTTTTGCCTCAAGAAGAACAAAAGCTACTTTAATTTGGTAGTCTTAAATCAAATGAGCATACATTTTTATCTAAACACGAATATAAGAATGGTAAATATCATGTTAAGTCTAAAAACATGTACGACAAATAAGACAAAAAGTCTATTTTAAAACCTAAGAAAAATTTAGATCGTAACTATTGTGATAAAAACACTCATGATGAAGGTCATTGCTTTCACAAGAAATGATATATTAAAAATGGCAAGCTTAAAGTCAAAAATAATGCTAGTACTAGAAACAATAAAACTCAAAAACAACAAAATTCTAATACTAGAGCTAATTTTACTTGTTCTTTGTGTACTTTTCTTGTTGAATGGATTATTGATTCTAGTGTTACTCAGCATATGAGATCCAATGTTGATTAATTTACTTCTTTAGAACCAAATCATTTTAGCAATCATTAAATTCTTATAAATCATGCTTCTTGTAGTATTGAAGCCATATGAGCTATTCAAATCCCTAATGATGAGTTACATGATGTTTTGCTTGCTCTTGATTTAAATTTGAATATCATTTTCATTCCTTAATTATGCAAACATCATGATAAATTATGATTATTTGAAAATATTTATTATGTTAAATCAATCAAGCAATATTTTAAAATTATTGTTATCGCCTTTCTAGATAATGATAATTTATTTTAAGTTAATTAAATTATCTTCTTCTTCTTCTACCCATGTTTTGCTTGCTTCTATTGATGGTAGCACATGAAATATTATGACATGTCAATTACCAAAGTATTACACTTATGAATAAACATAATATGGTGCACGGTTTGCTTGCAATTCCTCCTATTGATTCTATTTGTAGTGGATGTATAGTTGGTAAAATTCATTGAGAATATTTTCCTAAAAACAAATCATGGCGTGTAAATGAAAACCTCAATTTAATTCATAGTCTTTTAGGTGCAATGCAAACTCATTCTATTAATGGTACAAAATATGCTTTAACTTTTATTGATGATTTCACTAGGTGAGTTTGGATTTATTTATTAAAAACTAAATATCAAGTTCTAGATACTTTCATTGAATTGCATGCCTTTGTTTAAAAATAATATGGTTGTTCTTTGCATATTTTACAAACTAATAGTGCAACTAAATATGTTAATGATTGTCTTATTACACATTGTACGCAACGTGGTTTTAAACATGAAAATATTGTTTCTTATACACCTGAGCAAAATGGTGTTGACAAATATAAGCATAAGACTATCACAAAAATGGTTTGGTGTATGTTGCATGCTAAAAATATATGTTATATATTTTGGGTTGAATCTATGTATTGTGTTGTTTATCTCATTAATAAAACTCCCACTAAAGTTGTCTTAAACATTACTCCTAGAGAAGCTTGGAGTGGCCAAAAACTTAATTTACAAAATTTATGTGTTTTTGGTTGTGATGTATTTTTTAATCTTCCTAAAGACAAACATAGGAAGTTACATTCCAAATCAAAAACTTTTATCTTTGTTGGTTATGATAAACAATCTAAGTCTTATAGAGTTTATGATCCTCAAACTAGAAAAATCAATTAATACAAGAGTATTTCCATAGTCCATTGAATTATCTAGAGAGTTTCTGGAAAAAAAATGTGTTTTTTTTTTGTCCATAAAAAACAAACACACATTTTTTTCCAAAAACTCTCTAGCTAATAGAAAAATCAATATTGTTGAAGTTGTTAGCATTTTTGAATATGGTGTGCTAGATTATGCTTCTACTTCAGATTCTCTTGATATTGTTTGTGTTTCTTTTCCTTTTGATTAAATTAATGATCAAATTGATGTTATGCATAGTTATGTTGCTCCACCTAGTGTTCCTACTCCATATTCTAGTCTTGCTCCACCTAAAGCTATGCCTAAATGGGTAAAGACAAATATAGAAATTTATGGTGCTGATGTAGATCTTAATTATACTTATAGAACTAGGAAAAAATTTTACAACTATCATTTTATATCTAAACTCCTAAAAAATAGTGACCTTCAAACACTTAAACATGCTCTAGGCCACCCTCATGGGAAAAAGCAATGCATGATGAATACAACTCTTTGATCTCTAATCAAACTTGGGTCCTCGTATGTCTTGCTAGATATCATAATATGGTGAGTTGTAAAGGGTTATTCAAAACTAATTTTAATTTTAATAATCAAGTATAAAAATACAAAGCTAGATTAATTGCTAGAGTTTTTTCTCAAATTGAAGGAATTGGTTATAATGAAACTTTCACTCTCATAGATAATACACCCACAATTAAAGTTGTTTTAGCTCTAACAACTCGTATGAATTGGATTATTTATCAAATGAATGTTAAGTGTGCTTTATTGAATGTGATTTGCATGAATAAATATATATGTCTCAACATCTTATTTTTATTAAGAAACTTAATGAGCATATTGCTTGCAATTAAAGAAAGTTATTTATGGTTTGAAATAATCACCTATATAATGGTGCTTCAAAATATATCAAATTTTTATAGCTCAAGGCTTTACTCATATCTCAAATGATCATAATATGTTTCTCAAAAACACTCTTAATGGCATATTTATCATATTTTTATATGTTTATGATTTTATCATTACTAAATAGTAATGAGTCATTAGGTTCTTACACTAAAAAGGCCTTAAATAATACCTTTGAAATGACAAATTTAGGTCATTCACATTAATTTTTAGGCATTCAAGTTTGTTAAGACAAAAATAGAATTTCCATTTCTCAATCCACATATACATGTCACTTTTTAGCTAGTTTTAATATGTGGGATTGTCAACTCATTGCTACCCCTTGTAAACTTGGTGTGAAATTACTTAATGCATGGAAATTGAAATTTTGGTCCTACTTTATATAGGCAATTAGTTATAAGCTTGAATTATCTTACTCATACTCTTCCTGACATTATTTTTTTGTTGGATTGGTTTCTCATTTTATGTCAAAACCTCAAACCACTCATTTAAAGTTTTTAAATAATTCTTTGTTATATTAAATGTATTCTAACTCTTAGCATCAAGTATATCTCAAATAACACCTTTTCTTTGATACGGTTTTCTAATTCCAATTAGTGTGGTGATCCTAATCACAAGTGGCTATTATTTCTCATTAGGTTCTAGTAGAATTTTATGGAATAGTAAGAAGCAAATCAGTATATCATTATCATCCACTGAAGCTGAATATAAATCTTGTAATCATATTGCCAAAGAAGCCACTTAGCTTAGAATACTTCTTGTAGATTTTTTCCATACTCAAAATTATACTACTCTAATTTTTGTTGATAATAAAAGTGTCATTTTCTTGGCAAAGAATTTGGTTTTCCATTTACGATCCAAACACATTGAGATTCAATATCACTTTCAGTGCAAACAACTTGAAGACAATCAAATTCTTCTCTCTTTTTATCCTACTCAAGAGAAAGTGGCTAATATTTTCACTAAGCCTTTATATAAAGAAAAATTTGTAATATATTATAAAAAATTAGGAAAGAAAGAAGTTATTGTCAAAGGGGAGTGTTAGTAATGTTTTCTCCCTTCTTTGTTTGTTTGTAAACACAAAATAAAGTTTAAGGAGAACTGTTAGGATTACCTTTTACTTGGGTTAATCTTTGTTGTCTTGAGTTTTTACGTGTGTGTATTTTTTGTATTTATGTGAATTTTTAATTCACATAAATTTGGATTTTATGAAGTATCACACCTCTTTTATCTTTTTGTAGGGAATATTAGAGTTACTTGTATAAATAACTCCCTCCACACTTGTCACACACTTTCCCCTCACCTTATGTGGAATAGGAACATTTAATACACACTAATAAGGTGATGTAAGGTCATGATGGAATTATTTTGAAATCTTTTTCCTTTCTCTAGCTATATTTAAAGAGCTCTCTCCTCTCTTCTACACTTGAATTTCTCTCTTCTTCTATATTCTTCTTGCTTTTAAGATTGTATCTTGAGAATAGTTGTTTGCAAGCCTTAATAATAACATGTGAGTTTTTCTTCCATTAATTTGGTTGTTCACAAACCTTCTTAATAATAAGTAGTCATTTTGTCCACTTTGAATTTTAAAAATATTGAACTTTGAAAATTGTTTTTTTGTAAAAGAGAATAGGGAAGGAGTACACTTGGTGAAACCAAATTCTCTTTTAACTTATAATTGATGATGGAAAATTGTTCCCCTTTATTGAATCACTTGGATAATTTGAACTAATGGTGAATTTAGAGTGATCGAGTCCCAATTTGAATAACTAATCTATTACATTAGGTTATTTCCCTTTGCTAATGTTTCCTAGGTACTTTACTTAGTTAAGCATTATTTGTTTTTTCTCACCCACTTCGGTGTGGATATTAAATATTTTTTATTTACGTATAGTGGGTTTTCATCCCTAAGTTATCTCTTAGATTGATCTTACAGCTATGATTAATATTTTTTGCCTATTTATGCAAGACACTTTCATTATACTTACATGAAGTTTTAGAGATATATTATATGATATTGCTCTTTGTTCTACATATTGATTTGCAAAGTCTATGTTGTCAGATTCTCCTTGTGCTATTTTTTGTTAATATCTGAGATTTTTATGTCTTGAAACTCCTTATTTTTCAGTCCTTTCATGGTATCAAAGTGAATCTTATTTATGCAACTAGAAGATCAATTCTCAACCAAATCCTTGAAGACTTTGAAGTGTGAAAAAACTTCACTCTTGTACTTGAGAAAATAAACCCAAGCACACCTCAAAAAATTATCAATAAATGTAAGTGAATATTTAGGTACATTAAATGAAGGGGTAGAAAAACCATCAAGTCATTGTGCATAAGCTCACGTGGTAAACAATTTTGAATGTAGTTTGCACAATTAACTACTTTTGCCCATTATACAGGAGGAAATCCTAAGAATTATCATGGCATTATTCATCAACTTATGTTCTTAATACTCCATAATAAAATGGCCTAGAAGAATAGGGAGTAATACTTAATGTACTAATCTAAAAATGTGGAACCACGATGGTTTCACTAGAAGTGATGCCAAGGCCATTGAGTATCACTAGACTTGAATGTAAATTACTCATAATAGATGATGGAATCACATAATGGGTTTGCTATAAGTAATGTCATGGTCATTGAGCATCATTGAACCTCAACATACATTACCCACATAGATTAGATCATACCATTGTAGATGGATCTAGATTCTATTTTTCATCATCGAAAGAGAATGAACAATATTCATGCCCCCATCATGACTGTATTTCTCATAAATTTTAATTGAAATTAATATGTTGCTTTTGAAATTATAAATTTGAACTTTAAAAATGTGCATGAACAAGCATCATGACTTTTTAAATTTGAATTTTTAAATTTTAACTTTGAATAAGCATGAGCATACATTAGTATCATGCCTCTTAAATTTATGCCAATGATATAGAATTTTATGCATCTCTATGCTCTATTATAACTATATTTTCAACATATAACTTTGACATAAAATTTTACATATGCCCATGTGCATTCAAGTATGTATGATTCTATATTTTGAGTCTTTGAAAAGTAAGTGCATATGCCCCCAAGATATTAATCAATGTGCGAATATTTTTAATGTATTTGATTTTTGAATTTATTTGAATATTTATAAACCTATACTCTATTATTGAGTCTTATTTTGTATTACTTTAAATCTTTGAAAACCTATATTGTGTTATAGAATCTGATTTTGCATTACTTTGAAAACCTATATTTTGTATCTTTGAACTTGTTCTCTATCCCCAAAAAATTCATGGAGGTTTGGATCTTTAAGACAAGCCCATTGTGATGGACATCTTTTGAGATGAGGAATGCAGCCTACAAGTCACTCATCTCAAAAACAGAGTTAATTATATCATGTGATAAAGATATAATCATGTAGTGTTATGTCAATATAGTAATTAAAGCATGTATGTAACATTATTGAATGTAAGGCATATAAATGTCATGTCTATATAGATTTAGCAATGAGGTATATATTAAAGTAATCATATTTGAAGTAGACTACAAAGTAAAAGAGCATGAAAGGTATCATTACACCTATAATAAATCTCAATAATCCCAACAAGAACAACACATGATGTTATGCAATGTCCTAAAATAAATCCAAGGGGTGCATAAAATGGACATGAATATGTCATAATAAGCAAGGTAAAAGGATGCGTACAAAGGGCATTAAAAATGTCACAAATAAGGGACATGTTCAAATTTCACACAAAACAATAGGGCCAAGGCCACAATCAATGGACATGTTCAAATTTCACCCTTACCAAGCAAAGATTTCATGGAGATGTTTAAGCTATGTGTTTCATACAAACGTCAAGGGCCGCACATAATAAGCAAACAATGTCTATCCTATCATCCAAGAAAGTAAACATCCTCGAAGAAACATAGAAAATGTGAAAAATAATATATTTCATCCATATGTATTAATGTCATACTATAAAAAATTAGCATATCCATGTAGCACAAGGTAAAGTACAATTAATTGCAAAACACTTATAATATGTGTTAATCAATATTGAATTTGAGGTCATGGATCGATATAACATGTTAATGATATAACCTATATAATTAGATTCCCCCAACATAGGAATGAACACTAGGTAGAAGGGAATCTAGCATATAAGAATACATGTATAATGTATGCCCAACATCACACTCAAATAACTCGTGAAATGCATGTGTAAAGAAAAATAATGTGCTATCTACCAAATATGTGATAAATAACATATGTAAAGAAGTAAACTAGCAAGTCATGTCATGTTTTGGTCTTAGTTTTTTATTTTTTGAAAATATTTTGAATGTTTTTTTTTGGATTTTTGATTTTTTTTTTTAAAATGTATTTTTAAAATATTTGGATTTTTGAAATATTTGAATTTTTTTTGCATTTTTTACAATCTTTAAAGGGGATTATACCATGATCCCATCAATGGGAGAACCATAGTGCTTGCTTGGATCATAAATTTTGAATATTACTTTTTGTGGATGAAAAGTGCTACATATAAAGGCATCTGAATCTAAAAATGCATCAAGTGTTGTAATATAATTTTTGTGATAACTACTAAAATATCTTTATGGATAATGTGTAACTTACAAAGGTGCAAGACTTAGGGAGTTTTTTCTATAGTTAGAGAATGTGTCACTACCTATGTTCATTGTTAAACATGTTCAATTATCTGAGGTACTAACTTAGGACACATTATAGGAGTTTTAGACTTGTTTTAACCTTGAGTAACTCTTTGATACAACACTTGTTTCTTAAGAGGGTGTACCATTCTATTTTAAACTACTTGTGTAGTAAGATTATATATAGGTGCCATAATTGATTTGATATTATGCTCTTGAATAGGTGCATTGATTATCTTTGTATTGTGCTTTTGAATAGATCGCATAACCAATGTTAGTGGTGGTGGGGGATGAGGATGAGTTACTATTGATTGAAAAGGGTACTCATATTGAATGCCTTGAAATTTTACCACTTGATTACAATGTATATACTTGAGGCATCTATGTACTATAGATTATATATCATGAAGTTTATATATCCAAGGGCACCCTAATAACATATTAAATACCCTTATGTTTGGTAAGATTAGAAATGGATTTTCCATCATTACTAAAGCAATTTTGAGAGGTGACACTATATGCCCAAGAGTATCTTGCGTATATCAAGCAAAAGTTTTAACTATTATTGATGTAGTTATAAATATTGTTTTGTGTATCCAATATTATGGAGTGTTATTATGCATGCATTTTCACTTGACCCATTATCAATAATGACATTTTGGATAGGTTGTTTGTTGATATATGGGTGAATAAAAATAGTCTACCTATCTGAATGATCATCATCGATTTCATTGTCATATAATGACATCACTAGATGTTGTGTTAATGTGATTATAATTGTACTAATAATTCCATCTATTAGATGCCCATATGCCTTAGAATAATATGTGCATTGTATGCATTATGTACTCTTGAATTGTTTGTGGTTTCTACTGAACCATAATTTTGGAAAGGATTAATGAAGATTTTCATATTTACATTTCCATTTTATTATGGTCTAACTTCCTTTATGGGTGTGCTTAACTCAATATAATTATTATCGATAAGATCTTGTATCTTATGTCTTAGTCTATAACACAAGATTGAAATCAATTAATTTACATAATAATATATGAGGAAGTGTGCTAACCTTGTAAATTGTCTCCTTGGTGGAGCTGTCAATTGAAGCTTGTTTGATGGTTATGTTATCACATTAACCATTAATTTTACTTCATTTTTTATTTCATTAGATTTGACCTTTTAATTTGGTTTACTTTGAAAAATGATATTTGAAATAAATTGAGTGCTTGCTACATATTTTAGCTTATTCAATGTTAAGATATTGACTTCTCTTTATTTGATTGTATGGCATAACCCATCAAAATATTTGAATTTCTCAAACATTATTGAATCATAGAGTAGTGCTAGCAAGCTTTCAGTAGATATATTTTGTAATTCATTGTTTGCCATGGAGTTTGTCATCTTATCTAGCATATTTTTATGCCATTAAACATATTCATTGATTGGCTCATTTGACCCTTTCTTGAGATTGGAAATTTTAAGATATCATTTCACCAATGTTGATGGAAAAGTGTGTTAATAACTAGTATGCCAAAAGATTGAATGTTCTAACTAATAAAAGTGGAAAATCATATAAACATAATATCACATAATCTTTGAGACTTATTATAAAGATCTTGGTGAGTAATTTATCATTTTTAGCATAATCCAAGCATGTTGCATGGAATGATCAAAGATGTTGCTCAAGATCACCTTTATCCCTATAGTGTGGTAGCTTAGGAGCTATAAAGCCTATTGGTAGTGGGTAAGAGAGTTTCTCTGGTTATAAAGGATTGTGAAGTAAAGTATGATAATCCATTGAGTGGTTGGATTTTGAGGCACCTTTCTCTAATTGCAATATTTTAGCATGTAAAGTTATATGGCATTTTGCTCATGGATTTTATTGACCAAATTTCACCCTAGGTCAAATTGGGTCAACCCCCCTACATATTCAAACTTTTCATAAGGTCCCCTAGGTTTGAATATGGTTGGAAGGTCCTAGATGAGGTCAAGTCAGTTTTAGGGTCATAAAATATGTTTTAAGCCTTTGTCATATTTGTTCTTCTATATTAATAACCTTTTATGCCACCTTTTGGTCATTCTAAGGGAATTATATGATTTTACTCAAAAGGAAAAATATATCAAGAAGTAATCTAATGTACTTCCTATCAGAGAATGTTAGATATGGGTTTAAAATTGAAATGTGATGGGTTCAATGCAAGAAAAAATAAGATCATCTACAAAAGGATAGTTCTAGCCAAATGTATGGATTGAAGTGACTCATTTGGCACATATAAAGGATTAAAAAAGGTGCCTTGATATCCCCACAAGTAATTTCTAGGCTTAAGTGGCTTCAACATACCCAAAATTTTCAAAAACTGATTTCTCTTTCCTATTGCTCTCTTGGATAGGTTAATAAGGGTTAATGGTTTTCACTTGGTATGAAAGGAGAAGAAGAGTTGGAGTGAGTGAACTTGTTATATGTTAGGGATCCCTATGTACTTTTGTTTCGTGGTCATAGATTCAAGATTGATGGTTTGTATTGTATGAATAATCACTAAGATTGTTAACACCTCAAAACTACCTATGTAACCCTAACATCTCAGGTTTTATCATATGATTGCATTGGTCTATGTGAAGCAAGTAGTGTAGGTTTACTTGTAGATCATGTTCATCCTTTTCATGTTGACTTCAACTAGTTTGACATGTGTGGCCATGGAGGGTAAGTAGAAGCATCTCATTATGTTAGAAGTGAACACCATCCTGGTCTATAAAATAGTGTTTCATTAGTTGCAAAGTTTATTATCCTGTGAGTAGCTTTAGGTCAAGGATAATACATTGATTTTCAACCCCTCAGAGCATGGGTGGTAATATTTTATATTTAAGGTTGTATTGAAGAGATATTAAAGGTGATAGTCCAATATGGGGCTAAGCATCAAACACCATGGCCACCTCTATTTTTCTCAAAATTGAAAAAGTTACAAAGTAGGAAGTTTTACCTTAAATTATCCTAAAGGTATTTTTTGCATTCACAGTAGCATCTCATGGTGAAGGTTTATGAGGTTTGTGTAAGTCTAATAGCTACCTTCTTATAACCTAGGCCTAAAAATAACATTTAAACATAAGAAGAGTTTTTAGGTCAAGAGAGACTAATGGTAGAATGGGTTGTCAACTTAGTTTAAATCATAATTTATATACTTAGAGAGCTACATGGTCATTAGGCTAAAGCGAACCTGTAATAATACAACTTATAAATAACACCAAGTACATTGACTAGTGGGATGATGTATGGTCTCAAGGTAGAAAGAAGCCCATTCAGGTGTGAGATGGTCTTAGTGACCTAAAGAGAAACCAAAATAATAGAACATAATGTTAAAATATATATCACCACCTATAGGAACCACTTGTATTCCTTAATGAATACCTGTAATTTGGACTTAGGAAACACAGACCAGTCTAAGCTAATGCAAGGTGCAAACTTGGTTGGTAGGAAGAGGTATAAGTTGGATGACCATGTAATAAATCACTCTCAGAGTGATAACATGACACTTCCATGAGATAATCATAGATAAGGTTTCTTAGGCCCAACCAAAACCCTACACACAGTCATAGACCTAGAAGCTAGTTTTGATAATTTGAAGGTTTGAGGGCTATAGAAGGAATATCAAGGCTTTAAAATTGGTAAAAAAGGTTATCATTACTTGACCTATACCTCCATAGTCTCATTTGGGTAAAACTAATAGGGGGAGTGTTCTTTGTTTTGTCTCAGATCTGAGACACTTCAAAATCAAGGTAATCTGTAAACCTAGTGTACAAATGGTGAAAAGGATGAAATGGAGAGTCTTTAATGACTATAGGATGATGTCTCGGGTTTAATTTGAGAATTATAAGTGTTAAAAATCTCCTAAAATCATTTTTAACACTTAGATGTGGTCACATATGTAGAAAACATAGACTATGCCTACTAGGCCTAAGAAATAGGCATGAACCATCAGGTGTCTAATGTCATTCATATGACCATATGATATTCCCAATAAATTTAATAGCCTTCATGAGAGAGTTTAGGATTGATTAAAATTAGTGGTTTTTAAATAATAACCCATATTGATCATTTTTGGCCTAAACTTGTCTCGGGGATGTCCAAAATACATAGTAAGAGCTCGAGAGCCAATTTATTTCACTCATATATATATGAAAAATATACATGGGGTCTCAAAAACTTATGTATATTTGGGTGAGGTCCTCAAATTAAAACTATTGGAATTGGTTTGAGGGTTAATGGCTTAACCTTTATGAATCATTGTTAAGAATCCAAATGACCTAAAACCCTCCTAGAACCCTCATAAGAACCTGATGAGAAAGATATGATGAGAAATGCACCCATAATGGTTGAAGTGTCTTGGAAAGTGATTTTTACCTACTTGAAACTCTCAAAATCTCTTTGACACTCAATTTTTTTGTATCATCACTTATACAGACAGGTCAATTTCTATGTTTTTCTAAAGGTTTTGAGGTGATTTAAAGGTGCATAAGGGAATAAGTGAATGAAAACCATTGTGGAATGTGTGTGTATATGTGTTATAGCTATTCATACCTCATTATCACCTCATTTATGCATGTAAACCCCTCCACTAAGTTAGTTTTTTTAGGTAGTCTTGGACAGAACAGTGAGAAACAAGGTGACTATCAAGTTGATTGTGAGAAGTGTGACTTTAAGTTTTCATTGAAGTCTATATGATAGACTAGAGGAAAAATAATTTATAAAAATGTGTCTCACATCCATAAAATTAATCTCCTTAAGTGTGTGTAATTCACTACAATGATAAATGTGAGAACTGAGGCCTAGAGGGCTAGTGAGTGACTACAAGAAAATGAATGACAATTGGCAAAGAGAAGGTCATCAGTTGAGGGGTGTATAACAACTGTCACAAATGATATTTCCACCTTCCTAATTTAGTACATAAGTGTCAAGGAATTCTAAGGTATTTTAAGATATATATTTGGATTCCTCGTCAAGGAGGGCAATTTCAAGAAGGACAATGAAGTGTCCTTACGCCAACTTCAAGAAGATGCCATGTTTGTGATTGGCAAATGTTTAAGAGAAATTCATGACTTATTTTCTAACTCCTCTTGAAATGTAACTAGTATTAAATACTTGGCACTTGGCATGGTGACTCTTCAACATCCCTCTTTCTCTCTCCTCTCATATGCTCTATATATTGAATCTAGTTTGGCATTATAAAATGATCCACAATTTGTATGGTGAAGCTTTGCTAGTTTGACATCTTGTTTTACCTTTAATAAAGTTTTCTCAAGTTAGTTTAGTCTCTGTAATTATTGCTTAAGTATTTCAAATATTCTATTCGGATGACAAGTGATGAATGTTTTCTCCTTGCTTTCGTTCTGCTCTTGTATGCATTAAGTGACTAACATTTATTCTAACAAGTATCATGAAGTGTATATATTTGTTACATGTATTCTAAAGTGTGAAGGAGATTAGAAGTGTCTAAGATTAGACCTCCTAGTTACCCACCTTTAGAATTTCACAAAAATGTACCTCCATGTAGAAACACTTATGCTAGAAGAACCTTTGAGTTGAGATCAGTTTAAACAGTTTGCTTTTTTAGTACAAATACAAGTATGTTTGTGGAGATATATTTGGTGTATAACCTCTATTAGTGAAAGTTAATTTTAGATTCCTTCTTACCTTTTCACCACCCAATAATTATTATCCTAATATATTGTGTGAGCCTAAATAGATAGATCAAGGGAGTTATCCCCATAATCTAGAGATCTATCTCTTATAGCAAATTGCCTATATGTAAAGACAGTTCTATGTTATCCCAAATTTGAGAAGGTCTGATTGACTTATCTAGGGTGAAAATTTGGGCTATAATAGTTTTGACATGGTTTATGGGACTTAAGCTCCAAAAGAGTGGAAGAAATTTTGGTTTTTTCTTCTACCTATCAGTTTTTCATAAGCATTCAAGCAAACACCAATGGTGACTCTGAATGCCATTAGTTGGTTATAAGCAGCCTAGGTACTTATTGTAAAATAATTTGATTAAAATCATGTGTTTAATTTTACTAATGAATTTGGTATGGCTATATATAATGATATTTCCTACTATACACCTCCCTACCAACCTTTTCATGACCCACACTATGTTCCTCAACAGCCCTATCAAGATTGTTATCATCCCTATGAGCCATGACAACCCTATGGTTAGCCTATTCCTTCTCCATATGATCATGATGTTTTTGAGAATAATTATTAATAAGGATATCAAGAATAAGATGTGATTAATACCCTTGAACAATAATTCCAAGCTCTTAAGAGGCAGCTTCTTAGAGGTAATATTCCTCAAACTATACCTATCCCTCCTCAAGAGTATTTTTGTGTTACATATTAGTTTTCTTATGCTCCTTATGAAATAATTCACTATCCACAAGAGGATCCTCCAAGAGAGCCAATCCAATCCTAAAAAGAGCCTACTAGCTTCAAATTTCTAACTTGGAACCAAGTAGTGAAGTCCTGGAAAAAGAAACATGAAGAGAGTGAGGACCAAGAAGTTGATGTCAATAAAGAATACCTTGTATTTTTTCAAGCCATTGCCATCTCTCCAAGAACCTATAGATATTCCCTCATAAAATTCTATCCAAGAATATTTTCAATGTAAAAAAGAGGCCTTAGTCAAGAAGGTGGAAGATAAAGTTGCAGTTGTTGAAGAGCCTCAAGAAGGCTATGAGAAAGGTGAGGTGCTTATTGAATAAAATGAAATATCTATAGCCTAATTGAATTCTCTCATTTACAATACCTCAATTACAAGAGTACTCCTTCCATACGCATGTCCATTCATGAGCCTTCCACTACACCCCATACTCCCACTCCAACCTATGAACTTGTTCACCACCCTCCCACCTCGTCTCTATTTTAAGGAGAACCCATCCTATGGGAGATAAGAAAAGAAGATCAAGCTAAATTTGTAGATGATCAAGAAGATGACTCAAGTGTTTATGATGAAGATTTCACTATAAGTAATCCCCTTGGTGAAAACAAGCATAAGTCAATATTCTTGAGTGAAGAAAGAGATCATCTAGACCATGTTACAGTTTTTCACAAAGAGCTTGATCAAGGCATGGAAGAGAAGGTGGTTGAGAAGGACATCACATTAGCTGATTTGGTTGATATTCATGGGAATTATCAAGAGGCTGAATCTAAAAATACAATTAAATATGGAGGCATTGCTACTTCCTTGAAACAAGATGACTTATGGCAAAGATTCAATGAGATATGTGGAGAATTTGAGGCCTTTCAAAATCCTACACTTCCTACTATTCAAGTTGAAGATAATGATGAAGATGGGGTTGACTATGCAAAGCTCCTTAAAGAGCTTGATGAGCTTGGATCTGATAAGAATTTTGATTTCATTAAATATGTCATGAAAGACAATGAATCATGCCTATATGAAGCATCATTGGGTCAAGTTACAGATAAAGAGTACCATGAGAATATGGTTGAGTCACAAGAGGAATTCACCTTCATAGGTGATATGTTTGTAAGTGTTGTTGCATTGAATATCATGCCAAAGAGAGTGACAAGTATGAAGGAGTTGAGGACATCAAAACCAAACCGCACAAGGTAACTTACTTCATGCACTCTTTCATATCATAGAATAAAGGATAGTGTAAGCTTCCCCTTTGATCCAGGAGGAATAAGTTGTCTTCATGTTAGTTGTGCATAGCTAGTTGTTTTTTATTCTTGTTGTGTTTTCCCTAAGTGCTTAGAGAGCATAAGTGTGTGTCTTAGTAAATGTTTTGTGTGTTTATTTCCTGTTATGTTTGGTGTGATTTTTGAGTCTTTTTAGAGGCATATTAGTGTCAATTATAGCATATGGGTGACTCTATTGCCCAAGCATAGGATAAGGAAACTAGTCCTTAGCATAGCAGGCATGTTACCCCTAAGAAATCATCAAAATGTTGACTAAATTTCATTGTAGGTCAAATTGGGTCAGCCGCCATATATATTAAAACTTTTCGTAATATCCCCTAGGTTCGAAGATGGTCACAAGGTCCTAAATGAGGTCAAGTCATAGTTTGAGGGTCATAAAATATGGTTTAAGCCTTTGTCATATTTGTTCTTCTTTCTTATAAACCTTTTATGCCACCTTTTGGTCATTCTAAGGGAATTATATAGTTTTTCAAAAAAGGAAAAATGTGTCAAGAAGAAATCTAATGTACTTATTGTCAAATCATGTAAAAAGAGGATTTGAAACTAAAATATGGCAAGTTTAACTTAATAAAGAAGAATATCATTTGTAAAAGATTAGTTTCAGACATTTTTACAGACTAAGGTGACTCATCTGGCATGTGTGAAGGTTTCAAGAAGGTATCTTGAGACCCCCATAAGTCATCTTTAGGTTCAAGTGGATTCAATAGACCCAAAATTGTCAAAAATCAATTTCTCTCTCCTATCACTCTCTTGGACAAGTCAAGAAGGGTCAACAATTTTCACTTGGCACAGATAAGAAAAGAAGAGTTGGAGTGAGTTAATTTGGTGGGTATTAGGGATCCATGTGTGATTCTATTTCGTGTTCATAATTTTAATATTAATGGTCTATACTATAAGAATAATAAATAATATTATCAACACCTCCAAACTACTTGTGCAACCCCAACATCTCAATTTTTCTCATCTAATTGCATTAGTATGTGTGAACCAAGTAGTGTAGGTGTACTTGTAGAGCATGTTAATCCTTTTCATGTTGACTTTAACTAGTTTGGCATGTGTCTCCATGCAGGGTAAGTAGAAGCATCTCATTTTGTTGGAATTGAACACCGTCATGGTTTTTAGAATAGTGTTTCATCAGTTACAAAGTTAATTATCCTATGAGTAGCTTCATGTCAAGGATAATACATTGATTTACAACCCTTCAGAGCATGGGTGGCTAGATTTTCCATTAATGGTTGCATTGAAGAGATCTTAAAGGTGATATTCCAATATTAGGCTAAGCATCAAACACCATGGCCACCTTTATTTTTCTCAAAATTTAAAAAGTTACAAAGTGGGAATTTTTACCTTAACTTCTCCAAAAGGGATTCTAATCATTCACAATATCACCTCATGGTGAAGGTTTATGAGGTCTATGTAAGTCTAATGGCTCCCTTCTTGCATCCTAGACCTAAAGATAACATCTAAACATAATAAGAGTTACTAGGTTAAAAGAGACTGATGGTAGAATGGGTTGTCAACTTAGTTCAAATCTTGATGGATATACTCAGATAACTTTAGTGATATTAGGCTAAATTGAACCTCTAGTAATACAGCTTATAAATAACACCTAGTGCATTAACGCTAGTGGGATGATGCATGGTCTCAATGTAGAAATAATCCCATTTAGGTGTGATATGATCCTAGTGACCTAAAGAGAAACCAAAATCATGGAACACAATGTTCAAATATATATCACCACCTACAAGAACCCCTTGTATTCCTTAATGAACACCTACAATTTGGACTCAAGAAACACAGACCAGACTAAGCTAATGAAAGGTACAAACTTGGTTGGTAGGTAGAGGTGTAAGGTGGATGACCATAATAAATATCTCTTTGAGTGATAACAACACACTTCCATGAGATTTCAAGAAGCAAGTATGAACAGAGGTAGTCATAGTTAATGGTTCTTAGGCCCAGCCAAAACACTGCACATTGTCACAAACCTAGAAGCTAGTTTTGATAATTTAAAGGTTTGAAGGATATATAAGCATGTTCAAGGCTTGAAAATTGGTATATAATGTTAGAATGACTTGACCTAGACCTCCTGGTCTCATTTGATTTATACTAATACAGAGAGTGTTCTCTATTTTGTCTCAAACCTAAGGCACTTCGTAGTCAAGACAATCTGCATACCTAGTGTATTGATGGTGAAAAAGATGAAATGGAGAGTCTTTAATGACTATATGATGATGTCTAGAGTTGAATTGGAGATGTATAAGTGTTAAAAAGCACCTATAATCATTGTGAACACTCATTAGTGGTCACATATGTAGAAAAAACAATTTATGCCTACTAGGCCTAGGAACTAGGCATGAACCATCAGGTGTCTAATGTCATTCATATTACCATATGATCTTCCAAAGTAATTGAGATACTTAATGAGAGAGTATAGGGTTGATGAAACTTAGTGGTTTGTAGAGAATAACCTAGATTGATCATTTTTGGCCTAAACTTGTCTTAGGGATGTCTAGAATGCATAGTAAGATCTCGAGAGCCAAATTATTTCACTCACATATGTACAAAAAATATGCATGGGATCTCAATAACTTAGGGATAGTTGGGGAAGGTCATGAAATTATTAGCAGTGGCATTGGTTTGAGGGTTAAGAGCTTAACCTTTATGAATCATTGTTAAGAACCTAAATGACCTAAAATCCTCATAAGAACCCAATGAGAAAGATATGATGAGAAATGCATCTAAAAGGGGTCAAGTCTCCTAGAAAGTGATTTGAACCTACATGGAACTCTCACAATCTCCCTAACACCCAATTTTTCCATACCATCACTTATACATATAGGTCAATTTCTATGTTTTTTGCAGGTTTTGATGTGATTTGAAGGTGTAGAAGGGGATAGGTGAATGAAAACCATTATGAAAGGTGTGTGGAGATGTGTTATAACTCTTAATAATTCATTATCACCTCATTCATGAATGGAAACCCCTCTGCTAAGTTAATTATTGTAGGCAGTCTTGGATAGAATAGTGAGAAATAAGGTGACTGTCAAGTTGATTATGAGAAGTGTGATTTTGAGTTTTCATTGAAGTATATATGATAGATCTAAAAGGTGTCTCTCATCCCTAAAATGAATCTCCTTGAGTTTATGTAATTTAATACAGTGAAAAATGTGAGGATTAAGGCCTAGAGGGCTAATGAGTGACTGTAAGAAAGTGAATGACAATTTGCAAAGAGAAGGTCATCAGTTAGGGGGTGTATAATGAATATCACAAATCATGTTTCCACCTTCAAAAGTTAGTACATATGTGTCAAGGACTTATAAGGTAGTTCAAGATAGATAAGTGGACTCCTCATCAAGGAGGGTAGTTTCAAGAAGGACAGTGAAGTGTCCCTATGCCAACTTCAAGAAGATGTCATGTTGGTGATTGACACATGTTCAAGAGAACTTTATGACTTGTTTTTTAACCCCTCTTTCATTATAACTAGTCTTCAATACTTGACACTTGGCATGGTGACTCTTCAATGTCACTCTTTCTCTCTCCTCTCCCATGCTCTATATATTAAAGCCATTTTAGTATTGTAAATGATCTACAAATTATATGACAAAGCCCTATTGATTTGACATCTTGTTTTGTTGTTGATTTGACATCTTGTTTTGCCTTTGAATAAAGTTTTCTCAATTTGGTTTAGTCTCTGCAATTCTTTCCTAAGTATGTCAAGTAGTCTATTTGGATGACAAGTGATGAATGTTTTCACCTTGCTTTCATTCTACTCTTGTATGCATTGTGTGAGTAACATTTATTCTAACAAGTCTCATGAAGTGTGTATATTTGTTAGGTGTATTTTCAAGTGTCAAGGAGATTAGCAGTGTCTAAGATCAGACCTATTAGTTACCCACCTTTGGAACTACATGGCAATCTGCCTCCATGTAGAAACACTTATGCTAGAAGAACCTTTGAGTTGAGATTCGTTTAAGCAGTTTGCTTTCTTAGTCCAAATACAAGTATGTTTGTAGAGATATATTTGGCGTATCACCTCCATTAGTGTAGGTTACTTTCAGTTTCTTTCTTCCCTTTTCACCACTCAATAGTGATTAACCTAGTGTAGTGTGTGAGCCTAAATAGATAGATAAAGGGAGCTATCCCCATAATCTATATATCTATATCTTATAACAACTTGCCTAGATGTAGAGATAGTTCCATGTTATACCAAATTTGAGAAGGTATGATTGACTTCTCTAGGGTGCAAATTTGGGCTATAATAGATTTAGAAGTAGAGTATGAGAATTCATTGAGTGAGTGACTTTAGAGACACCTTTTTCTAATTCTAATATTTTAGCATATAAGGCTATGATAGTTTTATTAAAAGAGTATTCATTAGGCAATGTTGGAAGTAGACCTTGTGTAGTAATCAAGGGAGGTGTATATGATGCAGTGTAGAAATAGGCATGTTAATTTTTTGCAGACCATGTGATGTCCTCATACCAAGGGGTGTTGGCATATATGTTATTAGAGGTGGTGATACTATTATATAATAAATAGGAAAATTCAAAATTGGAGGATTAGCAACTCTAAAATGTTCCTCTTTTATTGTGCTTGTGATATTTCTTGGCATGTAGTCTTAGATGTTATGAATAATTTGACAACTTTATCCACTTTTTGTGGACATTGTCAAATTCTTTGACATAAATCAGATAACTCTTCTAATTGCTTAGGATATACCCCATTGAGTTCATTAAGATCAATATTATTGGAGATTTCATAATTATTTTGATTATTAGGCATAGTTTCATTATCTTGAGTATTATGTTCATCACTAACATTGTTAGGACTTGTTCCAAATTCTTAACATTGAGATAGGATGTTAGGTCAATAATAAATGTTGTTAGGTAAGTAACAAATTTAAAGGGGAATGCATATTTTATAAAGTCATCCCCTTTAATAATCTTTAGTTGATTTATGTTTTGATTTAATCAATTACAACTACCTTTTGGGTTGCATTCCTGTGGGAGTTGGTTATTATGTTGGTTGGTTTTACCAATCATAGGTAAAACTTATAAATACATGTTTTTCTATATAAAAGGGTTAACAGGATATATACACACTTTTATATGTACTTGATTTTTAATAATTAATAAAATACTTGTGGACCCACCTCAATGGGCACAAGATTTACCTTAGGTGAATTTGCTTGGTCAAATTAATTGTTGGGGTTCTATCAGTGGTATAAGAGCATGGTAACTTGGTAAAATCATGGTGTGGTAATATCGATAAAGAGAGGTGAAAGACACATTCACGTGGTTGGACAAGCCTCACGTGAAATTGAGTATTATAAGGTCTGCACTTTAGTTGATTTGTGGTGTCAAACATTTTATTATTCAAAAGTCTAATGTTTTCAAATAATTTTTTTAATTCAAGCATGTGATATGATGGTATTAAAGAATTTAATATTAAATTGAGAATACTGAGAAAATCATTTTTCATGGCCATATGCTTGTAAGAATCTAGTCATGCTTGTTTTGAAGCTTGATTCTCCCTTTTCAACCATGTAGAAGTTATTAGTTTCAATCCAAATCTGAAAATTCTACCTAAACAAACTAAGTAAGATACTTGTATGGCATTTTTTAGCTTTTAAAACCCCTATAATATTGTGGTATAACCTCTTGAAGGTTTTGGATTGAATCTGGGTTGAATTTGTTGAATATGTCTATTTGTTTAGAGCCTCCAAAGGCAAAAAATCTGATTTTTAATCATTCTAAAAGCTTCCAAAGCTATTTTTTTGACTTTTAATGCCCATTTTATGATGTGTATAGCCTATAAATATATGAAAATAAATCTAAAATTAAAACTAGAAGATTTGATGAGTTTTGATCTAATATGGAGCTTTTATCTGCCTAAAACCTCATCAAAACCATTCTTGGAAGCATCTAGATCAAATTTCTAAATATATACAAACTCCTAAGCATTGGTACAGCCTCCATGACATCCCATTACCTTAATTAATTCATTATTTTTTATAAAACTCTTTTTAGTTTTTTAAATCTGCCTGAAATTATAGAAAAAACTCCCTTATATGGCCTTGTATGCCCTGGTATGGATTTGTACGTCCCAGTAGAGTTTTAGATTTTTTTCCTAGCAGCCATGGCATCCTATATTTTTGGTATGGCATTGGAAGGAGCTGAAATTTTTTTTTTTTTCATTTGGTAAAATTTTTCTATAGTTTGAATAGAAATTTTAGGGTTTTGGGGGGGACCACTAAAATCAAAGCTTTTCACCTTTTTAAAAAAAAATCATAGATAATTGTTTTTATTTGAAAAATAATTTTTTTTATTATCCCTATATGAAAAATAAAACTTAAATACATATTTCTCCTCTTATGTGTTGCAAATGCTCATAGAGCAATTGGCAAGTCTTATTTTATAACAACCCTTGGAAAGTGGAGGTCTAGTGTTCAAATCTTCATTTTGGTGAAAAGTACAAAATAGTTATTTATTTTTGGGATAATATTCTATTCTTTTTGGAATATTTTAAATCATTTACATATTATAAAGGGTTTAAAATGTATAAAAGAGTGTTTTTTAGAGAGAGAAAAAGAGTGTGATTGGTGAAATAAGGGTGTAACTATTTGTTATTTTGGTGAAATATGGGTGTAATTGGTGAAATAAGGATGTAATATTTTGATTTCTTAGTGATTTTAAGTGCAAAACCATCAAATGTATCTCCTTTTTTCTCTATGTGGAGGTTAAGTGAAAAACCCCATAAAAATATTGTCTTATGCAAAGTGCTATTAGTGAGTGTGTTATTTTCTTCATTGTCATATTTGTCACACTTACTTTCATTTGTTGTACTTTATTTCATTTCAAGATGCCAAAGATTCAGAGTTTTCTTGTAGATAGTGATAGATTAATGATTTCTAATTACTCTAATTGGAAATGTTTGATGGAAGCTTCGTTAATTTTCAATGACTTATTGGATGTTGTGAAGAATGAAAATCTTGTACTACCTACAGAACTATCTAAACTTGACATTTTCAATATTCATGATTCAAGGCCCTAGCCTTAATCAAGTTTTGTTGCACTAGAGATATATTCATATTGACATTTTCAATATTCATGATTCAAGGCCCTAGCCTTAATCAAGTTTTGTTGCACTAGAGATATATTCATATTGAAAACTCTCCTCATAGTTACACTGCATGGAAGACTTTATCTGACATGTATGATAAAAATCCCAAGCATAAGAAGAAAGATATAAACATGCGGTTGTTTACTTTGTCATTAGAATAAGATGGGGATATAGGAGAGTACATGTCTAAGTTGAAGAATATTGTTAATGAGTATACTAAGGATGGGTTGGTAAACTAGATGATGATCTCATTGTTACTATTTCATTGAAAGGACTACCTATGTCCTATAAAAATTTTATGGAAATGTTACATGTCTCTAATAAGATCACAAGCATGAATTTTGATAAATTAACTGAAGTTGATTATTCAGCATGACCTCTCTCTCCCCAATAAATTCAAGAAAATCAAAGAATCCCATGTTAAAAAGTACAATCCTTGTTCTTCTTCTTATGGTCAGTAAAACTATAGAGGGCAAAGTCATAGAGGGGGTAGAGGTTATAGAGGAGGAAATTTTCAAAATAGAGGTAGAGGATATCATCAAAACAACTATTCAAATCAATAGTCTATCCATTTCCATTCAAATGAGATGGGTGATAGAGGACACGGTCACAACTCTTATAAAGGTTGAGGTTGAGGTAGATCAGACATTCAGTGTCATAAATGTGGAAAATTTAGTCAAATTACCTCTTAGTGTAAGATTCCTTTTAAACAAATTTAGAGGCCATAAAAAATGACTAAGTTTATCTCTACTCAATATGTTGACCATGGTTATGATGAGTCGGGCAATGTTGTTCATGAATCTACATTCACTACTTTAAGGAACATTGCTTATATGAAATATGAGGCTAAATATGAGTTCATAGATGTCTACCAAACACATGACATTTAGGTGAGAGTTATTTGGTACTTTCAAAAAAGCTTCTCTCTCTCTAATATCCTTGGGAAATAAATTTATGCACACTCTATATGGACTCGAGTCTATTCATATTCTTCTTCCTAACTGTTCTATTAAATACTTGGAGAATGTTTGGTATGTTCCTACATTTAAAAAACATCTTCTTTCCTTGTAACTATTCACAAGAAGGGTTATCAAATTATGCTTGAAAATAGACTCATTTATATCAACTATGTGAAGGATGGATATAAAACCATGTATATAGGTATGAGGATGGAAATTTGGTTAGATTACATTGTAAAGTGCTTCCTCTCATAATGGAACTTGCAGTAGTTATTGATACAGGAACAGGTACTATGTCTACACAACAGTTGTGGCATCTCCGTTATGGACATTTGAATGTTCACTCTTTAGTGGACTTGTATAGATATGGTATGGTAAGTGGTTTGCCCACTTTTCACAAAGATAGTATTATTTGTGAATCATGTGTTTTGGGCAAATAAAATAGGGAAAATTTTCCTAATAATTATTCATGGTAAAATATCAGATGTTTAAATTTGGTTCATAATGGTGTTTGTGACATGAATAAGTCATCCATTGTAAGGTTTGGTATTTTGTGTTGTTTATTGATGGTTTTTCTAGGATGACTTAGGTGTTTTTCATGAAAAATAAATCCAAAGTTTTCACTAAGTTTGTTGATAGGTTACACTTAGTTGAAAAAGAAATAGATTCACACTTAACCACTCTTCATTCAAACAATGGTGGAGAGTATAATTCAAATGATTTTTTGGATTATTATCGAGAACATGGCATTCATTGACAATACAATAATGCTTATACTCCATAATAGAATAGAGTATTTGAATGAATGAACAAGACTTTAGAGGGCATAGTTTGAGTTATGTTGTACTATAAATAGCTCAATGATAAGTTATGGGTCAAAGCCCTTGGTAATGTAGTGTATTTGAGAAACATGTCCCCTATAGTTGCATTTTTGGGGAAAACTCCATATGAGGCTTGGTGTGGGTTTAAACCAAAAGTTAAACCCTTGAAATTTTTTGGATGCCTTTGTTTCACTTTAGTTCCCAATGAACATAGGACTAAGTTAGAACCATGAAGTTGAAAATGCATATTTCTTGGATATTCATAAAATAAAAAAGGGTATCATTTGCGTGCACATGATACATGCAAATTCATAGTGATCAAGGATGTGATATTTGATGAATTTCGTACTATGAACACTATAAATATTAATTCATAATTTGATAGGTTAGATAAGAAGATTGAAAATGTACTATGGGATTTAATAATGAGGCTAACTCTCATAGGTTATGGTATGATATTAATATTACTTCCATTTCTTCTACTTCCTCTAGTATTTCACAGGTTAATGACCTAGAAAATGTTGAAAATTTTATAAGTCTTCCTTCAACTGGGGCACATGATGAGAATTCTAATGTTCTTGATCTAAACAATCTGGACAAGTATCCAAAATGGGCTCAAAGTAATTTCTCTGACTTGATACCAGATGAATTTGGTCTCATAGGTCCTAAGAGATCTCATAAATAGGTGAATTATGTAATGGTTGTTACTACTTCTTGCACTAAGCAATCCAATTTTTAGGAGGCTTCTACTGAACAAGTTTGGAAAAATACCATGAAAAGTGAGTATGATGCAATTCTTAACAATAATACTTTGGTTTTGGTTGATCCTCCTCCACATGCTTAAAGCTTAGTATGAAAATGGGTTTATATGGTCGAGTATAAATCAGATGGATCCATTATTAAACATAAGGCAATACTTGTTGCAAAAGGTTATACGCAATAAGAGGGTATTAATTATGAGTAAACATTTGTACTAACTGCCAAATGTCACACTATTCATATGATACTTGCCTTAACAACACAAAATGGTTGGAAATTACATCATATGGATGTTAAAAGTGCTTTTTTGAATGGTGATTTATAGGAATAAGTATTTATGAGACAAACCCAAGGATTTGAGAAAGTGGGTGTAGAGAACAAAGTGTGTAAATTGATCAAAGCTCTATATAGGTTTAAATATGCACCCAAGGCTTGGTATGAAAAAATGGATTCTTAATTGAATAAAATTGGCTTTCAATGTAGTGAATTTGATGATACTCTCTATATTCGAGTGTAGGGTAAGAAATTGGTGATTCTTGTTCTCTATGTCGATGACTTGTTTATCATATTTAATAATGAAAACCATAACAAGTTTGTAAAGAAAGAATTAAAAGATGGGTTTGAGATGACAGATCTTGGACTTCTTCACTATTATCTAAGCATAGAAGTAACTCAAGAAGAGAAAAGTATTTTCATTTCATAGTCTAAGTATATTTCTGAGTTATTAACTAGGTGTGGCATGAATGATTACAAACATGCCCTCACTTCCATGGAAAGTAACTTGAAATTGTCTAAGGATGATGGTAGTGCATATTTTGATGGCACCAAATATAAATAGTTAGTGGGAGGTTTGATATACTTGATGACTACCATGCTTGATATATCATTTTTAGTTGGAATTTTGTCTAGGTTTATGCATGAGCTTAGAGAAATTCATTAGCATGCAGCAAAAAGAGTACTTTGTTACCTTTAAGGAATGAAAAAATATGGCCTTGATTACTGTTGCAATAAGAACTTTAAACCTGTTGGGTATTATGATGTATATTTTGGTAGATGTGTGGATGACAAAGTATCCACAACAAGATACACTATGCATATGGGTTCGGTTACCATTGCATGGTGTTGTAAGAAGTAAGATGCAGTGGTAAATTCATTAACAAAATTAGAATACATCATAGCATGGGATGCTTCTAAGGAAATTATTTATTTATAGCACATTCTTGAACATCTTCAAATTTATTAGATTATTCCTACCTAGTTATACATTGATAATCAAAGTGAAATCAATATGTCTAAAAATCCAATATTTCATGCCAAAATAAAACATATGGACATCAAATATCATTATTTATGAATGTTGGTGGTGAATAAATCACTTGATCTAATATATTTCCTAACTGTTGATCAGACAGGTGACATCTTCACAAAACCCCTTAACAGAATCAAATTTGAGAAAATTAGAAAAATGCTTGGCATGTGTCCAAATAATTGACTTTGGATCATGGTGGGTTTGTTATGAGTTGTTCTAAAGTCTTAACATTAGGATAGGATGTTAGGTCAATAATAAATGTTGTTACGTAAATAATAAATGTAAAGAGGCATGCATTTTTTATAAAAACACCCCCTTTAATAATCTTTAATTACTATGATTTATGTTTTGATTTAATAAATTACTACCTTTCAAGTTGCATTCTTGTGGGAGTTGGTTATTAGGTTGGTTGGTTTTATCAGTCATAGGTAAAACTTATAAATACATGTGTTTCTATGAAAAGGGTTAACGAGATATAGACACCCTTTTCTATGTACCTGCTTCTTCATAATTAATAAAATACTTGTGGACCCACCTCAGTGGGCACAAGAATTAACTTAGGTGAATTTGCTTATTCAAATCAATTTTTGGGGTTCTATCAAACATCATATTCAATGTGGACATAATGTTACAGAGTTTAATTATCATATTGATCAAAAGTGTCCATTTTATCCATTTTAGAGGAGATCAATGGAATTTAAATATGATGTATAGGAGTTCCACTTAATATATCACTATAAATTATAGAAAGAAAGGAGACAACCTTCTTGAGTGGCATGCAAAGATGTATAATTAAATGGAAAGTTGGGTGAAACTAGACAAGGTGTGTTTGCATTGTAGGTTCTTAGATATATTGATTTCAGTTGTAAATAATGAATATGCCCAAAGGGGCACTGACTATGGAGGATTCCACCATCTCGTATCTACACTTTCTTATCTCTATGGTATATTGAGAGTTACAATCCAAGGTGAGCTGTGTATCGGTGAACTATAAGAACAAACAGTTGAACATTTCCAATGGCTGAAAATAAAACCCTAGGCATTTCTAATATATTATGAGGTGTGAGGAAAATAAATTCTATATAAAGTGTTATTTTTAATGGATTGAGTATCAGGGCAATATCCCTCACACCATGTCTTAGATAAAATTAAAGATTATTTTGCTTATAATGATAGTCCTATGAGTTTTTAAATTATTTGGACATGGTTTCTAGGAAAATAAGAGAATAAAAGAAATTTAAAGTGATTTTGAAAATCAAATTAGAAAAGTAAGGACTCAAAAATAAATGTTTGGGTTCAAAAATATGTTTTATCCTATTTTTAATAAATAAAATAAAATGTAACAATATTATTAGGTGTACAACTAGAATATATCAAAATGTTAAAGATGTACAATAATCAATAATTTTGATTTTGACAATTTGTTAAAAATGGAAAATTATTATTTTTGAAAAAATGCTAGAAAGAAAAAAACTTAGCTCAAACTAACATTTCATTTGACTATTTTAAATGTGCGATAGTGGAAATCAATAAAGGAGATGATTATGCATGCTCAAAATCAAGAACAAAATTAAAAACTTCTTTTGGACAGGTTTTTTTTAAGTGGAAGTCAGCATAAGCCATTCAAGTTTGTTGACCACAAACTTATCCCAGTTAATTATGTTTTATGATTGATAGAAAAATATAAAAATAAGAAAAATATTGGAAGTGACATATCAGAGGTAGAATTAGAGAATATTCCTAGATTTGACCAATGTAAGTAGATAGGAATATAAGTCACTTAAGTTGGTTGGCTATGGACTTGTCCTGCTTGACTATGACAGAAAACTAATCACTATGTCTTTAATGCATATATCTGCTAAGAAATCTAAGATATCACAACTTGGATTATGTTACGCATAATGTGGTTTTTCTCATATCTTGTATTTGAAACCCCAAGGGCACTTATATAGCCTAAAAAACTATAAAAAATAGGGGTGTGTAATGTGTTGAGTTGGCCTCAATCACGCCCTTGATGATTGACCTCTACATTCATATCTAATATTCCAAGGAGGGAAATCAAGCCAACATATTTCTCCCACTTAGGGTGATTATGAAATTATGCTCTTTGATTATGTTTATGTAATTAGAAATATGGTTTTGATACTTGGCAAAGATAATCTTTGACTTGCTTTGGGATGTTCCTGACTTGGCTTGTGGTTGTTCCTTGTGAATGATCTTGAATTTGGAAATAATAGGGAAAATTTATCAATGTGCAATAGTGTGTAATCTCAAAAGAAGTGAATACCAAATGGGTATAATGAATGAATTTTTATATGTATATTTACTTGAACCTTTTGATGATTCCTGTAGTGAACCTTATGAAAAGTACAAAAAAACCCATAAGAATAACTTGAATTTCAAAAAAGATCCATTTTTTGGTATGAGACATGGACAACCTAAGGAGATAGGAGTGGCAATGTTTATGTTTGATTAACATGGTATTGTCCAAAAGGATCAAGGACACCTATCTTGAGTTGGAGATAGTATGAAAGTGATTTTAAATGGCTTGATTATTTGACTTTGAAATTTTTGTGTAATGATAACAAAAAACAAATGGTTGAGCCTATATATAGATAAATAGCTTAGGGGAATGGTGAATAAGATTCATTTAATTGGTTTCAAGTCATGTGGTTTATCATGTGTCAAGAATTATCATTATCAATTACTTATGAACATATTTATGTGTCTATGGCAATGATCAAAGAAATTGTACAACAATATTGGGATCATAATATAAGTAAGTGTTTGAACATGATGAAGCAAGCTTCTAAATTCTCTATATAGATTTGATTTTCATGAAGATTTGTTTGATATGATTACCATAATCCATTAAATTTAATTTACCAAAAACTTATCCCATTTAATTATGTGTTATGATTAATAGGAAAACATAGAAACAGGAAAATTATTGATAGTGACATATCAAAGGTAGAATTAGAGAATATTCCTAGATGTGACCAATGTAAGTAGATAATATTACAAGTCACTTGAGTTCATTAACTATGGAATTATCTTGATTGACTATGATAGAAAACTAATCACTACACCTTTAATACATGTGTCTATTGAGCAATCTGAGATATCACAACTAGGATTATGCTACGCATAATTTGTTGTTTCTCATCTCTTGTATTTGAAACCCAAAGGTCAGTTATATAGCCTAAAAACCTAGAAAAAGGGGTGTGTAATGTGTTTATTTGACCTCTATCACCTCCTTGATGATTAACCTCTACATTTGTATTTAATACTCCAAGGAGGGAAATCAAACCCACATATTTCTCCCACCTAGAGTGATTATGTAATTGTGTTGTTTGACTATGTGTATGTAGTTAGACATACGGTTTTGATACCTAACAAAGATAAGTCTTGGATTTCTTTGGGATTCTCCTAACTTGGATTATAGTTTATCCTTGTGAATGATCTTTAATTTAGAAATAATAGGGAAAATTTATCAATTTTCAATAGTGTGTAAGATCGAAAGAAGTGAATACCAAGTGGGAATAATGAATGAATTTTGATATGTATATTTAGGTTAAACTTTTGATATTTCATTTAGTGAACCTTATGAAATGTGAAATAAGACCCATAAGAATAATTTAAATTTCAAAAACTAACCATTGTTTGGTGTGAGACGTGGCTAACCTAAGGGGATATGAGTGTGGCAATGTTCATTCTCGATTAGCACGGTATTATCCAAAAGGATCATGGACACCTATATTGAGTTGGGGACAGTATGAAAATGATTTTAAGTAGCTTGAGAATTTGACTTTGAAATTTTTTTGTAATGATAACAACAAATAAATGGTTGAGCTTACATATACATAAATGTCTTAGAAGAATGGTGAATAAGATTCATGTAATTAGTTATAAGTCAAGTGGTTTAGAATGTGTCAATAATTAGCATAACCAAGTACTTGTTACTAGATTTATGTGTTTATGACAATGAGAAAATAAATTGTACAAAAATATTGGGATCATAATATAAATAAGTGTTTGAACATAGTGAAACAAGCTTCCAAATTCTCTATATAGATTTGATTTTCATGAAGAGTTGTTTGATATGATCACATTGTTAAAGAGAGCGATGGGAAATATGACCATATGAGTTTCATGAATTGATGTGCACTATTATGAATATCATCTACAAGATAAAACAATTTATAAAATGGAGTCACATAATCAGTGAAAATTTATATGAGCAATTGAAAAATCTAGAGACCACCAAAAATTTCTTTATGACTTCCAATTTGGTGCATTCAATTGCAGTCTTGATGGTGTCACCTAGTCTTAAAAAATGAACATATAATTCACCTCTATTAGATGTTAGAGTAGGTGGATTTGAGGGGATCCCAAACTAACTTCCAAGATATACTAATGAAAATAATATTCTCATAGAATTTTACAAGCAACTAGGGGATATTCCAAAAATATGCAGATAAAACCATATCATTGGAATTTAGTTCCCTATTAAATTTAATCAGTACATTTGTAATATTACACTTAATGTACAAAATATTAAAACTAGAATGATTCACTTCCCTATGTAGTTCTACACCAAAATTTTCCCCTTTGATAGTAATAAATTTATAATAAATCGTCTCAAATTGGGGTCAAGTTATTATCATGGAACAACAATTGAGGACTACTTGGTTGATTATGAAGATGATTTTTAGGTAAGAAATAGAGATTATATTATAATGACCTTTGATAATTTGAAATCATTAAAATTATAATGGGTTATAAATGGGATACTTAATGATAGAAGTTACATGGAAAAACCTATGTACACCAATAAATTCCAATATGTGCCTTTACCTTAATCAAATGGGGCTAAAGGAAATAATGAATTTGGATGCTTGTAACTAGCTAGCACTATACAAATCAAAACATGGTTTAAGAAGAAACCATAAAAAATCATATGATCAGAAATCTATAAGAGTGCAAGTTCTTCCAAAGGTAAAAAATAAACATCTACATCAACAATGAATCCATCTAACTCCAATATGCATCTCCAAATTTGACAATCAAGTGCAACAGTGTGTAGTAGAGGTGATGAAGAAGATCCTAAATAAGGGAAACTACCTGATAAGATATACAACATCGACTCTTCACTAAGATTCAAGTTACATGTCAAGATATCTATTGGCACTCCAATTCAACCAAGTGAAGTCTCTTCCTCTCAATCCTTTAATCTATGTAAATTGATAAGTTTATAGTATTAAACCAAGGTTTTTCCTAAGTAACCCTCATTTCTACTTCTATTAATACAACTCTTCCTTATCCAAATTGATTAAATCAATCTCATGTGCCATATCCACCCTATGTACCTCCTCCACCTACTTCTCCACCTCTAAATCAACTCACCCCACTTGAGGACTCTCCCTCTATTCATGATACCCAAATTGTTAACTCTTATAGTGACACGTTGATTTCTTAGGTCCATAGCTCCAAAGCAAAAGAAGATTATTATCAATGTTGCTTCATGTGATTTCAATGGAGTGGTGAATCTCTTATAGATTCATCCACTAAATAAATCTAAGGTTACTTCAAGGTTGGAATTAGGTTCTTTGAGGACATAATTCATGGAGATGGCACAACCATTTTATGATAAAATAAATAAGAGACGACTCTGGAAAATTATAACTTGAAAAAAAATATTTGGGAGAGACAAATCATGAAAGTGACATTCATAACTTCAAAGATTCTAAAACTAGATTGTTGAAGAGGATAGAGGAAGGTAAACTCAAGAAAAAATAACTTGAGGAATAGATACACACACTTGTTTCATACATCAAGTCATTCCTTAATCTAAGTGAGACTCCTATAGCATCCATTTGTGACACTTTCCCAATTAAAGACATTGATAAATCAATATCTATAAATACAATGCCCATAAAAAGGTGATTGAGACCTAGGTTTAGTAGCTACTCAATGGATTGAAATTCATAGATGAAAACATAAAATTTTTTGGAATTTTGACAGTTGAGCAGGCTAATGTGATTAGAGAGATCAAAATTTTATGGACTTTTGAAACTCATAGATGAAAACATAAAATTTTATTTAATGCATGTCTTTTCTTGTATTTATTAACACTAAGAAATGTGATGTTGAACTATCAGTTTCCTTATGAGTTCTTTTTGCATGCCAAGTGAGATATGAGTTTGCTATCTTATGCATTTACTTATTTCTTTCTTTCCTTCAGAGTTTTCTCTTTCACACTTCTTTCTAAATTTATAATACAAAACCCCCCTTAATGCAATTTTGACTATTAATAATGTATATATTCCTTTTTCAAGTAATTTTTTGTTTCTAACAATGGAAACTTCCCATATAATAGAAGGACTATTTGTCCCCTTCACTATTAAAAAAATCCCCTATTTTTCCTTTGTGCAAAATAATTTGCCAATAGTTTTTGGCACCCACCATGGGGCTAGTTTTTGTCCTTTTCATGTTACCCACAAAATCCATCTTTTAATCCACATGATAATCTATGAAATTAAATCACCTATATATCAACCAAATCTTGATTAGGTTCAAGCAACTCAAGAAGACATTTCATCTTATCTCCAATCACATGCATGGGATAATAGATTGAACATCGCACCATACCAAAAATTTGTCATAATTGTACATGAAGAAGGAGATAAGTTAAATCTTGCATAAAGATTTATAACCCCAATCACTAGAAAAATTATGGATAGATTGCCATAATATTTCAAAGATTTGTTTGAAGAACCCTTCAATGTCGACCTGCTCCTAGATAATAAGTATTTTTCATCCTGGTTGAGAGGAAATTCACCAAAGTAAGTAAATTATAATAGTAATTACACCCATTCATTAACCTCTAACATAAATTAGATTTCAAACTACGTCTAGAGAAAGGAAATAAATTTAAAAACACACCTTCCACTCTAAAGAAAGTAAAACATGGAGGTGAAATTGTGATCAATAGGGCACTAGTTCTTTTAGACATTATTTTTCCTCAATCTATAATCTTTAAAAACTTGGCTACAATACCTTGGCACCCAGCAATAGGGCCTTGGAAAATAGTTTCATGAACTACCTAATGATTCTAGAATTAATTTTCCTAAATTCATTGGAGATGATAAACAACACCCAAATGAGCAAATCTCTACATTTACGACTACATGTAGTATCCTTGGTGTTCAACACAAAAATGTGGTAGTAAGACTATTTTTTGAAAATATATAAGAAGAAATTGATGAAAGGTCTTACCATCTATGTCCAAACTTCATTCATAATTGGGCCACCATGAATTCAAAGTTTAAAAGTCAATTCAAAATTGTCGGGGATGCTTATGACCTTTTTGCTCAATTGACATAAATGAAGAAAGCAAATCATGACCCCTTGAGATAATTTGTAGCCAAATTTGACAAGCTATTGAATAAAATCCATGCCACAACAAAAACTATATAACGTAATTAGAAATATTTCTTTAACAACGCATAGTTTCTTGAGTAGGTTTTATATTGAGAACTTGGGTCATAGATTTAAATGATGCTCAAACATTAGTTATATAAATTGAAGATGATTTTGTCATGTTGGAAAATCTAAATAAAGATCATACATAAATCAAAAGTCAAAATTCAAATCATAATTTCACTTATTTGCTAATGTAAAAGATGGTTAATGACATTTAGGCCCTAAAGAAATAATTACCATAAAATGCACCAACTCCTTTATAACAATATGTGCTAAGGAAGAATTATGTACCATAAAATGGCAATCATCCTCACCTCCTAGCAAAAGAACACAAATTAGTAATTTAAGTTCCTCGAGTTGTAATTGCTCTTGTCAATGAAATGCTTGAATATGAGGATGTGGATGAATATGATCAAGTTGTGGTAGAACCAGATGACTCAAGTTTTCAAAAACTTGAAGTTGAATAACATGATGATGACTTTAACATTGAATATACTAAATATGAATCACACTATGATGATCGTGATTGTGTAGTTGAAAATATGAACAACCACTCCTTAGCTAATTTTTGCAAGATCATATAATCAAAAGGATAAAAAAAAAATGAAGTTAAAAGCCTAACAATAAGGAGAAGGTGAAAAGTAAGGAATTCTAGAAAACACCTTAAACAAAGGTTATTCTTCTAAAAGGTTCTCCTTTGCCCAGTCAATCTAAATAAAATCAGGTAAAAGGAAATGTATGCATCTCATCTCCATCTCATATTTTAGTTCATCATATACCTAATCCATTACCAAAAATTATCAAAATAAATCTTAGCTAATGTGAATTCTAAATCCTTGACCTCGATTAATCTACTTGCATTTAATATAATAGACCATGTAAAAAATCTAAATTTTAAATGTCATGTACTAAGTATTTGAATCATAATATAGAACAGCTTGATAGGCTAGTCAAATTCATTATAAGATATAATCTCATTACCTCTAGATCTACATCCAAAAGTGTTCTTAAAATTCCTAAAGCCTCAAATCCTCAAAATCTTATGGTTGTTTCTACTTAAAAATCTAGGAAATTGGAATCCTTCTAGGTATCTCTTTACATCAAAGGTTTTACACTCATTAATTACATCATATATTTTAGAGACCTCAAAAATGTGATGCATGTCAAAGTTGTTCATACACTAGGCCCACATGTGCTATAAATTTAGGTCAATGTGACTCCATGGAAACCAATAAAGTACCCTTTGTCAAACATATTAAGGATTATCAAGTAGCTTTGGCTACATATCCTTAGAAAAGAGTAAAAATGATAGTCTTGGTTATCGACATTCGTACAACTTATAGAATGTTACTAGGTGGAAGATTATATAGAGACCTAAGGGTGAAATACAAATGGATTGGTCTCATGTTATGATCTATGTTTAGATCGTAAGCTCAAAATGAAATACATAGTGCAAAAATTAGACAATCCTCATATTGATATTATGTATCAAGATGCAAGCATGGTAATTACATAATGATGTTTGAACATGATTTAGGCATATCATAACTCATTGAAGGATATACCAATGACATATGGATGTTAAAATTTGATGGAATATATTCTTATGTTGATGTAGGCATTGGAGTGACTTTGGTATCCACTTCTAATGACATTTTTCCTTTCTCCTATAGGTCATAGTTTGAGTGCAAAAATAACATGGTAGAATGTGAAGCCGTGTTTCTAGGATTACAAGTTACAAAGGAGATGGGAATAATAAATTTAGAGCTTATGATGATGTTGAATTTATCATCAAGAAATTAAGAGGTAGTATCAAATGAAAAATGATCATATAAAACACTATAGGACCAAAGTATGGGACTGCATTAAAGTTTTTGAAACATTATGTATAATTTCAATTCCTATAAAAGAAAATACCAGAGTTGATTCCGTCTTTGTATCTACCTCTTTGTAAATTTCATCTAGAATCAATTAGGATAAATACACTATAGAATTGGTCTATCGACCCAATGTGCCTGATAAATACAAACATTTGCAAGTATTTAATAATGATGATCAGATCATATGCTTCCTTGAAATGGTTGATAAATTCATAAATATACACTTCAAAGAGAGTTCTTCTTCCTATAAATAATCTCACTCTTAATTTTATGAAAGAAAATTTGAGGGTATTGTCGAAGCTAAAACTACAAACAAGACTAAGACTAAATATATAAAAGGAGATGATGGAATAATCAAACTCAAGAGGAATGAGATGTCTAAAGGTTTGGTATCATCAGAAGATTTGTTTGATAAGAATGATAGATACATTAAAAATATAATTCAAGAACCAACATGATATCCAAATTATAAAAGGATAAAAATTTGTACTATAAAAAAACTTACACATGTGAGAATTAATAGATTTTGTTCCAATGAAGATAGATGATTTTTTATAAATCTTTATATACTATATAAAAATGTTTTTACTTGGTGTTATATTGATATAAAATCTCGTAGATGAGAAGAAATGAGTCATAACATTCAATTTAAACATTAGGTTAACTCTAATAAGTAGAAAAAAAGGCATTATAACCCTAAAATTATGGGAATAATATATGAATAAGTGAAGAAAAGATTAGGTCCCAGAATAGTTTTTTCAATCCACCACTCAACCTAGGTAGCAAACATTGTGCTTGTGAGGAAAAAGAATGAATAAATTAAAATTTGTATTGATTTATCCAATTTAAACCAGGCATCTCTCAAAGAAAACCAATTGCTACCCCTAATAAATCAAGTATTTTAAGTTGTTACTGGATCAGGGATGATGCCCATGCTTGGTGGTTTCTCTAAATATAATCAAGTGTAAGCATATTCTGAAGATCAGTGCAAAACTTCCCTTACAACTCCCTAGGGTAATTTTTCATATAGGTGGATGTTATTTGGACCTATCAACTTATGTGGCACATTTTAGAGGGCCATGGATATAACTTTAGTTATATGAATAAAAACATCATTATGACTATCTTGATGATCTTATAGTGTTTTGTAAGAGGCGATAAGATCATTATGAGCACCTCAACATGGGTTCTGAAAGATGTCAAGCTCATGGTATCTAATTGAATCCTAATAAGTCAATTTTTATAATAACCAAATGGAAATTTTTGGATCAAATAGTTTCAAAATAAGGAATTAAAATTGATATTTAAATAATGAAATCAATCCATCTACTACTCTCCTAGCCAATAAGCCTAAGACACACTCCTTTGGCAAACCATTTTTTTTTAAGATATTTATAAATGATTTTATAGAGCTTACTAGGCAGATTTATCAGATGATGTGAGAAAAAGTGTCTTTCAAATAGAGCAACGATGATAAGAAGGCTTTTGATGAGATAAAGAATGTTATTACTAGTTCATTTGTGCTAGTGTTTCTATATTTCAATAAACATTTCATCGTGTATTATTATTCCTTTGAGCACACATTGTTAGCCATTTTGGGATATTTAGAATGAAGATGGAATAAAATCCCCAACTAATTTCATGAGTTATCTTCTCAAAGATCACGAGATCAAATATTCTCCATTTGAGAAGTATGCTTATGTCACAATCAAATCTTTGAATCGTTTTAGATTATACATCCCACCATATTGATGTTCTTGACATAGCTTTCAAGCCATCTTGACACAGTAGGAACTCATCTGAAAAAGAGGAGGGTGGATTGCCAAAGTTTAAGAATATGAATTAGAGATCAATCCCACCAAAATGGTTAGATGTAGAGGCTTATTCCAATTAATTACATAAGGAATAGATGATAAAATAAAAGTTGTAATAAAATAAGTTAACAAAGAAGAATCTAAAGATCTACCATTAGTAGTCTTCATTGGATCTATTAATTAATGGTACTCATATATTATCTATTTTATGGCTTACAGAGAATGCTTCAAATATCTATGTGTCAAAGATAAAAGATAAATTTAATTAAGAGCCTTCAAATATATCATCTAAGATAATATTATTTTCAAGAAGGTGATTGATGGCTTCTTTCTAAGGTGTGTTGATAAAAAGTAACATAAGAGATTGCTAAAGGATTTTCACAATCAAGAATTCAATATCCTTTTTTTTCACCTGTCAAAGCATTGAAGATCCTGAGAGGTAACTAAACCTACTCTATTCAAAGATTCTCAAAAGTGGGTTTTAGGGGGTAAAACATGTCAATAGTTTGTCGATAGACTTGCAAAACTTCCCCTCAAGATAGTAGTGATTGAAGAACCATTAAAACACTATGGTTTAGTCTTAATTACTACACTAAACCTAAATTCAAGGGTATATATCACACACAATCTCATGGAAATGGATTATTCCAAAAATTGAGTTGAGGCCATCCCAGTGAAGCAGACTATTTCTAAAGTAGTATGCAACTTTATCAATGAGAATATATTGGTTATATTTTATATACCCCAAGAAAAAGTTATAGATAATGCCTCATTTTCCCCTTTTCTAAACTCATTGGCTTCTACTATGGGTATGGAATAACTTTTTATCATTCCTCTAATTACGACCTCTAAGGTAATGGACAAGAAGAATCAAGTAATAAAAATATTATTGTTAACACTTTAAAGTGTAGATGAGAATCAAACTAAAAAGCACAAGAAGCTATATGTTACATTGTGGGAAGATCATAACACTCCCAAGAGAGTTATTGACATGTCTCCATTTCAATGGTTGTATGGTATGTATGTTGAGATCCCAATTTTTCTAGTGTTAGTTGCATTGCACTTGGAAAGAGCAAAAGAACACAAGAATTTCAAAGAATATATTGAGAAAATAATCATGTACATGAGAAAACTAGAAGAATAACTGATCATGGTCATTTATCAGATTGCATAACATCATATTAAAATAAATAAACTCTTTGATAAGAGAGCTAGGCTAAGAGATTTATAAATTCATGATCTAGTTCTCCAATGGGATAAAAGAAGAGAACTAAAAGATAGTAATGGAAATATTGACTCTTTATAGATAGGTCCTTTCATTATTCATAATTTTTATGGAAATAATACATACTTCCTTGCATAAAAATATGGAACATGTCTTCCATTTCCCTAAAATGGGAAATATTTGAAGCATTATCTTCAATGAAAGTAGCTTTTCTCCTACATGAACATATGTGAGTTATGATTTTGTTGTGTTTCCTTTTCCACATTGTTATGTTTGATTTATATCTTGTTATTTTATTTCTATTTCATGTTTCCCTATTGTCCTATGCACTTCCATTTTTCTTCTATGGTGTCTCTTTAAAATGTCTTGAAGCAATTGTCTAAATATGTGTACCAATGGATAAATCACTAGTCACTAAAACCAATAAATTATGGAGTTATCCTTTATCTTTTTCATTTTAGGTCCCCAACAAGAGCTAGTGGTTATCAACAAAATTTGAATTTTCCAAAACTTAATAATTTTTATTCCAATACATAGACCTTGTCCCAGGGGAAAAAATTGATTATAATCACTTGATGTCAAATTTTTCATTTTTGCCTCAAAACTTACTGTAGACTTTTTGGAAGTTCCCTAAATTTATAAAACTTGAAAAGTACACAAAGTCTCACATAGGCACAAAATGTTCAAAGTTATCAGGATACCCACAATATACAAAATGTGTGAGATGCATGAGATACTTTCTAGGCATGAATACCACAAACAATGTGGGATAAGCATAATAAGGTGGATTGAAATGCCTTGTCACATCTATTGGAAGTATGAGTAAGTACTTGAAGTACCAATGGTTCTTGTGTGATGTGAAGGGAGTGAGGCATGTGAAAAATGTGATATAATGTTTTATAATTTGAAAAAAATTTATAGTCCTAACGCATCCACCAAAAACATATGAGATGTTAAAGGATCATGCAATTTGTAAATGACATGATAAACATAGGTTGAATAATTAGAAAGGTTAAAAATGGAATAAAAATCTAAATGCAAGCCATGAAAGTATATATAACATAGTAATTTGGTACCCATTGCACATGAAAGTTCCAAATCTCTCTATCTCCCTCTCGTAGCATTGTTGACTCCTTCAAAACATCCCCTCCCACTCTATTTTATTCAAAATTAATTGTTTGATTCATTCTAAAAATCTATATCACCTACACTTTCATAGTTTATGTCATTTTCATCATTCTTATTACATCCTTGGTCATTTTCATCATTATCTAGCTTGGTTTCATACTATTAAACCATCTGAAGTTTTTTGGCATTCCTGTCGAGCTTTTCACTCCATTCTCCATCATTCTAATTCTAATTTTTCATTTCCATATGAGCCCTTGCATATCCTAATAATTTCCTTACTTACCCATAAATTTTGGTGATTTTTTTAGCATTATATGGCATTTTGCATTTTAGAGGTATTATGAGCACCCTAAAGTTTCAGTCAAACCATATAGGACACAAAATGGTTTCAGAAGAAATTTTTGGAATTTTTATGACCATTATGGCCCTTGATTTGTATTCTTGTAAAAACTTTCTCTTTGTATATTACACATACATAAATTTTAAATTGCTCATTAAATTTGTCTTTCATGTAATAAAGCCTCCTAAAATTAATTTAAGGTATATGGGCTATGAGCCTACTTCTACATTCGAGACTCATATTATTGATATTGGAGATTTGAAATTGGCCACACTGACCTAGATTAGTTTTGAGAATGAACAAATTATGGAAAACATTATGCCATTGGATAATGTATCTTCTATAGTGATCTCCCATAAGCTATTGCATTCCCTATTTTAGTCCATTGCACAGACATGATGCCAACATTTGTGAAATACTAAAATCAAGAGCCAGGGAGATCAGAACTATTAATGATGTGATAATGGATAATTTGGATGGATATTCATTAAACATAAATTTTAGAGTTGTTCCTCATGATGAAATAGTGGTAATGAGAAAATAAATTGCACAATGGCATTTGGGATTAGAAAAAAACAAGCATATGAAAATGATTAACCAAACTTAGTTGAATAAGAAGAACAAAAGGACTTTCCAAGTTTCCAAATTCTATATTCAGATATGTTTTTCATGAAGAGTTGTTTAATATGATAAAATTGTTAAACAATGTGATGGTAAACCCAACCATAGGTTATTAATATGAATGGGTGTGCATGATCGTGAATATCATCTATGATGGAAAGAAGTATATAGACTGGGATCTCATCATCTGTGACACCTTGCATGAGTAATTGACAAACTTGGACACCAACAAAAGTTTATATATGAGTTTTTATTTAGTGTATTCAATTATAGTCATAAGGGTGTGGCCTGGTCTTACCACAGATTAATGATTCACATTTTGTATAATGATTTATGACTACTACCCTCATATCACTTATGAAAAAAGGAAGAAACACTTCAAACACTCAATGACATGTTTTTCATGCTAATAGTAATGTATTTGGATGGTAACACATTAGTTTCAATCTCAAATGAAGTTGTTAGTCTAGTCAAACACTATGGGAGAACTCTCATTCAATTCCAAAAGTTTGCTAACTTTAAAATAGGTGGATTTGATAGGACCCTATACTGACTTCCAAGATATGTGAATGAAAAAATGATTCTCATAGAACTCTATTGGCAGTAAAGAGAAATTCACAAAAGATTCAGATAAAATCATATTACTTGAATCCAGTTCCCTATGAAACTGAGTCACCACATGTGCAAGACTACACTTGACATGTAAGATATTGAGACTAAAATGATTAACTTACTTAGGCAATTCTAGACCAAAAGGTTCCCCTTTGACAGTAAATACTTTGTAAATAATAATCTCAAACTAGGGAAAACTATTATCATAAGCCAAAAATTGAGGACTAATGGGTTGAATGTGAAGATGATTTTGAGGTAAGAAGGATATATTATAGCCAAATGATCCTGGATAATTTTAAAACCTTAAAATTTAAATGGGTTATAGAGGGGATAGTTGATGACAAAATTGAAATGGAAGACCCCATGTAAACCAGTATATTCCAATATGTGTCTTTATTTGAATTAAACTAGGCTTCAAATTAATGACAAATTTAGATGCATACGACCAAATGTTCCTATACTGATCAAATAAATTATTTGATAATAAATAGGAAAAAATCATTGGAGCAATAAACTCCTAGAGTGTAGGATCTCCCAATGGTAAAAAACAAACATATACATCAATAATGATGCCACTTAGTTCTAGTATTCATTTATAACTTCCATAATCAAGTGTAGCAGTGAGTAGTAGAGGTGATGAAGAAGACCCTAATCAAGGGAAGCTACCTAATAAGAATTATGAAAAAGCCTCTAAATAAGATCCAAGTTGTCTATCAAGATACCTCTTACCTCTAAAATTCATCCAAGTAAATTCCCTTCCTCTTACTCTCTTTATTATTCTATTTTAGTTAATATCACAACTCCCCACTTTCTAACATTAGACCAAGGCCTTTCCCAAGTATCCCTAATTTCTCATATTTTTAATGTAATTACGCCATTTGCAACATCACCATCTCCACCTTGCATGCCATCTCCACCTCCAAATCAACCCAACCCTCCTAAGGATTCTCCCTCTATTAATACCCAATTTGTTATCTCTTTGAGTGACACAACATTTACCTAGGTCTACTAAATCCTAAGAAAAAATAAGAATATTTTCAAAGTTGTTACCCCTAATTTCAATGTAGTGACAAATATCCTAGAGATTCCACCACTAAAAAAATCCAAGGTCACTTCAGAGTTGTTATTTTATACTCTCGTATTTGGTATTAGACACAATGTCATATTTAACCAATCATCAAAATACTTAACTTATGTATGCATACATGACTCTTATTCAAATTTTTCCTTAGACATTAATCCATATATGGGATTGACCTTCTTGAGTTGATGTTATTGTAACACAAGATTTCCTTAGTCTCTACATAAATAGCTTATTATCATTCTCATACTATGTATTGGTCTCATATCATTGTTCTTGTTGTTTGGATAATTTTATGCTTCCTAAGCTAGTGTCACACTACATAACTCTATGCATAGACCAGATTAGTTTGTCCATCATTTAATAATAATTTTCCCAAAATAAAATTCTTTGTATGGGTCAACCTATATTTTTATCATATTGGTCTAGCAGAAATTATCCAAAGAGTTGGTTATATAAACACATCAGGCCTAAGCCTATTGATATTTAACACTTATATATATATCCAAAGAGTTGGTTATATAAACACATCAGGCCTAAGCCTATTGATATTTAGCACTTATATATCAATAGGCTTAGGCCTGATGTGTTTATATAACCAACTCTTTGGATAATTATAAGAATTGGTTATATAAACACATCAAGCCTAAGCCTATTGATATTTAGCACTTATATATATATATATATATATATATATATATCAGTATGCACATTGAGAGAAATTATCCTAAAGTTTCCAAATCTTTAACCCTCAAAGGGACAATCCCTGAGCTAAGTTTGAATACCTCTGTAACATTAAATAATAAGTTATCAAGTGTTGAAATCCATACATAAGATTACATTACATGCTAGTATTACAATGATTGCACATATCATCTAGGTGGGAGAACTACATTTGGTTTGACTTCCCTCTACAGAGTATTTGATACCTAGGCAATGCTTAGCCACAAGGGGTTGCTAAGGTTAGCTTGACTCATCCCTTTCACTCATTTCCCCATTCACATTGATTTCATCTTCTAGTACAAAGAGTTAAGGTTTCACAATAAGGAGAAGTAAGATAGAGTTTTTAGTGCTAGATCCCAGGTATCTGAATATACCAGAAGCACTATCAGACATAGGCACATCTAGAAAAATAATCACATAATCAATGCAAACACACACGAAAAATTTTCACCCTAACCAATAGTGTCACACTGTGCAGGTGTCTAAGAAGACCATACTTGTCCTAGTTAATGTAAACACTATGTTTCTAGATCTAAGCATTCACAAGCCCCTTTATTATCTTTGATTATGACTCTACCATATCACAAACTTGCACATTCCAGAAACAAGCTAAGTATCTAATTATTTTAGTGTTTCCATAAATAATAAATTGTAAAAAATTAGTTAAACTATGTTGGTTACAATTAGATTTTTGTGTGAATGTTATATCTTATGTAATATGAATTTTCTACAATTTTATCCTATTAAGTGCACTTAAGCCAGAAATAGATCAACATATTGGTGAAACCGTTCCTTATCTTGAGAAAAATAATACCGTGAATTCCTCAAGGATTCCTTCTATTTTACTTTGGTTTTATATTTTTGTATTTATCTCTAATTTTCAGACCTAATTTCTAATTTCCATATATAACAAAGTAATTTATGCTTGAGCATAAACTCTTTTGAAGTTTTTCATGCTTGTATTATATGCCATGTAAGAAGGCTAGATATCTTATCCCTCTAAGGTGAATTGTTAGGTCCATTGATGTTGAAAGTAAGCATAATAAAATTTATTTAGATCAATCACATGTGTCTATAAAGGCTAAAATTAATAAAATACAATTTCCTCCTCTCAATGAAAATCTTAATAATGAACACGTAGAAGTGAAAAATGTTGTTGATTATGATATGTAAAATATTAAAATTGTTTATCAATGAGATAATGTACATAATGATAAATATAATGATCAAATACATCTTGATGACCTTGATGATGTAGACCTTAACCAAGTTGAAGCTCTTTCTGTATTTTGAGAATGAATCCATTTGCAACACCATGACCTACATATTTTCCTACAAACAATCTAAGAAGTTAAAATTCACAAAATGCTAAGGTTGTCACATCTAAAGAACAAAAAAATGAACTCTTTCCTGATAGTAATACACCTTTTGTAGGTATTGATTCTACAATAAGTGTTCAAACTACTACTATTGCTACTAATCATGTGTCTACACCTTTGGCCACACATGTGATTCACCTACATAATTTCCTACAAATAATCTAAGAAGTTAAAATTCACAAAATGCTAAGGTTGTCACATCTGAGGAACAAAAAAATGAACTCTTTCTTGATAGTAATACACCTTTTGTAGGTATTGATTCTACAATAAGTGTTCAAACTACTACTATTGCTACTAATCTTGTGTCTACACCTTTGGCCACCCATGTGATTCCCACCCAAAGTATGGGGGAAACATAAGTTTTTCCTTAAATGACCATGACTATCCCTACATAACATACTATCATACCTTTTATGGTTATTACTAATGTCACATCCTTTGTTGATACATTGTTTGATATGCTTGATGCTCAAACCCTTATGCAAATAATTATTGATCTACAAAATAAGGTTTTTCATTTAAAAAAATGTTAATCTAGACAAAGAAATGCCACTTATTATCATTTATTCTTACATAATCCATGAGCTCTTGAGATCTCATCTTATCCCTTACTCCAAGTTTTGTGTCATTGTATGATGGTAAGGTGATCCAAAACAACATCTTCAATCCTTTCACATAACATGGTTGGACTATGCATTCAATGATAAATTTTAACTAAGTTAATTACATGGAGTTGTAATGACTACTCCTTGTGTTGGTTTTATGATCTCCCTTAGTAATTAGTCCATGCCTTCAATCCTCTAGCCATTCAATTCCTAAAACACTTTACAATTAACATTAGTGATAAAATGTCTTGTTCTTAGATTATATATCTCAAGAAAGGATCCAATGAACCTATTAGTGATTATGTGATCTATGACAATATTATGCTTTCAAAACTAAAAAATCCAATGGTTGATAATGTATTATAAGATATATTCAATTAAAGTTCGTTTGCTCCTCTACATGAGTCTATTATGTTCAAGCAATAAATAACACAATATCATAACCAACAAATTAGCTTGTTCTCTCAACTCTACCAATGAAGTAACTTTCACATTTACCAAAATCTCTTCACAAGGTATCACATATGTTACTTGAATGCAGTCTTATATCTCTCCCTCCCCAAAAAGAAGTTGATATGAGTTAGCCTCAATCTAAAGGATTTGAAAGTAATGCATATGGTGATTAACATAGATGCATATTTCATTAAACTAATACCGCATTACTTTATGAAATAAGATAAATATTTGATAGATGATAACATAATTAATTGTAACACATCTATAGATGATTCAATAATACAGCCTAATGCAAAAGCTAAGTTAATTTTTTCCAATCCCTTTACTAATCATGTAGCATAAGACACTATTACTAACCCTGAGTGCATATGACTTACAATTCACATCCTCCTCATAATTATTGTATTTCTATAACTGATGAAGAACATCCTCTAGATGGTATTATTGGCACAATTTAGACTGTATAGACACCTAACACTAATATCACATTTGATGAGCCTGAGATAGTTGATGATGAGTATTTGATGATACATGTTTATACGTGCATACATTAATTCATATCCTATACACAGTGTCATGATATATAATGGTTCAAGTGAAAATATTTGTACCATGGCACTCCTTACTAGTTTTGGATATACACAAGTAGATTTAATGGATACAATGAAGATGGTTAATGGATTTGATGGATGGAAACATAAATTTTTGGGGAGGATTGTACTACCACTTCAAGTGGGTCTTGTTATTGTTCGTAATTTATTCTTAGTTTTACCAAGTGCAATGACATTTGGCATGTTGTTAGGACATCCTTATATACATAATATGTCTATAGTACCATATTTGGTACATTGATGTGTGAAGTATATACATGGTATTAAGATAGTCATAGTTTTAGGTATTCCATACAATTACTTTCTTTAGTTAGAGATTATTCCTCCTTCAACCCCACCACCACCATAGTAAGTTAAACAAGCTACTAAGGATCATCCTATTCAAACAATTCATAGGAAGATAGTGGATTTTCCTAGATGACTAGTACTTTAATGCCCATTCCATAATAGGGCTATTTAGGATTCATGACAACAACTATATACTTTTTTATGTCCTATACTAATATTTCAAATTCATTTTCATGTTACATAATGAATATAAACACATTATTCCATTATGCATCACACTCCACACAATACCATGATTCATACACATAATACACAAGATCATATAGTTAATGGTGATCATAATGGATAAATCACACCATGAGATAATTTTTCAAAATCTGACATAGATACACAGGATAATGCTTGATCACGAAGGATAACACTAGCCACATTTGACACAAGGCATACATGTGAACATCCCATTAATGAAATCATTTTTTATAATTACATTAAATTCTAAAAGTAAAAACTCAAAAAAATATAAAATAAAATAAAATAAAAATAAAAAATTAAGACCTATGCATGGCATGTTTTCTTACTTACATGACTGATTTAATATTTATCATATATAGCACTTTGTATATCTATTTTTTCTATTCATAGGTGTTTTGTAATATGTATGAGTGACATGCAGGACATATAATTTTCATATGACATGGACACATAGATTCAGGACATTCTTATACCCAGGCGCTACTTTCCTACACTAGGGGCATGTTTCCACTAGGAGCATCTTATGATTATACATAGGTTTATCTTTCTATGGTTATTTCCATTGATCACATTAAGTTAAGTTACATTGATTAAACATGACTTGCTCTAACTCATACTACTTAGAGTGTTATCTCACTAGATACTATATTTTTTATATCTGATTATGACATGCATTGATTATGTATATTATCCTTACTTATTTTATACATGATCGATGTTATTGTATCTCAAATGATATGATGTTTGCATGTTGATTAGATTATGTGACTCACTCTATGTTCTCTATTTGGATCTATTTTTGTGTGACATTTGATCATCCATTATGTGCAACTCTTATTTTGTGTGACATTTGAGTGTCATTGTGTGTGGCTCTTTCCTCACATGACATTGAGTTATATTGTGTCTTCTTTATTATGTGCATCATGGTGATGATATTGTGTGTTACTTTATTTGGTATGTGTGGATAAATTTAGGATTTTTTGCTAAGATAATTTGTGTCGTGATCAATATCACACACTCCCCTTATTTTCTATTGTACCATGATACATGTCATGCACACTCTACATAATTATTACTCAATTTATAGATATGCATTGCTATGTTGACTATTCACTATGTTTTTCATTGTTTTTGATAAAGTAAGGTGGCAAACCAGGGGCCAAACCTTATACAGTCAAAAAAGACAAGAAGGCAAACAAATAAAAAATGCCTTCAGAGAGACAATGGCACAGCCGAGAACAACAGACAAAAACAAAACACAAGCCACAGGAAGACAAGAGTCAGAGAGGTCTCCCCTTACATAACTATTGATTTGATAAGATCATTGAGTGTCTCATTCTCCACATTGTCAGCATACCCAGTATTACCCACCACTTCCAGCATAGACATGTTCAGCAAAATTGTATTACGAAGCCCTTTGGCGAAGACCTTCTCCAGCTTCTGAATGCAGTCCTTCAAGGCCCCAATTTTAGTTTTCCAATCAGTATCATTCTCAGTGCCCTCACCAGCTTCCTTGACATACATTTTCCCCTTATTGTCAGTAGTTCCCATAATGTCAGCACCCTGCTCCTCAGTAACCTCAAAATCCCTAGTAGCCTGCTTCCCTATAGTGTCCTCTAAAATTTCCTAGATTTCCAGCTCCTCAGACTCTTCCTCATGGGTTGCTTCTTCCAAATCACTTTCCAAATAATCAATCAGTCTGGCCTTCGGGGCTGGTTTACTAGCAATCTGCCCTGACCTTCGCACTCTGGAGGGGAATCCTTCCTTATTAATTTTGGAAGGCTTGTGAGATTTGCCACCTTGGCCCCCCGTGGCCCTACCCATATTCTTGTAGGTCCCTTCCATAGTCTCTTTAATATTTTCTTCCTCTTCATCAACCTTTCTCTTCTTGCCCTTCTTGTTCGCAAAGGAGCTGGGGGTATCAACAGGGGTCTTTTCAGGGTCTTCAATTAGGTTTAGGGGGGATCCATTTAGTATTAAGTCTCTATAGAATTTTGGAGTTATTATACCCAGGGATCTGGTTTAAAACCTTCCATTTGGCTGCAATTTGGCTTTCAATTTGAGATAGGGGTTTCTCTACAACATGAATATGAGCTGTTGTAACACTTTCCATAATGGTCTTAGCAAAGGAGTTAAACACCTGAGAAGCATTTCTAGCAGTGTCCCTGAAAATTCTGTGATTGCGCTCTTTCCATAAAGTCCAACTCAAACATGGCAGAGCTTGCTTCCATAATTCCATAAGCCAGGGATGTGTGAAGGTTGGGTTCCAGCTAAGAATTACTTCTTTAAGGTCAGAATTGTAGACCCATTCAATACCAAAGTTGTTAAGTATTGTGCCCCATAATTCCTGGGCAAACTCACAGTGGATAAAGAGGTGTGAAACTAATTCCTCTTTTGAACCACACAGGAAACATCTGTTAACCAAAGTAAACCCTCTCTTTTGAAGGTTATCCTGAGTAAGGATTTTGTTATGAGCAGCAGCCCACCAAAACATGTTAATTTTTGGAATAAGTTTATGATTCCAAACCTTTTTCCATACATCTTTATTCTTTTCTTGTTATACCTATCTTGACATGACACTTTTATGCCTTACGATGCATGTTTCATATATACTCAAATGATCTATTCTTAATATGATGACATATTTTCCACATGTTAGTACATGTTTTACACTACTTATATACTTTTCTAGGTAACATGATGTGTATAAATTCATATTTTGAGATAAATAATTTACAGACTACATCCCTCACATCCAAAGAGGGGCATACACAACAGATTATCTTAGATACTAAGCCTTTACAATCATATTTATAGATTTTTGGCAAATATTACTTTAGAACAATACATGTTTACATAAATTTTTATAGGTTTTACTCATATTACGACAGGTTTGGCATAACATTATGGGCATATGCAAGGCATATGTCACAAATTTTTTAGTATTCAAAGTGGCATTTCACATGTTATATGAGATTATTATTATTATTATTATTATTATTATTATTATTATTATAGATATCAGGGTTAGATAGGTCCCCTACTTTTATTGAAACAAGAAAATACCATACATACAATGAACTTCCAACCATAAGGCAAATGAACCCAGGGCAAAGTAGGATCATCCAAGAACTAACAAACACCCTAAAACCACCATAGTGTTTGGAGAAAATACTAATAATAACTAAACCAATAAGCATACCCACTCTCAGGCCACCTACAAGATAACTGAAACATAGAAAACAGAAACAGCCTCATTCATCAATTTGAAGGGAAATAATCTATAATATTATTCATCCTACCCTTTTTACCCTTCTTACTCTTATTTTGTGTGACATTTGAGTGTCATTGTGTGTGGCTCTTTCCTCGCATGACATTGAGTTATATCGTGTCTTCTTTATTATGTGCATCATGGTGATGACATTGTGTGTTCCTTTATTTGGTATGTGTGGATAAATTTAGGATTTTTCACTAAGATAATTTGTGCCGTGATCAATATCATGCACTCCCCTTCTTTTCTATGGTGCCATGATACATGTCATACACACTCTACATAATTATTACTCAATTTATGGATACTCATTGCTATGTTGACTATTCACTATGTTTTTCATTGTTATACCTATCTTGGCATGAGACTTTTATGCCTTAGGATGCATGTTTCATATATACTCAAATGATTTATTCTTAATATGATGACATATTTTCCATGTGTTAGTACATGTTTTACACTACTTATATACTTTTCTAGGTAACATGATGTGTATAAATTCATATTTTGATATAAGTAATTTGCAAGCTACATCCCTCACATCCAAATAGGGGCATACACAATGGTTTGTCTTAGATACTAAGCCTTCACAATCATATTTATAGATTTTTAACACATATTTACATTTTTACATAAATTATTATAGGTTTTACTCATATTACAAGTTTGGCATAACATTATGGGCATATGCAAGGTGTATGTCATGAATTTACAGTATTTAAAGTGGCATTTAACATATTCTATGAGACTATTATTATTATTATTATTATTATTATTAGGGTAAGATAGGTCCCCTACCTTTATTGAAATAAGAAAATACCATACATACCATGAACTTGCAACCATAAGGCAAATGAGCCCAAGGAAAATTAAGATCATCCAAGAACTAACAAACACCCTAAAACCACCACAAGGTTTGGAGAAAGTACCGATAAGAACTAAACCAACAAGCATACACACTCGTAGGCTACCAACAAGATAATTAAAACATAGAAAATAGCCACATCCTCATTCATCAATTAGAAGGGAAATAATTTGTAATATAATTCATCCTACCCTTTTTACCGTTCTTATTCTTAACATCATGCCACAATCCTTTATCCAAGTTCACCATATGGATTCAGAATTTTAGAATTTGAGTTGAAGGCCAACCCTTTATCTGAATCAAAATTCTTCGATTCATGCCCTCTCTTAATACCCCCAACTAGATTTTTCACTAATGAATTATGTACTATTTCTATGGCCTCCTCAGGAGGCCCACATCCTCCATCAAATAAAACTTACTCACATTTTTATTTTCCTCCCAACTCAGTACTTTCTTTGGTATCAAAATTCTAAAAAATATCTTTAGCCATTGTCATTGAATCTAGAATGCTCCATCTATTGGGATTTTAATTCACCCCTTTTTTCATAAGCATTTGAGAACATCTTGCAAGGCAAGAGGCATGAAGATGGCGTATTAATCTACAATTTTGACATCTAAAAGTAGTATTTTCATAGTCTAAATTTTGAATGTGTTGAGTTCACCATATTAGAGGATGATTTTATTTTGGTAGGCCTTTACTCAGATCAATCTCCACACAAATTCATTCATAGGTGCATAAACCTATTTCAGTTCTCTCTTTGTCATTTTTTATAAAAGTACCAAAATCATTCCCTATCTCCTCAGATGCATGTCAAAAATGCAAAGGTAAGTTTGGAAGTTGAACCCACACTGACATCTTTGAAACTAAGAGAGAGTTAGGATCAAACCCTAAAATCCAAGGAGTAATGAATAATCCTACATTACCCTAAAACTAAGGACCATTCATTAGACATCTCTAGTAATCTAACTGATCACATAAGAGAAAAATAGAAATTCTTTTAGAGCAAAGGGATATCTTGTAACTTTTTGTCCAAGTATCAAACACCCATTGATACAATTCCTCCATTGTAGGCCAAAGATCATTAAATTTATAGATTATTGTACCTTCTGATAGAGTAAGATGATATTCATTCACTTCATAACTATAAATCTTCACTGAGGAACCTCATTCACTTATTCTATATTTTAGGTGTGAGAGAAAGGAAGAGATTTCTTTAAGTTTTCCTTGGAAGAAGCATTTTTAACTACTTCCTTAAAGGATGCTAATTTTGAGGAGGATGTTTGTTTCGGCCCTTCAACACCTCCCCACAATCTAGAATTCAAAAAAATGATTGAATCCTTGCCTATATTATAGATTGATAACAAAGAGAAATCCTAAAGTGTTTTGCCCTGATACACCCAATATTGTGACTCAGTTGGAACCACTACAAAAATCTCTATTTTTGCTTTAAATCCACTACTAAATATAAATATTCTACCCAAATACACACCATGTTCTTTGAGAGAGATTGCACCAGAATTTGGAACCTTGATTTTTTTACCTCTGAATTCTTCTAATATTTATTTGTCTTGTCTGCAATTAATCCTTCATTCCAATTACTAAGCATCCCATTATTAAACAAATACCCTATTTTATTCCCCTTATTGTCTATCCCAGAGTCCATTTTTCATTCAAACATTTTGTCAAATGGTTTATGATCAACCTCTAAATCCTTAGAAATGTAAATCACATTCCTTGATACTATTTTTCATTATGGAATTTTGTCAAACAATTATCATTCATCTTCCAGCTCAACTTTCTTACCCTTATCCTCCAAACCCTAATCATTTTGGGCAAAATTTCTAACCCCCATTGTAGTGAATGATTTTCTCTCAAAATCCATAGCCAGTCCCCCACCAACTACACCCAAATCAGTCCTATCAAGAATAGTAGAGAAGGAAGGGATGCCAATGACATTATTGAAGTAGGAAAATTCACTTGGGAAGGAAACTTATGCCCTTGCCTACTATAACAATTACCCTAAGGTGCCAAATTGAACTCCACTAGAATCCACCATCTACTCTTTCATTGAAATGACCTTATTCTAATGCTCATCAATCCAAGTCTACTAAGGATTTGATAAAGCCTTCCTCGTTATGCCATACAAGACACTACGATCAATGTTATCAACATGCCCCACCATCACTCCAAGCAGGCTTCTCATTCATGAAACCCTAGCCTCAGACACCAAAATTGTTGCCTCCATCGCTCAACCACCCATATTCTATGAGATTATTATATAAATTATATTACTTGGATTACATAGATCATCAAATTGGGCATATATGAAAAGGCACGTGTTCACATTTTTGTAGACATTATGACATTTTGACACAATTTAATTAACTCAAATTACATAGATTATTGGATTGAAAATTGTAATAACCTAAAAGTGTTATTTAAGTGATAAGAGTGATACTTGAGACACCCTATTCCTATCTTATCCCTAAACCTATCCTAGATCCTTTTATCACACTTATCTAGCCTATGTATGGACCATAATCATCCCTAGTCAGCTAAAACATAGTCTTAGACCTTCATTCCCATATCTTGGTCCTTCATGCCTAGCAGCCTATCAGTTGGACATTAGTGCCAAATTAAGGACACTAGAGCCATATGGCTCTAGTGTACCCAATATGGCACCAATGTCCCTTACCCTCACTCTCTTGAATATATATATTTTCAAACATTAAATCCTCCTAAGGTCAGCCTAAGCATATTTTATTATCCACACAAGATATGAAACACTATAAATACATGAATTTTATACCTCTATCCACTAGATGAAAAATAGATGCAAAATACCTATTCAAACATGAAACAAGTTGAGTAAAATTTAGGTTATTAATCCATATTCTGCCCTACTTCTACATACTACCATCTACAACTACTCTAAGCCCAGATTTTTAAGATTTAAAATCTCAAGCACACTCAAGACCACTATCATTCTAGCACCACTTGCACTTGCACAAGCACTTAGGTGGGGATAACTACATCAATTTTGATCCCTCCTTGGAGTATTGGTATATGATAAACTCTCTTCATAGTGAGATGTTGAGGATGTCCAACCTATCCTATAAATGAACACACATTTTTAATCCATGCCTTACTTGTAAGGAGGATTAGGGTTTGCATCATAAATCAACTATTATAGGCATAATACAAAGTTTCATATGTCATGTGCATAGGAATAGAACCAAGAAACATAGGGGTAGGTGCACCCAAAATTTAAGAATAGTCATGCACAGAGGACACTAGCATCATTTTCAAAACATTGGATCCACATGGCACTATTGTCCAAGTGTGGTACCATGATCTAGGGGAAGATTTGATTTAGGGATTTTGTTAATAACACTTAGACCTATTCATATCCCACTTTTTAGCACTCAAATCTTTCGCATCAGGTGTTTTCTAGATAATTCTTTATTTGCACATACTTATTAATATTTTTAGAAAGTCAAAGCAAGTCAAATTCTATAACAAATTAGTGGCTATTTATTACATGTTTTTTCATTTATTTAGACTACTTAGCCCTTCAATCAAATTTAGGATTTACATATCTAAACCCTAAAAGGTTAAAAATTTTGGTGAACCTATCTTAGAATATTGCTCAAAACCCTAGTTTACATTATCCAATTTTTTGTGCGTTAAATTACGGTTCCAAACTTTTATTTTTATAATTTTTTGGCATTACCTATCTCATTAAATTAAACTTCACATTAGGGTTTCATTTGCTTAAATATAATTTAATTTTTTACAAAGTAACCCTAATTTAACAAAACCCTAACCCTATATGATCTTAGGGTTTGTATCCTTCTTTTCCCTATTTTCATTAGCTGATTTAAATCTTTGATATTTCATATATTCTATTTTAGCATCTTTATTTAAATTTGTTTACTATATGCCATCTAAAAAATCTATCTCTTTCTCATTAAGAACAAGTCATAGATTAGGTGATAATCCTATAGAGCATATCTAGATTTTTACTATTTGAGTCTATAAAATGGATAAAAGACCCATCATAACTCCAACTATGCATCCTTCACACCATGATTATGTGGATTTCATGATAATGCATCCAAAGATGAACAATATAATCAAAATCAAGATGATATACACATTGAAAATTGGGAAACTCTCTCTCTACTTAACAATGATGACATAACTATCAACAAATGTAAGATATTATAGGGATTTAGAGATAGAATTGGGAACAACCCCTTAATCATGCACGAATTCTACAAGCCATATTGGAAATCAAGAAAAAAATAAACAATGGTCAATCTTCAACTCCCCCTAGTTAATAATGTTGTTACACCTATAGTGGGGCCAACTCAACTAGTACAACCTAAAATTGTAATTCAACAACCTTCAGTGATAGCTACACCTCTTGTGGCTAGTTCTTCCACTTCAGATGTACAATCCCTTATGTACAAGACTCATACTCTATAGGCTAAGGTGTTACATCTCGATAAGGGAGCCACAAGGCCATCACATGCCTTGGATTTTAATATTCTCTTACATATACCTTTGGCACACTACATAGCAATAACTCCCTTACATTCAATTTTATGGCACCTAATCTTCCATTATACGATGTAAAAGGTGACCCAGAGCATCATCTCAGATCTTTTCATACAACATTTTTGGACTACGTGTCTAATGATTAGCTTCTCATGAAGTTGTTTCCACACAGTTTAAAGGATTATTATGTATAATGGTTTTATGATTTACCAAATCAATCTATCACAACATTCAATCCTTTAGCCAACATGATTTTATCACACTTCTCCATCAGCATCAGTGATAAGATATCATATGCTCAAGTGGCATAGTTGAAACAAAAGTCAAATAAGTGTATCATAAATTATGTCTTATGATACAAGACTATATTAGCCAAATTGGCTAGCCCCATGGCAGACAAAGAGCTTCAAGGCATATTTAAACAAAGTCTTTCACCAACATTATATGAATATATCTTGTTCAACAATTTTCCTACATTTACATATTTATGTCACACAGTCAAAGAAAGAGAGGTTATGCTCCTATCAATGGGCAAACTCAAGTATACCAATGGATCAAAATCAAATTTTAAAGAGTTCAAATAAATCTCCACACTATAATCAAGGAATCCAAGAAGGGTGGTTAGATCATATGTTAGCTTCACAATGAAATCAAATCAAAATGAAAATAAACACACTAACATGCATAACACTATCTTGCCTAGATCAAAGGGGAGAGCATGGTGGGAAAAAAATTTGAAAAAGCACAACTAAAATGCAAGAAAGTATACCTTTCTTACCTTCCTTTAATACTCCAAGAGATTTCTTCATTTGGCTTGTTCGATTTGTGCTCAAGAGATCATTGGCAAATGGAGTTACGTGGCTCTGTCTCCCCTTGGCACCATGGTTATTTGGCTTATGCTAACTTGATGTAGCTTCAATGTCTTGGCTTGAGATTCTGGCATTATAACATTAATGTCATGCAAATTTTATCTAAATCTAGCATTATAACATTACTATGCTCAAACTCTCCATATGAAGAGGTCTAGGATTGTATTTATAGGTTTAGCAACTAACCTCAACCCAAGGTGAGTTAAGGTGTAGTTGGGGCTTGGAATGGGTTCAAACCTTACCTTTTTGAGTTAATTAACCCCAGTAGAGTTAAAAGGTGTCCAAACCTCATGATCAGTATGGAATAAGCATGGGTGGGATATTTTGGATTTTGGACAACTCGCAAAAATTAATTATGAATTCCTTTAATGTTCTTTGATTTTTGAATTTTCTTTTTGATAATTCATTTAGAATTTGATTTGATTTTTCATGTTAATTAATTCTTTTTAGGCTTTTTAACATTTTAATATTTTTGAATTAATTAATATGTGCATTTGTCCCATTTAATTGATTTATAAGCCAAATTGTATTTTATAAGCCAAATTTGAGATGTTTAGAAATTCTTAGGCTAGATGTGCATATGTTGGTAAGAATTGATCCAAAGTCTATTATAAAGCCATTAGTGGCCAATTTTAGATGTCTACAATTTGCCCTTATTTGGGAAGGTGTTGCAAGTTGTAAGCATAGTAACATCTTCTCAAAGATGAAAAAGGTTTTATGTGCTTCTGACTTCAATGGCAATGGAGAACTATAGGATGGATCCTTGAAGGAGCGGTTGGCAAAGGGGTCAACAAACGATCCTTCGAAAGAAAGAAATAAGTGGATGAAACAAATGAGAACACAATGATTAACCCAAAGTCAGGCAGAATCACTGAGAATGCAAGTGGGATGATGTGCAATGATTTACCCAAAAGTGATTATAATCATTTAACCACGATGGTAGTAAATATGATATGAAAGATGCAAGTGGGATGGTATACAATGATTTGCCTATATGTGGTTATAATCATTATTATCCTAATTATGGAAAATAATCCCCAATTGGGTGGAAGAAAGTGAATGATTTATCCAAAGGTAGTTATAATCATTAACCCTCAAATTGGTGGAAACACAATGATTTGTTTGAAGATGACTATAATCATTAGAAATACAAGTGGGACAGTGTGCAATGATTTACCCAAAGGTGGTTTTAAGCATTGCACCCTGATAGTGGTAAATAAGATATGAAAGGATGATGGCAAATGGGATGATGAGAAATTGATATAAAGGATAAAGATGAATTAGGTAACCTGCCAGTAGGGAGATGCTCATTTGAACTAGCATGGAGGATAATTCTTTTCATTGTTTATTTACTCTATTTGGGATATGATTTGGTTTAGGTCGGGATGGTTGCTAAAGTTGGTGCCAAGGAGATATCATCAATACATTTTTCATGTATACTTCTTGAAGATGACTTTTGCTATAGCATAGGACGGTAGGCATCATGATAGAACACCATGAGGACTTGGCCAAAATATTCATAAGGACTAACTCCTGATCTAATACTCAATGGAAAACATTGCACCAATGATAAAAACCATGATGATAATGTTAATGTATGAAATGGATTTATTTAAAAATAATGCACAATGAATCACCCAATGATCACCCATAGACTGGATCAAGGCAACAGTACTGAAATCAAATAAACATGCACATAAAGAAATAAACAAACACAACAAAATAAAATAAAGAGAAATAAACAAACAAATAATGGTTAATCATAATGTTAGTACAAATAACATGACACAAACAAGATGAATAACATTGCTCTTAAAAAATAGGAGACAACTTAACAAACAAACAATATGGGGGAATAGAAGAAAAGGAAGGGGGTGGCTGAGCTAAATCCATATGCACTAGGCAAGTGGATGCTTCCTACATAATTTCATGGACGTAATATCTAATAAAAAATTTAGGCCAAATGTAGTTCTCCAAAGAAATGGGATATAATAAGAAGAAAAACATGATTGGTGTGCTAAAATAATATGGGAATTAGTTCGTAAAATGGTGAGAGCATATAATAAAAAGGCAAAAAAAGATGGGGAAACTAAATGACAAGTGATTTCATGTGACTTAATAATGGTTCCCATAATCCTTAAGGCAAAAAAGTGGTCAATGTTTTTTATTTTTCTAAATCGATTTTACAAAAAAAATCAAATTTTGGAGTATCTCAACTTGATCAAAAATGACAAGATACTAAATGGTCCAAGCTCGCAAAATGGTGAGAGCATGGTTAACTTGATTGGATGCTCACAAAATGATGAGAGCATAATGGAAAATGGGGAATGATATGACCTCAAAAATTATTGAGCATAACCCACATAATCCCAAAAATGGCCTCAGTTCACAGTAGTTCCACGTTACAGTGGAGGAATCTGACTAGTGTAACATCCAATTTAAACAAAATTGGCAAAATTGGCATAATGGCACAATATGTCATAGAAATGGCAAGTTGGTATGTCAAGGCACAATAAATAATTATTGCCCCTAGATTGCCCATAGGTGGTTATAATTAGGAAACAACAGCATAGATCAATGATACTAATTTGCCCAGCGGCAGTTATAATTAGTAGCAAGACCAGTGAGACACTGATTTACCCAAAGGCAATTATAATCAGGCCCACACAAACAAAGCATGGTATAGAATGAAAACAAGAAATGAACAATACAACTACCAAACTTCTGTCATACTACTCCAAAATGCGACCTCTATTTGGAATTCTTGAAATAACTACTGAAATGGATCTAATTTTTCATGTTGAAAGTCAAAACCAATGGATGAACCAAGGTCAAACGGGCTACGTAGGTAGGATCAAAACATGTTAGGTTGATAGAATGGAATGGTAGAATAGATAAGTGATAGGTAAAGTGATTGGATGGTAGGATGGAACAATGGTATAGTACAAAGAAGAATATTGATAATGTGATACAACTTGAAATGGTCCTCATAAATAATATACCAAGTCACTCAAGCGTAGTAATGATTGAGGTGTATAATGTTCAGTGGCTCATCAATTTCATCTTCATCTGGTGTGGCGAGCCTATATGCTATAGCTCCATAGTCAAAAACAATGATGAAAGGGCCTACCCAATTGGGTTTGAACTTGCCTTTATTCTTCTTTTCTATTGTGGTATTCTTTTGGTTATCTTTGAGTACAAGATCACCAAGCTCAAATTATCTATGTTTCAAGCATCGATTGTAGTGGCCATGGAGTCAATTATGATATGATTGAAGGTGTTTTACTATGGCTAAGCATTCTCATTCAGTAACTCCAACTCTTTCAGGTGAACTACTCGATATGCTTCATCATCTAGTAGGATATGCTTCAAATAGATGTGTAGTGAAGGTAACTCAACCTCAATGGGAAGAATGGTTTTAATACCATAAACAAGTGAGTATGGAGTGGCTCCCATGGGAGTGAAATCATTGGTATGGTATGCCCATAGGGCACATAATATTTGAAGGTGTCAATCATGGCCTGCATCATTGATAATATTCTTAAGGATGTTGACAATGGTTTTGTTCGATGCTTCAGCCTGGCCATTACCTTGAGGGTAATATGCCATGGAAAAATGTTGAGTAATATTATACTTGGCACATAACAATTTGACATTCTTATTTTTGAATGACATTTCATTATCAGATATAATGTCAGAGGGGATGCCATAGTGGCGAATGAGATAGACAAGTTTGGAAATTTGATTTCCAGTCATGTAAGGGGTATAGTTCAACCCACTTAGTAAAATATTCTACGGTGGTAAGGATTTGTTTATGGCCATCAGATGAGGTGGGGTTTATCTTCCCAATTAGATAGAGGCCCCATATAACAAATGAACATGGTGTCAACATTGGTTTTAAAGTCTTGGTTGGGGCATGAATCAAATTAGCATGTCATTGACATTTATCACATCTTTTCACATATGTAGTTGTATCTACATCCATCATTAGCCAATAGTACCTAGTACACAAGAGATTTTTGGATAAGATATCCCTATTGGTTTGGGCTCCACATACCCCTTCATGAAATTCTCATAATGCTAGTGTATATTTTGTTGAAGGTAAATATTGAAGTAGAGTTATAACAAAATTATGATGGTATAGGGTTGGTCTAAGTAAAGTATAACATTAGGCATGGTGGATAAAGGATTTGGATTATTTGTGAGATAAGTCTAGTGGCATAATATGATCATGAAGGTAAGTGTAAAGTTTTGAATACCAAGTAGATCTAGGACCAATACTATCATAGATCATTCGATGGTTGATGGTTCATGAGCTAGCACTAATAGATTTTAAATGAGAAATTGGTAGTCTTTTGTCATATATGTATGTCAAATGAGTGACCCAATGGTAGCTATTACATCTATTATTCTGTTGCTTGCCCTAGGTATTTGTTCAAACTAGATCTCGATAATCTATTACTTAAGAGTGTTAACCATATCCTTGTATGGAACCAACTTGTCATCTTTGGTCTGAAAGTGGTATGTAACCTAATTGATGATTAACTAAGAATCACCATAAACTTTTAAATGATGTATGTTCCATTGTACTACCTGTCGAATCCCTACTACAAGTGCTTCATATTCATCCATGTTATTAATACAATGAAAGTTGATTTTTAATTACTTAAGGATTAGATCCCCATATGGAGTGATAAATAAAAGGCCTACCCTCGATCTATGTGTTATGATTGAACCATCAAAATACATCTTCTAGTGCTACTCCTCAAGAGGTGTGTCAGTGATGGTCACGATGGATTCATTAATAAATTGGAATGTAGTGGTTGTGTGTCTACAAGGGGTGCTTCTATAAGTTGATCTGCAAGAACTTGCCCCTTCATGGATTTTTGGTTCACATACTCTATCTCAAACTCACTAAGAATCATGGTCCATTTGGCCATACGACCTTGTAAATTTGTTTTAGATAGTAGATACTTGAATGGATCTACTTTTGAAATTACCATTGTCTTATTGTTCAGCATGTAATGACATAGTTTTTGAGATGCAAAGACCATAGCTAAATAGGATTTTTCAATGGGCATATAATTGTGCTCATACATGACCAATATATGGCTTAGATAGTATATGGCATGCTCTTTTCCATTTTCAATGTGTTGAGCTAGAAGTGTCCCCAGGGCATTGTCTATGGCCAATAGATATAGAAGGAATGGTTTTCCTAGCATAGGAGGTAATAAAATTAGAGGATTTACAAGATAGTCCTTTAGCTGTTGAAAATAATTTTGACAATAATTATCCCAAATAAATGTGACACCTCTATTCAAAAGATGTGTAAAAGGATGACACTTGTTAGCCAATTGAGATATGAATCATCTAATAGACTATATCTTGCCCTATAAACTATGGAGCTGCTTCAAATTGGTCAGTGGTGCCATGTTTATTATGGCTCTTACTTTGGTTGGATCAAATTCAATGCCTCAAAGAGACATAATAAAGCCAAGAAATTTACCTGAAGTAACTCCAAAAACACATTTCTTAGGGTTGATCCTGACTTTGTATTCACGTAGTCACTCAAATATCCTCCTCAATGTTGTTGGATGATCGACCCTGGTCTTTGATTTGCCTAGTATGTCATTTGCATAGTCTTTAATAATTTCACACATCATATCATGAAATATGATGGTCATGGCTCTTTGATATGTGACCCTTGCATTCTTAGACCAAATGTCATAACCTGATAATAGAATGTTCCCCATGGAGTGGTGAATGTTATTTTATGATAGTCTTCTGGTGCTATTCAGATATAATTATAGCCTGAGAATCCATCCGTCAGTGAAAGCATCTCATAGCCTGTTGTGGATTTGACTATCATGTCAATATTTGGTAATGGAAAGTCATCCTTGGGGAAAGATTTATTTATGTCCCTGAAATCAGTACAAATTATGATTCCTTTTGGTTTTTTACTGACTAATACTACATCAAAAATCCATTCAAAATAGTCAGTTGGCCTGATACATCTCGCTTCCAAGAGCTTCTCTAACTCTTTCTTGAATAATACAAGGATGCATTTTACGTAACTTTTGTTTCATTGGTTTGACATCGAGATATGCCATAAGGTGGTGAACAACCAAGGCAAGGTCCAAACTAGGCATGTCAGAATAGGTCTATGTAAATATATCTACAAATTCCCTCGATAGGGTTGTAAGGACTTCATGTTCCTCCTCAGTGAGGGACATGCCTAATTTGATCCATTTGGGTCATCTAGAGCCCTAATGTTTACCTATGTTGTGTCTTCCACTAGAAGAGTCAAACCATCTTCAAGAATAGTGGGCAAATATTTGAACTATTTTGCAATGTTTGAGTCCTCTATTAGGACTAGTTCTTCAAGTTCTCTTAGACATGATGAATTAGAATCCCCTAATGGGAGGGATGGACATGTAATAAACACAGTTGGAAACTTATAAATGATGTGATCAAACACTTGTTTTTTAAGACTGAACTTAGACCCATAGGTAAGTTCATCGTTAACAGTTTCCTAAATGATTCGCTCAAAGCCATTTCTTCTTCATGACTAAACTCTAACCCATATACAAGTTTATCATTGGTGGTCCCCTGGTCTATATTTGAATAAGGTTGAATATCCACATCTAATGGTGCCTGAAATAGGTTTTCACCACTAGACTGACCTTTATCTTTACTTTTTCCTTGGTCAAAAAGTGCCTCAAAGAAGTTTTCACTTTAGGACCTCAATGTTTTATTTAATTATTTTTGGCTAAGGGTGTTCACCCACCCTCTAAAATAGGCTTCAGGATCCAACTTGATTGATAACCCTTTTTTGTGATCTCCTAATAGAACATTGTCCCTAAGGCCTAAAAAATTGTAGAATGCCTCATCATTTTGGAACTCATCAACCGACACATTAGATTCTTGTTGGTCCCAATCTATTAGTTGGGGATAATATAATGGTAGTGGGTTATGATGAATGACTGGATAAAGGGTACAAATGGCATTATTTTCAAACAAATTGGTATAGGTTAGGTCATTAAATGAGCTATGATCAGAATCTACTTCACTGTTAGCATCATCATCACTAGTCATTGGTGATGGAACTTGAATAAGATATGTGAGGTCACACAAAGGCAGTTTAAATCCAAGCCCATATGGTCCTTTGTACTTAGTCATAGAAATTGGCTAAGTGTTCCCTATTGATTTGGCTTGAGGCCTCCTCCTTCATAGTCTTGGTTCTCCATGATATGATTAGGAAGGGGATACTTGGATTTTTTGTAACAATCAGCCAATTTGTCATTTTACAACCATGTTCATCACCTTTGAGAGGGTCCTGCTTATGGCTAGAGGCTGGTATAAAAGTAACAGGTGTTGGACTATGATGATGGTTTTTGTCCTTTCTTTTCCATTTCATGAGTGGTTTATATTTTAGTCTTCTAAAAGACTTTGGGTTCTATGGAAGCTTTGCAATGTGAAAGGTGTCATGGGTCAAATATTCTCCTAGGCCATTACCTAAAATAGTATAATGATTGGACATCTCAAGAAGTGGCATGTGAGAAAGGGAATCAAGGGTATCAGGGTAAATGTAGTTGGCCTCTGGTAGATCAATCAATATTGCTTTCCCCTTGTCCTTCTTAGTAACTAGATTCATGCCAAAATGGTAGTTATAGCTTTTGAACTTAGCTTCGATATGTTTGTAATGCTCATATGGATGCAAATATCCTAGAATAGGCACCTCCATTCTTGAATGGGATACCTAAATACATAAGTGCAATATCAATTGGATTGCATGAATCTCATGTATCCAAGGTGTTCCCAAAAGTATGTTATATGACAAATTGAGATCTAACACATGATAAAGTATATCATGGGTCAAGGGCCCGATGATAACTAGCAAGCTAATAGTGCCTTGTGATTCTTGTTACTCATTATCATGGGCTTTGATGGTGATTGTTTCTACTTAGACATATGTTATCATGTACCCAAGAATCTTGATGAGCTTTAGAGATGCAATATTTAGTCTTGATCCATTGTCTATGAGGACGCATTTCACTTTGTGCCATGTAATGTAAACCTCAATGTACAAAGGATTATTATATAGTGGGCCAAGGGCTGACATATCACTTTGATCAAAGGTTAATTGTTGGCCTGGAGCTAGTTATCGAACCAAAACTTGAAATTTATCAAAAGATATGTCACTGGGAACTTTGGATTAGCCAAGGAACTTTGTCAAGATGTTTTTATGGATAGTAGACATTTACAACAAATCTAAAATGGAGATTTATGTTGGCATCTTTTGTAATTATTCCACAATGTCAAACATCTTTTTGGGGATAGCAAGAAATGGCTTATTTCAAGGTAAAATGGTTGGTTGGATTATGGGTGAAGTGGCAGATGGTTGTGGGCCTAGTATGGTGATCCTTGACTACAAAGTTATGATTACATAATTGGGATTAGGTATAAGACCAGTGTTTCTAACAAATGATGGTGGAGGGGGACTACATAGGATAAGTTTTGGTTTCTAGTGCACTTGTACATGGTCATAGGATAATGACAAGTTATCAATATAAGGTCCAAACATGGGAATCCCTACTTGTTGGCAAGTCAAGGAATGATTATCAATATGGGTTGATTGATTGGGAATGATTACCAACAATCTTTTCTGACTGGTATTTAGTCTTGGATTAATGGAAATGGTGTTGATGTAACCTCCTAAAATATAGCCTACAACTAAGTTATAGTCATGTACAACTACATGCTAGGTCTGTTGGTTGTTTGTGCCACTCTGACCTTAGTTTTGTCTATTATTTTGATGTTGTTGATTATGTTATTGGTTATGTTTTTTTTGTTGGTTCTTCTAGTTTGGCCTCGTTTGTTGATACTATTATTGTTGGTGTACCACTGGAGGCTATTGTTGATGTTGATGTTATTGTTGTTGGTTGTTACGTTGAGGAAATGGATTCTGATAAATTTCAAGGTTCTAATTGGATGTGGAAGCTCCATGATCTAATGAGATCTCTCCATTTTCAATAATAATCTTAATCACATGTTTAATTTGCACACATCATTGTAAATTGTAGCTGTTGACCTGATGATATTCACAAAATTCATTTAGCATGTACCAGTAGAGATAAGTAGCACCCTCAGGAAGGTCCTTTGGAATAGGCCATCTAATCAAATTAGTTATGGCAAGTTTGTGAAATAAAGTCTTAATAGGCTCTCTAAGGTTAATAAAAATGTGATGCATAGGTATAGTTCTTATTGGAGGAGGGTTTTTCAAAGGCATAGGTTATTGCATTTGTAGTGATGGTCTACATTATTACACTTATTACACTTGTTGAAGACGTTATTGGTTAGGATGAATGTGCATATGTGACATAGGTTGTACAAATGGTGGTTACACCATTTGAACATGTTGTGAATCTATTACTCTATTACCAAAAACATTCTTGTTGTGATTGAATTGCTTGGGTCTGTCATAATTATTGGCTTGGGTTTGTTGTGACACTTGTGCTTGGATTGGGTTTTGAGTTTGGCCATTGTTCTGGTTTTAATTCTAGCTTTGATTTGACGAGGCTAATTTAATAATCCATTTGTTAATGAGGGCTCTCTCTATCATCAAACCTTTATCAATGATCTCTTTGAATGTATACGCACATTACAACTCCAGATTATAAGATATCTCATTGTGCAAATTTTTGGCAAACATAGTGGCTAGTTGTTTATCTAGTAGATTGTGGATAAATTAGCTTGTAAAGGCTCTCCATCACTGTAGATAGCTTGTGAATCTTTCTTCAACTTTATATTTAGCTTGTGTTAAGTCTACCAATAAAATCTCATGCTTGATATTGTAAGAGAAATGTTGCATGAACTTGTCCAAAAGATCATCAAAATCAGATATTAAATTCTTGGGTAGCTTTAAAAACCATTCCAATGTTTGCCCTATTAGGATTCTTGAAAACAACAATAGGTATATGTCACTATAGGCCACTAGTAGGCATGCAATAAATAATTCTATCAAATGGGCCTTGGGGTCACATTTCCCCTTGTATTTGTCAAACTTTGGTTGCTCATACCCTAGAGGAAATGGTATCTGCAAGTACTCCATGTTGAAAGGGTAAGAACATACATCATCTAACTTGAACTTTTTAGTTTGTTTCCCCACTTGAATGAGTGCAATTACATCCTTCATTTGTTATAGTTCTTGTGCAAGGAAACCAGTGGGATCATTGGCATGTTGAGGTGGAGGTTGTGCAGCTAGAAGTGGATTACTTTAATCGAGGTATGATGGAGGCATTTATTAGGGAATAGACTAGGAATACACATATGTGGATTTGAGTACAATTATTGAAATTATACTTGTCATTATGTGATATGTTGGTTGGGGTTGGGTATGTAGGCCTAATATTGGGAACACTATGGTTAAGATGGAAGAATATGGTCGTACTATGCCTATTAGGGTTGGATATGGTCATTAAACTTATGGCACATTTGACATGAAAGGCAATTGTTTCCTAAAAGGTACTTGAGGAACATTGGAACCTCTTGGATATGTGAATCCATGTTGGGAAGTAGATGTATGTTAGATATTTGGCATCTGTCACTGACTAATATTTATATGTTTTTGGTTAGACATTATTTTGTTTTAGATCTGTATGTTAGTTTGTGACTGAAGAGGTATGTTTATTGCTACCTGGCAAGGTGGAACATTGGTTTCCCCCTATTGAGGTGGTAATATGTTTTGCCTTAGTTGTGTGGGTATGTTTGTGGGTGCCTACTATTGTGGAATATTACTCATCACCTATTGGGGTGGAGTAATATTCATCACATTCTATTGTGGCATGGTAATAGTCATTGGTTGACTACTTAATCCTTGTTGGGTGCTCAAAGAAGTAATTGGTTGAGGAGTAGAGGTAGTTGACTGAGGTTGGGAAGTATAAACTCCTACTCCCTAATTTTAAGGACCACTCATGGTGTTTTTTAAAGGCACATTTTATAGTTGACTATGTGTTTGTACGCTAACACCACTGTGGTTTAAATTGGGCATTACTAACGTATTGTCCACTATGTTTTGCTCACTATTCTATGTAGAAATAGAAGACACTTTTTTGATGGTTGGGGTATTGAACATGTTTTATGATGAAGTGTTTTGTGTAACTAGGTCAAACTCTAATTTTCTTGACCTGTTAACTCAAATAAGACTCATATTGAAGGGAGTGACCGAATAAGAGGTACATTTGACATGGCCATATTGTTAAAGTTATGTGTTAGGTTTTGATATGTCAGGTATGCTATTTGCATTTGAAATAATTGGTCCTCCATGAGACCTGTGTGATAAGCATACATGGATCTTGATAATGCATCGATATAATGGCATTAAGGTTGCTAGAAGAGGCATGTTCATAGTTTTGATTATAAGACATGTTGTAAGGCTCTCTTACTAGACTTGGAAAGTTATCATGCCCTACCTTTATGGCTCTATTAGGATCATAAGTTGATGGCATTGTAACATAATAAGGCTGATGTTGAACATTCTCCATAACTGAAGGTACACTAACAAAATATTGGGCCATCTATTCTTGATCTTGCTCTATGTATGGAGGAGTGTTAACCAAATAATTGGCTGAAGGATATTAACTTTGTTCCCCTATTTGATTGTTGTATGGTGGATAGGAATTCATCTCCCAAACAACGTCGTCTCCATAAGGTTCCTAAACAAAGTCCTCTTGTGTGAAAAAATTTCCATATCATGTATTATACATGGATGCACTACGTATATAGTGAGAAATGGTCAAATCAAATGGCAAATATTTTGCGATAAGAGAGGATTAGAGTTCTGCAAACTCTGAAAAGTTATGTCTAAAATGACAAAAAGGTTCAACTAGGTCTAACTTGGTCTAGATGTGGAGTTGTTTCTCCAAAAGGTCAATGTAAAGATTTGGCAAAAATAGTATAATGCCAAATGTCTATGTTAAATGCTTCACACAAACAAGGTCAAATAAAATGAACTAAAAACAAGATGTCAAACTTTACGTCCAAAGATGTCCCAAATAGGTCAAAACTAGGAAAGGGAAAAGTTGCTAGGTATCTTGGCCAAAAAACTAACCTCAAAGCAAGGCATATGCTAGGAATTTTGGCCAAATACAAAGTCAAAAGCTAGAATTTGAAACAAAGGGATGATTTCTAATAAACTTGGAACACTTTGGCATAAACAAGGCACTTGATTCTAGACATAAATGTGATCAAATCAGTATAAGGCACTAAATAAAAGGCATTTAAATATGGACTAATTTTTACAAATGAAGGCACAAACAATATAGTTTTTAAATTTTGGGTCAAAAATTAACCTAAGTTACGTAACCCAAAATATAAATATTTGTGTATTAGCCCTTACGTGTCGAGGCCTAAACAGAAATCAATCAATGTTTGGATTCGAACTTGGAAAAGTTAATCAAAGACTCAACTTAAGAAAACTTAGGCTTTATTGACAAACAAGCTAGGAAAAATTTAGAAACATGACTATGCTAAATAAAGATCCAAAAAGGCACAAATAATTGATTTAAATAATGACAATTTGGATACAAGACAAGACAAGTCAATTGAAATAATTTGAGCAGCCTAATGGCATTAGTGCTCTCAAAAGATGTAATAATGTTTTGTTTAAAAGACTTCTAAGGCTCAAAACATGAATTGATTCAAGTATCACAATGGTACCCATCTCAATCAACTGACACACATAATGTTCTTGACATGAAAATCTTTTAAGTTAAATTAAGGTGTTAAACAGACAGTATAATGCCTTCTTAAACAATAGAGTAGTGTAGACAAACAAACTCGTATATGATGTGGTTTAATAAAAAAAAATTAGAGTCAATCACCGAGCAATAAAATAAAATGATAGAAATACAACTAAGTATATCATCTTAAATCCTATCAAGGAGTGGAAAAGTGGGGTTTACTAAAACTTACAAGTTACGACCATCTATATTGATTCCATGTGTGGCTAACATAAGAGAAGCATCATGTCAATTGAGTTTATACCGATCAACTTATCATGCAAGGGTCTATTCATTTGCATAATTATACCATCTGTAGACTCTTTAGTGGTATCCCTTGGTTAACTAGACTTGACTCAGGCCTTCGTTACTAAAGGAGAGGTTAATTGCTCAACCCCCTAGCTCTAGCAGTATGCATTCCTATCTTTGTATACCCCATCATAGAGTGTGGTTAAAACAATACTTGGAGATGAAGGCCCAAGTCAATGCTTCCCAAGAGAACCCATGAGAGGTAATGACATCCTCTTCACAAGCCAAAATTCATGAAAATAAAAACTAATAGAAAGATGTTAGGGTTGTTTTGAGATCACCTAATATCATGCAGGTTTTAGGGAGAGCCTAGGCAACTTTATTTCTACGCCTTGGACTAGGAACTAAATGTAATTAAAAGGTTTTTTTGATCCCATGATTTCTCTATTGGGTATGGGGGAGAGCATACACATGCTATTCTTTTTGTAAAAAACAAACACATAAAAAAATAGTTTGCAAGTAATTACGAGTGAAGCTTGATTTTAGACACCAAATTGAAATGTGACGATGTTCTTTACTTGGCCCCTTGGCTTGTGTGAAAGATTGAAAGAATTACATAAATTAAAATTAGGTAAAAGCATCTATGTTCATTTTAATCCCAAGATCCAAATGTTTAAGATTTAGCCTAAGTTCATTTTTAAACACCAAAAGTAAGTGTTTAAGACTTAAGCATTTATTTTAAGCACCAAGAACGAAGTATTTTCAAACGTTAGAAATCCTAACTCCTTTTAAGCACCAAAGACCAAATGTGCAAGACTTGACATGTTTGTTTTAGTACCCAAATTGAAATATTTAAGATTTAACTAGATTCCTTTTAAAAGCCCAAAATGAAATGTTCTTTAACCAAAACTAGCAATTTTGTGTTTCAATCAAGCCCTGGACCTACAATTGTTAAATAGTATCCTTATCCTTTGAAGTAATTTTGATTGTAAGCAATGAACTTAGTAAAAAGAGCTCTTAGGTTTTAATTTTTGAAAACACAGTGATCGTGGCTAATCAGAAATGACCGATGCTAGTTTCAAGGCAAATATTGCCAATCGGTCTCAAAGAGAATCGATGTTGATCGATTAAGACTATCATCAATAACCTTTGAAACCGAAAGTAAACCACAAAAGCTAAACACATTAAGTTAGGCCTTGGTTAGATAAAAAATTTAGAAAACCTATAAGGGAAAGTTTAGTGAAGGAGTTTAAATGTTTTTGAAACCAAGAAATCATGAAAAGGACTAATAGAAAGAATCAAAATGCAAGTTTTAAACCCATTTTTCCCCTATAATCCGATCAATGACAATCACATAGGATCAATCTCAATTGGGTAGAACCATGGCTAGTTTAGGCCAAACTGATGTCGGTTAGGCCTGTCAGTACTGATCTCTGTATAGATCCAAGTTAGAAAAATAATCCCAAATATAGCAAAATCAAAGACAAATTTATAATTTTAATTATATCCAAGCATTCTTTTCATGGTTTATGAATTGAATATTCATATCCTTGCTATGTGGGGTGCTTGTGGCCCCACCAGGTGTGCTATTTTTTATCATGGAGTCCAAGAAGGGTGGTTAGATCATATGTTAGCTTCACAATGAAATCAAATCAAAATGAAAATAAACACACTAAAATGCATAACACTATCTTGCCTAGATCAAAGGGGGGACCATGATGAAGAAAAAATAATTTGACAAAGCACAACTAAAATGCAATAAAACATACCTTTCTTACATTCCTTGAATGCTCCAAGAGATTTCTTTGTTTGGCTTGCTCGGCTTGTGCTCAAGAGGTTTTTGGCAAATGGAGTTGTGTGGCTCCTTCTCCCCTTGGCACCATGGTTGTTTGGCTCATGCTAGCTTGATGTAGCTTCAATGACTTGGCATGGGATTTTGGCATTATAACACTAATGTCATGCAAACTTGCTCTAAATCTAGCATTATAACATTACTATGTTTAAGCTCTCCAAATGAAGAGGTCTAGGCTTGTATTTATAGGTTTAGCAACTAACCTCAACCCAAGGTGAGTTAAGGTGTAGTTAGGGCTTGGAATGGGTTCAAACCTTACCTTTTTAAGTTAATTAACACTAGTATATTTAAAAGGTGTCCAAACCTCGTGATTAGCATGGAATAGGCATGGGTGGGATATTTTGGATTTTGGACAACTCACAAAAATTAATTAATAATTCATTTGATATTCTTTGATTTTTGAATTTCCTTTTTGATAATTCATTTAATTGCTCATGGTTAATTTAGTTTAGGCATTTTATTTGATTTTGCATGTTAATTAAATCTTTTTAGGATTTTTGACATTTGAAGATTTTTGAATTAATTGATGTGTGCATTGGTCCCATTTAATTGATTTATAAGCCAAATTGTATTTTATGAAGCTAAATTTGAGACGTTTAGAAATTCTTAGGCTAGATGTGAAAAGGTTGGTAAGAATTGATCCAAAGTCTAGTATGAAGCCATTGATGGCCAATTTTAGATGTTTACTCATACAAGGTAAGGGCCACTAAGAACAAGAGTGGTCAAAAGGCCACAATCAACACAACTCAACTTTAGAGCCATCTCCAAGATTGGTTTTATCTGCTCCTCAATGTCAAATACTCACCAACCTTCCAAATTCATTAGCATGGGTTTTGTAGTAGCTCTTACAATGCAATTTCATATCTCTCCCTCCCATTAAATAGGTTGATATGACATGGCCTCTTCCAAATAATTATGATTCTAATGTATTCTACAAGTATCACAAGGTACCAAGCCATACAACAAACAGATGCATAAGCCTAAAGCACAAAATACAAGCCCTGATTGAGGCTAATATTATTGATGTGGGCATACCCACAAAGGCATCAAAAGCACAACAAATAAAATCTAAAGAATTAAAGATATTCTCATATCCATTTTCAAATCACCCAACAAATGAGGTAGGGAACACATCAGGTGTTCACTACACATATTAGGTACATCCACCACCAACTTTAAATCATATTATTACATAGGACGCACATTCCTTGCACAACATTATTAGCATGTACCATACTACAGTTCCACCTAGACCACTCATCCCTTTATTAGAGCAAGAGGTTGTCGATGATGATACATATTTACTTACACTATTTAATCAAGCATACATAGATCATCATCCTAGCCAAAGGGCTATGGTTGATAATAGGTCAAGCATTAGCATGTGCACTATGACATTATTTCAGCATTTGGGGTACTCAGAGTAGGATATATTCCCCACACATATAGTCATTAGTGGTTTTAGTGGTCACATTCAGAGCTTTATCAAGGAGATGGTGCTTCCATTATAGGTTAGACCAACACATATAGCCACTCAGTTCCTAGTAGTACCTACTACAGGCATATTTGATATGTTATTGGTAGGCCATGGTTACAACACTTCAATCCATCCCATATACAATGTACATGTGCCTTAAGTACATACACATAAATAAGGTGGTCAAAGTTGAAGGTCTCCCTTATGAGTATCCTCTACCCATCCCATAGGCAGTTATAGCATAGTCACCAGTTGTAATTCCAACATCATTACCAAATATTGCATAGTTATTAGTTACAGCTCAGATTATAGTTCCTATACATAAATCATATAGTTTAGTAGATCCACCAATGTAGGTGAGGTCTACTCCTATGGTATCAACACGTACATATACTCTCCCATAGAGACCATTATTATAGAGACCCCTGCATCAGAGATATGTCATATATTCTAGATGATCTTCTTCCACTTAGTTTATGTTGAGATCAGTATTATTAGGTTCTTGGGGATCTCAACATAGGACATCCATATCACCTATAGCTTCATCTACCATATGGGTTCCTTGGACTCTCACAGTTCACAAGGCATCACAGTCAGTGCCATAGATTCATAGCACCACTACACAAGTAGATACATATATAGATGGCTCACTATAGTTGATTATGGGATCATAGTTGTCCTTTCACATAGCACACATGATCATAGTTACCTTATTTAACATAGGTCACAATGATATTGAGTCTCCCATGAGACCCATTAGTTAGTATGGTTCTTACCCCCTTGTACATACTTTATTCTTTCTTGCTCCTTGTACATAGTTTATTTTCATTTACTTGTACATAGCTCATGTCTAGAAAATACCAAAATAATATAACAAGCCAAAACACAAAAACATTCAATTATTACTCAAAAAACACAAAATTTATAGATTGAATGCATTGTTATGTTATATTTCTTATATTTTTTGAAAACTACATATGTTAGATATCTTAGTATAGTCAGTTTTATCATACATATATGCTTCACTTATTCTTATGGAGTGCTTATAGAGTACATAAGGACTCAAGTCCACTATTACTAATCCAAACTTGCTATCATCTACCCACTAGGTGCATATACACTGATCCAAGTTTATTCATTTGATACATCTGCCCACTTGGGGGCATCTTATACATGGTTTCTATTACTAGGTTATATCCTTACATTCCAGTTTATGCATTGATATATCTTGATATTGATCATTCTACTCATACTAATATTTTTTTTCCTGACTATCACTACTTTAGACTCAGAATATGTACATCATCACTCTTATACATATTTATACTTTATAGTTATGCATGATTTTATTTCTAGCTTTCCTAGTCTAGACGCGATTGTATTCTCTATGCTTCTTCTATTTGAGACCATTTGAATATGCCACTGCTCTTTAGATCGATGCCACTTCTATTCATGTATGCCTTGGACATGTGCCCACATCCCTTGTGTGTGCTTTCTTGATTATGTATGAAGACATTTGGACATTTCCTTCTATGTGGCTCTAAGCTAACTTGCTTGTTCCTTGTATATGTGGACATTTGAATATATCCTTGTACGTCTTTGATTTTTAGATTTAGTGACATGTGCCCATGTCCCTTGTATTGTGTCCCCTTTACCTATTTCACATGCCTCATGTGTTTTGTATGTATGCTTTATTGTAAGCATCATGGCCATGACACTTGTCTTTTCTTATTACACACACAAATTTTTGATGCCATGTGGGACCTCATGCATCTACCCTTCCTACTTGGGTGTCGTGATGGACATCATGCCCCATCCCCCTAGGTAGATACTTAGATTTGATATTATACATGTTGATTACATCTATCTTGACACCCTTGTGCAATGCTAAACATAACATACATCTCACATTATATACGTATGCTCAGATTCACTTACATTATGATGTTTTATTTGCACATTGTATTGGATTATCATGCAATCATCATATATTATCTAACTAATACATTTTGTCGAGCTATTTATTTCGAGGATAGTTCTTGCATAGGTCAACATCTACCCTTAAAAGAGGGGTATTCACAGGGGTTTATCAGAAAAAATAGGGACTTGAAAAGTAGTTTAGCAACTTAGATTCCAGACCAAATAAACATTAACACCCAGATTGGGACACTAACACCACATGGAGCTGCTATCCAATACATGGCATTATTGTCTAGTAGCCTCAATTTTAGGGTCATTTAGATTAGCTAGAACAATACACTAGGTACATTATAGGTTTGCATATATACAACTACAAGTTTGACAGTTATGGTTAGATTTAGATCATATTCACACTAGTTTAGCTCAAATTCATATCAGTTGATTAGATTAGGGGCATAATGCATGACATGGTCATTCCCATATTCAGTTTAGATTCTCTAATATAGTTATTACAACTTAGTTCAAAATTAGTATACTCGAATATCATATTGAGGGCATGTGTACAGCACAATATTTCCATATGCTCAATTACACACAAGTTAATCAGATGGAATAGCAAATTCTATTTCATTATCTATGATGTATACACTTGACATCATAGTTTATGTTGTCACCAGTTTCATGCCTTACTCCATCTATAGTGGTTGGCATTCCTGAGTGGCCTAGAAATGTCTAGTATACCCAAGTAGCTGCATAACTAACATACACGATTAGATCTACCTAGTTAGATATTTCTAGAACTTTGTGTAGTTCAATTTAAATGCATCTACTACACATGAGTGGAAAATGATGGAATCATATCCTACTTGAGTTCTTGAGCCACCCACATGAGAGGGTTAGATACACTTATAGTCTAATCCAAGCTATTTACAGGTCATGATCCACCAAGAAGGGGTGGGCAATGATGGATTAATAGCCTACTTGAGTTTTTGATCCACCCACATGAGTGGGTTAGACACACTTATAGTCTAATCTAAGCTATTCACAGGTCATGATCCACCAAGCAGGGGTGACCAATGATGGAGTCAAAACCAAATTGAGTTCTTGAGCCACCCACACATGAGGATTGAGAAAACTATCAACTCGGTCCAAGTTATTCAATGATTTGATCAATGTGTACATGCACACACATAGGTTGTCACCAAGTTCATGCATTGGTTTGCATACCCAATGAGGTGTATTCATTCCTTTCCTTTTTCCTATCTCTTTACTCAGATTTACTCGATTACTTCTTTATTCAGTATAGTCTTTTACTTTTGATATCTCTTAAGGACTAATTTATGAATATTTCATTGCAAGTTATGCTTTGGATCATGTTTCACATATGAAGACCCAACATCACATACTTAGACTTAGCTACACCAGCTTCACTTCCTAGGTAAGTCCAAGTATGCTTCTTTTTCCTTTATACTAATAATTTCACTTTATTGTATTTTTAACATAAAGGTTGGGGGGGTGTAAATGTAATCACCTAAAAGCAATATTTGAGTGTTAAGAGTGCTACCTAAGACACCCTATTCCTAACTTAGCCATAGACCTAACCTAGATCCTTTTATCACACTTTCCCAACCTTTGTGTAGACCACAGTCATCCCTAATCAACTAAAACACAATCTCAGACCTTCATTCCCAGATCTTGGTCCTTCATTCCAGTAGCCTACCAACTTAACATTAGTGCCACATTAAGGACACTAGAACCACATGGTGCTAGAGAAACTAACATGGTGCTAGTGTCCCTTACCCTAACTCTCCCAAACAAATATATTTTCAAATGTTAAACCATCCTAAGGTCATCCTAAGCATGTTTTATTATCTTTACAAGCTACAAAACACTATAAATACATGACTTTTGGACCTCTATCCACTAGATGTAAAATAAATGCAAAAGACCTACTTAAAAATTAAAAAAATTGAGTAAAATTAAGGTTATTAATCCTTGTTTTATCCTACTTTTGCTTACTACCATCTACAACTGCCCTAAGCCCAGATTTTCAATCTCAAGCACACTCAAGGAATTCAAGACCACTATCATTCTAGCATCACTTTCACTTATACCAACACTTAGGTGGGGAGAACTAAATCAAGATTGATCCCTCCACGAAGTATTGGTACGTAGGCAAGTCTCTTCATAGTGGGGTGTTGAGGATGTTTAGCTTATCCTACTAATGAACACACATTTTTAGCTTATGCCTAACTTATAAGGAGGATCAAGGTTTACATCATAAATTATCTATTACAGGCACAATACAGAGTTTTAGATTTCATGCACACAGGAATAAAACCCAGAAACATAGGTGTAGGTGCACCCAAAATTTGGGAACAGTCTTGTGTAGAGGACACTAGCACCATTTTCAAGACACTAGAGCTACATGGCATTGTTGTCCAAATGTGGTGCTACTGTCTAAGGAAATATTTGACTTAGGGATCTTGTTGATGACACCTAGACCTATTCGTATCCTAGTTTTTATCACTTAGAGCTTCTGCATTAGGTGTTTTATAGATAAGTCTTTATTTACACTTATTTATTACTATTTTTATAAAGTCAAAAAAAAATTGTAACAAATCAGTTGTTATTTATTGCATATTATTTCATTGATTTAGACTACTCAACCCTTTAATCAAACTTAATATTTATTTAGCTAAACCCGAAAAGGTTAAAATAAAAACATATTACAAGGCATATGTGGCACATTCTACCAAAATTATACTCAATCATTATGCATGAATTACTCAGGCTTCACTTAGATTGAATCATATAATCCATCCATGATGGATGATTCAAAAACCTTACATATATTTTTAGGCATTTCTTAGATTTATTGGAACCCTAGTAGATTTCATTTTTAAATATAGTGAGTTGCGTGGGGCTGAACTTTTATGTGACTTAAATTCTAAGCACTTCTCCATTTTCAATGAGGGTTGCAACATATTCAACTCAACTCATGATTTAACACTAGCATCTCCAAGGGTCATGATCACCCCATTCTCCATTATCACTAGGAGACAAATTTCTATAAGACATTTTGGTTTGCATACATACATGTGTGTTTGTTCCTTAATATTTCATCTCATATATGTTCAAATTTTTATTTCATATTTATATCTTAAGTGAAAAATATATTTCTACATGTTTTATTGAATTTTTTCATGGAGCAAGGTATAACACTTAGTACCTACTTGAACACACCCATTGCGGTTATCCTTAGGTATCGCCTTATACATTTTTAGTGTAGCAATACCATTGCTATAATAAAAGGGGGTGGGAGGTGGGGGGGAGCAATTTAAACACTCATATTTAGTATTAGACACTTTAAAATGTTATATTGGACCTATATTTAATATACTTAACTTATGCACACATACATGACTCTTATTCACATTCTTCCTTGGCCATTTATCTAATATGGTCTTAACCTTCCCAAATTATTGTTATTATTACACATCACTTCCCTAGTCCTTGCTTGAATAGCTTAATATCATTCTTAGACTATCTATTGATCTTGTATCTTTGTTCATGTTATCTATATAGGTATGCACTTTCTTAGATAGTGTCACACTACAAACCTATTAGCATGGGTTGGATCTATCTATGCATATTTTAACATTCGATTCCATAAATTTAAATTCTCCATATGGGTCAATCCATAAATTTTTTAAGTCAATATGAAGTAAATTACATAGATATTCATCTATATAAACATACCAAGCATAAACCTATTGATTTTTAGCACATTTTCATCTATCACTATAAATCACATTGCATATTGAGAGAAACTATATTTTAGTTTCTCAATATTGAACCCCTCAAAGGACCAAGCCCTATGCTAAGTTTGAATACCTATACAAGTTCAAATCACAAATTTTCACATGTTGAAAACCATACACATGATTTCATTGCATGCTAGTATTACACTAATTGCAAACACTCAATTAGGTGGGAGAACTATGTTCAGTTTGACTTCCCTACTTATAATATTAGATACATAGGCAATGCTTAGTCATAAGGGGTGTATGAGGTTAACTCAACCCATCCATTACACTTATTTTCCCCATTCACAATGATTTCATCTTATAGTTCAAAGAGCAAGGATTTTGAAGTAAGGAGAAGGAATATAAAGTTGTTAACACTAGATCAAAAGTATCTAAATATACAAGAAGCACCAGTAGACTAGGTGCAATGAGTGAAATAATCATAGAATCAACACATACATGAAATAAAGTTTCATACCTTAATAGACAATATCACACTACATAGGCATACAAGAAGTGCAGACTTATCCAAGCTCATGCAAATACTCTATTTCCAAATCTAAACATTCATAGTCCCCTTTCTAATCTTTATTGATGGATGTACCATGTCACAAAATTACACATTTTAGTAACAAGCTAAGTACCTAATTCTTTTAGTGTTTCCATAAATATTAAATTATAATAAATTAGTAAAACTCTGCTAGTTACACTCATATTTATATGTGAATGTTATATCTTATGGAATCTGACTTCTCAACAATTTTATCCTATTAAGTGCATTTAAGCCAAAAAAAAACAAGACTAGTATTAGGTTCTTTTGGGACACAATTTATGGAGATTGCACAACCATTGTCTAATAAAAATAAAGAATATATAATTTTGGTAGATTATAATATGATTATAATTTTTTTGGGAGAGCCATGTAGCGAAAGTGACATTCATAACTTCAAAGAGTTTGTAGCCAAACTATTGAATAGGATAGATAAAGGTAAATTAATGTAAGAATAATTCAAAGAACAAGTACGCACACTTGTTGGATGCATTAAATCATTCCTAAATATGAGTGATACTCCTCTAGCATCCATCCTAGATTCTATCCTAGTTGAAGACATTGATAAAGAAGGCACCAAAAATATATGCAAATACAACAGTCATGGAAATGTGATGGACAACTGGGTTGAGAATTTTTTCATAAATGGATTGAAATTCATAGACAAAAGAAGAAAAACTTATAGAATTTTGACAATGAGGAAGGAATTGGAATTGTAGAAGAGCTTAATTAGAGATCTGAAGGATGTGGGATGAGAAATTTCTCATATCAAAACATTTATTTAGCTAGGTTGAAGACAATACCTCCCACTTATGGTCACATAGTGTTGATTGGAAGATAAGTGCTCTAGATGATGCCTTTGAGGATCTACATCTACAACATAAGAGATGCGATGGTATGACATCAAAGATCCATGCAAAAATATATGAAATTCACTACAAGCTCCTAAAGGAAGAGGATTTTGAGCCATACACAACCACATAATTAAAAGATAAATTTCAAAAGTTGATAAAAGAAGGATTGTTTGGGATGAGTGCTTTCAACATGGAAGTATTGAATAAGCTAGGCAAAATTCATAATTCCCTTAAAAATTTTGACAGAAGTTTTCCCAACTTATTTTAAGGGATCTATGAGATGGAAGAAGTCATAGAGACATGGTTGGTAAGAATCATAAACAACATCATCCCAAATAATTAAGTAATAGTCATAGCTATGACTAATTTTATAACCATCATATATAAGAAATCATGAGCTAGAGATCAAAGTGTGGCTACTTAGGAAATTTATAAGGATAATCTATCAAGAAAACAACCTCTTTCTAGTAAAACTTCTTAATTTTATCTCTCTTCTTATAATTCTTCATTACACTTCTTGTAATATCATTTTTTTTTAAATATTACTTTCACCTTATAATGTGAAAAAGGTGAAAAGTCAAAAGTGAAATTATAATCTCAAGGAGTTGGTTACAAAATAGTTATACCCTCCTATCCATTGTAAATAGAAGTGGAATTCATTATAATTAAGCTTTTTGACTCTACAAGAAATTTTTGTAGAGAGGAAGATTGAAATAAGACTTTGTACTTGTTTCCATGATAAAATAAAAACATCTTTTTATAACTTTACATCTTTTTAATTCTTAGTGTAAGATATTTGTTACTTTTTTACTCAATGCATGTATTTTCTTGTCTTTCTTAACATTGAGGAATGAAATGTTCAATTGTTAGTTTCCTTATCAGTTCCTTTCTTGCATGCAAATTGAAGTCTGTGTTTGCTAACTTATGTATTTACCTATTTCTTTTTTTCCGTCACAATTTTTTCTCACACTTCTTTCTAAATTTCTAATACAAAATCCCCTTAATAAAATTTTGACTATTAATACAATGTATATATTCTTTTTCTAGTTAATTTCTTGGTTTTAGTAAGGGAACCTCCCCATATAATTGAAGAGGGGTTGTTTATCCCCTTCACTATTGACAAATTCCCCTATTTTTCCCTTATGCAAAATAATTTTCCAATAGGTTGATACAGTCTTTTCTTTGCTATCACTTTTCCATACTATATTTGCCAATCTCATACAGTCTTATCTCTACTATCATTTTTCCCTACTATATCATCCAAGCCAATGCAATTTTATTTTTGCTGATGTATTTTCTATTCTCTCGATTGGGTTGACATACTACCATATATTTATACTTCATTGCTACTGTATCATTTGGGCTAATATTGTTGGCTTTTTAAATATGTGACTTTTAACGATTTGTTTTGTATTGGTAGGGTTCCTAAATATCCTTTTTTTGAATAAACACATATGATATACCCTACTAGCAAACACAAATACACCCTTAATATTAAGAAGAGGAATTATGGTATATGAGTTTACACTTATAAAATGCTAGTTTTTTCATAGGGTCTTTGAAGGTCATAAGTAATAAGTTGAATCGGTAAGGTACACCTTATATTTGGAGTGTCCAACTAAGTATAATTGGTTCTTATTATTTAAATCTTAAGATTCACCTATAACATCTATCACAAAGTTCCACTTGAGCCAAGGGGCATATTGATGCACCAATAAAACAACCTATTAGACCCTAATTTTTCCAATTGTATGAATATATGTCTAATTTTGTTTACTTGGTGGGTGCAATAAACACATTTTTAAAGGAATAATGTGTGAATGCAAGGGGTGAAATTCACAAGTAAATCAAACAAGGTCCTAATTTTGATGAAGTCCAGCAGAGTGCTATTAGGCTCATTGGCATGCGACAAAGCAGTTGCTTGGATATACCAAGAAACCTAGAAGCACTCAAACTAGAAGGACTTACCAAGTCTAAACATACACCAATGAAAATAGTTTGGTTCATATGAAACACAAATCATGATGAATAGGAATAAGGTTATGCAATCCATTAAGCTTAAAAAGAGGAACAATAATCTAAAGAGTTGGTAAGTGGAATGAGCCTTCAAGAAGGTCAACATTAAGGCAAACCATTACATATACTAGTCTTGAGTGAATCTATCATAGTATGGCATAAATATAGCACACTTATAGTTAAATAAATTCAATGTAAAATAGTTAAACCCTACTATTATTAGAAAAGTTGTTGTGCATTTTATGGGGTGCATATTTATTAAACGTAATAACAAGGTGTTTGTTAAAACTTGTAAAATCCCATCTTCTTTAATGGTTTGGGTTGATGATGTTGTTGTTATTGTTAAGTTGTTAAAGTACTAATAATATTGTTGGTATTATTATTATTAGTGTTACCATTACCTCATTTTTCAAGTCCACAACAATCATGTACTATTGAGCATTAATAAAAAGAGGTAAAATCTTTCATTAAAGGTTATTTTCATTATTCTTGTTTTTTTATTGATTTGATAATGTTTGTCTTAGTAACTCTATTGAATACTTGCATAAAATTGACATAATGTTTAATATTTTTTGAGTTTTTGTGTGTATATGGTCCAAGAGTTATCAATGTTTATTGTATATCATCTTTTATGATTAACCCAATCGCATCTCGATAGTCTCTCTTTGTGCATCAAGTGAGGACACAATTTTATTTGTGGCATATGCTAGTTTAATGAGTATCACATTTTAGAGAAAGAACAGTAGAACAAACATGATGTTTGGTGCATAGTAAAAAACTCTAACATTTTAGTTATGTATTAGGACCTTGTTGAACTAGTTGTAGAAGATGATGTTCAAAGATGATTCACTACATTTCCTTGGAAAATATTGAGAGGTGGCTACAAGAGCTAGAGTACACTTTGTGAGAAATTATTTAGACTTAGGAAAGATATATCTTAAGAAGTGGGTGAAGGATAATTTGTATGATCCACTATATAAATTATTTTTTTGTGAGTTACCTAGATGTATTCACACGTGGTTGGCCACTTATGTTATGGGTCAGAGTAAGAATTATAGTAGAAAGTATCCCTAGATAAAAGTGTATATCAAATAATTACAATACATCGATATAGTTTGGACCATAGTAGTGGATGGGTGCTTGAGGGGTGCACTTAATAACTATCATCTGGTGTTCACAGTCTCTATGTATTCTTTGGGAGAAGAAGCAAACTACCAGTTCTTGCATGAGCCTAAAGGGTGTTGTATAATGCAACTAGATTTGGAGAATAAGAAGCTTATGGTAGATTACAACATTAAGAATATACCTATGGAGGGATAAAATTATCTCACATGTTATCTAAATAAATGGTAGAATGGAAAAAGATGGGGAAGGTTTACATGATACATTTGTAAAGGGAGGATAGTCGTGAAACTTCTATCTGGAGAACCTAAACACTTGCAAACTTAGGAAATGCAAGTAAGATGAAGGATGGAAAAAAATAATTACCACCATGAACCTCACAAATAGGGGAGAGTTAATTTAGGGAGATGCCACGATGTTAACATGTGTTTCAGTGAGGTAGAAGCATGTGTTGCTAAGGAGAATCACATTATAGAATAAATAGTTGAATTCACTTAGGACCTTATGAAAATGTAGAACCATAAGATAGTTGAGGAATCACCCACCCAAAATCTATCTAAAGTGTTAATTCAATCATTTTTTATCAAATAAAATTAAAGGAAATCATGTATATTTATCTCAAATAGTAGAATTTACAAGACAAGATGTGGCAATGATAATTTTACAACAATTGATATTGTATCATACATTAGGACCAATATCAAAACCAATTGTAAGTTATAAGAGCATATTCATGTTGGGTATGCCACAAATTAGGGGTGGTAACCCACTAACACAAGTTATTATTAATACATCAAGATGGGCAATGGTTTTGGGTGCAATGGTAGCTAATGTGGGTACCAACCCAACCTTTGCTCAAACTAGTGTTTGGGTTAGCAAAACTATCTTTTCATTAGAAGAAAATGTGGGTGGCATAAGCATAAATAATCTTGGAGGTAGTTAGTTTTCAAGAGTGCAAGCAACAACTAGTGTATTGATCACACTAATGTATTGATCACACTAATGTATATCCCAGAAAAATTCATTTATTTGATGTATTTAAGTCTATCATAGTAGAGGAGTGGAAAAAGTTATTGAACATGTCCAATAATATTAACTTATATGGCACATGAATGGCATCACTATGTCAGAGTGAAAAGTGATTCAATTTATGACCACACTTATAGATCGAACACATTCATGGTATCGCATGTTCAAACCACAATACACTATTATGGATTATGACTAACTCAAAGAAGCATTCTTAAATTATTTTGATATCCTCAAGTTTGAACAACATAGCATGTATGCTCTCAATGAAATTAAGTAAGGGATTACTAAAAGTGTGTTAGAATAGGATGTAAGGTTTCAAACCTTAGTCTCTAAGATCTCTCTAAACTCTCATATGAAATCCAATCCATCTAGCACATGCAATGGCTTGTTTGGGGTTTACTTTTACCCTTTACGCTCCCATTATTTGTGAAGACTTTCACATAACCACGATAGGTTTTAGAAGTAACATTGAGAGTTAAAGTAGTTATAAATATAGAGGGATCAACCACTTGACGAAGGCATAAATTTTCTCAATGGCCTTACAACTCTAAAATTTTAATGCCTACAAAATGCACAACACCTATAGCAGTTTATGGTGTATCAACTACATAGTGGAGGGTCATAACAAAAATAACTATCCAAGGTGCAAAGTTAAGGCACTACTCAAATCATGTGAAATTTTCCACCAATATCATGATGTGTGTACTCACCCATTGATGCAGATGGAAACATACTCTAAAGTCTCCTTATATTGTAAAATATGTGAATCATCTACCCATAACACTTAATATTCTTCCAAATTTGATGAAATCAATGAAGTGAGTGGGTAAGGAATATGGTAGGAAACTACATGACCTTCAAGCTCAAGGTAGATATGGTGGTGAATGTCTCTACAAAGGAAGAGGTGGTATATAATGAGGAGGAAGATTTCCCATATGCACCTCCTATAAGTGTGGCTCTCTATAACATTACTAGAGGGACTGACCGAAGTTCCCCACTTATGGACATCATCAAGGAGAGAATATGAAGGGGAAATGTCCTGACCTCTATGTAAAGCTTACGCACAAATACAAAGCTGAGAATTGTGCAAAGATGATGTGTATAGTACACAAAGGAGATCAATATATCCTTAAGGAGGGTGGACACAGACTTCCCTAATGATTGAGGGTGAATATCACAACACGTTATGAGCCATAACTCAGCCACAAGCAACAAAAGCATTAACAGAGAAAGTCCATTGTGTAGAACCCTCATTTGTTGATCATCTTAATGGCCTTAATCAAAAACTAATGCTATAATAGACAAAGGTCATGATATAGAACCTACAAGGTGAGATTCAACACATGTGGGATATGGAAGTTAAGGTCAAGGAGGATTTTTAGTATAAGGCTAGTGTGAAAGAAGTTAATGACCTCTCTCAAATCTTTATTCTTTTGTGTTTAAAATGCATTGTTTCACTACTCAAGATTTGTTTAATGTAAAACATTATGAGTATAACTAAATAAAAATAAGAACCATACCAGGCAAGAGGGTTCCAGGTTAGAACCACATGGAACATTGACTATGATAAAACAATATTAATTGATTCCACTATAGATTGGTGGTTTGTATGTGACATTATAATTGACACTAGATTAGAAGTGAACATTCTCACAAAAGAATCCTAGCACAAGATGACAAGTCCATAATTGAGACCTTTACCTTGTGTTATATTCATGGCTAACAAAACTCATGCATAACCCTTAAGGATTTTGAAAATGTTATTTGACAACATTATGGGGGTAAAATTTATTGTCGATTCTAAAGTAATTGAGTTGGTTAAAGCAAACAATTACCCTGCTTTACTTAGAAGACCTTGGTGTTATACCAATAATGTTGATATGTACTTTAAGAAGTTTTATATGAGTTTTAATAATAGGGAACATATGGTCATCCCCTTAGATAAAAAACACGGGCTTATATATGGATAAGTAAGTGAATCATATATACATACATATATATATATATATATATATATATATATATATATATATATATATATATATAATCATTGTGCAAGGTGTATATCATTTAGACCCACATGATCATGGAGTCCTCAGTTGGGGCAATGCAAACTACATCTTGACACCACCATAATTTTTTATGATCATTGGGTCCAGGAATCCTATGAGTTGACCAAACACAAATATGGTGAAATAAATATAAAATTTAAGTAGTTCAATGCACACGAAGGTGTGAGGGACATGAAGGTAAAATTTAGCCATGCTCAAAGCACAAAATTTTGGGTGCTACGTTCCCCACCTAAGATGAAAAGGGTATTTTGACTTAATAAGGTAAGGATTACCATACTTCCTCATTATGATAGTTTGATAAGTGTTACTATATATGTGAATTATGTGGAGGGGTGTTTTCCCAAGATAAAAGAACGATTACACACCTTAGTCTATACCCCAAAGAGGATAGTTTCACATTGGTGATCAAGGCATAAACCTTCTCTACCAACATGGGCTAACATGAAAGAGGAAATTTTCACTTGCTTTGAGCACAACAACATTAAGTACAGGCTGCCTAGTTACAGTGGAAATTCAACCCTAAAGAAGCATCTACACAATTGTAAAGAAGCATGGATGAAAAGCATGCATCATCTTCTTGTGGAATTTTGAGTCCATGATTTTTATGAAACATTAAATAATTGTGTGCATGTTTGGTATATCATTTGTGAGACACAAATAGGGATGGATAAATGGGAAAATATGAAAGTAGATTTTGTTCACACCTTTTCTTTTTCCTTATCCAAGCTTAAGCTTTATAAACCCTTACAATGGATATGTTGAGTCATCATGGAGGATGATGTTATTATGGAATAATTTGTGCAAAATATGTATAGTGACAAAGGTCTTATGCTACCAATAATGTTTGAAGAATACAGTGAATATAATAACTCTAGTGAAACTGGTGAAGAAATATGGTTAGAACATAATTGACTATTTAAGCACAACAAGGAGAAGGTTGTTCATAAGGTAGAAAAGACAGACCATTAATATACCACAAATCACTTAAAGTTGGAGACCCATCATGGAGATCAAAAGGTTTATGTATATAGAGATAAAATTAAGTAATACCATAAACCATTTAAGACAAAAAAAGTTAATATTGGTATAAAAGAGGAGCTAAAGATCGTCACCATTGAGGATTATAGATCAAATAAGGAATTAGCACATGGCATTGAGTTATTGTCAAAATTTCAAGATATCTTCCCGCATTATTATAAGGAGATGAAATATGTACACCCCTCTCTGGGGAAAATGAAAATTAAACTGGTTGAGAGCACAATATTGGTTTAAAAGAGATCGTAAAAAATGAATCCTAATCTTTGAGCCAAAGTTGAGGAAGAGATTCATGATATGTTTGTTGTGGGGTTTATTTGTCCTACCATGAATCTGAATGGGTAATTCCAAAGGTCATTATCCGAAAAAAGGATGGGCATATCCAAATTTGTATGAAATTTTGATTGTTCAATGTTGCATGCATTATAGACTCATTCCTAACAATGTAACTAAATAAATCTTGGAAAATGCTATAGGGTGTGAAATTTATATGTTCACTGATGGTTTCACATGATACCATCACTTCCAAATGAAGGAGAAATATAAACTAAAGAGAACCTTTGTAACAAAGTGGGGTTCCTTTGCCTACAATGTGATGTCATTTTGGCTAAAGAATGCACAAGTAATTGTTGGAAACATTCTTTTGTTAGTACGTTGCATTGGATTTATTGTTAGTGTAACTATTTGTACATGAATTATGGTAACAACTCACCCTTATAAAATAGATATTTTATATATCCATATGATAAGGCTTGACTCTCTATCTTAAATAGTCATTTACCTACATATATTAGTCTTTTATATGAATAATATGTATTTTAGTTTTTTTCTTCTTTTTTTGGTGTAATTGTCATACCATTTACAAGGCTTGGTATCATAGCTTCATTAATCTTGTACTTGTAATGGAGTTTGTAGAATTGGTAGAGGGGCAACACTATATTATTTTATTGCCCCAATGGATGAGAACGTGAGATTATAGTAGTATTTATTTTTATCGTATCTTCTTGTGTAGTATTGTACTAATGCATAATAGTCTTGATCTTCCTTCAGATTATTGGAAATTGACAACTCACTCTTGTGTATTCAAAATTTTCATTCATCACCATTAAAATCCCAAAGCATCATATAACCCTCTTAGCATTTTGATCGGCTTTGTGTAATTTATATTACTATTTACATTTGCAAGTTCAAACATCCAATGTTAGTCCATGAGTAGATCATAACTATAGACCCCCCATATTTTTCCTACTCTTCCAAATCTGCATTCAAGTCTTTGAACTTCTTCCAATGCCCATGCCCATTTTTAGGTTATGTTTTATGTTTATTTTTGTTTGAATAGTCTTAGAGTTTTATATATGTTTTCTATGTTAACTTTTAAGATATATACATTGAGTTTATGTTTAATAAATTTATTAATTGTATCAAGTCTAATAGTCTATGGTTTGTTTCATTTATTAACTATATACAGTTTTAGGCATTACAATTAATTATTTTTATAAAGTTTTTATAAATTGTCTGGGATCGATAAATTAAATTAGTGATCACTGGCCACACAAGTCTAGTTATAGTTTATCATGTAAAAATTAGTGTATGTAGTGTTTTTAGTTAAAGTCAATTATTCCATGCCTATTGTAAAGGATGTATTATCAGTTTAAATAGATTCCCTATGTGTTAATGTAGTTTATGGGGGAATAAGATGAAAATTTTGAGTTTAGTGGAGAAATTTGACGGCATAAATTTTCACGCTTGATAGGTCAAGACCAAATTGCAGCTAATGGATAAGGTTATATGGGATATTGTCAAGAAAAGAACAGAGAAACCAATAAATGTTGATGAGGGAACTAAGTGTGATATAAAGGACTAGAAAGCGATAGCTATTATTGGCCTAGGTTTGTCTAATATTTATTTGCATCATATAGATCTATCTAAAACATCTAATTTCATTTGGGAAACATTGAATAAACTATTCAAATCACAAGTTGGGAGTGCTATAATGGCATTGAAACAAAAAAATATTTGGACTCAAAATGGAGGAAGGTGAGAGCATATTACAACATATCAATAATTTTCATTCTTTTTTTAATCAATTAATTGGTATTTAAGTTGACTTAAAAGATGAAGATAACAAAAAAAAATTGTTGAATACTATGCCAACCAACTATTCAAATGTAGTTTGTACTTTGATTTAAATAAATCTTAGTCTAAAAGACTTGATCTCTTCCCTCCTTGATGAAGAGAATATAACTAAAATATTCGAGTCAAAGAAAGAGAAAAAGGTAATGATTAAAAAAAATAAACCTAGTTCATCTTTAAAACTAGATAAATAGAAGTTAGCTTTCCAATCTTCAAAGAAAATATATCTTTGCCACTACTGTAATAAACATAAACATAATCTTCTAAATTATAAACAAAGAGCACAAAATCTCCTTGATGGGAAACTAAAATAAGAATCCTTTAGTCCTATAGAAAAATAATGACAAGAAAGTGATTAGGAAAAATATTCTCCTAACAAAAGTGATGAAGAATATATATTTTGATGAGTGTTAACTTGCTAATAAGAATGAAAGTTTACTTATGTTCATGTGTGTGTGATGTGTTAGTAGTTGCTAAAAATAATTGGAGGTCAATACCACATGTACTATATCAAAATACATTCTTGATTAGAATTATAATAAGGCATTCCCATTACTTTTATTGGTTTGGTTGATGACTTCCAATGGATTGGTTGATGGGTCCTTGCCTATGATAGATGAGTTCCCATCCATCATCGTGTGTTAATTACATGTTCATTTCAGTTCTTTGGTGGTGTTTATTCTCTCCATGTTCATACTAATGGGGAGAATGTTTTAAATATTCCTTTGTTAGTATGTTATTTAAATATTCCTTTGTTAGTATGTTACATTGATTTTATTGTTAATGTGATTATTTTTACATTAGTTATGGTAACAACTCACCCCTATAGAATAAGAATTTTACAACTACTGGTGATAAGGTTTAACTATCTATCTTAAGGATTCACTTGCCTATAAGTAATAGTGTTGTGTATGAATAATATAAATTTTAATTTTTTGTGTTATTGTCAGACCATTTTCAAGAGTAGTGTTTTCATGCACTATAGTCACAATGTTTAAATTTTTTCATCCACTAGTTTCTATAGGTCTATTGCATCAACTAGATTGTCTACAGGTTGGTAAGTGATCATCCCACCTACCTCAATTTGATGTTCGATTGGTGCCAGTAAATCTAAATATCACTTAAATGTAAAAAAATATGTTTTTGCCACACCCTTTGGGATACTCATTGACCATGTCATATGTAAAGAATGGATGCTTGTTAATCTTGCAAAAATTGATATCATATTGCAACTTGAAGTGCCTAGCATGTAGTGGGATGTGTGTGCCTTCTTAGGCCACACATGTTATTATCAGAAGCTCACTAGGAATTATGCAACATTTATGCACTCTTGGAGATTTTTTTGCATAAAGACAACCAATTCATTTGGATAGACAAGCAATATTACACCTTTGATACATTGAAGGAGAAGCTCACTAACACTCTAATCCTATAATGCCTTGACTAGAAGACCCTATTTGATGTACATTTTGATGCATATGGATCTTTTATTGGTGTTATCCTAGATCATCTATGGGATAATAAGGTGGATCATCTAATATGCTTTGTCAGCAAGAAGTTTACACTACCTGAGAACAACTACACTACCACTGAGTGCAAAGTGTTTGCCATGGTATACATGCTTTATAAATTTTGGAAATACTTGCTCACCATACCATTTCATGTTATTTATATATTATGGGGTATTAAACTATTGTTTTAACAAATCAATCTTACATGAAATTATATGTAGGTGGATTATGTCGCTTTAAGAGTTTTAGTTTTCGATGGTTGTGAAGTTAGGTAAGCAAAATTGTGGGTCAAATCACTTGTCATGGATCACATCAGGGGAAGAAATACATAAGATTTAATATGGAATGATTAATGCCTAAATATATAAGTTTCAACATGTTCATGAGTATTTGGTTGTTAAAGTGTCATTTTTCACTTTATGAGTTGCCCCAAGTGATTGGAAAATGAAGGATAAGGAGAAACTAGTAGTATGTGTTACCCCTTATCAATACATAAGTGGTGAACTCTACAAGTTGGGGTATGATGATGTGTTACACTGATGTGTTTTGGAACATGAGCACGTAAAGATGTTATCCAAAGGGCATGAAGAAATCATTGTAACCACTATGCATGCAAGGCCATTACATGTATAAATATCTTTCTGGCCTTTGGTGACCAATACTTTATTAAGATGGTAAAGATTATGTGTATAAATGCAACATATGTTAAAAAATTGGCAAACCAAATAGGATAGATGGAATGATGTTCATCCCCACCACTACCTAGGAATCATTTGAGAAATGGGTCATCGATTTCATTAGACACATTACACATATTATGAAAATGATTTACACTTGATATATCATCATAGCCATAGATTACCTCACAATATGGGAAAGAGTGGCTCCAAAAAATAATTACAACACTTCCATGGTGGCACACTTTTTATGATATAACATTATACTTAGGTATGGGTGTCCCTTGAGCCTTACTATTGATCAATATACACACTTCATGAACTAAATGGTGCACTTCTTACTCACTAAGTTCATGGCAGTGCACCGTAAGACTACTTTATACCAACCATAGGTCAATGGTGCAATCGAGGCCTTCAACAAAATTATTAGAACAAACCTAACCAAGATTTATGATATATGGCATAAATATTAGGATGATAAGGTATTCACAATGTTTTGGGCTTACTATACCACGTATAAAATATTGAACAAGTCTACTCCATTATATCCAATGATTGGTGTAGATACTAAAATTTAATTTATATAGTATCTCAATCTTGTATACTTGACAAAAACCTATCAAGGCTCTACCCTTCAGTTTTATAACTATTTGTTGCCAAAAGACTCACATTTACCATCTCATTGTGCCTAATTATGTATCTTATGGTTTGACCATATCATTTTGGGTCACCTACATCTCTTGAACTGTAGATAAATCTTAAAACTTGATATATATCCTTCAATATTAGTTTTAGATCCTTAGTAGCTTCCTAGCCTAATAGACACTTGCATCATCGCAAGTGTCCAATCCTCAAAAGTCATATAATTTATAAATCTGTTTAATCTTATGGGTCAGCCCATTTGTCTTATTTAACCCTACAGTGAGATATTTTCAAAAGGTGTGGTATAAATACAAATCTAAGTATAATCATTATTCATCTAGAAAATAGTAAATAGTCACTTGTTTAAATTCACTCAATCAATTGCACAACTAAGTTCTATTGCCCTGTTCTTCCCTATTTTCATATCAATCATAGGAGCAGTCATATCACATGTCTAAAGCACTTAAAGAATAACCCATGATACTTTGTTTGTCAAGATGCAAGCTAGATCATTGCATGCCTTTGCATATTGTATATTTCACCCTTGTGCGCACACAATCCAACACTCAAGGGAAAACTACACAAGTTGGAGGCCCTTATTGGAGCATTGGTTATGTGGGAAACGCTCATTAATAGAGGGGTCCTTGAGGTCAACTTGATACTGTGAGCCCACTAACCTATTTTTGGCAAGGTACAAAGACATAAGGTGAAGAGTTAGGGTTTTATCCATACACAGTCATCAATAGCTTGTGCATGTGAATAAAATACATCGACATAAAGGTGACATAAAACCCATAAGACTTTAGGTGGTTGATTTGACCTACAGTAAATATTTCATACAAGACAGTATATCAAGATCAATATAAAAGCATTGACACAAGTTTCCCATGCTTGATTTAAGTGTCCAGGCCTCCAAAAATAATATTTCTAAAATTTGACGACTAGACCTTGATCTTGTCCCAACTTGTTTCCACCTTTGTAAATCTCAGATCTACCTATAGATTTACAAATGAGCTAAGTACTATTTTTTCTTCGTGTTTATGAAATCAAACTATTATTTTGAGTGTACCTCTATATTTATCACAACTCAACATTTTAATTCATGATATTCATTTATCTAAGATTTCAATTACTTATCATACTATATAATAGTTCTATTCATCCTTGTGTATAGGATATTCTACCCCCTTAACCCTTTACACCACATATCTCAAAAATGGTTAAACATTTGGTAAAGAAGTGGTTCTCCCTATGGTTTTTTTGGTGCCCTCCCTATGCATTATGTATGTTGATGAGATGTCTTCAGATGTGGGATTAGAAGAGCTCATGAAGCTTGATGAATAGTGCATCCTCACAAATTAGAATCAAGGAATTGAGAAGGAATGGCATATAAACACATAAATGGAAAACTTTGTCAAGAAAAATGTGAATGTGATGTTGTATTAGTCAAGATACATAAAAAACCCAAGGAAGCCTCATATTCATTGGATGGGACCCTATATTATTAATAATGTTTTCAAGATAAATGCATGCAAGTAGCACACTTTAGATGGAAAAATGCTCCTTTGGTTTTTCAATGGGAGTAGGCTCAAGCCTTTCAATTTTTTATCTATAATGAGCTACTCAAATAAGGCGTATACCAAATTGTACCCCAAAAACATCCTCTACCTTTTAGTTTTGTGATAAATTTGGCTTTTTGCAAATAAGCGCCAAGTTTTGCTACACTAGTAGGTTAGTAATAAAGCGACATCCTTATAATTCCAGTAGGGCAAGTCAAGTGAAGGGTTTCTTTAAGATTGTTATGTAGACATCTAAGTAGTTTTGAGAGGGTGTTGTTGCACCAATTGATATGTGAAAACTTTCAGCTTCTTTTTGTTGGTAATAAAAGGTAAAAATTATCAAGCTTTTTGTCTCACAAATTTTCTATGCATAGGTAACATATGTTGTTAACTCATGCACACCATCCATCATTTTTTCTTGTGAAGAAGCTTGTTTAAGAAATTTTCCAAGGTACCCATCATGTGAATACACTCTAATGACAAAAAAAAAACATGGTCTCTATATAAACATATGGGTGCACTATAAAATGGGACATGGTAGACTAATTTATGTGTTGGAGGACAATGAACATGATTGTTATGGGGTAGGTTGAAGAAAAAAAATCATATTATCAAAGAGATAATTATTGGGCTTACACATAAAAATTGACCAAGTTTCCAGATAAATGAGGTATGTGTGGAATGAGGGCACGAACAAGAGGGTTATAGGTTGTTCTCGAGAACACATAAAGGAGCTAAAGGAATAGGTCATGCCTAAAGGAAGTAATTTAAAGATGACATCAACACGAGATAATAAATAGGTATAAAAACATCAATGATGATGAAATAAATATAATGAAAAGCACTATTATGAAAATTAATGTTGATGAGTAGTATAAATTTACCCTCACGTATCATTTTCATCATGTTGGTATTAAAAAAAATGATTGAATGAGGTGAAAAGTGTAGAGCACAACAAAACCTTATGGTATACACAACTATAATGAAATTGAGGGTTTTCAATGAATTTGATGTAAAAGAGGAATAAGGATTGATTACTAATTGAATTTGAGTGAAAGGGTTTGAGGAAGGCTGAATTTAGACAGAAAAGGGGTTTATAGAGAAGGTATCTACCATTAACACCTATTTAATCTTGAAGTTGAAGTATATATTGGAAAATATGGAAGAATCAATCGCCCAAGTGTTTTCTAGAATGGACAAAGACCAAAAATGTTGCCCAAAAGAAAATCATTTACAACAATGGTTATAAGCAAAAAACATGTGCACATAGTTGAATAAAGAGGATGCACCTTAGTCATCATTATAGAGATGAGTGCAAAATAGTTTGAGGGGAGAAGTGTAGAAGAAGTGCCAATCAAAATAATAGAGATGCACTTACATAACTTGTGTTTATGGGGTGAAGAGTGGACCTCCAAGGTGGACTAATGCATGATAAAAGACTTAAACCATCGAATGTCAAAGAATGAATTAGATATAAAGAAGGACTACATTGTAGAGAGCACAAGAGTAGGCACAAATGGAATGATGATGTCTGATGTGTGAGTAAAAATCACCTTGGAGAAGATAAGAGTGTTCAAATTATTTGAACCACCATATTTTGGTATGTTAGAAAAGATATTATGGCTTCTAATAGCATGCATACATGAAAACTAAATATACTCCATGGTTCACTGAATGAATATATCACTCCCATGCATGAGGATATCAAACATGCACTAGGACACACCAAGGAGGTGGAAAGGTTTGTCAACTTGTTAAAATATAAGAAGGAGAAGTTCATCTTTCCCATTGAACACTTAGAAGATTGGGCCATGTGCATTATGGCATACCTAGATAGCATTAATTTTTGCATTACTACAACTAGGACACCATCAACAAACATTATTTATAAATTTCACACCAAATGGGAATTAGGAACATATAATTCAACCTCACAAATTTCATTTGCAATGATATTATTGAAAGTGCGATGAAGGCCAACAAAATTGCTGATTTATTTAGTTGGGGAGAAATTCTCATTTTTATAATGTTTAATGAAATAGGGATCTAAGATGGTTATGGTGATAGGGTGTGCTTCCACCCATTATGGAATGATTTAGTAGCAAAAAGATATGATAATTGCATGTGCCCCCAACCTATTTAATAAATCTTATAGGATGGAGATGGATCATTGGTACAACAACATGATGGGAGCATTTGCAAATGAGTGACACATTCCTTGAGGAATGTCATACGACTATGGAAATTATGATGAATTTGTAGTCATGAGACACCACTCCATCGTAAAGATACACTTGGAGAGCAGTTTTATGGTAGGATGGCTAAAGTTAACGTATAGTGTTTCAGTGCAATTTTTTGATAATGTAGTAAGGAGAGTACCTAACACACAATGAAAGCAAGTAAATGTTTAAAAACTTAATGAAGACATTTTGTTATTTAAGGAACTATATAAATATCCCAACAAGGTGATGTTAGATGAAGGTAATGAGTCAAAAATGACTCAACATTGATCGACCCCATTTTTGTGGAGATGATAAGCAAGGATAAAGACTGCCATATTTACCATATCTCGTATGGTTTTAAGCCTAGTAAGCACAAAGGATAACATATCACATAATCGATTCAAGTGGCATTAGAAATGGTGAAGAAGAACCCAAGATTTGATTTGGTGATAGATGCCAAGCCAAAAGGGAGCACCCTTCGTAATGAAAAGGAAGAAAATTACGTGCACTAATTTTCCACAAAAAAATAACATTCTCTAACAAGATAGTGGTAAAAATATAAGCCATTAAACACAAAACAATTGAAGTAGAGGCATATGCAAACACCAAGGATTTAGAGTGCACAACATTTACACAAGTAATGGATGACAAGGATGAATAATACACCATTTCACTCTCTAATTTGAGACAATAATCTACACCTCTAATGAAGACACCACCAAAACACCCCATGCCACCACAAATTTTAATAGAAGTAATAAGGCTTTCCAAGGATCTATCACACATAAAAGACAACACTGTACCCACACCTGTTATGATTAATATCTTGACCACAACTATACCCTGGGCATAGGACCCAATGTATAACCTACTAAGTGTCATTGCACATGAATATGGAGGAGCATCAAACTCTCAAGGTGAAGAGATAATGATGGATGATATTCCCATAAGTGAGGATAATGCACTACTAGATGACATCACACTAGCCGAGGAGATAAATGTGCTAGAACAAGAATTGGGGTTAAAATTTTGAAGGATGTTGGCCAAGGGGAGGATGAAGTAGGGGAGAAGGATGAAATGACATAGCAAGGACTGAATAAGGGGAAGGGGATGAAATTCCTTGATGATGAAACATCTTAGCATGAGGAAACTGAGGATGGTGTTAATTTTTTGGAAAGTCACATGATTCAGGGTATATATCTTCAACATTAAAATGTGTGCAAGTACACGCTGACAAAGGAAGAAAGTATTGAAGATGAAGAGAATATAATAAGAGAAAAGGTCCAAAATATTATATTTGATGAATATTTTTTCTTATGGAGTGCATTATTTTTTATGAATATTTTTTTCTCATGGAGTGCATTAGATGTGGAGAGTGTGTCAAAACAACACACAAATATATGTCATTCATTTTTTACATGTATTTAGATAAGTCTTTGTTTGAAGTGTCAATTACTTGTGTACGGTTGGAGGAGCCATATGTTTTTGATAGGGAAAGGGAAATTATGCACATGGACCCAACTAAAATGATTGATGTCCAAGTAGGGTGTGCACTCATAAGGTTGGTTATAGAGGTGTCATGTCAAAATGTTTTAAACATGTGACTACTAAAAGAAGCACACAATAGAAGAATACAAACTATTAATTATAAGAAGTAGATAATAAATGCGTAATAAAATAATATAAATTATAAATTATGGAGCTAAAGATTTAAAAAATTTGTGTGAATATCTCATGAGAAGAACCAAACTTGATGGATGGAATTGACCTTGAAGGAGTAAAATAGATCAACCAGTTGGTCATGATGATTGATTTATTATCGAAGGGTAAGAGTACTAGCACTGAAGATGAAGGAAAAGAAAATGAGAAGACATGATATGAATTTGAATGAGAATTTATAAAGCTTTGGAAGATGCTAGTTGAAATCTAAGCAAAAGTGAACTTAGTAGATCAAGTGTTCCAAAGATTTGCACACCAAACACAGGTCATCAATGCACCCCTACTTGATGATCAAACAAATGAAAAATAGCTATAGACAAAATCCTTCCAAATAAAGGACATGGCTTAGAGGAGAAAAATAATTTAGGATGTTGATGTGATGGGAGAGAAATTTGAGGAAAAGTGTCGAGAACTAGAGAAAGGTTTCAAAGTCCTTCAGCATAAAGTTTTGAATGAGGAAACCACAATGCACGAGATATATGAAGGGATTACACCAAAGATACAAGTAGCAATGCACAAGGCATAAGAAAATAAGGACCAACCACTCACACTAAAAAAATTGTCCATGGAAATGTCAATAGGGTCAAAATAATTTAGGTTGCATTCACAGGGTGGGGCTTATTTGAAGATAAGATTTAAATGGACGAGCCATATTTTTTGGAAGAATGACTCAAGATTGAAGGATTCTCTAGGGATAGATAATAAGGCTAGTGTGGGGTGATATTGGCCCCTAATTTTGGCCAAGTATAAGAAATTACATCATATTTTGTTTACTTGGGGGGCACAAGAGATGCACATGTTTCAAACAGATAACGCATGGAAGCAAGGGACATAAGACACAAGCATATAAAAAAGGTCTCAATTATTACGAAGTCCAAAAGAGTACCATTAGGCTTAGTAGCTCATGAGAAAGCATTTTCACACATGTACCAAAAAATCCATGAGCACTTGGATTGGAAGGAGCTACCAATTCTTAACATGCACTAGTAATGACAGTTTGGTTGGTGTTAAACATAGAGTGCAATGAATAAGAATCAGTTTGCATGAACCACATAACACAAAAGGAGGAACACCAATCTAGGGAGATAGAAAGTGGAATGAGTCTTCAAGAATATTGAATTAAGGCAAATTATTTCATGAATTGCTCTTGAGTGGATCTAGCATAATATGACACAAATATAACATGTTTTTAGTTGATGTAATTCAATGTAAAGTGGTTAAACCCTACTATTATTAGAAAAACAATTATACATTTTATAAGGCACATATTTATTGAATGTAACCACAAAACATTGGTTTGAACTTCTAAAAACCCATCTGGATTGATGGTTTAGGTTGTTAATGATATTGTTATTGTTAATTTGTTGAAGTGTTGATAGTATTATTGGTATTATTGTTATTAGTGTTATCATTTCCCAAGTTGTCAAGTCTGGAGCAATCATGTACTACTGAGCATAGATGAAAAGAGACAAAAGCTTTCATTAAAGTTTTTTTCATTAATCATGTTTTGTTTCTTTATGTTAGTAACTTTGTTGAATACTTGCATAATTTTTATGTAATTTTAAAGATGTTTAAGTGTTGGTTTGTGCCTAGGGTCTAAGAGTTATCAATTTTTATGATCTATCATATTTTACGACTTACCCAATCATGCTATGATAGTTTCTTTCTATGACTCAAGTGCGTGTGCAAGTTCACTTGTGTAATATGATGGCATAATGAGTATCACATATTAGGGTAAGCACTGTGACATAAACGTGATGTTTTCTATATGGGAAAATGCCTCAACACAACCCAAGGTAAGTATCATTATCCCAATAATGTTTCTTTATTCACTCTGGTAGATATATATGTGTGTGTGGGGTATATTGTTTCATTGTCTTCCATGCTTAGATAAGTATATGTTTGTTAGTATATGTTAATTTTGCATGCTTTGTTACTTTGCTCACACTTATTGGTTACAATCCATAGTTTAGACACCTCTTGGTTACAATCATTATTTTATATACCTCTTGGTTACCACCTAATGGTATTTATCTCTCTTACACTTATCCCTTTTACATTTCAGATATAGTTGGGTCTTTCTTTTTCATTCCTTACATAGACTTCCTAATTATATTTTTGATATCCTTATTACAAACAACTCTTGCTTACATCCCTACCCCACTTTGCGATACATCTTGTATGTATATCAGATCTAGTACGATCTTCTCCCTTTTCTTGTATTAGAGGATATTGACATTTTTTTACCATATTTTCCCCACATACACACTGGGATATCCAAGTGGAGTTGCACTTTAAACAGGTTTTAGTGTTGAAAATAAGAAGTAAAATGAGCTAAAGGTGTGGGTAGTCCCAATTAAAGCACCATATCTTGAAACTATGAGTAAATTTCCTTTATTTTCTCTTTGAGGGATGCTTGGACAAATGTTTAAACTTTTATAGATGTTGACTTCTTTGCATCATCAAACATATTGGTTATAGACTTTCTCCTTTTAGGACAAACCAAAACAAAATTGGGTTGGATGCCTTGTATCTAATATTACGAATGAGTTTTCATACATTGATAATACTGATTTGATATCGATGATACATTTTGAGCCTAGGAGATGCACATAAGACCATACAAACCTTATTAATATAAAGGATCCCACCTAAAATATTTGTGAATTATAAGGAACATACAATTGAAAATACACATAGATGTCTAGAAGCAACCATTACACATTTTGAAAACAAGATATAGAAAAATAAACTCTTATGTTCATCTTAAATAGGATGAAGTACATGCAACAATTCCACAACCACGTTATTTCCACAAACCTAGTCATGAAAAGGATTGTATATGCATTGATAATGTGTACATGCAATAGGTGTCTACATGAGAATAAATAATTTATGTCTTGTTATGCCTCTATGTTTGTTAGATGTCTACATATACTACATGTTATAGGAGAGGCAAACAATCACAAAAACCATACACATTCAAACCAATTCAACTTTCTTTGCCATTACTGAATAATGGAGCCAAGGTATCAATCATCTATGTGACATGAACCTCATTGTTAAAGATGCCTTGTTGTGTAGCGCTCGTAGAATTCAACATGTTGGATGTGTATTGAGCAACATTTCTTGCATGAAGTTCACAAAGCTAAGAAGCCATGTTACAAAGAGACAAATATGTGCATTAAATTGTAGGGGCATAAAAATAATAAGGTGCACACCAAATAGTTGAAGTTGCACATCAAAGAGAAGGTGTGAAACACCAAGAAAGTGCATAATTAATAACTTGTGCACAAGGTGTAAAACACAAATTGAAAGTATGCAAAAGCCTTGGGAAGGCATGTGAGCTTTTTATAAGTGCTTGTGATGCTTGGATCATGGTATGTACTAGAATGTGTATAACATTATTTGGTTGGAGTTTTTAATATATACACGACTAATACATGGCTCAAAAACATTGTATAACATTAATTAGTGCTTTTTGGGTATCTATGGGGCACTAGAGCTATCATTGTTTGTTCTTGCAATGTAAAAATGATGTCATTTTTTGACTTGCATATATTTATGGATGTTGATTAGGTAGATGATGTGGACAACAGAGGGTCCACTTATGTTTATGTGTTTAAGCATTATTTAATGAACAAATAAGCTGGATGAACATAAGGAAACATGTTGCTACCTCACCTAATATAAAGGCAAATATATTGCAACTATAGAAGCCTCTAATGAATTTTCATGGTCAAGGATATTATATAGTGATATTGGTATAAATATAAATGCATCGAAAGTTAAGCATGACAATCAAACCCTCATTTCTCTGGCTAAGAATCCTATTTCTAAGCCAAAACAAAGCATATCAAAATTAAATGCTATTTTACTATAGATAAATAGTGGAGTAGTGAAGTTGAGGAAATGTGATACATATAAAAACATAACTAATGCATTAACAAAGCTTGTCAATGAAAAGAAATCAATTTGTATAGAGAAAGTAGTGGACTTCTTACTTGTGAAACGTGATTTTTTAAAATTGAAAAGTGCACCTTTAATAAAATGAAAACATAAGAATAGTAACAAGCTAGTTTAACATTTGAATCCATAAGATTACCTTGTCTTTCACTAATGTAAAACAAAAACACAATAAAATGGATTAGAATTTTTTTTGCGCCTCATAAATATCTTCCAAAAAAATAGAATAACTAAGATGTGTAAATGGTGAATGTTTGCAATTGCAAATGATGAAAATGAGGTTGAAGTTAACTCTTCATCAAGAATGACAGGGATTTAAAAATTCCTCATTTAGAGGCTCCATATATATGCACTAGAGTATAATCGCATGGCATATTATAGGCATAATTCTTAAACAATGAGGGGGAGACAAATAAATACATTGTAAGATGAGGTGATGCCAATGGGAAGGAGGATAAATGGTTTCTTGAAGAAATAAACACCTAAGGAGATCCTAATGATAATTGTTGTCATGTGAGTTGAGGAGAATTGAGAAGGAGAGAAAGGGGCAAAATTCATAAGATAGAACACACAAAACAAAGAGTGGCAAAATGAGGGGATAAACAAAAATGGGACCATGGAAGTTACCCTCATGCACATGTAAGCTCTATTCATTATTGTCTATAGGAAATTTTGTTAATATGTTTATTGTGTAAAATACCTTTTACAAAATGCATTAAAAAATTATATCGACAAGAGGAGAAATAATGTTGACAATGCCCTTAATTATAATTTCACTTTTAAAATGAATGTTCATGTTCAAATTTGTTAAGTAGCTACATCTATCATTAAATACGAACTGACTTGACTGCTTACGTTTGAGCAAATGCATATATGAGAAAGAAAATGGTAAGGGTTTGGACTAAGTAATTATTAAGAATAGTAATAGCTCTATTTGGAACATATACCATAGCTAAGATAACCACAATTTAAATGAGATAATATTATCGACTCTCAAATTAATGAACAACACAAAAGACGAAGTTCACATCGTTATATATATGCCATAATTTAAGAACAATTAAATGCATAGAGTAAAATACATTATCAACCTTAAAAAGGAACTTTTCCTCTCCATTTTCTTAAGAGGCACTTTCCAATGAATTATACCTCGTATTATTTTTCTTTCACTTCATAATTTCAAAAATAAACACTCACTAATAAAAGGGGGTGAAGTTCGACTAGCAAATAATGCTGGTTTACGAAGAGCTTACCAAGGTTTGATTCCCTACATGTGCCAAATAATGGATGAGTTTGGTGGAGTAAATACCCTTCAATTCCTTTGCACTAAGTCAAAGTTGGTAGAGAGGATATACCTCGGTACTCTTTAGTCTAGAAGTTTGCAGAGTAGATACCCCTCCATTCCTTGACACCAAGTCAAAGTTGGTAGAGTAAATACCCTTTAGTACCAAATTTGGTGGAGCATAAACCCCTTTTTACCTTGGCAATATACCAAAGTTGAAAGAATAAATACCCTTCAAAAACCTTAACACTAAATTAAAGGATACCTTAATATTAAAATTCAAAAAATAAATACCCTTCCATATTTTGATATTAAGTCAAAGTTCGCTTCAGTAGATATCCTTCGATAGTTTAACACAATATCAAAAAAGACCTTAGTGCCAAAGTTGGCAGAGTAAATATGATTCAATATATTGACATTAAACTCAAGTTTGTATAATAATACAAATCAGAGTATCTTAACACTAAACCAAAAGAAATCTTTCCACCAAATTGATAATTGTAGATTCCTCTCACTGAATCTAACTTTCGTAATACTAAGAGAATAATCTCACGGGACAATTGCAACTATTTTTCAGTAGTAGGTGGTCCCATGCAAATGTAAATCTATTAAACTGCAAAAAAAGAAATAAGAGCAACGGTTGCACATGAAAAAATATTTTTAAAGATGAATAGCAATTGAAAGTAAGAAGTTGCACTACCTCCAAAAAATTTTTAGACACTTTACAACTAATAAAAAATGTTCTATAAATATTTTTTAAATTTACTTTTACATTCAAACCTTCAAAATTTCTTTCATAAAAATAAATTTTAAATTTTTTGAAATCTAATAAAAAATGTTCTATAAATATTTTTTAAATTTACTTTTACATTCAAACCTTCAAAATTTCTTTCATAAAAATAAATTTTAAATTTTTTGAAATCTATAAAACCCTGAAATAGTTTGAACTGCCCAAGAGCTTTGGATGTAGCGATCGGAAATCTTCTCAGGTAAAGTCTTTGTTAGTTGCTCTTTGCGTTAGTAAGTTAAGCTTTCACTGAAACTGCAGGCAAAAATCTTTTCATGTATGCTTCTCAGGGTTATCAAGAGATATACAATTGTAACACAATTAGAGAATATTTTTAATTCCTTGACTGAGAATATCATATTGAAAAAAGCTTTCAAAACTTTCTAAATATTCTAAAGAACATTGTTAAATAGTCGGGTAGATATGAAGTCTTAAAATATTTATGATTGAACATAAAATTTTGTAATATCTACTGGCAGTCTTGATCTGCAAGATAAATGCTGTGTCCGCTGTAGGGTAGGGTACGATATGAAATAGGTTTTTGTTGTCGGCTGTGTGGGTGAAAGTCACTAGTGTTAGTAAAAGTTAATCTTAACATTTCGCAGTTTAGGTTCTAAGTGAAATCTTCTAGGGTTGTGGTTTTCTGCTTTGTGAGTGAAAGCCACATTTTCAGCTGGATAGAGTATAGGCATATGTAGCAGAAAAAGTAGAAGCATTGCAGCGGGCGTAGGGCACACGATAAGGCAAACATGGTGAAATAATCGAGTAGATATGATTGAACATAAAATTTTGTAATATGTAGGGGCAATCTTGATCAGCAAGATAAATGTTGTGTCGGCTCTAGGGTAGGGTATGATATTACTTAGGTTGTCGTTGTTGGCTGTGTGAGTGAAAGCTACTAGGGTTAGTAAAAGTTAATGTTAACATTTTGTAGTTTAGGTTCTGAGTGAAAATTTCCAGGGTTGTGGTAGTCGGCTTTGTGACTGAAAGCCACTGGGGCTTGTAAAAGTCAATGTCAACTTTTTGCTGTTTAGGCTCTAAGTGAAAGCTTTTAGGGTTGAGTTTGTCGGCTGTGTGAGTGGAAGTCACTGATGTTAGTAAAAGTTACTGTTAACATTTCGCTGTTTAGGCTCTAAGTGAAATCTTCTAGGGTTACTCGGATGAGAAAAATATCTTAAAAGTATATCCCTTGGTGATCATTTCAAGTGAAAGTACAATTTATAGAATCAATATTTGGGTAGTATTGTGTGACCTGAATGTGAAATTCTTGTCTATTCTTAAAATTAATGCCTAATTTTTCACATGGAGTGGGCAACAGCTATAATTTTTATGCCCTAGGGGGCTCCACAAAACTGATTAATTAAAAAACCTTTAAATTTTAATAGTAGAAATATCTCCCAAAAAATTCAGAACGGCTACTTTTTAAGAGGGAGATTTCTAGCATCTGCTAGAGAAAGGCGCTGAAAGTTAGCTTAATAGTTATTATTAATTAAGTGGCAGTCTGCAAGTAGTCTATTTTTTTTTGATAATTTCCTTCCAATGTATTTAGTGTTAATTATGGATGGAGGTTCCTTACAAGAGAGCTGAAAATTTAATATCTTATGACACCATTTTAATGCAAAAGACCTGAATTTACTCGGCAGCACCTTTGAAGAAAATATGGGAATCCTCTTCATAGAACTACTAAGTTAAACTCAAGAAGGCAGCATACCATGCAATTAGATTTTAAGACAACTGTCTTCAACCTATGGCAACCATCCATAGAACAGGAATGATGTGATAGGGCCATCATTAGCATTGTCACTTTAGACACAATGAAATCTGCAGGGATTCTTGACTAAGTCAGTCCAATCTCGTGTCCTTGACATGACCTGTTTTTTAATCTTTTGATTAAATGTTGTTAACAGCTAACTAAAGACGGCTATTGACTACACAGCCTTTTGTTTTACTTGTGGACTCCTGAACTTCCTACATGGGTATTTTTTACATAGCTATTAACTGACCCATATAATAATGGAAAATCTAATCTAATGCAAAATTGCTCAATATAAACAGAACAAGATCAGAAGACATACGTTACATACCACAAGCCAAATACAACTTGGATATAATTAACCTTTAACTTAGGTAGGAACCATTTTGACTCCCTTATCTGCGGTTGGATGGAGCGTTAAAACTATGATCTACATCAACTGGATACGGAATCTTGAAATGTCGCCACCTAGCCTGCACAGGAATGGTATGCATTGGGAAATTACATTCTGCTGCTTCCCTTGCTGCATATGCTTTCCATGTTTCTGATTCCTCTTTTTCTATTAACTGACCAGAAGGCAATATCAAAATTTTGTTGTTTGCCTACACTTGATAAAGAATTTCAAACTTTTATCCAGCTCTTATGGCAACAGTTGTTTGGAGCAGCAGAGGACGGCATTCCAGAGTGCTGTGTGCTTCACTCACAGGGTTCCAACTTCAGGGCATACTTCTATTTTCTTATTTAAGGGTATAAGTTTTTTGTCGTCTTTTTGAGGTAATTTTTAATTCTAATTCAATCTGTTGTTGCTTTGATATCTTCAACAGCATAGTCAACCCAAGCATGCTTATGTTATGCCATGCAGCTTGTTATACCATTTGGTTTCCTGCATTTAAAATGTCCGCTTCCTTTACGTTATATTTTTCCACTTCAGCTCCTTAGTCAACTTGAAGCTTTCATTCTGTTTTTCAGATCCACACCAGGAAAATATTGATTAACAATGTTTTGCTGATCACTGCTAATTTAACGTACTCTAATGCCGAGCCACTTGATCATTTAATAATAATTAATAAGTTCCTGCCTCAAATCCTCTCTTTGAGTAAGCTAGATAGTTCAGTTTCAGGGATTTACAAGTCAATTTCCTAAATATCCTGTCCCTTCCCTCAAGGTATACTTTATTACGCCCGAGGTGTCTTCTTTGGTGAGGCCTCGCCTTAGATTCCTCTCTGCATCTTGGATATTCCCATTCCGCCTCTTTCCACTGGTCCGTCCCACACAGATACTGCCTGTTTTGTTAAAGTTTATCTGCTGATCCAGTTGTTGATACGTGTACAGTGTAGGTATAACCTGATATTGACTCCATCATGACAGGTGGCAGAAGTAGCCTCCATTTTGCATTCTCTCCGCAGTCACATTTATTCATTAATTTCTCTATCAAATCAATGCTTATATAATTTTCTTACGTGAAAATCGAAAATTGAACTGTTTGTAGATTTGAAGCTCCATAGGTTTAAATTTTAACATTGTGCAGCCATAGACGAGAAATATCATGTAACACAATATTTAAATGTTAAGGATTTTTGGCATTTCAGGGATTGGTCATACTTTGAGGTTCTTTGGAGAGACGGGAAATATAAGCTGTAGGTTGTAGCAGATGGAAAAGCAGCAGCAGTCGCTGGTACTTCTAATTTCCATAAATTTGGTGCTGCATTTAACTCTTCATTAATGCCTGCATTGAGTCACAAATGCAAACAAACGAACAATGTAAAATTCATTGAAAAGAGACTTCTCAAAAAAACTGTGATAAATAGCTCTTTGCATATCTTTGTACAAAAAAGGAGTATCGCTGAAGCTTGCTAATGCCCTGCAACAACAATCTCAATCTGAATGTAAAAACATAGAAAGCCTACACATTCTGCTTACCACAGATAACCCCACACCCTGCCATGCCATGGAGGATTTCTGTTCGATGTTAAAAAAATAAAAAAATAAAAAAAGAAACACAACCTCTGAAGTGATGACACAATTTCCACAAAAATGACTCAAAGATATCAGAGAATATGCAGAACAATATGTTTGTTGAAGGATGAAAGAGGTGCTTCACATTCTGGATTTTCAACTATTGTATACTTGCATTTCCAAGCAATTACATTCGTGAAAAATAAGAGTTTTCAAATAGAATTGGGCATACACAACCAAAATGGGAACATGTTTCGATTCAATATGTACCTAATTTACATTTGGTCAGTGGAGAGGTTGCAATGATGCATGGATTGTATGTGGATAAAACGTTCTGTCAAGATAAAACCAAACACTTTTCCTCATTTTAAACTCTAAATTACAAATTTCATGTATAGATCACCATGTGTTCTGTTACAATATTCAGTAGTTTTTAATTGTATATATTAGCATTTATATTAAAATTAATACATAAAATGAAAAATACTATAGAATATTAAAAAATACATATATTATATAGTTAAAATTATTATATATAATATAAGTATATACACTATTTTTAAATTATATTAATAGTACATAATATATAGTAATATAAATTTTTATATGCAATATTGTATATTAATAATTTATAGAATATAGTAATATTATATTATATATATATATATATATATATATATATATATTATAATAATATACTAAATTTTTTCCCCCGGAAAAACATCATAATTTCATATTAATTAAAATTAGAAATTACATTATGTAGATGCGACAACATTCCAAAGGAAAAAGAGGACAATAAAGGGATGAGGACATCTCAATAGAAGCCCCAAAATTGGGGAAGTGTCAGCACAAGACAATATGATGACAACAACAAAAAGTAAGCATCCAAGTATGTTAGACCTAAACAAAATAGGACCAAGGGCCCACAAATTAGTGAGAAATATATCCCATGTAATCTTCGATCTTGCTGTTTTTACCTTTCTTCTGTTTCACATCCTGCCACAACCCTTGAGAGGGCTCCACCCTTAACATTTGCAAGTCAGATGCCAGATATTCTAATGGTCTATTTGAAATCAAGTGTTCCAAATTCGATTGTATTGCTAGCTCCTTATCTGAGTATGACTTTTCCGATTTGTGACCTCTTTTTGCGCCTTGATGGGTTTCTCATAAAAGTATTCTGATCTTCTCCTCTTTCATCCTCAGCTGGCACAAATTCTTCTTTGTGTGTAGCTGGTTCTCCACCTTTATTCTTTTCTAGCTCTATTGTATACTGATTTTCTTCTCCTAGATCATTCACTTCCTCTACTATTGTTTGACCAGGAGGACTCCAACTTTTAGAGGTTGATTTCGTCCCCTTTTTTTGGGTAGGAGCACGAGCCTGAGTACAGGTAGCTTGAAGGTGCACTTGTATTTTACAAATGCGACATCGAAATGCAGTATTCTCATAATCTAGTACACAATTGTGTTTGACCATATCTTTAAATCACTTTATCTGGAAGGCCCTTGATAAGATCAATCTCCATGCAAATACTAGCATATGTGCACAGTCCCATTGTAGTTCTTCCTACATCATCTTTGATAAAGGTGCCCAAGGAGTTTCCTATCTCATTGAAAGCATACCGGAAATGGAAAGGCAGATTTGGAAGGCAAACCCAAACTGGCATTTTGGTAACTGAGAGAGTAATTGGGTCAAATTTTGGGAACCATGGAGTGATGAACAGCGCTGCATTTCCCCAAAACCACTGCCCTTCCACAAAGATTATCTGATAGTCTTTTTGCTTATTGAAAAGAACAATGAAAAAGCCTTTTGAGTAGAGGGAGATCTCATAATGCTTAGTCCATGTTGTATAAATCCAGTGATATAAGGTCGATGTTGTAGGCCAAAGCCCATTAAATTTGCAAATAACTGCTTATTTTAATAAATTTCTCTAGTAAAGGGTCACATCCTCCTTTGTGATCTCCACAATTAGCACCTCATTCGATTGCTCTACTATATAGGTGCGAGGGCTAGATTGTGGCTTTTTTACCGCTTCTTTAAATGTCATGGTGTATGTCCCCAAATTGGGACAATGATGAAAAAAGAGGGTTTTTCAATAAACTCTTAACAAACCCAAACAAAACTGAATTCTGAAAATTTAAAACCAGCCAACCCTCGAGCTAAATATACATCACCAAACTGAAAACCTCACACTTCCAAATGGTCAAAAACAAATAAAAAAATACCTTATGAGATTTAGTCTACAATGGCTCACACTGAAAGAGAAAGGGAGCTGAATGGATGCGTTTATCCTTCCAAACCACCAACGCCCCAAAGCTAATTTTATTAACCACTTCCTATCACCAAATCCACTCCAAAAAACTCTCTACAACTGAAGATAAATTGTAGATAAATTCCAGCATGCATATTATGTCAAAATTGGCCAATGTTAGGCCTAAAACATGATCACTTTTTTCAATAACCAAGTCGCCACATATAGGAACAAGTATCATGTAATAGCTCCAAAATTCAAACTTGTATTCATGCCAAAACCACTGGAAAAATATTCTAAAATTCACAAATATTATGAATAATTTATGGCCTCTTGTTTAGAGTCAAATAAGACACCCTAAACTCATGCACACCCTCTACAAGTGAATCACCTCACTTAGAAAATAATGGCAGAATTTTTAGAATGAAAACCTAGTCTTCCCCTCTCAAATTCTTTCAAACCTTTATGATAAATTGCCACAAAAAATCAAAGATAATATAACAATTTGTACCTTGTCAAACGGAGTCTAAAAATCATTCGAAGATGTTCAATTTCTTTCCCAACTGATTCACCCTACTTCATAAAATATAAGAAATAAAATCAGTTTATTTTACTTACCAAAAATCCTCCAAATGGCCTCCAAAAGACTCCAAGGGCAAGTTGCTCAAGCTGGAAAATTAGTATAAAATATTTGCAATATTTTATACTCCGCAAACACTCCAAATCAGCTTCAAAATCCCCAAAATCTGCCCTCCAGTCAAGTCGCCCTAGCTGGAAAATTCAATAGAATATTTTGCATCCCTCCTTGGCTCCAACAACCCCTCTAAGTGGCTCGCCCAACTCCCTAGGCAAGTCGCCACACCTTGGAATGATTTTTTGTACCACGAACACGATCTCAAAATGGTTCGCCGTTCTCTAAAACCTGTAAAATTATCAAAACCAGCTTTCGATAGGGTTTGCAATATTTTCATAATAAAGGTGATGTCCAAAAATACCTTTATAGATCCACTTCCATGTACACATGCAATTTTGAAGCTCACAACACTTGAATATAGTTGCCAAAGTAGAAGGAATGGAGGTTTTCGTCTTTAAGAGGTGGTAATCAAGCTTGACATATTTGATCCAAATTTCCAAATCAATATTCAACATAACATTCACAAGGTTCCTTTTTAGCTTTTATAACCAACCTCCAAGGGTGGCGCCCAAGTTGGAAGGTTGTATTCTTTCAAAATATAAGCATTTTTTTTTTAATCACTTTTTTGAGGGTTTGGGCTCTCATGGCCCCAACTTAAGTGAACATAAGATAAAAAGTACTTTTTTGCAAACTCAACTGAAATTTAGAACACTTAAGTACTTTTTACCTTTTTTGTTCATAGATTAGCCCCCCTTCATGTTCCCTTTTCTTCCTTCCCTTAGCTTTGTGGGAACAATCAAGCTAAGGACTCCAAAAACAAACTATGCCAAAAAAGGGGACATTACAGTTGTCCCCACCCAAAATTGCTCGTCCTCAAGCAATTGCAAAAGCCATGGGGCTGTCCCCACATCCTTCATAATGCATCTTTTCACTGAAATGATTTCCCATTGTAAAGAACCTTCAAGTTGAACTCCCCATTTGCAAAACACATACCTTGTGGGCTGCCCCCATATGTTCAAGATGTCATAATCATCTTCCAAGAATTCTTCATAACACAGAAGGATTAAGACATGCCATACTTGATTGCTTTTGATGTAGCATCGCAAAGTGTATGATGTGCCTTCATAAAAAATATTCACAATTCTGAAATTAATCATTAAGGTCTCTCCATACAACATACCTTGAATGGTAAAAATGCATAAGCACAACCTCTCTTGAGTGTGTCTTCTATCAGTCCCTTTATGCATAGGAAAGATGTAGTTTTGATCAAACCAAAGCCTATGCCAACTCTAAACATGGAATTGTACTTTCCCAATTAGTTTAAACCAAAAGTATGCTTTCTCATACACATTTCCAGACTGTACCCTTGGCTGTATTTTATCACAAAAATCATATTTTTGGCCTCTTATATACTGCTGTAATTGATCCTTAAATTCAGATTTTACCATGTGATCGTTTTCAGAATGCATCTTGGCACCAAATTTCCCCAATGTAGGATGTAATATGACAAAAAAGTGCCAATTTTTTTGTTCTTCATGTAGCTGAACTTGTTTTTCTAACTCATGAATTTTGAAACAAAAAATTTCAGACTTACAATTTTTTTTCCATTCTTTACTTTGGCTGACATGTGTAAGATAAATGGTTTTTGATGCCCCCAATGTTCCATAGGTGATTCCCGCTATGTTTGTCCTTTTGCAAGAAGAAGGACCTCCCTTTCTTGTCATTTGGATCCTTTGTACAGCTGCTAATCACTTTCATTCTTTCAAAATTTAGGGGGTGTCCTCTTTTCCTTAAAGCATCACTACTTCCCCTTTGGCAAGGAGGAGTAGGGTGCTGCCCCAAGCATGTTTTGGATTGCCCTTGGCAATCCATTCCCTCCCCATCCTTTTAAAATAAAATATGACAACAATGGGAATTTGCTATGCTTACCAAATGCTTTCTAGAAGGCTCCAAAATTGGATGAAGGGGCTGCGTTTTATGTCTAGGGACAGCCTTCTTTCCCACTCTTGTCATGCTCATGGTACATCCTCCCAACATTTTATTGGCCTTAGAAGAGGGGGCCTTTCCATTACTTAAACCATGCAAAACAACCTCCTTGCCAACTATCTTGAATTTGAGTTACATGGTTTGATAGTTTTGTGTATATTCACCAAGTGAGTGTAACCATTGAATACCACGGACCATATTGATCTCCCCTATGCCCACCACATAAAAATCATCCTCAAACCCATGTTTTTCTAAAGTGAGACTAAGCTTTGGAATCTTGGTTGTGCAAGGGATGGTGAAGCCATCCGTTACGGTGACTCTAAAACCCTTGAACTCCACTGATTCTAATCCACATGATGTTACTAATCCTCTATCAATGAAATTGTGAGTTGCCCCACTATCAATAAGTATGGTAATAGGTGTGCCCTTTAATGAACTCTTAACTCTGAAGGGATAATATCTAGGAGCCCCTAAAAGTGATGCCAAGGTGCCACTCAACTCCTCCTCTCCTATCTCCAAAGTGTTCCCTTCATAGTTGGCTGTCCCAACTTTCTCCTCATTTTTCTCATCAAAAAGTACCTTGATGTAATGAACCCGTCCCTTGCCACGACAATTGTGGCCTTTCTCCCAAGGGTCCTTGCATGTGAAGCAAAGACCTTTCCTTTTTAGCTCATTCCTCTCATCAAAGCTACTATGTGGTAGCTCCTTTTGCTACTCCAAACCTGGTTGGTTTGGTCTAATCAAAGGACCCACATGATTGGCCTTAGGTGGTCCTGCAAAGCTACTCTTGGGCTGCCCCAAACCACCACTTCTTTGCTGCCCAGTAGGTGCGAAAAAGGTGCTCTTCGGCTGTCCCAAATGTGGAAATCTGCCCCTCGAAGTAGAAGACTCCAAATCGTAGGCCTTCTGAATGGCCTCTCTTAATGAAGGTGGATCAAAAGCATTGACCAATCCCCTTAGGGAGTCAACCAAGGCCTCTGTGAATAGTACCATCAATCTCCTATCTGAAATATCAGTCACCATGACTGAAAGTCTCTGAAACTCTGTGATGTAATCATCCACTGAAGCTCTTTGCCTCAATTGAGCTAAATCATGGAAGTGAAGCTCGGGATCCGCTTTATCGAACCTCTTGATCAACCCCCTGTTGAACTCATCATAGGAGTGTATGTGTTGATGCCCCTGTATGATCAAACCACGATACCACCAATCGTGGGTTGCTCCCTTTAAATGCAAGGTGGTGAATTGAATGGCCTCTCCCTTTGCCATTGGTCGAAGCGAAAAGAAGGTATCCACCTTCTGAATCCATGCCCTAGCCAAGCTCCTCTGTGACCCATCAAAAGTAGAGAGAGATAACTTCCCCAATGCATGTTGGAGATCTCCCTGGCTGCCCCTTTGTCTTTGACGGATCCTGGGCCCACTCTGACCCCGTTTCCTAGCTGAAAACTTAGAAAATGTCATAGGCTCCCTAACTGTCGCAGATAAGGTGACATACTCATCCATCTCTCTCTAACTCCTCACGTGGGTTGAGTAATCCCTCCCTTGCTAGTGTGGGCTCCTCCCTCTGAACGGATGTAGGCTGTGTGGATGCCTCATTCCCCGAAGGGAGTGTATGTGCATCTGACCTGCTCCCTGAGGCACCGCTATCTCCATTGAGTGGCTTCATGCCACCCATCTCACTGAGGGAATGAAGAAACCCCTCCATCATGTTGTCATCCTCTCTCGAGTTTGAGAATACTTTTCAAACCTATCCTGTCTCTCCTCACTCCTTGTTTCTTGGTGCTCCATGTCACCCATAGCTCGATCTTGCTCAGGTGAACCAACTGGTGGAAGCCCTACTTCCCTCCTACTCTTCAAATAATACTTAAATTCTTTGTTGCCACTTATGTATCAACCCTTCACCCCATAGAATAGTCAAGATATGGCTCTAACACCATTGTAACGTCCCCAAATTGGAACAATGATGAAAAAAGAGGGTTTTTCAACAAACCTTTAACAAAAAACAAAACTGAATTCCGAAAATTTAAAACCAACGAACCCTAGAGCTGAATGTACATCACCAAATTGAAAATCTCACACTTCCAAATGTTCAAAAACAAATATAAAAATACCTTATGAGATTTAGTCCACAATGGCTCACACAGAAAGAGAAAAGGGAGCTGAATGGATGCGTTTATCCCTCCAAACCACCAACGCCCCAAAGCTGATTTTACTATCCACTTCCTGTCATCAAATCCACTTCAAAAAACTCTCTACAACTGAAGATAACTCGTAGATAAATTCCATAATGCATATTATGTTAAAATTGGCCAATGTTAGGGCCTAAAACATGATCACTTTTTTCCACAACCAAGTCGCCACATATAGGAACAAATATCATGTAATAACTCCAAAATTCAGACTTGTATTCATTCCAAAAATCGTTGGAAAAATATTTTTAAAATTCACAAATATTATGAATAATTAATGACCTCTTGTTTGGGGTCAAATAAGACACCCTAAACTCATGCACACCCTCCACAAGTGAATCGCCCCACTTAGAAAATAATGGCCGAATTTTCAAAATGAAACTCTAGTCTTTTCGTTACAAATTCTTTCAAACCCTTGTGATAAATTGCCACAAAAATCATAAATAGTATAACAATTTGTACCTTGTCAAGCGGAGTCTAAAAACCTTCCAAAGATGTTCAATTTTTTTCTCAACTGATTCGCTCTACCTCCGAAAATATAGGAAATAAAATCAGATTATTTTACCCACCAAAAATCTTCCAAATGGCCTCGAAAGGACTCCTAAGGCAAGTCGCTCAAACTGAAAAATTAGTATAAAATATTTGCAATATTTTATACTCTGCAGACACTCCAAATCAACTTCAAAATCCTCAAAATCTGCCCTCTAGTCAAGTCACTCTAGCTTGGAAAATTCAATAGAATATTATGCAACCTTCCTTGGCTCCAATGACCCCTTCAAGTGGCTCGCCCAACTCATTAGGCAAGTCGCCACACCTTGAAATGTTCTTCTGTACCACAAACAAGCTCTCAAGATGGTTCGCCCTTCTCTAAAACTTGTAAAATTATCACCAATCAGCTTCTGATAGGGTTTGCAATATTTTCACAATAAAGGTGGTGTCTAAAAACACCTTTGTAGATCCACTTGCATGTACACATGCAATTTTGAAGTTACTTACAACTCTTGAATAGAGTTGTCCAAGTAGAAGGAATGAAGATTTTCGTTCCCAAACCCTTGACACTTTTTGAAGGTTTTCGTCCTCAAGAGGTGGTAATCAAGCTTGGCATACTTGATCCAAATTTTCATATCAATATTCGACATAACATTCACAAGGTTCCTTTTTTGCTTTTTATAACCAACCTCCAAGGGTGTCACCCAAGTTGAAGGGTTTTAACCTTTCAAAACATAAGCACTTTATCTTTTTTAAAACTCACATTTTTGAGGGTTTAGGCTCCCATGACCCCAACTTAAGTGAACATAAGATAAAAAGTACCTTTCTACAAACTCAATTGAAAATTAGAACACTTAAAGTACTTTTTACCTTTTTTGTTCATAGATTAGCCCCCCTCCATGTTCCATTTTCTTCCTTCCCTTAGCTTTGTGGGAACAACCAAGCTATGGACTCCAAAAGCAAACTATGCCAAAAAGGGGGACATTACACACGGGTTTGGAGGATGAAGTCTAGCAAGGACTCTACCCTTTGACACCAAGAAGAGGGTAGAGTCCTTGCCTAAATGGTATCTAGACAATGGGGAATGATCGTGAAGTTGTTTGCTCTCATGCAAAAGATGTTGTAGATCCACAGGGATCCCAATAGAAGTCTCAAGTTTCTGCTTAAGATCAATCACGTAATCTGTCGAGTGAGCCCAAAGACAAATGGTTTTCCCATAGAGGGAACAAACCATTAGTTGCTGCCCTGTCTTCTCAACTTTTGATCTCTTGCCTAAAATAATATCAATATCTTTTCCCAAAGAGGGAACAAACCATTAGTTGCTGCCCTGTCTTCTCAGCTTCTGATCTCTTGCCTACAATAATATCAATATTAGAATTGTATGCCAACATTTTGTCAAACAGTTGGTAGCCTTCCCCCAAACTTTGGCACTGAAGCTGTGGAGTGTTTGTGGGATCACAACACATGCCCATGCCCTCCTTGTTCACTGTAGCTGACGTTTTGTCAAACACATGGCCATATACCTTAGTCCCTTGGCATTGATGTTGAAACACACAGGAAATTGTCTTAGACATACATCTAGTCTTCTCTTGAGCCACACCCTCCAAATACTTTGTCATCATAACACAAATGGACACCACTAAAATTTTTGGCATTTGGTCAAACACTTGATCTACACCCAAGATGCCCACACTCTTTGTATGCAAATCCCCAAGGGCATTTTTAGGAGTTAAAATGAAATTTGCCTTGCTCTGTAATGCACATATGGGAGGGCCATTGTTTAATATGGTATGGTAGAACTGATAAGAGGAGCATTGCACTTAGCAATTTTCACAAGATTTCACCACAAAGCCACAAAACATAAACACTACACAAAAAAGCACATTCCAAGTAGTGTCATTTCCCTGTGACATTTTGTCAAACAGTTGCCAAGCAACCTCCATGCTACACATCTTAAGTGCAATAACTGTTGGGAGTTCCTCGCCAAATGCTTCGGGCCACCCCTACAAGGTAGATTCTGGTGAAGGGAAGGTGGTGGGATCGGATGAGATACGCTGTTTTCTAGCTGGGCATAGAGTGGCGAAGCTATTGTTGGACAAATAAGAGAACAACAGATGGTATCATTTGCCGTGAGTGTGATTACTACAGTCAAATTTTTGTGCACTTGATTTGAGCCATCGTTGTGCAATAAATTTTGCATTTCTCTTAGGATCAAAGGCACCTCCATGTGAGCCTTTGAACCCAATCCCCCTTCATATCCATTGTATCTGCATAAAGTACAAACCCCTGAAAGTGTCGAAGCTTGAGATCTCTTCCTCATGAGGTCGTCGTGAGGTAAGCAATCTATGGTATGAGCGATTTGGCCACCTTAACTGTTGCTCTTTGGAACAACTCAACAAACTTGATATGGTCATAGGTTTGCCTCGTGTTCATTTCTCTAAGGGTCTTTGTGAGGGTTACACTCTTGGCAAGCATCCTGAAGAGAAATATGATAAGAACAAACCATGGAGGGATGCACAAGCATTGGAGTCAATACACAATGATGTATTTGGGGCATTCCCCAAACCATCTGTCACTCGGGCTAAGTATGTTCTCACCTTCATTGATAATTTCTCGAGGTATACATGGGTCTACTTTCTTCGACAAAACTCTAAAGTTTTTGACAATTTTCGAGACTTCAAGGCTCTTGTGGAAAAACAATCTGGAAAGTTCATCAAGGTTATGCAGATAGATAATGGTGGTGAGTATGTCAACAACAGGTTTGAGCAATTTTGTACATCAAAGGGGATTGATCTGCAACGTACAATTTTGTACAGTCCTTAGTAGAATGGTGTTGCAGAATGCAAAAATAGGTCCTTGAAAGAGATGGATAATTATATGATTCACTCCAAATCAGTGACACCTCAGTATTGGGCAAAGGCAATCAACTGTGCTTGGTACATTCAGAACTAGGTTCCTCATAAAGCCTTGAAAGGAATTACTCCTTTTGAAGCTTGGAACAATTGGAAACCCACAGTTGAGCATTTCAGGGTCTTTGGATCTCCAACTATGGCACGCATGCCTAAGAAGAAACACAAGGCTATGGAAGCTCAGAGCAAGCCTTGCATCTTCATAGGCTACCTAAATGGTGTTAGGGGGTATTGGCTTCTTCATCTAACCACACATGAGCTGTTCATCAAGAGAAGTGTTCCCTTTTAGGAGAGTCCCTTGGACTCAACACTTCTCCCACTTCATTGAGCTGGTTTGGATTCGACGATGATTTTGATGATTCATATCAGCGTGAGAACATTCTGGAGGTTGAGGACTCTTCTTCAAGTTTAGATAGTGAGAGTAGTGATGGGGATCCATCTCAATCCACATCTGGCCACACTTCGGAGGATGAGGATTCACCACCTGACTCACTTACTTTCGGTCCTCTTTGGGCTAGGCAGACACTGCAGAGCATAGGTAAATGGGTTGGGATTCTTCAACTATCAGGCGGACACGTTTAGAGCTTCAGAGTGGGCCACATGCTTTATATGCCTCTACCTTCGCTCCATAGACTTTTCGAGAGGCATCAGGGATTCTTGAGTGGGACACTGTTATGCACAAGGAGTTCAGATCCTTGATTAGAAACAACACTTGGGATTTGACACACCTTTGTAAGGGAAGGAAGATAGTTCAATGCAAATGAATATATTGAACTAAGTGTTGACGCTGTGGATTGCACCCTTGACAGAAGGCTGAGCTTCTGTCTTCCACGCAATGGAGACTCTTCTTTTGCCTGTGGGTCTGGCAAAACTGAGGGGAGAATTTCTAGATAAGGGCTAGCTCCCTTTGATGCATCTCTGAGGTCCTGGATTTCCTACTACTAACAATGGGGGGGTTGAAAAGAGAGAAGGGTTACTGAAAACAGAACCTAAACTAAACGGTGATGCACCAAAAATGGTTGATCTACTTAGCTTGAACATACACTTTCCACCAAGAACAAGCTGATATACACTTCATTTGATATGAGAAATTCTTTTGCATCAGTGAGCTAGGGGTCCTCTGGAGATACAGGGAGGAAGAACTACCAGAGGTGTTCTAAGACACACTATGGCACCCTGTTCACATGCACCTATACTCTGCTGTGGACACTTCTGGCTAACCTGCAAAAGAAGAACTCACAATACACTAGACATGCTGGAATCATTCTATGAAAGCATGAAGGAAAATGACTTAACACAAGACAGCCATAGACATATGCAAAAGTGCAAGCTCAAATGGAGGCAAAAATGCTTCTTTTTGATTCAAGGTAAATTTCGGCAGAGCTCCGCCTTACAAGTTGAGAGATCTCTCTCAAATGAGAGTTTACAGTGTATATATGGAGAGAGGAAGCTATGGCGCCCTTTTGGAAAAGACTTTGGCACTCTTTTTTACAAGTGGCCTATGTGCGTTGAGAGCATTGGGAAGAGGAAGCCGTTGAAAGAGAATGCTGTGTTGGCTGCTAGTTTTGGCTTTTAGTGTTTAAAATATATTAAACGTCATGTATGAAATCATGGGCCGTGTTGTTTGTCTGCAAACAAGACTTCTTCAAGACATTCATGCGGTTGTTTGCTCATTTATGCAAAATGAGGAAAAACAGGCCGCGCCGTTTATTGTTTGTGCTCTTTGATGACCATTTTATAGGGACTGTTCCAACCGCTGTAATAACTCTCTCGCCGACGCCTCCCTTTTGCCACCTGGGCTGTTTTGTCCATATCTCGTTATTTTGTTTCTTCTTGGCTTTGTCTTTTCCTGGAATTTGAGCACTTGGGGCTATCTTATCATCCTTTGCTGGCTCCTTGGGCTCTTTTCTCAGCGGGCTCTTCCTTTTGGCCCTAAGGCCTTTGAATTCCTTCGGGTTCGCGCTCAAGCATTTAAAGATCAACGGCTATTCTATTGCCTTGAATTTGACGTTTGCGGGGACGTCATCAGACGTCTAGATTCCAACGGCTAGTTCACGATGCTCAATTTTGATGTCCTCGGGCTCGTCACCCTTTGGTCAATTCCTTCGGCTTCACTTTCCTTCGGCTTTCTTAGCTCTCGGTTTTTTTTCCGAAGTGTTCCTTTGGCCGGGCTTAGTCTTTGAACCCTCCCGAAGGGAAGGTTCCCTTCGGGCTTTGAGAAAGGTCCCTTTCATGGTCGCCAAGAGTCCCCCGCAAGGGCACCTGCCCTTCGGGGTCCTTCGGACTGCCTCGACTTTTCAAATCCTTCGGACAAAATGTCTAAAGGAATTCCTTCGGACATTTTGACCAAAGGAAATCTTTCCTTCATTCTGCCGCTTATTTCTTTCGGCGTGTTTTATCTTTGGATAAAATTCCTTTGGACAAAAGTCCGAAGGAATTCCTTTGGACTTTTTGTCCGAAGGATTTGCCTTGTGAATTTTTGCCGCGAAATTTTTTCCGAAAGATAATCCTCTTTGTTCTTTGCCTTGTGAATTTCTTCGGACAAAATGTCCGAAGGAATTCCTTCAGGCATTTTGCCTGCAGAAATTCGACTTTTGTCTTTGCCTTTCCTTTTTGCCTTTTGACTCCTCCGCAAGGGTTCCCTGCCCTCCGCAAGGGCACTTGGACCCCAAGATGTCCTTCGGAACTTGCTTGAAACAACCCCATTCGGCACTTGCCTGCCCTCCGCAAGGGCACTCTATCTTTGGAGCCTCTTTGAACATTCCGATTGAACCAACACTTTGAACCAAACTGATTGAACCAACCGATTGAACCAACAGATTGAACTAACAATGGATCAAAGTTCAAAGTTCAAAGTTCTTGGAAAGATCATGCCGTTGAACTCCGACGTTGAACCACCTTTTCCAACTTTAAGGAAACGTGCCTTCAAGTTTTGTTCTCTTTCCTTGTGAATTTCTTCCGACAAAATTTTCAAAGAAGCTTTGTAAAAGCCTTGCATTCTTTGAACTGGTTCATCCTTTTGCCGAAAGACTTGTGCAAACCAAATTTGAACTGGCTTAGAACAACAGGGGAAGAAGGAGACCGATTTTGGCCTGTAGGACCAAAATGGTCGACACTAAGTATGCAACATTTGGGTCAGTTGATAAGTTCAAAGCACGATTGGCCGCAAAAGGTTTTTCACATGTGCTTGGCATTGACTACATCGAGACCTTTGCACCAGTTACAAAGAACTCTATTGGTATCACTCTTGCCATTATCGTAACTCATCGTTGGGATGTTCATCAAATGTATGTGAAGAGTGTCTTTCTTCATGATGACCTTGAGGAGGATATTTACAAGAAGCAACCTCAGGGTTTTGTCGAGGACTCTTCCTTAGTATGCAAACTTTGAAAATCTATCCATGGCTTCAAATAGGCCCCTCGGGCTTTGTATGCCAAGATGGATTCCTTCCTTCTCTCATCAAGATTCACTAGATGCCATTTTGATTTGAATGTTTACTTTTTGTGGTAAGATGATTCACTTTTGATTATGGTCTTATATGTTGACGATCTATTGATCATAGGGGGTTCTTCATTGTCCATTGCAGCGGTGAAAGAAGCTCTTCATGACAAATTTTCCATGACTGGCTTGGGTTTGTTGCATTACTTCCTTGGGATCGAGATTTCATAGTTTGACTCGGGGATTACCATTGCACAACCTAAGTATGCTGTCGATTTACTTGCTCGGTTTTACATGGCTGATTTTAAGCTAACTCCAACTCCCTTTCTATTTGGAGTTGATGCAGAGCATCACAAGGTGAGAAGTATGTAAATATGTCTTAGAGGTTTGTTTTGACCAATTTTGGTCTTGTGAGGGTGTTAGAGGTCTTAGAGAGACCCTTAGGAGGTATTGGAGTCATTAGTTGTCTTGAGTTTGAGTGATTATGGTCTTTTGGGAGTTTTCTGGCCAAAATCCTAAGTTTGAAAATTTGAATTTGTGAACTATGCTTTAGAGTAATGTTCGAGTCTTGTGAGGTATGTAAATGTTGTTAAATGTTTGTAATAGGTCCTTGAAGGTACTAGAAGAGTGTGTAAAGAGTGTCTCCATGTACATGTCATGATCATAAGCAATGTAGGTGAAGAAAGTGGAAGTTGTTACTGCCCTTCAATGTGAGGTTGGCCAAAATGAGAGTTTTCTTTGCATGTTGGCATAATAAGAGGTGGAGAATTGCATGTAGAAGGTTAGATTGAGTTGTAATGAGAGTGTGTGTATGGTAGGAGAGCAGGGGGAGGTCCGTAGGATGGGAGAGTATGAAAGGAGAGTGGAGAAAAAGTAAGAAAATATCAAGTTGTGAAGAAGCTTTGCCTATTCTGCAGAATTTTGTATAAGACTAGTTTGTATGTAATATGATTTATGAATAAAAGAAGGTTTTTAGAATGCATTTGTGAATTGTCAATGACTGATGGTATGACATCAAGTTTACATTGTAGTTTCTTTAGCTCAAAAGTATACCCTTTGCTCTAACCTACAGGTTGCAGTCACAAGAGACAAGATTGCATACTCTGTTATATCACATCTAAGTAATAAGAAAACATGGGAGTTGTGGAAGTCCTTCCAAGTGTTTGGAGCTTTGGAATATAGTACGGAGTTCATCCTTGGTGAGGGAACCTGTTTGAGACTCAAGAAATCCATTTAGAAGGTGATAACCATAGCTCAATCCACTTAAGAACAATTTTGTCCATGCACAGTCTAGATGGTCAAGTACGTGATATATTGTTGATAGTTGTTGAGTGGTTTTTCATTATGAGCATCACAACCAATGTTGAGAGTGTGTTCTTGGTGAGGACAATCCATTTGAGGGCTCAAAGATCCACTTGGTATGCAAGAGTTAACTCAGTCCTCCATTTATTTTGTATATAGTCTTGGAAACTAACTTTAGAGTTATGTTAAGTTGAGTGGAAGAGTCTTTTCACGATTGATTAAGGTCAAATAGCCATTGGAATAGGTGAAGTCAGTTGAGAGAGACCTCAAATACGTCTTGGTAGTGTTTGAAGTAATCAAAATTTCATTTTATCTCAATTTGTAGCTTCTCGGCCTTACATAGGCCTGTCAAAACCTAAGCTAGGGTTTTAGACTTGCATCTTGGATATCTAGAAATTCCACCCTTAGAATTCCTTCAAACTTTGTAATATGTTGTATCTTAATATTCTCTTTAAGATTCATGAGGTCTTGAGTTGGTACCATACGGTCTAGTATGGAAATCAGGGCTGTGCAAATGCTAAAGACCTAGAGATATCTAATTACCTGAGAGGAGTGTTGAGTTAGTAGGGCTACATTGGCAGTGGAGTCATAAAACTTTGTATGAAACAAGATTGAGATAAAGGGTGTCTGAAAGTGTGCTTGGTTTGTTTGTTGGGAGATTGGTAGTTTGGTCAAACCTACTGGGTTTGTGTGTAAACAGGTTACTAGAGAAGGAGGCCTAATAGAGGAAAGTACAAATTGTGAGAGAATTCTTATTTGGAGATAATGTGATTTGTTTGGGTGTGTATGGTAGTTGGAATATGCAGGAGAATAGCCGTATGAGCCCTCATAAGAATGCATGAACCATGGAAACATGAGATGAGCTTTTAGAGCCATGAGTCTATATCTAATAATGAGTGATTTTGAATCAAGTAGAAAAGATGGAGTCAGGAAGGTGTATGAGAAGATGTTGATAGTGGCAAGAGAGAGAGAGAGCGCAGAGGATGTGTAAGTGGCAGTAGGTCTTCAAGAGAGAGAGGGACCATATGCATGAAGAAGGCTATTGAGCCTAGTGGAGGCAATAATAGACAAACTTCAAGAAGAGAGATTAAAGGTACCTGCAAGAGGAATCAAATCAAAGTTCAAGAAGGCATTCAAGTCAGGTATCAGAGCTAGTTAATGAGGTAAGAGGTTGTAGGTATCAGGGCCCTACACGAAGAGTCAAGCTTGAGGCTGATTGTTCTACACCATTGGTTGATGCTACCTTGTATCAACAACTTGTTGGCAGTCTCATCTACTTGACACATACCAGGCTTGACATTGCATACGCTGTAGGCATGGTCTCCAGATTCATGTAGGGGCCTCATGAGCTACATTGGAAAGCAGTTAAGAGGATTCTCCACTACATTCAGGGTATGCACATATTTGAGATTCATTTCAGAGCTGGCATTGATGTTGACTTGGTTGGATACACAGATTCAGACTGGGTTGCCGATCTTGAGCATCGCAAGATCACTTTAGGCTACAGTTTCTCCCTTGGTTTAGGTTCGATTAGTTGGTCAAACAAGAAGTAGAATGCTATTGCTTTGTCATTTGCCAAGGCATAATACAAAGGAGTTGTTAATGCTTACTACTGAGGCTATTTGGTTTTAGGGGATTTTCATAGAGTTTGGTGTTCAGTTTAGGCGACCAACAATCATCTTCTACGACAACTAGAGTACTATTCAGGTTTGCAGAAATCTGGTTCAACATCAATGAACCAAGCACATAGAGATTCACATGCATTTCATTGGGGAGCTCATTCATGGACATGTCATCTATCTCAGATATTGTTAGACCATAGAGCAAATTGTTGACATCTTCACCAAAACCTTCTCTGAGAGCAAGTATTTTTCATTTGCGGGCTTTTTTTGGGGTGCGAGCAACGTCAACATAATCAATTGAGGGGGCCTTCTGGTCCTCTTCTTTTTTCTCTCTTTTGGAGGGGGGGAATTTTTCCTATAGGTTTTCTCGTTTTTTTCACTTTATGAGAGTTGCATTGTACTTAGTTATCTTATCAGGCTATGTTGTTGGGACCTATTTATTTTACCTACCTAAGATACGCTTAAGGGGGAGAGTGTTAGTGTATGATATTATTTTCCACGTATTTACTTATTGTGGATTATTCCTATACATGGAGTTTTCCTACACTTATGGAGTTAGCTTGCTTAGGTGTACTTTGTCACAGGGAGTTACATTTGACCACTTTTATTAGCTAATGAGAGTTACTCTTCGATCTGCTATTTTGGGTCTAGGGAGTTACATTCCATTCTTGGGTCTTTGACCACTTTTCATGGAGGAGTTACACATTCACTCTCCTATTTGTACATCTTCATTTTGTGAGCTATTTTAGTTGAGTGTGTCGGAAGGATTGATCCTAGTTTTTTTGCATTATTATTCCTTTTGATTTACTCACAACTATTGTATGCAATTGCTTATCTAGTGATCTTGGTGAACACTGCGATAAAGTTGATGGAAAGGTTGAAACCCTCCTTGGGGTTTTGTACATTCCAGGGATGGCTAGAAATCTGATTTATGTAAGCAAGATGAATGATGCGACTGTGCATGTAGTATTTAACAAGGATATCTGTAAAATGTTTCGAGGAACAATGGTATTGGCATTTGAACACTGTTTAGGCTTGAGGTAAGCACTATAAGTGATGGATGTAATAGCTCTGTTGTACTTGAGATTCACAATGAATCAAATCCAACCCTTATGTTGTCTGTAGAAAAGACAATACTTTGGCATCAAAGGATGGGGCATATTGGAGAGAAAGGCATTCGAGAGTTACAAACTTAAGGTATCGTTGAAGGAATTTTTGATTGTCTTTTAGATTTTGATTTCTGTGAACATTGTGTGTGTCGTAAGTAGAGTTGAGTAAAGTTTGTCACTAGTGCTAAAAGAGTAGATGGAATTTTGCAATTAAACGTAGTTGTGTATGACCTTTGAAGTTTCCATCACTCGGAAAATCTTTGTATTATGTTTATTTTATAGATGATTTTTCGAAAAAACTTGGATATTTTTTCTTTAGAATAAAATAAAGGTTTTTAGTGAATTAATGGAGTTTAAGGCTCTTGTAGATAACCAAATAGAGGAGATAAAGATTTTGAGAACTAATAATGGTGGGGAGTATTGCTCAAATGCATTCCAGCAGTTTTGTAAGCATTGTGGAATAGCAAGGCAAAAGACAGCTCCCATATATAGAACAACGTAATGGAGTTGCAAAAAGGAAGAACATGATTCTGATGGATAATCTTAGAAGTATGCTTAGTGGAGCATGCTTAGAAAGGAAATTTTAAGTAGAAGTAGTAACAATTGCTTGTTACTTGATCAATCAATCACCTACATCAACCCTTGTTGGTAAAACTCCATAGAAAACATGGATTGGTAAGAAACTCCCTTTTCGACATCTTAGGGTTTTTGGTTTTGATGCTTATGTGCATATTCCAAAGAAAAAAAAAAGCTAAACTATAAATTAACAATGTGCATCTTTATTGGATAAAACAATGGTGTAAAAGGATTCAAGCTTTGGAATCCAAAAACAAAGAAGACTATTTATAGTGGTAATGTAACTTCAAAGTGTTTAATGGGGCTCCAAATTAGGAAGGACAACCAAAAAAATGCAAGTTGAAGTAGAAGAGGGAGAATCTTTATTTGAATGAAGCAACAAAAGAAGATAAACTAGGAAGGGAGTTTCTTGAAGAAGAGTCAAATGAACCAAATGAAGATGGACTAGAAAAATAAGGATCTCAAACCCCGGGCTTGAGAAGATTAGATTGAATTAGAAGGAAACCATAAAGGTATAGTATACTTGATTTTTGTTCTACATTTCTTTTATCAGATTTATTTGTTACTGATGGACATCCTAAGACTTTGAGGGAGGCACTTGATTCAAACAAAATTAAATTCTGGAAGAAGGCTATGGATGAAGAAATTGAGTCTTTGGATAAAAATATGCATGGGACGTGGTAAAATTCCTAGTTGGTAGAAAACCCATTGGCTGCAAATGGGTGTTCAAGCCGAAGTTCAATGCAAAAAGAAGAATGAAGTACAAAACTCGCTTGGTAGCAAAGGGATTTTCCTAGGGGGACAAAAATGATTTCGGTGTTATTTTTTCCCTTGTTGCCAAGCTGACTTCTATTAGATTCCTTTTGGTGGTTGCTGCTGCTTTTGAAATAAAATATATGGATGTAAAGACAATTTCTTCATGGGGAGCTTGAGGAAGAGACCTACATGGTGCAACTACGAAGCTTCAAAGTTAAAGGAAACAAGGACTTGGTTTGCAGGTTGAAGAACTTTGTCTACCACTTGAAGCAGTCACCAAGGATGTGGAATCAACAATTTGATAGTTACATGTTGGGACTTGGGTTCGTACAAAGCAAAGTTGTTCAATGTGTATTTTTCACACAGGTAGGTGATAAATTTATTATCGTAGTTCTATATGTGTATGACACACTGTTAATTGGTAACAATAAGGAAACAATCAAATAGGTTAAATCTCAGTTGTCATCCCAGTTTAATATGAAGGATCTAGGTGCTGCAAAATTCATTTTGGGCATGGAAATTAAAAGGGATTAACCACAGATAAAATTGTGGTTGAATACAAGGAAATATATTGAGATGATATTGTAAAGGTTTACAATATAGGATTGTAACCCTATGAGTACTTCCTTTCTTGGTTTAAAACTATCTGGTGAACGGCGCACTAAGTCTAAAGAAGTTATTGAAAACATGTCTCAGGTTCCTCATGCAATTCTGGTGGGAAGACTTATGCTATGGTTTGTACCAGGTTGGCATTGCCCATGTAGTGGGAGTTGTGAGCAGCTATATGCCCAACCTAGGGAAGGAACATTGGACTGCTGTTAAGGGGATCTTTAGATATTTACGTGGCACCTCAAATCATGCAATCTGCCTTCAAGGAAGATCTAGGCAGAACAAAACAATAAATTTTACAATGTTTTGTTGATGCTGATTGGGTTGGAGGTCCTAATTGTTGAAGATCAACGAGTGGTTATGTCTTTAACCTATTTGGTGGAGTAGTTAGCTGGATGAGAAAGTGGCAGGAAATATTTGCACTTTCAACTATAAAATCCGAGCACATGGTAGACACTTATGCAATTAAGGAAGTTGTATGGTTACAAAGACTGTTCAAATGTTTTTTACTTACAAAAAGCTGTAAGGATAGATTGTGATCGTCAAAGTGCAATCTATTTGGTAAAGCATATTTTGTTAAGAGACATGGTTGAAAACAAGAGGGTGCTGTTGGAGAAGGTTGATACATTGGAGAATGTTGCTGATTCATTGAGGAAGGCTGTGAGTATTGAAATTTTTTCTTGGTATAGAAAACCAATGGGCATGGCTGTCCTTAGTTGCTGAAAGTATCTATTTGTGATGCCTATGCAAAGTGTTCAACAAGTGAGAGATTGTTGGATATGTGTTGTATACGTTGTATGATTTACACCCCTTATGGACCCTATATGTGGTTTTGGGTCCATATGGGTGGTTTCAATGATAGGTTTATAACACTGTTTTTAAGCCCATGGTTTGTATCCATTGTATTGTAATACCACTTGGATGGTTTCTTATTGATGTGCCTACAAATACTCACACATGTATTAGCGTAAAGTAGAACTTTGAAGTACGTTAGTGCATTGTAAACAACTATGTTAATGCAATAAGGAAGGTGGTTGTGCGGGATTTTTTCGCGGAAGGGTTTCTTCAGGTGAAAATCTCGTGTATAGTTTATGTGTTACCATTTTTATTTTTCTGTTATAGATTAAGATTCTGTTACCATTGCATAAGTTTATTGGTCTATTTCTCTTCAATTGTGGTATTGTTTACCATGTATATACATTGGTGTAGTGTAATGTATTAATCAGTGTATATAGATTGTATTTATTTATGTTATTCTCTTAATTATGGGATCTTGGCTAGAGCATAGGTTGTTACACACATGTATCGTCTAATTTCATCAAGTTGGATCCACTTAGGATTTCATTACCCCCATTCAAGCTGGATTCTATCCGTTTGACTCACTTAGACACCCTTGAAAATGCTCCATCAAGTTGCCATCACCCCTATAGAGGTAGAATTCTACAATCACCTAGATGGTCATCCATGTTTTTCCATGAACCAGTCAATTAGAGTTCCTGTGCCTGGAAGTCATTAAAACCTTTTTGTTCCTAGTCGAGATCTACATGTAAGCAAATTTCAGCACATGCAAACATGTTTAGTCATGTTCTTTCCCTAATTCTAAGGATCCTTTTTTTAAATTTTTGGTTTCTTTCTTCTTGTGGAGGGAAGCCTTATAGAACTTACCTTTGCTACTGTAGACATAATGACTAGGAAAGTGGCATCAGTGGGCGTGCACACATATATACATGTATAGGCACATGTACACACACATGCACACACATTCATTAATGCATGTAGTCAAGTCCGATTAGTGCATGCGAGGACCATTCAGATGTGATCTTCTAAACCATATTGACTTTTCTTTGCTTCTTGGTCTGGGAGTTATATGTCTAATTGCTTATGCACAAGTGTTCTTGATTCTATTATTATACTGATTCTATCAATTTTGTAAGTTTTCTTCTTTTTGGGGTGTCGTGGTGGAAAGTACAACTGATCTTCTTTTTACTGTTTTAGATAACTAGTGACCTTTTTTTCTTATCCTAAGGCTGTCATTTTTAAGATCAGTGCATAATATTCTCTTTTTGTTCCAGAAAAATTTAGAGATTTTAGATCTTCCAATTTTGTTTTCAAGACTCACTTTAAATGTAGTGTAAGACATTGAATGTTTTCAATTTGTGTGTAATGCTGTTTTCAATTTTTTTCTTCAGGCGAATGCTAAACCTAAGGATTACCAATGCTGCAAAAAAATGCTGCAGTAGTTGGCCTTCTCTAGCAAAAGAAAGGTTGGGAATTATAAAATATTTAAGTGTTAAACAAACGTATCTTTGGAGGAAAGAGCAAAGCTACATTGTAGGGGCTCACATGGAAGAGTCTAGACAAAAAGGCACCCCGTTGTTACATAGGAATCTTGATGGATTGCGCAATGCTATTATTACTGGAGTTTCCAGACCATTTGGAATAGGCAGGAGCCTTGTCCACAATTTTCTGGAACAGGTAAATTGCACTTTTTGTCAAACATGATAGCATGACAACATGATGCTTAAGCACAAATTTATCATTCTAGTTCTTAGGTTATATTATTTGTGGGTATTTTTTGGTGTTGATGGTGTTCTAGCTTTAGACTTTGGGAATAATGTTTGTGAAGAAGTGGTGCCTCAAGTTTGTGAGAATCTAAAATCATTTCAATTTTTGAATGAGTAATATTATAATATAATTATTGGGTATATATCAGTGTTCTGTGGGGATGCATCCCCCATCACCTTCCCCATCCCTATGCTATTTTCTTTTCAAATTTGATTTCTAGGATTTTAGGGTACTTCTTTGTGTCCCCTTTTTGCATTCCTGCATTTCCCCTTTCCCCCACAAAAGGGGCTTGGTGGAACCTAGGTATATACACAAGTTGCAGTTAAATGCATGAATTTTGACAAATTTATGGTTAATAAATGGATCTTGAAAAAGAATCAGAAGTCAATCAGCAAAAGCTTGAATCTGTAGATTAGTTGAATAGATGTTGAGAATTGCAGTTTTGTGGCAGAAATATGCCTGGGATGGCTTCCAAGCACATCATTAATGTTGCACATTTATTGTTTTCATTATTGTTTTGTTCTTGAACCCTCTTGATGATGTTGCACATGTTTGTGTTTGTCTGTTATACATAGATAAAATGCTAGTATTTTTTAGTTTTTAGAATATATTACCTTTTATAAATCTTGTACTTTCCTTTTATTAATTATCCATGCTTTATTGCTATTTTAATAAATGTATCATGCTCGTGGTAAAAAAGGATTTAAGCCATTGCTGTCATAGATGTAGGTGTTAGAATGATGTAGCAGCCACTATTTTTCTTAAAAGACGCAAAAATAACAGGACTGTAGCTGTTAGGCAGGTTTCGACCTTGAGGATGCTGTCATTATCCCATTCAAAACTTTACAAGAAAATCTAGAAAATAAGGAATGGCAAGATGACGAGGACTTCTGGAAAATAGGATTAAGATGGCAGATGCTTGAAAGAAATGCACCTTTTGGATGGTCAACACCATGGACTATTCAATAAGACACTTTTGGAAGGGAGGGGTTTATCCCAAGATACTTATGCCACATTGATTGTGGTGGGTATCTCTTATTTCCTCTAGGCTACTCAAATGATTTTTATTTATTTAGAAGATATACGTTTTTTCATAGAGATACATGAAATGAGTGAGAAATCATTGCCCTTGGATTTCCAAGGGATTGTGATGGAACAAAACTTTGTCATGGCTCCAAAGGATCTAGAGGCATAGCTTGCCATGCATAGGACAAAGTTGCTCCCATCATTTGAGTTGAATGCTTGGATAAGCATGCTAGATTCCTATGGGTTTTATTTGATAAAGGATAGCCTTTCACATTTTCTCCATTGCAGATAGTTAATCCATCTACATTACATACACTTTGGTGGTCCAAAGACTCCATGTATGGATCTATTCCCAAAATTATGTAGGTTCTTAAGTTTGGGTGGTTATATCTTTGGTAACTCTATTGTTTGCACAAGCAATGCACTACACTTGGTATATGATATTGGTTATCTTGTTAGATCTTTTATGAAGCATCCTAGCATGGGATTGATGATCGTGTTGTCCCAGCCTACAACAAATGCTTAATTAAGTTATGCAAGATGCATGGATTGATTTTACTAGTGTTCCATGGGGACGCGTTCCCCCCCTCCAAAATCCCCACATTTTCGGGATGGGGATGTCCCCGGGACATGGGGACGCCCCCCTTTCGTTCCTCCACCTCCGGCCCGAACTGTCGCCATCCTCGGGACGTTTCCCTCTAAGAGGGGACGTCTGGGGGACTCTGGAACGTCCCTGAGATGTCCAAGGGATGCCCAGACGTCCCTTGACCCCTTAGGAAACGCCTAGGCATCCCCCACGTAGGGGGACACCAAAAAGTGTTTTTTTTTTAAATTTTAAAAAAGCATCTCCAAATTTTTTTTTCAGGGGCTCCGCCCCTAAACCCCCGTGCAAGGGGGGGCTTAAACAACCCCCCCCTGCAACTCCCCTCATGCTGGATGGCTTGTTGTACCGCAAATAATGTTTCCAAGGGGATTACAAGACATCACACCATTACAATTGTTGGAGGTCTGGATATTCATTTCTCCAGTCTTCACAGTGATTAGATATGAGGATGCTAATGCACCTACCCTTGGAGAGGTGTATGAGTGCATTGATACTATGCTTGACCAAATGAAGGCTGTTGCACGAGAGAAGGACCCCACATTGCAATTCTACACAACATATTCAGCCGATTATTCATCACAGATGGGAGAAGCTCAACACTCCCTTGCACATGGCTGCCTATGCATTCAACTTGAAGTGGTATGTGCAAAGGCCTGGTAGAGTTACACTTATACAAGATGCTACACAGACAACGCTGGTTGGTATTGGTTTGGAGGAGCTTGGGCATATAAAGTCCAACAGTTCTAGTGATGAGGAGTTTGGCGAGAACTTTGGGGATGATTAGCCATTGACTCGTTAGTATTTAGTATTTAGTGTTTTGTTTTTGAACATTGTTGATACTTGATTGTAATCATGAATCATCATTATGAAATTTTGAAAATTCTGAATTCAATATTTTGATTTCATTTTCAATGTTCAATGTTCAATGTTCATTGGTTCAATGGTTCAAACTTCAAACTTGAAACTTCATTGTTAAAAAGTTAAAACTTAAATGTTAAATTGTTGATGTTCAATGCAATATACTTATTCCTTATACATCTTTTTGAAACTAATTTTTCAGGTACTATATGTATTTTGTAGTTGTTGCCCCCCCGCCGTCCCCAAACTTAGGCCCCCCGTTCTCCCTTCCCTGAAACCTGCCCTCGCATCCCTCCGTTAGGGAACTCGGTGGAACTATGGATTTTACTCAATGGATTTTTGGCTTCATTAATTGTAGAAGATATAATTGCTTTCCTTGTGCTAGAAGTGCTAATATCTTAACAAATCCATCCATTGCTTGAGCAATCTTTAATCTCAAATTAATTGCACTCCACACCTTGCTGACCGTGTCCAGATGATTTTTGAAAATCCCTTTTCCAGCAAGAGTTGCGTCTAGCCCCTTAACACCTTTCATTCACCTTTACTAACTTTGATCACATTCTTGATGATGCCTTTATATTGAGGCTAAAATTACACCTTTCTAATATTGGAAATTTGAGAATATGGCACTGAAAATTTGGAGGTTCTCTCTAAAGTGATGTGGTATACTGCTATGGAAATGTTCCCCCACACAACTTTGAGAGACCTATGTTGCTAAGATGCAAAGTATGTTTTTTTTCCTCAAGACAACATGGCCCATTTTTTAATGCTTGGGTGGGCTGTCATTATTATGGATTGTCCCAAGGGTTACCTACACACGAGGACAAAATACAACTATTCATTTTGACTTCAATAGGTGTTATATAAGCCACCTGAGTTAGCAATCAAACCTGATAGGTCTAAGTTGGAGGAAGACCTCTCAAAGAACTGCATTTGAAGATGAAAGTGCCTTGGCATGCATTAGCATGGGGCATCCTTTTTTGGGAGTCTTTTTTAGACAAGGAATTATAACAAGATGTGGGCCCCATTTCAAATCATTTATACAACACAATTCATCATCCTTTTAAGTACAACAATGAATGTGTATGAATAGGAGTTTGATAGAAGGGATTCACGACTCCAAGTGACACAAACCTCATTAGATAAGCTATTGACGTGATCTCTTGATAGTGAGCTTTTGGGAGCAAGGTGAGAGGGATAACAAAAAACAAGAGGTAAATAGGCAAAGGTAGGGTTGGGGTAAAAAGGGACAAAAAGAGTGGCACGACCCCCTATTCTCTATAACCAGCTTTGTGAGATTGCAAGACCAAATTTGTCTTTGAGGGACTCTGCGGGAAGACTGAGCCGTCTTTGAAGGACTCCGTGGGAAGACTGAACTGTCTTTGAGGGACTTCGCGGGATATCAGTTGTCTCCACGAAATGGCAAGACTGTAATTCCAAGGAAATGATATGTTTGATCTCGATGATATGAGCTAGATAGATAGATAGAGATTTTAATAACGTCCATGAGACCAAAACAGTCTATGGGACCCCAAGAGCAAAAAGCATAAACAAGCGAGTGAAGAAGCCGCTGGTAAAAAAAAGATTTGAGCAGCTGGACTCTAGTCCAAAAACTTGCCATTGTTTTGCCCCTGAAGATTCATTCTCCTATTGTATATTTTGGTTAGAAATTCTCTGCTTTTTTTAATGCTTTATCTTTCAAATGTGGTTGACATACACACCCCCTGTAGGCTGTCCAAGTATCTAGCACAAATGTTGTCATATGCAGAGCACTCTATAATACAATGCCATTCCATCCCAACCATACTTGATGTGCAAAAAAGACATATCCTCTCTTCCCACTTTTCTTTTGGGATCTTGCACCTACCCGTTTCACATCAGAGTTGGTGTGATCCAATTTTTAATTGAGCTTTGAGCATCTTCATTCTCCATTTAATTTTTGCCCCCATTTTCGTCATGCTCATAAGTGGGGTTGAACTTGGTCATTTAGTATTGGTTTTTCCTTCGATTGGCTTTGTCCACATGCTTAGTTTAAACTTTTCCCTCACATAGTTATTTATCTCTTAATTGGTGACTGGGCATTCATGTATGTTAATATCCCACTTATCCGTCCGTAGTTTGTTTTGTTTCATCCATAGTTTGAACTTGGTCATGTAGTATTGTTTTTTCCTCCCGATTTGCTTTGTCCACATGCTTAGTTTAAACTTTTCCCTCACATAGTTATTTATCTCTTAATTGGTGATTGGGCTTTCATGTATTTAAATATCCCACTTATACATCCATAGTTTTCATCCACGTCCTTTTTCTTTTGTGCAACTCTTCTTTTATTACTGCCTTGGGCCACCTATCCTCCTTCATGCCCTCTACTTTCTTTGTGTCGCCTAGGAGATGTAACATTGCTGCCGCTTCTATTGGAAAAATACCTGTTTCTGTCAGGATTATCTCGTATGGGATTGATGCTTTAATCTTGAAGGTAGTTGTGATTAAACGTTTCTGAATTCGCTCAATTTGTCTCCACTTTAGACCCGACATACGTCTGGCCTAAACTTCACATCTGTAGAGTACCATTGTAACTAGTGGTAGCCCAAACAAGACCTTGATGGTCTTCCAATCCCACAAATCAGCGGTTTTGCACCTGTTTTGAAGAGGGTATAGTGCTCTCAACCCTTCTTGGATTCTTTTTGCTATGCACGTTTCCCATCTGAGCTTGTTAGTGAAATCAAGCCTTGGGTACTTATATTATGAGACTATCTTGAGTGGGCTTTTGTAGTGTTCTCCCATTTTTTTTTCTTGAATAATGACTAGAAGTACAGTCAACTTTATATCATGACAACCTTGACAGTTCACAAAGTGACAGCCAGCTATCATAAAGCTCAGATATAGATCCTGGGACTTGTTGGTTATGGATCCACTGTACTATCTTCATCTGGCAGAGTAAAATCTGTCCTTTTTAACCTTGCTAGAGTATTTCTAATGATCAAGCATAAGAGGATTCACCAAACCCCCAGGCACTATTTGAGTCATACCTTCCAAGGAAGTTCTAGATAATTCATGCAGATTTCCATAAGTAAGCCAAAACAGGCCTTGGGGTTCTCAGTTACCACTACCTCTTGGAGGTTTGAGCTTAGGTCCTGACACACAGTTGTTTATGGTCATTAGCAGTGCCAAAGTTAACTGCTTTTAAAAACTTTATCCAAACAATATTTGTATGCCATTCTCTAGCTCAGACTGAAGTCTCTTTACATTTCGTATAGGGCCCTTAAGGTAGAGTCTGTATCTCCCAAGGTATCCTTTGTCATCTTGGGGGTGTGGGCGGGCAGAGAGGTCATAGTGTTCCAATCAACAAAATTACAGAACCCAACCATTAATGGCTTAGGACAGGTTCCAAAACCCTGGACCCTGCACATACATTGATTGGATAGTTCCATTCCTCATTATATCAGTCAAGCATCATCGAAAGTACAATTACTTATTACTACAATAGTCAAGATCTAGGAGTCATCTTAGGCACATTGTTCCTTCATGAAAAGTTACCACACATAAATTTACTTCAACCTAAAAGAAAGCATTTTATCATATGAGCTAGGCAGACCAGTTAGGTTTCAATTTTTTTTGCCTAGACTTATGAATTTCAGTATATTTGAATCTTTGAAGAGCAGACTGTCGTTCTATCTTAGTTGAGTTGCTAAACAAATCACAACACTTATTTCAATGGCATTACTTCATAGTGATTATTTTGGTTTTCCCCTTCAGCAGGGCTTCCAAATAACAGATGTATGGAGACGGGTTTGACCCAGCAAGCTATTGCCTGAAGTATACTGTGCATAATTCATGAAAGAAAAACAACTTTATCAATGTTTATTAACCTTATGTTAGCTAGCAAACACAAATGAGAACATATTTTAGCTGCCTGCAGCACAGTGCTATCTCTCAAATTTTCAGTTTACTCAGTCAATAAGGCAGAGTGAGACATGCTCTAATTTCTTGGAATGTACAAGATCGGTTTTTATGCTTGCCTTGATTCTTGAATAGGCTATTCACAATTAGCCATATCATACAAATTTCATATAATGTAAACACAGTCACCTGGGTGTTATGAAGAGCAACAGTTCTTAGGAATTTCATTCACCACCAGTATAATCAACTTATAAGACTCCGTGTCTTCTAGTTTATGCAAACTAGTACCAACAAAATCATGGTCATATGGACTTATAAGCCAAACAATTAATGGTATTGAGTCTATATGAAAGTACCAATAGTGTACAGGTGTTTTCGCCTTTTACAAAATTGTAAACAAGACACCACTTTAGATTTGTGCTTATTCACAGTACTGCCAAAATGTATGGTAATTAGCAACTTTCTCTATGCTACCATTGGTAGCTTTTTACGATTTTATTTCTAACCTGCTCACGGACTTGAGGCTTAATAATATGCTTTTAACCTTATTTAGTTTATAACATAACAAAGTTTCATGTTATGCATTATAACCTTATGCAATAGGTTTTATTTCCCTCAGGGTAAAAACATTGATCCCCTTGAAGCATTCAAAGGCCAAGGTCTAATATCCCTTTTTAAATTTCAATAGAAGCATTCAAAGGCCAAGGTCTAATTTCCCTTTTTAAATTTCAACTCGTCACATATAGTAAATGTAAACCCTGAAATGACTTAGGGTTAAGGTCTTATGATCTCAAATAGTGTTTCTTCACTTTTAGCTTTTGCAAGCAAGGTCAAGGACTTAATTAACCATGCATATTAATCAACCACTTGCTCTTGCCCGCTGTTAGGAAACAATTATATCAAATCAATATAATTTTTTTATGCATGTTGTGATTTTATTGAAGTCTCTCTTTATAACTAAACTCTTTCAAGGTCCCTCAAGGTATAGACCACATCATTAAGATGTAATATACCAATCCCTTGCCATTGGCAAGTTTATACGAACATGACCAAGCAAGGTCAGTTAAGTCAAGCACTTATATAACATGGTGCTAGCGAGTTTTAATGCCTTCATATGGGCATAATACCTCTTTTATGTTCCAACTTCCACCTATCGTGAAGTGTAACCCAAAATGTCTTAGAGTCATGTTAACCTTTCAACAAGTGACAAGCTGGTTGTTATGTCACTTTTTTGTGACCCGAGGTAACTATTCACAAGATGCTGTTATAGCGGCTAACTAAAATGTCGAAGTGGACAATATTAACACACAACCCAACTGCTAAATTATGGGGATCTTGAGAGCGAAAATAGGGGATGTTACAGGGTCCCTCAAATATGAAGCTTATATGCTTCTATTCTTTTCGACGTGAGAAGATCAAGATCTTAGTTTTGCTAGTGTTGACTTGCACCCTAACCTCTTTGCGAAATATTTCTACGGCTTTCAAATGATCTCTTAGGCTTTGGGCTATTGTTGTGGTCAAAATAAGATCATCTGCATATAGGAGTTTTATCACATAACTAGCTATGTGGACGTCCCCACTCCCTAGTCTATCTATCCATTCTTCCAGTTTGTCAATATAGAAGTCAAATAGAGTGGGTGATAATGGACATCCATGTTTAACCCCTATGTTGCTATTGAAGCTTTTTGATAATCTTGTATGTATTTTGATCTTGGCTCTAACCTGTGCATATCGTTGATGAATAGTTGCACTGTATTCACTTGGAACTACAAGTTCCTCCATCCGGTCCCATAACTTGTGTCTAGGAACTGTGTCAAATGCTCCTTGAAATCAACGGAGTAGAAGACTTCTTCGCCTTTGTCATCCCCTAGTTTTCAATTAAATCCCTGAGATGATGCAATGATCTATAGTTGAATGCTTTGGTCTGAAGCCTGCTTGCCTTTTTACTCTCTTTCCTTGTTTTTTAGCACATTCACTTATTTTACGTTCAACCATGCCTCCAAATAGTTTTTCCATGAGAGGATTGACCATAATAGTTTTGTAGTTAGATGGATTGTTAACCTCTCCACTTTTGAAGACGGGTGGTATGACTAGGCTAGTGGTCCCCACTCCACGGGGAAACTTTATCGAGTAATGTTGTTGAAGATGTCTCTCATGTGGGGTGTGAAGATATTGATCCCTCATTATAAATATTCAGCCCGTAGCCCATCTCTATCTTGCACATTACTGTTTGCTAGAACGTTGATGTATTTTTAACCTCCTTGTGGTAGGCAACTTTTCCTATGTGCTGATTACTGTGGGGGCTGTCCTTATGTTCTCCATGTTCATATAGTTGTCTCGTGCATTCTAACCATTGCGCTGGTGTGATATTGTTCTCTGTTTGCTTTTTATTTGTTTGTTGGTCTTTCCAAAAACGTTAAGGGTCACGTTTCCCAAGCCACATCAGCACTGCTTGCCTTGTTTTCATGTATTCCTTTTCTGATTTCACCAATTGCATGCATGCTTTTTTCTTTGCCTTTTACCTTGGTTTCGTGAGATTCTTCTTTGCTGCCTTACATTCGTCGTTGAACCAAACCTTTGTTGGAAATGTGACTTTTCTTTCCTTCTTTGGTTTAGATCTCTTACACTTGTTTAGTGCTTCTTGGATTGCTTCCATTAACTTGCTGCTGTTGATATGACTCTTGTGTGACCTGTATTGTCTCTTTTCTACCCTATGTAGGCTGATTTTCAAAGATGTTCTAAAAGTTTTCTGGTTTTCTTGTGTCATGTTTATGTTCCCTTTCCCTTGTTTTGCCTTTCAATTGTCTTGGATATATTTGTGTTGATGTTTGGACCTTGGTATGCTGATTTTTAAGAATGCTGGGTTTTGATCAGACTTAAAATCAATTGGCAATTTCCCAATTTCTATCTCTGCAATCTTTTGAGTCAACTTGTGAGAGCAAATGATGTAATCTGCCACGCTTTGCCCATTGTTAGTTGTTGAAGTGTACTTCCCTAATTTTGGCCATGTCCTCATGCCATTGCATATTAGAAGGTCTTGTATGCTGCATAACCCTAGCAGTTCTTCCCCAAAGTACATTACATTCTTTTTCTCATCTGCTGATTTCCTTTCCCATCTGCTATCTTCCTCTTTCTCTAACCATAACATGTTATCCTCTGTGTCTCCGTTGTCTTTAGGGTACTAGCTTGTTTGTTTGCTGTCCTGGCATTGAAATCTTCCATTAGTATCACCTCTCTGAGTTTATTATAGCTGAAATGCCCTTCGCTAAGGCTGCATATCGTTCTTCACATTTTAGATTTATTTTCTTATATATTTTGATTGTTGCGGGGCAAAGTAGCATGCTGCCATGCTAATTATACTTTCTTTTTTGGTGATCTGAATCCAAATTTATTGATTGTGCGGGCCTTTTTCCGCTATTTGTATAGATCTACCTTGTTTTTCTTTTATGAGTATGATCAAGCCCCCATTCCCCCTCCCCTTTTCCTCTACTTAATTCCATACTGATGCTTTTGTGTATCCTACAAAGTTTGGGGTTTTACATCCATCGTGTTTTTGTGTCTCTACAAGGACAATTATGTCATTTCTTTCAACTATGGGCTATAAACCGAGTTTTCTACTCCAAGGGTAACCTCTGCAATTCTAGCTTACCATCATTAAGTACTCTTAGTGGGCCCCATTTCCCTTCATCCAACTTTCGATGCATGCTTTTCCATTTTTCAGCTATGATCGGGCCCTCTACCTTCTCTTTGATGTTCAACAACTCCCTTGCATAGAGCTTTGCCAAGCAAATAAGTGGTGTTGATGTATTGATGTATATTTACTCTTCATTTAAGATTTTCCCCATGTAACTTTTTCCACTGATGCATGCGTGGCACGGTCGTCCTTTTTCAAATTAAGCATGACGGAGGACTCAAAGCCTATTCTTATTTCCTGTAGGCTAGGGGGCATTAATAAAAGGGAAATAATTTAATAATTATGTTTTAAGTTGTCCTCAACGTCACTTTATATAATAACATGAATAATGACATTTATTCATTATTATTATTAAGTGGGGGCAAAAGTAATATTAATTATATGGCCAAAAAGTAATTATTACTATGAGGAGAAAAATGTTAATATTTAATTTCTTTAGGGTTAGGGTGAATTTGAAAAAGTGAGTTTATAAAAGGACAGGTGGGGCAAAAAGAAAATTATTATTGATTATTGATTATTCATTTTTGAAAATTCATGATTGAATCCAAAATTCTTTCAACTTTTGCTTGAGGACGAAAACCTTTCATTGTAGCTAGGTTAGAGGATGAAGCCCCTCCAATCAACAGAGGTAACTTCACACAGGGATTACCATTGAACATAACACATTATTTACAAACGATAAAAAAACAGAGGTTTGTGATTAAGGGTTTGATCAATAAATTTAGTTTTGAAAGCTAGATATCAGCCCTAGGCCAAGGACGTCACACCTCCCAACCAACTGTTTGCTATTCCTTGAGTGCCCAACCCTGCCGTACAACTTTAAATAGTCACCTACAAGAAACAATTTTTTTGTATGCTCCACAACAGAGGGTTGTGGGGACTACAACTTGCCGTACCAGCTGCAAAAGTAAATTGCAGCTGCTGACTTAGTGCAGGGAAAATCGTATGCTGTTGTAGTGGCCAAGAGAAAAATCCTGGGACTCATCTAGGACATGATTGGAGGATATTCAAACAATAAATTTGTATTTTGATTCTAATGTAATTTATACCTTCCATAACTGTTTTCAAAGTGTTTATTATGTATGCAATAGATTGAAATAAAGAGTACACTTGTGACTTGTCAGTATTCCATATTGGACGTATTGTTTAGGTGTTTGATTGAATTTTTAGAAAATTATTAAAAAATGAGAATTTTGTATTTTTCCTGAAAGGGATATTTCAATGGTATTAGAGCAAATTTTCGTGCTAGCTTGTGGGAATAAATAATTGTTAGCGTCAACTTCATGCAAGATAGTGACATAGAAGTTAGGTATTACCGGAGAGAGAGGAAAAAGGGTCCAGAACAGCTAGAGGAAGGGTTAGGGCAAAGAGATCCATAATTTGTTGCAGGAAAAGGAAGGAAGCTATGGGTAACAGACATCCGAATGATGTTCGCTTTGACAGGTTTGTGCAAGGACGAGCATTTGGCAAATATGATGGCTCAATAAGTCCACATCATGCATAATATGAATGTGCGAAGAGCTCAAAATGGTGAAGGAAGTTTTTCAGGAGTGAACAATAACTAGCACAATCAGAGGACAACCATTGATTCCTTTGCTAGTCCTTTCCAACCAACTTTCCTTCGCAGGAAGTAGCAGTTTCAGAGGTGGAAATTCAGTCATCTATGGTGAATGATATTGTTGCTAGCTATGAAGAATACGTGGTTCTTCCAAGAGAAATACGAGAAGATATATCTCTCACAAATTTTATGAATTTGAAGAACAGAGGTGGACCAAGCGCTGAACCTAGGCCACAAGCTAATCAGAGAGACCTTCAACAAGCTTTAGGAAAGTTGACACTCTACTTTTGACGGATCCCATAAGTTTACAACATGCTCTTGGATACAAAAATTGGACACTTTATCATTGAGGCCAATGATGGAAAATGAAGCCATCAAATATGCCATCCTTCATCTTGAAGGTGTAGCACACGAGTGGTGGTACCATGGGTTGATCATACAGGGGCACAATCACATACACTCATACATGGAGTTCAGTACCAGGTTGATAGAGAGATTTTATAGAGTTGATCCGGAAATCCATTTTCGGGAGTTAGCTCAATTCAAACAAGCCAATTCAGTAGATGACTATGTTGATTTTCAAAAGTTCTTTGGTGCCTGATGTGACATAAAAGAGGCCTGTGGTTTTGTTCATTGAGGGTTTTGTTGAACCACTTAAGGGTTTATTGAGAGCTTTCAACCCGACTTCACTTCAAGAAGCCATTAAAAAGGCTTTGGACTTGGAAACATCAGCGCCAAAGGGTAAATTTCTGGCTATAGGACAACAAATGACAATTGTTGAGCAACAAAGGAAACCATTTCAGCAAAGGGTTTCTCAACAAAAAGAGCTGCAAAAAGCAATTAAAGAGATAAAAACAAGGAATGAACTCAAGAGGAAGAAGTTGTGCTTCACTTGCAAGGATCCATGGGAGCTTGGTCATAGATGTCTTGGACGAGGTCAGGTACATCATATGGAGGTGTTATCAGATGATGAGTTAGAAATAGAGGAACCTATACCAGAACTTGACAGAATGGAAGGAGATAGTTCAGGAGGCACCCTTGCCACACTTATTTCAGAAGGTACATGTGCCGCACTTTCTGGTGCACCTAGTTATTACCCTTTCAGAGTTCGTGGAGTTATGCATGGTCATAAACTCATTGTGCTGGTTGATAGTGGGGCAACCTATAATTTCATAGATGAGGGGTTGGTAGCCAGAAGAGTTTTGAAAATAGAGGACGTTGATGGGTTCAATGTTGTTGTGGCTGATGTTTCTACCATTCTTTGCACCATGAGGATTCACTAGTTGGAGATTACACTTGGTAATCATAGGGTGTGTGATGACTTCTATGTTGTGGGCATAGGAGAGATATATGGTTTTAGGGATGCAGGGCTACATTTTCTTGGAGAATTCACACAAAATTACCAAACCATGGAGCTGAAATTCAAATCTGATGGAAAAGAGGTGGTGCTTTGTGATATAGTCAATGGAACTCCTACAGGTGTCACAACAAACATAATGGAGGGTGTCACATTTGATAGTACTCTTTCTAGATCACAGTTGATTCATGATTCAACTATCATGGGTTTGTTCATGGAGATTGTTGGAGAAGCATTATGGGGTACAGGCGCAGTAGGAGCTAACTACCACGCAAGGAGGACTGGAAGAGACAAAAAAATTGGTTTGGGATCCTAGTATTTGCAGAACGGTTCAAGCATTGTTTGAGGATAAACAATTTTGAGAAGGGCGGACTGTAATGCCCCTTTTTTCGAATTAAGCACGACGGAGGACCCAAAGCCTATTCTTATTCCTTGTAGGCTAGGGGGCATTAATAAAAGGGAAATAATTTAATAATAATGTTTTAAATTGTTCTCAATGTCATTTTATTTAATTAAAATAAAAAATGACACTTATTCATTATTATTATCAAGTGTGGCAAAAAACAATATTAATTACATGGCCAAAAAGTAATTATTATTATGAGGAAAAAAATGTGAATATTTAATTAGAAAGTAATTTTAATTACTTTAAGGTTAGGGTGAATTTGGAAAAATGAGTTTATAAAAGGACAAGTGGGGCAAAAAGGAAATTATTATTGACTATTCATTATTCACTTTTGACTATTCATGATTGAATCCAGAATTCTTTCAATTTTTGCTTGAGGACGAAAATCTTCTATTGCAATCAGGTTAGAGGATGAAACCCCTCCAATCAATTGAGGTAACTTCATACAAGGGTTATCAACTTATCATTGATCAAAACATAGGTTATTTACAATCAGAAATTGGGGGTTTGTGATCAAGGTTTTGACCAATAAATTCAGTTTTGAAAGCTAGATATCAGCTCTAGGACAATGGCATCACACATCCCAGCAATTTCGAGCAACAACAAACCCTTTTAAGGGCATATCGTACCATTCTAGGGCTTGTTGTGGCCCTGACAAAGAAGATCGCAGCACTTTAGGGTTTTATCACAGTAATTTCAGCAGCCCTAAGGACTGGTCTCACCTCCTAGCCAGCTGTTGGCTATTCCTGGAGTGCCCAACCCTGCCGTACACCTACAAACAGTCACCTACAGCAAACAACCTTGCTGTACGCTCCACAGTAGAGGGTTTTGGGGACTACAACCTGCTGTACCAGCTGCAAAAGTAAACCACAGCTGCTGACTCAGCATAAGGAAAATTGCAGACTGCTATAGCAGTCAAGATAAAAATTGTGGGACTCATCTAGGGCAGAATTGGAGGATATTCAGACATTAAATTGGTATTTTGATTTTAATGCAATTTATACATTCCATAACTATTTATAGAGTGTTTATTATGTGTGCAATAGACTGAAATAAAGAGTACACTTGTGAATTGTCATTATTCCATATTACATGTATTGTTCTGGTGTCTGATTGAATTTTTAGAAAACTACTAAAAAATTCAGAATTCAGTATTTTTCCTGAAAAGGGATGTTTCAGTGGCATGGACCTCCTTTGTGGTCTTTTGGCTATGGTATGCATGTGCTTCCTTATTTAGCTTTTGGTCTATCCCCTCTTGTCCTGTTAGCCCATGTTTGGGATATATCTTTGTCTCGATTTTTCTGTTTGTTTTTGGCAGAATAGCAGCAAGCTTCTTGTTTTGTTCTTCTTTCTTTAGTATTTTTTGTTTTTGATTCGTCTTCTTTGCCACCACTGTTTTAGCCTTGGATAATTGACATCTAATTATTCTGCAATATTGCTTTGCATCGACAAAAATCGGTTGTTCCCCTACCACTCTTGCTACCTTGAGAGTTTGAGGTGGTATCACATTGGGTGTGATATTCAAAATTTGTGGGTATAGGTATGTCTGTTTCTCAAAAGATCTCACCTTGTCACCAATGTAGGAGGCAGCATATGCTACCATCATCTGTCCAAAAGGTTGTGGTATTACAGAGCCTGACTGCTTGTAAAGGTTTGTACTATTCACCATCCTAAAGGTAAGGGCATGTTGATGCTCATTGATGTTGATTTCTTGCTGATTGTGTTGCACCACTTGTTAAGTTGGGCAAAGTTCTCTTTTACAAGTTTTAATGCAGCTTTCTCACTTGTACACCCTTCTACTTCTTCCTTTATAAGTGGGTTGTGTGCTTTGTTGAATGTAAGTTTGTGATAAATATTGATTTCAGATTTTAAAAATATTTTCCAACATGCTGTGTCTATTGTTAAGTGTAGCATTTAAAGCAAATCTTTCTTTGAAAGATATCTGTAGCTTGGTCCTCGTACCTTGGGTCTACTGTCAAGTTTGACTACACACTGTGGTTATCTATTATCGCTTCTGCCATTGTGCTGTGGAGCCCTTAGATTTGCTCTTTCCTCGAAGGGTCCTCTGCCGAATGCAAAACCCCAAGATCTCCTGTGGATCCCACGACTTGCTGTTGGGCTCTCTGCCTGTAAAAACCCTCGATTTGCAAAAGCCCTTGATAGAGCCCTCGATCTGTCGAAGATCCTGATAGGTGTCCACTTGCTTTTTTGTCCCCACGGTATATTGTGCTGGTGTTACTGAGATCCCTTTATGCTGGTGTGGGATGCCTCTGCCTTGCGGTGTAATGCCTTTGTCGAGATGTGTGTGACGCCTCTGACTAGATACTCGAACTTGTGACTTCGGCCTAGAATGACATAACTAGAAGAAGGGCTATAGAATTATGAAAAAGGAGTTTGGATAATAGGTAAATGATGAAATTGAAGGGCTATGAGAGGTGAAAGATCAACAACAGGAAAACAAGCTGGAATTGAATCGCTAGGGCTTAAAGCAGAGAAGGATGCCATAAAGATCATAAATAAGGAAGAATGGATCTAGAGTATTGGTGATTAAATCCAAGAATGGAGCTTGCTGATGTAGTTTCTTGATGTACTCGGCTAGGAAAGCCTTTTTATACATGTGATCTATGCAAAACAAATTTGGTCTTCCTACACAATTGACTAGTTTCTACACACACAGGTTAGCTAATACCTGAAGGAACATGAAAGTAAAATTTATGGTAGAGGGGGACGGTTTTAGCCAACTCGAGAGCCATTACAAATAACTAAATTTGCAAAAGATTGTAAAGTCTGCTTAAACCATGTGGGGGGCCCCAAAAAAAGGAAATATGCAGAAGGTATCTGTATGTTGGTATAACCGTAGGGGGACCAAGGAAAACAAAAAGAAAAAAACACTGCTAAACAAAGTGAAAAACCCCCACACACTAAACCTTTGGAGGGTCCTTCAGGTCCACAAGATAGGGCCCTCTTCCTCGAACCTTACACCAACGATTCGAGCTTTTTTGATCTGATGGAACTGCAAAGGGTGAGGGGTGCAATGATGGAAGTAGGCAATGGTGGAAATTGCCTGTCTCTTTGCTGCAAATAGGCTGGTGTAGGCAGTGGGTGAAGTGGATTATGATTTTGGCAGAGTAACGGTGTGAATGTTGAAGAGTGGATCTTAAAACAGGAGATAAGAGCCTCCATTTATGGAAGTTTTATTAGGGTAGGTGATCCCGTACTCCTCTGAGTTTCTCTGTCCGAGCTAATTCCTCTTGACCTGCTGTCTGGATTAGGAAGCATCATTAAAAAATGGATTCTCAGGAATATATTATTCCTCCGAACTAATGTTGGGGGTGTTGGGGACATGCCCACCACCTACAAAATCCACCTCCTGGACTGTAACCTGTCCAGACCTCCTGGCCACTACCAACTATCCATGTATCAAGGCATCCTGGGCAGAAACATGGATCACATAATCATATGATTTTCAGGAAAGTATATCACTCAAAGAAAAACATTATTGTGGAGTGCATTCAGTCCTAAGAGCATGCATCACCCATCACAATTTTTTAACTCTTAGTTTAGGAGTTAAGAGATCAACAACAGAAAATATAACACAACTCTGTCACTTATTGTGACTCACAGCCATCAGCATGCATGCTAGAGTTAGCATGATACCTATGTATAAAAATATATGCTGAGCACAGCTCCTTTCCCAACACAAATCTAATTTCCCCCATCCATGGAGAGACAAAATTTTCTCTATGCTCAAGGATCACATTATGTATATCCACAATAGGTTACTAATACAGTACAAGCCTCTAACCATGGTCTGCTAGGTTTCCCAAAGGTAACACTGTTGTCAACGTGCTAGCACAACCTCTCAACACATGGCAGTATTGTTTGCATTGCAACAGATGAGTAGCCAACAGAGAGCCATAGTCCCTAGCTATCTAGCCATGCCATTCACCAAGGGCGGGCTGGATGTGGAGGGTCATCCATGGAGATTTCACCTTTCCCTGGGTGACTCTTCTCTTCCTTTCCTTTCCTTCTTACTAGCCAACTCCGTCCAGCATTGATAAGTTAAATTTAAGGAAAACGAAGTAACTCAACATCCTTGAGTTCTATCAGTTGTGCACAGGGCAGTACTCCTTAATGACTACAAGGACTAATATCTGAACACAGCCAAACAAAATCCAACAAACAAATAAGCCTGGCTGTAGGTACCTCTTCTATCACAACATTTACATAGCAGATCAGATAAGTTTAGTATTACTTCAAGAGGTAAAACAGCTCATACAAAACCACCTTACATTCATTTATGCCACCAGGAAGACATATAGCAGCAGTGAGTTCATACTCATCCAGCCTTGGCCTAGCTTGAAAGTTACCGAAACTTTCAGATACAAGAAAACTCAAGCAAGACATGCACAACAAGACACTCTAGGGGTATACTAATCCCAGTTCAGGTGCTAAGAGATCTCTAAAGGATCAAGCCATAACCCAACTACTTGTTATAAATCAGTCATCAGTCCATGTGGTAGGAGTTCCAAATACGTGCTTGAAGGAAACTGATGACTCTGCTGAATTGCATACACAAACCCAAACTGTCACCACTTCTTTAAGGGATACCAACCCTACTAACAAGTTCAGAAGTCTCGCAATGGATCACACAGTCCTAAAAGAAAATATCCAGGCACCAGGTATGATGTCTAGGATTTGGACTTCTTGTAGAGCTCTTGCCAGGTAGATCTATAATACCTGCAACCACATCATTTAAGACTTATCACAAACCTCATGCACAGGTCTGCATTTGAGAAGGAACAACCCTCCACTGGAGCCAAGGGTATACTCAGGAATGATACTTCAAACTTGCCAAAAAGGTTATCCTACCTTACATTTCAGTACACAAGGAATAACACATTCTCTCTTATCTTCTCCAGATGTTACCATGTCAACATGATGACGATCGACAATAGTAACCATGCTCAGCTAGGCTCAGCCTGATTTGATAGCCAAACAAGAATCCCAACACAAGGAAAGCCCTTACACCGAGACGGGCAACAACCAATCCTCCACATATATATGCATGTATGTATTTGTACAGGATTGAGACATTAGGAAACCCATGTTACCCTTATGAGCATCCCTAGTGAGGGTAACTTTGTCCATCATACCCAGTTTTACACCTATGACTACTATATTCAGTGATGACAATCATAGGGATATACTTTGAGTTTCAAGCACATTCACTGAAAGCTTCCATACACAACCATATCTATATGAAACACATGCAACAAAATGACCAATTAATATGTGAATATTGCATATGGTATACCCTTTTTTATCACGAAATTAAGCATAGTCAAGCCTCAAACAGAGAGTTTCAGAGTTCAATCAAATACTCTCGTGAGATTCCTTATCTAGGGTTTGGAAAACCATATCCAGCTGAAAACACAAAGAAGACCTTGTTTGAACACGACAACACAAATGTCCATACTGTCCAAGGAATAAGCCCTGAATAGGGTTTTGTTTATAGCAAAACAAGAGCAAACAATCACCTCTAACACATTCACGAGGAAGGAAAGGTTAGAAGCAAATGGAAATATGCCTGTGTTGTTTTTGAGACAGAGGATTGAAGTACTCCTCACTGAGCACTAAGTCTCCACGAGTTCCAAACGTACCTAAACCGTTGCATAGTTCCTCCACCATAAAAATTCCTTTATCTCGTCTCATTTCCTTGCTCACCTTGGTTGTCTTGGAAGCTCGAACAAATAGCCATTACCAAAACCCTATGGCAACACTAAGGCTGTCAAAACTGGGATGAGTGGCAAACGTGCCCAATGCAATAGAAACTTGCCATAAAAACCCTGTCCATTCCCCAAATTACCAAAAGCTTTCCCCCCATAGACAGCATACTCCCCAAGCCGAAATGGTAATGCTTTATAGGTTACCGAAACCTAATTTCAAAACTACTCCATAGTGACATTGGATTGTGGTCGCCTTAACCCAAGGTAGTCCAAAAACATCCACCAAGGTATAAGAACCTTTTCATTAACTAATCCAAATATATCCCAATGCAAAATCCACTTTACATTCCAAAATATTCCAAACACGCATATAAGCAAGACAATATAATGTCCTTGGTTTGCCTGAAACTTCCACCAAGGGATTTTGGTCGCCTTAACCCAAGGTGGTCCAAAAACATCCACTATGGTATGAGAAGCTTTTCATTAACTAAGTCAAATATATCCCAACGCAAAATCCAATTCACCTTCCAAAATATTCCAAACACGCATATAGGTAGGACAATATAATGCCCTTGGTCTACTTGAAACCCTAAGGTTATAGGGTACCCAACCCACGTCTTTAGTTGCCTTAAAATTAAAAAACACGCCATAAAAGAAACACTTACTACATACAACCAGTCCAATGACAAATCCCCCATAAGAAAATGCCAAACAAAACTATGCCAACCCGCGGGCCAACTGCCCACATCTGAATAAACACACAGTGCAAGCAAGCATAAGAGGAGAGCAATGCATACATGCTACAATGCTGTAAAAGACTGCTAACAAGTCCAGTAACTTATACAACAAAAATACTGAAACTGAATGCTTGAAACCAATTAAACAAATACAAAACAGTTGTTATAAGTGGTGTGTGAGTTTTATTTCATCTCTCCTTGAGATGCCCATCTTAGATCTGTCATGGTTTTCTTCGAGGATACACTTTCTTTCAGTCTCACCCCTATGGGGGGAAGCGGGGGGGAGGGAGGAGGCAAGGACGAGGCGGGGGAACGGGCGGGTGTGGGCTTCGAGTATGAGATACAATGAAGGAAAACCTTAGACCATTTAGCTTGAATTTACAATCACAAATGGTCACAATTACTCAAACACCATACTCAGACATGGAACTCAAACACACTCTTTATTGATGCTCAATTATGTTACAGAGATTGCATACAGTCATACACACTTTCCCTTCAACATACATCAACTTAGTAGGGTCTAAGCTTTGCTCTTTTGCTCTTTGAACTTCTCTCTGTTTTGCTTTTCATTTGCCTTGGACTCTTTTCTCCAATTTGCTCCATTTGCCTCTCTGCCTTGGATGATCAAAAGTGAATCTCTAACTCTTTTCCAAAAATGCCTTCGAATCTTGGTGGCCTAACATTGACATCCTACCTCAACCTTCAAGCTCCCTCTATCTTGGGAAACGGTCCACACGTCAAGTTTGCTTGATATGGGCAATTAGTTTGCATATTTTCCAAACATGGGTGAAACTGCCGATTGTTGTTGACCGGCAGTTACGTAATTGTTGTGTCAGGGTTGTAACCACCACTTGTACAAAGTCGAAATTGCCACTTGCATGAAGCGGTGGTTTCGTCATGCTCCCACCAAAAGGTCATTCTGACCAATGGGTGATGACTGAAACCATCCTTGCCCTGTGGGACGCTTGATGATGTTCTTCGGCTTGATGTTGATCTTTTTCCATGCATGCATCATTGTTGCAAGAGACAATAAGTCGCATAACACAAAACCAATGTGCACAAGAACCCAAACCCATATTTTGTTGAGCACAGGGTAATATTGAGGGGGTGTGAATCAATATTATATATTCTTTTCTTTTTAATACTTAATCACTTATTTTAATTAAGATATTCAAAGCAATCAAATCACAACACAAGATAACACAATGCAAAGTGACACTAGATATACGTGGAAACCCTTTCGGGAGAAAACCACGGAGTAATCATTTTCAATATGAATATTCGTAGGCACCAACCTACCAGAGTATCAACCCCAATTACAATTTCGTAGGCACCAACCCATGGCAGCACCAACCTCTTTCGCCGAGCACCAACTCAACAAGAGACACCAATGTCTTCAATACGAAGGCACCAACTTCTTACAAGAATCACTCTTCTATCTCTGATTTGTTGCTAACACAATTGATGATAGAACACTGCTTTATCTCCTTTAAATCTGATCTACACTTGAGTATTTTTGCTGCTATGCTCTGCCTTATACTTGCTGATTTTTCTTTCAATATTCTAACAATTTCTGCTTTTAAATATTTATGCTCTTCTTTATTAACTTACACTTTTGGATCTTCTCTTTTGCCACTCGCTATGCACCTTTTTATAGCCGATAGAAAGCCATAAATTAAGGTTGTGACTCTTCAAAAGAAAGAGGTCCATTTGAATGGTCTCAACTCCTCCCAAAGGTGGGATGACTTCCTAGAAATTAACGCCATTGTCTTTTAGCAGGTCGGCCAAGGTTGGGGACCATTTCAACCTTAAAAACTGCCTTGAAAACTTGACCATAATTACCTCTTTAAGCCCGTTTAAACATAGTTAATTTGTCTTCGATTCCACACAAAGATATGTTTGTTACTTGCACGTTTAATTGCCTCAACTAAATTAAATATTCTTCATTTGATTTAATTCTTTTATCGAAATACTTTGCCATCCATCAGATTTACGATTACCCTTTGACATCAATGACAATATTTCCAACAATCTCCCCCTTTATCATTGATGGCAACCATGCACTGAATCTGCTTCCCCTTGCTGTACTATTTCTTCTATCTGATATCTTCTTTTATGTAGCTCCCCCTTTTGGTGACTTCCTCTTTTCGCACTTTTCCCCCTTTGACATCAATGGCAAAGGGACTATCCAGGAGCTAGATAATGCAATGCTTAGCTCCCCCTTAATCAATACTTCCCTTCAGTGGCAGGAAGCAAAAGAGATTACTCCCAACTTCTCACGTAGGTATTCAAATGTGTCCTTTGGAAGTGGCTTGATGAAAATGTCCGCTATCTATTATGTGGTGGCAATATATTCCAATTTTACCTGCTGTTCTGCAACTTGCTCCCTTAGAAAATGGTGTCTGATTGGAATATGTTTTGTTCTGGAATGCATCACTGGATTCTTTGAGATGCTGATAGCACTGGTATTGTCGCAGTATATTGAAATATGATCATATTCTACCTTGATGTCTTTAAGGGTCTGCTTCATCCAAAGAACCTGAGTGCAACACAATATTGCCACTATGTGCTTTGCCTCTGCTGTGGATAAGGAAATTGAATTCTGCTTCTTACTTAGCCAAGACACTAGGCTATCTCCAAGGAAAAATGCTCCTCCATTTGTGCTTTTTTTGCCATCTAGGCATCTTGTCTAGTCTGAGTCTGTATATGCTACCAATGTGAAATCCTTCCCTATAGGATACCACAATCCATAGTCTAGAGTCCCTTTTAGATATTTGAATATCCGCTTCACCGCTTGCACGTGTTTCTTTAGGAGTTGCCTAATAGCGTGCTACCATGCCCATTGCTTGCATGATATCTGCCCTAGATGCCGTTATGTACAAAAGACTGCCAATCATTGATCTGTAGAGGGACTAATCTGCATTCGACATTTCATCATCCTTACTAAATTTGTTACTTGTAGCCATAGGCGTGCCAACTGGTGCACAGTTTTCCCTTTCAAATTTCTTCAACATTTCCTTAGCATACTTGGTCTGGGAGATGAATATTCCTTTACTGGACTGAGATATTTGCAATCCGAGAAAGAATGATAGCTCACCAAGCATGGACATCTCAAATTCTTTCTGCATGTCTTCAGCGAATCCTTTGGACAGCTTCTCACTATCTCCTCCAAAGATTATAACATCAACATAAACTACAACAATTAACTGATGCTCACCTTCAATTTTGATATACAAATTGCTGTCAGCAAATCCTCTTTTGAATTCCTGGTCTTGTAGGTACTTATCAAGTCTTGAGTACCAAGCTCTGGGGGCTTGCTTCAATCTATACAAGGCTTTCATCAATTTGCATACATATTTGCTATCTTTTGATAGGAGGAATCTTTCTGGCTGCTTGATGTACACTTTCTCTTCTAATTTACCATTCAGAAAGGCAGATTTTACATCCATTTGATATACCTTGAAGTTCTTGAATACAACATAGTCAAGAAACATTCTGATTGCCTCTAATCTTGCCACAAGTGCGAAGGTTTCTTCAAAGACAATACCTTCAATTTGAGCATATCCTTTGCATACCAATCGAGCCTTGTTTCACGTCACTTGACCATCCTCATTTAGTTTGTTCCTGTATACCCATTTGGTGCCGATCACATTCTGATCCTTCGATTTGGGTATCAGCGCCCACATCTCATTCTTCTCAATTTGGTTTAGCTTTTCTTCAATTGCTTTTACCCAATGTTCATCATGGCTCGCTTTTGAAAAATTCTTTCCTGTATTTTAGATAACAAAGAAAGATTCACTTGTTCAGAATTACTTACTTTCCTTCTTATGGTCTACACTCTAGCATCTATATTAACAATGATTTGACCTTCGGCATGGTTCTTTTGAACGAAATGAGATGGTGCCTTGGTGTCTTGCTGTTCATCTTCATCCATCTTCTCTACTTCAACATCTTCTTCTTCAATGATATCCGGTTGTCTAATGGATCACTTGCCGTTTGAGTTTTAGTTTCATCTACTCTGACACTGGCACTTTCTACAATAGTTTGCGTTCTCTTGTTGTAGCATTTGTAGGCCTTGCTTTTGGTGGAATATCCCAAAAAAATTCCTTCGTCGACTCTTGAGTCAAATTTCTCCAAATCATCTTCAGTCCTCTTAATAAAGCACTTACTTCCAAATACTTTGAAATATTTGACGGAAGCGGTCTTCTCGTCCATAACTCATATGGGGTCTTCTCATTGTTGACTTTGATTTGCCCCCTCTATTTAGGATGTATATGGCTGTGTGGATTGCTTCTTTTTAATATTTGTTTGGTAACTTGGATTCGTTCAGCGTTGTCCTAGCCATTTCTTGGACAGTCATGTTCTTTCGTTTTACTACTCCATTCTGCTGTGGGGTTCTTGCAGTTGAGTAATGTCTTTTTATTACATCGTCTTCATAATACTTAATGAATTCATTTGACATAAACTCACCTCCTCTATCTGACCTTCAGCATTTGATCCTTAATCCGGTTTCATTTTCAACTAATGCTTTAAACGCTTTGAATTTGCTAAAGGCTTCAGATTTTTCTTTCAGAAACGCAATCCCTGTCATTCTAGTGTAATCATCAATTAGCAGCATAAAATACCTCTCACCTTGTATACTTTGCGTTTTGGTGGGTCCACATAGATCTATATGAATGAGCTCGAATTTCTTCATGGTGGAATATTCTTTTGTTTTGAATCTTGCCCTGGTCTGCTTACAAAGCATGCTTGATGGCTTTGTTATCTTCAGAATGTCCCTTACAACTTGCTTCTTGCTAATATTTACAAGGTTATCAAAATTTATATGGCCCATTCTTTTGTGCCATAACCAACTCTCTTCAACTTGACTCAAACAACACTTCTCTCTTTTGACTTCTGCAAGCATGTATAGATTGTTTGTTGCCATGTGGACATTTGCAATTAGCTCACCCGTGCTCTTTTTCTGATCTCGCAACCTTCAGCAAAGAACTTGAGTGTGTGTTCTTGATCACACATTTGGCTCACACTTAGAAGATTATGCTTTAATCCTTCCACATATAACACATCTGTTTTGTTTCTTCCATTATTGAGACTAAGCATACCTTTCCCTGCTATTATGGCTGTAGTGTTGTCTCCGAACTTCATTGTGCCTTCATTAACTTTTTTCAACGACATAAACTTGCTTTTATCTCCAGTCATGTGTCTCGAACATCCACTATCAAGAAACCATTGTTGTCTTTTATCGCTAGCATGGAATGCTATTTGAACGATCATGGATTTTTCCTTATTTTGCTCGTTGTCTTCTTGCCTCTTCTTCCAGGTCTTTGTTGGTTCCCTTTTCTTTACACTGGAGCCTTGAACTTTTGATCATGTCTTACAGATTCGAACACACTTCTACAATAACGTGCTATATGTCCATAGTTGTTGCACTTGTAACAGACTATAGCTTCTTCATCAATGTTTGTTAGGGGAGCAAACGAATTGTAGCTTCTATTCAAAGCTACATAAGTTCCTTTGTTTCTGCTCTTGACTTCAATATCCTTGGCTCTCTTTCTACAATCTAATTTCTTATAACCAAAATGATTAAAATAATAAGAATATCCATAAAAATAATTACCAAACCTGGTTTTATTGGTATATCTTGGAGCAAGTGGTCCCCTGAAGTTTTGTTCTCCTTTGTTTTTTTTGTTGATAGAGCTGGTTTTTGTATTTTGGGCTACCTCCTGCTTGGTCTCCTTCTTCACAGGTTCCGTAAGAGCTTCAACATAGCTCTTAGCCTTCTCTTTTTCCTTCTCATACCCAATGCTTGACTTCTTGGATGGTGATCTTTGACTCTCCAGAATCTCATTCAAAACTTGGGTGCTCTTCTCAGATTTCAAGTCACTTGCTATTTTAGTATTCGCCTTTTCTAGATCCCTTTTCAAAGCAACAATCTCAGATTCATACCTTTTCCAGTCTTCTCCTTTCTTCTTTAGCTGATTCATTAGATCTTCTTCAATTTTCTTTGCCTCTTCGATTTGGACTTTTAGATCAACAATTATCTTCTTTGATTTGTCAAGACCTTGTGATATTTTGGTTTCTGAGTCCTGACTCTTTTTTTTGTATTTTTGAATTTGAAGCTTTTGTTTCATGTTCTTTTTCTTAAGAACTTTTATCTCTCCTAAAGCACAGATAAGCTCTTCTTCGAGATTTACCTCACCTTCTTCTTCCTCCAAGTTGTTTCCGCTTGTGGAAGCATTGTCTTCTATGGCCATGAACAATATTTCTTCATCGTCGTTGTCAGAATCACTGACTCTGCTTTCCTCGGATGAGTTATAGTTCCTCCTGGAGTATAAGCTTTTCTTTTGCTTCTCAAATCTCTTCTCGTCTTTATTCTGCTTGAATCCCTTGTTGAATTTTGGTTTGCTCTCCTCTTCTTCACTATTGTCTTTATCCAAGCACTTAGCTGCAAAATGAACAATCTTACCGCAATTAAAACATTTGAATGGTAACTTACCTTTATATTTGCCCGAACCTTTCTTCAGCTTTCGAATGAATAAAGCCTCCTTTTTATCTTCTTTGCTGTTTGAGCTATCGCTTGGCTCCAGTTCCTTGTCTTTCTCCTTCTTTGATGCTGTGAACGCTACTTCTCTTTTTGATGGTCTTTCGGGTTTAGTCCTCATTTCATATGCTGTGGGGATTCCGTACAGCTCATCCTTCTTTAATTTATCCAGATCTTTCATTTCTTTAATAGTAGAGACTTTCATATCAAACCTTATCGGTAAGGACCTCAACACCTTTTGGACGATTGTAGACTCTTCCATAGTTTCTCCAAGTCCTTGAATAACATTGACTATTTCATCAACCCGGAGCAGGTATCCTGCAATGTTCTCTTCATCTTTAAACTCTCAAATTGTCTTCTGTGAGTGTGGAGTTTTGCTTGTCTTACCTTGCTATCACCCTCATAGATAGTTTTGAGTTTTTCCCATATCTCTTTCGTAGAATCACATTGCATGACTTTTATGAATTCAGAGTCTGAAATGCCACATAGGATAGCATTTATTGCTTTAGCATTGTTCTTGCTAGCCTTCTTTCCAGCAACATCTGTTGGTGGCGTTTGGTACCCGGTTACTACTATTGCTTGCCAAATATCGAACCCAAGAGCCATTATATGTCTTCATTTTTATGTTCCAGAAGGCATAATTTGTGCCATCAAACAACGGTGCCTTGTTAGTGGAAAATCCACCATGAACTTGTGATCCAACCATGTGTGCTTGTACGATCTACCTTTTAGCGGTTAAGCTATATCTAAAGGAACCCGCTCTGATACCGATTGTTGATTACATGTTAATACTGAGAGGGGGGTTGAATCAGTATTATATATTCTTTTTTTTAAACACTTAATCATTTATTCCAATTAATATATTCAAAGCAATCAAATTACAACACAAGATAACACAATGCAAAGTGACACCAGATATACGTGGAGACCCTTTCAGGAGAAAACCACCGAGAAATGTTTTTCAATATGAATATTTGTATGCACCAACCTACTGGAGCACCAATCCCAATTACAATTTCGTAGGCACCAACCCACAGGAGCACCAACGCCTTTCCTCGAGCACCAACTCAACAAGAGACACCAATGTCTTCAATATGAAGACACCAACCTTCTTACAAGAATCACTCATTTATCTCTGATTTGTTGCTAACACAACTGATGATAGAACATTGCTTTATCTCTTTTAGATCTGATCTACACTTGAGTATTTTTGCTGCTTTGCTTTGCCTTATACTTGCTGATTTTTCTTTCAATATGCTAACAGTTTTTGCTTTTAAATATTTCTGCGCTTTTTTATTAACTTACACTTTTGGATCTACTCTTTTGCCACTCGCTGTGCACCTTTTTATAGCCCACGAAAAGCCGTAAATTAAGGTTGTGACTCTTCAAAAGAAAGAGGTCCATTTGAACGGTCACAACTCATCCCAAAGGTGGGACGACTTCCTAGAAATCAGTGCCATTGTCTTTTAGCAGGTCGGCCAAGGTTGGGGGCCATTTCAACTTTAAAAATTGCCTTGAAAAAACCCTGTTTAAACATAGTTAATTTGTCTTCGATTCCACGCAAGGATATGACCGTTACTTGCACGTTTAATTGCCTCAATTAAATTAAATATTCATTTAATTTAATTCTTTTATTGAAATATTTTGCCATCATTCAGATTCACGATTACCTTTTGACATCAACGACAATATTTTCAACATATTTTTGGATGATGTAAGATAGTTTTTACCCCTTAGATGCTCTTGCATGAGGGGGAGTTTAGTCTTGCATCCACGTTAGGAAACAACTGGTAGTTAGTCAGAATCAGAAACTGGATAAAAGAAATGATAATTTTTTTTATTAATGCTAAAGCCAGACACAATAAATGCTATCAACTTGCATTTAACCAATTTGCTATGTGCTATGATGAATGCTAAATCCACATTTGCATTAAACCAAAATGCTGTAAATGAGATACCTTTAGTGACACAATCATATCTGCATCAAGTGATAGAATTCAATATATTATCAAAACTGATTAGAATATATTAAATGAAGGTTTATTTATTCAAACATATGCCTTTTTGATCGCCATCGGAAATGGGTTGAGATGGGCAAAAGCGGAAGTACAGGAAATATAGACTAGGGGTAGTGGTAGGCCAGTAGCAAGCATGGTTGGGAGTATGCATCCTTTTATTAAAGGGGAAAATGAAAGAATTTTTCATTAGAAGAGGGCCATAAACTGCATTTGCACTTTTAAAGGAACTAATACTCAAGTAAAGTCTTGGTATGAGCCTATGAGGTATGACCCTCACATAAGTGTGTGAGGCTTGGTGCATGGAAATGGCAATGGAAAAGAGGAAAGGGGAGGAAACAAAAAAGGAAATGATAAAGGAAACTCAAATGGAAAAATCAAGAAATTATAAAAGGGGAAAATGAAAGAATGATACGATGGAAGAGGCTCATAAATCACATTTGGATGTTCAAAGGGGCTCATACTCAAGTAAAGTCTTGGTATGTGGCTTGGCCCTCACATACGTGTGTGTGAGGCTTGATGCATGGAGATGACAACGGAAAATAGGAAAGGAGAGGAAACAAAAATAGAAAATGATAAAGGAAAGTTGAATGGAAGAATCTTGAAATTTCAAGATTTTTGCCTTATCATCACCAGAGTGAAAATTTAAGGCAAAATCAAACTTCTCAAAAAGCTTTTGATTTTTGTCCCAATGCAGAGACCAAATTCGAGAGATGAATTTTGATTATAAACGCTTGGTATAAAAATTTAATTTCGACTTGATCAAATCAAGAGGGAGAATTACAACTTTGCTTGCAGATAGGGCGGAATTTGACACCTTTGCTTGCAAACAGGGTGGAATCTGCCACCTTGGCAAGCAAAAATTGTCAAAACAGAGTTTAGTTCAATTTCTCTTGAGCCATAACTTTTGCATCCAAACTTTGTTTTCGCTCTCATTCGATGCGTTGGAAAGATAATTTGATGAACATCATTTTCCCTTAAGGAAACATGATGAGAAAAGTTCATCTTGAACTTCTAAAATCAAGGGGGAGAACCACAATTGTTCAAGCAAAGCGGAATTCCAGATGTGTCCAAGCAGGGACCAATCTCCCTCAGGCCATAACTTTCACTTCCGAACTCCGTTTTCGCTTTCGTTCGATGCGTTGGAAAGATAATTTGATGAACATTTTCCATCAAGGATCCACTTTGAAAAGATTTCATTTTGATATTCTAAAATCAAGGGGAAAATCACAGTTGTAGAAACAAGACGAAGTTTGCAGTTTTCAAGTTGTGAAAACTATCAAGTCACTTTTGCAAGTTGTGCAAATTGGCCATTGCACTTTTGCAAGTTGTGCAAATACACTAACACACTTTTGTAAGTCGTGCAAATTCGTCATTGCACTTTTGCAAGTTGTGCAAATATGTCAACGCACTTTTGCAAGTGTTAAGTTGTGCAAAAACACCAATGCACTTTTGCAAGATGTGCAAATTGCTCAACACATTTTTGCAAGTTTTAAGTTGTGCGTTTTCACTAACATGCTTTTGCAAGCTCCTAAAAATGCAAAAAAGGTGGTTATGTAGTATAACCACCCATTTTATCCTATAAATAGGAGTTTGGGGCTCATTTGTAAAGTTAGCTTCAGTTGAACTCAAATTGGCTTGTTGCCGGTTGGCTTTTCGACAATGTGAGAACTTTTGGCAATATGGAAGGAATGAATTTGTATGTACAACCCTATGAAAGATCAACACAAATGATTTGTAGGTGTTTGTGCCACAAGTTTTTTTGGATGAATGATATGCATAAGTATGTCAATCCATTTTGATTCTTGTTCTTTCATTTTGTTAAAATTTTATTGTTAGATGGTTAATTAATGCAAAATTTTTAATGTAGAAAGTTCTGTTGAATTTGCATTATGAATTCTTATTATTGGGATTAAGATTACGATTTTATGCTTGTTTTTATTGAGAAATACAGGGTTGTTGAATATCCTTCTTTGTAAAGCTATCCAATCTCTTTGGTGTATGTACCCTCTTCATATGTTCAGTGTATGTCTTTCTCATCTCATTTTCATGAAAAACGCTTTCCATGTTACAATCTTAAATTTTGGGCTATTGTAATGAGTCTTTTTGTGTAGCTACTTAGGGTTGTCCATCATCTTTTTCGGGTTTATCATAACAACTTCTATGTTAAACTGGATAGAATAATCCCTTCTTCCTTCCTTTCTCATTTTTCCCTTTTTTCCATCATTCCCTTCATTTCCTTTCTATCTCTTTTTTGTACTTTCTGGTTAAAAGTACAAAACCTCCATAGAAAACATTTTTGTTGTACATAGCTGTGAATAGCTCTTTTCCTGCTTTCTCTTTTTGGTTTTCAATAAAGGTAGTTGTGCCTGCTAATAGGACAGGGACTTTGTCTCCACGTTGTTGATTGACGAAATGAATCTATCTCAACACTGTTGATTGAAAGTGCACCTTTGTCCCCCTGATAATTTTTTCAGCCAATAATTTTTGACAACTCTACTAGGGATCGAAGTGCTTTATGCATGTGATTTTTAGATATTTTAAGGAACCTCTCATGGAATGGAGGTTGGTGACTTCATTGATATGAAGTACCTAGTGCTTGCATCTTTTTGATTGAAGAAATGACATTGGTCCATCCCAACTTCATTGTTTTTTGTGTTCCATGGGGAAAACATTTTGGTCCGTTGGCTTTGCCCTAGTACAATGAGTTACCTTCAGAGTCAATGAAGAGATTTCCAAAAATTTATGAGGAAAATGGTCAAGATACAGATAACCATATCCTAGTCTTCATAGTGGCCTGTAACATCTTGGGAGTTATGCACGAGGATGTTGCTATCAAACTTTTTGTTGAAACTTTCACTGGACCTGTTGTTGAGTGGTTTTGGCACTTAAAAGATGGATGCATTGTGAATTGGGACTCTAAAGAATAAGTTTCTAAATAGATTCAGATCAGTTGCGGACGTGTGTATTGTTGTTAAATTTATTCCAAATTTAGAAGCAAAATGATGAACAGAGGAGAGAGTTCGTAGCATGCTTCAACAAATTGTTGAGACTGATTCCTCAGGGGGGATCATCCAAGTCTCAACAACCAACTCCGTGTCTTCTTGGTTCTTTACACCCAGAGATAAAATTTATCTTAATAAGGAACAAGGTAAATGACTTGGAATCTGGACAACAAAAAGCTATCGAAATTAAAGATGACGTATTTTTGTTTGGAATGTTGAAGAAAGAAGTTTCAAAACATGCTACAACTACCGTAAATAGCGAAAAAGCATTGAAACATGATATAATCAAGTCCTCAACATTCATAAAAGAGATTTCGAGGGAATTTTTTTGATCCCACATGTTAAAACTCTAACAAAGAAAAGAGAAAGTGCTTCTTGTCGCATATGATTGTTTTAGTTTTACAATTGTGAAAGAAGGTGAAGAGTTAGAAGAACTAATGATTGATCAGAGAACAGATGAAGAATTTAAGTTCCCACTTGACAAAGAAGAGAAAGATTTGCATGTTTCACAAGATTGCTCAAACCTCACGATCCTAGAAGAAAATGAGTTGTTTGTAGAACAACTGATTGAACCACAAACAAAAAAGTAATAGTGCAGAGTATGATGTTTTACCTTTTGAAGATGAAGATAGTATGGAACCAGTTTTCAGCAAAGAAGATCCCTTTTGTATTCGGATGGAAGACTCAATGATAAAAAAAAGATTCTCCTGGCACTTCTTTTTCATGTTCCACAATAGAAGAGTTCTTTGAAAGATATAAATCTAATGTAATCAAGCCTACACAGATTGGAGACCATAGTCATGCCAAGGTCGAAATCAAAGAAGTTGCAAAAGTAGAGCAAAACAAATGGTCCCTGATTTTCATTTCAAGTGATATAAAAACTATCAAGGTAGAAGAAATTGATGAAGATGACAATGATGATTCATTCAACAATGAATTCGTTTCTGCTGTGAGAAGTAATTTGGAAAAGAATATCAACACTCCATTTCAGAAGATAATCATATTGTGGTTCCAACGCAAAAATAGATATACGACACAATTCTTTCTGATTCAAATCCTGTATCTGACAAAGATGTATTCAAAGCTGCTCAAAAAGACATTGGTGAAGCTCAGTACTGCTCAAGAATGTTCACAAAAGATTGAGAAGTTCACAAGGATTCCATTCCAAAACTTGAAGACATCGTTGATCTGTCTATTCATGACTATCTTAGTATGCACGGTGATTGTAAGTTCATTCTCTCCCCCCCTGCTTGGTCACTGATGCTAAATGTTTTTGGAGCTCATAAGTCAATTCAATTGTTCCGAAATGGCAGGTACTTCTAGGCAGTTAATTATTTTGTAGTCTTTTCATTTTCCTTAGCCCCTTGTAAATAGCTTTGCTTTCCCTATTTTGGCTTGTTTTTTTTCCCTGTTTCTGTTTTGGTGTGTGATGTTTTTCAATAAATGCAACAACCTGTCAGTTGTTCCTTACTCTCCATGTATTGGTCCTTTTATCTGCACATGTTCATAACTGTGATCTCCACTTGTAAATTATCAGTTGGACATCTTCAATCCTATGCCAGTTCTATAGAGCAAGTCTTCTTCAATTGATTGAAATGGTATGCAAAAAAGAACATTGAAGTTCTTGAGCCTAGTGGATCTCTAAGAAAAGCATTTGAAACTGTATTCACAATATAACTTTTGCAGTTATGAGAATGGTGATATGAATGTTGTTCAAGTGACAAAATGGACAAGTTTTTCATGGATCTCTTCAAGTGAATAGGTAAACATGTAGAATTTTCAGAGCAAGAGATCTGGCCCAACTACGTGTGTTCATTTCTCATACAATTGAGATAGATGAATTGGTTGTCAGTTGGTCGGATCAAGACGTGTAAATGTGAGCTAAATAGAAGTTTTTAGGAATCTGTGGCAATAAGGCACCAATCATCTAAGATTCTGGAGTTCCCTTGCATTCCCTTGGAAAATGCAATCTCATAGTCGGAGCCAATTGTTTGCGGGGAATTTTACATTTCGTGACAACCCTAATTGCACTCCTACAGAAAATTTGAGGTGTTTCAATGACAAAAATAGTAAATTTTTTCAAATCATTGTAGACACCGACTTCGTAGCCCAATGGACAAGGCTTGGGTTGCATGCGAAGAATTGCACTATCCTTCGAGCTTCCAAATGGTGAGCCATTGAGTAGTTTTCAGAGTAACATTGTGAATGGATATGCATTCGAAGATAATATTTTGGTCAATCCTATTTTGGGAGTTTCCAGTTACAAAGTTGAGCGTATTGATGATCTCTCGACAATTCCTCTTTCGGCAAGGAAAGCATGCTACTAAGGGAGTTAGAATCAAGGATACAACTTGTAGTATAGGGTATGAAGACTACTCTTGCATATGAGATTTGAGTGATTTTTTGAGGGACAAAGAGGGATGCTTGATGTTGGATAATGCTACATATAGGTTTGTCATCCTTGGATGTATGAAAGAGATTTCGCGAAGGATGAGATTAGAGGCATTCATGAAGCAGTATAAATGTATGCAAACTAAAGAAGAATCAGGGAAGAAGTGAAAATTTATCTAAGTCTAGCTTTGGCAGGGTTTTAGAGGCATGCCAAACACATTATCGGATCCCGACATTTGTCTAGGCACATGTTAGATCCTGACACACTGGTCAGCAGACTCCGTAGAACTCACCATGTGCTAAAACATACCATGAAACGTGATGTGTGTCCAAGCACACGTCAAACTCTGCCCCCTGTCTAAACCTCCATCGGGTCTTGCCTCCCTGCCAAACATCACCTCGAACTCTGCGACTTATCTAGGCACATTGTGGACTTGGAGCCCTACAAACACAAGCATCGGAACCTGTTTGCTTGCTAGACATACTTTCGAATCCCGCTCCTTGTTCAAACACCCTCCAGAACTTTGATGCATGTCTAAACTCGCAGACTCTAACACCATGTTAGACACCCCCTAAGATCCCGACCTCTGTTTGACACGCTATAAAAATATGCCCTCTGTCGAGCACACCATTAGATTCTAACTACTGTTCAACGACACTCTAAAGTCCTCTTTCTTGCAAAATTAACTCTAGTCTTTGTTCTTCATCCAAACAGGGAAATTTCATCTAATATCAGCATAAGCAACCTGTTCTCCATGCAAGTAGCTGGATCGCATTAGATGTGAACTTCAGGTCCCTCGATAGAAGGCACATATACAAACTTTGGGGTCATAGATCTTGTAGTTTTTTGATAAAGAATAAATGCAATGCATAAAACAAATTATGGTTAGAGCATTCATGATAGCAGATTAGCTTAAGTGGTTACCTTTCTAACTTCAATGCGGTACCCAGAGCTAGTCCTAACAATGGCTAAGTACTATGATGCAAAGAAAAGAAGTCAAGAATTCATTTGACCTTATCATCCCCAGAGTGAAAATTTAAGGCATAATCAAACTTCTCAGAAAGCTCCTGATTTTTGTCCCAATGCAGAGACCAAATTTGAGAGATGAATTTTGACTATAAACACTTGGTATAAAAACTTCATCTCGACCTGATAAAATCAAGAGGGAGAATTAAAGTTCTGCTTGCAGATAGGGCAGAATCCGACACCTCTGCTTGGAGGCAAGGCATAATCTGCCACCTCGGCAAGCAAAAATTATCAAAACACGGTCCAATCTCCCTCGAGCCATAACTTTCACATCCAAACTCCATTTTCACTCTTGTTCGATGTGTTGGAAAGATAATTTGATGAACATTTTTCCTAAAGGAAACATGATGAGAAAAGTTCATCTTGAACTTCTAAAATCAAGGGGGTGAATTACAATTGTCCAAGCAGGACGTAATTCTAGACTATCAAACTTGAAATGCCTTACCTTAGAAAGTTCCTCAATAGGTTTTAGAAGAATCAATGAGAAAAACAAAAGTTTCCCAAGTCTTTTGCTTGTCAAAATTTGATACCTTTGAACGCTGAGGGGTCGAAGTCAGACACCCTTGCAAGCAGAGGGGTCAGAATCCGACACCCTTGCAAGCAGAGGGGTTAGAATCCGACACCCCTGCAAGCAGAAGGGTCAAGATCCGACACCACTACAAGCAAAAATTGTCAAAACAAGGTCGAGTCTCCTTCGGGCCTTAACTTTCGCATTTGAACTCTATTTTCACTCTCTTTCGATGTGTTGAAAAGATAATTTGATGAACATTTTACCTTAAGAACATATGGTGCAAAAACTTTATCTTGATCATATAAAATCGAGGGGGAAAATCACAGTTGTTCAAGCAAGACGAAATTCTGGATGTGCCCAAGTAGGGGCCAATCTCCCTCGGGCCATAACTTTCGCATCCGAACTTTGTTTTTGCTCTCATTTGATGCGTTGGAAAGATAATTTGATGGAGAACATTTTTTTCTCAAGGATCCATGGTGAAAAGATTTCATTTTTGAACTTCTAAAAGCAAGGGGAGAATCATAGTTGCAGTAACAAGCCGAAGTTTGCAGTTTTCAAGTTGTGCAAAACTATCAAGTCACTTTTGCAAGTTGTGAAAAAACACCAATGCACTTTTGCAAGTCATGCAAATTGCTCATTGCACTTTTGCAAGTTGTGAAAATATGTCAATGCACTTTTGCAAGCATTAAATCGTGCAAAAACACCAATGCACTTTTGCAAGTCATGCAAATTGGTCATTGCATTTTTGTAAGTTGTGCAAATTGCTCAACACATTTTTGTAAGCTCCTAAAAACGCAGAAAAGGTGGTTATGCATTGTAACCTATAAAATAGGAGTTTAGGGCTCATTTGTAAAGTTAGCTTTAGCTAAACTCAAATTGGCTTTTTGTCAGTTGGTTTTTCAACAATATGATAACTTTTGGCAATATGGAATGAAGGAGTTTGTATGTATAAACCTATGAAGGATCAATACATAAATGATTTACAGGACTTTGTGCGACAAGTTTTCCTCGATGAATGATATGTATGAGTATGTGAATCCATTTTGATTCTCATTTTTTCATTTTGCTAAAATGCTATTGTTAGATAGTCAATGAATGCAGAATTTTTAGTGTAAAAAGTTTTGTTGAATTTGCACTATGAATTCTTGCCATTGTGCAGCGTTGGTGGGATTAAGAATATGATTTTATGTCTGGTTTTATTGAGAAATACCGGGTTGTTGAATATCCTTATTTGTAAAGCTATTCAATCTCCTTGGTGTATGTACCCTATTCGTATGTTCAGTGTATGCCTTTTTCATCTTATTTTTATGAAAAAGTCTTCCCGTATTACAATATTAAATCTTGGGCTATTTTAGTGAGTCTTAGTGTTTAGCTACTTAGTGTTGTCCTTCGTCTTTTCCAAGGTTATCATAGCAGTTTTTGTTTAACTGGATAGAATAATCTCATTATTCCTTTCTTCTTTTCCCCTTGTTCCTTTCATTCCTTTCATTTTCTTTTTATCTCTTTTTTATATTTCCCGGTTAAAAGTATGAAACCCCCATAGAAAATATTTTTAGTGTAAATCACTGTAAATAGCTCTTTTCCTGTTTTGTCTTTTTGGTTTTCAATAAAGGTAGCTCCACTTGCTAATAGGAGAGTGACTTTGTCCTCACGTTGTTGACTGACGGAAGGACTCCATCCTGACACTGTTGATTGAAAGTCCACATTTTATCCCGTGACAATTTTTTCAACCAACACACTGTAGACAACATAATAGCTCCTTACAAAAAGGAGATTGTTAGCGGTGTCAAAAGTGCAAAAGAGTTCACCAAACTAAATTCAATCAACTGCTTGAAATAGAAGATGCGGCGTGCCAAGGGTTAGCAAGGGAAGTGACACTCGAAGAATTAGGGTCTGCACGCACTGTAACACAAAAATTATGTATGAGTGGACAAAGCCAACTGCTTGAACACATAAATGATGACAGGGTTTGATACAAAACCAAATGTCTCTCTTCACTCGAAGATGATCATGGTGTCAATGGAGGTGTGAAAGATACAACAAAAGACCTCTCAAGAAGATGGTCCTGGGGGTTATGGGAGAGTCAAGCAACTAAAATAGAGAAAAGAATGCTCAAAATAGAGCACACATGCATGAAGGTGGACTAGGCTGAAACAACAAACCCTCCATGGCTCTCCATGACTCAGTGTGACTACAAAATGATCCCATAAAAAAATACCTGCCAAATGATTCAAGGAAATCTAAAATATTGTCAATTTGTAGAAGACATTATCAATAACAAGAGAGTTGCTCCTAAACAAGGGAGTAGTTTGTGGATGATAAAGGTGAATAGTGGAGGAACCACACTAGTAAACTTCTCACAAAAAACGGTGACGACAAGGTCACAACTAATTTGAAATCCATTCTAGATGAATATGGATGGTGGATAATGATGCTTGCATTTTGGTAGGTGCAAAGGACACAAAAGGTGTGTGCAAGGAAACATCCAAAAGTGTGTCAGTTTGATCATGCTTGACTAAAGCAATTTCAGGATTCTCATTCTAAATGAAGGCACAGTAGAACTCGTGTTGCTCAGCATCCTCATGAACAGTGGAGCGAACAAAAATTAGAGCTCTGTCATCAAATGACCCCAATGAAGATGAAACATCTATATGACAATTAATGTTGTGGCAAGCAATCCAACGAACAGGCTGGATAGGAGAAACAATGCCTTGTGAATGTTTGTTGATACCTTTGCCAAGATGACCTATGGAATGGAGTATGCGGGAACCAAAGGCAATAGTATGCTTCTCAAAAGAACCAATCACATATGCAGGTGAATCTGAAGTGGGGTGTGCAGGGGGTGTAACAACAGAGACAACAAATAGAGTAGGTGATTCAAAATCTGTGAGGTCACAATCTAAAAGCACATCAAGTGGATGTGTTCTAGATTCTAAAACAGGAAGTGAATCAAACAATGGACTAGGCTCAAAAGAATGTAAGTCCTAAGTATCAATCTCATGTTGCAAATGTGCAACTGTGTCCTCTATGGTGCGTATGAGGGCATATTTGTTGGAAATGAGGGAGAGGAGAATGGAGTTTTGCTTCTTGAGTTTCATATTCTCTTCTATGTACTTAATCATATCCTCCTGAAGTGAACAGATTTGAGAGAAAAGCATATCATTTTCCGATTATAGGTTAATATTGGCTTGCGTGATAGTGTGGAGGTCATGGCACGAAGTCATTACAATAAGGCAAAACAAGCCCTTGGAATGAACCTCAAGCAAAAAACACACTCACCAAGATGTAAAACAAGCCCCCAAACTGCTTATAAATACATAGTTTTGTACAATGTGTCGGCGCAATTGGCACAAATATCAAGTGAAATAGGCCCTCCAAGAATCTATACTACATACCAGAAGATGCAATAAGTGATGCCCTAGAAAAGACAAGGTGGCACTTTATAAAGAGTGCGTTTACAACAAATTTTACAGTTTCAAATGGACAAAATTTGCTTACAAGTATAAATTCAGACAGCATGAAAAAAATATGATGGGATTGCTGCAAAAAGCATGAAAAATCGCACACTACCAAAAAAAGGCATTGAAATTTGTGGGATGGATAAAAAATCATAGACCTAGAAAGTCCCCGAAACTATCACTCCGAACCCAAGTTTAGAAGAATCTGAAATTTATGGGAAGTTCACTGCCCAAATTTGAAAAATCGACTGCAGCACAGCGTGGAACTCGGAAAAATAAGTAGGGTGAAAAAAATTTCATCTTCTGGGGCTTCCAAACTAGTGAACATGATGTTCACAAAGTTGGTTGGTCAATTGGCGAATGCACATTGTGCAAGCTAAAAAATTCACTTTGGAAACCATCCCTCAAGGGGATTCGAACTCATGACCTTTTGAATGGAAGGTTTTAGTTAAACAAATTCTACTATTGCACCATAGTGTAGCACTATGATATTATGTGCACAAATATCTATTTGAAGTTTTTAAAATGAATGAAATTAAAAATAAAAATGAAATCTTTTCTAAAAGATTTGGCCGTTGGAAAGTGTTGTGGCATGTGGGAGGAGTAAATTTTTTTTGTTAAGGCGGATGTTTATGCACTGTTGGAAACTTCTCTCTAATGTGGCCGTTCTCCATGCGTACACAATCTCAGCGGTTCAATTAAAATCATTAGATGCCAATGCCATCCACCTCCAATGCAAATGCTATTGTACGCCAAGTACGGATTATGCAGCCTGTACATGCAGGTGGGGGTTGGCCCCTCCACCAATTTTTATTATTATTATTTTTTTGAAACCTTCAAACTGCAGATGCGACCTAGTGAATTTTATTTTATTTTTTCAAAAAAATTCACTGTACCTTTCCGTAGGTTGTACGGCCTTGCACAACAAAGCCCAAAAAGCTGCAAAAAATGCAGTTTTGGCAAAGTTGTCTAAATTGGATGAATTGATAGTGCATTTATATGTTTTTAGGTGCTCCAAATTCAATGGCGCTGTCCGTTTGGCCTGAAAACGATTCTAAAGCGGCATGCCCCAGAATTTTCCAAGAATCCTGCCTCTGAAAGACAACAAATCATGGTAGAGGCACAGAGAAAGAGACCAAACTACTGAGCAATGGCTGAAAGGTCCTGCGCTGATACCATATCGTAGTAATGGATATTCATCTCCAGGGTCAAATCTGACCAATTCCATAATATTGAAACTAAGCCATAATGCACATAGGAAAATTAACTTTAAACTCTGAGTGCAAGTCTCTATGATATTTTACAATCCGACGTGTATTTCGCCGTTGTAATTAGGTTGAGCAATACACAATAGGGAGTGTCCAAGTTAAATACCCTGGAAAAGTTTGTTTTGTGCAACAATAATTTGTTGTATGAAACAAACATTAGTTGAGGAGACTAAGTATGCAAACACATAATTGTGTGTGCAAATAATTAGTTACTCAACAAACCAACTCAGCTCCCTAATTTAAGCTTAACCTCTTTCCTAGTGTGAACCAAGGTAAAACTAAGTTCGTTAGCAAAAGACTACTACCAACCTAGTGTGAACACAAGTACACCAAGTACAAGACACTAATGAAAGGTAGGCATGGCATGCGAATTTGTTGGAGTGATAAGTATCGAGAAACATCCTACAGGCTACTAGAGATAAGGTTGGTTGCAACAAGTAACAACCTTATTAAATACATACACACGAGAGAGCTTGTGACATAATCACGTGGATATGTACATGACTACGTACATGAACCAATTTAATATTATCTACCTTTAATGCATATTAAATGATTGTGTCTACACACGTGGTATGTGGAAACATGAACTAGACATAACCCACATGTTTAAACACATGCCCTAACATTTTTGTGTTTCAAAACTCCAATGAAGACTTTTCTTCTTTTTGAGAGATTAAAAGTCTGCGTGTTGGCCTTGTTTACTGAGTTGGGTTAGTTTTTTAGTTTAGTAGTAAGTAGGATATAAAAAATATAATTGCAAAATGATTTTATAATTGTATTGAAATCCTCCATCTACACCATGGGAAACATCCTTGACAGATCAGAAAAATTTATGGTAATTGTTGTATGTTTAGAAGAGGATCAGAAGCATTACAAGAGGACAGGAAAATTTTCAAATTGTGTTGGCTTTTTGTGGCATGTCAAATGTAAGTTGCACTGAAGTATCATGATTACTGAATCCACCTATTCTTCAGTTTACAATTTTATATGATTTAATGAGAACACGTATAAATTTTAAATGAATCTGCTGCATGCAAATTCTGTTGTGCAGTAACAGTTTCACTCACTTATTCAGTGATATTTTTGAAAGTTTATAACCTTACGAGTTAATTAGAAGTCATGTCTACTTTGGGCCAGGGCTACAGAGTTGTAGGCATAGATATCAAGGATCTTGATTATGAAACTGTGGAGGCTCAAAGGGACTTTCAATACATTCTTGCTTCTAAGCTACCAGCAGACCGCTTCCACTTTGTGTGCGCAGACATTAGTGATCCTTTAAAAGCCAAACTTGCTGTCAAAGAAGCTGTAGAATGGTTCGGTGATTGTATCCATGTGATGATCAATAATGCTGGTTCGCACTTGGAATTGCTTTTGACATTTGCCTTTTTCTGATTATAACTCCTTAAGAGAATGTTACAGAAAAGGATATAATAATTCTCTGTATATGTTGCTTTCCATTATAAAGCACAGTGATTATGCATATAATAGTCTTAGATTAACTTTGTTCGAATGCTTTTTTTTGAGGGATTATATGTTAAGAGATATACGAGTGATTATACATCTCTTTACATTTCATCCTCCATGAGCACACTTACCATGGCTAATTTGCTTCTTTTTTTTTTTTTGTTCTTTTCCATATGTTTATATCATTTATCTTCATGTTAGAAATCTTCTTGTCTTTTTCCATATGCTTGAGATGGATGTTGTTGCCATTCTCAACTTTATTTGCAATTTTTTGGATAGGATTGGATTATACATGCCACTGTAAGTAGCAGAAAGTTTGTAGTGGATGCAAAGGGATTTCTTATGAAGGTAGAGGTACTGAACATAAGTTGTAACTTTTAGCTTGTTTAAAAACCTGTCATAACATATGGGTTTAAAAAAGCTTCATTGGCTAATGGAGCTTTTGGTGCAAAATTAGCCTGTGTTTTATACATTGATTCCTTGGCCTCCTGGAATAAGTTCCTTCAAATCTCTACTCTCCTGGAATTGATATTTGATCAGACATTTCAAGTTTTTAGTTTTCAAAAGGGATCTGCCATATGGAAGCAAGTCATTGCATTTTGGCATCTCATTTATTCTGAGAAATGAAATATATAAGATTAGCATGGCTTTGGGAAGATTGTTGGCTTTTAAAGGATGCTTTGGACACATGGACTCAATGGCCACTTATCAAGCAACTTTCTTATTAACAGGGTTGGTTAAATACTTGTGATTCTTGGTGAAAATTTATTGCTTCTACACCCTTTGGGAATTACAAAGAAAGGAAGTGGAATGGTCTATTAGCTTTACTTGATCCCCAGCATGCTATCACATAATTCCTTTAGAACTTAGAATTAGGAAAAATGCTTTATTCAACGAGCATGGCACAGTGAATTGTTCAACACTTCAAGGATATTTAAGATTAATATGGTACTGAATATTCTGTTGAGAAATTGATTATGGACTAGAATCTAGCAATATAAGGCCTGGCACAAAACTAAATTGCTTATGGCTGCCAATACAGGTCAAAATTCTTATGAAAACAGTGTTGTAAAGATAAACAAATGGCTGATTGTTTCCCATTTTATTTGCTGTATATGTTCTATTGAGTTTCATGGTCACTTATTGCTCCATGCCGTTTTTCATCTTCCAGCAACATTCCTATGCTTTAAAAGTTTAATGAATGTGTCAACTCAAATTTCTCTGGTTTATAAGATGATTATGTCCAGGCCAAAACACTCGTACAATTCTTCAGCTCTTAATAAATTTTGGAATATGATACCTGCCATTATCTGTTTGAAAATATGGCTGAAGTGTAATTGTTGATTCTGTCGTTTCTCAGACAATATCAATATCGAGTGGCCCAACACATCTGGACCCCGGAGTAACATATGGGAGATGATCAAAGCATTGATTAATTTACAGTCTTTGCCCCACCATCACAGAAAATTGCGTTATTGCTATATTGACAATTTCAGTTATCTTCTTCTGTAGGCACAACTTATTCTAAATTCAAACCTCTTGCAAAGTTAGCTTACATGGTTTCAGCTGCCTTGTACTATTGTTAAGCTCCATTTTGACATAGCCTGTAAAGGTAATCTGGGAAGGAATCATTACAATATTGATGCCTCTATTATGTTTCCTATTGTTGCAAATTATGGGTTGTGACTAATATGTTGAAAATAATCAACGCTCCAAATTAATTAGGATTGTGTGTGTGGGTGGAGGGGGTGGTGGCTGTATATTCGAAGAAACACATCTTATATCACATTTGAGAACATAAAAGTAATAACAATTTTACAACAGGGTCATAGGGAAAATTCCTCCTTATAAAAGCTAACATCTAGTTAGGCCTGAGCTCCTAAAAGCATGGACTCAATATCTTTGTGAAAGCAGAAATCTTGGCTTTAACAAGCAAAGCCAACTGAAGAGCCTCAACTCCCCTAAATTGAGTGGGAAATGCTCAGGAAGAAAAAATGTCTTACATCTTGACCTCCTCAGGAAAACGATTGTGCACAACTGAATTGTATGCCTTAATATTTGCAGTTATCCCTGATAATCCAAGTAGTCACAGGGAAGAGGGGCGATGGATATATGGTGAAATTCAGCGTTTGACTATGCTCAAAATGTCCTGGTAGAAGTATATTTCTAGAAGACATCACCCACTAATTCCTCTCCCATGAAGACTGCATAAAAAATATGTAACATCAATCTTAAGCAGCCTTAATTTGAATGCTAAACCTTTTGCTTAAAAGGAAGATTTTCATTTCCAATATCCTGGCAACACCTTTGCCATTGCACTTCAAGATCACTCAACCATGCCTATCCAACTTTGTGCTTGTTTAATAGTTTATCAATTGCAGAAGTGTGGCCAACGAAGACACATAATTGTAGAAGTCCTTCCCGTTAATCCATTTCCAACCTCTCAAACAAAGGTCTGAACCTTGAAATTAAACTACAAGAAAACAATATTTATGGATTATTCTATAGAGTTCTTGATAGGCTGATAAGTCCACTCTATTTAACTTTTGAGTTTGATTTAATTCATACCAAGGGTGCCATTGTATAAGTCAGTTCAATAGTGGAGAAAGGGTGCCATTGGGTTTGACTTAAGTGACACCAAGGGTGCCATTGCATGTTAAATAGTGGAGCAATTTCAGAAGTGTGGCCAATGAAGACACATAAGTGTATAAGTCCTTCCCATTACAACATTTTCTGTTGGTACCGGTGGGAGGAACAATTATTCAAAATTACATTGTGGAATAAATCAGTTTGCAAAAATATAATAATGTATTATGTCAAGTTGTATTTACAAGAAGGGTAAAAAGCTTTATAGGCTTTCACAGGTGGTTACGGGGCTCAATCGATGCCCATGAACCAATTTTATTATAAACTTTAAAACAAACTAACTAAAAATAAACAAAAGACTTTGGATCATAATTCAACAAACTCCCCCTTGATCCAAAGGGGTATAACATAAGAATAAATTGGAGCAATGACTTTGAAGTCATCAAAGGATCTCTATTGCAACTACAAGTGGTGCAATGTACTTCTAGCACTGACTAAAAACCTGATGTCGCTCCAGAAAGAACCCTGCCCCTGTGAGTTTGGTAAAAATGGTTGATGAACACAATCAAAGCCTGCTCATCACCTATGATCATTGTACCGTACTACAGTAGGACACATTTAAACCCTATCCAACTACATCGATCCACAAAAGGTTCCACATAGGAACTCGTCAAAGTGACAAACCTGTACTGTGTATGGCACATTTCCCTGATGGCCAACAAACGCTGATGAGCTTTGCTCAACATTGAATGTGCTAGCAACTCTTATCAACTCGTACTATCATCGACTACTGATCGAAGACCAACCAATGCTATATCTTCTTCCCCTATCAAATGAGAGGTGAGAAGTTGTGCAACAAGAGAAACAAATTCAAACTAACATTGTTTGCTCCAAGTTATGATTATCAGATATAGAAAGCCAAAAATGGAACTGAAAGCAAGAACACAAGCCAAAATTTGCCATTCAAGTATGGAACCCAAACTCCGAGCGAATAGCTAACTGGAGAAGGGTAATAGTCCGCTCGTCTCCAACGGATCCTTCAACCTCCAGTGTGACATTTATACTTAGTCAATCACAAGGATCTTGAGGGATTTGTAAAGGACAGTGTATTCACTGATAGAACAAGCATGAGGTGCCATGAAAATTGTCATTTTGAAGGTGTCAGTTTCCACCGATAATACACCTTTTTACATCTTTGAATAGTTTTGTCACAAAAATCATATATGGAAGTTTCAAAACACAAAATAGACCATTTTTTTGTGTTTGGAACGTTCGAAAACCTATAGATTGATTGGTTACATGACCACTTTTGCATAAAAGAATGACTGGTCGAAAAAACATTACAGTATAATGCTCTCAGTGTCGAATGTAACCAAAATGAAAGCTTTTGGAAATTTTAACTCTTGACCTCTCTTTTTGAAAGTGACTTACAAAATCTTAGCACCAACTCCTCTAGAAACAATTTAGAAATATCAGAGGAAGATGTTTCTTTTAAACCGTGTTTCCTAATTTTCAAAAAATAAAATATATATATATATATATATATATATATATATATATTTGCATTTAAAATTGTTTCACTCACCTTTTTTTACTCACTTGCATGAAAAGAATAACTACTCCTTTCCTTGTGAGACCCACGCTGATTTTAGGTTTGACAAGATTGTTGACAAGCTTTTAAACTGCTGTCAACATGCCATGGCTGCGCTACAGGTGGAGTAGAAAGTCTCAGCCAAAAATCCAAAGAACTTTGGCAGAATTATCAAAATATGGAATATTTATTGCATCACATCACTTTTTATTTCACAGGAGTTAATAGTTACCATATGATTATATTTGGTGTGGCATTCCAGCGTCTATCAAAACCCTTAAATACAGTCTATCTCCCAAGTTTTGTTAATAATAATTAATTCTTACTTTGATGAGCTATTAAGAAATGGGGTGTGTGAACAAATCACTACACAACTTCACCGTTAATTACAAGTTTAACAGTAAATACTTCAAATTAAAACAAATCTTGTAGTCTGCTAGGTTTTAGATGTCTAAAAACTTTAAATTAGATGAAAGCTCCCAAAAATAAATGGTGAACATGTACTTTTCACAATGGCGTCAATATCACGAAAACCAAATCCAGACTAACTTTTTCTGTATGAAAAATGAATTTGTAAATCACTTTATTGATGCTGTATTTAGCTGTCTAACCGCCGCTCTCTATTCCTTTCCCTGAGGCAGAGAAAATTTAAGTTTGGAGGTCCAATCTAGCACCACCAATTCTCTCTCATATTCTACGTATTTTGTCGATGTTATATTCTTCTCTAGGGTGCCGTACAGGTGCATATGAAAGTTTAAAACAAAATATCAAAATACCTCAGCAGATTGCATTGTACAGGTTGGCGTACAGGTCTGGGCAAAAAAGAATGTGCTGTACAACTGCGCCTTCGATGTCTTCAATCTTCTCTTTCGATTTTGCTAGCAATATTTCAAACTACTCCTCTTCAATTTTGCCGGGCTCTGATACCACTGTTGGTACTAGGTGGGGGGAACAATTATTCAAAATTACATTGTGGAATAAATCATTTAAAAAAATATAATAATGTATTATGTCAAGTTGTATTTACAAGAAGGGTAAAAAGCTTTATAGGCTTTCACAGCCGGTTATGGGCCTCAACCAATTCCCGTGAACCAATTTTATTATAAACTTTAAAACAAACTAACTAAAAATAAACAAAAGCCTTTGGATCATAATCCAACATTTTCAACCTCTCAAACAAGGGTCTGAACCTTGAAATAAAATTATTAAAAAAATAAATATTTATGGATCATTCTACAGAGTTCTTGAGAGGCTGATTTGTCCACTGTTTGTAACTTTTGGGTTTGATTTAAGTCACAGCAAGGGTGCCATTGGTGTAAGTCAGTTCCAAATATCTGTTTAACCAAAAAGGCCTTTTCTAGCCAATTTTTAACTATCAAACATAGATAAGAGGCCAAGCTGACCACTTGGGGAATGAAACATCCATAAAGACCTTGTTTCTAGATCCAAAGCATCACGTGGCTCCTCTAGTGCAGGTGAAGATAGTTGACTGCTACCTGCCAAACAACCTAAACCCTCTAAATGGGGGATGATCCTAAAAATGAGAATACCTTAGCATTATGAATTATATCAAAAAGTTGAAAAATGCCTTTCTTTTTCTAAATGTGACAAGCTATTGGAATCCAATGATAGGGTAAATTTTTACATGGTGCATCACGATCCACTACTTTTAGTATCCATCTTTTTGCAAGGATATCCCCTTGATCTCTAAGGTTAGGAATTCCTAAAACCACTTGATCCCTTGGCATCCTGCGTATATTCCAATCCACCAAGAAATCCCTTTGCCCCTTTGCTTGTCCAATAGAAGTCTTCTAAGTACCTTGTCCAACATGTTATAGGCCATCTGAAAGGGAAGAAGGCAAGAAGAGTAGTGTAAATGTTTTTCTGCTGAAGTGTTATCCATAATCGTGATTTTCCCAGCAATAGGATATCAAGAATGCTTTATTTTTTTTTCCCAAGTATAGCTATCATGCATGCATTTCCATCGGCTAACAATAGAGAGCTGAGTACCAAAAGGGGTGCCCAAGTAATGAATGATTTCACTTGGATTTATAAACTTCCACATTTGATTTGTCTTGGTCAATAATAAAGGCCTTTGTTTTTTCTTCACTAACTACAACTTTAGCAACTTCAGCAATGTGTCCAAGCAAATATTAGTGCCCTCAAGTGATTGCCGAGTCAATTCAGTAGTAAGGCTGAATCATCAGCAAAATGAGAATTAAGGAATTGGTTCCCACCTTGTTAAAAATAACCTCTAATTTGTCCTTGTGCTCTAGCTATCTCCAACAAGTTACGAAGAGTGTCTGCTGTAATCACATACAGAAACAGAACTGAAGGACAACCCTGCCAGATAGACATTTGTAAATGAATAGTTTCTGAAAGAGTTTTATTTACTCAAAAAAACTTTGCCAATCTGGAAGCATGACTTGGGGGTGTAAGTCCCTAGGTGGATGTATTAGCATCCTCTTCTTTGGTACTAAAATTCTTAGAGGTGCTTGTGTGCTTTGTGCGAAACCTTGCCTTGTGATTATTGCCTATGTAAATGCTGTTCTAAAAATTACAAGCTTGTTCCAAAGAAAGTGGCAAATCCCACTAGCTTAGGATTTCGTTCCACTATAATATCTAACTAAGCCCTTGTGGAAGCCTGTGGTAAGAGTCTCCATAGTTCAATGAAAGAAACAATAATCCCAACAATCTAACATATTCAAAGTCTGTCTCCCTGTAAAGTGATGTCATCTCACAGGTTTCAACCTTTCGTGGAACAACTTGTTTGTCAACCTCCATGAATGTGGTCTAAAAAGGATCAGTGCTCACCAATGTGGAACTCTTTCGTTAATGATTTTGAAAGATTGGTCAGATTTGTTGCTAATCTTCCTTGAGGTTTCCCTTAGGGTCTTAAAGGTCTGAAATTCACTTCTAGTAATGTTTTCTCTTTAACTATTGAAAATAGATTTTTGGAGGTGCATCACCCTTTGAAATGCGGTGAATACACCCTTAAATTCTAGCTCCTTTCATTGTATACTCGAACTTTCTGACTTGTGATTCCAACTCACTAGCTGATTTTTGATTTAATTCATTGCAATGCGGTAAATGCGTCCCTTAATTCCAGCCCTTTTCATCTTATACTTGAACTTTCTGACATGTGATTCCAACTCACTAGCTGATTTTTGATTCAATTCATCGAGTGGAGCTAGGATGCAACAATGCAACTTACATGGATTGGAAACATACAATTCCATTTATAAAGTTGCCCATATCTTGCAACTGAAAGTTTGCATCAAAACAAATGCAATATACATTGAATGAAACATATTCAGTGAAATAATGTGGATGTCAAAATATAAATCCATGAAAACCAACAGTCTTCTTGTGGAGTGCTACTCACCATGGACACACTTCTCACTCTGTACCGATGCCTTGTTGTCATGCCACTTCTTCTCCTTCAATGGAAGAACCCCTAGGCCCATGAGCATGCTAAAAGATGCCCCAAAACATGCCATGCCAACTGCTGTCATACCTGCTGCAACCGTAATCCACATGCATACAACAATTCAAAAGCATGCTACAAACTTGATACAATTGTTTTAAGGTTATCATGTGTATACCAAAACCAACATAGGCATGTTGTGATAGTTTGATTTATGAAAACCAGCCTATACCTCCATGCTACAATCATGCGAGTTCGTAAATGCATGCTTCAACATTGATAAACAACTAGACATGTTCCACATGATGTAATTCTGAATTTGCATGGAGTGAAAAAAGAAAACCAACATGTTGTCACCTTCGTGATACCTTGGCTTTCAACCTATGCTTAGAGCTTTCTCTCAACATAGAGTGCGCTTCCACCCATCTTGTCATATGCTACAAGAACTTGGTAAGGAAAACATACCAACTTGCAAATCAACATGAACATGAGAATGCTGAAAATGATATAAATTCTTTCATGCAATGGGCTGCTCCTACATGTGCTTCTCAAACTGATTACATGGATGCTCCATATCCACTCTTAACGAGTGGCATTCCTCCATGTTTTCTCATACAAATGAGGCTAGCTTGCTTCTTTCAACAATAAAACACGACAAGCAATTTGGTTGTACTTACATATGCTTGCTAGACAACATCTTAGCCATAGTATACATAATCGTAACCAGCGAGCACTCTCAAATAACTGGGAATTATCGACAAAGGAAAAAAATACTTATATTATCAAAAAAAACATAAATTTTATAGATTTTACAGTGGCAAAATGTATTAGATGAGTCTGTAAAGCATTGAAAAAATGTTTTCTATTAGATTTGAACACAAATAAAGTACAAAATCGTATAATCATGGGAATACAATTGTGACACTGTCATGTTGTCAACAACAAACTGATACAGTGATATATACAAGAATTTACAAGACTGCGAGTGAAAATTACAAGAATCAATAACTTTCTCTTCCCAGCTCTCTGCAAAACCAAGGGACCCTGAGAAAGTCTATTCCTCTCACTTGGTTGCCCCTCCTCGCTCTGTCAAGAACATTGTGGCTCCACCTCCGCCTCTGCCTCTGCCTCTGCCTCATCCTCATTTTCAAGGATGACCTCTAATCCAATGTCTTTTTTTGCTGTAGTTGCAACCTTCATAGCTTGTCTTTCGAAATCAACAATCTTGTCCTCTGTGAACCTGGAGGCCACATCCTATGCAATCCAATCACTATAGGGATCAATCTCATCTAGATCGATAGACTCCTTTGATGTATTCTCCAACTTCTTTGTGCAAAGACTAAGGTTATATTGCACAAAACCAAGGTCATTGAGGCATTGTTGGCTCAACTTGTAGCGCTTATGGATGTGAGCACAACCAGGTTTTGTTTGACGTCATTCACATGAAGAAGTGCAAGATAAAATGTGGAGGGCTAGCCTTTGAAGACTTGAGGTATTTCCACTCCAATCTTTCCACCACAACTTTTTAAACAAAATATTCAAATCTTTGTAAGTAATTAATAATTATAAAATTGTAACTGTAAGGTACAAATAAAGATTTCATTTTTTATTACTTGGTGACTACGTGGCTCTCCCTCGGATAGCTATGGCTGAAGAAAAGAGCCTCCCCCTATCCTGCTTGTAGTTTTGCAACTCTGAAATAGTGAGGGCCCTCACCTCAACCTAAGGTGTCATACTCTCAAGGCATGGTGAGAGCCCCTCCATAACCTCCCCAATAGCATCTGTGAGGCCATCAGAGTAGAAAAGCCTAGGGTTAAAGTAGTATCCCATTGCTTGGATGAGTTGGTGGAGTTAATTGTTCCACCTTTGATCAAACAATTTACAAATGAGATCAAATCTGGCATGATTGCCCCTATAATAGTTTTGGACGGCCTTTTTGGCCTCATCCATGGCCTCATAAATATAACCCATTGGGTTTTGCTATCCATCCACCAAGTACAAAACCCTCAACAAAGGCTTCGACACCCACAAAGTTATAAACAAATTAAAGTTACAAATTTATAAATAAAATAAATACTAAGTATAAAAAATTGAAAATAAGAGATCCACTTAAAATTTTAATTGAAATTTCAAGTTACCTTGACAATCTTTGTAGCTCTCTTTTCGAAGGCCTCATTGAAAATTGTTTTCCCAACCTTGACTCCATCATCTTTCTTGGAATATGACGATTCCATGCAAGCTTGACTCACAAACAACTACTTCAAAGAAGTCAACAAACCAAAAATACTTTGCAACATAAGAAAGTGCGTTGCAAACCTAGTGACACCTGCTTGAACAAGCTCTTTTCCCTTGGTGTGTTGTTTCATCAAGTTGAGAACCCAAGGGTGATTGTATATATATTTTATGATCTCTCTAGCTTCTACAATGGGTTGCACCCAATTAAGTTTGCCTATGTCCTCTAAAAGAAATTCAAGGCAATGGGATTGCAAGGGGTCCAAAAGACTAATGGATGTCTCTCCTTGATAAGTCTTTCAGCCGCCACATATGTTGTATTGTCTGTGACAACTTGGACAACATTCTCAATGCCCACCTCTAAAACAACTTGCTCGAGCATCAAGTTCAAAGTTTCTGCATTCTTTATCTTGCTAGATGCATCATTTCAAAAAAACCAGCTCACCATTTGAAGATGCCAAAAAGTTGATGAGGGTGCGGTTCTTTTCATCCGTCCATCCATCGAAAAGAATGGTGCATCTGAACTTATGCCACAGTCTTTTCTGATCTTCTAAAATTAGCTTTGCATCTTCAATTGCATTGTGGAGCAATCTCCCACTCAAGTCTCTTGGAGAGGTTGCCTTGTTCTCTTCCCTGCAACTGTCAATACTATCACCAAATATTTCGAATACGGGCTCCTTGCCACTCTAAAGGGAAGGTTGTTGAAATATCAAAAATTTGCATATATTTTATCTGCTTCCGCATGTGTCTTCTTGTTCCATCTTGTACCTTACAGTGGAGGTTATGCCCTAGGTGTCTTTCTAGGAACAATAAGGAGTGTATTTGGTTCAAACTCGATGAAGATGTGCCATGGTACTTGCGTGGCCCACGAGTAGAGCCCACAATTTCTATTGTAGCTGTCTCTGCTGATGTGGGAGCAATGGTCGTTATTATAGTTGCTTGCGTCCTCGCCGTCTCTAATTTCTTTTTTTTCAACAATTTAAGCTTTGCTATCATCTTTTGTTTTGTCTCTTTCGTGACACTGGGACATGGCGTGACATCACAACAATGAATGCATGAAAGGTGGTACTTGAGACAATTGATGCCTCTTGACATCTTTTTCATGCAAAACGAACAAATTGAAATTGTTTGGGATGATCCAACTTGCACGACATACTTCCAAACAACATTGCAAGAATTAGGGGGAGCTGTTTGTGCACCGCTAATTGAATCTGATCTCGATGCACTGACGGATGTAATTGTTTGCTAACAATATACTTGCAAACATGTTCAAAACAACATTAAAAAAATATAAAATAAAAACGTTTAACACAAATTAAAATACAACATTTCAAAAAATACCCTTACATCGTAAACTTGTAAATTTAATTTTAAAGATCTTGATGTAACCCTAGTACAAAATATTGAAAACATTGAGAAAGATTCTCTATAATAAATAAATTATAATGATAGATGGAAACTATAATAGTTAAAAACAATTCCATGCATTCCGTTCAATTCCATGGAATGCTATTTAGTATTTACAATTTATGCATAATTTTTAATTAAAAACAACAAAATTAATTTTGTTGTTTTTAATTAAAAATTATAAAAAATTATGCATAAATTGTAAATACTAAATAGCATTCCATGGAATTGAACGGAATGCATGAAAGATAAATATTAAAATTTAAAATATTTATCCAACATGTTTATAATTTAATTACAATTCGTTTACATGCTCGGAATTAAAAAAATATATATATATATTTTAACTAATTTGGAAATCGCTTTGCTGAATTCTCCTTCCATTTCACTATTGAATGCTTCAAATCTTATGTGAATGCAATGAGGGGGTGTGTTTCAATTTATAAGACAAATCTCCACATTTTATCAACGTTTTATAGCATTTGATATCCATTTGTAGGCTTGGACACATGTTGGCCACGTTTTGATGCATTTTGGATGAGTCCAAATGTGTACAACATGCATACAAGCCTTCTGGTGAGTACTAGCCGTCGTTGATGAGTACTTTGCGAGTACTAGCCGGAAGGCCAAAAACCAACAGTTTTAAATGTCTGGTGAGTTCCAGTGGCGGTTAATTGCCTTAGCATTTTCCCACGAGTAACCGAGTACTCGACGATAACTCGTTGGTTATGTAATCTATGATCTTAGCTATGCAAATCAAAATCTGAGTTTTGCAAGCATCCTTTTAAGGATTGATCCATGTTTACCTATTGGCAATGGTGATGAGTGCTCCTCTCTGGGCTTCTCCCGCTTCAAGGATTCTTCCTTAGATAGGTTGCTTCTATATTTGCTACCTTCTGCTTTGTAGGCATTTGAACAACTTCTCTCTTGCTTGTAAATCCCTCTTCCTTCTTGGAATGCTCCTTACAATTTTTTGGGTGAAGTTGTGAATGGAGCTCCCAACATTTTTCTTGCCAATACCCATTCTTGCCCATTCTCGTGTCCAACATGCCCGTCTTTCTCTTCTCCACATTTTGATTTGGAGAGTGGTCTTTACAACTTGCATCCTTCCTATTGAAGAACATAGGCTTCTTTTGGATGGTTTTCCTCTTCCAACACATGGCCACACAATTATTCTTCATTCCACAAAAAGAACATGGATATGTATACCAACACCGTTGTGCTACATGGCCACTCTTCTTATATTTGAAGCAAACAATGGAAGACTTGTGCTTTTCATACCTTCTTGGGATGCTCTTTGTGCAAGCATGATGAAGTGGTAATGTGTTACCTCCTCCTTCAGGATGCTTACCTCTCTTTGGAGATACTTTGCCTTATTCTTTGATGCTCTTCCCATTATTGAAACGCTGTCCCTTTCCTAGTTCCAGCTTGCATTCACTCATATGGTCATTGAGTGACAATGTGATATCTCCTTCATGGAGCTGCTGTCCTCTTCTTGGAGACTCTTCTTTGGCCCTTTGAGGTGTCACAATGATACCTTCCTCTTCATGAGTGACCTGCTCATTCTTTAGAGAATCAAACTTCTAATGCCATTACCTTGTATGGGCTGTTTTTATAGAGCTAGTGGTTTGGACTCTTTAGCTTTGGAACCTTTCTTTGCTTCAGCTGTCTTGGAGCATTCTCCAACTCCTCCTTTGCCACTGACATATCCCAAACTTGCATATTGAGGCCTTTCCTCAACCTTTATGGGATTAGTCATTCTTTGGCTGTTGATGCCAAGGCCCTTTCCATCATAACTCATCTTGGTTAGCAACTTAGAGCCAAATCCCTTAGTATGCTTCTCAAATTTACCAAATGAAGTATCTAGATTTTGATGTAAAGAAAAAGAATATGGTGGAATACTTAGTTTGCACATCTCATTCATGGTTATTGCATTTTCGGTAGAGGATGGTCTCCTTTACATGGTAGACTCTTCTCTCTCATCTGTCCTTCACCATTATCTTGGAACTTTGCCAACATATATTCCTTAGTTTTCAACTCATTTTGCAATTCTTCAATGACACCCGTGATAAATTCTCCATGGCTGATCAATCTATATTGCAACTCTTGATTCTCATCTTCCAAGAGCTGCCACATCTTTCTTAATCCAAATTTTTTCTCTTGAATTTGCCAGTTTGTATCTTCAAGCTCTTGAAACTTCAAGCTCTTGAAGCCTTTCTCTCTTCAAAGCTTTACTCATGGTTGAACTTTTGCAACCGAGAAGCCTTGTACTTCCTTGTCAATAAACAAACATGGAATAATATATAAAAAAATGTGGAAATGTATTAGCAAACCTTTTAAAGGCAACAAGAAAACTTGTGATTTGTAAACTAGGTGGATAGTCCACACTAAGCTTCGCCAACATGGATCCTTTACTAGACAAGGAGTTGTCCCCTAGTTCTATGCCATGTATCAACACCCAATATGCTATAACAATTCCAGTGCTTTGATTGTCATCTTGAGCATACAAAGAAAAATGCAACCCTTCACATGCAATTCCATCATGTTACATACATTGCATACTACCCGTCGCATACCAAACATACTACTTCGTACATGACTACAATTGAAATGCTTGTATAGAAGTGCAAGACCGATGTCAAGTTTGTTAACCTTTAAGAACAAGTACCATTCTTGTGATTAATGATTCTTGAGCTCTCTTAAGTGTTTGAGGTGTTAGACTAATTGCAAGGTATTGAAAAACATGCAAGGAAAACAAACTCCACATGAAATAGCGATACACAAGACATATCCTGGGGAAACTCAATATGAGAAAACTCCAGCAAGAGTGAAGCCATGCTTCCTCATCTCCACTATGCTCCGTAGCTAAGTAGCCGATTGGTACTATTATAGATATGCATACGAGAGTCAGGTATGTGGATACGGTGATTTGTTTTTGGGCATGGATATGTTTTAGGATACAGCCGTACAAGAATATATATAAATATTAAAAATATAGCCATATAGGCAAATTTAACCACACAACATGCATAGAGTAAACAACATAAGTTAAATAACCACAAAATATACTAATAATTCAATGCCAAATGTTATGATATTCATTGATTGAACTTAGGTTAGTCTTAGAACAAATGCATAGTGCAACTGTTACAATGCATGGACAGAAATAAAGACAGATCAGCATATTCATTATATTCTTATTGGTCTTCAATGTCTTCATTGAGAGTATCATCATGTGGTTGCTTTTTTCTTTGGATAAAATGAGTGTGAAAGTTGCTTTTAGGGTTTTCCTTATACTTTATTTTATTTTTAATTGTTTTTTGAAGTCCATATTTGACTTTTTCTCAAGTGAAATTAAAAATAAAACTACAAAAAACAATTTGTGGCCACGGATCTTGCTCAGATACGGTTAGGAAATAGTGGGAGGACTATGAATCCTCTCGGATACCTCCCAAGAGTCCCAACCGAATCCAATGTTACCACTGATTTGGCAAAACAAACAAGAGGATCCACAGTCCTGCTATTTCTTGGACGTATTCAGGTAGGATTGGAGTGGGATATGCATCCAGTAAGGATCGTATCAGTATCTAGGGGTTTGGGGTGAAAGGCTCTGGTAACGTAATTCTGTAGTTGACAAGTTTTTGCCTTCTTGGTCTTACAAGGACACCAACCTCAAAAGTAACATTCTCTCATAATGATCTCTACATTCTTCAGTGGATGGCTGGTTTCTTTAGCAAGAGAGACTATTGAACTTAGCCATCTCAGCTATGCAATCTTCAAATCAGAGCTTGTTTGCGTTTGACTGCGTTCTCTACACTTTATGAAGCTCCCATTCACTCACTATGCTTCCTTTGCTATCAACTACACAGATCTCTAAACAATCTCTTAAATACAATCAACACTAAATGAATGCATCAATGAATGAGAATTGAATCAATGAATGCCTTTTATGAACTCTATAGCTTCATATCTATACACAAGAACACTTCTTAGGTTCACACAAGAAGCTAGCGCCTTTATGTCCCTTCAACTTCTTGTGCAAGCGAAACCGCTGCTATATGCAGGCCCGAACTGACACTCAATGCAGGCTGAAACTGCTAGAGGAGTTGCGAAACTACTTCCTGCATATACTTGTGGTTTCATAACCATGAAAAGTCCTCTAACTTTTGGAGGCCATAACTTTTGCATATGAATTTGAAATCACATGTTTTTGAAAATGCACAACTTTTCTAAAAGAATCCAAATATGTACCTTAAAAGTGCTTTTGATGCCAACCATATGCTATTTAAGCCCTTACAACAGAAACTAATTCTTTTCTAGGACTTGGCATATGGCGAATATCCTTGTTTGACAATTGATTGTCTTACCGACTGAATTGGAAGATCATCTTGATCCAAATTTCTGATCAGTCGTGTTATTATTTTGTTTAATTCAATGATAAATATTATTCTTATATGATGCTTTAGTGGCTGCTAAATCCATTGTTGCAACTTTTGGAAAGTACTTGGGAAGTAGGCTATAGCCCACATTATCTTACAAAATAACTCTCAATAAATGTTCATATGATCAATATATTTTCAAAATATCAAGAAAAGTTTAGACAAAGAAAGTGGCTATAATGACCTCAAAATGCACCCTCCATAGCCAATAAATGGTTGGTATTGTCTAAACGCTTGCCTCTGGTTGACTAGTTATAGACTACTATCAATGGTAACTTAGAAACAAGACTTGCATGGAGGCAACAATAGAGAGGGTTCTAGTATGCCAACTTATTATGGAGCTACACCATGAGTTTTCGATCCCCACCAAAATTCATCATATATCATCACTTAAAAATCAATTGCGTTCTCTCCCACTTTCTAAATGGAGTTTCCGTATTCAAGAAGGATAGAAACTTATATTCCTTCTATTATTGGACAAATATGGGTCATTTGAAGTGACTTATTTGCATTAAGAAGTCTCTGTAAGCTCTTAAATGGGATTTTCCTTGATCCCCTAGGAGTCCCTTTTTGTAGGTGAGAGAGGCCTATTGATATTGGGGATGTGTCCCTTGAAATGGGGATGTGGGGAGTTGCCTTAGAGTCCCCTTTTTAGGATACATGTCCTAGATGGCAAGAGATGTTCCCCCCTAAATTTTATGGGAGAAGTTTCCAAGAACTTTCACAAATATTGGGGGTGGATCATCTTCGAAAACGCGTCCCTTGGGTTAGGGTCCACATTCCCTCCTTACACTATTACAGAGGGTAGCATTAAAAATTAATTTTTAAGTGGTTTGAGAAAATTATTGTTCTCTTATGGAAGATTCATTTTTTGTCATAGCACTTTTCTAGCACCCATAGTTCAAAATCTTGTTCTCAGCGATTTCTCGGGAGGGCAAAATTTGAACCGAATCTTGGATCTCGGAAATTTCTCGACAACTTTATCGCTACTTAAAAAAAACATATAAATTCATAAAATAAACTTAAATTAAATGGAAAATATTTTTAAATGACATGAAAAATTAATGTAGAGAATGCCATAGGCCCATAAGTATATTTTCTATCAATGTGAGATCAAAAAAGAGTACAATAGTAACAATACTACAAAGTTGCAAACTACAAACTACAAAGTTACAAATTGCAATGCTCATAGAGTCATGAGATATTATCTTTCATCTCTAGCACCTAGAATATGTTTGATGTGGCTGCCAAATGGATTCGATTCTCACTATGAAGTGTCAACAGTCAATTGATGCTCACTGTGAAGTGTCAAGCTGCAAAATAATATTACAAACTACAAAGTTCAACTTCTAACTTCAAACTTTTTATGGGCCCCAAAGTTCAAATCGCGGAAGTTGTCCACAGTGTAGGGTTTGGCATTGGGCAACGAGCTTGCAACTTGAATGAGGGCAGTGGGCACTGTAATATGCATGAGATGTCTATAAAATACTAATATGAGGTCACTTTTTTGCTTTTCACTTAGCAATACCGTTTGTGGCCCGTGCAAAAGAAGGATGACGAATTGTGATAAAACATTCTGCAGTTTACCTTTAATTTTTAATGCATCGGTTTTTTTTGGCATTCGAGAAATGAGATTTTCTCGGCGAAAATCACCGAGAAAATCAGGGCTTCTCATCTCACGAGATAGAGCTCGGTATCTCGGCAGGCTAGTATACCACGAGATCTGCCAAGAAATGGCAAGAAATCACCGAGATTTGATTCTATGCTAGGACCAATGCCATGACCTTACAATTTGCAAAGCTTGATCACAACTTACCCTTAGATCTATGTAGAGATTCATGAAATAATAACACCAAACAAATGCTGGCTTATATTTAACAGGTATGGGGAACAATTACAAACATATGTTGTGAATATGCATGTCTAGATTTGATATAATTAGAAAAGGTGTCGATCCTTTCCCTGTTGTTGCAAGAGCATAGGTGCTTTGTTTCCTTACTTTTTCGGAGAGAGATTCTCAATCACCATATTTGTATATATTTCTATTGTACTTGTGAAGTAAATATTGTTTCAATTAAATAATTACAAACTATGCAATGCCTAACTGAAGGTGAAAGTAAAAGACTCGCAGAAAGGCAATTCATTGTTTATGCTTTTTGTTTGGTTTTTGGGAGAGATTCAGGGCTGATATGAAAACAAGTTACCTTCTAGAGTAAATGGCAAGTCAACTTTATGGTGGTATGAAGACTAAATAATCGAAGGGAGTGGAATTCCTGAGATTATGATGTCTAATTTTATAATTAAAGGAATTTTGAAGTTAGAAGAGTACCTGTACATTTGAATTAAGACATATTTTGACTCGTTTGCAGCCCCTGCTTTCAGGCTATGTGGAGGATAGATTTGAGGTTGCAGATCATGCTTTTGACTAAATTAATGTGCAGGCTTCCATCATTGTAATTTGAAGATTGAATTTATGATGGGCATGATAACTTACTAGAGTTGAATTATTGGCCACTGCTATGCTTTCTAGAAAATCAAATCCAAGAAACATTTCTGTGTAAAAGTGTGAGAAATTTACGAGCTGATTTATATGTGGAATGCACAGGCATATCTTTAAGAATTTCAAGTGGGTTTATGTATGAGTGCGAGCTACCCCTGGGGAAGAGTGTAGGTCATAGGCCTAAATACATGCTGGATTTTGATGGAGATGTACGCTATATTCTTATGATGTATGCAGCTCTTAAGAGGCAGAGGCCAGTCCTTTTATTGTACTTGTGTTTGCCATAGCTTGCACTTCAGTTACTGTGGTTTGGAAGATGACCTAGCCAATTTGTAGAGATGACATCTAGGGCAACATTCTGAAATAGCTGCATGGCAAACTGTGGTACATTGACAAGCCAATTATTTGGATATGTTTTCAGGAAAAGGGCTCATTGGAGAATAATACATGGGTCGGTGTCACAAGCAAACAGATTTTCAAAGTCTGTTGTAGGTTGTTCTTGGTAAAGATCGCAATAGTAGGCCCTCTACATGTTTAGGATTGAGAAACCATTTAGGATATGGTCCGAAGTTTGCAATTGTATAATGTGCTTGAGGCATTCCCATTATTTATGTAAATTTTGTTGTCTATCGGTGCTCCTCAAACTTTGTTGCTGAATTTTCAAGAATCTGTATCATTGTCACAAACTTCGATTGTGAATGCAATAAAAATGGTGCATAATCAAAGTATTGCGTTCTTTTTTTGTTTGATATTGCATGAAATCATGCTGCTTTAATTTCCTCTACATACACAATATACTTGATCTTTGTGTTTTTCACCATGTAGCATACACATACACTTTCTCTGCCTAGGATTTTATGATTTGTATAATTTCATTACAATCTTTATTAGCTTTTCCTAATCCTTAAATATTGTTCATTTTCAGCAAAATCAATTATCGCCTTGGATGACAAGAACCCAATGACAGTATTTGCAGAGACTATTGCTGTCAATTTGAATGGATCTTATTACATGTCAGAATGTGTATTGCCATACATGCCTCCTGGTCTCTCTAGTATAATTAACATCTCGAGCACACGAGCTTTGCAAAGTGAACCAAACACTGCAGCATATAGTGCTTCAAAAGCAGGCTTATGCGGACTTACCCATTCACAGGTCAAGATTATTGATTCAATCTATCTAAATTTGCAAATTATTAAAATGAGTATAGTCAAAGCATGTTAAAAAAGTGGATATTTTATTTGAATTTCAGTAGTAATATTGCTCTTGTTTTTTTTGATAAAAGTGAAATGTTATATTAAATTAAAGGGAAAGATACAGCTGCAGCCTGAGGTCCGTTGATTGTAAAAACTGAGCAGTCAGGACAAGAGACAATACAAAATCTAGACAACACAAGATGAGGAAGTTATTGCAGCACAAGTCTAGCTATGCTAGTAGTAAGAGCAATTTAGCAAAAATACATAGTTGCAAGAGCTAAGAAATGGAATACTAAGCTTATAAGAGCAGTGTAGCAGAAATGCCTATTAGCTAAACTAAAAACTGAAGAATGTAGGAAACCAAGTATTTGATATTTCTGATCTGTGAGTGAGCTTTCATTTGAACTGATGGTTTGTAAAAGGTCCAAAAGAAGTGCCAGCTTTTTTCACTGGGTATTCATAGCCCTTGGGATTTGTATATTTGGTGATACACATACTTGGGACTTTGTAATCAGCAGCACCATTCATTGTTTGGCTGGAGGTATTGTTGTTGATAACTATTCTTTGAAGGTACATTTCACACCGATTAGGATTGTTGTGATCTTGGACATGAAAGCTTCTTATTTCAATATGGTTGATTTTCTCATTCACCCTTTCAGCAATATATTTGAGACTATCGATAACCTCCTTTTGTTGGGTGCCGAAGGAAGTGAGCCTCATGATACAATCAGCAAGCAAGGGAGGGAGATAACCATGATCCCTAACCTTGATGCCTAAAAGCTCCAGATGACTCTCCAACCTCTGGACCGCATGGATAAGCTCTTGATAAATTTTGGCAACGTCATAGAGATTGGGCTTTGAAGCAGAGGGTCCAAAGTTTCATTAGGTTTGCAAATTTTTAGTGGGATGAGCAGAATGAATGAAAGTGTTGTTGGGATTATTCAAGCCAGAATAGGGAGCACCATGAACTGGTGGCAAGGCAGGGGCAGATACATGGCTGTTGTAGACTCTGATAGAAGTACCAGGGTATAAAGCTGCAGGAGTTTGTCTATCTATAGCAAATTTAAGGCCAACTTGAGGGTTTATGAGGGGCTCGCTATTAGTGAAAATGAGATGAGCTGGATCAATTGTATTTACCTGGCTTCTACTCTTTTTGATTGGTGTATTCCCCTTGATCAAGCTCTCATCGCTTCCTTCATTGAAACTTTATTTTTTTGTTAAGACTGATGATAGCCTTGCCTCTGGTTGCCATAAGTTGATTACTGGAAGCCATTGGAGAGGAGGTAGAGATCATCTTCTTTTTAGCTTACATTTTCAGTACCCGAGTTTGAGTGGGTCATTTGGTGTGCCGCTGGACATTTATAGACATGAGAAGCAATCTAAGGCTTTTACGATTTTTTAAAATGCCTTTTTGATTCAACATGATAATCATAGCATGACAAGACTTCATATCTAAACCTTCATGATCTGTGATAGTACCTTCCTTAAGGCCATTAATATTGGTGGTTACAATATTGCTTTCCTTATCGCAAGCAGCTTACCTTTTATGGGAGGATGAGAAACAAGTGGCAGAATTTTGCAAATTTTCCCTTCCCTTATGGAGTTTAGAGTGCAAAGTTCCGGTCAAAGACAAAGAGATCGTCCTTGAGAGGTTTGTAGGGCACCCAATTGGCACGGTTCTTGTATTGATATTCCTTTATCATGCCTCTAATGCAAGTGCTTCTGGTGAGTTCCATCCTTTGTATTCTATGTACCTGCTATCCCATACTTCACCATGCATTACAGTGTAGTATGCATGCTGTGAATAGGTGAACACAACCGATGTGTTCTTTTGGTGGAGAGACTCAGAGGTGGCATCGTGTAGATTGAAAGCCTCTTAGAGTGGCCACGAAAGGCAGATTTATACCCAATGCTTCCCTTATTGTGGTTTTTTAAAGTATGAAAAAAATGCGTGCAGAAAAGAGGAAAGGTGGAAGTTAAGACATGTAGGAAGAATTCACTTCTTAGTATGGGAAGAGGGGCAACAATATAGGAAAATGTGTGAGCAAGGTTTAATGAACATGTGCAAGATACATTGCAGGTAGACTCACAGACACGGGAAATTGAAAGAAGTGTTCAAAAGGTAAATAAAGTGGATGAGAAAGTAAATACCAACAATGATGGTATTTAGAAAGTAATACCTAGACATGATATAAACTAAAAAGAAAATGCTAGAGAGGGGTACCCCAGAATTGTTATGGAAGTACCTAAATCTGATGGAGTTGTTGGCTTTAACTCCCGTTTTATTTGATGTGACTTGAGGGGCCCAAATGTCATAGATATTTCTAAATTAGTTCTAAGGTGGTTGTCTTGCTCTAAGGTCACCAACCATTTAATATGAGAAGGGATAGTGTTGCCTTCCCAGACTACACAATCATTTTGACTAGCAGGGTACACAAAGGCGCAATTGGTCAAGGCATTGGCAACTTTGTTTTTTCGATGATGTATTTGCTGAAAATCAAACTTGTTGAGGCGATTTATATTTTGAATTAGGCACTCCACTATTTGTTTCCATTTCCTATGACATTGCTTTGAATGCCCTCCATTTGTCGATTTTTGGTTGCAAATGAGATTAATGATCACTTGGAATCTCTTTTGATGATGAGTTGCTCTATTCCTCAATTCAGAGCAAGCTGAACTCCTGTAGACATTGCAAAAGTTCTGCATATTATCGGTCTGAATTCCAATTTGCTGGGCATATCCTTGAATTAGGCGGCCATTTTGATTTCTGACAATCCCCTTTTATGGCTGTTGGACCTGGGTTGCCTTTGGATGCTCCACTGAAGTTCAATTTTAAAAAACCTTCTGGCAGGAACCCTTCTCATTTTGGACTGGATTTTTAAGTAATGATCACTTAAATAGTATGAGATATCCGATATTTTAGCTATATGGCAATCCACCATACATGCTGAGAGAAAAGTATTAATTTTGTCCTGATGATGACTATGGACAGTGGATTTGATTTGAATTTAAATAAAAATTCCTTAAATCTATAAGAAGTATTTTACAAATGGTGGAATTTTGCTATTTCCATGTATTCCAAAATATGAAATTGGGGCAAGGTGAGGCAAAGTTAAAAAAAATTCATCTCTAGATGCTTGCCTTTCCAGCTTAGCGTAGGATTGGTGAGAAACTCAATCCTTAAATAGGGGAACCCCAACTTATTTGATATACTGCTCCAAACTTTTACAGCGGCAGAGCATTGGAAGAAAAGATGATCTATATATTCGGATTTTGGTTGCAGTTTGGGCAGTTATTTGGGCCAATGCTTCCCCTTTTCTGTAGATTGTTGGGTGTAAGAAGAGTATTATGAAGAAGAAAGCCACAAAATGCTTTTGGTTTTAGGTCAAGCATCTAAAGACCAAAGTGATCTCTATTTCTGATCTGATAAAAGATTAGATACAGATATAGCTTTATGAACCAAAGACAGCGTACATTGATTAGATACAGATATAACTTTATGAGCTAAAGACATGGTACATTCACCTGTGGGATGATGAGGCCAAATCATTTGATCCTGAGCATTGACCTTAAATATTATTGTTTTCTTGAGCCTATTTAGTAGTTGAGTCAATCGTGCCATATAATTCTGCCTCGCTTACTTGATAATTCATGTTCTAGATGAGCTGATTAGAAGTATTCGGGATGTAGTAGTCTCTAAGAAAGACTAAGCGTCTTTGCTGCAAAGAAATTGAAGATCACCTAGATCAAACGAGGATAAGGGGGAATGGTCTTCCCAAAATCTAACCCTTCCTCCTGTGCCAATTGTTGAAGTGAGCTTTTCTGTGAGAGGTTGACATCCTACTTTAGGAAGGTTGACTGTACCAGAGAGGGGTTCACTCCATGATGCTTTGATAGTCATTTCCATGTGATTTGGAAGATATTTGCATTTGATTATATTGGACCAGACTGAAGGAGGGTCTTTCCAAAGCCTCCAAGCATTTTTCATGCCAAAAGCTTGGCTGGAATGTTGAAGATGTCTTAAATTGAGGCCACCTTTGGATTTCTCCATAGGTATTTTATTCCAGGAGACCAAATGGTACTTGAATTTGTCATCTAATCCTCTCCACAGAAAATTTCACTGTATTTTCACAAATTCTTCTTCTAGGTACCTCAAAGCGGGAGAAGTTTAATAAGATAAATGGGAACCCCTTGCAAAATTGCTTTTATAAGTTGTATTTTGCCCACCATGAATAGCCATTTATTTTTCCATTTCGACAATTTGTTTTTCATTCTCTGAATCACTGCTTCCGATAAGTTTTTTTTTTGGGAGAGGTGGAGCAGAAATCCCAAGTAATTCATTGACAGCAGTTTTTCTTGAAAGTTCGAAGTGCTGATTATTGCCTGCTTCCTGTGGTTTTTTACATGTATGAATGTGATGTGATTTTGGGTGATTCACTTGTTTTCCTGTAGCCTGCTAGTAGTCTTTTAGCAACTGAGAAAGATTCTTTATCTCCTGATGAATTGTAGTGGAGTGTCATAGAAGATAAGAGTGTCTATGTGTGAAGTGGAAGTTAGCATGTATCAAACTGTTAACACTTGATTGCAACGCATGGATTTTCCCTTGCTCTTTTGATCTGATTATGCTTCTGCCAAGAAGTTCACCCATGAGAATGAAAAGATAAGAACTAAGAGGATCCCGTTGCCTCAATTCTTTCCTACATCCCCATTCAAGGCAATTGTGAAAGAGGGGCAACTTATGCAACTAATAATCCATTTGATAAAATTCTCTGCAAACCCGTGAGCATTTAGAGTGGAGGATACAGTGGCCTAATTACACTGATCAAAAGCTTTGGAGATGTCTAGTTTGATAAGAATGCTAGATTTATGTTTGCTGTTCAAGTAATGAATTATTTCCTGTATGGAACTAACCATCTTTCTTCCAGGGAAAAATGCTGATTGTGATGAGGATATGATCCTTGGAAGCAAAGGTTTTATTCTAGTTGTGACGGTTTTTGCAATAATTTTATAGACCGTAATGCAGAGGGATATGGGTGTATATTGATCTAGTTGTTCAGCCTTTGCTTGCTTCGGAATAATCACTAATTTCATTGCATTGAACTACTTGAGCATTTTCTTGTTCTGACTTGACTCTTTCACCAGTGCAAGAAGATCTGGTTTGATTATATCCAAATAGAACTGATATAAGAAAGCTAGGATTCCGTAAGGACCAGGAGCCTTCAGTTCTTCTCTAGTTGGGTTCATCAGTTCCTTAATTTTTTTTTCCGTGAGACTTTTAGGGATGTTTTGGAGGAATTTTTCTCAAGTAGCCAATCCTGGTACTTGTACGGAGATTGGGCATGTCGGTACTGTGATTTTTTTGGTCCTGGGTATGGCCGTACAAAAATAAAAATAAAAATATTAAAAAAAATAGTGAAATAAGGAAAACTAACTTCATAATATGCAGAGTAAACAAAATAAGTTTGATAACCACAAAACATTCTGATAATTCAATGTCAACTGTAATGATATTTAGTTGTTGAACTTAAACAAGTACATAGTGCAAGTATTACAATGTATACACAAAAATCAAGACAAATCAGCATATTCATTATATTCATATTTTTATTCTATTTCTTCATCAAAAGCATCATCACATGGTTCATTAGAACCATAAACAATAGCATTGCCACTCCCTAGTGGCATAAGATTAGCAAAAGAAACTGAAAAGAGTTTCAGCTGTCCATTGGACAATAGGTTTCCAAAAAAAGGCACTTTTGTTGGATAACCGAAAGGTAATTCAGTTTCTGTTCCTCTTACATGGTTAAGAAACTAGTTTTGTCTAAAATATCATAAGATTGGAAGGTAAACGTGTTGTTGCTGTTTACTTATAAAATGAATGCGAGAGTTGCTTTTAGGGTTTTCCTATGCTTTATTTTTTATTTTTTAAGTCCATGTCTGACTTTTTTTAATTGAAAACAAAAAAAATGAAAAAAAATGCTTTATTCCTTTGGGTCAATGCTAGATTTGCCTAGGATATTGCATTGCAGGTTTGGGTATGTTTAGTTTTGTCTTGGGACAAACCCAAACGTACATAAACTTGCAACACAATATCCTAGGAGAATTATGGTAGAGACCGAACTGGGCCTTGTACCTGGTACGTGCAGTATTGGGATCGGCCCTTGGATGTAGGTACTCAGTAACCTAGGTTTTTCTTGCATTTGAGCCGCCTTAGTAATATTCTACTCAATTAAGACTTACAAGTAGAGTTGCATGGCATACTTCAAGATTTTTTTGTGTTTTTGAGATAAAGGAGCCATCAAGGTTTCGAATTTGAGACATTGAATTTTGCATTTGTCTATTGACTACTAATTTATGGAAGAAACTAGTTTTAGAGCCACCGACTCCATGTATGAGTTCTTTCGTCAAGCCCTCCTGAAACGCTGCCCTTGACTCTTGTCCCCACAGTATTCATTGCTTTAGATCTTCTACATGCCACGAAACTTGCCCCATGAACCGGTGGTATGATGATGCGTGTAAATCCCTTCATCAGAGACTTTGATTTGCTCTCACTCATGACCCTCCCTCCATATAGACCCTCCGTAGGGAGTACCGTTGTATTCTTCGACGTAAGAAATGGGAGTTTCTTGTATCTAGATGGCTTACACTCCTTGTTGATCTCCACCACTCACTTAAGACTTTTTAGCATACTTTTTTCTCGAGAAAAACCACAGCGTTTGACATCTTCCCTGAAACATGGGTCTCCTATGCTAGTTCCATCTGTGATGTTCTTGTCCATCCTGTTGCTACTGCCCTCAACCCGTCATTTTAAATGAATTTGAGGAGTGCAAATCAATTTTGTTTCACTCAAAAATTGGAACTATGTATCAATAAAATTGTCCCACAATTACTCGCTGTCAAACTAGTTGTGTTGTGAGAGAAATTGTTGACCAAAAATTGTACTAAATAGCTTCAAACTTAAAAAGATATGCTTGTTGGTCTAAAGTACTGTATACTTGCAAAAATATCAAAGATAAAACATACAAAAAACATTTCAATTTGAATTAATGCACCAAACTTCTATTGTATGCAATTTTATTAAATAAAGTTATCATGAGCTAGTTACAAGGAAATTAGCAATGCAAGTGAAGTTTAAAAGTAAAAATATAATAAAAAACTCCTAGACCACTAAGCGAACTAAATATAGACTAACTCAATTGAGAATTTACTAAATAAATTGAGTTTAACTTACTATAAACATTTGGACATCATGCAAGAAGCCTAAAGTCAAATATGCAACTAAAACGACATCCTAGTCAACCTAGGTGCCCCAACCAAGCTAATTAGCAAATAAATTGAAATTAACTTTAAATTAAGGCATCTAATCAAGAAATCACGTCCCACCTCTTTGAGAATGAGTGGATAATGTTTTAGACTCAACTAAGAATTCAAACAATAAACTACAGTGAACTGGAGTGAACTAGTAGTTAATTGGTAGTTCCAATGTTTTTTTAGAAAACCATTGGAAAATGTCTAAAAGTGGCCAAACAACTAATTAATGTCATAAATAAATTAAATAACCTTCCAAAACACCTAACTAACTAAAATAAACTAAGTCTTAAAAACAGAACTCAAGTGCCCATATTGTCATCATACTCAACGTTTCCCCCTTTGATGGAAAGAGGTGAGATACATATCATCTCCTTCAGTCTTCTCAACCATATTCTTTTTTATCACAAAAAATTGAGTCTCTTTGAAATCAGTGATGAGTCTTCTCAACCATAATCCTTTTGTGCAAGTTGATGTAAGGGTTGTATAATCAATTTTAGTAGAGGATAACACAATTGTAGCTTGTTTCTTTTAAGAACAAGGAACCAACCCACTTTCTAATTGAAACAATAACTTGAAGTTGACTTCCTGTCATCAAGAGATCTTTTTCAAGTTGAATCTATGTATCCAATGAGACAAAAATCTTGTTGCTTTGAAATGAATCCCATGAGTGTATCTCTTACATATCTAAAAATTCTCTTTACTGTTTGCAAATGCTTGAGTGACAGTTTGCCCATAAATCTAAAAACTAGTGGAACCCCATAATTGATATTAGGGCTTGTCATAGTGAGATATATCAAATCTCCCACCATGCTTCTGAAAGTCTTTTCATCAACTGAATGACTTCCATCCTCTTTCATAAACTTTTCTCCACTTGCAATTGAAGTGTTTGTAGGCTTCGAATTTTGAAGGTTGTACTTCTTTAACATTTTTGGGCATACGATTTGACAAATGAATATTTCCACTTTCTGTTGATGGACGTCCATGCCAAAAAAGCACTTCATAAGTCCAAGATCAATCATCTCAAACTCTAATTTCATAGCTTCTTTGAAGTCATTCAAAATCTTCATAGAGCTACCTATAAAGATCAAGTCATTTACATAGAGATATACATATAAAATATTATAATTCTGCATTACCGGATACACCTCTTAGGCCTTGGGAGTGTGGGGGATATGCTCCCGAATACGGGAGCGCGGGGATATGCCCAGGGAGAGTCCTTGGGCTGTGGATACGTCCGGATACGAAAGCATGGGGATATGCTCAGGGAACGTTCCTGGGCTGTGGATATGCCCGGATATGTCTGGCTAACGTATCCGGGTGTATCCACAGCTCAGGGACGCTCCTTGGGCGTTTCCTGCAAAATTTTTTTTCACTTTTGCTTAATAAAAAGTCAAACATGGACTTTAAAAAACAAAACAAAGTATGAAAACCTCTTTGCAGTTTCAATGGTTTGCTGTGTTTGATTGTTTTCAAAACGTGAGCCTCAGTTGATTCATCTGTATCTTCTTTATTAGGCGCGGTATACAATAGCTGTGAAGGTTGCTAGAGCAAGTTAGCAAGTCTTCCAGTTATTGGATTGTGTTTCAGCCTTGCCAAAATAAAGGAAATAAATGTCTGTAACATGATCAAGACGAGGGAGAGGTTGAAATCAATTATGTCTTTTTTGCTTATCCTTTATGTCCCAAAATTTTGGTTCTCCAGGACTTTTTATGTGCAGTACATACAGTAAGATCATTTGCACAGGTATAATACAGAAGCTCAACTTGTGAATAAGCGCAAAGAAGAGAACAGGGCATAGTCTTAAGTTGATTTAACCCCAGGTCATCTCATTGTAATCTTACCAAACTGCAGAGAGTGCATTTTCTTGTCTTTATTTTTGTCCATACATTGTAAGTTGTAATATTTGCACTATGTACTTGTAATAATAAATAAGATTAATCTAAGTTCGACAATTGAATATTATGATATTTGGCATTGAATTATTCGTATGTTTTGTGGTTATTAAACTTATCATGTTTCCTCTATGCATATTATGTGGTTAATTTTGTTTATATGGCTATATTTTTATTTTTTTAATTTTTTATATATATTTTTGTACGGCCATATCCAAACGTATCCAAACCCCCCCCAAAAAAAAATCCCCTATCCCTATATCCGATTCTTGTACTCGTATCCGTATCGACAACGTAGTTATAATTCAATGCTTGTATGTAAAGAGTTGGTTCATTTTGACTTCGTACAAAGCCTTGATCCAATAATCAACGATCATTTATTGAGTAACAAGCTCTTGGAGCTTGCTTCAACCCATAAACAACCTTCTTCAACTTCTATACCTAAAATTCTTTACCCTTGACCTTAAAACCGTGTGGCTGTCCCCCATATACTTCTTCATCAATCACTAAATTTGGGAATGCACTTTTATCATCCATTTGATGGATTTTCCATTCTTTATAAACAGCGATATCAAGCATTAGTTTTATAGTATCTTGACGTGTCACAAGGGCACAAGTTTCTTCATAGTCAACCCCATATGTTTGCGCAAACCCTTGTGCAACTAATCTAGCTTTTAGCTTGTTAACTGTAACATCACTTTTAACTTTGTTCTTGTAGACCCACTTTGTACCGATGACATCTTTATTTAAATAAGGATGAACGAAAGTCCATGTATCATTCTTCTCAATTGAATCTATCTCTAATTTCATATCAACCTAATCTTTCTTTTGACTATCTGTTACATAACTTCTAGGTTCACTAGTCACTAATGATAATGCAAACATAGTATTTTAATTATAAGCATCATCAAATAAGTTACTTTTCTAATGTTGTAGCCTTATGATCCTCTTATAATTTTGATCCAACATCTGATTGGTTGGATGAGGATTCAACAAATGCATTTTCTTGCTTGGAGTTGATGAAGATGGATGACTAGTCTATTGGGAAAAGCTAATATTGTTTTATATTAAACTAAAAATCTGTGTAGGACTTTGTAAGCCTTCAAAATCAACTTCAAGACGCTGCCTTCTTTCACTTATGACTTAGTAGGTACATGATCGAAATCAACATACACCTAATTTTCAAAAAATTTACAATCTCTAGAAACAATTGTGGATTTACTAATAGGGTTATAAAACTTATATGCTTTGATTTCATCACTATATCCTGTGGAATTATGATCAACACTCTTATGATCAATTATAGCACCCTTACCTTTGCTTGTGGTGATTTTCATGTTACCATTTCCTTCAATTTGGACAGACTTTCCATCTCCTAATTGCTCTTGGCTTTTAAAAAAATCATCTAACTTGTTGAAATAATCATTGTGACTTGTCACTTGATTTGAGCAACTTGAATCAAGAGACAATAATTTTTTTTCTTCATCTATTCCCTCAAAACATGAGACAATATTCTGGGTCCTCTTGAAAGCCACTTTGTTTAGCTTGAAAAACCTTCTCTTCCCTTTCTTGATTGACTTGATTTTTAGCTGCCAGTATCCTACAATCTTTTGCCATGTGTCCTGGTTTTTTGTAGTAATGATAAGTAAAATATTTCTTGCTCTTATCTATGAAGTTTGCTTTAGATTTTCTTTTTGAATTTGAGTTTTGTAAACTCCATTGACCCTGATTTTTATTTTCTTTGGTCTTTGAAACCCTTGCCTTGGTTTCAAGTGCTTGTTCTAGATTTCTTGCATTTAATCTCATCTTATCCTCATGACACAAGAAAGAACCAACTCATCAACACGTATAGTGTTCATGTCTTTACATTCTTCAAGAGTGATCAAAATATGCAACCATCTTTGGCTTAAAGGTTTCAAAATATTTCTTATTATAACAATATCTTGTATAGTTTCTCCATAAACCCTTACTTTATATACCAAATCATTTACCTTTATGCATTAATCTTCTGCTCTTTCAGACTCTGACATTCTCAAATTTTTAATTTTTATTTTAAGGGTTTGGTGTTTTGCTTCTTTTACTTTAATAGAGTTTTGATATGAAGTCTTTAAGATATTACATGTTTCATGGGCATTCTTGCATCCTGCAAGTCTTGGATAAATGCTTGGGTCTATGACACTCTTTAAGATAGAAGAAAACTTGTGCATCTCCATTTTCTTCATCATTTTTTGATTTTTTCTGAACTTGTGTCAAGGTGTTCTAATTTTGAGGTGGTGTGTACCTTTGGAGCACATTCTCCCAAACTTCTTTTCACACAAGAATTATCTTCAATTGATCTCTTCAATGCTCAAAGTTCATCTTTAAAAACAAAAATATTCATAGAAACAAAATTCACTAAAGCTATTGTATCTTCTGAAAATACCCTGAAAAACCTTTTGAACCTTGCTTAAACATGGTTTTGATACCAAATGAAGGTTTCAACTGAATTAGTGGGGTTCAAATCAGCTTTGTTTCACTCTAAAATTGAAACTATGTATCAATAAAACTGTCTCAAAATTACTAATCGTCAAACTAGCAATGTTGTGAGTGAAATTGTTGATCAAAAATTGTACTGAATAGCTTTAAATTTGAAAAGATATGCTTGTTGGTCTAAATTATTGTATACCTGCAATAATATCAGAGATAAAAACATACAAAAAGCTTTTCAATTCGAATTAATTCACCATACTTTTTTTGTGTACAAGTTTATTACATAAAAAAACCTATCTTGAGCTAGTTACAAGGAAACTTGCAATGCAAGTAAAGTCTAATAGTAAAAATATAATAAAGAACTCCTCTACCACTATGTGAATTGAAAATATATTAACTCAACTGAAATTAGATTAAATAAACTGAGTATAACTTACTATAAAGATTTGGACATCATGCAAAAAACTTCTTTAATAGTAAAATCAAACATGCAATTAAAAAGACATCTTGGTCAACCTAGGTGCCCCAACTAAGCTAATTAGCAAATAAATTGAAAATAATATTAATTTAAGTCATCTAATCAAGAAATCACACTCCACCACTTTGGGAATGAGTGGATAATGTTTTAGACTCAACTAAAAATTCAAACAATGAACTACAGTGAATTGAAGTGAACTTACAGTTAAATGGTAGTCCCAACTGTTTTTTAAAGAAATAATTAGAAAGTGTTCAAAAGTGACCAAACAACTAATTAAGGTTATAAATAAATTAAATAACCTTTCAAAACACCTAAATAACCAAAATAAACTAAGTCTAAAAATCGAACTCAAGTGCCCATATTGGCATCATACTCAACACCTCAAAACATGGGTCTCCTATGCTAGTTCCCTCTATGATGTTCTTGTCCATCTTGTTGCTATTACCCCCACCCCGCCACCATCCTTATCCGTTTTCTCTTGTTCCGTCAAGAGAGCTATTTTGAAATTGTGCACCAACAAAACAGTTGATTGTGAAAGTTTCAAAGTCAAGTTCATCAAATATGGTGTGGATTCCCTTGCCTTCTCCCTTTCCACGCTCATTAATAATTTGGTGTTTTCAAGTTTTCCTCAGTCATGGTCCCATCACATTATTCACCCTCTTCATAAGTCCAGAGATCTCGATATCCCTAGCAATTAGAGGATTGTTATGATAGAGCATACATTTGCCAAACTCTATGCCACAATGTCAGACATGCAATTGTCAGAGTACCTAGAAAGGAACAATCTTAGAGCTAGGGGGTAGGCTGGCTTCAAAAAGGACTATCAAACTGTTGATCACATTTTCACACTTCGGGCTCTTATTGAAGAAGCTCATCACAGGTCTTCCAAAGTCTTTTGTTGACCTCAGGTCCTCAAGAAAGCCTTTGACTCAGTTTTGAGATGCTTGTTATTCAAGAAGTTGAGACAATGCTTGGGCAGTTTGGTACTTAACATAGTTTTTCTGACTTTGTGAAGAGTACCATTGGGGTCAAGCAAGGATGCCCTCTTTCACCGACACTTTTCAGCATCTACATTGATGAGTTAGAGGAGTTCCTTCGGTAGCATACTCATATAGATTGAGGTGCTTATAGTTATCCTTCTTTTTTCGATGATGTTGTCCTCCTCTCATGCTTTCCCGAGGGCTTATAATGACAACTTGATGCTCTTGCTCATTTTTGCGAACTATGGTCAACCTTAGTAAAACTAAGGTTATGATCTTCAATATTTCCAAGTGCCCTCTCGAAATTCCAGTTTTTTTACAAAGGGGAACTTCGAGAGATCACACCAGCCTACACTTATTTGGGGTCCAATTCTCTGGGCCATGCTTTAACATGAATTATGCTTCTCATCCGCGCCTTTGCAAGGGGTATGCCTCTCTTTCTGTATTAGATGTCAATGTTATTAGATCCACTTCTAGGACATTCCTTCCAAGTTACTCCTTTTTTATGCAATCATAAAATCTACAATTTTTTATGGTTAAGAGGTGTGGGGTCCTAGCTTGGGGGTTGTTGATTGGGCTTGATTGAGAGGGTCCAACGCATGATCGGTTGCAAGCATACAGTTCCTCAACACATTGTCCAAGCTGAATTTGTTATCCAACCTCTACGCCTTGAGACTATCTTCAGGGTTATTTTTTACATCCGCAGACTCAAGTCCCTAGGGGACTCAACTTTTAGTTTTGAGAAATATCCATACTTAGCACTTTGCTCCTCAAAGAGGATTTATTCACTAGTCTTCATCAGATGCCAACATTGTTGGTACATTGGTACATTGAGACTAGGTTGCTCCTACTTTCTGTTGGCATCTCTATGGATCAGCGATCCCATCTCATGTATTCCCTGGATGCCCCTAGGGCTTCTTCCCACAAAGGACGCCATCACTAGTGCTTCTAGAGAGGACATCTACAAACAATATATTCAGATTCCAAATGACTTGGATCCCCCCCCTTGAGCTGCTTAGCTCCAAGCTTGTTTTCTTTGTCGAGCATTTCTTACAAGTAGTGGATGGTAGTATTTGTCGTCCTCACTATCTCCAGCACCATTGGTCCCATGGCTAGATGAGTGTGCTCTCACTAGTTATGGGTTGAAACAGATCACCACATTCTTCGTCCAGATTAGATCTACTAGTCTTTGCTCCCTTCAAGAGGTGGAGACCAAGGAACATTTCATTTTCAGATGCCCCATTTACTATGATATTTGGGGACGATATCACTACCTCTACAAGGACTCAACCAACTCTCTTTCTACTTTCTTTAGATACCCAAATCAATGGTGCATGGCTCTTTATCTTCGTGAGGTCGTCACCCTCTGACGTAGATACCAATAGGAGCCTAGAGGCTCTAGGGCCCCCATATTGATCACCTCTTTTTCAACCCAGCCAGATGATTCACAACACTAAGCGTCTCTTGAACACTAGTGCATCACACATTAGAGCGGATAAAGCAGTCAAGCGGAGCTTCTCACAACATATCATCCAATTTTTCTCTTCCTTAGCACCGTGGATCTACTTCTTCCCATCGGTGTGGCTCTGCCCCTTCTTGATGACATGGACCTACTACTCCCTAACTACCCCCAAACCATAGGGACAAACCCACATTACCAGTTTCCTTTGTATTATGGGAAGTACCTCGATGTTGGATGCCAGGGGAGATTCTAGAGGAAGTGCTTTGCTTCCCCATAGAATCTCTCAATTGGGCCCCTCCAACATTGGGTATTCCGCAACGAACACTATCAGATCTTCTCATAGTGATTGATGATGGGTCAGACAACCCCCCCCCACTTCAGGCATAGACAAAGATCTCTGATGAGGTCTTCTAGTCTTCATTGACACATGCTTTTGGAGGTGCTTGTTCGCCCCTCATTGTTATTTGTATTGGTTCCATTACCACCTTTGTTAGCGGCACAATGCTTTACTTTGTCTTATGTACTTTAGTTTATTGGATTCTCTTTCCTTGAACTTTTTATTGTTAACGGTTGTATTCTTGAGTCCCGTTGACCTACTTTTGGTCATCTGTGGACATTTATATAATTTCTTTCTTTCCTTTCTTTCTCAATTTCTGCAACCGATATTGTTCCACCTATTGTTGCATTTGGGCTAGTTGATGGATAGGTTTCTCTTTTTGGGTGGCCATTTCTTGTGTAAATTGTTGATCTCTGATTTGCTGTTGTAGACTTTCTAGTTTTTTCATAACTTGGTAATTCTTTTTTAAAACATTCCCAAAAACATCTTTTTTTCCAGGTTTTCAGTTTCTGTTTTAGATATTTTAGTTTTTTCATAAATTTATACATTTAAAAATCATGTATTTGATCAGCTTCCTCCCACCACTTGGCCATGTTTATGTGTACTTCCAGATGAGAGAGCCACATTTTTTTACGTTTGAACTAAGAATGGGCCAGTTTTCTTTGGTTGATCAATATAGACCACTGTATGGGACAATGATCAGATAGAGTAGTGTTGGCTGCTTTTGAGGATATCTGAAATTTGGAGTTCATCCATAGATCTGTCACTAAAGTTATATCAATCTTAATTGCTATTTTCTTCAAACATTTGAGTTTGTTGCATTGGGTATACATGCCTTGTGCGCACTGGCGATGAACCATGGAGTTTTACTCACAAAGATTTGTCAAGGCTTTAACTATTCTGCTATTGAAGCCAAATCCTCCTTTTTTCTCTTATCTATTTATAATAGGTTTGAAGCCATTGGAGGGTTTATTATTTGTAACCCAGTTTGACAAGTTTGAAAGCATTTGGATACATCTATTTCCATTGTGGGGCTGCGGGTGGGAGTGGGTGTGTGGGTAAGGCTGGCAGGGGACGGGCATGGGTGGAGGGGATGTAGATATTTATAATTGTGAATTGCAATTGCAATTGTATTGAGAGGAAGACAAGAAGTTCCCAGGGATAGTTACTAGAGGAGATATCATACTTGGAAGGGTCTTAGTGGATGAGTAGCTTGTTAATCAGGGATTGAAACATGTCCATTCCACCTTAGGCTTCTATTATGAAATCAGTTTTGCTTGGCCTGGGTCTTCCGATTTCTTGGAGAAGCAGATCTATTCCTTATGACTTGATGTGATTCTCAAGAAAGAGATATTTGTTCTGTATGCCCAGACCTTTGACATTTCTAGACATAATATGCATGATTAAAGGTCATTAGAGGAGATGATCGCTTCCATATCTTTTCGTTGAATCTGTTATTTTAGGCATAGCTCAAAAACTCGTACTCGACACCTACTTGGTAGGGAAATTTTTTTGACTCGGACTTTTGACTTAGGTGTTTCTCGACAATTACTTGGCAACTTTATCGCTACTTTAAAAAACATATAAATTTATAAAATAAACTTAAATAAGATTTAAAACATTGTTAAATGACACGAGAAATGAATGTAGAGAATGTCACAAGTATATTTTTTATTAATTTTTGACTAAAATATATTAAAAACTACAAAGTACAAGGTTACAAACTAATTATAATGCTCATAGATACATATTACATTTCATCTCTAATGCCTAAAATAAGTTTTCTGCAGCTGCCTCATGGAAGTGGAAGGTAAAGATTCCTCCTTTGCAATGCCAACATCATTAACAACGATATTCTCTAGATCCTCACCAACCCCTTTTGATGCCTCTACCACCCCGGATGCTATTGCTTTTTCTACTTCTCTCTCTAAATCTGTGATTTCCTTTGTGGTAAACATGGGCTCAGCATCATTAGTGATCTAGTCGGCATATGGATTGATCTCCTCTATGTTAATTGCATCAGATTTATCTATCCCCTCCACTTGTCTCACGCGAAGACGAAGATTGTATCGCACAAGGACAAGGTCATTGAGGCATTGTGTCGTCAACCTACTGCACTTTTTTGTGTGAACAACTTCAAACATGTTCCAGTTACGTTTACACCTAGAAGAGCTATATGGTCGACAAAAATTGTAGATGACTAGCCCTTGAAGATTTGGTATTTTTGCACCATAATCTTCCCACTACACATCTTGCATATAGGAGATTTATAAATTTTTGAGTCAACTAGGCTTGAATAACTGCATCTTTAGTCTCATTATCAGGGATCATCCCCTCTATGATGTATTGAGGCCATCCATAACCTCCTCATCGGCTTTAAATGAATCAAAATAGAAAAAAATAGGATTCAAGTAGTAGGCTGTTGCATGAATATGTTGGTGGAGCGTCTTATTTCATCTTTGATCAATTATATGTCATATGGGTTCATATTTTCTTTGATTTTGCCCATAATATTTGGCCATGGCCTCCTTGGCCACATCCATGGCCTCATATAAATAACCCCTTGGGTTTCTTTTCCCATCCATGAACTGTTGAGCTCGAACCATAGGCTCTGACACCTAAAACAAAATAATTCACATTTAAAATCAAAATTAATATTTTTTTTTACAAGAACTAAATGATAAATAAAAAAATAATTAAATTTAAGGTTACTTTAATTATTTCCTTCATGTGCTTCGCAAACACATAATAAAAAATGGTCTTCATGACCCTTTCCCCTTCGGCCTTCTTAGCATACAAAGACTCCAACCACCAGTGACTCGCAAACATCTGTTGAAGGGATGTTAATGAGGCCACAATGCTCTGCAATGTGATGAAGTTTGTGGTGAATCATGTGACTCCTGATCGCACAAGCTCCTTTCCATTGGTGTGCTCTCTCATTAAGTTTAGCATCCAAGTGTGATTGTAGATGAATTTGGTGATATCTCTTGCTTCTTCAACCACATTTTTCATCCATGAAATCTTTCGTATGTCCTCGATTAGGAGATCAATGCAATGCGCTGCACAAGGGGTCCAAAAAAGTGTAGGGTATCTCGCTACATATGCTATCGCATTGCCTGTCATAACTTGAACAACATTCTACACACCTACTTCCATCACCACCTCATCTAGCATGCCACACAGCGTTTACAATTTTTATTTGATGGGAGGCATCGATTGACTTCAAGAAATGTGATGTTGCCCACTTGAAGCCACTAGAAAGTTGATCAATATGCGGTTTTTCCCATCCGTCCACCCATCATGCAATATGGTGCACCTCTTTTTTTCCATATTTTTTTTTGGTCTTTTGCAATATAGCTTGCGTATGTTTCACAGAATCCTCCAACAACGGACCACTCAGATTATGTGTAGGAGCTTTGAACCCTTCCTAGCAATAGTCAATGTAGTGACCAAGTTCTCCCAATATGGAATTTTTGCCACATTGAAAGGAATGCTATTGCAGTACCGAAAGTTTACCGCAACTATCCTTGTTTCACTGTGCATTTCTCAGTTCCAAGTAGTACCTTTGAGTGAAGGTTGTGACCCATGGTTACTTCGAGGAACAAAAAAAGTAGCCAAACTATCTTCAGTGGATGAGCCTCGTCCTCGACCTTGACCTCGACTTCATGTAGTTGGGGCAATAGAAGAGACGTCACTGTCATAATCATCATTCACTTTTCCCCTATTCACTAGGTCTACAAGTGCATCAACTTTCTTTTTTATCCCTCTTTTTTCTCTACATAAGCCACAAGGCAAGCAACCATCTCTTGTTGAGCCTCAATTGGTGCGTGTGTGCACAATGCCACATCATTCCCTGACAGTCATGCAATGTGGTATTTCAGGCGATAAACAACCCCACTCATTTTCATCTTGCAATAATTGCATATAACATAGTTGCCCTCTGCAACTGCTTCAATGCTTCCAAGAAGGGTCCTTGGACTTAGGCTTACGATAGAGTGCTGAATGGAATGCTGATGTCATTCTTAAACAGCAGGGTTCAACCCTATATGAAAAATATATATATTTTAAAGAATTTAACCCTAATTGCTAATCAAAGGAAGAAGTAGAAGATGATGTAGATATCAAATTTTAATGATTATGATTCATATTAAAAAGATTATGAAAAATAAAATAAATACCTGTGGCTGCCGCTTTATGTTGTAAGCTGTGATAGTGTCTAGTTATGTTACTGTTTTCTTTGAAGCTTGAAAATGGAGTATGTACTTCCAAGTTCAACTTCAAACTCAAAGTTTAATGTTAATCACTGTAATTTGGACTCAAAGTACACTGGACAATATGTAATATGCTCGAAAATTGCACTTACTTTCATTTATTCATTCATATGTAAACAGTAATGTGTAAAGTTGTAAACAGTAATATCAATTTTCAAATATGTATGACTGTATCAGACTTGACTAAGAGTATGTATGACTGTATCAAACTTTATCAGACTTGAATATGGCTTTCATTCATTTATATATGATTGCATCAGACTTGACAGTCTCTTGAATCTATATTTTTCATGTGCAACAGAAATCAGAGTTGACAATCACCTCGAGGCTTGAAGTGAGTTGTGACTGTGAAGTTGAGGGGTTGAACTTGAAGCCTTGAAGTAACTATAGTGTGAGTCTGTAATATCAATTTATCAAATATGTATCAGTATGACAGTATCAGTAGTGTATAGATTCAAAAGCCATAATATGGTGTACCCTAGCCAATGTTTCTAACTTTCACTGCTGAATCACTAATATCCGGATGACAGATCCATGCCCTGATTCAAAACTCACCATAAATCTGCAGCTGCAAAAAATTCAGGGGAAACCTGCAGAGAAAACACATAGAGAACTCAAAAAATGATAAAATCGTTTTTTTTTTGACCTGGGCTTTTATTGTGATACTTGGCGAGTTGAGGTGAATTAATTGGCGATTTTTGCTGAGTAATCAGTGATTACTTGGCAAAGATCGCTGATTAATTGCAAAAAAATGAATCTCGAATTTTGGAAAGATTTATCGTTCTGCCCCCTGATCACGATAAATTGCTGATTTATGGTGAGATTTGAAGATATGATTTTAGGTACCCAAATTTGGATATTTTGGTCTGTTCAGATTTCTTTGAGCTCATCCAAGATAATTATTGTCAGATGGTGGTTTGCATTTCTTCTTGGAATTTGATGGTTGCGTTGACTCCCATAGTTTGATGTGCACAGGGATAAAATTCAGGGGATGCAGATCCACATTGATGTTTTTTTTGCATGTCATAGATATATGTGCTTCATTTAGCTATGCTGATAACTTGATGGGGCTCAAGGCTTTATTTTTATTTACTTGCTGGTTGGGTGGTCCTGATTGGGCTTGGAGCTTGGGGGTGGTGTTGTGGCTATTCTCTTTCTTGCCTTTCTCTTGATTTTTGTCAGACAACATTGCAAACGGGTTTTCTAATTATATTCCTTGTTGTTCCTTCGTTCTCTGATTTTCCTTTGGTTTTCTAGTGCATGTTTTTTCAGAATTTGTTGTCCTCTAATGATTTTCCCATGCTATACAATTTGTGCTTCTCTTTGTTGATCGGGGGCTGGTTTTTGGTTCTCCTTTGACTGTTGTTCCCTTGAGAGTTTTCCTTGTGCTTGCTGTTGGGGAAAAAATCTATCCAGGTGGCCATGTTCATGGCAAAGCTATCATCTAAAAAGGATATTTTCATAGTTGAGGGGTTGTGCCCATTAAATTTCTCCCATTTCGAGGATGATGCAATCCTGCAGTGTTTTTTCCAGATCTATCAGAACACATATTATGCCATCTTTGAGAACTCCAAGATTCCTTGTGAATTCAGATGCAACGTTGTATTCCCCTGTGACAGACCCAATCATAATGTTATTTGTCAAAGAAAACAAATAATAGCCAAAGCCTCCCTATCAAGTTCATCAACAACATCTTTTTCTTGTTTCAACTGTAGTAACAATTGTTTAAAGCTTCCTTAAGGGTTAAATGTGTATTAGGCATAATTCTGCCCATTGAGCCTTTTTGGCTCCAGATATAATAGAATCAACAATATTAACACTAGACATATTGAATAAATTCAAGAGTTTATAGGCAAAATAAATCTTAGCATTCAACTTCTAGCTATTGAAAGAACCTAAGTAACCGGTCCTGGTATTGGTATGGATATGGATACAAGATTCAAGTGGGCGGATATGGTGATTTTATTGGGATTGGATATGTTTTTGGATACAACCTTACAAAAATATATATAAAATATTAAAATATAGCCATATAAGCAACATTAACCACATAATATGTAGAATAACAAAAAAAGTTAAATAACCACAAAACATACTAATAATTCAATGCCAAACGTCATGATATTCATTATATTAATATTGGTTTTCAATGTCTTCATCGAAAACATCACGATGTGGTTCATTCACAGTCCTTCACTGTAATGGCGTATGATTAGCAAAAGGAAGGAGTTTCAGTCCTAAGCAATTGAAAAAATGAAGGTGAGAAAGCAAATGTGCAACAAGAGGTAAAAATGCAATGAAAGGTAAATGTGGTGGTGGTGTTGTTTTCTTTTGATAAAATAAGTGTAAAAGTTGCTTTTAGGGTTTCCCCTATATTTTAATTTAAATTGTTTTTTGAAGTCCATATTTGACTTTGTGTAAAGTGAAAACAAAAAAAAAAAAAAATCCTGGGCTGTGGATCATAACCAAAAACGTTCAAGATCCTGCACTGTGGATCCTCCCAGATCAGGAGGGCTGTGGATCCTCCCAGGACCTGATACGTCCAAGACCCTGCCTGGATACATCCAAGATCCTGCCTGGAACAGTCCTGCAGGTTCCTGGCCGTATCCAGGCAGGATCTTGGATGTATCCAGGCAGGGTCTTGTATGTATCAGGTCCTGGGAGGATCCACAGCCCTCCTGCAGGTTCCTGACTATATCCAGGCAGGATCTTGGACATATCCAGGCAGGGTCTTGGACATATCAGAATCAGAAATGTTTCATACCGGGATTCAGGGGTTTGGGGTGAAGGATCCGGTAAATTAGGAAATAACCCTTGAAATCTAGATGGAAACGGAGAGAGAAGAGTAGATTACACCCTTGGAATCTAGATTGAAATGAAGAATATTTCAAACAGGTTTTGAGCAAACGTAATCTGGCCTGAAATGACCCCTAAGAAAGATTGCAATTTTCAACATGTTTTCAGGCTGACTTTGGATATCTCTAAAAGAGAAAAGTTGCAGAACTTTCAGTTAAAATTTCAACATTTTTTGAACAAACTCAGATGGACATTGTATCAAAGAGAAATAGACTGATAAACTTATGCAAGAGAAACAATGCTAACAAAATATTAAGCTATAACAAAAAATTAAAAAGACACACACATTGTACACAAGGTTTTCACTTGGGAAAACCCTTTCGAGAAAAAACACAGCACAACAATTTCTTCCTTGATGCATTAACTCAATTGTCTTACAATACAACAATGTACTTCAAAGTTCTACTTTATCCTAATGCATGTGTGAGTATTTGTAGGCACATCAATAAGAAACTGTCCAAGTGGTATTACGATACAGTGGGTACAAACCATGGGCTTAGAAATCATGGGTTGTAAACCATGGTCCAAAACCCACCATACAGACCTAAAATCACATATAAGGTCCCCATTTTTTTTTTCCAGAGGCAAGGGGCCTGCTGGCCAACCAGACCCCTCACCCTGGACCCCACTCAACATGTTTGGCTATACAGTCCATAAGGGGTGTAAATCATGCAAAGTATACAACACATATCTAATGTGTTTCACTGAAAGAGCATTTGGATTTTGTGACAGATTTCTGCACACGAAAAATTTCTCCCCCAGTCTCTAAAACAAATCTTACTGCAAACACAATATCATCTGCCCTCTAACAAAAACAGCATATACAACAGCTCCTCAAATTTGAACTCAAGAATGAAAGAAAAAATGAAAGTTTAAAGAATAATTTCACGAAGTCTTCAACCGAGGTCACCAATAACAGCAGCAAGGTTTATCTCCCTAAAAAAATATACCTTTGTGTGTGTATTTTGCATTAATGCAAATAACTCAATACAAGGTTCCACAAGTCTTCGGTGAGAAGCAAACTCACTCCAGCTATCTCCCATAGAGATCTATGTCAAGAAATATGGTACATATTTATGCAAGTGTATGAAGATAAGGCAACTAAGACTTGCATATTTCATAAATTGACACCTAGCAATTAGTTGGGAGAGTAAATGACACTTCAACGGAGTTGCACTAACTCATCTATGTGGGAATCTAAACATGCAAAAGGAGAAAAACCTAAAGGGAAATATTTGATATACTTGGCCAGACAAGGCTTTAGTACACTCTTCCTACAACATATAAAATAAACATTGCTTCTACCCTGAGTCGCTTCATTTTTTCTAAAGCAGCCAAACTACATTTGTATGCTGTCAAATAGTGTTCACGTTATTCCCAATTTGATTCAAGAAACTCTCTTTTCTTGATAAATCAAAAAACTATTCTGTTGACTGGAATTTTCTGTTTATATAATGCTGGAGAAACACTGAAATAATATTTTGCGATTACGGTGAATGGTCAGTCTCATTCTTGCAAAAACAATGAAGGAAACTGCCATTAAGTGGCCTGCAAAGCAATTATCTTTAGTTATACTATAGGCAAAGGTATTAAGTGGTCCTAAAGACACGGTAAGTTAAATTGATCCCTTTTTATGACACAATTATGCAATTTCTGGAGGAATAATCTTCACTCCCTTTTCCTAAAAAATTCTAAAGGTGGAATATGTCATCATCCTCATTCCTAAAAAAAACCTAGAGGTGAAATTAGTCATCATCCTTATTCCTACACAAAATCCGCAAGGTGTTATGACATTAAGAGAGAAGGCAGCACCTCAAATATTCTGCAACATGGTGTAAAAAGGTATTAGATTGTTTGCTGCAGCAAATTGGAAAGATATGTAACACACACAATCAGCTAATGAATCAGAGGCAACTACACTATGAAGAGGCATAACTTATTTTGTTCTGAGTAACATTACTTAGTTTGTTCTGAATAAAAGGTTTGCACCAAAAGCATTAGTTATTCTCAGGGTCAAATCACCTAAATGACTGTCTTGGCTATTTGTGCTCTAATTGTATTGCTTGAAATTTCATTGCAGGCAATAACATTGGCAGGAAGAGTGCGTGTGAATGCTGTGTTGCCTGGTTGGATAAATACTGATCCTGCTGGTGAGGCTGCATTGAGGGCTGAGGATCATATTTGGCATCCAGTTGGCAGGGTAGGAACACCACAAGACATTGCTGAAATATGCTTGTTCTTGTCTGATGAGAAGCGGTCTGGATTTATTACAGGGCAGGAATTTGTAGTGGATGGTGGGGTGACCAAGAAAATGGTTTATCTGGATTGATTTTGTTTTGAAATCCAGTAAGAATGGCCTTGATTTAATCGTCATTACTTCCAAAAGACATTAAAAATACTATCTACTTCATGTCTTTGGTTTCTATTTCATCCTTTAATTGAAAACCAAGTTAATATTTAATAGCACATAAAAGTAATGATTTTTGAGAACTCATCAGACAATCTTCATTGGTAACCTGTTAATGGGTTAAAGCATAATCTTAGTCTGCAACTTGGTAATCATTTTTTTCGTTCCCAAAATTCATGTTTGCCTTTGGTTCGGAGGAAATTTAAGGAAGATTATGATAATTGGAGCTGATGCGTGGAATTCCTTGGGAAGTAGTACCTCGTACATTCTGTATATAGTGCAAAGTTTTCTCTGGGTTCTAAAGACGACATGTCAATTTGGGAAGTATGTTTGACCATGTCGGTATATTAGAAATAATGTTTCTAGTTTTTGGTAGTGCTGTCCAAGTGGTAAAAATGGGCAGCCATTCTATTTTGGTGATTGTATATAAGTGGCAGTCTGTCATTCCTTCCCTTCTTTTATCTATTTTTAAAGAGATCCATTAGCTGGAAGCAGTCCTTAACAATGTTTATGCTCCAGGGATCTAGGCTTTGGATGCTAGTTTAGGAATCGCAGAAAATTAGACACCACTTTTGTAATTAGCCTTGGAAATTCCTGTGAGTTTATGTAGGGAACAATAAAGCAAACACTTTGAATCCACCTGTCCCACTCTGTAAATATTTCGTATTGGATTACTCACATGAGACCCTTGCAACTGTTTGGTAATGCTCCATAGATACAAAAGAGTAGATATGGGTGGTAGATAATTTCTTTTCATATCCATTGAGAGCCCCACTATTTAGCTTTCAAATGGAGCTTATCTTTGACTCTATTTTTCCTATCTTTTTGGAATATATTTAATGACCTTTAAAAAACATGTAGCTTATCTTGTGGGTGTAGACATTGTTAGACATCCGGTAATTTGATGCTCGAATTCATCAAAGCTGCTTTACCATGCATTATATCTATATTGAAGCACGATGACCTTTCCAATTGTTCTTGTTGCAACTTACAAATAATAGGACACGATATGTGCAATCGTGGACTACCTTAATTGTTAATCATATCGATGTTTTTGGCAAAAGCTAGATCCTTGATGAGCATTGCTCCATATTACCCCTCTTATTTTTGGAGTTTAATTGTAGGGTTTGTTCTTGGCATTCTTGTAGAAGTTATGAACTGACTGAATGGCTTTAAATATGCAATTAGTTGTAAGCTATTATCGTTAGAACATTTACCAATGCCATCCACACATTTATAGCTTGAGCTAACCCTGTGAATCAAACCCGGGGCACCCTACTTATTTGTGGTGTTAAAAGGAAAACAACGTTTTAAACTTCAAAAGTCTATGATCAAATTCAGTTAAAGCTCACTAACAGTTTGAATTGACTTACAAAGGATTAAAGTTAGAAGAACAAACAAGCTAGCAGTACATCTTCCATTTGTATTCAAGCCAATTCGTTTCCATATAATATATTCAAGTCAATTTGACTTGATTACAATAGTTTTGAATTGACTAAATGACCTGAAATATGCAATCAATCATAAACTATCTTTTTAAGAATATTTACCAATGCTATCTGCACATTTATAGCTTGAAGTAGCCTTGTGAATGCAACCTGGTGCCCCCTTTTAAAAAAAACAATGTTTTAAACTTAAAAAGTCTATGATCGAACTCACGTAAGGTGCAATCTAACTTCAAAAATCAGAAATATCTCCAAACTATATTCCATTATAATAGTTGGAAAAGTAGCAGTACATATTCCATTTGTAATGAAGTCAATTCATTTAATTGCATGTGAAGGTAATGTTTAGACTTAGCATTGACAACTGTTGTAACTTTATTGGTACTGTGATCATTATGGTTCTTTCATGGGACCTTTGTGTTTGACAAAGGAGATTCTTTCACATATGTTAAATGAATTGTAACAATGGTTTTCATTGTTGTTATATAGATTGAGAACACGAGACTTGGGTTAAATGAACTTCACAAAGATGAGTAGTCCCATAATTTATTATCTCGTCCTAATAAGTGGAATGCAAACTATAGCAAGCACTTGTAATATCCAATGATTCGACTTCAAATGTTGTTGGGTTCAATCATTTTAGAGTAAAAAATATAGTCCTTGACCTCATATGGAGGAACTAAACAAGGTTAAAGTGCAATTGGAGTGCATCTTCATATATTAACTAAAGTTTATAAAAAGCAAGCACAAAACCCAAAAAAATATGGGATTAGAGCTTGAATATGGTATAGGGATTTATGAGGGTGTGAATTTAGGTAGTCATTTTTGAAGTGTTTTGGTTTGAGGATCTAAAAATAATGACATGCTAGTCTTGAATTTGGAATGGTATAATCCTCCTTAAGGCATAAACTTGACTTAAATCTGATGTTTTTTTTAAAAATGATATAAATGTGTTGCGAGCAAAATTTAATATTTTATATGGAACTTATATTATTGTTTAAAAATGATCAAGATCGTATATTGGGATTGAAGCACATTAATTAAAAAATAAAAACCTAACAAGAGCACTCGAGGACAAATTTGTTGTAAAAAAAACCCAAAGAAACTCAAGAAGGGGCAAATGGCCCAACATATAAGTTAAACTTAATCTCTCATTGAAAGATTTTCAATATCAGTGACATTTAAGTTAAGATGAGTGATCTATACTAATTACTTTGCACACTTTTACTAGCTAATTTACAAGAGTTGACCTTTTAGAAAAGATGTTGAATAGAAGTGTGTAATGGGCAGGTGATGTGTTAAAAGCAACATATTTATTAGAAATGCAAAATAATTAATATTTCTATATTTGTTTGCTAAATGAGGGTTATAGGACTCTTCAACCTTGACATTCAAATGCCACCTATTCCCTAGGCTTGTTATTACACAGGTTTTTATGTGTGTATGAAATTAGTGAGAACACACCTAACATTTCCATGACGAGATTTGAACTTGAGTCATCATCATGATGACAAACTATTTTACCATTTAGGGAAATTATAATTAATATTATTGATAAATATTATTATTAATATAATTAAGTTATTAATTTTGGGTATTGGGTTTCAATTTTACTTATGTTTCTTTGTGAAATGGCAGCACCCTTCATGTACTATTGATTAGATCATGCATATAAAAAGTTCATCAAAACCCAAACTAAATCATTCTTGATATAAATTATATAAACATACACCATATTACACCTATTGAATGAAAAACCTGGAAACAAAACATTAAATTGATTAAGATCCTCCGTATTCTTAAATAGTGTCACTTTAATATCAAATAAACATATCTCTAGGCATGTTGGAAAACTTACCACCTTATCTTTGCCATCCACATCACTAGATTGAACTCTAATATGATCCAATATGAACGACATCCCTTTTGGGAGGTTTTGGTCCCATAGAAGCTATGTATTAGAGGAGAGAAAGACGAGATTTTGCTATTACATTATTGAATTTTACTTTTATTTTTGTTAATTCAAAGCTACTTGATGCCGACTTGTAACTATCACTTCTTTTCCTTGTTCTCAGTTGGAACTTGGATTTTTTCTTTGTTTGCATCATTGTTAAATCCTTGGTTAATTAACATTAGTTCTTCTTCCTCATGAATATCACATCTCTCATCAAAATATAATGATTTACAAACACATCAAATATGTCTAATAGTAAAACGTCACATTCAATCACGTCATTATACTGAATTGAACTAACATTTTTTATTTTTCTCTAATGTTTAGTTACTTGCATATTTACACCCTTATTCAACCAACTTAATTTATATGAATGAGGGTGTATGTATATATCCAATCCAAGTCTATGCACCAATTCTTTGACAACCAAATTACTTTGTGAATATGGATAAAAAAGTGCAATTATCTTATTGTTCTTCACGTGAAACTTGATATTGAATTGCTTCATACTAATCACTTCAATATTTGCCACTTCATTTGCTATTGTTGTCCTCCTCTTTTTCCAATGCCACTTTGGTTGTGAATCGAGATGTACTTTTCAACACTTCACATTTGAATCACAATTTGTTCAATGCTTCTTTTCTTTAAGTTTAATTTCAATAATTTTCTTGCCTCTTAGTGAATTTGTCTCGAGACTCTCATTCCTTTTCATATAACTTGAAATAATGATCTTTCTTGCATTCTTCATCAATGATCTTCACCCCCATGATTGGTAATTTCCTTTTGAATATGACTATGAAACCATGCAAGGCATTTGACCGCTAACCCTAGTTCATTAGGTGAGATATCTAACAAGATGTTTTTGTCTTCGAAATCCATATGCATAGTTTTGCACACACTATCCTTATTAGTAATATCACCATGTTATGAGTTTCTCATCCTCATAGTCTATGGGATAGAATTGTGATTTGATCGATAAATGCTCTCCTTTAATCACCATTAATATCTTACTTATCCACAAACTATCAATAAAACCCTGCCACCATATTCAAAGATGAGTTGACAAATTTCAATGATCAAATGAAATCTTTCCCTTCACTTTGATCTTACACATTAAAGTATACCTATAGTTTCTTTAGCTTATTATTCCATTTTTAGCATTACATTTCCTTGAACATAGTTGTATGCCAACCTTAGTTTTTGTGTTGAAATAATTATTAAGCTACCCCATTAAATCCATTTTCTTTTTTGTAGCTTCCTTTTGGACATCCATTTCACTTTGCCACTTTTGGTGAGGGCTGCCACCAATCTCTCTATGGATTTAGTGAGATTCACAACTCTTGCCACCAATCTCTCCATGGTTTTATTGAGATTCTCAAGTCCAACCTCCAATCTCATGAATAAGGGTTCATTGGGATCCAAACCAAAATGTGCCATTGATGAAACTTGAGCTTTAACTTGTGCTTTCCATGTTCTAGATTCAATCTCGGGTTTAAAGGGTAAAACAAAATCACCTTCTTGTTCCTTCTTCCTATTAAGCATAAGTTTGCAAATATTGCTTACAAGTCAAATGGACAATCTTTACTTGATACCAATACAATTTTTAATTGCATTAGGTATAGCCCAACTATAAGTCACCAACACAAATCTTGATATGATATTTCAGATTGCTTGCATATAGATTATGGTTTCTATGTTTTATACATAAATTCAAGTGTAAATTGTAATAAAATAAACATTCAAAGCGAAGATGATAAATAAATAACCCGCAAGAGACGCAAAGGATTTACCTTTGAGAAATCCCACCATTGAGAAAACACCTCCAGTTTGAATGCACGGTATTCCTCTCTCAATAATGATTGTTTATAAGGGTGCATTTGCTCTATACAAGAGTTTTCTCTCCCTTTGTCAACTCCGACATTTGTTACCCTTGACTATGGTTATTAAACAAACCCATGTTCAACTATCTCTACAAACCTCATATCAATTAATATAGGTGATAGCTCATGACACAATTCTAGTTACATTTAGATGACATTTTTCATTTGATTTTAAAACAAAATATGAAATTACAATGGTCAAAATGCAACAAACCAAAGATATATTCAAATCTAAAAAATAATAATGAATGTAATGGGAAAATCCATTGTAAGAGATTATATATCTATATCACTATAGAAAACCCTTTTTAACCTCAAGTAAAGGCGAAATTATCCAAGTTTAGAGTTGCTAGATTAGACAATTCCTTTGGCTCTAAGTAAGTTCTTTGGAATCATTACCTTAGACAACTCATTCCCCTTTGGTGGATTTAAAGTTATTTGCATTAATAAGTAGATTCATTGTTTGAGCCTTGAACCTCACCATCTCAAATGTATTAGAGAAATTAGAGTTTTTGTCTAGTTAAATTTGGAAATCAAAGTTTCTTATTAAAAAAAAAGAGTATATTTCAAAGTTTACCCTCTATCTTCATGGTATATAATGCAAATGAAAACAAATATTCTTAAAAATTTAATTAGGTTAATTTTGTTTATCTTGTTTAGGTTCTCACCCAAAATTCAACTTTTTTTTTTATATGAGACCCCTTAACCTTACATCTTAGAGATTTGAATCTATCTCTACAAACATAAGATCATCACTAGCAAATCTCTAAAAACAAAAAGTGCATTTGCTCAACATGAGTTTTCTCCCTCTGTCAACTACATTTGCTACCCTTAACTATGGTAAGGAACAACACCATGTTCAACTATCTCTACAAACTTCTTATCCGTTAATCGAGGTGATAGCTCATGACTCAATTCTAGTTACATTTAGATGGCATTTTTCATTTGATTTTAAAATAAAAACAAAATTACAATGGTTAAAATGCATCAAACAAAAGATATATTTAAGATTTTAGAAAAATAACGAGTGTAATGGGAAACCCCATGGTAGGGGATAATATATCTACATCATTTTAGAAAACCCTTTTATACCTCAAGTAAAGGTGAGATTATCCAATGTTTAGAGTTGCAAGGTTAGACAATTCCTTTAGGTCTAAGATAAGTTATATGGTTTAATTACTTTAGACAATTAATACACTTTAAGTGGTTTTAAAGTTATCCACATTAATAAGTAGATTCATTGTTTGAGCCTTAAACCTCCTTATCTCTAATGTATTACATAAATTATTGATAAATATAAAAGCGCTGCTTGTCTAGTTAAACATAAAAATTAGCCAACCTTGAAAAAAAAGGGTATATTTCAAAGTTTACCCTCTATCTTCATGGTATCTAATGTAAATGGAAATAAAATTTCTTGAAATTTTTTATAGGTTAATTTCTTTATTTTGTTAAGGTTCTCACTTAAAATTCAACTTTTAGTTTTCTATGAGACCTTTTAACCTTACACCCTAGAGATTTTGACCTATCTCTTCAAACAAAGATCATAAATAACAAATATCTAAAAATATAATAAAATGTCATTGAATAAATGCCAAAGCTTGCCTACATACATGAGGGGGGTTTATTAAGATGTATTTTTTTTTATCTCACATTAATTGGTAGTTTGGTATGTTGTAACATATAAAACTAATATACTATTATCTTTTTGTCAACGAGGGTGCTGCAATAATGAAAGTGATCTTTCTACTACCATTATGGTTGATGGTTGCAGGGTGAGTATGTTTGCTTGTTTGGCCTTCCCTCGTCTTCCACATTCAAATGTCTAGCCTTCCCCTTTCCTCCATGTTCAATTTTTTTATGTTGGACCTTCCCCTCTCCTTCACATTCAAATGCCTAACATACATTGCTCCCTGGATGTTCAAATATCTAATGCTCGACCTTCCCCTCCCCTTTGCGTTTAAATGTTTAACATACCTTGCTACCCATGGCTTCACCTCTCATTTACATTTACATGTCTAGATTTCCCCTCTCCTTCACATTCAAATGTCTAGCCCTCCCCCCTTCCTCCACCTTCAAATGTCTAATATACCTTACTACATGTTCATATATCTAATGCTCGACCTTCCCCTTTCCTTCACGTTCAAATGTCTAACATACCTTACTACCCATGTCTTCCTCTCTCATGTACGTTTTAATATCTAGATTTATCTTCTCTTCCACATTCAAATGTCTAAATTCCTCCTCTCTTCCACATTCAAATGTCTAACTTCACTGATGACCTCACGTCGAATATACCTCTTCAATATATCTTATCCATGACTCTAAAATTCTCATTCATCCCTGTAACACATATTCTACTCTATCCAATTAAAAATGGCAATTGGGTTGGTGGGTCAGCAACTTGAGAGAAGTTACCTAGATATATTCAAAATTTCATTGTCAAGGTAAGAATAAATCCTAAAGAACTAAGATTTGGTCGGCATGAGAAGATCAGTGGGATCAATTCCCCCTTCCCTTCAAATTCAATACACACAAATAGGCTTGGATTTGGCAATTCTTAGTACTCCATAAAATCTTTTAGTGAGGACAAATCAGCCCATATCCTATCTGCTTATCGTTAAGGCCATATGGTACAAATGGCTTTTTGTGGTTTGGGTCCCCCCTAAAACGGTACAAATTTGAATAATTTGAAAGGTGAGAATTAGAAGGATCCAACTTACATATGTACGCGCCTCCTTTCTGTCTAATCTGCAAATTTTCCTTAGATTTTCTCAGTGACCCACACAACTAGACCAAATCCCTACTTGTGCACTCTTTAACACGTAAAGAATATATGTGGGTATAGAGGAAACAGCCCCGTCCGCGGCCGGAGCATTTTTGGCAGCATTGTGGGCTTAGGAAGTGCGCATGTTCGGTTAAAGGAGAACATACATTGGAGTGGAAATTATGGAGTTAATCTTTATGAAATTTTATGTTATGATTTTAGAAATTATTTTTTGGGTTGATTATTGTTTTATACGGTGATTTTAAGTTAAAAATTAAGGATTGAAGGATATCCATTCCATCAAATTCGTGTAAGGTACGATCCTATCTTTATGCTTTTGTTTGCTCAGTAGATAGAAAGATAAAAATAAAAATTATTCTAGAGGAGATATTTTAAAATTGTTTGTAGGGGATACTCTAGAGTTCACATTTTATGTTACACTTTTAAGAATTGTTTGGTTTATAGATGGAAAAACAATGATTATAATCAAGTAGGTTGTAGTCTAACGGTGAATATGATGGTGTAAAAGGCGTTGCTTAGCCATTCACCAAGGTACATATTTCAGGGAATATCAAAAAGAGATGAGGTTCGGATCATGCCTTGAAGGAATTTAGCGGAATGGATACTTCTCAGTCTTTGACATTAAGTTGAAGAAACATTCTGTACACCTAATCCGTGTAAAAGCAAAAAACAGTAATTATTCTTGGTATATAAGTTATTTAAGTCTATATGTGTGTACATCTTATTAAAACGTTTGAATGTTATCATGAAAATAATTTTTTATATTTTATTTTGCATGTTCAATTTATTGAAAATATAGATTTTGAATTGGTTTACTACAAATTAAATTGATATTGAAATACGTTAACAATATTTCAAGATTTATTACAAAAATTGGTATTAAAATATGTGAACGATGTTTCAATACAAATACGACTTATGTAGTAACTTGTAATTAACTTCTACATAAGTAATTACATGAATAAAAATCTCACAAAAATTAATAATATAATTAATTTTTGATGAGAATCTTAACCACTTAATATAATCATAGTAAATCTAAGGAACTCATTAAATAGAAAGTCATACGTTCAAATCGACAAATAAATTTTGAAATAGTACACCGAATGCACTAATTGTTTACATTAGACTCAATTTGAATTTCCAATCAATTGGGACTCTATGATCTCCCAAATTTACCAATAAAAAAGACTTAAAATATACCATGATTTTTTTTGACAAATTAAATTGAGAGTTTTGTATTTTATAGTTTTACTTGTATATGAACGAACTTAATTGTATGGTCCTTTTTTGTTACATAGAGGAATCAGTAATATTGCTTCATTTTATACTACCAGTCAAGGGTTTGAATATGTGAAGCTACCATTATAACCCCCTCCTCTCCTTGGTAAACATGGCCCAGAGTGAGAGAGACCCTCGGTTGCTCAGTTTGGAACTACCATCATTAGGCTAGCTGCACTCAACGGAGTTAGGTCAGTCTACTCTTGTTACTCCAACATGGCTTGCCTCCAAGGTTTTGAACCTGGGTATCCTCTTGGTAGGCGCCAAGAAATTACCAATCCACTTAGCGCTTGGGACTTTACGATCCTTTGTTACATACTAAAGATTTACTGCTTCTTTGAGTTTTTCTTTACTTACAGATTTTTTTTTTATAATGGTCGATTGTAATGATTTGTTTTTAATTTTATTTTTGTGGTGACTAGTTGAATTTATGTGATAATGACATTTCAAATGTGATCATCTCAAATTGGCAAAGTCAATGGTTTCCTACCTATGGTATATAATAGAAACAACACAAAACACTTGCTCATTGTTTGTGTTACTATTACTCCTCATGGAACTTGGGATTTTTAGTTTCGATTATGCTTCATGATTAATGAGGATTAGGAAAAATAATCCATCTATCATGGTACATGATCAAAACTTGGTTTTAGTTAGCAATAGGATTTCACCAGGAGTATTTTTTATACCACATTAAAACCACTACTTAATGTTAGAGTAGAGGTTGTGACGGTTACGAAATTGCTAGTCTGCATTAATTAATGGATTCACTAGCAAGAATTGTACAAGTAAGATAATGACAAGGGACACTGTCTATTTGCTAGATCAACATGAATTGGGGAGGGGTCACAAGAGCTAAGCCCACATGTAGGGGAGATGTTCCCAAATATTAAAAACTTAGATGAAGCGCCCTCAGCTGGAAAGGGACAAGAATCAAAGAAAATCATGATCTCATGGACTGACAGTATTGGGAAAAAGACCGATGAATGATGAGGATGAATATTCCTCCCTGGTCCCCACACTCGACAATAATGAGGTATGTCTTGACATCCCAAATGTTGTTGAAAAAGTAGATTCCAAGCTTGCAAATTCTTTATTGGCTAAATTCAACAAAATTTGACCCAACATAGATACCTTTAGGAAGTGGGCCAACCAAAAGTGGAAATCGAAAGGCAATTGGATATTATCACTATGGCAAAAAACTTCTTCTTGGTAAACTTTAAAAACCTAGAAGATTGTTTCAAAATCTTGACAAGAGGCCCCTAGTTCATGGGAAAATAAAATCTATGCCTCAGGATGTGGAAAGTTAGAATTGATCTCAACAACATGGTGACGGAGGATATCCCCATGAGGGTAAACCCCTTAGAGCTCCTATTGGAATTTTGAGAACCATAAGTTATTATGGGAATAACTAAAGCTCTAGGGCAATCTATAACAATTGATCTAGTCACTAGATCCAGATGGTCCCTGTTAGTGACCGAATTCTATGTTTTCATCTTGGTTGGAAAACCCCTCATCCACTCAATCAAGATTAGATCAAAGTATGGGGAATGGAATTAGAAAATTATTTATGAGAGGGACTCATAAATTTATAAATCTTGCAATGTTTTGAGCCATATTGCCAAAGAATGTTAGGCATCCAAAATATCCATGAAACCCCCAACCCCCAAGTGGGTCAAGAAGGTTTCTCAAACCCCTCTAGTTGAAAAATAACTCCCTTAGATGCCCCAATAGGTCCCCCCTCCCTACCTCCCCTGGACCATGCAAGCATGAGGTAAAGAAAGACCTAGTCTCGAACCTCATTCTGGCTTCTCCCTTAAAAGATCATGCCCCACTCAAAGATGGTTCAATGTTCCTAAGGTGGTTCCCACCCCATCTGTGTTGATGATAACTATCTCACCCAAGGATCTGTTTGTACCATAAAGTTTGGCGGAGAGACTAGCTAAAATAGCTAGTACTAAGGAAAGCACTCCTACCTTGACATTTCCCCATTGGTTGCCCTCTACCTTGTAAGAAGACACAAAATCAAATATTTTTTCCCCTGAATAAGGGCAATGCTCTTCTATTAATAAGTCAGGGGAGGAAGAAAAAGGTAAAAAAGAGGGGCAATGCACTGAAGTGCCTCTCAGAAAATTCAAGAAGAAAGTAGAGGTGGGAGAAGATTAAAAAACCCTTGAAAAACTGACTAACATGATATCAAGAATTAAAAAAACAAAAAATGAAGTGGTGAAGGGAACTCAAAGGACACTTAAACAATTTCCCAACTCCAAAAAATGAAGATAATATCATGGAACATAAGGGGGATGAACAACCCTGGGAAACAAAGGCTAATAAGGAATCTAATTTTAAAACACAATCCTGATATTTTGATACTCCAAGAAACTAATATTTATGAAGACAACATTTTGAAAAGCATTGGTAACATTTAAAACAAATCCAAAAGCATCAACAATAATTCTAGAGGTATAATGAGGGGACTTCCAATTTTTTGGAACCCTCAATCTCTTGAGGGATCAGTCTTAATTAAATATGAGAACCATATAGTTTCCACTTCAAGGAGACTCAAAATAAAGTGGAATGGATACTCTCCAACATCTATGCTCCCAACTCCATAAATGATAGGAAAAACTTGTGGAATGAGATGGAAGAATTTAGGCAAAATAGTGAGGACTGAAAATGGATTGTTGCAAGAGACTTCAAATCCTCCTTATCTCCATTGGAAAAGAAAGGGGGACTAATAACATACAATGACAACATGACGGACATAAAAAAATTCACAACTGAAGTGAGACTAATGGATGTGGAATTAAAAGGTAATCCATTCACTTGGTCTAACAAAAGAATAGGGGAGAATCTCATCCAAGTTAGACTGGATAGGTTTTTGGTTTCAATGAATTGGGATATTCAATACAAAAACACTCTCACCTCCTTGCCAAAGATAGGATCAGACCATAGCCCATTGATTTTCATGGGGGAGAAAATGATGAAGATTAAAAACATCCCTTTTCAGTTCAAAAAATGTGGATTTCCCACCCAATTTTGACAAACTCAATCAAGGAATGTTTGCAAGAACTGGTTTCAAGATCAGACATGTATATTCTTGCCATGAAACTCAAGCATGTTAAAAGAAAACTAAAAATTTGGAATAAAAAAGAGTCTAGGAATATCTTTATCCAGAAGAAAAAATTGAAGAAGATTTAAGGAAGATAGAGGAAGAAATCAACTTCTCAGGCTCAAATATCTTCCTCCAAGTGAAGGAAAAATATATGATAAGCACCTACCAAAAACTATAAGCTAAAGAAGAAACCTACTGGCGTTAGAAATTGAGATGCATCTAGATAAAGCGGGGGGATAGGAACACTAAAAAATTTCATCAGTCAGCCTCTAGGAACTACAATACAACCAAAATTCATGAAGTTCTGGGGGAAGATGGTGTGATTTACAAAGAGGAAAAGGAAATGGAACTATAGACTATAATTTTTTTTAGGAACCTCCTATCCTAATCTCCCCCTAGGATGCGGACTTGGAATATTAGATATTGAATCTCCTTCTGGGAGTCATTTTACAAGCTGACAATACCAACATTATCATCCCTCCCTCCCTTGAGGATGTTAGAACAATCATGTTTGATATGGAAGGGGATAAAGCCCTGAGACTAGATGACTTTCCCCCTATTCTTCCAAAAATATTGGGATATTATCCAATAGGAAGTGCATGTGACTATGTCTGAATTCTTCAATTTTGACACTATTCTACAAGAGTTGAATAACACCTTCCTGGTTTTGATTTCCAAGAAATTGGGGGTAAACCAATTGAAGGATTTTAGACCAATTAGTCTCTACTCCACTTTCTACAAGTTTTCCACCAAAGCTTTGGCCTTGAAATTAAAAATGGGCATGGATAGGATAATTACAAAACAAGAGAGAGATTTCATCTTCGAAGGATAAATCACAAATGAAATCATCATTGCTCATGAAACTATTAACTTAGTTTTTAACTCAACCAGGTAAGGAATGTGTTAGGAACCCCTTATCCAATAGAAGCACAATTGATTACTTTCTTATAAGCAATTAAACACGGAATTATACCAGAATGATTAAGTAACTATAAACTTGAGACATCAAAGAATTTGAGAGACAATACACACTCTTGTATTAAATACTACTAGAAGAAAATACAATAAGGAAGATGCCACTTCTTCCTCCACCTCAAAGGCTTGCCACACCTCAAGACCTTCTTCCCTCTCTCTCTTGCTCAACCAAAACCAACTCAAACAACCTAAGTTGTTATCCCCTCCTTGAATGCTTCAGCTGATCTCCTTGACCTTACTTACTTGTAGATCTCCTTGACCTTGCTTCAATGCTTCAATGCTTTACTTGCCTTCTTGATTATTACAATATATGCCTCATGGGTCTTTAAATAGAATCCCATGCATACAAAAATAGAACTCTAATTACAATAATTAGACACGCAGCTCGTGACTATAATTAGTCCTTAAACATGCAAACACTCGCTTCACTTAACTGACTGTTCATCAACAGCAGTTCTGGAACACACAGGCGACCGACGCCGATCCCTGCTTGCCTGGTGCTGCCGACGTCGGCCGACTTCCTATCGACGCCAGTTGCCTTCTGCACTGGTAATGATTGACGTCAGTCATGCTACCGACGCCAGTGCTTTTGGGTCTTCAACAACCTCCTTTTCTTTGTCTGCAACAAGTTGAAGCTTTTAGCTCCGCAACCTAACAATCTCCCACTTGGAGATAAATAGATGCAACTGTACCTGTACCTGTACACCGTCTAGTTTGTTCCCTTGGCTCTGTATCCCTCTTCAAGATCACCCTTAAAAGACCAACCACCACACAACCTGTGATGCTATATCTATCACTTATGCCAAAAGAATTTTGCTGCTCCCAAATTCTTCATGACATACTTCTGAACCAACTTTACCCTTAGCTCAGAAAACTCCCTGTATATGTAACCCTGCAACAAGTAACACAAAACAATAACAAGATAATGTAGCTAATATTATCCAACCTGGTAAAGAAAAAATACAATGGTTAAGCCTCCATTGTCCTGCAGCCTAATCAAGACCATATACCATAGCCTTCTGTCTCACGTGTCCATTCACTCTCTTCTCTAAAATGGGAATCCATCCCTCTATCCAGTGCTTTCTTCCAGCTGACAACTCTACCAACAAATACCTGTTTGGTTCTACTCCAAGGACTCACACTCCTCATCCATGCCAAGCTCCCACTATTTTTGGATTCTACCTACATTGCTTCTTCCATCTTCCTAGTTTTTTGACCATCAGTAAGCAATATAAAGAAGGTGAACAATGAATATGAGGTTCACTTACCCTTTCTGACCTCCATATGGGTGTTTGAGACTCCTTGACAACTTGTTGTCCGCCCAACATCCGTTCCAGTGACCGATCTCGGCCATCTCCTAGTCTGCTCTCGACCGATATCGATTCCCTGCACTGACCCTGACTACCGACGTCATTTCCCTGGCCGACGCTGGTGTCCCTTTTGCCGACATCGATTCCTACCTAACCGACGTCGGTCTTCCCCTGCCGACTCTATCGACCCTGCTGGTCTGCACATGACCGCTATCGGTACCTGCCTGGCCGACGTCGGTGCCATGGGAGCACCGACGTCAGTACCTATGTTTTCCTGTAAGTGACGATTTTTTTATCCGCGAGCTCATCTTGGATCATAACCCTGTCCATACTACCTTGCTCAGATTTATTCAGCCCCTGTGACTGAGCTCTGTCCATCATCTCCTCTGTAAACACCAAAGCTTCTTTGTTCCTGTCAAAAGCATCAAATTTTCTTTTCCTGCAATGAAATCTATCTATGCTTTTCGAATCTGAACACATACCTTTTGAATCAAGAACGTCCATTCCCTTCTTATTCGTGTGACCTAGCCTATTAAGCCACATCTTCGAATCTACAGATGAAGTAGATAAACCAGAAGTAGAATCAGTAATACAAGTAGATAGATAAAGAGTACCTACTTTCTTACCTCTTGCTAGAACAAGTGCACCCTTGGTAACCTTCCAAGAATCTGATGTGAGGGTTATTGTGCATCCCTCATCACCCAACCTTCCTACAGAAACCAAACTCTGCTTCAGAACTGGGACATGCATGACCTCCTTCAACACCCATGTGTTGTCTATCTGTAATTTCAGCTACACTTTCCCTTTGCCAACTATTTGACAAGGCGTACCATCCCCTAAATAAAGCACTCCAAAGTCTCCCTGGACATACTCATGGAACAAATCTCTATTTGGGGATGCATGAAAAGATGAACCAAAATCTAAAACCCATGATCCTACCTGACTATCCAAAGAAAGTATGAGAGCATCCTTTGCTTCTTCTTTACCTTCAGGTTGATTCTCTTTATCTCGCAACCAACACTCCTTCTTTGTGTGTCCTTTCTTTCCACAAAACTAGCAGGTAATACCTTTGAATTCGGATCTCCTTCTCGACCTTGATTTCCCTTGCTCTACTTTCTCTCTTTGCCTTCCCCTACTTTCTGCACTTAGAGCATTCCCTGATGATTCACCTGTGCTTTTCCTGCGTATTTCTTCATTCAAGATCACACTCACAACATCATCAAATTTTAAGATTTTAGAAGCAGATGCAAAATTACTTACTGCCATAACCAAACTATCTCAACTTTCAGGTAAAGAGCATAATATCAAGAGAGCCTTTACTTCATCATCAAAAACAATATTGACTGAAGCTAACTGGTTTACCAAACCATGGAAATCACTAAGATGAGTATATACCGATCCACCTTCCTGCATTTGCAAAGTAAATAACTATTTCATAAGAAATACCTTATTTGATGCTGAGGGCTTTTCATATAAATTTGCCAAGGACTTTATCAACTCTTCCGTTGTCTTACACTGTGACAAGTTGGAAATCACAGACGATGTAAGGCTCAACCTTATGGAACCTAGAGCCTTCCGATCAAGAACGTTCCATTCTTCATCCTTCATATCTGTGGGCTTGCATGCAACCCCACCCAACGGTAAGTACAAATATTTCTGATACAGATAATCCTCTATCTGCATCTTCCAATGTTGATAATTCTTGCCATTAAACTTCTCCATTCATAGCTTACTTTCTTCTGCCATTGCTGAACTCCCACTCAATCAGTAAACCCTGTGAATTACCTGTAATAAAAAACAATAATCTGCTCCCTGCAAACCATAGCTCTGATACCAACTGTTAGGAACCCCTTATCCAACGGAAGCACAATTGATTACTTTCTTATAAGCAATTAAACACGGAATTATACCAGAATGATTAAGTAACTAGAAACTTGAGACAACAAAGAATTTGAGAGACAATACACACTCTTGTATTAAATACTACTAGAAGAAAATACAATAAAGAAGATGCCACTTCTTCCTCCACCTCAAAGGCTTGCCACACCTCAAGACCTTCTTCCCTCTCTCTCTTGCTCAACCAAAACCAACTCAAACAACCTGAGTTGTTATCCCCTCCTTGAATGCTTCAGCTGATCTCCTTGACCTTACTTGCTTGTAGATCTCCTTGACCTTGCTTCAATGCTTCAATGCTTTACTTGCCTTCTTGATTAATACAATACATGCCTCATGGGTCTTTAAAAAGAATCCCATGCATACAAAAATATAACTCTAATTACAATAATTAGACACGCAGCTCATGACTATAATTAGTCCCTAAACATGCAAACACTCGCTTCACTTAACTGACTGTTCATCAACAGCAGTTCTAGAACGCACAGGCGATCGACGCCGGTCCCTGCTTGCCTGGTGCTACCGACGTCGGCTGACTTCCTACCGATGCCGGTTGCCTTATGCACTAGTAATGACCGATGTCGGTCATGCTACCGACGCCGGTGCTTCTGGGTCTTCAACAACCTCCTTTTCTTTGTCTGCAACAAGTTGAAGCTTTTAGCTCCACAACCTAACAAAATGTTCCTCAAAATTAATATGAACAAAACATATGACAAGGTTTCCTAGAGCTTGATTGATAAATTTCTTGACAAATTTGGTTTCAATGAAGTAGTCAGAGGTCTTATCTCTACTTGCATCTCATCTCCCATGTTCTCTATCATCATTAATAGGATTCCTAAACAGTTTTTCCCTGTTGGGAGAGGTTTACACCAAGGAGATCCTCTATCCCTCTACCTCTTAATAATGATGACAAAAATCTTGAGCATAATCATATAAAAATATAGATCTATAGGTATTATAAAGGGAATAAAGCTGGATCCTGACACCACCTTGATCACGCACCAATAGTTTATTGACGACACCATGATGATGGGGGAAGCTTTGGTTGTTGAAGCAAACTCCTTTAGGAAAATCCTCAAAAGCTACGAGGATAATATTGGCCAATGTGTTAATTTTTAGAAAATTAGCCTCTTATTTATCAATACCCTTGAAAGTCTATAAAATAAAATATCTAAGATTTTGGGTTACACTATAAGGATCTCATCTTCAATGGCAAATTGAAAATTGAGTACCATAATCCCTTGATCCACATAATACAAAAAAAATTGGCTGGATGGAAAGGAAAATTATTTTCCCAAGCATGTAAGCTTCAACTACTCAAAATATCTCTCCAGAGCATAATGGTGTATTTCATGTCTCTTTTTGATATCCTGGGTAAAATTGTTGAACAACTAGAACAAATTCAAAAAATATTTCTCTAGGTGGGTGTTGAAGAGAAATTCAAATTCCCTCTCATTTCATGGGAAAAAGATTGCCTTCCTAAAAGAAGAGGTGGCCTTAGACTGAGGAGGGTGAATCAGATGAACCAATTCCTCCTGGAGAAACAAGGATGGAAAGTTATAAAGGAAGATAACCAATGGACAAAAATCATAAAATCCAAATATCTGGAGTTGAGGGAAGGCACTGGTCTCCTTTCTAAAGAAGGTCCTAACAACGACTCAACATTTTAGAAAGCTTTCAACAAGTACACAAATCTTCTAAATAAAATAATTGGAATATGGGAAGAGGCAACAAAGTTGAATTTTAGGATGACCCCTAGTTATTCAATCACCGCCTTGCATCCACCCCCCACTGGGATGCTATCAGTCATGATTTCAAGGAGGAAGTTGGATAAAAAGTGAATGAATACTCAGAGGAGTAAAATGGTAAGAAAAAATAGAAACTTATCCATAAGAAGGAGATAAACACTCAGAAATCACTTCTCCTCAGTGACCTCAATCTAAAACTTCAACTCTTTCACATGACCCTATTCTCTAAAGAAGATGAACTCATTTGGATAGCTGAACCAAGTGGTGTGTTCTCAATCAAATCAGGCTATCTGGTTAACTTGGATCAAGAGGAACTAGTTGAGGATTGACAAAAATTATGGATAAATAACCTTACCCCTAAGGTCAATTTTTTTTTTTGGTTGGTAACCCAGAATAAAATTCTCTCTATGGATAATTTGGCTAGTACGGGCCTTACCATACCCAATAGGTGTGTTCTCTATAGGAATGAGGTTGAATCCACTTCCCACTTGTTTCTACATTATCTATTTACTTATGCCATTCTAGACTTCTTATTATTGAAGTTCAACGTCTCCTAGGTCAGACCCAACTTGATCTATGATCTAATCATCTAGTAGAAACCCCCTTGGATCTATGCACCCTTGAATTTTATTTGGTAACTCTCTTTGTTGCATATCTTCTAGAAAATATAGAAGAGTAGAAACTCTTATATTTTTTACAATAAATCCCCTAGCCTCTCTTCCACCTTGAAAAGGATCTTGTTGGATATCAAGGAGAACTGGGCCTCATTCTCCTCCAACTTCAAGGACCCTCCCCCTGCATCTTACCCCTCCCCTCACGTCTTGGAACTTTTCAACTCCAGTTTAGGTGCAAAAGGAGAAGGTGGATAGGTCTCTAGTAAAATGGATTCCCCCACCTAGATCTTATTTCAAGCTGAATTTTGATGGAGTGACAAAAGGTAACCCAAGGCTGGTAGGAGGGGGATGAGTCATAAGGGATTCTAAAGGAAACCTCTTGGTAGCCTATGCGAGTCCCCTAGGGATCCAAACCAACCATGTTATCGAAGCTTCATTGACATCATGGGGTATTGAATTGGAAGTTAACTTGGGTCTTAAATATCTTTAGATTGAAGGTGACTCCCTCAATATCATTAATTGCCTAAAATGAAAATTTGGTCCCTCTTAGACCATCTCGAATGTATTGGAGGATGTAAAGAGGCTACTTCCCTAAATCAAAGGATACTCTATTACCCACACACACAAAGAAGGAAACAAGGGAGCAGATCGAATGGTGAATATAGGGGTTCATATTGATTCATTTAAACATTGATCAAAGGATTATGATATCCCAAATGAAGTCACAATGATCATTCAAAAAGAAAGGACCCCCTCCCATGTGCGGTATAATCATAAGATTTATTCTCATGATGGACGAATCCCAAAGTGAGACGTAGTTTAATCATCTCCACATAAAGACAATTATTGCAAATCATGGGAAGAAGTATGCTAGTCAAAATAATAAAAGACTTGATTTTCCCAAAAAGGGCTTCTCAAAATTGGAAGAATGGTTAAAATTAGTAGGTTCCTGAGTGGTGAGACTAAGAAAATAATGGGAGGTGATCGAGATAGGGTGGATATGATCTCTTATGTGGAGGTGAAGGAGGACCCAAATGTATGGAAGAATTATGGGGCATAACTCATCCATTTCCAGATACTTTACCAGATCATGGGAGGATCAAACGGTCAAAATGCAAGGCCTCAACATCATTATTGCTGAAGAAATTATTGGCAAAATTATAGGTATGAGTTGTGACAGTGTTAAATCTTTTAAGGACAAGAAGATAAAGGATGATTTAATGATATTTTTTTCCAAAACTGATAAACTGGTCCCCTTAACCCATAAAGGTTTACCCAAAGCTGAATTATTAAGGAAGTGGCCTAAAATATGCCTCTAGATTATGAGGTATATCACCCTTGAGGGCAAGCACACGATCATATTTTCCTACCACTTACTATTAATGAACCACTTCAATGGACATAGGATAAGCCTACCTTTTTTTCTGCTAAAATCTCTAAAAGCCTCAGTTATGACCTTCAAGGTTAATACATCATTTGACTTCTTACACCAAGGGCTTATCCTGCTTATTGTGAAGAGAGGGGAAACCTTATGGTGGAAATATGTCATTGAAGCTATCGATGTCTCTAAGGAAGGGGAATATTTAGAGGAAGATAGTGAAGAGGGATCAAATAGGGGGAAAGGGAAATATTCCACTATTTCTTTGGGAGAGGAAGAAACTGATAAATCATCCCCTGTTAGCAGTTTTGATGAAAATATCCAGGTTGCCAAGTTGATTTGAATCCTAACTCCCAAAACCCAAAGGAGCAATATGTTTGCTAATGTGGAGTAGTATGGAGAGGATACAGACAAAAGTGGCGATGCAACATCTGTTATGCTCTAAACTAGTTGACAAGATCAACAAATTAAAAATGATGCTCTTTTTAAAGGATTATAAAAATGGTATTAATGGAGGAAAGGTGAAAGGTACTGAAGGGGTAGGGGAGATAGGTATGACTCCCCTCAATAAAAAAATAAAACATGAATAGAATATGGAGGTGAAAAATGAGCAAGGGAAAAAAAAAGGATAAAGGGGAGGAAAAGATTCCAAACAACAAAAGAAAAATCACAACTAAAGACTCCTCCCAGGGCTCGAGTAAGAGAACTAGAGGTAAGAAGAAAGAGAAGACAAAGGCAGAAAATAATAAGTTGGTTGTCTTCTTGGAATTTGAGGAATCCATCCATTAAATCCTTCAGGATTTTTGTTTTCTTTTGGTGTCTTTTTTCTTAGTTTTTGGCTAAATTGTCGCTAAAGTTTCCTAACCATATGTGGCCCTAATGGCTTCTATTGTATGTTTGTTTCTCTTGTTTTTAGTTGAACATATTTCATTGTGTTTTATAAGGGTATGGGACCCTATTCCCTCTTTTTAACCTTATCTATTAAAAAAGGGACACTATCCCTTTAGTTATTAAGTTTATTGTGGATCCTTTAGTGCATGAGTGGACATCCATGAGTGTGATAAGAGGAGGAAAGAATTCAAAGAAAAAATAAGTAATTAGAGTTGGTGTCTAGTTGATTGTTAGGAAGGATTGGAGAAAGGAACAAAAGGATGTTTAGTGAGTGAATAGAAAATTATTTTTTGTACTTGTCCTAAGGAACTCTTTGTAAACTTTATTTGGCCATAAGAATATTAGGAAGTTAGGAAATTACTACTTGCAAATACTTTTTCCCCATCTCAGGGTTTTCCATACCAAACATCTAATGTCTTTGTCTCCATGGTTTATGTTTATTGTTCATGTGATATTGAATTTGTGTTTAAATTATAAAAGTACTATTTATGTTCTCCAATAAAACATCACATGAATTCTAAGTTCATTGAGTAGTTATTTGTCAGTTTGAAGCAAGTATTTAAAATAAAACATCACCTTGCGAGTCTGTAAAATTATAGCAAGAATTGTTCTTAGGAGTTTAATATATCATTTTGGTAGTAGAGTATATTAATCTTTGGGTGTGTAAAGTTTTTAATTGATTTGTATAATTGTGACAAAATCCAAAGAGTAATAATTGTTGCATTGTGATCTTGAGATATCTACAAGAAGATGGAATTGATAGGTGAGAGGAATGACACAAGAAGGTGAGGGAAGTATTGTCAAGAGAGTTTTTTTGCTATAATCGTGCATGAAAAGTGTGATGAATTCCCAAAACATTATTACTAAACAACAAGAGTTCACAACTAGAAACCAAGAGTCCATGGAAGTGGTTGTTCGTGTTGTAATGAGGAATTTTGGCATCAGAGAGAAGGAACCCCATGAAAAAGAAATAGAAGAAGAGTTCATTGATGAACACAAACAACCTTATAAAGGTAAATCTAAAGCTAAGGTAAACCCTAAACATACTCTTTTAAACTTGAGACCAAGGTTGAGATTAAATCCTTGAAGGACATGTAGATGCTAAATTATTAGACAAATTGTTGAAGTATATGGAGGTGTATTTTAGTGTGCATAAAGTTACCAAGGCTTAAAATATTTCTTTTGCATGTCTCAATATGGAAGGTCATGCTCTAATTTGGTGGGAATGTTATCTAGTATACCTTAAAAATAATAAGAATCTAATTGTAAATAGGTGGGGTGAATTCAATTAATTATTGTGTAAGCATTTGTATCCTATCGAACATAAAACTAATCAGAAAATTAAGTAGCATTATCACATGAAATGAGTGGTTCAAAGTCTGAAGGACTATACCATGAAATTCTATAGACAAACCATAATCATGAGCTTGGAATTTAAAGATGAAGATAATTTGACCAAGTACTTGGGACGTCTCGATACACACCTAAGGGGATGAATTATCTCAAATAATCCAAAAGACCTTGATGAGGCATGTAAATATACTACATTGAGGAAGGGAAAATGTAATAAGAGGGAGAGCCCTCAAAGCAAAATTAGTCCAAAAATTAGTTCAAGAGAAATAAAAAATAACCTTACAAAGACTCCAAGAATTTTATGTAGAAAGGTAAGAGGAAATCATAACATTGCATAGTTGTAGGCATCCAAAGAACCATTGTAGTCATTGTGTTATAGATGCACATACTAGCATCAAATGTTAGAAGTTACTTCCAAAGTTACATCAAAAGAATTATTCCAAGGAGGACTCTAAGAGGTCCATGGCATCTTTTAAAGATAAATTAGAGGTAGATATAGAGGAAAATTCTAACGTTTATGAGAAGATAGGTTGCACTACTACCAACATAGATAAAAAGGAATGAGAAAGAGAAGATATGTGAAAAAATTTCTAAATCAAGAAGACTAAGGTAAATGCACTTGTTGATATTGGTTCTCAATTAATTTTGATTTCAGATGAAGTTGTTATAAATTTTGGTTTATAAACATGTGATCTTCCTCATCCATATCCTTAGGATTAGGTGAAGAATGATGTAGAGATTCAAGTGACTAAAAAATATAAATTAAATTTTTGTATAATCCATAATACATTGCTAAGATAGAGGTAAATATGATTATTTTTATGTATTTTATGTGGTGTTTAGAATTACTTAATTTTATCTTTGGGATGCTATATTCATGAGGAGGGATAGATAGTAATGATGGGTTAATGGTGGAATCAACTATAACATCAAGGCAAATCAATGCAATCTAAACTTGTCTTACTAAGTACATGAAATCACTTTTGAAGAATAACGAAATAAATAAACAACTTCAATAGTTGTTGGATCAAGGGATTATATGTACAATAAATTCATGATGTTGGTTCACCCATTAGGATGGTGCAAAATAAGGATGATTATCTAATAATGTGCATAGATTATAGAGACATGAACAAGAACAATATACATAATAAATATCCACTTCCATGGATTGATGACCTATTGGACTAACTTAAACATGCTAAGTAATTTATAATTTTGGATCTAAAATCCAGGTACCATCAATTTCATATGGAGGAGGAGGATGTATCGAAGATAAAATTCAAGACAAAACATTGTTTGCATGATTGTTTGGTACTTATATTTTCTTATGTAAGGCACCTGCTACATTTATGAAGTTGATGAATGATGTATTGAGAAATTTCATGGATACATGTGTCATAGTTTATCTAGATGATATATTGGTTTTCAATGCTACATGAGAAGAATGTATAATTTAATTGAAACAAGTCTTGCAAGTGTTGAAAGAAAAAAAACTATTGTGCAATATGGAGAAATGCGGGCTTTTAAAAAAATCACTCATCTATTTGGTACATGTAGTTGGAGAAGGAAACCAAGACTATATCCAACAAATTTTAACATTATCACTAATTCACCCACACTTAGGAGCACCACTGAAACTAGAAGCTTTGTGGGAGTAATAGAATACATGAATAAGTTTATTCCAACTTTTGTTGTAATTGAACAATTTTACATACAATTACAACTAGTGGTAGAAATTTTTGTTGGGGAAAGGAATTTTTTGAACCTCCTTGTAAAAATAAACCAAGCATAATAACAATATGTGAAAATAAAACAAATTACTCAATTAATTCCAAATTAATTTCAAAACTTGCTTATATTAAGGTATCACAAGCCTTTTTGAGTGGGAAACTCCTTGAGAGTAGATCTCATGTTACAAGATATAGATGATTCATTTTATTTCCTTAAAATATCAATATATAATAATTCCAACCCTAACCCTAATAGCCTTGAAACCCTAACCCTAATACTTAAGGGTCGACCTTACATATGTACCCAATTTAATTAATAACTATTCTTATTACTCAAGGGTTGGCCTGCATAGAGAAGGGAAATCGAGCTAATTAACTAATTAAGACTATTAAAATATAAAACAAACATGTCTTCCCTATTCAGAAAGATTTGTCCTCAAATCTTGAGCTTTGGGAGTTACTACTTAAGTTTTTGGATAGGTTTTTGAGTGGTGTCTACTGGTTGCATATGCTGCCATTGGACTAGGACATCATTGATGGTTTAATTGCAAAGTAAGTGTGTATGTTTGTTTAAAATAACCTATTATTCAAGGATGATGGAGTTCTCTTCATCCAACTCAAGAATGTTCATCTGACCCTAAACACATTGTCTAATGACCTTATTCAAAAATGGCACATGGAAGAATGGATGAATCTTGGAAGTCAAAGGTAGGTCCAATTTATATGTAACATTCACGATTCATTGTAATACTTAGTAAGGTTTATATAATTTAGGAGCTAACTTATGGATACCTTTGAGCTTCAAGGAAGTTTGATTATATGGTTTGAGGCACATAAAAACCATGTTCCCTATGGAAATTGAGCACTCTAAATGATGTTGAACTAATTACTACTTCATATGATTATGAGCTTGCATCAAGTTGTCTTTTAGAGTTTGGATTAGATTTTATCATTGGATTAGATTTGAGTTTATTGCCTAAAATTTGGATCTTCTTGGAAGATATGATGTGATATATGGGGGTGGATGGGCATACATAGCTTCATAGTGCGTAATCTTGGTGGCAGTGTGGTAAGAAGTGTTGCACCACCATTCAATAAGATGTATCCATTTACCCCAATGAGTTGGATGATAAAAAACAAAAACTTAGGTAAGTCTCCATACAACTTATTAAAAAAATTTGTTTGACCTTTAGTTTATTGATGAGACGCTGAGCTCATTTGTTGTAGAGTTTGATACAATTTAAACAATGATTTTACAAAAGTTATTGGTGAAGGTGGGATCATAATTAAAGATAATAGATACGAGCATACCATGGATGAAAAATATTTGGTACATGTAAACTTGTGCCACAGTTGATGATATGTAGGGGTGGGCCATCAAATAGAAATGAGAACATTTGGAGAGATGATCAACCACCACAAAGATTTCCTTTTTACTCCTTGATGTGGGAAATCCATAAACCATATCCATGGAGATATTAGTCCATTCTGTGGTGGGTATTGGTAATGGTTGTAACGTGTTTGGCGTACGTGGAGTCTCTCCCTTATGACATTGACTTGTATCACACTATGTGATAATTTTTATGATATCTTGTTTCATCCCATACTAGAAGAAAGTTATTTTAACTCTTGCACATCTTTAAGAAACTAGATTATCCTACTAATGACGAAGCATGGAATTATTGAAAAACCTATTACCAAAGAACCAATTTTGTAACAAGCATAATCTTCCTTTGATAACACAAGAAACATCCATCTCATGAGTATCCTTATTCAACCATGGGGTTCAAGTCAAGTTGATTGATGGGTTGTTGAACTTACACATATTACTACCACTCTTATTAGAATTCCTATAAATAATCTATAGTTGTTAAGGACAAGGCACATAAGGCCTCTTGGTCTTGAAATTTGTGGGATAGGGCATCAACCACCACATTCTCCTTTCCCTTATTGAAAATAATCTCATAATCATACCCCAAGCCTTTAGTAACCCAATTTTGTTACTCTTTAAATGAGGCACATTGATCCAATAAGTACTTCAAGTTATGATAGTCTATCTTAATGCAAACATGTCTCCGTAAGAGATATGGTCGTGAGTGAGTTATAACATGGATAATGGCAACATATATTTCTTGTATGTGTATTTTTCCAAATTATTACCTGCCAATTCTTTGCTAGTAAAGGCCAAGGGTTATCCTTATTACATTAACACTACACCATTTCCTATCCCTAAAGCGTCAAGATCAAGCGTTTAGAGAAATTGAGAATGGATAACACAAGTGTAATATGCATGGTACTTTTTTTTGGGTTAGACTAGGAATAATCATTCATCCATAACATGGTAATCAAGGGAACAACAAATTTACCATAGTCTTTGATGAATCTATGATAATAACTAGTGAGACCTAAAAATCCTTAAAGACTTCTAAGGGTTTTTGGTTTTGGACATTTTTGCATTTCATTATTTTTCATGGAATCCACTTTAACCCCATCCACTGAGATAATATGCTTGATGTATTCCGCCTTTATAGTACCAAATGAGCACATGGAGTGTTTTTCATATAGTTGATGGTTGACTAGGGGCTGGATGGTTTGGTCCAAGTGTAATAGATTTTCTTCCAATAATTTTTTTGTATTCCATTATGTCATCAAATAAAACCAAAAAAAAATTGTGAAATGAGGGGCAAAAAATATTGTTCATTAAGGTTCAAAAAGTTGATGGAGCATTCTTAAGGCCAAATGGCATTATCAAGAACTCATATTGGTCATCATGAGTTCAAAATGTTGTCTTAGATATATCCTTATCACATGATCAAAGTTGATGTATTCAAAATTCAAATCTAACTGAGAAAAACTGAGCCCCATGTAATTCATCTAGAATTTTTTTAGTCATCAGATAAGAAATTCGTCCTTGATTATGAGTTTGTTTAGTTAGTTCCCTAAAATCCACACACAAACTCAATTACCTATATTTATTTTATATGAGGAACATTGGTGAGGAATATGGGTCAATACTTGGTTGAATCACCCCCACTTGAAGCAATTCTTGGACCATCTTTTCAATTTTCATTTTTTACATGTATTGTATTATATGAATGGTATTGTGTGATCATGTGAGAATTATGGAGGCAATCCTTGCAGTTTTAAAACACTTGATATTGCTTATGTAGAATCAACTATAAGTTATCGGTTCTAATGAAGTTCCTATCACAAAAAAATTAGCCACCACTCCTAAAGAACCTATTTTTACTAGCTTGGTCATATGGTGAGAACCAATAAGTTGAGAGGATAATGTTTTCTTTACTTGTAGAGTGTATTTTTTCCCCATGATTGTGAATTTCATCCATAACTAAGAAAATTCTCACATGATGGGTCTTAATGAGTGAAGCAATTGAGATTCTAATTCAATGTCACAACCGCTTAATGACAAAGAAAACATGTCAAATTTGAGATTGTAATTAGTCATAGAAAATTCAACATTATGAAATTTTACTTTGCAAGCCAATGTGAATCCATTAGCTACCATCACTTGAAAAATATTATATGGATACACATAACAAGCCACTTGCTTGGATTCATGAGGGTAGTGAAGTCTTGAGTCTTTCTATAGTCAATGGGGATATTTAGACAATGCCCCCTGAAGTACCCCAAAACCTTCATAGTTTGAGGAATTGTGATCCCTATTAAAACATGTAAATAAAATTTCTAGGAAGAGTCCTCACTTGGACTATCCTTTTCTATTTGTTCCTCATTTGGGCCGTCTTTATAATAATTTGGTATATTAGGCATGGAAGGTGCCTCAACATCTATAAGGTATATGATTTATTTGACACATTTATGGCATGGGTCATAATTGTCATCACAGTTATAACATATTCATTTTTCTTGGTGAATGGTCATCTCCTCCTACATTAGATGCTTTATTTGAGATGATTAGGCACCCAAATTTGGCATGAGTCAAAACAACTATGGGTTTCTTATTGTTGGTGCTTATAAGGATGGTGTTGGGATGCATGTTTGTCCTCAGCTAGTTTAGATAAATTGGCTACTTACATCAGATTAACATGTTTGAACATCTTGAGCTCTGCATTAATATTGTCTTTTAATCCGTTGATGAATACAATTATGAAAAACTCCTTAGTTAGGTCCTTTATTTTATTGAGTAGTTTTTTGAATTAGGTATGGTAATCATAGACATAGTGAGTTTGTTGTAATTTATTTAGTGCTTTGGTAAAGTCTTCATATGTAATGGGGCCAAATAAAGTCAATAAATGTTTTCCTAACACATCCCATGTGAGAGTGACATGTGTCTTTTCTAACCACTAGTACCACTGAATAGCTTCATGTTCCAAGTTAAAAAAATTATAATTTTTTTTTGATATGTGGGAATTTAATGAAGAGAAAAATATTGATCTACCTCATACAACTAGCTGGTAGGGTTACCACCTGCAAATTTCATAAATTCCAATCATGGTGTACGATGCTGGAATCTAAAGTGTAGTGGGTTGTTGTGAGAGTTCTTCCCACTATTAGAATTGTTTCCACTATTTTGACTTATGGTATTATACTTGGCATTTAGTCCAATCTATTTGCAATCAAAGCCATCAATGACATTGAGCTTGTCTAGTTTGGACAATTGTTAAGAGTATAAAGGACTATTACCACTTTATGATCACCAAGATACTAATTGGGCTAGGTGAAAGCATATGGTGGACAATCACAGAAATACCTAAATTATTGTTATTGTTATAGAAAACAACCCTAGAAAGATCCATAATACCACTTTTTATGAACCTCCTTGAAAAAACAAACCAATTAGATTAAAAATATGCAACAATGGAAAATATGACTTAATGAACTCAGAAATAATTGCAAACCTTGACTATATTTAGATATCAAATCCTCTTCAAGGGGAAAACCTCCTTGAGAGCAGAGCTCAAACTAAAAAATATAAGTGATTCCTTTGTATTCATTACAATATTAATATATACATATTCCAAAGATAATCCTAATATCCTTGCAACCCTAACCCTAATAATCAAGGGTCAACCTTACATCGGGACTTGAGTTAATTATAATTATTATTATTACTCAAGGGTTTACCTTACATAGACAGGGCCACCCAATCTAATTAAATAATTAAGACTATTATAATGTAAACATAATAATACATGGTTAGGACATTGAAGTGCTAATAAGGAACATGATAGTGATTTTGATTCATTGAAATATAATATCAAACAAGTCCTAGCTCTTCCTAACTTACAATATCCATTCAAATTTGGCATGGATGCAAGTGAGTATGCTATAGGGACCCAACCACCTTTGAATCATACATGCATCAAATTTCCATTTTGCACATTATGCATATGCAACTAAATCATAGTTTGTATATTCAATATTCCATTATTGAGACCCAAGGGGAACATATTTTATCTCTTAAAGTGTAGGATCACTAGGAGTTAATTTTTCAATGGATCAATTCCCCTTAAATTATAGACATATGTGATGCCTTGAGCTGAGAAATAATTTCCCATGCTTCCCTACTAACTCAAATACAATCCCTCCAAGAGGATATTATAGTGACTCGAACAGTTTTATCCAATATATATTTGGGTGCACCTGCCCTACTCTCTTATTGTGCTAGTGCAGTTGAGGGATCCAGAGACCTTATCTTCCCACATTGTGGGTGTGGGTTCATTTCTTAGATATTAATGAAGATATATATATATATATATATATATATATATATATATATATATATATATATATATATATATATATATATACACACACACACACACACACACACCAGGTAGTCCACCTTATCATCTATTTCTATAGGAATAGACGAGGTGAAAGGTGAGGAGGGAGAATATTTTGGCTCACCCCTATCATTTTCCAATTTTCAAACCAATACTCAAGATCATGATGGATGGACGGGGGATGGCCCTATCTATAGAAGATATATGGGGGAATGGATCCATCTATTCCCTCGTCTCTTTTTTATTTTCTTAGAAACTAAAGTTTTAGATTTTTCCATGAAAGACCCCCAAGGCATTGTGAACCCTGGGGGAAAAGAATAATCCAATGGGACTAATGGGGTGGGGGGCGGGGGTGCGGTTGGGGGATGCTAAGGTGCATCCCAATTTGCCATGCACCCTTTAAATCCTAGAGAAGGGAAACAACTCTATCATAATGGCACCTATTATATAACATGGATATTGAGGAGCTGTTTCACGAAATAAATAAACTCTACCTCCATCATAAAAGAATGATTTTGTATTCAAAGAATTTATGTACCTACTTTTAGAAGTAGGAGTAATCAAATTAGATGAAAAAATTAGGTCTAATAAGTAAATGAGTGGGGGTGGATGATTTGATCTATCTGGGGAGAAGAAGCCTAGGGTAGGGGATCATCAATCACTCAATTCTCTTGGAGTATGGGGGGGCCTCATGCCGATTAGGTTGAAATAAGGCTAAGGCCATGGATATAGGTGTGTATGTATCCCTCACGCCTCTAGGCCGAGGGGGAGTTTTATTGCAAGGGAGTAAGCCAATTTTTTGTCACTCAATTTTATTTTTAGAAGTAAGGGGGTATCTTGTTTATGATAAATAAAATATGCACTAGTTCATGCATTAAATAAATGTTTTTTTTTTATATATAAATACATTATTGTTCATTTTGAGCACAAACCTTTTCAATATTTGTAAACAAAAAATAAATTGCAATAGAAAAGACACTACAAATGGATGGGGTTTCTTCAAAAATTCCATTTGGATGTCAACTATATGAAGGGAAACATAAATGTTGTGTAAAATGTGTTAACTTGGCATTTAATAACAAACCAAGTTGCAACTTTGACACCAATCTTATGACTTGGGTTTTTTTAATAAAATATGCTTATGAGGATGCACATGCAGAAGATGTAGATTTTGGGGATACATTTCGACAATTTCAGGGTAGTAAAGTCAAAAATGAAAGAAAGGATGATGGTTCCTACCTCAAATATGATTTACTCCACAAGTGGGATAAGCTATTTGTGTTGAAGGAGGAAAGACTTATATTGATAAGGGAAGTGCATACTTCTAAGGTCTTAGTATAGTTAGGTGTTCGCAATGCCATTACCCATTTTCAAAAGTATGTGTATTGGCCCAATATGCAAGAGGAGTTGTTAAAATTCATTAGATAATGTAAGTTATGTTATAGAATAAAGCCTAAGGTTAGGAAATAAGGATTATATGTGCCACTATGTGTGCCTACTAGACCATGGGAAAACATTTCTATGTTTTTTTTTGGGAGGATTATCAATGTCCAAGCATAGCCATGACCATTTATATGTTGTTGTAGATAGATTAAAAAAAAGGTGTGTTTTGATTGCATGTAAAAAAATAGTAAAAGGACATGAAGCAACTAAACTTTTATTTTATAATCTCTGGGTGAAATTTGGGCTCCCTAAGTCCATTGTTTTAGATATAGATTCCAGATTTTTAAAAATGTTTTGGACCACCTTGTGGAGAAAGACAAATACCAAGCTATAACGAATCCTAACTCACAATCAAAAATTGATGGATAATTAGAAATTATAAATAGGACTTGGTATAATTAAGTATAGGGTATAACAACAAGTATCTAAGGAATTGGGATGAGTCTTTGGAATATATCCAACACTCATACAATATGGTTGTGCATACATATACTAATAGGTTACTGTTTGAAGAATTTTTGGGCTACTTGCCAACTAATTCACTTGATTTTGCAATCAAAAAACAAGTATATACAAATCAAAAAGATTAAGAGATAATAAGAGTAAAAATTTTCATGAGAGAATTATGAAAATCCATTTCAAAGTGAAGGAAAAATTGGATATGTCTAAATCCAAGTACAATGCTAGACTTTGACAACACTAAAAGGAACATACATTCAAAGTGGGTGAAAAGGTATGGTTGTATTTTAGCAAGGAGAGACTTCAAAGACAAGCTCAGAAGCTCAAACCTATAAAGTATGGGACATTTTCCATCTTATTAGAGAACATTTGGGAAAATATGTTCAGGCTTGATCTTCTCTCATTCATGAGGATGTATTCACTAGTGAATTATGAGAACTTGCATTTGTATGAACCATAACTAGTAGATGAGGAAGAAGAAGGACAATTAATACCCTATATATAAGACTTAGTTGAGGATGCATAAGGAGAGTTAGAGGAGGATGTAATGTTGCATAAAAAAATCAGAGAAACTTATAAGGGACTGCAAGAAACTTGGCAGGTTGGCCTCAAGGGGAAGACACCAAGGAAAGAAAGATGGTACCTAAAGGAGAAATTAGGAGAATTGTTATAAAATATCCATCCCAACTAAGCTTTTCTGGGACAAAAAACCTATCATAAGGGAGGTGTGATCCTTGAGGATCAAGAAAACAAATCCATTCATCAAACAACATGGTTATAGCACATTTTTAGTCAACAACATGGATTTAGTAGGAGTATTTATTGTATCATGTTGAAACCACCTCTTAACATAAGAGCATTAGTTTATTGACCACTAAGTATATTTAGAGTGGAAGTTACAAAACCACCAATATGCATTAACTGGCAAGTTTCACCTACAAGAATCATATATGTACAATAATTGTATGGGATGATGTCTCTTTAGTTCCTAAGTTGATAGGGGATCTTTTAGTGCAATAAATGACATTCGTGTTGTGGAAAATATGCCCCCCTTTTCTCTTCACACTTGTTCCCAAGATGTATAAAATCTCAAAATACCATTTCACCTTGATCAACAGAGTGTTTTGTAACATTCATAGTAAACAAAATATCATCATGGAAATACCTATAGTCATTTGTATTTATAGCCTTTTATCCCTTATGTGTTTCGATATGAAAGTTTTCTCATACTTAGAATATTTTATACTAATTATGTTGTTTCACAGAGTCAAAATTATATAATTTTTCCTAGGATGATGCCACCCTAGAGTCCTATTTGTCATTTCATGATTCTGCATTGGTAGATAGGTAAGCTTTCATTTGATTGTGTGGCCCCTTTTTTTGTAAATATTGTAGGAGTGTGATGAGTGAAAAATTTCCATGTGGAGATGATTAGAATTGTCAGTCTCTCAAGGGTGTCATTAATGTCAAAGCCTTGGGAGAGTCGATGAGTGAGTATATGTCACATGGAGCCTATCAAAGTCATCAGTCTCTCGAGGGTGTCATAAATATTAGAGCCTCAAGAGAGCTTGATGAGTGAAAAACTATCGCATGGATCCTATCAAAGTCATCATTATCTAGAGGGTGTCAAAAATGTCAAAGCCTTGGGAGATCTTGGTGAATGAGAAGTTCTCACATGGAACATGTCAGACTTGTTAGTCTCCCAAAGGCATTAAAGCTCTCAGAGCCCTGGGAGATCTCAACCAACCATAGGGTGTCACATGACACTTTTGTAAAAATTGATAGAAAAGATTTTAGGGTACCCCAATTGAGTCACAAAGGGGGTAAAGTTAGATCCCAAACCCAATCACAAAGTGTTATGTATCACTCCCATATGCCAAATGGAAAAATGAATTAGAATCACCTTGGCAAGGAAAGGAAAGATATAGGCTGGACCATAATCTAATAACATATTGATACATGTACTCATCAGGTCTGAGTGGCCAACTTAAATACAAAAGAAGGTGAGGGAAGGACACCCCAAAAATTCCTAATTGGTTTGGCCTATATAGAAGTGACTAACCAAAAAAAGACACGTGACCCAATTAGAGGATACCTAAGGTGCCACAGGGGATAAAATAGGTGTGTGCCTACCACCACCTTTAATTAATCAACTTGGGTAATTGTGATTTAATTAAATAAATTATATACATCCCTTTGTCATCACCAAATCCAAACTGAGCGTGCATTTTTAAATTTCTTTAAGTAAATGCCAAATCATGAAATAACTAAGTGGATTATGCTACCAAATTAGAATTAAACTCATGCAAGGTGAGATGTAAACACCATTACATATGAAATATTTGTGGACACATATAATTCCTCAAAGTGACTCTATTTTACTGTTACCACCCCCAACTCCCAAGCATCCTTACTTTCAGATCCTTCTCAAACTTTTAGTGCTTCCCTATATATCAATGGTTTTTTTATCCTAGGTTTAAAGGCTAACTACACGTGGACATTTATAAAGTCTCCAACCATTTTGACTTCAAAGTTTTCTAACTAGACATCAATCCTATCAAACGTTGTTGCGGTTAGCCCTAGTTTTTTGTAAATTCTTCCTGGCATACCATTAGATAATACTCTTGAGTAAACTAAATAGTTGTGTAAGTTAATTCCAAAAATACTCATTGTAAGGAGAAAGGGAGGAACCTTTGTTTTATTTTTATGGATAACCATATTTGAGTGTGTTAGATTTTGTTTATTTAAAATAGGTTTATTTGTTAGCGATTTCAAAATTAAATCACATTATTTTATTATTTGGAATAACTCACACAAAGTGATGTTGGATTTAATTTTATTCACATCCTAAACTATTTTTTAGCCACATTTGTGGTTTTTCATGTAGGAATCAATTAGGGTACATTGATCATTTATTTTTTATGGGTGAGGATCATTATTTGCCTTTGAATTAGGAGGGATCGTACTACTATAGGTCATTGCGTCCAATGCATTTTTATACTTCTCAAGGGATAATGGAACATTAGGTTGCTATAAAGGAGTAGTCTTAGTGTGTATCTTCTGAAATATCAAATTGAAAGTTATGATGGACTCATTGGGTTCTCTTCTCATACTATAAAATGTATCCAAGGAATCCAAGAGGGGAGATTAGTATCATGTTAGTTAAATAAAATCAAACACAAACACACTAATGAAACTAACACCTCTATCCTAGGACCTATGAGGAGGAAATAACAAAACAAAAGAGAATTAAATGAAAGATATGCAATGATCTTACCTTTCTTGAGAGACTCCTTAGCTTGTTGGAAAATGAGAGGCTAGTGCTCCGCTAGTGGATAATGGAGTCTTTATCAATGTTGCATGTGTATCATCTCCCCTTTCTCACCTTGGCTTGATTTGGCTTGGCATGTGGGCATGGTAACAATACAATGAAGTTTTTTGGAGTTATTTTGGCATAATAATATTGCACTAGAAAATATTATTTTAGAGGTGTCTTGGCACTTGTATTTGCAAGTCTCAAAACTAACTCTAACCCTAGGGAGGTTAGATTTAGAACTAACCTTGGTTGAGTCAGTCTAACCTTGGGTTGAATTAGGCTAACCTTGGGTTGGGTTAAAGATAATCATGAGGTCCATGTGAGAGACATGGGCAAAGAATGATTATGTCTCCCACCTAATTATTGATATTTTATAAGTGGATTGACAACTCATAGAAGATATTTTTGCTAAATTTATGAATTTTCAAAAATAAAAATTCATTATTTCTCCATGATCCACTTGGCCACTTGTCATGAGAGTCGAGGAATAAAATTAATTAGTGAATTTAAAAAATAGGAAATTACAAAAGCTATGGATTTTAGATATTTGTGTGATGTCATCAAATCCGTATTTAGGAATTACTAAAAATAGAAATTCACTAATTATCCATGGACTTTTCAACTATGCATGTAATTGGGTTTAATCAATTAAGCAATTTTGATCAGGTTAATTGCATTTTCTAAATTTATGTAAGGTTATCCCTCACCTTTGGTCAAAAACATCAATTTTATAGGTCACAATTTGATTGGGGATATATTGGAGAGAGTTTATTGTTACATACAGGGTAATGCTCCAATTAGGGATGCCTCAACACAATTATGAGTATTAATGTCCAATGTGTGGATAAAATTAGGAAATTTAGTGATTCCTAATATTAATTTATGTTGTTTGGTATAAATCAATTTGAAGGCCATTTAGACATGGAAAAGGTAAAAAAAGAGTGTCTACATTTTGCCCCTGTTTGAGAAGGCATTGCAATATATAGGCAAAATAACATCTTTTCAAATTAAAAAAAAAATGTTAAGAATAAAAAGAAGATAATGGTTGAAGAATGATGCTCTAAACAAAATTTGGGAAGCCTATGATGATGCCCCATCGACGGAGAGGCTGACACATACGATTGATGGATGGTCCCTTGAAAAGAATCAAGAATAAGAAATAAATTAACCCATGGGTGAGATTAATCCAATCGAGAAAATTATTGCACACATTAATTTAAAAGTACTAATTTTCCTAAAGGTGGTTATAATTAGTAATGGAGGTTGAGACACTGATTCTCCCAAAGGTAGTTATAATCAGTGGCACATGTATGTGCCCTAACAGGGCAGGTGGGTGAAAATAATGATTTGCCCAAAGGTGGTTATAATCATTTTGATGGCTTGGATTGAATAATGATTTTTTCTTAGTAGGCTAAATTTAAACATGATAAAATGGTTTTTCCCCAATAGGGTAGATTGGCAAAACATAACTCAAGGTATAACCTGTCACACATATTAAAGATGAGTAGACGTAAACGTAGATGCGATGGTCTAATGACTGAAGAAGCAAAAACTAACTAGGCACATGAGGATACACAAAGTGATGAAATAAATGATTGAAATAATAATGGTGGTCGAGCTGACTCGAGACACCTCATGTATCTAAGTGATACCTACATAGTCTAAATAGACCTTAGGCTAATGTAATTCACCTAAAAGTGAGAGAAAATAGAATGAGGAATAGAATAAGAGAATAAGAATTGATCAATGTGAATAATTCAATTGTACCTATCAATGTGAAGATGTTCATCCTTTTAAAATTGATATAACCAAAATGGTCAATGGATTAATTTGATCAAGGAGGGTGGGAGGATTTGTCAAAGTGAACAAGGAGAAGTTTATGTGACACCATTACTTGTAAGATCCCCTGACTTGATTTTTATTTTAGCACGTGATGGTATACACCATGGTGAGCAGGTCGTAATATGCATAAGGATTGACTCTCGATCCAATAAACAATTGAAAATAATAAACTAATGATAAAAACCATGATGATAATGTTGATGTATAAATATGGATGGACTCAAGAACAATGCACAATGAATCACCTAATGAGTGCATATAGATTTAGTCAAGGCACAACAATGAAAGAAAACAAACAGACAAACAAACAAATAACTAAGCAAACACACACATACAAATCTTGAAAGTAAAGGCAACAAAAAGCATCATGTCGTTAACCAATTCAATATCTATGTTGAAGGCTGAATGAAATGATAAGAAAATGGTTCCCCCAAGCAAGGCTATTTGTAAGGGAACAACATGTGGGGGATAAAGATATCTTGATATAAGTTGCACGCTTTGGTTCTACCCCAATAGGGCAAATGTTGTGAGCTTGGTGTAAAAAGTGTGAATTGGACGGTACCCCTAAGTAAGGATACATGCAAATGGAAGGTCACACCTCCAATGGTAGTTGAATGAATTGGAACAAAAAATGGATTTGCCCCAATAGGGTGGATTGAGGATAGCTGACTAGGTTTAGATAGGACAAATATTTTTGGATTGTGGGGCTTTATATCTCTCTAGGAGATTGTAAGCTGATTTTCCAATTTTTAGGATTATGAAATATTTTGAATTTTTTTGTAATTTTTGGGGGATATTAACTCATTAGAGATTGACAATATACTGCTCATAAAATGGTGAGAACATGGTTTTAGAATAATGGTAAACCGTAATAATTCAACACAATAATCCCACATTTATTGGGACTAGAGACTACTGAGAGATAAGATAGGATATATAAGAGCTTAACGTAATGTTAAACACCACAAATTGCCTTTAATGAATTTGAGCCAAAGGGTTCATTCATGAGGAGGATAGGGATTCTTAAATTATGTGAGGGATTAAGTGAAAATAGTAGCAACTATCACTATAATCTAAGTTTTATAAGATGGGCATCTATTAGGGTCTGCAGAGCCTTTTTGGCAAAAGCCCATCATCATTACAAGCCAAGTTTTATGGGTTGTAGCTAAGTGGATACCTGCAAAGATTTTATTTGAATGGTTTGCATATTTTATTTGGTAAAAAACATTAGTGTGGTGAGTGATAGAGGATGAATTGCACCTAATTCAAGAGCTACATATCTAGTCTTGGGAAAAGGTGGCTATGTATGCATCCTTTGTCCTAGTACCTTGGTACCAGTGATCTGTGGGTTTCACTAAGTGGGGCCTTACCAGTATGAAGATATATGACATAGGATATTGTGTATATAACTAGATAAGGTGGGGTAGAGTTGACAACTATTCAAGAAACCACCAACCCCATGAGGACCTCGAGATATGAAAATAAATAAAACATTAGATGTGGATCATATGACATGGACATCCATGATGTGCCAACACATGGTAAAGTAAATAAATTGGATTATGACCACACATGATTAATTTATCAATATGACCATTTGACCGAGGGTTATGTGTCAACACCAAAAAGTGAGTGAATGTAACTATTCTAAGTGGCACAACTATTTTGCAGAATCAATGACATTTTAGGACCCATTCAGTTGACAAAGTGGATAAAACATCATCGAGGAACAATGGTCATGTAGGATACATAACCAATCGACCTAAGGATAAATTTTTAATGTGAATGTATTGTTTTGTAGGGTCTCGACTGAGCAAGGAAGCACAAAGGTTGATAATGGTACAAAATAGAAACAATGGCAATGGAGGTGGGGATGATCAGTGGCCACCATAGCTTGAAATTATCTATGAGGTGAATGTGTGAATTTTTTAGATTTTGAACTAAGTGATGGACCTTCTAAAAGAACTACTATGACAAAAACCAATGGAGATTCAACCATAGCCTTAGCCTAAGCCTCAACCATAGCCACAGTGAAGGAGGTGTGAGTTTCACTACACAAGATGTAGAACAAGGGAGAGTAACCCAAGGCTAGGAGAAAATGAGCAGTTACCAGTTTGTCATGGAGGGATTCCCTACTATCCAAGGGGATGCATGATGAGGCAATGATATGAATTACTCAAACAAGCTCAATATAATGAGTAAAGGGATGTAATGGATGTGTCAGGTGAGCATGGTGCAAGACCAAAAGTGGAGCATGATTTTTTTCTCAAGGTGATGCATGTGGAAGATGGAAGAAGAATACACCCACCAATAGCCATCGATGTAGTGAAAAATATAGATCAATTAAGTCAACCTACATTAATGTGTAGAAACTATGGGGAAACTAGCCATACAAGTTGAACGTGTCTAAGGAGGAATGTTTTTGATGCTAGTTTAGTAAGCAATCAACAAAGAGGATGGCTCGATTTGAATTTGGAGTCACCAGAAAACTAGTATAATGTGGGGAGAATAACCAAACGAAGGTGCAATGCCTAAATAGTAAAAATATTCGTATGCACCTTACATGATATTTGTTTAATCCTAATACTGTGTGTTTGGTGTGTACCCCTCTATGTATGGTTTGTTTAGTCATTGCTTATGCCATGGTGATGAGATGTTCTATTGGTTATAATCTACTTATGGTGTATAAATTATATTTGTATTTATTCAGAGATGCACATTTGTATAAATACATAACAAATCACATGTTTATCTTATTTATTACTCATGGATTCAGGCATGTGTTAAGGTAGTTGGTTGGTTTTGATATATCATAAGATGTTACCATCACAGTGCTAGAATAGACTCTGTGAGCATGATTTTGATTTAACTTATGATATTATGCATATAAATTATAAACAACTAAAATGGAAATATATACCCTAAACATGAAAAAAATAATTTAAATGTAAATATAAATGACCTAGGAATAAGATATGGATAAGCAAATCCTAAGTGTAAATATAAAAAATAAATCAAGTGTAAGACTAAATACAAAAAATTGCAATCGAAGTACATGATATGAATAATCAAGATGTAAGTGCAAACAAATTGTAATAATCCTATGATAACCAAGAAGCAAATAACAAACAAATAAACAAAGAGATAGAAACAAACAAAATAGAAACAAACATAATAAAACATCAATAAAAATAAGCAACAAAACACCAATAAATAAAACACACAAACAATCAAAGTGAACAATATAATAAAACATAAATAAATAATCCAATACAGTAAAATAAAGTAAACAAACTAATCTAAGCAAATGAAGCAAAACAAATAGTACTACAAAAATAATGGTAATTACAATGTTAGTATAAATGAAAAAAAATTGTTAGTGCATGTGTAAGAGAGGTGTTACTCTAGGCGATATGGTGACCCCTAAACTAGACAATAATCACATAGGTATAACAAGGAAAGAATAATTGGCACAAGGTTGCTCCTAGGCTATAGGGAAATAACGACACAGATGGGATGACAACAGTGTCCATAGGAAATATGAGACAACAAAACCAAAAAACAAAATGAGGGTAATAGAAGAAAAGGAAGGGGTAGCTGAGCTGACTCCAGATGCACTAGGCAAGTGGACGTTGCCTACATAGTTCCATAGATGGAAGATCCAATATGAACTTTAGGCCAAATGTAGTTCTCCCAAGATATGGGATAGAATAAAATGATGATCGATAAAAACATGACTATTTGGTAGAGGAATATGGGAATGGTGTCGTAAAATGGTGAGTGCATGAGACTAAAGAGGCGGGCACTCACAATCATGAAATATTTAAGCACAGGAAACTCATGAAGTTACAATAGTGTGGGTTAGGTGAAAACCACACTGAAAGATAAAAGACAAGTGTTCACTAATGAAATGAATGTGTAATTCATAGTGAGCACTACATCTAAGGTTTGGAATAAGAACGAACTCATAAAATAATGAGGGTGTAAATTACTTGAAAATGGTGAAAGCGTTAGAAAAGGGTGCTTGAAAAATGGCTAGAGCATAAAATGAAGCCAAGAGGTCATTAGTGCATAAAATTTGAACACATAATGATCACTATATAAACTCACAAAATTGTGAGAGCGTGCGACTAAGGCCAACAAGGATGGGAAAACTAAATGAGAAGTGGTTACTTGTGAAATAGCTAGGAGTCCCATAATTCTTAAGGTAAAGAGGTGATAAAAAAGAAATGAAGGTGTGTCCGAGCTAACCAGAGATACCCCATGTATCCAAGTGTTACATACATAGTCCATGTGGACCTTAGGCCAATTTAGTTCTCCCAAAAATGGGAGGGAAAATACCAAGGTGGTTTAAAAATAAATTAAACAACCAAGATGACCCATCCCAAAAAATTTGACTGCTTTATATCTTGTGTGGAGATTCTAAGCCAATTTTCATGATTTTGTGGTTTTTAAGATTTTCTAGATCATTTACAAATGTTCAGGGGTTTTTGAACTATTACAAATGTTTTTGGAATTTTTTAAGAATCTCAACTCAATCAAGAATTATGAGACACAAAATAGTCTAACTCACAAAATGGCAAGAGCATGGCATAGGTTGCTTGTAAAATAACAAGAGCATGGTGTAGGTGTGACTGAACTGACCTCAAAGTAAATCAAGTTATGCCTACATAGTTCCAGAATGAGACCTCAAGTCACTGTAGTTCCACCTACACAAAAGGTATCCAATTAAGTACTAGCAAGTTCTAGGCAAAGGGTAAATGAGAAGGCAAATGATAATAGTAATGACAAGGTGATGAGGTAATGCATGGTAATGTGTTGTTCCTAATTTGTCCATAGTCAGTTATAATTAGGAAACAATGACAAAGGTTCAATGGTACTAATTTTACCATAGGTGGTTATAATTAGTAGCACAAGGTGGCATATTGATTTTGACTAAAGATGGTTATAATCAGTGGCACTAGGCAAGCATAATAATAAATTAAGGATGCAATTACTTGGACCACTACCATACTACTTTCATATACTATCATTCGAATATGTAATTATGAAACAACTGTTGGAATTGAATTTGTCATCAACCACTGAACGTGATTGAAGTACAAATGAATCAAAACCAAGGCCAAATGTGATAGGTGGGGTTAGGTAAAAAGAAACAGTAGGTGAAAGGCTTAAGGGTATGGTAGGATGGCAAGGGGTATAGTACAAAGAATAGGTATAATGTGGAATAACTTAAATTATCCTTGTAGAGAATAATTTGAATCCCTTAAGTGTAAAAATTATTGAGATGCATTATGTTTAGGGGTTTATCAAGTTCATCTCCCTCTGGTTTAGTGAGTGTGTATGCTCCAAAACCATAGTTGGCAACAACCACATAAGGCCCTAACCAAGTTGGTTGGAACTTTCCCTTTTTCTTGGATTCAACATTTACATTTTTTTATTCTCTTTTAGTACCAGGTTGTCAAGCTTGAATTCACAATGCTTTACGTGCCTATTATTTTGGCCTTTGAGTCAATTTTGGTAACCCTGGAGATTATTTTAGGCAGTCAAACATTTACCATCAAGTAAGTCTAGATCTTGCAAGCAAGCCACTCTGTAGTCTTAATCGTTGATGATGTGTTACAATGAAATTCAGAGAGAAGGCAATTCAACCTCAATGGGAAGAATGGCTTTAGTTCCATAAACAATTGAATAGGGCATTAAATAACTACAAGTGTCAATTACAACCAACGTCATTGATAATCTTCTTCAGAATATTAAAAATGGTTTTATTAGAAGCCTTAGCTTGGCCATTGCCTTATAGATAGTAGGCGGTAGAGAAATATTTTTTGATTTGGTATTGAGACAAAGTGCTTTCACATCCTTATTATTTAATGATATGCTATTATTAGATATAATGTAAGAGGGGATGCTGTAGTGACAAATGAGGAGGTTGAATATGAACTTGGAGATCTGCTTACTAGTGATGTAAGTGTGGGGAATGACTTCCACCCACTTAGTGAAGTATTTGGTAGCAATCCTGATGTGTTAAAGTCCATCTGAAGAGGTTGGATTGATCTTCTCAACAAGGTCGAGTCCTCACATTGAAAATGGAAATGGTGATGTAAATGGTTGGAGTGTCTTGGCAGGAACATGAATTAGATTGGCATGCTTCTGACACTTGACACACCTTTTTACATATGCAACTGCATCTACTCCCATTGTTGGCCAGTAATAACTAATACATAGTAAATTTTTAGCTAAGATTGATCTATTGGTGTCGGCTCTACACACTCCTTTGTGGACTTCTCTCAACACTAGTTTGGATTCTGTCGAAGGTAAACAACGAAGCAAAGTTCCATCATAGCTTCTACAATACAAGGTCAGTCCAAGTAGGGTATAACAAGAGGCTTTATGTTTTTTATGTCATAAATCGAGAGGCATAGTTTGGTCTTGAAGATAGGCATATATATCTAAGTACCAGGGAGATGTAGGACCAACAATGTCATAAACCATCTCAATGACAATTTGTTCATGTGCTGATGCTAAGAGATGTTCAACAAGAAATCAATAATCTATAGCTCTATGGCTGATCTAGATCATGGAACCAATAGTGGCCATAACATCAATTATTATGTTATTGGTCTGATGTATTCTTTGAAATTGAATGTTATCAATCTACTGCTTAAGAGTATCGACCATACCTTTATAGGGTACCAACTTCTCATCATTGGTTTGATATTGATCTGTGGCTTGATTGATGATTAACTAAGAATCAACATATACCAGTAAATATTGAACATTCCACTGTACTACTTGATGAAGCCCTACAATGAGAGCTTCATACTCAACCATGTTATTGGTATAGGAAAATTCAATACAAAAGGACTTGGGAATGAGATCCCCTTGTGGCATAACAAATAATATTCCAGCCCCTGATCCACATGTCATGAATGATCCATCAAATTACATATTTCACTATTTGGCCTTAGGAGTTGCATCTATTTCTTCAATAGTCATAATGGCCTCATCTGAAAATCCAAATGTGAAAGGTTGAGTATCTTGAAGAGGAGCTTCAACAAGCTGATCTGTGAGTACTTACCCCTTAATAGCTTTATGATTGACATATTCAATTTCAAACTCACTTAATAGCATGATCCATTTTACCATACGACCTTGTAGAGCTGATTTGGAAAGTAGATATTTGATTGGATCCACTTTGGAAATAACAATGGTCTTGTTATTTAGCATATAATGACGTAGTTTTTGGGTTGAAAACACCATAGCTAAACAAGCTTTTTCAATCAACGTATAGTTATGTTCATACACGACCAAAGTTTAGCTTAGATAATACATGACATGCTCCTTCACCTATTCATCGTATTGTGCCAAAAGTGCCCCCAAGGTATGTTCAATTGCTGATAGGTAAAGAAGTAACAACTTGTTTGGCATCGGTGGAAACAAAATAGGGGGGTTGGCAAGGTAACACTACAATGAAGATTTTTGGAGGTATTTTGGCATAATAATATTATATTAGAAAATATTTGGTTTGGAAATGTCTTGGCACTTGTATTTAAAGGTCTCAAAACTAATTATAACCCTAGGGAGGTTAGGTTTAGAACTAACCTTGGTTGAGTTAGTCTAACCTTGGGTTGAGTTAGGTTAACTCCGAGTTGGGTCAAAGATAATTATGAGGGCCATGTGAGAGACATGGGTCAAAAATGATTGTCTCCCACCCAATTCTTGATATTTTACAAGGGGATTGACAACTCATAGAAGATATTTTGGTTGAATTTATGAATTTTCAAAAATACAAATTCATTAATTCTCCATGATCCACTTGGCCACTTGTCATGAGAGTTGAAAAATAAATTTAATTAGTGATTTTAGAAACTAGGAAGTTCTAAAAGCTATGGATTTTAGATATTTGTGTGATGTCATGATGATGTCATCAAATTTAGATTTATGAATTTCTAAAAGTAGAAATTCACTAATTAGCCATGGAATTTTCAACTATGCATTTAACTAGGTTTAATCAATTAATCAATTTTGAGCAGGTTAATTGCATTTTTTAAATTTATGTAAGGTTATTCCTCACTTTTGGTTGAAAATGTCAATTTGCTAGGTCGTAATTTGATTGGGGATGAATTGGAGAGAAGTTATTCTTGCTTATAAGGTAATGCCCCAATCAACACGATTTTGAGCACTAATATCCAATAAGTGGATGAAATTGGAACATTCATTGATTCCTAGGCTTAATTTGCATTATTTGGTAGAAATCAATCTGAAGCTCGTTTAGACACGGAAGTGGCAAAAAAGTAGTGTCTACAAAAGGCACATAAAGAATTAGTTTTACAAATGTGACCAGATTCCTAGGAGCACACGAAGAGGAAGGACCAATCAACATGAGTCTTAGTATGAGCCAAGAATGGCAAGATCGTTCGTGTGAATCACGATGCACATTGAACGATAAGGAGGTTATGGAAACCACAAAGCGCAAGTTCAAGAGCACATATTTAGGAGATATAGCAAGAAGACTTAACCCTCAAGCAAAATCCTAAGTTAGGAAGGTTTCTTGGCCTTGTTTACCAATTCATTATGCTATTTTAGGAATGCATAACCATATAATGTAACAACGAGGTGGTGAGTTGTAGCTATAAATTCCCACCTTGCATCTAATTTGAGGGTTGACATGTTGAGATGTATGTGTTTCTATTTTTATCATTGTGCGTTTGACATTTTTTGAATGTAAGGAATTTAATGCGCTATTAATTGATACTTTATTGAATTTAACTTTGTATTCTTGATATTCAGTAAAAATGTTTAGATCTATCAAATGAATTTATGTGTAATTCCTCTTCATGACTTAAATGTTTAAATATTGTTTTACTATGCTAACCTCCTAGAATGCATTATAGTAACTTTTGACAAGACATCTTAGTATTTTAGATACAATTGCTTATTAGTTTTTAAATAACGTTTCAAATCTATTATTGGATGCACTATTGTCTTAGTTTATTGGCGTAATATAAAGTGGCAGTCGAGAGTGGTGGTGGGTTGTAATGTTTGTGAGGTGTTAACAATTAATGGTCAATCTTGAATTGGACATCCATTTGACCATCTTATGGCAGTTTCACCCTTATGTTTGATGTCTATTTCGCTGTTATATGTTTTTTTTTTTTTGAGAAGTTGATCGAAAAGTCGTAATATCTTGGGCATAAAATAGAGTTTGGAGTCCATTTGTTTTAGTTGAATTTTTTTCCAACCCCGACATAATGATTCAACCAAATTGAGGCCATATGTCACTAATCAACGAGAAATTCGTAGAGAAAAAAAGTCATTTTTAAAGTCCACGATGTTAGGTGCCTTCTTTATGGTCTAAAAGGTAGCTTACAACATAGGAAACCACCGTGTACTCCCATTATACTATGGGTACCTAACTGTGCTTCAAATATGAGGTGTACATACCTTACCCCCTACAAGATTTGAACTTGTGGCCTCCCTTTCAAGAGCCATATGTGACAAAGAAGGTAACGAAATCATTAATCAATGTAATATGTGACAAATTTAAGACAAACGCCTCCAAGATCAATATCTATCATTTTTTTTAAATAAATAAATAAATGTATTTTTAACGATCCTTTCCAACAACTACTAGATTGAAACTATTAGGTCTATATGGGATGTTAGTAAAATCATATCACGTCAAATTTTCAAATCTATTATTGGACCCACTATTGTCTTAGTTTATTGGCATAACTTAAAGTGGCATTCGAGAGTGGTGGTGAGTTGTAATGTTTGTGAGGTGATAACAATAAATTTGACATCCATTTGACCATCATATGGTAGTCTCAACCTTATGTTTGATGTACATTTGATTGTCATATGGAAGTTTTCTCTTTTTTTGGAGAAGTTGATCGAAAAGTCGCAATATCTTGGGCATAAAGTGGACTCTGGAGTCCGTTTGTTTCACTCGGATTTTTTTTCGACCGCGACACAATGTTCAACGAGATTGGGGCCACATGTTACCAACCAACGAGAAATTCGTAGAGAAAAAAAGTCATTTTTAAGGTCCACGATGTTAGGTGTCTTCTTTATGATCTGGAAGGTAGCTTACAATATACGAGACCACCTTGTACTCCCATTATACTATGGGTTCCTGATCATGCGTCAAATATGAGGTGTAAGTACCTTATCTGCTATAAGATGTGAACTTGTGACCTCCTTTAGAAAAGCACAAGTTCTTCACCCAATTCGCGTTTACAAACGAACTCGAATATAAGAGGCAAAGAAGATAACAAAATTATTAATCAACGTAATATGTGACAATTTTTTTTTGACCGAGACTCTTAGGTATGAGACAATTAGATATCCATGGGATTTAAGTAAAAATCATTTCACGTCAAACTTTTAAAGCTAACAAAAAAACAAAAAATCATTTCAACCACTTGCAAGACAAAATTATACGCCGGGTGGGGGCGAAATCTGGTTGAGAATTTTCGTTCCGTTTCGATATCTAAATATCATGTCAAAGCGGGAGGCGCAGCTTTTCCTCCTCACAGACACCCCTCCACCCAACACGGAGGCTGAAAATCAGTATCAAGTCGGCTGAAAAAAAGCACCGGGTCGGCCGACGCTCGCCAAAATATGGATCCCGCCGGCCCGAAAAACCATGGTTTCCGCCCAAAAAACCCCAAAATTTCGGCCGACGCTCATATTCTCGGGCCATCTTTTCTCTGCAGGCGATCATATGAGGGTGGGCGCCCACCGCTGGTACTATTTTTGGCTTTTAAAACCCTAGATTGCATTTATTTAGATGGCATGTGCACGCATCTTGCAAGGCCAAGTCAAATATATACGGCAACACGGACAGTAGACATGACCTTGATTTGGCCACATTCAATTTCAGTTGGTGAAAGATATATTCTTTTCAAAGAGGGCTTATGTCCTCGTCCCCCGTGAGCACGCGGTACCCACACGTTCGTACTTGTTTGGCCCCATGTGACCTACACTGCATCTTAAGCCCTATTCATCAAATTTCCCAAACGTTTCTGCTTGCATTTTCTCTTTCATGTCTCTCTCTATCCCTTTCTCTTTTCCCCCTCTGGAGGGTGTGGGTGGCCATCCTTTTCACAAGGTGATGAGTTCCCATCTTTTGCCCCTTCTTGCCCATGGGTTTTGTTTTATCCTTGGGTCTTGTCAAGAGTCATGACTGTTTGTGCCATGTGCACCTATGATTCCTTTCATGTTGTTGCTTTGGTATCTTTGTTTTGGTTTGTCGGACCAAAGGGATGCTATCATTAGTGTTGTCTCGTCACATGAATACAACTAAGAGGTGTTACCATTTGTGAGGCAAAGGGATGGATGCACATTGTGGTATAATGGTCCTTTTACTTAAGTGGGTGGTGGTATGTTTTCATCAAGACACTTTTAAAGTGTTGATGGTTAGTTTGAATGATCAGTGTAATTGGTGATAGTGTTATGCTTGTAATTGAGTGCTCGTGTGTTTAAGTCTTGATGTCAAAGTGTCAAGGGTGGACCTCCCTCGAAGAGTGTAGAGGAGATGGATCCCTTTCATGATTTAAATGGTATTGTTCATAGTTAATGCAATGTTAAATATGTCAAAATCAGAAGCTTTTAGATTTTTAAATTTAGAATAGAACATTGCTTTAAATTTGCATGTAGATACGTAAAAATGGCTATTGGGTATTTATTAATAGTTAAATTATATGATTCCAACTTTTTTTCTCTCTCTTCATGATTAGACTCCTTTAGAGTGTTTGTACACTCTTAGGGTATGTCTAAAACATCTATACATTTTAGACATTCTTTTGAGTAGTCTTTTTCGGATTAGGTGCCTTTGTTCCTTGTCCCTACATTTTTTGCTTTTTCGTCCTTGGAGATCGATTTGGGCACCAATAGGGTTGTTAGCAAAGGTCCTTGGAAAAATCATCAGAGCATGCTAATTGAGATTTTTTAAAGTGAAGTGCAATACGAAAGATGCTCAAAGAAACTACTATAGTGGATTAAAGTTAAAGCAGGGGAAAGATTGTAGAGGAATCGACATGATTCACCGCGTTAATTTACTCAAAACATTCAGAGCTTCAAATGATTAACAACTTACAGGGAAAGCAAAGTGATATTGCACAAAGGAGCAAGTGTAGACATAAGCCACTTCAAGTCCATCACTAGGAATTCTTTATTGAACGAGAAAAAATACAATGTTAGTATAATGAAACTCAAGAGAAATCTAATGCTATCAATGACCTTAGAGGAACCAAGTTAGATGTATGTCGTGAGGACACACATAAGGTAGGGAGGATACTTAATTGCCTCATGCAAAGTTGAAACGAGTTCCACTGAAAGCGGAAATGTGGGTGGGGAGGAGTCCTTTAGAAAATATGATACAGGAGAATGAGATGAATATGATCCGCTAAAGGAAGAGGAATGGACAAAACCTATAGAACACTCATTTATGAACTCATCATAAGCCACAATCCATGCACATATTTACCATACAAAAGAAATAATTAGAGACGTTTTGGATTTTGAAGGAATCCATAGACTTCTGAAAAGATAAAGTGAATATTTTTGTGTTGACACAAGTGATATCATTTCACAAGAAGAAGTGGAAGTTGGTAAGGATACTATGCCATCTATGCATGTAAAGTCAGCTACGATAAGTCAAGTAAAGAGTTAAATATTGGGATGGAAATATGGGGAGCTAATGGTTTGTTGTCAAGTAATATTAGTCTTGTTATAAACACTAATATTGTTTCTACAGGGCCAACTAGTCCAATAGCTAGTGGTGGAAGAGGCACCAGTGGAGGAGGAGGAAAAGCTCCTAGAACAAGTGGTCAGACATAAACTCATTAGGTGTAATAACCAAACATGTTTTACAATATTTTATTTAAGTTTCCATAATATTAAGGTATAGAGGATGCCTCAAACCATGTTCAAAAGTGTGAAGTTTCCACAAGATGAAAATAAATCACTTTCATATAGAGGAGGTTGATCCAGTTCGTAATTGCATTATGTGATAGAGTGCACACTTCGTATATGAATTTGGATCATAACCAGTTAATAGTAGATTTTGGTATGTTGAAGACTAAAGTTATGAAGGACTTTCATATACCAACGTTTGAACAATAAAGCATCTCAACTCTTAAGTAAATTAAACAAGAACAATTTGAGAGTGTATGTGCATATGATGTGAATTTCAAGATTCTACTACCAAAAATATCCTAAGATATATATTCATTACAGTATGCAAAATGTTTTGTTGGTGGACTATCAACACCATATTTAATAAAGCTCTCCATAAATACATTCACATATGCGCTAGATGAATTAGAGGCTAAATTAAGACTAGAAGCAATAGGAGGAATGGATATGAGAATTATCCCATTTATTAAATTGTAGATTTAAAACATGGTGAACCAATTGTAGAATCTAATAAAAACTATTGAATAGGATAAAAATAAATGTATTTAGTGTATTGATTATGAAAAAATGGTCACGCTAAAAATTATTTCACAATGAGAAGAGTGAAATTGGTAAACATATGTTGTGAAGTGTGTAGAGAAGGAAATGAGACAAGGAGTTGTCCACTTATCCAATGTTCAAATAAAGTCAAGGTTGTTTATTGATGCAAAGTTTGTGAAACCGAACACATGACAATATTGGTTGTAGGGTGATTGATGAGATGCATGAAGCAAAAGAAATGGGGATAAGATAATAAGTTTTATCTCTCACATTAAAAATTTAGAGATAAAATAATAAAAGGAACCAAGGGGTCTATAGTATAAACTATAGGAATTATAATCTAAATCAACATGAATACAATCACAATCAAGAAGGATACCCCCTATAATCAATGTCATAATCAAAATTAGGGTTGATATAACTAAGGTCAAGGTTATAATTTTGGTAGATCCTCTGGATGAAGAGGACGTGGAAGGTCTCAATGTGGAAGATTCTAAGGAGAATGTTTTAATAATGGAGAAACTAACCACTCTCAAAGACATTTTCCTAAATTTCATATATGTGTGCATTGTAATGATGAGCATCAAATTGATGTATGCCAGAACTTACCTTATAAAATATTATAGAGGGTGACGGTAAAATTAGTAGGCATGATAAGGATTGCACATAAGGATGGATGAACAATCCACTAAAGTGAGATACTGGGGCCCCATGTGAATATCACTACCAAAATTGGGATAGAAACTTAGCCTAGGAAAATTATTATTCAATTGAGGGAGACCATAGTGTGAAAAACATAGGTAAAAGTTGTAGATAGCCCAAATTCACCTTTTCAAAAGTTGATATTAATTCAAGGAAATGAAATGATAGAGAATATCTGAATTGAGGTACAAATTACTCGTGAGATAGAAAATATTATCAAGGAAAGTTAGAATAGAGGTGCCAACACAAAAGAAGTGCAAGAGCTAGCTGAGGTTTTATCTTTGCTGAAGCAATATGGAGTGTTAATTTTGTTAAAGGCATGACTTGCACGAATTAGGGGGGAAGACCGAGAGCAATCAAAGTAACATACTAAGGAAATCATTGTTGTTAAGCATGTAAGTTATTACATGAAGTTAGTCATTAAATGAAGGGTCAATGACTAGGGGCTCAACAATATTCTCATAGATACAAGGCCAAAGGTTAATATTTTGATTGAAGATGCATGTAGGAGAATGGGAAACCCAAGCTTGATCCTATCAACCAATTTTTTTTTCCATATAAAATGAGACATATTCCAAACTAATTGGATTATTAAAAGGTATTGAATTTGATATAATGAGCACAAATTTCATCATAAAATTGAAGGCCATTAAGCTGGTAGAAGCAAATAACTATCCGACCATACTTGTAAGACCTCAGTGTTATGAGAATCAATGTGATATGCATTTAAAAAAAAGTATATGAGCTTTGAAAATGATGAACAAAGGGTGGTGATTCCACTAGACAATGAACATGGACCAACCTATGTATAAAGTGTTGAAATTGATGAGGAGGTCAATAAAATATACAATGTAATTACATGAGGAAAGGAATATCTCGATCCATTATAGGATGGGAGTCTCAATTGGTTGAGTATAACTTTAGTGTTAGATACCACAAGTGTACCTTGTGAAATATGGATCCGAAGTCATGTGATGTTATTGGGAGGAAATAATAGGAATTCTAAAGGAATATGCAAAATCAGTCGAGAGTGGGCTGATTAGATGTAACACAGAAGAATGGGGAACTTAAATAGTAAAAAATGTGAAGTTGAATTAGGTTATGTGCATAACTGAGGTATAAACAAGTTACCAAAGTATGATAAATTGAAGACTTATAATCTTATTTACCAGAGGATGTAGAAAGGGTATCAACACTTGTTTATATAATGTGAAATAAATCAATGTGTTGGTTGGAAACACATAGGCCTATTCTACTAACTTTGGAAAATTTGAAAAATATTTACACGATAGGTTTGAAAGAATAATTGTGAAGAAGGGTTTATTAGAGTATAATGGTGCCTTGGACCTAAGGGAACATTTGAAAGCATGTGAATAAGTCTTGTCTATTGGTAAGATTGTGCTTCAAATATATCTATGGGTTCATGCGCTATATGGCACATTGATAACATGGGCATGATCATGGTATATTATCAAATAAATTATTCTTGAGATAGAATATTAGGAAACCACTAAGAAAGACTTCACACAAACATTCATTTTCTATGCAATTAGGGCTGAGTGTGTAGAGCCATTGAAAGAAGTGGAGAAAACAATCTTAAAAAATGGTAAGAGTGAAAGATGAGATTTAACGGATGTATGGGGGTGATGAGTATAATGTTATAAATTTATTTTATGGAAAGTAAAGTCTAGTCCCAAAAATTAAATAATAAACTACACGGGAGATAGAGGATCTGCAAGAAGAAAGGTTACATAGATTGAAAGCGATCTATAGGATAGAGGAATCCAAGAAAGGAGAAGAGGATGGAAATCACTTAAAATTTAGTAGTTCCATGAGATAAAAAAATAGGAAGTGTGTGCACATATGAAGATAAGTATTATAGTCAATCACTATGCACAAAAAGGTGAATATAGGGACACAGGAAGATCCTAGGATAACAATAATTGGTGACTACTAAATGGATGTATAATTATCTTGTCAAGTAAAGTTGATTATGGAGATTAAGGATTTAATCCCAAAAAATTACAATGAGATGAAATGGGTACACCAATCATTGGAAAATATAATCATAAAGTTTCATGAAGTAGTTAGGCTAATAAAAAAGAGGCCATATGGGATGAGTTTGAACCTACACAAAAGGGTAAAGGAGGATATATGTAAAATGTTGGAGGAAGGGTTGATTTGTCTAGTAGAGACAAACTATATAGGCCTAATGATCATAAACAACAATAAATATAGTAGGTCCTAAGTATAATTAGACTATAAAGTGTTGAGTGATGCATGTGTACATGATCTATTCCCTACTCCATTTATAGTGTATTGGAAGGAGAATTTAGCAATAATATATATACATTCATTAATGGGTTTTATAAATACCGATAGGTTTAAATATAAAAAGAAGATAATGAAAATAACACATTTACAATGCAATTGGGTTCATTTACATAAGATTTAATGTCTTTTGGTTTGGATAATGCACTAGTAGTAATGTTGTGCATTATTGTAGAGGTCTTTCGAGATTACATGCATAAGTTCCTCTAAGTGTATCTTGATGACTAGATGGTTTATGGGATTGTGAAGGACCATAATGATAATTTGCACCTAATTTTTTAAAGGCACAAGCAAATTCAAATTTCATTAAACCTAAAAAAGTGCATGTTTGCAGTTCCTTTTGTAAAAATATTAGGTCATGTGATTTGTAAAGAAGGAATGTTGATAGACTCTACCAAAAATTTTCATTTTAAAGTTAAAGGCATTGCATAATTATAATGAGGTACACATAATTTTAGGGCATTATGGTTAATATCATAAATTCATCATGGATTGTGTGCATAATGCAGGGCCAATGGAAGAACTATTATGAAAAGATGTTATATTTGTATGCACAATAAACAATATGAAGTGTTGGAGATATTAAAGGAAAAACTTACAAATGATCAAATATTATAGTTTTCATATTGGAACAGAATTTTTCATGTACATGTTGATGCCTTTGGTATAGTAGTGAGGGATATAATTGTGAAACTAGTGAAGATAACATTGATCACCCTATTTATTTTTTCAATTTGGAAGTTATCTAAGGTTGAAATTAATTACACAAGTATTAAAAGAGAGGCATTGGTCGTGGTGTACAATGTAAAAAATTTTAGGAAATATTTACTAGCAACACCCTTTATATTCTTCACTAAACACAAGGCATTAATTTACCTTGTAAATAATCCAGTATTACATGGGCGTATTTGTAAGTGGATAACATTATTTTAGGAATCCTAGTTTTTAGTGGTTGTAAAACCTATAAAATTGAATGCGGGACCAAACCACATGTCGTGCATAAATACTAAAGAATCTATGCAATAAATTGAATATGATATGCTTGATGCCTAAATTTATATAATCTAGCATGTTCCATAAGATATGGTAGAGATAACATAATTGTTATCATTTGGAATGGATCCTAGATATTCAATTGTCAATAAAAATAAGTAGATTGCAGTCAAAGTTACACCTTATTAACTCATTGAATGGTAAATGCATAAAATTGGGTGAGATGAAGTATTACACATATGTATTATGGATCATGAACATGAAATTGTAATGCATAAGTGTCATAAAGGAATAATATGAGGGATTTATATGGGGGAGGAAAATCCACACAAGGTTCTTCTATCAAGACTTTGGTGACCAACATTGCACAAGGATACAAAAGAGTATACACGAACATGTGGCATAGGATATAAAGAGGGTAAGTTGAAAAGGAGGGATTATCTACCATTCATACCTGACATTATTAGGATTCTTTTGAAAAGTTGGTGGTTTATGTTTTCAAACCGATTACTCGAATTGCATGTAGAAGCGGTGCACATAATATAATCATTGTTATAGATTACTTAGCACAATGGGCTGAAGTTGCACCAAATAATAATTTTAAAACATATATATCAAGGGTTATGTGAGAATACCATTTTAAGATATGGTTATCCATTGACTTTGACCATAAATATGGTTTTGTTGAAACAATACACATACTACTAGAAGATTTCATGATTGCACACCACAAGAAAACACCATATCACTCATAGGAAAATGGTATGGTGGAGGCATTTGATAAGATATTTAACACTAATAACACAAAAAAATTGTGATGTGGGTCTCTATGATTGGGACGATAGAGTTTTAACAGTGTTTTGTGCATATAAGATAACCTCCAAACAACTAAACAAGTGCACACCATTTCAAATTGTGTATGGTAGAGGGGCATAATTTATAGTAGAGTTCTTAATTACACCATTGAAAATTACACACATAAGTAACTTTGGGGATAAAGAGTTAATTGAGGAGAGACTCATTGAACTAAATAAGCTAGTTGAAAAGGGGATACTTGCTAAATGGAGTTAGGGAGTGAAAAAGACGAGACAAAAGGTATGCCATGATAAGCATATCAAAACCAAGGTTTTGCATGTATGGGAAAAGTTACTATTGCATTATTTAAGATATGATAAGCCTCCTAGAAAAATCAACATCATATGGATGGGTGCCTACATCATCCATAATGTCTTTGGAGATAGGCACATGAAAATTATGTAAGATATATGGAGAATTCCTCCAAAGAAATTTTAATGAGACTTAAATTAATCCATACTTCAAGTGATTGCACATAATGAGATGCATAATAAGGATATTGGCTAATAAAAAATGATACCACCAAAATAATTCTTACGTTTGGTAGTTTATTTATATTAACATTTTGTTTATTTATGCTAATAAAACATTCGCTGCTCTGTAAATCTAGTCAGGAAAATCTGGTGAGGGGGATTTGGAGAAACTTACGTTACATGTATAATTTCATTGGAGGGATGCATCATCCTATAAATATAACCGAGCAAGTTCAATGAGGGTTATTTTAAGAACCTTATGTTAAATGTCTAAATTCCTAGGAAGAGTAGTTTTGCACATTATATCACAAGTAAAAATTAGTCTAAGATATTGGGAGAAATATTTTTGTACATAGTAACATGTGTACAAACTAAGTGTGCTAAAAAATAAAAAGAGAAGTCAAGTTAACAAAATATTATGAATAAATGTGCTTGAGGATTTCACATATGATATAACTAGGAGAGGAAGAGATTAGTGTTGTGTTGTTTGATAAAGGAAAATATGATATATTTTATACAAAAGACATGTATAGAAGTTTGTGAATACATGAACATGTCAACATTGAACAAATAATTATGTATATCACACTATTTTACATAATATGGTAAATAGTTATGCATAAAAATAATATTATTTTGCACATAAAGAAAGCAAAGTGAAGATGAGTACAAATAACTGGCATTACGTTAATGTGCAAGAGGACTAAGCACAAAACTTTGTGGACAAAAAATGGGTAAGTGAGTTTGTTTGAAAAGCATAAACATGTAAGGATACACACAAAAATGCAAGTAAAAAGACATTACATCAAGGTAGAAGGTAGAAGTTTACACAACAAGATAAAATGTATGTAAAATGGAAAAGCGAATAGAAAGAAAAAATAATAATTTCACAATAAATAATAAGAAGGTAAAAATGAATGAAGAATGCATATAGGAAAGACATGAGTAAAAAATGAAAAGACTTGTAATTTAAAAAATAAGTGCATAGTAGGTGGAGAATATAACCACTAGAAGGTTTTTGGATGAAAACTTAGCAAAGGAGCATGGATAAGTAACATATTAAATACAAATAAGTCTATAAAATGAGAGAAATGGCTAACACTCCTTAATCTCTCTTAATCTCTCTTGTTCATAGCCTTTGTGTGTGTGTGTGTGTGTGTGTGTGTTACAAGGATCTCCTCAGGTTCCAAAATGACTATGCCTTATTCATCGAGTTTAAGTAACTTGGTCTGTGTAGAAACTCTATATCCAATGACCTTATTTAGGCAAGATACATGAAATTAAATATGTATTTTAGTGGATTGGGGTAACTCCAACTTATATGCCACACTGTTAATTTTCTATACGATCTGTTAAGGGCCATAATACTTAGGATAAATTTTGTTATCATTTTTTTGTTGATTCAAATACATATAATTATATGGATGCAATCACAAAAATAGCCAATCACCAATATCAAAATTTATCTCACTACAGTGTTGATCAACTTGTTGCTTCATTCTATTTTGTGCCATTGCTAAATTCTCCCTTAAAGTAGCTAATACCTCCTGTTGATGTTGAATATGTTCCTCACTAGCTTAAACCTTGGGTTTCACCTTCAAAGGTGAAATGATGGATGGGGAATGATAGACATAAAGTGAAAAAATGGATAAATTTAGAAGAGATATGGAAGGAAGTGTTGTACCGCCATTCTACTAGTGGCAGCCAATGGATCCATCATCCATGTTTGTTTGATGCAAAATAAGGAGATACCCTTCTAAGAATTTGTTGATGCCCTGTATTTTTCCATCAGATTGAGGATGATAAGATGATCTATAAGTCAAATAAGTACCCAAACTTTTAAACAAATTAGTTCAAAAGTTACTAGTGAAGATAGGATCATGATCACTTACAACTATTTTGGGAGTACCATGCAACTTTTAAACTATATTGAGAAAATAAATAACTATTTTAAGGACTACCAATGGTGGTGATAAAAAAATAAACATATTTTTTGAGCCTATTCACAAATACCATGATGAAATTTTTATCTTGAGATGTCGAAAACCTATAATGAAATCCATGGAAACCTCCTCCCACCACTGGCTAAGGATAGATAATGGCTATAGAAGACCTAGTGTCTTAATAATTTCTCCTTTGTTTTGTTGACAAACCATGCATTCTACCAAAAATACATATATATCCCCTTGATTCCTTCCCAAAACAAATCTTGCTTGATTCAATTATATGTATTCAAAAATGCTAAGTTCCCCTTATTGGGGATGCATGGAGCTTTTGAATGAACTTGCGTTTAAGGACAAAATCCTCACATAGGTATAATATATCTTTATACTAAAATGTGTTCCCTTTCTGCTCATTTTTTAAAAAAACACCATAACTGTGATAATTATTTTGAATCAAGACCCATGTATCCCTGTCATTCTATCATTTTAATCTTGCTTCTTCTAACAAATATACTTGCCAAGTGGTTATTGCACATAATAATGCCTCAACTAATTCATCCCTCTTTGAAAGTACATATGTTACCAAATCATGTTTTCATTTATTATAGAATTTTTAAAATTCATATCCCAACATTTTATTCACCCATTTTTGTTGTTATTATGATGATAATCATTTTTCTAAAAAGTATTTTAGACTATCATGACCAGTCTTTATCTAAAAGTGCCTAGCCATCAGATACGGTATCCACTGCTTGATTGCATGAATAATAACCATCATATCTTTCTCATAGATTGGATTGAACTTGTTTTTTCCCTTGGGTTGATGGATTTCAAATGCAATGGGTATTACATCCTTCATGAGTACTACCCCCATGTCATATCCTGATGCATCACATTCAACAATAATAGTTTTGGAAAAATTAAGGGTCACTAAAACTAGAGTGGTGCACATGGATTATTTTAGCTTATTGAATGCCTTGGTAGTTGGTTTAGTCCAAGAAAAGGAATATTTATTCAAAAATGTTATGAGTGGAGCTAATAATCTACCATAATATTTTACAAGTTTATGATAGTAACATGTTAGCCCTAAAAATCCATGAAGGTTCTTGAGGGTCTTTGACACTTGCCACTCCATCATAGCTTTGATATTCTTAGGTTTGACTTTGAATCCTTAATTTGAAATAATATGACCCAAGTATTCCACCTCATGGAATCCAAAATTACATTTGGAAGGTTTTTCATAAAGCTAATGTTGTTCTGGAACTAACCGTACATGTTTCACATGCTTCAAATGTTCTTCACAAGTTTTGATGTAGATTAAGATGTCATAAAAAAACACCAACATAAACTTTCTTAAAAAAGGCCTAAAAAATATTCATAAAACTCTGAAATGTAGATGGTGAATTTGTGAGACCAAAAGGCATGACCATAAAATTATAATGGCCTTCATGATTTTTGAAATCAAGTTTAGGGATATTCTCATCTTTGATCCAAATTTGATGATACCCAGAATGAAGATCTAATTTGGTTAAAAAACATCACCATGCAAGTCATCTAAAAAATCATCAATTATTGGAATAGGGAACTTATATTTGATGGTGTACTTGTTGAGTTCTTTTTAGTTTTGGCACATCTTCCAAGTGTCATCGTTATTCTACACCATGACCACTAGAGATGAATATTCAATTTGGCTATGCCATTTAGTACCTACCTCCAACATCTCCTGTACCATCTTTTTTATTTCAAGTTTTTGGGAATATGGATACATATATGATCTAATGTTTGGTGGTGTACTAATTTGAATAAATATTATGGCATGATCATGTTCTTTGCTTGGTGGTAGGCCTTTTGGCATTGCATCGAAAATTGTTGGGTGGTCATCAAGATTCATTTGTGAATTGGGATGTGTAGACGCATTTTTTGGTTGAAGTTATATGGGAAAAAATGTGCTACAATTCCTTTAGGACATTTTTTAAGAATATTTATCATCTAATGTGAACTAACCGATTTGAGTGGACTTTTCTCATAATCATTTTAGTTTAAATGTCTTATCTTTAGAATGGAAGTGCATAAACAGTTCTTGGAAATTCATCTCTATTATGCCCAAATTCATGATACATTGTACCTAAAAAATAATTTCAACCCCACCCATGGGAACAACAAACATAACATAATTAAGTAGGGAGTACCCATGGAGGTATTAATACTATGGTATTTTGTTGAATAGTTGAGTGTGCCACCATCTGCAATCACAACTTGAAATTTTAGAGTTGGATAAATAAAATAGTTTAAATTAGTAGTCAAATTAATTTTTATGAAATTATGTGTACTTATTTATTCAATAAACACTTTCACCTTATGTTTCTTGAGAAAACCCACCACCTTAAGAGTTTGAGTGGTACTTATACCTAAAAGGGCATGATAAGAGATAGTAAAACGAGAATCTTCAAGTTACTCCTCTAGATCTTATATACCCTCATCTAAGGCCTCATCATATTATTCATCTTCATTGTCTCCTTTAATGTATAAAAAATTCCTTTTAGCACATTTATGTCATGTCCTTTGATCCACTTGATATCATAACCAAAACATAATCTTTTAGCGCATTTTTGTTCAATTTTCTAAGTGGTCAATCTTGTAGGTTGAAAAAAGTATGGCACTATGAAATTGAGTTCATGGAAATGAATGAAATCCCTTATTTTGACCAAATATTTTTCCTCTACCTAGCACACAAATGGTGTGACTTTATAAATGGATGTTGGATTAAACATGAGAACTTCAAGTTGGATGCTATCCTTGAGCCCCCATAAAAACATGTCAGTCATGTTGTTATCATTAATTTCATCCATGCATAAGGATATATTATATAATTTATGAATATAATCCTTAATAGTACATGTTTGTCACGATTTTTCTAATTAACTCATGTGGTTCTCTAAGACATTATTGTGATAGTGCATCTGTAGATCCTTAGTAAACATCAACTAGGTAACATGAGCACACTTTTTTTATTTTGAGCACACAACCACCTATATTATTATCATCTTTTGTGCACAATGGGGTTTGATGTATGTCAAATAAATTTTATATTTTATTGATCCTTACCATCAAACTTGTGCACTTCCATTTTTGGTAGCATGTGATTTGAAGTAGAATTGGAGTTATGATTGTTCATATTGGGCAAACTTGATTAAAATGGTAAATGATTATTTTGTAGAATCTAAGGCAAAATTGTGGTCAGATGATAAATTAGAGTTGACAATTGATTCTTCATATAATTCATTTCCTGTTTTAATACATTGAGATTATCCTTCCTCACCTTGATTTTTATATCCAACTAAATTTGTTGAACCGCTTCAGAAATTGATAGATCTAAAGTTTAAGACTCCATGTTATCCTTCTGAGAATTTTTTGGAGTGTCTTGACCTTTCCTATATTTGTGAGCATTAGGACCAACCATGCACAGACCCTAGGATGAAGTGTTTTGGGTCTAAAAAAATTATACCAAAAAATTATACCAATACGATCATCTCACTAATAAAAATATAATGATTACTAATTTTCACAATGGTGTGAAAAAAATTATATAATTTTTTCCAAAAAAATACTTCAAATAATACCACAATGGTGAAAAAATTAAATTCTTACCAAATTTTGCATTATGTTTTTATAATCCTTAAACTCTTCTGATTGCCACAAAACTAGATCCAAGAAATGCCACATAAACTAGCCTAAATCAATGCTTTGATACCAATTGTAATGAAATTACTTAGATGAATTGTAATAATAGAAGAATATATCACATAATTAAAAGCATAATAATTATATTCAGAACAATAATTAACAAAAAAATAGAATTCTTGATAATTCTGACTGAATTGCTTTGAGGGGGTAGCCTATACAACAATTCAATAAGATCAAAATTCACAATATGATGATAAAATACTAACCACTACCTCCTATATATAATCTACCTATCCATGGTTATTCCATAGGTTGGCCATTCTAAGAACATAGAGAAATGTAATAAGTTAATATGAAAGGTATGTAAGCCAACGGTTAGCCACACATATCCCTAGATGCACTATAGGTTAAGGGCATAGCATATTCATACACATTACCTACATATGATGATCCTTTCATAGATTATAAGATGACACAAAACAATAATTAAAATTAGCCACATTCACATTTGGAAGCTAATTCTATCATTCCCCATCACAATCCATTATATTAGATTAGATGTATACATATGAGGTGGGAGAATAAAGTAAGGTTAATGAAACAAAACCGATTATGACAATTTTTAAATAGACCATAAACCACAAACTAATATAGAAAAAAGCAAAACCATTCCTTATCTGCCTTTGGTGGTGAATTTAGAAAAGTAAGACAACATGGTCACATATTATTCTGACAGTGATAGCGATGATACCAATATGGGATAAGACACAAGTGATTATTTAAACATGTTAAATTTCAATCCTTCAAATAAATAATTATCTTATACTTTTTTCACACCTATTTGAGTTTGAGAATGTTAGGACGAGTCATATACCAAGAAAATAACTCATAAATTCTTAGTTAAGCCCAATTTTCTAGGGGCAAAGGAAAGGAAAAAATATTTGATCACATATACATTCAAAATACATGAAATTTTTGTAATATCACATCACAATAAAATTATCATAGGGTAAATACAACATTATATCAAGACTTCATAAAGTCAAACATGATTGGGGCACAAGGAAATTTATACATTTAAGGATGTGATAAAAATTTAGTGACTATGTGGAGTTGTTAGATACCAAATCACGTACACCATTACATGAAACAAATATTTGAAATAAGCCAAACACAATATTTAAAATTTTACTTGATCACAAGTTGGTTACATTATCATCTACTAGACATCGAGTAGTGTGATGAATTTGAAATAAGGAAGGAAAATTATATTGTGATTACCATAGAATCATGGGACATGACAGATCATTTTAAAACACTACCATAAAATATTCAAAGATATAATGGCGAATTAATTATTAAGGTGATAAAGGATCAACAAGACCATTGCATATTAGATTATGAAATGACACCATTTTCAATACCACAACAAAATTGTCATAACCTAGTTTGGGAACCATTTAAAATTATGGATTACTTATGTTGACATTTGCATGACATATTATATGTTGTTTTTATTATATAATTGTTATATGATGAATGTGATTCATATGATTTGATTTTTCATTTGATTATATCATTATTATGATAATGATTATGATGTTTGATCTTAGTTGTTATTCAATTATGAACATTGGATGTTATAATTGATTCAGATATTGTTGATGTCTTATCTTTGTGATTATAATAACTAAAATGAGGTAGGTTTTATTGATGTAGTCTGGATAATAGGGTTGTGCATATAAAAAGTCATCTACATTCTAACAATAATAATGAGATGCATAAGTTTCCAAAAATAACCACTAATTGTTTTATCTGTTTGTTGATTATTGAATGCACTTTATTCATTTGATCCTTGGTCTGAGTTTAGATGTTTGATTGTTATTTTATTATTATTTATTTATTAGTTTGATTTAAACATATTATTAAATATGTTTGATGTTTTTTGGCATTGCACTAGATGATTGTACTTGGGTTGCCATTCTTGTTGGAACCAGATTCAAACACTACTTCATAAGATAGAAGTGATTATGATTTGGTCTGTACTTGTATTAGTGTCACTTTACATGATACATAGGCATGTAATAAAATTATATTATTTATTTTACTCTAGTACCATAGTCATTTATATCATCTTGCTCAATTTATGGACTGTCACCTTTTGAAAGGCCTTGGCTACCTCCTTATAAGGATTTGTGTTACTTTGTTTGGCTTGGTGTGGTATTGCATTAGCCTTGGTAAATTGGACGTTGGTCCATTGACTGACATAATTTGATTATCATTGTTAATTAAAATGATGGAATTAAAACCATATCCATTATATTCATGGAAAGGTAATAATGTGATGAATGGTTGACTTAGGGTTTTGGATTTTGATGGCACACTCTTTGAAGTGTCAGTTTATAGTGTTTTTTGGGTAGTTCAATTTTGATTGGTTATTTTACTTGATTTTGATGGAAACCCTAATGGCCATTAATATTATTTTGGGAGCTTTTCTCACCATTGGAAATATTCTAGTTTGATGGTGCGTTGGCACTATCAAGTTTTAAATTATCAGTGGTTGGAATATAGTTCTGACAGAAGAAATGGGCAATGTGGGGGAATAAGAAGTTAATGTATTCATCTTATTTCGCCATAACCTAAGCTATTATATTTTAGCTACAAACTTTTATGGGGTTAAAAAACTCACTTTTATATGGGAGAGGAGGACACACAGTGTGAAAGAAACACAAAAAGAAAAGAAACTCTCTTAGATGGGAAGATGAGGAGAAAATAGACTATGATCTTTTGTCCAAGTAAGTTTGTACTGGGTTTGTTTACTTATTTTGTTTTAATAAAAAGGCATTACAAGGAATGTAGATGAAAAATACCTTGGTGTTCTATTGGGAATGTGATAGTAATATACATTCTCTATATACCATATGCATTGCTAGTACTTGGTTTGTGTTGAAACTGTTGTTTTGTTTTTGGATTTTTTTTGGGTTTTTGAATGTGGATCAAACCTTGTTTGTGGGTTGAAAATTAAGTGTTCATGGTAAAGATGCTTCATGACCTAACTGTGAGGACTTGCAGCCATGACATAAACACTTAGGGTTCATGTTAAAATGCATGGTGTTTTGTTGTATTTCTTATTGGGTTGTTGTATGGTTATAAAAATTTGGAAACTCTATGCCATCACCCTATAAACTAGGATCCACCATCAAGATGATGGATGGGGTGGCAAGGGATACCAATGGGGGGATCATAGGGCTGGTTGGGTGGGATTTTTCTACTCTACTACTATTGCATTCACCTATGTATGGTCTTTATGATGCCTTTTAGATTCATAAAATAATGTTAAAAATGATTCATTGGGAGTCAAGATCATTATCACCCTTAGCCATGTTATTTAATTTGTATTTCATATCCATATTGTCTTGTTTATAACATAGTTTATATAAAATTATTAATTTTAAATATGTTATATGGGTTGATTTAATAGTCCAAGGTTGTTTAAAATTTTTTAAATGAAAATCATATTCATATTTAAGTGACTGTGTATCTTGACTGAGTTTTACATTTGATATATATATATATATATATATATATATATATATATATATATATATATATATATATATATTTGAAATCATGATTAAGAGGCTACAATGATTGTAATATTGGAATCCTTTTTGTTCATAAATCAAACACAATATGCAGTCCACTACTCCAAATGCATTTACATTTGAACAAAGAGGATTCCAATATTACAGTCATTGTAGCCTCTTTGTTCAAATGTAAATGCATTTGGAGTAGTGGACTACATATTGTGTTTGATTTATGATTTTTTTGAAATCCTTCAAACTCATTTCATTATAATATGATTGTCTAGCATTTAGAATACTAGACATATATACCTAACTGAATCCTTTAGATTATATTACTTGATTATTATAAACTCATTATGGGAAAATAATGTTTGTGTATGAGTTGGATTTTTTATTATGTTTTAAATTGGTTTCATAATGAATAGGTATATGCAAACATTATTGATTACTTGGTTATATGATTTGTTGAGATGCATAAGATGATAATGTGTGAGTCAAATCACTATATTCATTAGAATTTGTGTTTTTTTATTTAAAAAAATACTTATAGAAGTGATGTATACATTCATGTGTTGAATCCATTCGATTTTTATGTTGAATGTGAACTCACTATGTTTGAATACTAGCTAAATATGTTTGGCCTGGGTCTTTTTCCTTTGATATTGACCATCATTTGTAAACCATTCAAAGGGATATAAATAATATAGAATTATGATTCAAATATTTAACATTTGATTGTTCATTTGAAATCTTATTATAGATATATGATGAACATGTACTTGTTAAATCTTTGTTAACTATGAATTCATGGATATAAAGCTTTGAATATGTTTTATTAAGAAATGATTGCTGAAGGTAAAAACTAGTTAGTCATTATATGTTTGTTTATTGTTAATAAGTGATGCCTTTTATCTTGGTTCAAAATTACAAGTCATCTTTAGACTTCATCCTGACATGCTATTCAAAATTGGGAATTCATATATTCGGTTGAGTATATGTTGTATATGAAATCTCAAGGTGTGAATGAAATTTCTTGGATAACATTTAAATGTATTCAATATTATGTTTCAAATGAAAGTAATGAAATGAGTATAGCTAGTTTGGATGGGTATTATTTATTAAGGTAACATAACACATTTATATTTATTACTTATCATTTTTTCTATTGTGTATGCAGGATAAGACTACATGTTTCTTAGTATGATAGAGTTAGAAAAGAGTTTTTGGATTCTTTAACATAGTTTTAATTTGAAAAAATATTCAGGTTTGAACTAGCATTATAAGTATATTTAAGTCATGATTACATCTATAGCATTCCTAAATAAGATTAAGATTAAGATAAAAATAATGTTCAACTTTGTAATACTCTACAACATTGATTAAGGATGGGAATTCATGGTTTGTAAATAACTCATTGTTTTTAGAATTGTCAATGTATGATGATTGTCTTGTTTAGAAAGCCTTGATGATGCATTAGGGTAAGTGAAATAGTGTTTTCAAAGAGATTGGTTTAATAATCATGGTTTTTGTTTGAGGAGTCAATTTCAAGAATTACAATATTTTGGGGGTACAATTATGGTTTATGGAGTTTTACATATTGATCATGTTTTTTCTATTTTGACATGAACTTAATAACATGGATTGTATAATCTAGTTTATACAATATAGGTATTATAGTTGATTTTATGTGAGACTTAATCTAATTACATGGTGTAAAATTAATATGCTTTATTTTGTTAAAACTGCCACTATGACTTAAGGACAAATGGGCATGTGATATTGGAAAAAGATTATCTTGTGCTCATAAGAGAGTCATCATTATACCGTCTCTTGGTTAGATTTAATTTATGTGTAATTAATTTAAATTACTTAAATTAGTTTAAATTAATTTTTCAAGCTTGATTTATTATGGCTCTCATCACAGATGATTTATTAGAGGCAAGTTAATAATTTTTCACTAAATAGAATTTCATCTAAATGAGATGTGCAATAATGAAGGGCTAGTAAATGAATGTTATAATCAAGTTGTTTCAAGGTCATGATGATATTTTTGATTAGTGGAATAATAAATATGTGTTATTTCAATGTCACGAGCCTAAGACCAAAGTAAAACTAATTTTGGTTAGGTAGCATTGAATGTCACTTATTTCATTTACTTTTTTATGGTGTGAAATTTTTATTGTTAATAACTCTAATAATTTAACACATGTTAATCTTGATTTATAACTAACAAAAGGAGTAATTATTGTGTTACTTAATGCCTATGAAAATTGGGAGTAAGTTGTTGAACTTACCTCACAATGCAAGGTATGAATAATTTCATTATAAAGGTAATTGGCACGGTGGATAATAATGTTATGCATAATGTATAAATTTATTTAATGATTATTTTAAAGTAACTATTGTAGCTATGTTAAGAATACTCATGACTATATTTGAGAAATATCTTTAAAAGGTTTATGAAAAATATATGTAAATGGTTACGATGGAATTATCTAATAATTTAGTAGTATAAATGCTTCAAGCTCATGTGGTTTATATATTAGATTGGAGATCATATTTTATAAACAAAAGAATTTTTTTCATTATTAGTATTGTTTAAAATGTTAAAAACGAAGGAAGAGTGGAATATGGAAAAACACCTACACCCTTACTTGTTCTATGAATTTCTTCTGCAAAGGAAACTCACTTAAGGTTAAGTCTTGTTAAGTTAGTTTTATGATAAATATGACCTTGGGTAAATATCTAGGTCATAATTTATAAGGGTATGGTGGCACACCTCTACATCTCAAGCTTTATAGTCTACAAGGGATGAAACACTTTCTTAGAGGGTCCATTCGAGATACTTAACTTTAGAGGAGTTGTAATTTATAATCTTCTCAGTGGTCTATTGTTAAGTTCAAGTCTAAATAAAACTAGAGATTTGTGGTGTCATTCAGTAAAATTAGTGTGTTAGTGCACTTTGTTTGACTCTAATGAAAAAAATGGGTTAATTACATTATTATTAGAGCATGGTTTCTTCTCTAGGGACCCTTGGGAAAAAATATTTCGATCTATACCCTACCTTAATATTTAAATTTTGAATCTTTAGGATGGTTAGAAAAAGATCAAGAGGAATTTATAAATCCAATGCGAACTAGGTTAATATTAACCTGGAAGAGGCATAGGTAGAAACAAAGGTACATGCCATGGTGCTCCCAATTTGAAAAATAATAAAGTTGATCCACCTCTCATTAATAATGCTAATAACAATAATGAAATCCTTAATGCTAATGTAATTGGAGGTAACTCAAATAATCAACATGAAGTGGTATTTAATGGGATTTTGATTGTCTTGAATGCCATACAAGGTAATATCTAAACTCAAGAATGTAGGCTCAATAACCTTGAGGGTGTTCCATAAGAAAACATGCATGGGTTGGAAAATGAAAAGGGGAAGAGCAATTAATCCAAGAGCTACCCTTGGAAATGGTAGATCCAATCATAAAGGATCTTAAGAAGCTTCCTCCACCTACCTTTTTAGGTGAAGAATCTAAGGATGCAACTGATGTTTGGCTTGTACACTTGTAAAAGTATTACAATATGCATAATATGATCTCTAATGTGAAAGCTAAGGTGGAAACCTATTAATTGGTTAGTGATGTCTTATAGTGGAATCATATATGTGCCTTAGAGGGATAACAACCCATGGTTGTTAATTGGGATATTTTTGAAAGGTAGTTTCAGAAGAGGTACTCAAGTTCTAACTTTAAGGAATAAAAAATCATTGATTTTTAGCTACTAGAGCAAGAAAACATGTCTATCATTGAGTATGAAAATAAGTTTCTAAACCTGCTATGTCATGTAAATTACATGCAAGATGAAGAGACTAAAGTGACAAAGTTTAAACTGGGACTAAAGGAGATATTGATATATGACATCAATATGACTAATCCAAAAACCTTGGTGGATTCCATTGAGTTTACCCATAGGGCAAAAGAGAAGGAAAAGTCTCTTCAAAAGATGAGACATGATTTTAAGATGAGTAAGTAAAATAATAAAGCCAAAAATCTCTTCCCCTCTCCTACAATTTTAAAAAAATCATATTATAACCATAAGTTTACTAGGATCAATAGTGGCTTCAATAAGTTTTAAGGGATAAATAAAAACTTTAAAGCCCATAATTTGCCAAAAAAAGGGTCAAACAACAGAAATTAGACCCAAAATAATCAATGTAGACTAGCCATGGGAGATAATACTAATTCTATTTCACCACCAAAAAATTTACAATGTTGGGAATGTGGTGATAACCACTACCAAAAGGATTTTACCAAACTGAAACTTGGATGATCAACTAATCATAGGGTGTATGAAGCAGTTGCTAATCAAAATGCTGATTTACAAGCTACCCTAATTGAAGCCAAATGTACCACAACTGGTCTTAATTTATTTGTATTGATTGATTTTGGTTGAATAGATAACTTTATTTCCCTTGCTATAGAAAATAAGTGTAAATTTAAACTTGTTAAGATCAGATAAATTTGGGAGGTCAAGTTCATGATTGGTAAAAGGGTACCAATGTGTGAATGCTTGGAACAAGCTAAGCTAGATTTAGGTGTATTTAAGACCAAACTAAATCTATTTTTAGCTCCCTTGGGGTCTTATGATTTCATTTTTGGTATGGAATAATTGAAATCTCATCAAGAAACACTTGACTACTTTGTTAAGAAGGTGTAATGCACAAATGATTTTGGGAGAATCATGGAAGTGCAAGGCCTTCACAAGCCTAAGACACACAAAATAATTTCATCTCTATAAATAAAAAAGGTTATGCATAAGGGGTACCAAATTTATGTAGTCCAAATTTAGGAATTAACCAAAGATAAGGAACCATCCTGTAAGGATTTTCATTTCCTAAGGAGATTTATGGATGTATTTCTTGAAACATTGGTTGAATTTTCACCTAAATGGGAGTTTGATTTCTCTATCGATGTTATGCCTTGGGTTGCATCTGCATCCAAGGATCCTTATAGGATGAATATTCTAGTTTTATAGGAATTAAAATTTCAAATGCAAGAAATTTTGGAAAGTGGAAATATTAGACCAAGTATGTATCCTTGGGGTACTCTAGTTGTCTTCATAAAGAAGAAATGTGGAACTTTAAGGTTGTTTGTAGACTATCAAATGCTCAATAAAGTGATGAACAAGAATCATTATCCTTTGCCTAGGATTGATGATTTATTTGATCAAATGAAGGGAGCAACTATTTTCTCTAAGATTGACTTGAGATCAGGTTATCACCAGCCAAAAATCAAGGATGAAGACTTTCATAAAATGACTTTTTGAACTCAATATGGTCATTATGAGTTCATTATTATTACCTTTGGATTAAATAATGCACCATATGCATTTATGAATTAAAAATGTTTTTAGTCATTGCTTGGATAAATTTGTGTTGATTTTCTTAGATGATATTTTGATTTATTCTAAAAATACAACTGAACATGGACAACACTTGAGATTAGTCTTGAAAAGATTAAGGTAGCATAAGTTGTATAGAAAAATTTATAAATGTGATTTATTTTATCTAAAAATATATTATGTGGGGCATATCATCTCTACAAATGGTATTATTTTAGATTCAACAAAGATCAAGGAAATACAAGAATGGTCTGCTCCTACTAATGTGCATGAAGTGCATAGTTTTATGGGCTTGGCTAGTTATTATCTCAGATTTGTGGAAATTTTTTCTAGCATAGCCAATCCAATCACTTCCTGATAGCGTAAAGGTAAGATATTTTTTTTGGACACCCCTATATGAAGTTGCATTTAAGATGCTTAAGGATTTGTTGACTATAGCACCTATACTTGTCATTCCTGATCCAAATGGTAATTTTGAGATCTAGTCAAATGCTTTCAAGGAAGGTTTTGGTGGCATCTAACCCAAGATGGTAAAGTGGTGGCTTATGAGTCTTTAAAACTCAAGGATCATGAGAAGAATTATTCCATGCATGATATGGAGCTTGTTTCCGTAATACATAATTTGAAACAATGGAAATATTTTTTGTTGGGTAAACACTATAAGGTGAAATATGATCACCATAGCCTAGAATACTTGTTTTCCCAAGATGATTTGAATGTGCACCAATGTAGTTGGATAGAATTTTTAAGTAATTTTGACATAGATATTTCCTATGTCAAGGGTAAGTAAAATCATATTGCTAATGTAGTCATCCAACACATGTACCTTGTTACATTATCTATAATAATGTTTGATTTCATATATGTTTTGTTAAAATAATAATTTTATAATGAATAATGCCATGAGGTAAGAGAAAATTTGGATGATGAGCCTATTGTAAAGGTATTTCCTATTTTTTGTTGAAAAATATGGCCTTATTAGGTATCCAAAAATAATTTTTGTATCTAAATCTAGAGACTTGCAAAGTTAATTTTTAAAAGACTTGCATATAACATCTCATTTTGCTCATTCAGGTGTCACATAGATGATACATGAGCTAAAAAGATATTATTTTTTGCATGATATGAAACATGATGTGGCTAATTCTATTGCTAAATTTTTAGAGTGCAAATGTGTTAAAGCTAAACATTTCCACCTTGGGGGACTATTGTATCCTCATAAATTACCAAAGGATAATTGGGTTATAATCTCAAATTATTTTATTTCTAGGCTACCTAAATTTCGTAGCAAGCTTGATACCATTCTGGTAGTAATTGATAAGTTGACCAAGGTTGGTCATTTTATTGTTGGAAATATAATGGATGATACTTTCGCGTTTGCAGAAAGGTTTGTAAAAGAAGTTATTCAGATGCATGGCCTACCAAAAATGATCATATAAATAGAGATAAAATTTTCACATTAAGGTTATGGTGAAATTTAATTGTAACATATGGAATAAACTTGAATTAAAATTCTACATACCACCTAGAAACACATGGTTGAATTGGAAGGTTAAATCAAGTGGTTGAGGCTTGATGAGAATGTATGTCATAGATCAACAAACTAAGTCGGAATATTTAATCTATTTAGTTGAGTTTACTTATAATAACACCTATCATTTTGTAATTAAAATGGATCATTTTAAAGCTCAGTGTGGGTATAAATGTATAACTCCACTTAGATGGGACAATTTATAGAACAAGGTTGTTGTTGGACCTGACATCCTCCAAGAATATGATAATCAAATGGTTCTTATTTGCCAAAATATATTAAATGCCTCTGATCAACAAAAGAGTTATGTAGATTATAAAAGAACAACCTTGAGAATTTAATTTGAGTGATAAGGTATTTTTATGAGTTAGACCTCATAAAATTTTGATCAATTTTGGGAAGTCTTCTAAATTAGATCCACACTTTGCCAAACCATTCAACATTATGGAAAATATTAGTCATGTTGCCTGTCAGCTGGCCTTTTTTCCTTCTTTGTCTAGGATTCATGATGTTTTCCATTATTCTTTGATAATAAAATACATAAATGTTTCTCATATTTTAGATTTTAAAAAAATTCAAGTTACAAAAGAAGAAAATATGCAATTGGAACCAATGAGGATCCTAGACCATCATAACATTAAGCTATGAAGCAGAGATATTCAACAAGTGTTGGTCAAGTAGGACCCACTTAGTGAAATGAGTGATATGTGGGAAGATGTGTATTTTTAGGCATCATTACCTATAAATATTTTATTAGTCACTACGATGAATCCTTTTTAGGTGGGAGAGGATGTCATAACCTAGTTCTATAACCATTTAGGACTGGATTACTTATATTGTCATTTTCATGATGTATTATATGTTACTTTAATTATAAGATTGTTATATCATAAACATGATTTATATGCTCTGATTTTTTAGTTGATTATGTCATTATTATGATTATGATGCTTGATCTCAGTTATTATTCGGTTATGAACATTGGATGTTATACTTGGTTCATATATTATTGATGTCTTATCTTCATGACTACAAGAACTAAAATGATCTAGGTTTGATCGATGGATTTCAATTGAAAAGGTTGTGCATGTGGCAAGTTGGTTACATTCTGATAATAAGAATGAGATGCACTAGTTTACAAAAATAACCACTACTTATTTAGTCTATTTTTTGATTTTTTAGTGCAATATGTTTAGATGATACTTAGTCTGAGTTCAGATGTTCTAGTGATGTTTTATTCTTATTGCTTTGTTATTCTAATTTAGATATATTAAATTTTCTTGATGTTTTTTTGAATTGCATTAGATGATTGTAGTCATGTTTCGATTCTTGTTAGAACTAAGTTTAGACATTGATTCGTAAGATATAAACAATTATGATTTGGTCTATATTTATAATAGTGTCACTTTATGTGATATGTAGGCATGTTTAGAACTTATATTATTTTTTTACTCTAATTTCATCATAATTTTTATTGTCTTGATCTATTTATGGACTGTCACCTTTTGAAAGGTCTTGGCTACCACCTTGTCAGGATTTGTGTTTCTTTGTTTGGCTTGGTGTGGTATTATGTTAGCCTTGGTCAATGAAACTTGGTCTATTAATTAGCATCATTTTATTATTTTTGTTAATTAAAAATGATGGCATTCAAACCATATCCATCATATTAATGACAAAGTACTAATGTGATGCATGGTTGAGTCAGGGTTTTGGATTTCGATGTAACACTTTTTTAAGTGTTGGTTTCTAGTGTTTTCTTGGGTAGCTCGATCTTGCTTGGTTGTTTTGATTGAGCCCAATAGAAACACTAATGGTCACATCTATTATTTTGGGAGCTTGTCTCACCATTATAAATATTTTAATTTGATAACTGTTAGGACTGTCAAGTTGGAAGTTGTTAGTGGTTGGATTGTAGTTCTACCAGAATAAATGGGGGACATAGGGGAACAAGAAGTTAATGTCTTTGTCTTATTATACCATGGCCCAATCTATTATATTTTAGTTGTAGACTTTAAAAGGGTTAAATAAATCACTTTTACATATGAGAGGCGGACACATAATGTGAAAGAAGCATGAAAAGAAACTCTCTGATGTGGAAAGATTAGGATAAAACATATTGCAATAGTTTATCCAAGTAAGTTCGTACTAGTTTTGTTTACTTGTTTTGATTTGAGAAAAAGGTATCTCAAGGAATGTAGATGTAAAATAACCTAGTGTTCTGTTGGGAATGTGATAGTCATGTATATATATCTCAATGCCATATGCATTACTTACACTTGGTTTGTGTTGAAAATGTTGTTTCATGTTTATGTTTTTTTGGGTTTTCTAATGTGGACTAAACCCTATTTATGGATTGAACGTTAAGTGTTCATGGCCTAGATGTTTCATAGCATAAATATGAGGACTTGTTTTCATGGCATAAACACTTAGGGTTTGTGTTAAAATACATGGTGTTTTGTGGTATTTATTGATGGGTTGTTGTGTGGTTATGGAAACTTGGAAACTCTTTCCACCACCATGTAATCCTAGCTCCACCATCAAGCTGATAATGGGGTGGATAGATCTACCAATGAGGGGATCATAGGGGCAGTTGGGTTAAATGTTTCCACTTTACATGTTATTGCATTCACCTGCGTATGGTCTTCATGATGCTTTTTAGATTCTTAGAGTAATGTTGGAAATGATTCAATGGGATTCAAGCTCATTATTACCCCCATATGCACCATTTAGATTTTATTACATCTCTATATTGTATTTTTATATCTTAAAGTTTATATACAACCACTAATTTTAAATATGTCATATGGATTTATTTAATATTTCAAGGTTATTACATGGTTGTGTATATTTTTAATAAAAATCCTATTCAGATTTAAGTGACTATGTATCTTAACTGAGTTTTGCATTCGATATATATATTTTATTGAAATCATGATTAATAAGATACAATGATTGCAATATCAGAAACCTATTTGTTCAAGTGCAAATGTATTTTGAGTATTGGACTGCATACTGTGTTTGATTATGAAATTTTGTTGAGATCATTTAATCTCATTAACTTATAATATGATTGCTTAGAATTTATAATGTTAGACATATATTCATGATTGAATCCTTTTAATTTTTCTACTTGATTATTATAAAATCATTATAGGAAAAGAATGTGTGCATGAATTAGTTTCTTTTTTAATGTTTTAAATTGGTTTTATAATGAATAGGCATAATTAATTACTTGGTTATATGATTTTTTTGAAGATACATAAGATGATAATACTCGAGTCAAATCAATTGATTCATTAGAATTTGTGTTTTTTTATTTGAAAAAATCCTTATGGAAATGACATTTGTATTCTTTGTTGAATCCATTTGATTTTTATGTTGACTGTGAACTCACTATATCTGAATACTAGATGTGTTTGCTTGGCCTAGGTATTTTGCATTTGACATTGACCATCATTTATAAACCACTCAAAGGTATATAAATATTTTATAATTCTGATTTGAATCATTAAAATTTGGTTTTTCATTTGAAAACTTATTATAGATATATGATGACTCTGTACTTGTTAAATCTATGTTAACTATGAATTTGTAGATACAAAACTTTGAATACATTTTATTAAGAAATGGATGTTGAAGGTATAAACTATATATTCATTTTATTTTTGTTTATTACTAATAAGTGATGCCTTTCACCTTGGTTTAAAATTATGATTCATCTTTAGACTTCATGTTGATAGGTTATTCAAATTTCATAATTTATATATTCGGTTGAGTATATGTTGTATATGAAATCTTAAGGTATGAATGAAGTTTCTTGGATAACATGAATGTATTTGTTAATTTGTTTCAAATGAAATTAATTAAATGAGTATATATAGTTTTCATGGATATTTTTTATTGAGGTAATGGAAAATAGTTGGTTTTCTTACTTAGCATTTTGTTTATTGTGTATGCAAGATAAGATTACATGTTTTTCAGTATGATAGAATTAGAAAATAGTTTTTGGATTATTTAATGTAGTTGTTTTTGAAAAAGTATTCAGGGTTGTACTAACATTACAAGTGTATCTAAATTATTATTATGTCTATAACATTTCTCAAGAAGATTAAGATAAAAATAATGTTTGAGTTAGCAAGACTCTACAACAATGAATAAGGATGTGAATTATTGGTTTGTAAATAACTCACTATTTTTAGAATTGCTAATGTACAATGATTATGTTTTTTGGAAATCCTTGATGATGAATTGGGGTAAGTGAAATAGGGTTTCCCAAAATATTGGTTTAATAAACATGGATGTTGTTTGAGGAATCAATTGCAAGAATTGCCACATTTTGGGGATGCAGTTATGGTTTATGGAGTTTTACATATTGATCATGTTTCCTACACATGGATAATTTCTTAGAGACAAGTTAAAAATATTAACCTAAATGGAATTTCATCCAAATGAGATGCACAATAATTAAGTGCTAGTAAATGAATGCTATAATCAATTTGTTCCATGGTCACGGTGTTGTTTTCAATTAATGGAATAATAAAATATATGTTATTTTGATGTCGTGATCTTAATATCAAAGTAAATCTAATTTTGGTTAGGTAGCATCGAATGTAACTTATTCCATTTAATTTATGGTGTGAATTATTTATGTTAATAACTATAATACTTTAACATGTGCTAATATTAATTTGTAACTAACAAAATGAGTAATATTGTGTTACTTCATGCATATGAAAATGTGGAAGTAAGCTGATGAATATATCTCACAATAGAAGGTATGAATCATTTTATTATAAAGGTAATTGACACATGGAGAATAATTTAGACATTATGAATAAAGTTAGTTAACGATTATTTTTAAGTAACTTTTGTAGTTATGTTAAGAATACTCACAAATATATTTGAGAAATATTTTGAAAGGTTTATGACAAATCTATGTAAGTGGTTAGGATGGAATTATCTAATCATTTAGTAATATACATGCTTCAAGTTCATGTGGTTTATATACTAGATTAGAGATCATATTTTATAAAAAACATTGTCTTCATTATTATTATTGTTTAAATGTTACAAAAGAAGTAAGAGTGTAATATGGAATACCCCTATACGCTTACTTGTTATGTAAATTTCTTTTGGAAAAGAAACTCACTTAAGGTTAGTTTTGTTAAGTTGGTTTTATGAGAAAGATGACCTTGGTAAAATATACAGGTTATAATTTATAAAGGTGCAATGGCACATTATAGATCCTGAGCTCTATAGTCTAAAAAGGATGAAATACTTTCTTATAGGGTCCACTCGAGATGAATTAAATTTATAGGATTTGTAAGTTATAATCTTCTTAGTGATCTATTATTAAGTTCAAGTCTAAATACAATTAGAGACTTGTGGTGTCACTCAATAAAATTAGTGTGTTAGTGCACTTTGTTTGACTCTATTTAAAAAAAATTGGGTTCATTACAAATAATAACTTCATCCATAATATGAGGCCTTGACCATTAAATCGTACATAAGGGTTGATTACTGGAGACACATTCTGATTGATAAATAAAAATGGGAAACCATGTGCATTATTACTACTTTACTATAGTTGGAATATGACATCAATAAATTACAACATCTATCATATTTGAGATAATCATATAGATATATTATTATACAAATTTCTTGTAGACCAAAGGGTGTTGATACATACATATGTGGCATTCCTCCTACTCATCAGGTGAGATTTAAATTGGGGTAGCTATCATTGCAATATATGGGGGCCATATTCAATATAAAAAATCAATAAATTTCCTTCCTAAATAAAGAAAAACCAATCAAGAGACAACATGATGGTAATGATACCCACAAAGAGCCAAAATATTTAAAGATAAATACAAGTACATAATATGAATAATCAACAACAATAGAAGAAACAATAATGCACCTATAGATATCAAGGATAAGTTAGATATCAAATTCAATGTCAATACGGATGACTTATTGACCTATTTATGAGCATTAAATTCAATTAATTCAAAAATACAAAAACTTTCAAAATATTCAAAAAATCAAAAATAAAGACCTAAGCATTACATGATTATTAGACTACACTATTTACACATTATTTATCACATGTTTGATAGATGGCATATTATTTTACATTAACACCTGCATTTCATGGTATACGAGTATGATACTAGAGATACAAATCATGCATGGACACATAGATTTTGGGTTCTCTTATACCTAATGGCCATGCCAATGTTGCGAGCATCTTATTCCACACATTAAATTATCATAAGTTATATATTTTTATGACATTTTACCATGTTCATCTATCTATATTGCTTAGACATGTCTTGTTAGTTACTCATATCTCACATAGTGCTACATGGATATGCTACTTTACTATGCTATGATACTGACATATATGAATGGTGTAGACTATTTTTCACTTTTTCTATGCTTCATTGATATTATTAATCTTGCATGATAAGAAAGTCATTTATTATCTATTGTGTGTGGCTCTTGGCATTTTTTGCTATGATATATTTATGTCCCTTATCTATGGCCCATTGGATTTATTTATTGTGACATATTTATGTCCCTTTCTTTCAACCCTTGACATTATATGTGACATTGTATGCCAATGGGTGCATTAATATAGGATTTTATACTAATATTGTTGTGATTGTTGAGTTTTCTGAGTTTTTGGGTGTCATGATACATATCATGCATCTCAATTTTATTTTTGGTTCTATGATTCATATCATGTACCTCTTTACTACATAAGCTTATTTATTTATTATATAAATTATGGTTACTATTGTGTGTCAAATTGATACATTTATCTTGATATGACACTTATATGCCATGCATTACACATGTTACATACATGCCTTGATGACATATACATTACAAAAATGACATATTATCCTTATGTTGAAATTAATATACATAATTACATCTTTATGCATGACATGATATAGTTAACTCTTCTTTTGAGATGAGTGACTTACAACATACATCCATCATCTCATAAGGGGGGGGGACAAGCTTCCATGAATAGAAAAATAACATTTTATGTGGAGATTAATATATAGAATTAGTGTAGATATGTGATGAATAATTACAAGTGGATAAAATTTTTGGGGGCATACTCCATGAATATGCACTCACTTTATATAGACATAAGTTACACAATATAAATTCATATAATCTTGAGTTCTTTTACCATGGAGGTGCACACGATTTACATGAGCATACATTACAAGTTTTCACATTTAGATGCATTTGAGATAAAGTTATCATATTTTATCATATAGATGCATAACATTTTATATCAATTGACACAGATCTAATGGGGAATGATACTTATTAATTCACATATACACTATGATAGATTATATTTGGCATAAATTTAGTGAGACAAGATAATGTTTCATGCAAATTTACATTTTTTCATTGAACACTATTATAGTTATTTATTTTTAAAACATAATTCAATGGCCTCGAGTAGTGATCAAACTCGAATCTATAAGACCTTATATAGTGGTTGATTCATGAGTTTTGAGTTAATTTATGTTGAGTTTAAGGAATTCTCAATATTAATGTCCTTACCCATAACAAATCCATTATGTGGTTCCCACCTTACCATCTTAAAATTTAAGATCATAGTTAGATTAATTATTTGAGTTAGTGCAATTGAGGTTCAATGATGCTTAACAGTCTTAACATCACTCCACATTCATGAGGATTGAGGAATTAATCTTTCAAACCCAATTTTTTGCATAGTTACATAAATTCGGGTCACATTCACCTCAAAATTTAGACTTTATATATAAAATATATAAGATGACTACTACATATTCATTGCAAGTTTTCATGAAGCAAAGTTACATATTTGAAGCCATTTCCCAAAGACAAAGTGTGTTGTACACACTCAAGTATAATTTATCCTTTTACTTTGGTATTTAAATTGTATTTAAATACTATATTAAGAGGGTGGGATGTGTAGATACTAATATTTGTTATTATAAACTTGATAATGCAATTTTTGACCCACCATCACCATACATGACTTGTGCACACATATATGCCTCTTATTCTCCATTATATTGCATATGCATGTTTGATATGTGTTTGACCCTCTCATTTTGATGTCAATAACCTACATTAACCTATAATTATATGTCAAACTATTTAAATATGTTACAACATATCTAGATCATTAGACCCAAATTCTTGTCTCTTAGACACTATGTCAGGATCAAACAATTTCAGTGCTGAAACTAACTAGAGGGTGATGTTACTGAACCTTACCTAGAAACAAATATATTTCAAAATTAAATAATTCCTATGGGTTATCCCATTTCCATATCAATCTGGTGGCATTATAAATTACCCAAATGGATTCCTATAAATACAAGTCAACCCCATACTTAATATGCACTTATAATTTGTCTATCAAGCATCTAGACACTATTACACATTGATCAAATCTACCCTATCATTACCAAAGTGAAATTTTTTCGTTAGGAGTAGTCATAATCCAAGTTTGAAACACACCAAGATAAGTCAAGAGTGAATATTGTCAAGTATTGAAAACTAGATTATAGGTGCATTCATATAGAAAAGAAGTAAAATTACACATTCAAATTAAGGGGAAGAACTACATTTGGCTTACCATCCATATTCAAAGTAGTGGATTTATATGTCATGGTCAATCACCAATATGGGTGATTTGGGTAAGTTCAACCCATTATAATTCCAAAGTTTAATAGGTTTGTACCCCAAAAAATTATATTTAGTATTTCAAGGAGAAGGCAACTAATTTATAGAGTTATACACATAGTCAAGGATCAAGATTTCATGCATAGATGTATTAAAATTAAGACCAATTGTTTATATGGTCATAGAGAGCCAAATCACTCTATGATAGTAATATCAACCTTAGTTACTAGCATCAATGTTATTTTTCTAGCTTGATATTAGTGACCCTTCCTATACAAACAATATTTTTTGAATTTGAACAATTCACATGCCTACTTCTAACCCTTTCCCACTATCCAAAGTCAATCAGAGTTAGTCAGTGAACTAATAATACTAGGTATGTTTATCTCTTTATAATTTATATATTTATTACATTCCAATTGTTAACTCATTTTAAATATTTTACATCATATTCATGCTTAATTGTTATACTTTACAATGTGAATTACATTCAAGTTTCTAAATTAAATAGGTTTGCACACTCAAAATTAGGGTAAAAAATATGTGGATATTTCAATATGAATGATTTTCAAGCTCATCCCTCTTCTCAAAATGGGGGCATACATTGGGATTCCTTCATAGATTTATATTGCACATATTATCAAAATGACATAGATTATATTACTCAAATTAGGTCACATTACTAGGTTGGAACATGACTGATATACACTGGGGGCATAAGTGAGGCATATGTAAGACATTATCTAGGTTCATTAGTCATAGTTCACATATTTTATGATATTATTACACATATTATCATTTTTGGGGAATATAGAAGGCATATGTGGCACATTCTCTAGAATCATGGCTGAGAGTTCATAGATACTATGATACTATTACACAAATTACATGGCTTAGATTACATAGGCTATATGATTTAGGGCATATGTGAAACATTCTCTATGTCCATGAGTGATATTCATAGATACTATAATATTATGACATAGGTTATATGAATTAGATTGCACATGATATAAGATTAACTGACAACTTATGTCATTTAATTCTCATATGTACTCATATTTGCTTAAGATTACTCAAGATTAATCAAACATACTCAAACATCCTTAGATTTAATCTAAATCCATCTATTGATTGAAAATTACTTAGGATTATTCAATATTACTTGGACATATTCATATTTTTTACTCAAGTTTACTTAGGTTTACATATGAACCTATTATAGGGTTTCATCTCCATAGGTAATGCTTGAAATTATGTTTAATTATTTATCCAAGAAATGAAAAAGACTTAATCCATCTTCTCTATATGGAGTAGGTCATTTAGACCCATTGAATCTCCACCCCAAGCATCGTGAGCATACTCCAAGGGAAAAATTATATTACACACTCTTAAGTGTATTCATTATTTGATTATTGTTAATTTTCAATATGTATATACCATATTTTATTTGAATAGTAATCCATGTGATTATGCACATATTCATCACAAGTACATAGAGACATTATGAAACACTAGGGACATGACAAGTCTAAGTTCAAAATAACCAATGCATGTTTCATTTCTCTTTATCCATTTAAATTAATATTTGTCTTTACACTTAAATAATATATTAAATGGGGGGAATTTGTAGACACCTAAATCTGGCAAGACTTGTTTATAAAATGCCTTTCATGTGAATTTACACATATAAACTCTTAATGAAGAATATGACAGTTATTACACATTTGTCTTGGTCTTGTGTCTTACTCTCTACTTTATTTGACTATTTAATCTTCTATTGGACCCTTTTGATATTTCTTGACTCTATCACAAGGATACTTGGTCCTATTATCTTAGCTCTAAATTTTTTATGCGTTAAAAATTGATATGATAATATTATATAGGGATAATTACTAGAAATTTCCATAGTTACCATAAGTATCTTTACACATATTTCACATTTGTTTTGGGACATGACACCCTTTGGGACACTTTATTTTAATCTTTTGTGTCTTTTTTGGTCATATTATGCATGCCAAAGTTACCATGTTCAAATTTAAGAACCATATATATACAAATCCCTTAGGAACATTTAAGGATCAAGCACTCACTGAGTAACACACCATGATAACATAACCATATAGCTTATTGTTGTTCAAAATTTGAAGCATGTAAAGGATAATCTACTTGCATGATTTTACCAAAGGAGGACCTAGGTGAAAATTCACTTAGACTTGCATTCACTTGTTTTTTCACAAACACACATAATAGTGGGATAATTACATGTGGTTTGAGCCCATTTTGGAATATTGGTAATATAGGCAATGCTTAGTGAGTCACTAGGGATCAAATGATGTCAGCCCAACCCAATTAGCTAACTCAAATTTCTAGTTAAAATTAGTCTCAAGAGTATAATATAGGGTTTTAGAGAAAAAATAATGAAATCATAGTTATTTCCGTAGGGCCTAATAAATCTGAGTACATAAGAGTCACTTGTAGACATAAGCATAGTGATCCAAATTATTATAGACTAGTATACTCACCCTAGATAGTTATAATAAATAGTAGATGGATTCAATTACCATAGTAATTTGATCAATAGTAGATGTTTCCTAATAATTAAAAACAATATGTTTCCTTATCTAATCTAATATAGAGCCCCTATAGAGCATACTTGATGACTGTAATGAAATTAGAACGTAGAACGAAATCCTAAATAAGATAAATATCATAACCTCATTGGTTATATGTGTGTGTGTGTGTGTGTGTGTGTGTGTGTGTGTGTGTGTGTGTGTGTGTGAGTGAATATAAGTGAAATAAGTCACAGTTACATTCACATTTGTGTCATTTATATGCATATTATAATATATGATTATAAAAAAGGTTTTAGCTTGTTTAATCCACTAAAGCCAAAATTAGTAGAAACACATAGTTACATTTAAGGTTATATGGAAATTCACAAAAAAAAAATATAATTAAAGGCATTCTATGAAAATTTTCAGAAATGTAATTGTTATTAATCCTTGATCATAATGTTGAAGAAGCAAATAAGGTTCTTTCTCTCAGGTTGTGGTCTAGTAAAATAAATTGAATAAAGACCACTATAAATGTCCATTTTGAAAAAAATGTTATCAAAATATAATGGTACCATACACACCTAAATACACCAGATTGTAAACTTATATAATAAAGTTTTATTATCTTTTCTATCTTTATAACATAATCTAATTTCCCTTGGATCAAATTCTTATAACGTAAACTTGCTCTACTAGCCAAAAGGAACTGCAATTCTAGAACAATAATTCACCCTTATTTTGTAAATATTTTCCACAAGTAAATATTTTATTCTAACCAAAATTTGGAATGATTAATCACCTGTATTATCATATTACTTATATAAATATTATTAAATCCAAAAAAAATTTAAAAACTTATATTAAATTTTATTTCCAACTTACCAGTTCTTCACATCCTTACAAAATGTCTAATGCTTATTTTGTTATACTACTTGGATTCTTGTCATATATTTTTTCTAAATATGAACACATGCAATGAATAATGGGATGTTCTAATGATGTATTCCAAAATTTAGGTGGTAGTTATTTTTTTTGATACTTTATTATCCAATTAATTCTTTGAATTTCATGGCTAACCTTCTCTTCTTCATATTTTTCAAACTACAAAGCCATTTCTAAAGTAATTAAGAGTATGAAAATTTATAGCATCTTTATCATCAAGACTTGATAATAAAAATGTAAATAAGAAAATTCATTATTATATATTGATACCAATCATATATGTTATAATGTTTTTCTAAATATAAATACACACCAAGCTTCATCTATTTCCATTTTCCAAGAATGTTTTCCTCAAATTTATCTTTTCCATTGTAAGCATAAAAAATGTGTGGCATCTTTAAAAAATCCTCATCAATATTTTATAAGATATATGAAAAAAGACTTGAATAATGTATCCTTAAGCCATTGATATACCTAGATGTATAAATTGCTTCATAAAACTATTTAAGGTCTTCATGTACCTCTCTTAAAAACCATCCATTGCTTGTTTACTACACCTACCATTTGAAGGTTATCAACCAAATGCAATAATAGTTGGACTTTAAAGTACATGAGAGAGGTAGGAAGTTATTGTTTCAATTCATAAAAAATGTTAGTAATGAAAGTTACTTTAATATTTCTCACAAAAATTGTTGGAAGGAATTATTATTACCTAATATTTTTGGAAAGTAGATATAACGTCCTTAGTAGATCAGGGGGAAGATTACAAGATGGCCCTCTTAACAATAAGGGAAATAGATGTTACATAAATAAAAAAAAAATAAATGAAAAGTTGGGAAATTACATATTTAATGTAAGTCTAAAAAACATTTTAATTAATGTTAATATTTTTATCTTCAAAATTTTATGCTAGTTGTTGTAAACAACATGCCCCCCATTTATTGCCAAGACATGGAGACCCAAAGTTATCTAAAACTCATATGATTCTATGATTCGATCCAGTCAATCTTAAATTTATTATGATTATTTACCTTATCTAAGTTCCAAACCTCACCTTAAATTGAAATATATTTAGTAAATGAAATTTTCATGGACTTAGTACATTATCAATGTCTCAAAATTAGTTTCTTTTTGGTGTTTTTATCTTGAGTTAAGATAATATTATTGATCATGGGATTTATATATATTTTCATTTGGGTTACTATTATTTATGTTCACACTCAATATTTATCCAATATTGATTTCAGTTATTTATTCATAGTGTGTTATATAGGTGGCATGCATACTCGCTTAATGAAGTATCATGACCTATGCAACCTTCTTAGAACTAGTTAATAAAAAATGCATCCCAAGACTTCTCAGATATTTATTTAATAAAATGTTTCTATTTGATTTATTATATTCTTGTTATATTGTTATGGTTGATTTGTCATATTATTATTGGCAAGAGTTTTTGTACTCCCGTGGTTCTATAGATCCCTTTTGAGACTAAACACTTTTGGAACTTGGGAAAATCAAATATTACCACTTGTCACTCCTCCTATGCCTTGCAATCCCCCATAGCCTTTTAAGACCCTAAGACACTCTAGGAAACTCTAGAAAAATTATATGCCCCTAGACCTCAAAACTAATAAAAATGTGACACATGGAAAAATATTATTGATCTCAAGATATGCAAAATAAATAAAGAATCATAGTCATAAAACACATGCCATCCATCCATGCTAGGTAGAAAACATGTGTCAAAATCATAGTACCCATATTGTGATTCACATTACATGTTGATGTAAGAATCCCCACTATCACATAGTGAAAAATAAACAAGGAGACCAAATGTAGACTTCAAGAAACTCCAAGAGTCCAAGACTCTTAAGATTGTGACATATGAATTGATGAGATCTCATTCTAAGATAAATATGTGAGTAGAAAAGGGGTAAAATTAAAATCACAATGGTAAAATAATTTAATATAACTGTGAAAATCCAAATTCCTAATTAATCCACATGTATAACATTATTAAAGCCATCACTAATATTTTGAATTATAAAATGTGAAGGATTATGTTACAATAGTAGACTTAATTCTCACAACATCTACCATTTTTATTCCATAGAGAAGAACATTGATAGCATTCCATAGTGAATGTACTATTTCAAGTCAATTATACTATCTAATGATAACAAATATTATGTTCTAACATCTTGTTCTAGCCCAAAAATTATAGTATTTTCCATGGTCATGTCTCCTTCTTTAATCCCATCATATAATTCAAATACACTACTTTCACTCCTAGTGTAGTGAATATCAAACATCATAACATTATATTTAAAGTGGTATAAGAGGCTCATGTAATCCCAAATGATGAGGACCCTTTAAAAATTTAACTAAATTACTTAGAGGATGTGGTCGTAATACATAAAGAGGGATTACATAAGGTAATAACCAAACCATAAATATTTCCCTATATCATTTTATTTCATAATTTATTTAGAATGTTTATTGATCATGAAGATATAGTTTACTCTCCCCATGGGAAATTCAATAGATATTATATAGACAAAATTGATTTTGATAAATATTATCACTTTCTAAACCACACAACTTTGCATAACCATTCAATGGCCCAATGTTAGTTGGACACACATGATATTAGGAAAAATCTCAAGGATTGGTTTGAAGATCTAAATTATTGGGTTGACATGGAAGATGTTGATTCTTATCTCATTAAATTGTTTAGATAATGGGTCTATATTTATATGTTACTTATGAACATGCTATATGATGCCTCTGAAATTATACGTGCAAACAAATCATGGGTGCCTCTATTAGCCATGATTATTGATAAAAAAAATCAACATAGGAGAAATTATCTCATATAATTTAAAATAACATATGTTAGGATTTAGATAAGGCCAAATATTTTACATGATGTCCTATTTAGTTGATGCATGTTGTACCACTATGGTTTTCTCACACACTAATTTTCCTAGGTGGACACCCTCTTCTCATTTAGTTCACCTACTCTATTGTAAAACTTATGAGAACAAATAGTTGACACATATTAGATAAATTTTTAGCTTCTTCTATCCATCTATGTATTTGACCATTAATGAATGAAGTATGTTAGGGTTGATAGAGGATATGAGGACATCAATTTTAAAGATAGGTGTGTATTAGTATTATCAAGATTTTACTCTGATAATAATTGAACAACCCCTTAAGCTACCTTATTTTGTACCAGATAGGTTTGTAGAGCAAGAAATAGCCAACCATTTTTTTAAAGGAATGGGAGGATATTTTATATTGAGATAAAATAAGACATTCCCTAGTTTTCCTCTCAAGATAGGTAATACATATCATATAATTTTTTTGTCCATTCAATATTTTTCTTCTCATAGGTCATCATTTAGTTTGGATGATCATGACCTTATATAATGGGAACCTTAAAGAAGAGTCAAAACACACATACAATTGCATAGGTCAAGGTTCAATATTGCATAAAACCAGAATCACCATGATGATGATTTTTTAATTAAATCCCTTGCATGATGAAAATTAATAGTAGAATTAGAAGTTTTTATGGAGACCACAAGTTATAAAATACTAATCACAATAGGTAGCATAGGAAGGACCAAATGCCCATCTACCATTGGATGACTCACCCAAAATAAATATTAGAATAAATAGTAAAGTGTTATAGGGCTTGCCTATAGCTTCTTTGTCATCTTAATCCAAGGTTGTGAGTAGTGGTTAGGTAAGTAAATCACTATTTACATCCCATGTTTCTTTTGTACCTACTAGTTTATATACTCTTACTTTTAATTTATCTCTTTTTGATGTCCTCACCTATGGCTACCCCTGTTGCTACCAAAAAAACTCCTTTTAGACCTCTAGGATTCACTTATGTTTATATTAGATAGGCCACAACAACATAGGTCACTCTTGGTACTAAAATGGGGAGTGTAGTTTATATAGTGGAAAATCACATGTCTGGGATATTAGATGTGATCAATTTTACATATCCATTATTTCTATGAATTTTTGAAAATTTTTGTTACGAGTTCACCCTATTTATTAGTTTTAATTTCACATACTATTGATTTTATAATTGGGCTTTCATCCATGATTTTTGTGTTTCCTAAACTCCCTAGTATAGTTGGACCATCTATTAATGTGACTAGGCAATAGATCCACATGTTCATGTCACCCTTTATTCTTGCTTCAAAAATTCAAGATCCTATGAACATTTATGTTCCATCTTATTCATCTTTCATCTTTTCAATCCATACATTTTCATTCATTTTTCTACCTAATCTTAAAATATCACCTCCTCTCATCCATTCTACGAGCTATGTCAGTGCCTTCCACATCCATGGCAAAAATAGGACAAGGCCATGATTATCAATATAAATAGGTTGATTTTTTTTTTAAAAATAGCCAAACAATAGAGGCCCAAGGTGATATATAATGAATATCTTAAAATCAAAATAAAATTTTATATTCATAAAGGTAAGATGGAGAGAATAACAATGAATAAATTTGTTTGAGATGGAAACCCATTTATCTTGCAGAAAAAGAGGATTTATTCTCAATGATTAGGAAACAAAAGAGGAAATATTATTTTGATGAAGAGGAATATTCATAAGATATAGAATAAGTGGTTATATGATCTCATTATGTCACCAATAGATTCATCCAAGGAGTGAAGAACAAGGTAAAAATACTTGAGTCCTAAGCCAAAACTATATTATATGAAGAGATTATTAGTAAAGTAGAGAGAGTTATGTATTCTCTATTTAAATCACTAACTCAAATCTATGAGGCTAAAACTAGGAGTGATTTGTTACATCCAACATTTAAGGATTATTTAAAAGATATCATAAAAATAAATTGAAGAATATTGTCTAGATGATTACAAAGGATCTCTTCCCATGACTCAAGATTATGACAATGTTTGATGTCAATTTGTGTCAAAAATTTGCTATTCATATGAGATATTCATTAAAATATTGGTGAAAAGAAGGTTACATTGGTACTATAAATGATTGAAAATATAAAGTGTTAACTTATTTTAAAGAGTCAAATATGACTTCATTATTAACATAAGATAATAAAATAATCACTATTACAAAATTTTGGGTTTATATGAAAAATTTCAAGGTTGCATTCAAAAATAAGGTTGCTATGGAAAATAGAGATGGATGACAATAAGTTATCAACATGATCATATAGAATATAAAGAGTATTGTTAAATTTAAGGTAGTTAGAGTGAACTTAAAAACTTCTTTGGATAATCATGTAACACTGTTGAATAGAGGTGAAATTTTGTATTGAATGTTAGTTATTAAAATCTCTAGAATTGATCAAGACTCCCAATTTATTCTCATACATTCCAGGAATAATAATATCAAAATAAGCTCATTGGTGATAATCAAAAAGTTTATTAAGAAATATAGGGATTTTTTTAGCCATGTTCTTTAAAGTTTTATTTTGCATGTTGTTCTTAGTTTTTAATTTTAGTTCAGTTCTATCAATATGATGATTTTATATCTTTCATGAAAAATATACTATTTATGATGAGGTGGTGCCCATCCTTTTTTTAATACATTCACTATAAAATTTAAAGAAGAGGAAATTTTTTCAAGACATTGACAAGCTCATAAATATTTTAGATGTATAATGAGTTGTTTAAGTTTTACTTTCTCAATTCCAAAGTAATGGATTAGGTATTATTTGACCAAATTGATCATATTATGAGGTTTACATTTTTGTTGTGAATTATTTAAATTGAGTTATCAAATCATTTACTTGTTTCTATGACTAAGCTTTCACTATTATATTTATTCATGTCGCTGGATGTGTTGTATTAGAAATCTACTATGGTCAATTATTTTTTAAAGATGTTTTGGGAAATATTCACAATTAATTACTCCTTAGACTCTAAATTGTATTTGATTTAACCTAAGTATAATCTATATGTGAGTGAAGATTAGTTAAAATATAAAATGAATCTCAGGAAGTGATATGTTTAGATAAAGAGATCTTTGTGAAACTTGGAAAAAATTCTTTTTTGGCCCACCCTTATCTCTATTTTATGTTTATTTATCAATATTTACTAATGTATAATAACATCATTGTAAATATCCAACTTTAGAATAACTTGTCTATCATTAGGTGGGCTTAATTTGATTGCAAGGAAGATTTTATTGAACATACCACTCTAACCATGCTATTTATACCACTCACTGATATGTAAAACTACATACCTATAACTTATACCTTCAGTTACCTTTAGTGATCCTAAAATAAGAGGGTGAAAAAACATTAGCCTATTGGGTGAGTCACAAAATTAAATGAACATGGTAGGTAGTACTATAAGGAGGGATTTCAATACCAAAATTCAATAATAAGTACAAGGGCTTATACCCATAAAAAATAGACCAATTTGGATATGCCCCAAAAATTAGCTAGATAAACCTCTAATTTTATCCTATGTTTTATTAAAAATATATAAGTACATCAAAGACCTAGGTATGATAAGGGAAAGTGAAGAGTTTTCTGGACCCAACTGAATTCATGAACTAGTAAAATTTAAACTATTTGTACCCATAGTTGTGTGGTTAATAGGAGAAATAAATTAATATTCCTAGAGATGTTCATTAATTACCTAGGAACCATGAAGGATATATCCCACATTACTCTCTTTATGGAGGGAAAAAATATAGGAACATGTCACATATTTTAAGTCTTCACTCAATTGTAATGTGGAACATAAATACATTTCATGTCAATTGTTCCTATTTTCACTCCAAGATGCTTCATATGATTGGTTTCTAAATATTCCTGATAATAACATTGATAACTAGAATAACTTTGAAACAAAATTCTCTACCTAGTTTGGAAGGATAATAGATCCTAGTATCATATACAAATAATTTTATAGTATGAGAAGAGAACCTAATGAGTCCATCATAACTTTCAATTCAATATTTTAGAATATGTATACTAAGACTACTCCTTTATACCAACCTAATGTTCCATTATCCATTGAGAAGTACAAAAATACATTGGACTCAATGACCTATGTATTCCTCAAGTGTGTTTCACAAATTAAAAACTTACCAAAAATTTATGCCAAGGCAATAAACATTGATAGCCAACTAAATTCTTAGGTAAGATCCTCCCCAGCATCAATCACATCTTACAAATGTTGAATCTAATGCAAATTCTAATTATAATGTTCCCTTACTCAATCCAATACCAATCACTAAAGTGTTACCTTTTAGACATGTCACCCTTAATCAATAACTAGTTTTTTTGAATAATAACTCTATTCAAAACCTAACATGGAATTAGGGTCATGTTTTGGTTCCAAGTAATAGTAATTCTAAAAAATTATCATGAATTTTAGTGAATGTGAGTTATGTGTTATCCAATTCATGGATTAAATACTTAGTAATCACTTCCTTATCCTAAAAAATCATGTTGGAAATGATGGTAGGGAAAACATGAATCAAAGTTACACATGTCATATATATAATGAACTATTTAACCTTATAAATAATTATCCTAAACCACCACTAAAAAAAAATAATCCTGAAATCAATACTTGTGATTTAACACTACCTAAGAAGTGTAGGGTACACAATATGAATTAACATACAGAAACAAATTGCATTGAGTTTTATAATATATTTGAGAGATTATAAAAGGAGATGGAAGAGTATGATGTGTTCCTTAACCTCTAGAATGTAGCCAATACTTTTAGAGATCTTAGCACATCTAATTTCACTAGTACTACTATGATGTTTAAGACTTTTAATTTTGATAATCAAGAGGACAATGAACATGAGGAGAACACTGATAAGTTTCACATTTCTCAATAATATTAGATAAATAACTATATATTAAAATTTATAATTTAATAATAACATCATCTCACTAGTTCCACACCACCAAAAATCAGTACATTCCCTCCTGATCTAAAGATAAATAATGATCCTCACCCACCAAAAATAAATGATCAATGTAACCCAATAAATTCCTACATGACAAATAATAAAGGTGGTTAAAACATAGTTTAGGATATGAATAAAATTAAATCCAACATTACTTTGCCTGAGTTATCCAAAATCAAAAAATAATGTGATTTACTTTTGAAATCGCTATCTAATAAACCTATTTTAAATAAACAGAATTCAACACACACAAATATGGCCATTTATAAATATAAAACAAATGTTCCTCCCTTTTTTTTTACTATGAGTATTTTTGGAAAGAACATACACAACTATTTAGTTGACTAAAGTGTATTATCTAATGTTATGCCTGAAAGAATTAAAAAAAAAACTAGGGCTAACCCCAACAAAGTTTGATAGGGTCAATCTCTAGTTAGAAAAATTTGATGTCAAAATGGTTGGAGGATTTATAAATGTCCATGTGTAGTTAGGATCTGAAATTAGCATACAAAAATTCATTGATATATAGGTCACTGAGATCCTTGAAGCATATAAAATTTTGTTGAGTGAGATTGGTCTAAAACACTCAATGGTTACTTGGCTACACAATTATCTCATATGTGGCTACCTTGGAGAGAGGTGTGGCCAATCAAATATGGGTAGATACAGAACCCAAGATGAAATACTTGATTATAAAATATAATGAAAGAAATGAAAAGGTGAATGTTTTTTCTTTTGACATAGGTATTTACACCTTTATAACTAGACCCAATAAAGATGAAAGTAATAATGGCTTTGATATATATAGCTTGTGTATCCTATAATTTTATGGTGCTCATTCTAAACAAGGATTTGGAATAGGAATTGTATTGATTGATCCACACATAGATAAAACCTTTATACATACCATTTATAGTTCACTTGTACCAATAATCCATCTGAATATGAACCCTTCATTATCGACCTAGGTTTTTCTCTAAATCATGAGGTTAAAGGACTCAATATGTTTGGGGACTTTGAATTAGTAATTAATCAACATAGAAGTAAATTTTAGTGCAAGCTCTCCTACCTGAGGAAATATAAAAATATGTTTTGAGACTTGACAATGATGTATTTAGTATCACATATATTCCTTGGGAACATATACAATTTGTAGACTCCCTTTCAACATAAACTACACATGTTTTTCCTTTGAATGATTCCAAACCCATGAAGTTTTCAATTGAATATTCCTTATCCTTCAGTCCTAGACAATGTGGAAAATTTCCAAGTATTTGATGATGAACAACAAATTATATAACTTATGAATAATTCTAGTGTTTTTGATGTGCATGTCATAGATGAAAGAGATCAAGATATTTTGATGGGGTTTTATTCAAATAATGATGATAGAATAATTGATTTGAAAGAGAATCATATTTTTAAAGGAATGGTCTCACTTGAGATAATATTCAAGTTTGACATGCCACTTGAGAAACATAAGTAATCAAATTACTCTAGTCAACTATCCATTCCTACGAGTTTAGGATCACTTGAGGAGCCCCAAATTGTCAATATTAGCTTGGATTGTATTGAATCAGAGAAAGATGAATTATGGTAGTTTCTTACATAGTACAAGGATTTGATTTCTTAGTCTTATGAAGCCCTAAAAATATTTGATCCAAGGTTCATTACTTACACCATCCTAATTAAAGAAGGAAATAAACCTTTTAGGTAAAGGAAAAGACCTGTTAATCCAATCCTTGAGCCCCTCATTCATAAATAAGTTCATAAATTACTTTCAACCAATTTTTTTAACAATTCTCCATTTCACATAGGTATCCAATTTTGTCCATGTCTAGAATAAAAATTGAGAAATTAGACTTTACGTTGACTTTATAAACCTAAATATATCTTTAAAAAATGATAACTACCCTCTTCCCTCTCCTATTGATTTAGCTAAAATGGTTAGTGGTATTGATATGATATCTTTTTTGGATGGATACTTAGGTTATAATAAGGTTTTGGTTGATAATGAAGATAAAATCAAAATGGCCTTCACAACAAAATGGGCAACATTTGCATACAAAAGGATGCCTTTTAGTTTGATAAATGTAGGAAAAACCTTCCAACATGCTATGGATTGCTCTTTTCAAGGTTTAGTTAGAAAAATCATAAAAATTTACATGGATGAGTTAAATTTTTAATCTAATCATAGATCAAACCATATAAATCACCTACATAAAGTATTTTAATAATGTAGAAGGTATTACATCTCTCTCAATACCAAAAAAGTGTCTTTGTTGTCATTAATGGTAAGATTTTGGGCCATATCATCAAAATGGAAGGGATTTCAAAAATTTCACTTCCCAATAGTAATAATTAACTAAAATATTAATTTAGTAAAATAATTTTTGTGCATAAATCAATTTATAGAAGATTATTATGTATTTGAACACTATGCTTAAACAAGATGTAGAGATGGAGTGGACACCTCCAAAACATTCTAGAATTCCAAGACATCAAGAACACCACAATTCAATCTTTAGTCTTGATCAATCTATACTTTAAAAATGACATTTGTCTATATTATTTCATTTCAAACCATACTATAATGACATAAAATATTAATGAAGATAAGTAGCCCATAGATTTCATGACAAAAAAATTTGAAGTATTCATAATTTAATTACTCTATCCTAGCTAAATATATGCATGCCTTGGTCAAAGTTGTGGATAATTTGAAATAATAAATACTTCATAACATAGTTCATGCTATTTTTTTTTATTTGACTGCCAAGCTTATGGCAGGACAAAATGAGCTTGGGGAATAAATATGCAAATAAATGGCCAAGTTATATGATTATGACATTGAGATTCAGCTATAAAAAATGGTTATAGGTCAAGGCCTTATTTTTTTTTTTCACACAAGTCGACCAAAGGATAATAGTAATGTAGATCAATCAAATATAAACTACATCTAATGTATGGTACAATCATATAGATTATTTACAAAAAATATGAATGCATTTACTTCAAGTGTGTGACTAAAACCAAAGCCAATGATATTATGAATAATTTTCACTAAAGAATAAAATTAGTCAATATTTAGGTAATACAAAATCACATGAAATCCTGAGAGAGGGTTATTATTGGCCCAAGATCTTTAAACATGTCTATAATCATGTTCAGACTTACCATGAATGCCATACATTCAACAAAAGATAAATGCACACAACCATGTTGTAATGTAATTAATTATATAGATAAAATAAATTCAAACCAATAAATGTAAATGAGCATTTCAAAAAATATATCTATATCACAATAAGCAAATTAGAGTAAGAAGATCCACTTCAATAATTGACAACAAAATATAATACTTGATAAATAGAACTAAATCACTTTGATGGGGAAGCCTCCACAAACATTGAAATGAAATTAAAATTCATAATATGAAAATAAAGTACTAACCACTACCTCTTATATATACCCTAATTAGGCTATGGTTACTCTATAGGCTAACCCTAATAAAACAAATGATAGTATAGATAAATGTGACAAGATAAGATAAAAGCTATGTAGGCCATAGATCAACAACCCATATCCATAGAAACACTATAGGTTAAGGGTGTACTGTGCCCCTTCCCTTAAATTTTTTTTTCCCATAACATTGAACAAATTTCAATGATAATTTAGGAATGTTTCATCCTCTCACTTTTCATCTTTGTTAGTGATATTATTCAGCTTGATCAAATATTCTTAGTCTCTCTTGTGTGAATTTTTTTAATTTGTGTTTGAAGGATCTCCTTAGCTTCCAAAATGATTATTTATTCCTCATCTAGCTCTATAAACTTAGTATGGGAATAAAATTTATGTCTAATTACCTTATTTATGCAATAAACATGGAATTTTACATGTATGAGACTAAAATAGGGTATCTACATCTTGTATGTGACACTGTCCATTTTCTGCAAGATTTGATAAGGGTCATAATACTTATGAGAAAGTTTGTTCTCTTTATTTTTTTTCTTCAAGAAAACTTTATTATATGGTTTTAGATGTAAAATACCCAATCAAATACTACAAAATTACAATCACCATGGTGTTGATCTACTTTTTGTTTCATTTCATTATGTGCTATTGTTAAATTATCTCTTAAACAAGCTAGTACCTCCTACTAGAGTTGAATGTGTTCTTAGATAACTCAAACCTTTGGTTTTACCCTCAAGCATGAGTGATGGATGGAGCCTGGTAATAATAAAAATCCCCAAATGAATATTCTTTGGAATTGGTATGGAAGGAAGTATTATATAACCATTCTGCTAGTGACAATCGATGAACCCACCTTTATTGTTTATCTCATGCAACTTAATGAAGGTAACCCTATATGAATTTGTATGTTTTCCCATACAATTGAGGATTACATATGATCTATGAGACAAATGAATACCCAAACATTAGAATAAATTAGTCAATAAAGTATTGGCAAAGATAGGATCATGTTAACTTGATATGATCTTTTGAGTCCCATGTATTTTTTTAACTGTCTAGAAAAGTAATAGCTATTGTACTAGGTACAAATAAATATTAAAAAGTAAAAAATAGGCATAATTTATGATAATATATACTATTACCATGATAATTTTTTAATTTTCTAACCTTGGTAACCCTATTATAAAAACCATGGATATATCCTCCCACCTTTGGCTAGGAATTAACAAGGGTTGCAAAAAACTTGGGGTATTAATTTTCTCACCCTTGTATTACTAACACACCATGAATTGAACCAAACTGTTATAGATACCCCTTTTGATTCCTTTTCAAAATAAATCTTACTTGATTTTGTGATTAGTTTTCAAAAATACTAAATGCCCCCTATTGGAGATACATGAAAATATGAAAGGATCTTGTACTTGAGGGCATAATTATTGCATAGGTACATCTTATATTTATAACAAAAGTCATTCCTTTTCCATTGAATTTTATCTAATCCACTAAAATATTGTTGGAGTTTCTAAATTAGAACATATGTCTTCCTATCATTATCCCATTATGATCTTGCCTCATTAACCCAATCTTCTTGGTAAATGGACATTGAACATAAAAATTCCTTTATGGATTCATCCCTATTAGATAGAGCATATACTTATACATTATTTTCTCCATTCTTATATATGATTTCAAAGTCATATCCTACCATTTCAGACACTCATTTTTTTGTTCTTTTGATGACACCCATTGTTCCAAATAATATTTTAGACTATCATGATCAATTTTTACCTTAAAATGTCTACCCATCAGATATAACATCCATCATAACAACAACCATCATATACTTCTCATAGATTAGTTTAAGTAGATTCTTACCCTTGAGTTGATAGGTCTAAAATGTAATGGATCTATTTTCTTGAATGAGTACTTCCCCATTCCATATCCTGATGCATCAAATTTAATAGTGAAAGTCTTTGAAAAACATGGGGTATACAAAATTGGAGTGGTGTATATGACGTATTTTAGCTTCTCAAAATTCTTGGTGGAAATTTTCATTCGAGTGGAATCAATCTTTCTTAAATAAAGTTGAGTGGTGCTACTATGCTGTAATAAGTTTTTGCAAACTAGTGATAGTAACTTGTGAGACCCAAAAAACCTAAGAGGTTTTTGAAGGTTTTTGGAACTTGACATTATATCATTGCTTTTATCTTGTGAGGGTATACATTGATGCCTTCATGAAAAACAATGTCCCAAGTACTCCATCTCTTGTACTCCAAAATCACACATGGTAGGATTTTCATAAACTTAATGTTATTTAAGAATGATTAGTAATTTATTCAATTTATACAAGTGTTATTCAAATATCTTACTATATATTATAATTTTATCAAAAATACCCAAAAAAATTTCCATAAAAGGCCTAAAAATAGTGTTCATCAACCTTTAAAATGTAGAAGGTGCATTAGTGAGACTAAAAGGTATTACCAAAAAATAATATGGCCTTCATGAGTTGTAAAAATTATCATATGGATATCGTCATATATGATCTGAGTCTAATTGTAACTTGAACAAAGATCTAATTTTATAGAGTAGGTAATGCCACGTAACTCATCTATTAAATCATCAATTATAGGATAGGGAACTAATCTTTGACATTATACTTTTTGAGTTATCTATAATCTAGGAACATCCACCAGGTGTCATCCTTATTATATACCATAACTATAGGGGATAAATATGTGCTTTGGATATGTATGATAATACTCACCGCAAATATTCTTGTACCAAATTTTCAATCTCACTTATCTGGACACATGGGTACTTGTATGGTTTAATTTTAGTGATTGGCTCCCTAGGAGAAATTAGATGGCATAATCATGTTCTCTTATTGGTAGTAGTCCTTTTGGCATGGATTCAAAAATAATTTAGCGATGATAAATAATATTCTAGAGATAAAGATGCATATATATCTTTGTGAGCTATACTTATAAGGGAAAAAATTATGCAACAAATCCATTTACCTCTTTTTAAGAATCTTTTGTAGTTGATGAGAAATAATCAATAATGGGTAATTTTACAATAGCCTACATAGTTCAAATGTCCTTCCTTCATATTAAAAGTGCATGAACTAATCATGAAAATAAATTTATATTGCTCCTAAGGTTGTGAGCCATTGGACTCCAAAAATAATATATTACCCACCCATGGGAATAAAAAATATAGGATAGTCTATCCTATACTCTCCCATAACAAGTTTGATACTATTAAATTACCCTGAATAATTGACTGTGTTGCTATATCCAATCATGACCTAAAATTATAGAACTACGTAAATAAAATAATTGAAAGATAACTTATTATTGAAGATGTGTGTAGTTTTTAAGTCAATAAAACCTACCACCTTTTATTTCCTAAGGAAACCTACAACCTTGAGTGTCTGTGGAGTGAAAATACTAGAAAGTACATGGCATGAGATAGTTGGTTTGGAATATTCACATTACTCCTTTATCTCTTCCTCAACTTCACCAGATACTTCATCATAGTCTTCATCTTCATTGGTCCTATAAATGTAGAATAATTTATTCTTAACACATTTAAGTTCTTTATATATTTTTTGTTGGAACTAAAACATAACCCTTTTGCAAGTGTTTCTCTTCAAATAGAAATCCTAGGTTTTTAAAGGGGATGGGTACATGGGTAAATTCATACAAATATTTTAAATAGATAGATCAAACTAATTTAATTAAAATGTAAGTACAATGGGAAAATTGACTTATTTGGAATGAAATCATATGCAAATGGAAATACAACTAATCTATTAATCAATCCTAGTTCAGAGAAGACAAATCCTACTTATACTTCTGATTGTTAATATATTAGATATTCAGGGTCATGACCAAGATGGATCACTAGACTTAACCAAGGGATCTCTTACCATAAAAAATAACTAGAGAGTGTTCTAAATTCTCAAGTCAAGAAACTTTTTTCAATAACCCTAACTAGATATTATGTTTTAATATTCACAAAAATAAATAACAAGTAAAGAAAAATGTAATCTAGTGCTCACCAAAGCTTGTGGAACAAAATGGACATTAGTTAACATGCAAAAGAGAATCCTAATTAAGTTATATATAGGTAAAACCCTATTACATGGAGAGAGCAATATATTCAAAATCCATTACTTATTCTACTTCTATATACTAAAATAGAGGGGTAAAGTTAGAGATACTTACCTTGAAGATAAACCTATTGAGACTCAATCTCTCCCTTGGCCAAAGGTCTTTTGTAAGAGATTATTTTGGTTTGCAAGGATCACTAAGAAAGGACAAAGCATCCAAGACTTTTACACAAGACAAGATTATTCTCCAAGTATAAAACATAAGCTATAACTCCTCAATTAGAATGGTAGAAGAACAAATTGTAGAGAAGCATGAATGAATAATTAACTCTTCTTGTCTCTAAGAAATGGTGAATGAATGTGTATATATAGTTGAATCTAACCCTAAAACTTTACAAAGGGTTAGCCCATAGGGTCAAACTAGTATAATATGTATCATGATTGATTAAAAAAATTAGATCTTTGTTTAGGTTGGCCAAGGGCTGACCTAGACCCTAAATAAGTTTTATCAATTAGAGTATAGGGTTGATGGGGTTGACAATGTACTGTAAACTATGAATAAAGGGGTTTAGCTTATGAAGGGGATAATGAAGGTGGAAAATGGTTGGAGGAGGGTGAAATAAAGGAGAAAAATCTTAGGGAAGTATTTTAGGAGATGGTTGGATTGATAGCAAGTGGTGGTATAGGGAAAACAATCTTGTGAAGCACCAATGGTTTACCCACCCCTTTATTACTGCACCTTTTAAGGTGTGCACTCAGAGAAATTGAGACTCAATAGGTTCTTTCAAGATAGAAAGCATCAGTAATTGATAAATTTTTAAATTTTATGCGTATATATATTCCCCACTCAAATCTTATCATGTTTCAATTAATTGCAATAGGGGATGGTGATTTGAGGAAAATAACATAGCAACACACAATGCTAAAGCTAAAAAATTATAGTATTTTAAGCATAAAATAATTGAAAGTAAATGACTACAAATGAAATAAATAAAATAAAATTAATGTATGAATACCTTGAATTGCCTTTATCATCAGATGGTTATCTAATGTGTTTGTATTTGTAATCATGGAGGGCATAAAGACTGATTTCAATAAACCAAAGGATGCAAAACTAAAGAGCAAAAACAAATGCATGAAAACCAAGATAACTGATGTAGTGTAGACAAGAAGTACTTGGAAATTTGGTAATTTTTGGTGACGAATGATAAATTAGGACCAAATTACCATGTAAAAATTTAGAGTAAATCAAGTATCCAAAAATCCAAGGCTACTAAGGACCAAAAAACTTAAACAAGTAAACCTTAAATAAGAAAGGCAAAATCACCAAATCAAACCAAGGATACATGTCAACAATGGTGATCAAAAATCAATGTGAAAACAATAACAATCCTTACTTAAAAATATCTGGACAAGCAAATGGAAAAACAACATTTATGAGTGAATAGTAATAATCCTTACTCAATCCTCAATGAAAAAATGTAGGAAAGGTAAAACAACACTGGTGAGTGAGAAGTAACAAGCCAACCTCACTCAACAATGGAAAATGAACATGAAAGTAGAAATAGACTTAGGTGTCCAAAAAAAAAGAAGTATAAAAATGGTGAAATAAATCAAGGTAGGTCTAGAAATATAAATCCATAGTGTAAAGAAAATAATCCATAGTCATTCAGACATATTGTTTTGTTCTAAGGATAAATAAATCTGAAATAAAGTAGTACTAGCATGTTTTTAATATGTGAAAAATAAGGAATATGAAAGTGGGAAAATATATCTAGAATCACACTTTCCTATCAATGGGGAAAATGAAGGAAAAGGCAAGGTAGAGAAACTCTTTATCAAATTCAAGAGACTTAAATTAGGTTTGTCAAAACAAGAGGACTTTTGACATTAAGGACTCTGAAGAACCTCTAGCCACACAAATATTAGGTCAACAAATTAAGTATGAATATCATCCCATTAAGGCTATATGCATGAAAATTAAAATGGACCTACCTTCCCATAATGTGTTCCCCATTCCTCAGGACCCCTTACAGAGTCGTCAATCTACTATGAAGATTGGGTACTTGTGTGAGAAAGTATGTTTCACCATAATTTTTTTGAATTCTCTTATTCCAATCTACTGGCTTACTATACCCCAATGGACCTCAGCTCTATGATGAGGCTAATTGTGGAGTTTGAGGTTTTATTAGAGATCAAATATGTGCTATTAATCATGTCTTTTAGTGTGATTTTGACTTTTGACATTGGATGTTAACTTTTATAACATTGCCTTTTGTTTCAAATGATTTAACTTTTAACTTTTTTTGATGGATTTTTCTATTCCTCCTCTATATAGATTTAGATAACTAAACATGGGTGCTAAATATGACTATCATCTGAAGACTTTAGATTTAGTTTCTAGGAAAGATAAATTAAAGAGCATAATGTCTAGGAGTCTTGTTTATTTAGGTAAAATAAGTGCTATCTTGAATTCAACCTTGGTTTTATCTAGAGTGGAATGAAAGGAAAGGTAACTAATAAGAATGAAACATGAAACAATTTGAATTAATTCAAATCAAAAAAAATGTGAGAAAGGTGAAAAAGGGATTCAATGAGAGGGAGGTGTGATTCATTATCATAAAAATGAGGGAAGTGTAGGAAAACATGTTAACAATGCATTGTTGTGTAAATTTTATCTACAAAAGAAGAAAAAGCTAAAGTTGAGAACTAGGGATCACAAGCTTCTAAACAATGCTAAAAAACTATATAAAAGGAACATTAAATTAAATATGGTGATTTTATGAGGAATGCCTGGTCTTATCTATGGTCTTACACTACAACTCATAAAAGAGAAACCCATGAGGGTGTACAAAGCATGTGAAAATGAATAAATGAGAAAGATGGTATTTTTTAGGAAGGATTGGTCCTATCCATGGTATTACTCTAAAAATCATAAAAATAAAAACCCAAGAGCTATAAATATCATTATAAAGTAAACAATTTAATAAAAGGAAGTCATGAGGACAAAGTTAATCATGAGGAAGACTGGATCTTATTCACAATTTTTCAATGCAATTAATGATAAAAGAGAAACCAAAGGAATAAAAGAAGGAACTAAGGTTTGTAGAAAGAGAAACTACTATAAAGGGTGATAAGCATGTAGATATCCTAAAAAAAGTGTTAGTAGGATAGTATATAAGAATCATGATAATAAGGGAAATATCTAAGCAAATTACTTCTTTAAAAATTATTCATTGGTGGGCTCTTTGAAAATATGTCTTTCATTAGTTTGAAGGCAATAAGTGCTAGGACCAAGTATGTATTTAACTAAATAAAGGCCCCACTATTTTTGTCATATTTACCTTATTTTTCACGTGTGTAGTCTAATTTAATCATAAGATCATCAACATTAAAATTATGGACTTTAACCCATTTGTTATGTTGTTTAGTGATGCGAGCCTTGTACTGGTAGTTATGTTATAGATTTGAAAGATGGTGTTCATAAATAAGATTAAGAGCATGAAGGAAATATCCATGTAATTCCTCTTTAGGTATGATATCATGAAGAGAGATATAGAGAGAGGGAAGCTCAAATTATAATGGGAGGACTAACTCAGAACCATAGACTAGTGAAAATGGTTTTGCCCCAGTGGTAATACGTATGCTAGTGCGATAATCCCAAAGAGCGGGATATAGATGAATATGCCAATACATGTAGGTTTCATGGATTATATTTTGGAGAATTTTATTAAGAATTTTGTTAGTGGCCTCACCTTAGCCATTTCATTATAGATGGTAGGTCATGGAAAATTTGTGATTGATTTTGAATTTAGCATAGAGCTATTTTACATATTTATTTTTGAATTTACAACCATTATTAAAGATGATAGTATGGGGAACTCAAAAATGACAAATGATTTGATTGAGGATTAATTTATAAATGGTGGTTTTAGTGACATTGATGTGAGGCATGTATTTGGCCCATTTGGTAAAATAATTGATAGCCATGATGATAAAGACATGACCATAATATGATCTAGGTAGATTGACTATGAGATCTAATCCCCACATTGAAAATGTCCAGGGAGATTCCATAGTTAGATCTTAGTTAGAGTTGAGTGGATTAGATCATCATGAAGTTGGTAAGAATTATACTTTTTATAAAACTTAATGGAATCCTTTTCAAGAGTAAGCCAAAAGTAACCCATATCTAAGCATTTGTGTGCTATATCATGTATGCTACAATGGCCACCATAAATGCTCCCATGTGCTTGTTCAAGGAGAGGAAGAACCTCTTATCTCATAACATAGAAGAGCAGGGTACATTTAATGTTGTGATAATAAATGATGTTATATCAAAATACATTTGAAATCTTGTTTGTGAATTTGAGTCTTTTTATGGGAATCTATGTTTAAAAGACAGGTTTGATGCTCAAGGAATATTTTTACCATAGTCTCTATTGAATGGTGACAACCTCAATATAGTAGATAAGTGAATCTTGTGGTTGAATAGAATATGGGAAATTTATTATTTGAATAAGAAAGGTAGAATTAGTAAGAACTTGGTGAAGATGAAAAAAAGATGTTGAAGAAGCAAGTGAATCAACGACGGAATTTTGATATTTAGGGATGGGTTCGATGGTAAAAAAATGAATTATTTGGCAAGGGTAGTGGCTATTTGATGATAAAAAATAAGGTTTTTGATTTTACATTGATAATCACAATTAACCTATCAACAAATGAGTTGGGAATTACCCAAATCATGTAAATATGTAATGTCTAAGTCAAGTTTCACTCTCATGCCTAGGATTAATGCTTTATATTCCACCTTGTTATTAGTAACATCAAATGTAAGGTGAAATTCCAAAAGGATAATTTTACCAAGAGGACTAATGAGGATACAACCTAACCCAACTCTTTGAAGGCATTTTTAACCATCAAAATGAAGAGTCCAAGTATCTTTGTGTAAATTAACATTGATTTTGAGAAGTTCTTAGATGACTACTTTAGATTTGTAGTATTGGGAAGAATAGAGGACAATTATAGATTAATTGCTTCAATATTATTAATGAAACTATGGAAGTAAATTTAAGAGATGTAGCTTGATTAATACCTTCAATATATAGGATATTATCATTGGGGAGACTATCTTGAAGGTGGTCGATAGTAGGTATAGGAGATGATGCGAGTTGGTCAGCAATGATTTATCTTTTGATAGATTTTTGTGTGATAATTTAGAGATAAAATTATATTATAAGGACAATCCACTTTCCAATTCTATCTCTAGGAAGAAAGGATTTATAAAATAAGTGACAGAGTGGATTAGAATAAATAAAAATGTAAGTTGTTTGATAAAGCATATAATGACAGAGCTTTTCAGCTATAAAATAAATAATGAGGTAATCACAATATACTTTTGTATAATGTTTTTCATAATAAATGAGACCTATATTGATATAATAGATGACATACTTTCTTCCAATATCATCTTGTTGGGTAAATAATGTCCCAGTTGATATGGGTGTGGAAGAAGCATATAATATTAAAGGATGGTCATTAGAGGGTGAACAAAGGGTGGGTGGATGAAGCAAAGATTATTTCATATTTTTAAAGGATTTATGACAAGGATCCATCCATTTGAGAGCATTACCTTTACTTACAAGGGAATTAACAAAATATATGTGATAAGCCTTTTCAGGGACAAATTTTATTATTACCCCAAGATTCACAAGGTAAGTGCATATATCTAGAATGAAATGAAGGATAGGCATGTTGATAATATCATGGATATTAGTAGGATCAACATCAATACTATGAAGAGAGACTAAAACCCTAGTAATTTTTTAGATGTGATGCCAAAAACACATTTTAAGGGGTTTAGTCTAACTATATATTTGATGAGTTAATTGAAGATGATAGGGAGATCAAAAATATGAGTTTTATAGCTTTTAGACTTGGTAATGAGGTTATCCACATAGGTTTACACAATATTATGGATAAGGTCATGAAAAATGTGGGTCATAGCCTACTGGTAGGTAGCTCAAGTGTTTTTAAGGATGAAGGGAATTTTAACATAACAATAGGTTCCTAATTCCATGGTGAAAGTTATCTTCAGTTGATTTTTAGGGGTAATGTAAATTTGATTATAACCTGAAAAATCATCCATAAGGGACAAAAATTCATATCCATTAGTGGAATTGATGATGGAATTTATGGAAGGTAAATGGAAATTATTCTTGAGACAAATAAGATTTAGGTTACAAAAATTAATGTAAATGCGAATGACCATGGTGAATTTTTTGTGAATAGGAAAAATGTTTGAGACCCATTTTGAATAGTCCACATGCTTGATAAATTTAGAATTGATAAGTTTAATAATTTATTTATGGCATAAATTGGAAACTTTAGGGGGAAATTTATGTTGCTTTTGCCACACAATTTTGGTATCAGGATAGGTGATGATATTATACACCACGATGTTAGGATCAATGTTAGGCATGTCCTCATAGGACCAAGTGAAAGTCTCATAATATTTATCAAATAATAAACTAAAGTTACCATTTTTAGTTGGTGTAATTTATTTAGAGACTATGATTAGTCAAGGGCATGATGGGATACCATATTCGCTTCTTATAGTTTCCTTGAGAATAATAACATTCCTATCTTGGAAATGATATGATACATTAGGCAAAGAGGAAATGGGATTTGTTTTAAGATCAATGATAGTGATGAAGTTATTAAAATGAGGGGATTTTTGTTTGAAATTCCCAAGTTTATGATGTTGTTGAGGAAGTTGAGGTTGTCAGATATGAGGCAATTCAAGAATGGATTCATCACTAGGCAAAGTGGGAAGAGGGATATAATACTCCACATCTACTTCGAGATCAATAATTTTATTATTTTTGCAATCATATTTAGAATGTATTTGATTTACATCTATGGCCTTTGCATCGAGTGTGATCTCCAAAGTAGGTGGATCTAGAGAAGAAGGTCAATCTGATTTAATTGGTTTATCATTAGTATTATTGATGGGGAGAGGATTAGAGAGAATGATTGGTTCAGTAGGAGAAGATGCTAAAAGTTTTAGAGGTATGAGGGGTAAGATTTTTTATACCACCTAAGGGGTATAGATAAGTGGAGAATTATAAGGAGGTACATGACCTTCAGGTGCTAACTTAAAAGCTATGGAAATGGTATGAACATCATGATTGAAAAATGTATTTAAGCTAGAGTTTTTTGATAATGTTGAATATCTAAGTCTCATTATTGAGCTTGGGTCATGATTTAGTTATAATCATAAGTTGAAGAAATTGTACATGATTGTGATTCAGGAGGAACTTCGAAAGGTGATATTCTTAAATTATTGAATTTATGTGGAGACACGATTAAAGGATCTTGGAATAATTTATCCAGTCCATAATCATGCACGTGAAGTCATCTTCTATGTAAGATGCTTCTTAAGCATTTCATAGAGGGGGAAAATTAGTGATCTCATGAATGATAGGGATGGTGTGATCATGAGGAAATAAGGATGGAGGCATCCATTTCAAGATATAAAGAGGTAGCTTGGTAGTGTTGCATGTATTTTTCAAGTCATTAGGCTCATCATCATTAGAATTAACAAGAGTGACATGTAAATCTAGATTCATATTGATGAATTTAGGTAAGGAGGCACTATTAATCTTTATAATAATGGGAATTTGATATTTAGATTTGGGCTTTGGAAGCTGAATACTCCATGGGTTAGGATCAACTTCATGTTTATACCTTTTTCAACTATGAAGGAATTTGATGTATTGGCTATCGAAAGAGGTGATAGCCCTCATTCAATGAGTCCATGGGCATCCTAAGAGTATGTTGTAAGATAAAGGTAAATCAAGGACCATGAGCTTAGTTCGTATAGTCTTAGGTCCAATAGTATGAGGGGTCTAAATATAACCAAGTGGATTTTGATTAGTTTTGTCAAATCCATGACATGTCAACCAAGTTTGTTTGAGATGATCTTTATTATAACCTAGTTGTTGGATGAGCCATATATATGTCACATTAATAACAAACCCTTCTTCTACTAGTACTTTGTGAATGAGGGTCATATTAATGGTTATTTTAATAAAAAGAGGTGGATAATCATCTTGAAATAGGATCTAATCATTGATCATGTCTTCTTTGAGGAACTTTATAGAGGGTTTCAAAGAAGGACAAATGGATTTGATGGTATGCACTTTAATTGGTTGAGTCTCATGATAAGATGGTTTCTCTTCTAAAGTATATGGCTCTTCAATTTCTTGAAGTTGTTTCATGAGGAACTTACAATGATAAGGAGAGTTACAAATTAACTCCATAAGATGAAACTTGCAAGGCATGGATTTGAGTTCTTCTAAGAAGTTCCAATGGATTTTGGAAGAAGAAACAACACAAGGATTAGAAGGTAAACTAGGTTTAGGAGGTAGAGAAGTGGTTAGAGGTTTAAAAGGAGGAGAGGGTTCCTCATTGGTTTCTAAAGATAAGTGAGTAGTGGTAGTATCTTTGATGAGTTATTCTTCCAAAGATGGTTTCTTAGGTGTGGTGACAAGATATTTATGGGATAGTCTACATCGATGATTGACCTTATTTGTATTGACATATTGGGATTTGGTGTAATTTTAGTCATAGTTAGCATCAATTACACAAATATCCTTGTTGGCTTGTTGAGCATTATATGTGGAAAAATATTTTTGGTTGTTAGAAAAAGAATATTTGGGAGCATTTTTATTATGAGAAGTTTTAATGTAATATGGATGATGGATTTGAATCATGGATTCATGATTAAATGAATCACTAGGCATATAAGAGGCAACAAATTTTTTAAGCCTTATACATGTTTCATAGGAATGACCTATATTGACATAGAATGAACAAAATTGATTAGGGTCATACCATTTGGGAGGATTATTGGGGTAAATGAATGGTTTAGAAGGCACTAAAAATTATTTGATTTGTTTTATAGTTAATGGCATATGAGAAGGTTTGGGATTATTGGCTTCGGAAAATCCTAGTTTTGATTGAGGAGGATTGCTAGTTATTACATTAGTTCAATGTTGAAAATATCCTTTAATGATTTTGGTATTAGGTTCAAACTATTTCATTAAGAATACTTGACACTAGCTTTGTTAAGAGCTTCATTTATCATTTGAGGAACAAAAGTTCTAACCTTATATTGAAGTGAAGGAGTTAATGTTGTTATAAAGAGTTTAAATAAATTATCATAAATCATGTTATGATCAGCCTTGTGAACCAAAGATTTCCATCATTTGATAAAATCATGAGCTGATTCAGTGGGAGACTGCTTAGCATTGATGAAATGGCTAAGGTAATTCTTGGGAAGATCACTGTGTTGAAACTCTTTAGCTAGAAGATTGAATAAATCCTCTAGTTAGCACATGAAATGTTGGGGAAATTGATTATACCATTCTAATACATTACTAGTGACATTTTTAGATAAAAACTTAGTTATGGCATAAGTATTAGTTTGGATTTACTCATAAAGATTATCAAATGCATTAAGAAAAGATGCAGGGTCTTTAGTCCCATCGTATTTAATAGTTGGAGATATGTTATAAATATCAATAAAAGATATAAATAGGCTAAAGACTCATTTTAGGTGTGTTGAAACATATTATTATGCATGATAGGTTGAGTGATGAAATTCATCATGTCATCTCTAAGAGGTGGAGGAATAAAATTTTGATTATTTTGAGGGGGAAGAATAAGAGGCTGATTAGCCATGTTGATCAAATGATGTTTTAGTTGAATCGTTTGGGAGGTGTTATATGTTTGCATTATGTTGATTTATTTCACTATCTGTGCAATAATATGAGTGGTATCTATTGGTGGGTTGGTGTTTTCAGGAGGATTACCTAAATTGGTATTAGGGGGATGGCTATTAGGTGGTGGATTCCCTGTGGAGTTATTAGATGGACTTGTGTCAATTGCCCCCACATTGTGGTGAGATATTTGAAGATGGGAATTGTATTGATAGGTATGGAAAGGATTTGATCCACTATTCTCATCTTATGGAGTGATTTTAACCATGTTGAAATATAAATATGAGGGAGGAGAAGAAGTATTCCTAGAGTGAGGATCCTCTTGGGAAGAACAAAGAGGAAGAAAGGAGCACCCCATATAGTGTCTAAATGGATTCAAGTCATCTAAGAAGATTATGATAGGGGATTTCATGATTCTTGATGAAAAGAGATGAGATTAGGAAATAAAAGTGAAAAATAAGGACAAAGTCATCTAGATAGAGAACAAAGTCAACTAATAGGTACAAAATTAACTAGGTTGATATATTTATGTAAAGAAAATTCACAAAATATAAAGATAAGAGGACATAGTTGATATAGTTGACTATGTACATTAAGGGATGAAATTGATAACATGATAAAAAGAATAAAATTCATATGGGTTGATAGTGTACTACTGAATAGGGACCTGAATAGGAAGATAGGGATACACAATCATACATGTTGACTATGTATTATAGGCAGGTAGGCTAAACCGTCTATAAGAGACTATCTTAATAGAATTAGTAATGTTTTGAAATAGAGGAAAAATTTTCAAGATAAATTTTAAGTAAAATGAAATTAAGCACACAAGTAATTGGATCAATATGACTGATTCAATTCGAACACACATCACAAACCTTGCACCAACACTGGCCAATGCAAGTTTTATAATACAACATACAATGATTAAAGATAAGGAATAAACTAAAAAGTAAATGATAACTAATTAGTCATCATAAGTGTTATTAAGTTATAATAAAGTTTTAATTTAATGTGATAGGGAAGTTGGTTGAAATAAGGAACTAAAAAGCAATCTAAGGTTAGTTTCAAGATGTTTAGGTTAAAATGGATCTGTATTAGTGATGGTACTTGCTTGGTATTAGGGCCTACCCCCTCATTTCATAATCCCATAGTGATAAGGGTGTCATGTGCTTTGAAAATATATACCATCAACCACGTGTTTATACATAACTAGGAAACTAGGTCAGCTTCCCTCTTGGTGATGAAATCCAAGTAAGTAGACATTGGGAAGATAAATGTTTAATGATTTTTGGATGTAAAGTGATTTTGTTATTTGTGCAAAAGATAAAAATAGTGTGATTAAAATGTTAAATTAAAAAAACACATATTTAATCTTTTTTTGTTAATCTAAACATGCAAGTAACTGAAAAGGAAATGCAAATTAATTACTAACAAATATAGGTTAATTCTTGATTGAGAAGAGTACAGATTCAGGTCAGGTGACACTATATAAAGATAGTGCAGAATAAATTTGACTGGGTCACTACTATTATACAAAAGTAATATTTATAATAACATGATTTAATAGGTTAATTATGTCTTCTAGATGGAAGTTATTTACAAAACTATGTCGAACTAGTTGACCCAGTTTGTTGTAGGGATATAGTTTTATAGACTATAAACTTGTGAAAAGTAATAATAGGAAAACTAAAATGATAGAGATAAAAGGAATGAACCTTGATGGGCTTGAATACATTTTATATTCAAAATTTTAATGCTATGATGTTCAAATGTTGTTTTAAAATTATGCTTACTGGGTCGACTGGTTCGACAAAGTTTACAGAATTTGTACATCGAAAGAGAAGTTACATATAGAGTCAACTAGTTTGACTATGTTTGCATACTTGTATGTTGATATAAGAGAATTATAGACAAATTAAATTGGTTCAACTATGTATGTGAATTTGGAGCTGAAAAAGAATACTATGTTGAAATGATTGACCTAATAACTTGTATTTGGAAAAGAGCTACACAGACAAAACACATTTATATTGGAGCGATTATGTGTTAAACTTGTACACATAATGTTAGAAATATATCAACTAGTTTGATATAGTACTGAAAATATATAAAAATATAATATGATGATAAAATGATGGCATGAATGAAAGCCTATAAGGGTTTGGTTCACATCGAGTTCACTAGAATATATGTAAAGGGAAATACAATTGATTTATTAATCAATCCTAGCTTAGATAATATAAATCCTACTTACACTTTTGATTATTGATACATTATATATTTAGGGTCATAACTAAAATGGATCTTCTAGACCTAAGGGATATATTACCAAAAAAAAGAACTAGGGAGGATTCCAAATCTTCCAATCAAGAAAAACTATGCAATAACCCTAGCTAGGTCCTTTGTTTCATAATCACAAAAGTAAATAACAAGTAAAGTAAAATATAATCTAGTGCTCAAAAAATATTTTGGCATAAAATGGGGGTTAGTAAACATAGAATTAAACATGCATAAGAGAATCCTAATTAAACTATGTACAGGTAAAACACTAATGCATGGAGAGAGAAATATATTGAAAAGGCATTACTTATGCTACTTATATCTACTAAAATAGAGGAATAAAGTTAGATATACTTACCTTGAAGATGAATTTTTTGAGACTCAATCTCTTCCTTGGCTAAAGGTATTTTTTAAGAGGTTGTGGTTTGTAAAGATCACTAAGAAAGGGCAAAACATCCAAGACTTTTCCACAAGACAAGATTTTTCTCCAAGTAGAAACCCTAAGATATAAGTCCTTAGGTAGAATGGTAGAAGATAAATTGTAAAGAAGTGAAAATAAATAATTAACTCTTGTTATCTCTAAGAAATGATGAAATGAATGTGTATATATAGCTAATTTAACCCTAAATGTTTCTGAAAGTTTAGCCAACAGGGTCAGCCCAATCGACTCTGTATCATTATTTTTAGGTCTTGATTTAGGTCATCTAGGGGCTGACCTAGACTCTAAATAAGTTTTTATCAATTATAGTACAATTTTTATGGGGATGATAGTGTAATGTAAATGATCAAGAAAGGGTTTTATGCTTAGGATGGGGCTAATGAAGGCAGAAAATGGTTGGAGGGTGCAAGAGATAATACAAAGCTTAGGGATGTGTTTTATGATATGGTTGGATTGATAGAAAGTAGTGGTATAGAGACAAAAATCTTGTAAAGTACCAATGGTATGCCCATCCCTTTCTTAGTGTATCCTTTAAGGCATGCACTCAGATAGATTGAGACTCGAGTGATTCCTACAAGAGAGAAATCATTAGTAATTGATAAAGTTTGAAAATATTATGTGTATATAGAAACAAACATTAGCATAGGTTAAGAAGGCTAGAACATGGTTGAATATTTGTCAAGAATATTTTGTTATGGAATTGGGGTTTAAAACTACCTTTAGATAGTAGCGTGATTAGTAGGAAAATAACATTGAAACACTAGTGTCCAATTTACAATGCTAATGTCCTTATGTGGAAACTCTACCTGAGACTTCAATGGGTGTTACATGAGGGTTTCAAAGACCTATAAATGAAGTTTGAGCTTTAGGTCCTTCATCTATGTCACTTTCTTGCCAAATCTTTTCCAAAACCTAATGAACATCTATACACATGAAACAACAATGAAATCAAATGTAAAAAGAAGAAAAAAATTAGGTCGTGGGATGTTATGATCATATAATATAGAACCCTTGTTATTTTGATTGTTGCCTACATTAAAACCAATGATAGGGGTCTCAAATCACATGTAGTTATCCATTAGGGAACATGCATAATCAATGCACATGGTATGTTAGAATGACTTTCACTTGGGTACTTCTTTGATCAAGCATGCAAGTCTATATGTGATTTTTGAGTAATATGCAGTGTGTTGAGATATACTATTGACTGATTTTATGTAATTATGTGCCAAAATAATAAGTTCTAGATGTAAAATGACTTGTGAGGCTCTTTATATAGAACAAACTTTGATTTGAATGTAAGACTTTTTTTCATTGGCCAATAAGATGAAAAAGAAAGATAAAATCATAAGTGAAGGCTCAAGGAATGGTTAAGACCCAAAACACACTAAAAAGTGACTATTGGACACTAGCACTAACTTGGACACTATCAGCTCGTGCTAGTGTTTGGAACTATGCTGGTGTCTTGGGAACACAAAACTGAGTGAAGACTATGCAAAACAAGCTAGGGGTCCCTTGTGACTTGGATGGGATGATAAAGGACCATCGGGGGTGCAAAAAATAGGTAAAATAAGTCATAATAAATATGAAAAGACCCAAAGTGACCACACAAATAAGACTCATACTCATCACTAAGACCTTCCCATAAAATAACAATAAAATACACAATACCTATGGTTACTTGACTAAATTAGTGTGTTTACATTTACCCCCCTTTTATTATAGTAATGCAGTGAAATGGAAGTGCTAGAGTAAAAGGAAAAAGAAAATTCATACCTATTCTTACATGTGTGATCAATCTATGTGTAAGATAGATGTGCTCTAGGCTTGGCCCACTTCTTGGCTGTAGAAGTGGATAGGAGTTGGAATGTTGTCTGTGAAGAGGAAATACACGATGTGGATGCCTCTTATACTAAATTTGAATAGTGAACTAACATCTGAGGAGCAAAACCCTATTTTATCCCCACCCTAATATGTGAATTGAGTTTGATAGGTATCTATAAATGTGAAGGAATAAGCCCTACTTTACCCCACTTTGCTATGTAATCTAAATATGAGAAATAATCTACTCAAAGGTTGAGACTATCACTCAACCTTTGTAATATGGGTCTGGTTAAAATGTATGGATCAACTATTGTAGTTGGCTATATAGCCCAACTTATTGCAATCCTAGGGAAATTTTAGTGATAATTTGAGTGTATATCTAATAATATATGCATAGATAATGGTATAATGTGTCATCCCATCTATATAACCTGATGGAATCTTATGATATTGATGACATGTGCTCTACATCACACCCCCAAAATTGATATCTGAGTAATGTAACTAGGTGACTTATATATAAAATTATATCTATATAGGGATGATGTACCATGTATGTGACCCCATAGTCATAATCTGATTCTATGCACCTGGTAGAATGTCAATATGGTGATTAATACTCCTAATAGGTGGTAGCTCATTAGGTAGTTCATCCACCAAAATATCATTAAATTCTTCCAACATGTTTTATATCTCTTGAGGTAGCTCATTTAACTTGGTAGCTATTACAATAGTCCTTGGTCTGATTACCACTTCAAAACTAAGCTTTTCCTCTTTCATAGTATTCAATAACTCTTTATCACTCACCATCATAACACTTGCATTAGTCCTTTGTTCATTTTCTTCTTCTTTTAGATGCAACAATGTGTGACTTATGCCATTTTTATCCAAGGTGTAAACATTCTTCTTTCCATCATGAGTAGTTTTTCTATCATATTTTAAGGCCTCCCTAAGAGCACATATTACACATACATTGGCATAATGTCACATAGAACCTTGTCTTTATTTCCACCAATCTAAAAATATATCCAAAATTATTCATTTAAAATAACTTGATACCCTTTATGAAGCCATGAGACCTTATAGGGTATGGATGTGGTATTATATTTAAACCAAGCTTTAATACCATCTCTATTGACATTAGGTTATCATTACTACTTGAATCAATCACTAATTTTTATCACTTACCTTGGGATTTTTAAGTTATCTTAAATAGTGTCTTTCTTTGGGCAGTCTCTTTATCCTTGGGTGGTTTTATTAGTACCCTCCTCATCAACTAATACTCACCAAATGCTAGTTCTTTTATGTGATATGGAGAATCTACACTTTATGCCTCTACTTGGACTAGATTTCTACTTTCATTTTTAGAGCTGCTAATTTGAGAATTCTCTGGACATTCCCAAAATCATGACCTATAAATTTGTTGCATTTGAAACATTTGCCAGTGAATCCATTGAATCCTCTTCCTATTTGTGTGTATCTTTGTCTCAAGTAAGGTATCCTTCCTATGAGTCCACCTTTTGAAGTAGATGATTGTTCTTGAGAGATAATTGGTTTTGAACTTATCCTTTGAGATGTACCTATTCCTCCTTATTGTCCTCTACTCTATAAATTCTACCCCTACCACTATTGTACTGAGTTTGCATTTTATTTAGTTTATCATCTACCTTCAAAGAATATTGATAACATTCATAAAGTTTCCTTAGGTTGACTAGGCTGAGTTATCTTGAAGATTATATCTTAATCCATTAAGATATCTAGCAATCTTCTCCACATCCTCTTCTACATGTCATAATCTGATTGTCAACTTATAAAACTCCTCAATATCCTCCTTAACAACTGTTAGGTTGTGGAGCTAAAAGATTCAACCTTTGCAAACTAGGAACTAAAGGTTGCTGAGTTCTACAGGAACCGGTGTCGGCAGCATGACCGACGTCGGCAGGATCCAGTGCAGAAGGCAACCGGCGACGGCAGGGAGTCGGCCGACGTCGGCAGAACCAGACCAGCAGGGACCAGCGTCGGTCGCCTGTGTGTTCCCGAAGTGTTCATTTCACGGACAGTTAGTTAAGTGAACGATGAGTTTGCATGTTAAGACCAGCCAGAGTCTTGGGCTGCGAGGACAATTGTCTAAATTAAGAGTCTTAGTTATTGTTTGAGTTAGGGATCTATTTATAGACCCATTGGCATGTATTGTTTAAGGCATGAGATAGAAAGGAAGAGTTCCTTCTAGTTGTAAGATCTATGAGTTGCAGGTTGTTGCAAGCTCATTGGTGATCTACATGTAAGCTTGGTCTTTGAATTTCAGGTTGCAGGTTCATGAGAGATCAGCTTGAAGTGCTATAGAGTGCTTGATGTACCGGCAGGGTTATTACTGACTGGTTGGTGAGGTGAACACCAATTCTGTGTGTGAGTTGGTTGTTGGGACCGTTTTTTGTGTAGGAGAGTGTGTGTGAGAAGAATTACTGTACACTTGAGGTGTGGCGAATCTCTGTAAGGTGAAAGAGTGTGGCGGCTCTTTGATGTATTCTTTTCTGTTAGTGTTAATACAAAATAGTGTATTGTCTCTCATATTCTGTGCTATTGGTGAATTCTAGTTACTTGTGTTTCTGGTTATTTCCGCATATTCAATTGCTTATATATTTGGTAATCATACTGTGCTCTTTCTGAGGAGCAAGATCCTAACCAGTGGAGTCAGAGCATGTTTGTTGTTCTCCTTGATTTCCTGACAAGTGGTATCAGAGCCTTGGTTGTAGGTTCTTGAGCTTGATACCAACAAGTGGTATCAGAGCTTTTGGTTGGGATACTAACAGATTGGTGTAGATCTGGGTAGTGTGTTTTGATTACAGGTTACTCACAGGGTTTCTGTTTGAGTGGGAGTTGAGCAATGTCAGAAAGCAGTCAACTACGAATGGACAAGTTCAATGGCAAGAACTACCAATTATGGAGGATGCAGATTGAGGACTATCTGTATCAGAAAGATTTGTACTTATCGTTGGGTGGGGTTGCTAGCAAACCCTTGGATATGAAAGATGAAGAATGGGAGGTTCTTGATCGGAAGGCTCTGGGATCTGTTAGATTGAGTCTTGATTCAACTGTGATTTCCAGCTTATCACAGTGTAAGACAACGGTGGAGTTGATGAAATCTTTGGCAAATTTATATGAAAAACCCTCGGCTTCAAACAAGGTATTTCTTATGAAGCGTTTATTTAATTTGCAAATTTTGGAAGGTGGATCTATTCATAGCCATCTTAGTGATTTCCATGGTTTAGTAAACCAGTTAAGTTCAGTGAATATTGTATTTGATGATGAACTTAGAGCTCTCTTAATCTTGTGTTCATTACCTGAAAGTTGGGAAGGTTTGGTAATGGCAGTTTCTAATACTGTGTCTCCTTCAAAAGTCTTAAAAGTGGATGATGTTGTGAGTGTAATCTTGAATGAAGAGATACGCAGGAAAAGCACAGGTGAATTATCTGGAAATGCTTTGAGTGTTAAAGGAAGAGGAAGACCAAGAGAGAGGACAGAGCGTGGGAGATCAAGGTCGAAGACAGGCAAGAGATCCAAGTCCAGGTATGGCAGAATAACCTGCTGGAAATGTGGAAAGCAAGGGCACTTAAAGAGAGATTGCAGATCGGGTGAAGATCATCATGAAGAACATGAAGAAGAAGCAGATGTTGCAGGCTACGTTGCACAGGATGCTCTGGTATGTTCTTTGGATAAAGTAGAATCTTGGGTATTAGATTCTGGTGCCTCTTTTCATGCATCTCCACATAGAGAATTTTTTCATGAGTATGTCCAGGGAGACTTTGGAGAAATTTGTGTAGGGGATGGTAAGTCTTGTCAAATTGTTGGCAAAGGCAAAGTGAAGCTGAAATTGCAGACAGGTGACACATGGGTGTTAAAGGAGGTCATGCATGTCCCAGTTCTGAAGCGGAATCTGATTTCTGTTAGAAGTTTGGGTGAAGAGGGTTGCACAGTAACTCTCTCAGCAGACTCTTGGAAGGTTACCAAGGGTACACTTGTTATAGCTAGAGGTAAGAAAGTAGGTACGCTTTATCTATCTACTTGTTTTACTGATTCTCTTTCTAGGTTATCTACTTCAGCTGTAGATTCAGAGATGTGGCTTGATAGGCTTGGTCACATAGATAAGAAGGAGATGCTGGTTCTTGAGTCAAAGAATATGCTTTCGGATTTGGAAGGCATGGATCGTGGTTTCTGTATGCAGAAGAAGAAGGTAAGGTTTCTTGAGGAATCCGATGTTAGTGACAAGAACGGGAAAGCCTTGGTTTTCAAGGAGAAAGTGACGGACAGAGTTCAGCATAAGGTGCAGAGGAATTCTGAGCAGAGCAAAGGTGATTTGGACAAGGTTTTGATCCAAAAAGAGCTCGCGGGAAAAAGTCAGGTCTCACAAGAAAAACACAGAGACTGACGTCGGCAGGAAAACCGGCGTCGGCGTCCAGACAGGGACCGATGTCGGCTATGTGAAGCCCGACGTCGGTGACTCGGGGCAGACAGAGACCGGCGTCGGCCAGGGGAAAACGACGTCGGCGAGAAAGGCAGTCGCAGGGAACCGACATCGATCGGCTGTAGACTGAGATGTGACCGGCATCGGTTACTGAGACGAATTTTGGGTGGACAACTAGTTGTCATGGAGTCTCAAGCGCCCATATGGAGGACTGAAGGTGTAAGTAAGTTCTTAAATTCGTCATTTCCCTTCTTTACACTACTTGTTGCTCACTTATGGCACAGGACCAGGAAGTTATTGAAGAAGCAGAACAGGTAGATCCAGGAAACAGTGGGAGCTTGGCATGGATGAGGATGTGATTCCTTGGAGGAGAACCAAACAGGGGTTTTGGGTAGTGTTGCCAGCTGGAAGTAAGCACTGAGATACGAATGGATGTTGAGGATGAAGAAGAGCGGAAATGGTTACATGAGATGGAAGATCAGGGTGTATGATCTTGTATTAGCTGCAGGGCAATGGAGGTTTGATCATTGTGTTTCTCTTTACCAGGTTGGATAGTATTAGCTACACTATTCTATTTTCTGTATGATGTGCTTGTTGCAGGGTTACATATACAGGTATTGCTGAACTAAAGGTAAAGCTAGTTTAGGTGTTTGTCATGGAGAATCTGGGAGCAGCAAGATTCTTTGGCATGAGTGTGATCTAGAGACATGGAGGTCTTGTTGACTTTGTTTCAGGATGATTGTGTGAAGCCGGTTAGCACGCCGATGGTTAGACAGTTCATAAAACAGGTGTCTTGATTCACATAGTGAGGTTGCGTGCATGGTATGTACTAAACCTGAGTTTTCCCAAGCAGTGGGAGTTGTCACAAGTTTGGAGTCAATCCGGGAGAGTAATACTGAAGGGCAGTTCAGTGGGACCAGCAGCAGGTGCACATGCTATGCAGGGTTAAGTTCTTTTTCTACATGGTTGTAGATGCGGATGTGGCAGGTAATTTGGATGACAGATTTTGCACCACGGATTTTGTGGTGGTTGGTCTTCAAGAGTAATCTTGAGGAGGGATACAAAGCCAAGGAAACAAACTAGACGGTGTATAGGTACAGGTACAGGTTGCAGCTATTTATCTCCAAGTGGGAGATTGTTAGGTTGTGGAGCTAAAAGCTTCAACCTTTGCAAACTAGGAACTGAAGGTTGCTGAGTTCTACAGGAACCGGCGTCGGCAGCATGACCGACATCAGCAGGATCCAGTGCAGAAGGCAACCGGCGACGGCAGGGAGTCGGCCGACGTCGGCAAAACCAGACCAGCAGGGACCGGCGTCAGTCGCCTGTGTGTTCCCGAAGTGTTCGTTTCACGGACAGTTAGTTAAGTGAACGATGAGTTTGCATGTTAAGACCAGCCAGAGTCTTGGGCTGCGAGGACAATTGTCTAAATTAAGAGTCTTAGTTATTGTTTGAGTTAGGGATCTATTTATAGACCCATTGGCATGTATTGTTTAAGGCATGAGATAGAAAGGAAGAGTTCCTTCTAGTTGTAAGATCTATGAGTTGCAGGTTGTTGCAAGCTCATTGGTGATCTACATGTAAGCTTGGTCTTTGAATTGCAGGTTGCAGGTTCATGAGAGATCAGCTTGAAGTGCTATAGAGTGCTTGATGTACCGGCAGGGTTATTACTGACTGGTTGGTGAGGTGAACACCAATTCTGTGTGTGAGTTGGTTGTTGGGACCGTTTTTTGTGTAGGAGAGTGTGTGTGAGAAGAATTACTGTACACTTGAGGTGTGGCGAATCTCTGTAAGGTGAAAGAGTGTGGCGGCTCTTTGATGTATTCTTTTATGTTAGTGTTAATACAAAATAGTGTATTGTCTCTCATATTCTGTGCTATTAGTGAATTCTAGTTACTTGTGCTTCTGGTTATTTCCGCATATTCAATTGCTTATATATTTGGTAATCATACTGTGCTCTTTCTGAGGAGCAAGATCCTAACCAGTGGAGTCAGAGCATGTTTGTTGTTCTCTGATTTCCTGACAACAACCATCTCTTTTTTCTTGAAATTTTATAATTTATTGAAGATGTTTGTATGATAGTCACTAGGTAGAAATTTATCCTTGAATTTTACTACCATCCTATCCCAATATTTGATCTTGGATTTGCATTTTTTCCTCCTTTCATCCTGTATGTAATCCCAAAAAAGGATTGTATGTCCTTTTAAATTTTTGTAAGAAAATTTGACTTTATTTTCATATGGTACATTCTCATAGTAAAAATATTTATCTAATTCTATAATCTAATCAGTAAGTTCATCTCCATCTAAACTTTCTGCATAAGAGTCTTTATCTTTGGTTTAGACCCTTTCCCATGTTAATTTCAATAGTCTATCAATTCCTTCTTCCTCATGCTCTTTAACTTCTTCCTCCTCCTCTAGAGCTTGTGGTTCTTCTTCTATATCACTAATGTCCCTTGTTATAAATCCTCTTCTTTAATTAGCTTCTACTATTTTAATCCTTTCATAAAAACATACCCTTAGGGTTCTCAACTCTTCCAATATAACATCTCCCATCTGGATACTTTCTATTCCACCTCCTCTTGGGTTCCTTCTTGGTGGCATTTTTGATTCTCAATTAAATTGACCAATAAAAAGTCAATTCTCACTTGAAATCAAAGAGTGTCACTTTATTTAAATAGTCTTTTATATATCTAACCTGATGTAATACTGATTTGATGTAGAGGGAGAAAGAGTTTACAATTCAAAACACAAAGTTCTTCTTTAGGCCTAATTTCTTGTAGCCCTTCTTTAGCACAAAAATTATAGGTTTAAAAAATATACAGGGGATCAAGACAAAATAAAACCAATTCTAATTACTCTTTATTACCTTATAGCTTCATAAAAACTTTTAGGTTTGAACCCTCAAGGGAAGTTTATTTATTGCACAAGACCTTTCTTTAATTAGGCCTAGTTCAAACTCACGTCTTTGATTCCATAATATACGGTACTATACCATCTGAAAACATTCATAATATTTTAGAACATGAAAAGTCACATTATATTCCAAAGTTTAACTAAATTTTCTAGTGTAAATAATATATATTCAAGTTCCAAGTTCTAAACCCTAGTTTAGGTTTTGATAGGCCTATAGGTGCCCAAGTGCCTTCTAAATGGGATAATTTGAGTTATAAACAACTTAAAACAATTATAAATACTAGGATTAGGTCTAAAATAACTGTATTCACCTTCCAAAATATCTATTTTTTCATGAACAATTTCCATAAGTCTCCAACATGCAAGTTTATAGAATTTTGGGTGCTTCTATAGGACTATGTGGAGGTTTAGATCGAATCTTGCACTTATAAATGGATTTATGAACATAAAAAAGGATTAAAATAATCAATTATTGAATCTATACTACACTACCAACATTTAAAACACTTTAATGAAACTCAAAAAGGATAACTATACTCTCTTCCTGCTTTATTGTGTCAAAACAGAGCTCTCAAAGCTTGTGTAATGCAATTTTAAACCTGTAGATAAACGAGAAGAATAAAATATATTAAAAAAATAAATAATGAAGGATTGATTACATAAAAATTATCTCTTGGAGTGCACAAATTATTTCTCAAAGCATTATTTTATTTATTTGAGTCATTTCACATACAACAACCACACAAAATTATGTAGAATAGACAATGTTTCATTAATTATTGATCTTTTCTAGTTCTATCTTGAAGTTATAGACTCTCAAAAGACTTCCCATCATACCAAATATTTCACTTAGAACCTATACACCATTTTTAACACCTAAAATCTCTCTAACTTCTTCTTGATTACCCCCAACATATGTTGAGGTCTTGATAGGCAGCACACTTAGACGTTAGACAAGATTAAAACATGGAAATAATGAATAAGAAAGTGAAAATATATTAAGATCCATACCTATATATAAATTATACCTATACACATGAATTTAAAAAATTATAACCTTTCCAAATCATAAATAATTCCCTATAACGCTTGAAAGAAATTCAAATTTTTAAATTGAATATTTTGGTAGGAAAGTTTAAAATGCTATCAAATGATATATAGAAGTTACAAAAATCATGGAATTCGATATTTATTGACCTATAATGACATATAATGTATACTAAGACCTGTAAATACTCTTGAACAAGCCAAAATTTAACAAACTATAAAGCAAAAGTTTTCCTAAGTTATGCTCCTGCATCAAGAGACAACTATTTAATTGTGAAAGTGTTGCTAGTAGACATAAGAGCACAAAATTTCAGAGTATATATGAATTACAAGTGTGCAATGTGTAGTATTTTATATAGTGTATTATATTTTTTATGTATTCAACACATTATTATATATCAAAAGTCTATATAATACATAAGAATACCTTCAAGAGAGAAAATATAGGTTTGGAATGTGAAGCATCAGAGCCTTATTATTGTATAAATATTGTAAAGTTGTAGTGGAAAATGATTTCGAATTAGGAGAGATTAATATAGATATCTAATGATGGTTCCTTCAAAAGTCTTATGTTATTATTTTTTGTGTATTTATCTTTTGTTTCATTCAAATCTGATTATTACTATAACAATAATGAATGCTTTTTGTGTTTGAGTTTACATTTCTATGAAAATTCACTAATTAGGAACATAATGAATAAAATAAATTAGCATATCCCTAGATACATTATGAACCTATAATTTTAATTTGTACTAATAATTATTAGAATATTCTAATGGGAATTTCTAGGAACCTCTACTAACACTTGCCCATAGTCATCCTTCTTATCATTCCTCATCCTTGGATGTTGCCAGTAATGCAATATCTATTAAATTTTTTCACTTTTTTTTTTTCATTTTGAAAATATAGTTTGATAAGACAATGCTTGAGTATGTTTTTCAAGTACCCATCTTCTTATAATTCCTCTAGGTGGTTTGAGGCTCCCATAATTTTTGAAAAAGCCTTTGTGAGGTTTAAACTCCACTACAACCATTAATGTCTATCAAACAAGGTTTAAGAATAAACTAATTTTAATTTTTAGGATTTTATTTTTGGTTCACATGATATAGGAGAATAAATCAAGGATGGTTCCATTTTGAGTTAATTTGTCTTGGGCCTTCCAAGAGCTCACATATGTCATAAAGGTAAAAAAAACTTCTCTTAGACAAAAGAGCCATATCCTAAAAATTATGATATTTCATGACATAAAAACTTAGTCCATGTGAAAGAGGGGGGGTTCCATTTGGCTCACCCCACCTCCAATTCTTATGGTTTCTATAGATAATTACACAAAAAAAGTTCAAGATAAGAAGAAAATTTATGATTTTAAAACAAATAAACAGGCTCAGACTATATAAAATGACCATGACAATTTTTTAAAAAATAATAATATATTAAATTTAAATGGAATGGTGGTTAAGGTTTTGGGGTGGTCAATAGTTGTTCACTATCCCAATGTCAAGGAGGGGTGATGGAAATTAACTTCTTAGCTTAAAATCCACACAGTCTCCCCAACCGCCAACATATTAAGGCAATGCTCATATGCACCACCAATAACCAAATTGTAATGGTCACTGCCAACCCATAGGGCCTAAATAATTATCAAGATTATTTTTTTGGTTTATATACATGAAGGGGTTTTTGTCCTTCCAAGGGGCATGTCTAACTTCAAATTACCCTATAGGTACCCAAATTGGAAAAATTCAAAGAAACTAAATCATAAGCCAAAATTCACAAAATAAATTATAGGTCCTAAAAATATAAAAATTCATTTAAAATTAATTCGAGCACTTTTTCTTTATTTTACATGCATAAAATTGTATGGAGTTTAAGCAAAACACAAAGGGAACTATGGCAAATTTAGTAGTTTATAATAAAAAAATCATAATAATTAAACCATAAATATAAAAATAAATAGTGAAAGGTAGTGTAATCTTGATTAAGCCAAATTTTTATCAAAGTTGAATTTTGGGGAAATTGGAAATTTCATAATTTTATAAAAAAAATAAAAGAAAATGAAACTAACCCTTATTGGGCTCAATGAAATCCATGCAAAGTGAGTAATATGAAATGAAAAATTACTTTTATTTTTGAAATACTATGGAAAAAAGTGAATGACATGGTTCATACTAATATTCCAAATTAAAATTCAAAGCATAAAAAATGACCCTTCATTAAATTTTCCCTTTCTTTTTGCAAATAGCACTATTATGATACAATAATGCATGAAAGCTCATAATATATTTACATGAAATTTCATTTTTTATATTTCACATTAGTTAAAAATTAAATATTACATACAAAATTACTTATATCATTCAATAATAAATTTCTTAAACATTTATATTACACAATCATGAAGGAAAAATAATCTCCAAGTAAGCTCCCAAGTGCACCTGCAAAGGCCAAACCAAGAGGGGATATCTTCCCATCCTTTTTCCATTCTCATGTGGCTTCCCTAGGCACCCCCAAGCCTAGGAATCCCATATCTAATAATTAATGACACCAATGGTTCAAGTTAATGTAATATAACCAAGGAATGTGATGGGTAATGGTAAGGTAACAAGCTCAACTAGAATTTATAACTAGGGGTTTCAAGTAACAACTTCCTTATAGTAAGAGGCTCCCACAATCTCCCCAAATCAAAACCCACATAACATTAATATAATAAATATTATATAGGCCCCAAGGGTTAACTTGAGTGAATAGGATCAATGACTTTGGTCGCTTAGGTTTCAAGGTTAATTCCCGTCGAAAACCCTATGATGCGTGATGGATTAGGGGTAGATGCTAGCCTACAATCTAAAGTGGCCATGGAGATACCTTGAGGTATGGGTTGAACTTCTCCATGTGTTCCATGTGGATCATAGGGGGTGATTTATTTTTGGATCATTTAGTAGACATTATGGACTCAGGCCCACCCCCACCAAGCTTCAGTTGTAGATTAAATTTTAAAGAGAAGAATGATATGTATTTTGATGGAGAGTAATTTTGACCTAGGGGATGGTGGTGATGACACTGGATATGGAAATGGTTCAACATAAAATAATGGGAATAGGTTGAATAGGTAGTGATAAGAAGGATTAATATGAAGTGTCAGGATGGATTAGAGTTGGGATGTGTCAAGTAGGGTGGGAAAGAAACTTATTTTGGTTATGGTCAAGATGCAATGGTGATGGTGGTCACAGGGGAAATCATGGTGAATGGAGAAGGCCATACTTAGGCTAGTAATCATTTTTAGTAGGCTACAATTTTAGTGGTGGTATGGGAGCAGAAGGCCTAAGGATGTAGGAGACTAGGGGTATAGACCTATGCCAAGATCAATTTTATAAAAGAAGTTAACCATGGGGTGAATTTGGGTGATTAAGGTTTAGGAGGAAGTTTAAATCTGGGAAGAGGTAAAAAAAATGTTTTAAAAAATCTCTCTAGTTTTTTTGCCTCTCATTTTCTTTAGATTGATTTTCCCTTTAAAGAGTTTCTGGGACTAGATAGGCTGGTGGTGGACAAAGGTCTATTTTATGGAAGTAGCTCTCTAAGGAGGCCAACGTGGCATTAATCCAACTAGGGTTTAAACTAAGGATTATGTGTTTTCAAACTATAATAATGCTTCAAATCCTTTTCATAGTTGTGGTTATTTTTTCAAATAAACCATTCTTAGAAATCATCTTGACTCTGACCCTCTCCTAATTTATTGAAGCAGTTTTAAAAGGAAAAGGAAGCATAGGAGGTTAAAGAGACCATGGAGAAGGCTAAGGGAAATGCATAAGCAAACTCTTCACACAATGAAACCTTAGAAATAGCCTTCCTTGGTGATATTCCCCTAATTTTTTATGACTCTCCTATGATTTTTAAAATCTTAGATGCAGAAATTTTAATGTTGGAATTGGAAAGAGGTCAGTGAGCTTTGATTGGCAGGTGTGTGTGTAAGCGACCCTCATGGGATTATCTTACAAAATGGTCTTAGAATACTTGGCCCACACTTAAATATTCTTCTTTATCTATCTTGGAAAATGGTTTCTTCTTACTTTTTTTTAATATTTTGAGGATAGAGACTTTGTATGGGTAAATAAGCCATGGTTTGTTGGCAAGCAGGGGGTGTTTTTTTTGTCCTTGGACCCCTTTTTTTAACCTGGCTACTTCAGTGATCTCCAAAGAGCCTATCTAGCTTAGATTTTATAACCTTACCTTGGTCATGTAGTATGTTTATTTATTCCAAAAATTGGTTAGCAAGCTAGGCATTTTTTTCAAAATGGATGATTCCATTGGGGATAATCTGAACTTTATCAGGGTGTGTATATTCATATATTTAGCTAAACCTCTTCACCATTCCATTTAGATTTGTTATTCATGGGGTGTTTGGACATAGTTTATTAATTTTGAAGGCCTCCCTTTCAGATTTTTAAAATGAAATCAAGATGATCATAAAGGTGCATCCTACCCTAATATAATTTTTAAAGGATCTCATTCTTTGTTCTTGTCAAAATGGGTAAGAAATATTGGTTGTCCAAATTAGGATCTAGTTAATTATTTGTAATTTCCATCTAAATCCTTTTCCATTGAGATTTCATCTATAGAGGGATTTTAGAAGGTTTAGAATAGGCCTTAGAAGGGTGTGGATTTGGTAACTCCAGATGCTCAAACCAATAGAAAGGTAGGATAGACCTCCTCTCCCTTTTGAGAATGAGATGTTGTCATTGAGAAATATGAACTAGTGAGGGTTACCATTGTCCCTCCTGTAGCAGATTCCTCCTAGCATAAGGAATAATCCTATGAGGTTGCTAAATATGGGGATTAAGAAGATGAAGAACTATCTAGTAGAGTGGTCATGTCTATTTCACAACACTCGAGTGCTTTGAAGACCCCAAACTATGGCATGAAAGGCAAAAGAGGCAAAAAATGGAAGTAAAACAAATTCAATTGGATGATATGAACTCAATTAATGGGGGTACATAATGGACTATGGAATCCTTATGCTCTAGTAGGGGCATGCATTTTTTGGTAGCAAAAGGTTGAGCTCTTTGGTTGGGTTTTCAAGTAATCTACTAAATAGTTTCTCTCTCAGCTCTTCTTAGTATGCAGTTTCTTTGAGTGTTTGGTCCATTTATTTATCTTTCTTGGTTATGTTTGGAGTAATATATTTTAATTTTATTCTATTTATTAGCTTCCCTTTATGGTATCATGGGTTATTTCATTAATTTGGTGGATATTTTTCATGAGGACTGGACCCTCGATTTGTGTTCCAAAACTAGCTAAAGTTCCAGTCAAAAACTTGTGTCTATCTAAAAAATAAAAATAAATATTATATAGAATGTAAAATATAGACATAAAAGCCATAAATAATTTCAATACTTATCAAGAGATCACACTCACCCATTATGGATGAGAATTTTCACTCTCTACATTATGGGATGGGATAAGGAGGACATTCAAGTTTCTCCATTGCCCAAAGCATTCTCCCTTGCTATGGGTAGACTTTGGAAACATGAGGGTGTATCATTTCTAAAAATCCATGCATTTTATCTTATTATGAGTATTTACAACTTATTTATCTTTCTCAAACCCTACACACTAAGGCACATGCCATGTAGACAATCTAATCCCATTTGGGCAACATAATGACATGATTATAAATCATAAAATGTGTTGTAAAAATAGCCAAAAAATGGAGGATTTTTTCATCTCCAATTCAAAATAGAAAACATAACACACACATGGTGGAAATAGGCATAACCATAGAAAATAAAAAGAAAAGAGGGTAATATAAATGGCCTTCCATCCTCTTGAAAACACAAGGCAAGAAGGGAAGAAACATTTCTCTTAAGAATATTAAAATGAAAAATACATGGGTGATATGGAAGCCTACCCTAGCTCCATCACTTTCCTCTACACCAAGGGATCTTATACAAGTGTTTGAAGTAAACTAACACTTTTTCATATCAAGCTCTCCTCCTCTATGCTCCTTGTTCCTTCCTCAAGATTTCCTCAACTCTTTAATTTGAAAATGAGCAGATATTCTTTCTGAGGAAGGCTTTACTTGCTCGTATAGACATAAAACTCAAACCCAATGTAAAATGGGAATGTTACACTTGTCCCTTCCCATTAATTATCTCTTATAAAAAAGGTCTTATATAAGCATTACCTCACATTAATTACCATGTGGGCAAGCAAGGCTTGCTCATACCCATTAATGTCCTCTCTTCCCCATACAATAAATGCTACCATGGGTTGTAATATAACTTTTTAAACACTCTAAAAATGTCTTAGCCCATCCCTTGGTCAAAAAGGATCTTAAATACACTTACATCCACCTCTATAACATTTTTTTATCAACTTGTAAACATGGGTCTAAATTCACATTCATGTTTTTGGTTAAGGAAACACTTAAAAGGTTTACACATTTACCTTTATGATTTAATTTAAAGTTAGGATAACACCTAAGGTATTTAAAAAATTTATGAATACTTCCAAGGGGGTGTGCATAGTGATATAAGGGTTAAAAAGGGTCAAAACTCCAGACTAGGTTAACTAATAACACTAGGATTGGATTGTAATCTAAGGAAGTCATGAAGCCATTATGCAACTAATAATAATGGTGCACTTGTGATTTATTTTTTGAAGTTCTCTCACTTATCATCCTCTATCACTTTTTCATTATTTCACACATATAATTTCACTACCCTAGGTAACTGAAGCTAGTGAATTTAAACATCAACTAATATCTAACAATACAAAAAGTGTATGTAAAACGTTTGAACCAAAACATATCAATAATCCAAATGAGGTAATATAAACATGATAAAATCCATATATCCATAATATTAAATATAATTATAAACTAATATTAACTCAACTAATACAATAAAATAGTATGCATTTAAATAATCAAAGTGATATCCATAACTAGCATATGAATAATACTAATGTGAACAACTATTAACATCATAATGTAATAATATTCATGTTGTGTCTAAAATTTTAAAGAGAATGTCATAATAATATGTTTAAAATAAATAAATTCCACTAAAACTAACACTATTGAAATTGGGGCCTCACAACCCCCTCCCCTTATGTAGGCTTTCTCTTGGAAGTCATTGAAAGAGGTGGGGATACTAGACCCTCAAAGGTGTTACATCTTCCTAAGTGAAAATTATCTCATAATATCATCCCATTGGACCATCATAAATTATATATCTTGGACTTGAAGTCCCAATGTCTTATGTGGTGGTATTTACATAAGATCTAAATCCAAACTTCTTTTTGTCTCTATCTAGAATGTCTTCCAATCCAGAATGTGAGTATTATCATGCATATAGTGATATAAATAGAAACACATAACACATAATTAACACATTATAGGATATGTTTTAAGGCTAGATGTTAATATACAATGCCCATGATCTCCAATATCTTAAATGGTCCAAGAAAATGATGTGCTAATTTTGAACATTTTTCATAATGGATAGGGCTCTTGTTGGGTATCACTCTGAAAAACACCTTGTCAACCACTTTAAATATGTTATTGGTAATATTAACATATACATATGTATTTTTCCACTCTTTCACCTCCTTAAGGTGTTTCCAAATCTAAATATCTTGTTACTACATGTCTTACAACATGATAAGACCAATGGTAACTCTATCTTTAATGTGATTCCAAATCAAAGGGGTCATGTAATCTCCACCATAATACACATTTTAGGGCACCATTTTGAACTAATTATAGTTTTTTTATAATAAAACTCACAAGGTATAATTAATCCTCATAATGAGACTATTGGTTCATTATGTATATGTAAATCTTGTCTTCTAAATCTTGATTGACTGACTTAGTCCATCCATCGATCTTGGGATGATAAGAAGTGTTAAAATTGAGATGAGTGTCAAATTCCTTTTGTAGATTTTTCTAAACTTTATATGTGTACATAATATTTCCATTATAAATTATATTATAGGGAATAATGTGAAATTGAACTATGTCATCTAATAAAACCATTTTCACTAACATGGCATATCAAGTGGTCTTTAGTGGAGAAATGTGAGATACCTTCATCAACTAGTCTATAGTCACCATGATCATGTCATGATGATATGATAATTTAAGTAGTTCATTAATGGAGTCCATGAATATGGTGTCTCATTTCCATTCTATAATATCATGGGGGTATAAAAACCCTACAAGATGTTGATGGTTAACCTTGACCCTCTTGCATTTAAGGAAACAAGCTACAAAATTTGTAATGTTTTTATTAAATGTAAAAGTGAGTTTTTGGGGGAATCTACCCAAATAAAATACTACCTAAATGGATAGTTACATATACCAAAATATTTATAAACATAAGAAGAACATATAAGTTTACTAGATAGTTACAATAAAGAAACAACACAAAAAAAACTGATTCACAACTTCCATTACAAAATATAAAGATTTATCAATGATTTTTATTCCATTCATCGTAAGGTGTTGTTCATTCCTGTGTCATGCTTTGAATGTTTTTTTCTAAATCACTTACCAATTTTTCATTGTTAGACATAGAAGCCAATCCTTTAAGCTTCTTTTTGAGAATAGGATCATTATCACTTGTGTTAGCATTGTTAAAGAACCTAGATAAACCCTCCATACTCTACCTTACATTATTCACTATTAATTTGTAATGTTACATCACAAACTAGCCTAGTGATAAATTTGTCTCAGCTTCATGTGCATCTTCTTCACTTTTAGGTATGCCTGATAAGGAGTTTGATGACCCTATGAAAATATAAAAATGTGCAAGTCACCAAAATTATGCACATAAATACATCCATTATGATGCAAAATAATGTATGTTTTGGGATTAAATCCCTCTAGTTACCCATTACATCCCTTTCAAAGTCTAACATATATTACACCTCCTAGTAAAAACTATCCTTAAGAAGCGTCTTAAGGATTCAAATATACAAATAAGCGTGTAGATTCATCACTATGAACTCATGGTATCTCCTTATAAAAACATATGAAACTATTTTATCATTTCCCTTAATGTTCAAGATCTCATTGTTTTACTCACACAAAAGTTCCATCCAACATCGTTGATGGGCATTAAGGGTAGGCTAACTAAAAATATGTTTTAGGTTCAAGTTATCTATTCTTAGTATAATGTGACAAACAAGAAAAAAAGTGTCACCATATTAAACAAGCATATAGTATAGTTTCAAAATCAAGACAATTTGTTGGATATATTAGTTCATAGTCATTGAGTTTTACAAAATCATAAGCAATCACCCTACCTCTCTGCATAAGAAGGGTATTAACCCTACATGGGAGACATCAATATAAATGAATAAATCCTAAAACGGATCAAGAATTGCTAATATGGGTGAACTACTAAGATGCTCCTTCAATAAATATAAGGCCTAATCATACTCTTATGTCTACATAAACTTCTTCCCTTTTATCTAAAGGGTTTTGGTAGGGTCCTTAATGTGAGAAATGTTCTCAACAAAGCTATGGTAGTAGACTAAAAATACATGAAGTTACAAACCTCTATGACACTCATGGGTGTCATCCAATCCATAATAACATGAATATTAGAGGGTCTACTAAGATCCCCTCCATAGAAATAATGTACCTAAGATACTACACCTCTGATTGTGCAAAAACACACTTCCCTAATTTTTTGTATAAATGGTTATCTCACAAAATATGTGGAACCCATCAAGGTTATCTTCATGTTAATCCTCATTTCATGAATAGATCAAGATGTCATCAAGGAAGATCAACATTAAATGGTCTATAAAGTAGAAAAATCTATGTTCATGATCCTTATGAATACTTTTGGGGTGTTATTCAACCTAAAGGGTACCAATATAAACTCATAATACCCATATTATGTATGAAATGTGATCCTCTGAATATCTCTAAAATTCATGATTGGTGATACTTACAATTCAAATATATCATGGATAACACTATGGATTACCGAAGTTGGTCAAACAAGTCATAGATCCTAGGTAATGGGTAGTAATTTCTAATTTTTACTTTGTTCATTTGGTAATAGCCAACAAAAAATCAAAGGGAAACATCCTTTTTATTCATGAAGATAAAAGTGACCCCATTGGGGAAATCAATAGGAAAAATGAGACCCTTCTTCAATAATTCCTCTAGTTGTAACTTGAGTTCATAAATCTTAGGATTAGTCATCTGATATGGTTCCTTAGATATCAGATCTTCCCTAAGAACAAGTTTTATGTTTAAATTTATCTCTCAAGGTGGGAGAATCCCTAATAAATCACTAAAAATCACTTTAGTAAACTCCCAAAGTATGGGATAATCATATAATGAAGCCCCATATGTTTCATCTACTGACCTATCTCTCACTATGATAGCAAACATATGACATCTATTTCACATGCATTACTTGAGCTACATCATGAAAACCATGTGAAGGTAAATAGATCTCTTAAACCTTGAGACAATCATACTGGTACCAAAATCATCAACACTATCCATGACCTTATTTTGACAATCCATCTTGGACATATGAGACATGAGCCAATCCAAACCTAAAACAACTATGTAAGTCCCCAGGGGTATAATGTGTAAGTCAATAGTGGTGGGGAACTAACCCAAATATAAAACACAAAAACTCAATAGTGAGCTTATGAACATCTTGGTTCTAATGGATAACTCAACCTCCCAACTCTCATGCTATCTAAAATACACCAAACTATAATTTTCCACAACATAAGGGGATATGGATAATTCATATGCTTGATAATCAAATATAACTATAATGGATCCTCCATTAATCATACGTATGGTATCAATGATTGACACATGGTTATATACTTGGTGGTTATCCATTGTTGCATTTATCTTATGGTCCCAACCCACATCACCTACGATTTACTTAGGCATTATATCCTTCTACATTATAGTAACCACTAATCTCTATGGATAATTTTATGAATAATGTTATGGTGATCCATAAGTGTAACATGTAACCCTTGACTAATCTTACCTGATGGGGCTCTAATAATCCTTTCACCAACTATAATTTTAGATCCTAAAAGTCCTACCTAAATATATTGTTGAGTTTGTGCCAACCCAATCTATTATCTAGCATACTACCTATCATGCCTCTTCTTAGTGTTCTATCCCTACCAGTTCCAACCCCTCCTAAATTTGAGTACTATAGTAATGATAGTTACTTTATTATTACTAATGAGAAGGTCTAAGAGTAGACTAGGTAGTTCTCAAAATTCCCCAGATGTGGGTTGTGCACCATGTGATCTAGCATCATGTCAGATTATAACTTTCTTTGGAATCTCTCTCTATCCTCTTGGGACTTCCCACAAGTCTCCTCTATAATATTATCCTTCTTCACTATCACCATTTAGGTCAATGGGGAGATTATGTATGTTATTCTAGCTAGATTTGCATTCAACGCTTTGATAAAATGGTTCACCTACATATCCTAATATGTGACATACCCCACGTATTGTAACAAGTCTAAAAAATAAAACTTATATTGTGCCACTATAATGATCCTCTACTAAAACTCGTAGAACCCATCCACCTTCCCCTATGTGTATCTTAGTGAAATGTAACAATATCTTAACCAATCCTCAAATATATCCTTAGTAGTGGTGATTGAGGTCAAATTGATGCTCCTTATCCTCCCACCAAATCATTCATGTGAGTTTCTAAATATGAGTATCCAAATAAGAGCTTCAATTAGAATAACAATCATATAGGGTGAGGTAAAAATTTGAGTTCAGGGGGATTTTTGGGTCATTCCACCTTTGGGTCTCTTGGTTTCCATATATGGTTACACAAAAATAAATTTAGGACTAAAAATAAAGTTATGTTTTTTATTTAACCTTTTTTTGTAAATAAGGGTTATGGAAGAGTAGCCTAATCAAAGAGTAATAAGACAATTTAAAAAAAAGGCCAATTAATGAATTTATATTCTACTAATATTTTGATAACAAATATAAAATATAACCATATGCAATGAAATTTAAAACATTCAATACTTTAATAATAGAAATATGAAGGAAAATTTTCACTTAGCTTATATAGTGATGTGTAGGTAGGTCTGAGTAATGCAGGTGTAGAAATAAACTTATGATGATTCTAATCTAGTCATTATATTAGAAAAAAATAGATTTATGTTAGCACATATGCTTATGTTTCCCTATGAACACATGCATAGATGATATTGTCTATGCTTTAATGCATCTTCCTTGTATGTATTATTGACTACTAATTAAAAATTCCACTAGATATTTTTGGGTTTTTTTTTCACCTTTCAAATTGTGTGTTAAGATCATAGACACATGCTTTGAATATCATAATATGACTCAAAACCCTAGAGACCACCTATAACTCAATAAAAAGGGTCTAGAACATGAGTCATGCTAACCCTAGCAACCATTTTATTTCCAAGTATTCCTACATAATCGTATACTCTAAAGAGGGCCTCAAACTTGAACGTAGTTTTCCCTCCTTATTATGTGTGTGTAATGGTGATTGTGTAACTATATGATATTTATCCTATTTTAACCCATATTACAAGAAATTCAAGTGCAATATGACATTATTTAATACTTCATAATACAATGTTATGCAATTTAGTGTAATATACAATTATATATACTTTTAACAACAATGTATATGCTAAATTAGAATCTTTTTTGGTCCCAAATACTATGTCATAAATTTGTATATATAGTTATGAGTTTGAATTTTAATTAAAAAACCTAGTGATGTGAAAAATATGACTATGGAACAAAACATATGGGCCCTTTATAATGGTCACAAGTGATAAGAAAAAAATATAGAAGAAGACAAGGCTAGACACTTGTGTGAGCCTTCAGACACTTTCCTAGCTTCAATGCTAGTGTCCAATAGTGAATGCATTTGTTCAAGAACTTAGAATTCAAAAAATATAACAAAAACATAGGGATCCATATCACAAGGTGGATAAAGTACAACATAGTAATCATAAAGTATCAATAGAAAATACATTTCCATAAAAAGCCATGAGGCCCCAGGACCCCATGTGAGGCTTTGCCACCAAGTACTCATATCCTCCTTCAATAGTCCCATACATCAAAATATAATAAAAAAGAAACTATACAATATATCTTATACCAAATATGGGTATCTACATTTCCCACTTTTAATCTGGTAATACATAAGGATACAATTAAATTAATATAATTAAAGGAAGCTTAATCCCAGGTGTGTAAACACACCTTGGACTTGTGGTAGTTCCAATTAAATTTTGTAGTTCTTATCCTACAATCCAAAAAAAGTTATAATATAATTAGCATATAAAAATTACCAATGCATAAAAAAATAAAGAAAAGAGAATGTATATAGTACACACATATATATTTTATAGTGATGTCTTATATAATAATGTTTTCATCATGGAGGATGGAGAAATAACAAGGGAACCTTGGGCCCCATCCATTTTCTATCTAGGGAAGTGAATGAGTCTATAAGTGGTCATGTGTGTTTCATCCCATGGATGTTTTCCTATACAAGGATTATTAGAAGGTAATCATGCCCCCAACCTTGTCTAATGGGAGTAGTTCTAAGTTTGTCGAGAGCATTGAATCTCAATCACACCACTCAAGTGTAAAAATATTTCATATAGCCAATATATCCAATCTAACTAGTCTATCCAATCTCTCTCGAGTCAAATGACATAACCATATCAATGTGAAATAATAGAATTAGAGCCAATTCTATCAAGGGTAAAAAATATCGATCAAACTACTCAAAAGGATCCAGTTGTTACAGATAAATAAATATAAAATAGTGCTCCTTGGTAGGGTCAGTATATCTTGATAAATGAGAGAATGAATGAACTCTATTTGTGCCCCTATCATGCTTGTTGTGTATAATATATAATTTGAATATATATTTTTATTTTTAATGTATTTTCAAATCATAAACACTTTTGATATATCTCAAACTGAATTATCTATCAAAATGTAACATCTACTCTACACGTTATGTATAATATGTATCACAAATCTAAAAAACTCTATCCCAAATCTGTAACATATGTATGAAATTATGACCCAAGTATAAATCTGAATCATGTAATTTTCTCAATTTTTTCCCATTTTATCAATTCTAATGTATGTGGAATCCTGTATATATCACATGCCCCCATTGATATGCCCCTTTTGGGAGAAAGGGAAATTTTTATTGTTGTCACCTTATCGTAAAAAATGATAAAATGAATTTATCTTATGTATATCAATCAAGTAGTATCTAATCATTGAGTGACGTTATGCCTTAATAAGTTGTAAATTGTGATGTTTGGAGATTTTCCAATAAATATTGTATTTTATTTATGAATTATCACCATGTAGAAAACTAGATAACTTTTATTTAGTTTTTGAATTTGTAAATAATGTTCTTGAAAATTATATGGCATAGAAATGATCTTTTATATATCCAAACACAATTTTTGGTTTGTGATTTGGTTACACAGTGCTCCAAATATTTTAATTTGAAGTTTTGATATGCACACAATGGCAAGAAAAGTTAACCAATTACACACACACACACACACACACGCACACACACACACACACACACACACATATACATACATACATACATACATACATACATACATACATACATACATACATACATACATATATATATATATACACACACACACATACATACATACATACATACATACATACATAAATACATACATACATATATATATATATATATATATATATATATATATATATATATATATATATATATATATATATATATGTATGTGTGTGTGTGTGTGTGTGTGTGTGTGTGTGTGTGTGTGTGTGTGTGTGTGTGTGTGTGTGTGTGTATGTGTGTATGTATGTGTATATATATATATATGTATGTATGTATATATATATATGTATATATGTATACACACACACACACATATATATGTATACATATATACATATATGTATGTACACACACACACACACGTGTGTGTGTGTGTATGTATATAGGTGTATATGTGTATATATATATATTTTAATTTTATTTGTATTTCATTTTTCATTTTGAGCAATTTTAATTTTTTTAATCTAGAATTTTCTTTGTGACCATACCTTGAGGGAGAGCATTATATATTATGTGATTTCACATCTTGAGAGTGGCCTTAGGAGGACATGATCTAGATGAATTGGTAATTAGGACCTTTTCCACTTGTTTGTATTTGAAAATTTAAATTCATTTGTTTTTAAACCCCTTTTGGGGCCTTAAATGGGGTTGTCAAATAGTAGGATCAATGATTTTGGATAGTAGCATTGATTATTAAATGTTGGTGTCTAATTTTAGATGTTAGTGTCCTGCACTACCATCTAATTATGATGATATCATCCAATATTTATTTTTCTATAGTTATTAACATCTTTTCAATTTACATGATAATATTGTATTGATTTGATAACGAGTGTGCCTCATTTAACTTGTTTGTGTTTTAAAAAAGATGTTCACATCTGTGAGTTTCAACATGGGTAGAATTTATCCACCTTGGATGATGTCTATTGGGATATTATTGATTGGTTGGACTTAAGCATGTGGGTCAATTAGGTTCATTTAATTATGATGTTTACTTGATGACAACATTAGCTAAGAGGTGGAATGCTAATATTTTACACATTCTAGCTCCCCATAAGGGAGATGAGGATCACATTGGAGGATGTGTATCATAGTATTTATTTACCTATCATAAGGGAGAGGGCCTAGGTGTCACATGATGTTAATTTTAAATAGATAAAAATATCCCATTCATATTTTATAGGTCATTGAGTAGAGGTAGGAGAACCCATGGTCAATCTAGAGGACATAGTTTGATCCGATGTTCTATAATTATGGAATTGCATCTAATGATTTTTTTATCATATTTTATCATTATAAAGGGTAGTGGGGTTGCAATATCATACTTTATTTATCGTATTATGCAGAGAATTGAGCAATAGGGTAACATATATTCTTGGGGGCACAACATGATGGCCCACTTATATATAAATTTGTACAAATTCTATTTAGAGACCCATGGTGGTGGATGCTGGAGATTTTGTAGTGATATCAAGGAGGTGTCCAGGTCAGTGGATGAAGTGTCTTGATAGTCTAAGTTTCAATGACAAAGTGTGCAGTGTGTTTATCTTAGTATGATTGAAGTAGGCTTGGTTGATATTCTATTTTGGCATGATTAGGGATGGGCTGAAGTATTAAACATATGTGAGGGGTCCTACCAAAGGTAAAGGATGATTGGAGATCTTATGAAAGTGCATGGTATTCATTTGATTCTTCATTATGTTCATCTTGTCATAGTTGGTTTTGTGATAGAAAAATTTGATTAGGCAATTTACTGACATCACCATTACCACATATAGATAAGTCAGAGGGAGTTTCTCATATGGGTGTGATCAAATTAGTTCCAATTTATTATGTTCCAAGTTTCAGGTCATGATTTTATGTATACCAAAATATATAACTATGCAAAGTTGTCTTGCCAAGTAGTTTGTAATGTTTTCTCATACTTAGCCAAATTTGCAAAGGAGATCTAATGGTGTGCATTTAATCGCATCACAAATCTATGAAATGAAATTAGTCTAAGATTAATGTCTAAATTCAAGTAGAGCTGATTAAGTAGTTTGATGGAATTATATTATTGGGGAGTTTCTAGTGATGTCCTAGTGATGTTATGGAGGTGTCTTGGTAAGTGGATTTAGAGCCTTGATAGTCTATGTGATAATGATAAAGTGTGTAATGTGCTTGTTCTTGTATACTTGAAGTATGATTGGTTGATCTTCAATTTTGGCATGGTTAGAGATGTTTAAGGATGATTATGGAGTATTGAGCATGTGAAAAAGGTCGTTAAGATGTTTTCTAAGCTTTGATAACTTATGTGCATAAGTGGAATTCATCTAGTTATCCATAGTTTTCAATAAGACACTTTAGGTCTACTGGTAGAAAATTTGAGTAGGTAGTTTGATGACATCACCATTACCATATGGGAATGAGTCAAGGGGAATTGGTCATATGTTTGTGATCACATTAGTCCCTAGTTTTTATACACTATATCTCAAGTTATGAATCAAAGCATGATCAAAGATATGAGGGTACAAAGTTGGATTCTTAGTTAGAATTAATTATTTTCCAATACTTAGCCAAATTTGTAGTTGGCCCGAAAGAGCCAAGTAAGCATGTTGATAAGGTTAGCATTCACATGCATGGAGGTGTTAGGACAAAATGATCATATGGGTTCGTTCATTTTTGTTCTTATTTTATTTGTACTAAATTTTAGATCATGCAATGAAGCATGTCAAAAGATATGCATATGCAAAGTTGGGCTCCTGTCATGTCCCCTTTTCAGTTGACATGTTCAGAGTTGAGGATTAGAATATTATACGACCTTCGTAGGCTGATATGGTGGATAGAGGGTCTTGATGGAGATCGGCTTGGCTTCGATTAGTAGAATTTCTATAGTTGGTTTTCATTTGGGCTCTTTCAGACATGTTTGCCTGAGCCCCTATTATTTAGGGACTTCTAACATGCAACAGAGCACCCTTATTTTGGTATGGTCATGTGCAGAATCACTCCCTAATTCACCAGCTTCAGACGGTTCGAGGATCTGACATGTATTGAGGGAGATATTAATATTTGATTGATTTAATCAAATATTAATTATTTGGCCTATTTTTAATTAAGAAACCCTAATTCTAATTTAATAAACCCTAATTAGGGCAAGTGCATCCTTTTGGAGGATATAAGGGTTTCTCATAGGAGGGAGGCAAATTATCCATTGATTCATGATTATTGATTTTTGCTAAGAATTCTTCTATGAAGACTGAGCCAAGGGTTCCAGGATTCCATTTGCATTGGAGAACGTCAACTCTTTAGTGTGTGCGATTCAGAGGTTGTGAGAGATCAGCCGATCTATTGCCAAATTGAGAGATAACTTCATACAGAAGTTATGACAGGGGTTTACAGGTTTGAGAGATAACTTCATATAGAAGTTATCACAGAGGTTTACAAGTTTTTCTTTATTTAAGTTTTGTTTTAGAAATTGTCCAGATTAAGATTTTCTATATTAGTGCCATATTTCTTGAGATCTGGTATCTAGCATAGAGGTCACAACATATTATCTTGCTTCTGTATGGAATCTGTACTGATCTGTGCAAGTTCGTACAGTTTTACATCAAGTCGTACAGAGCCGCAGGCAACTCAGAGACTGACATCGGTCTAATTCATACCAACGATAATAGAGCAGATTGACTGATTGAGACCGACGTCGGTCGTATATCGACTGATGACGGCAATATAACCGATGTCAGTGACTATGTGTTGACACAGAAACTCGAGCCATTCCAAAATTCAGGTTTTATTTCTAGATTTGCAAAAGACCAGGTTTCGAGTCAAAATTTGTATTAATTTATATGCATGCCAGAGATTCATTATTGTAATCATTTTGAAGAATAATAAGAGCACTGATTAGCTAGTTGATAGATTGTACTACTATCTATCTATTTAATTGAATTTATTCTACAAAATTGTATCTTTGTTCAAAGCTTTTGTCTTTCTATATTCCCTATTGGTAGGGGATATTACAGTGGTATCAAAGCTTTTGTCTTGCTATATTCCCTATTGGACAGGGGATATTATAGTGGTATCAGAGCTAAATTCCTGCCATCCTGTTGGGTAGACTAGAGCTAAAGTCCTGCCATCCTATTGGGTAGTTTGGATAGTTTGGACATTGAACCGGCTAGTAAATCATGATTACTTCAAGTACTCAAAAATAGTGGGACAAGGATATGGAGAAGCTGAAACAAACTTTGAAGAGGTTAAATGAATTTTTTTTAGACCCTACATTCAAAGACAAATTAACACGGAGTATTGCATCTATTGTTAAAGGGTCCAAGAAAAAGCTTTGCTTATACTGCAAATGTCCATATGATGCCAATCATGATTGTCATTTGAGGCCTAAGGGCAAGGCAAATCATGTAATATGGGCATATTGTGAGGATTCAAAATCAAAAGATTTCAAACAGTAGGATAGTTCTGAGGAGTCAGAGGCAGAGGCTTCAGAGCCTAAGGTAGAGGTAATGAAGGTGGCTCACCAGGATTTTAAGAGACATGTGGATGAGCTTAGTCATGGGGATTTGGACTCTCAGTTAGTTACAGAGGATGAGGGAGCTAGAGATTGTGAGGATGAGATAGTTTCAATAGCAGCTTCTTCGGAGTTAGATGAGGATGAGTCTGATGCTTGCATTCAGAGTGTGGAGGTATCCTCAGAGGTTAGTACAGTGAGTGTTAGTGGTGAGTACGTTCCTGCACTTGTTGCTGAGGAACATGTTGTTGGAGCTGACACACATGTTCAAGATTTGGGAGTACCTGGTCCTAATGAGTTTGGCATACCAGTGAAGTCGAGTAGTCTCCAGATTGATTCTTCTCACACCGATGATAGTGTGGTATAGTTGATCGTGCCACCTTTATAGAGGGATCAGTTATGGGATGGATTGGCACCATCTTTTGCAGATGGAATTGGTAGTTGCAAGTTACACAGCTTGTAGTGTTGGCACACCCAGGATAGTTTATCAGAGATTGGATTTGGTGTCAGTGACTCAGGTACCTATGGTTGTCATATCCACAATGCAGTTGGGTGTGAGTCTCAGTTAGATAGGGACTTGAGTTTTGATAGAGTTGATATTTTAGATGGCTTGAGTTCCATAGAGTGGTTTCTTCTACCGGCATCTACAGTTGGTCTTCAAATAATTTTGTCAATGATGTCAGTTGTTTGGGTGTTGAGTGCAGTTTTTCAATTATTGATTTTGGTACTTTTGATGTTGTTGATGCTGATGATTTCTTCACGGGGGTTGATTGGTGACATGAGGGACGTTACACAACCTTTTCCTTGGGATCCAGGTGGATCGAGTGGTTCATTGTTCTGCGATTGCTTGGGGATAAGCAATTTCAGGAGGGGTGGATTGTCATGTCCCCTTTTCAGTTGACATGTTTAGAGTTGAGGATTAGCCTATTATACGACCTTCGTAGGCTGATATGATGGATAGAGGGTCTTGATGGAGATTGGCTTGGCTTTGATTAGCAAAATTTCTACAATTGGTTTTCATTTGGGCTCTTTCAGACACATTTGCCGGAGCTCTTATTATTTAGGGAATTCTGACATGCAATAAAGCACCCTTATTTTGGTATGGTCATGTGCGGCATCACTCCCTAATTCACCAGCTTCAGACGGTTTGAGGATCCGACATGTATTGAGGAAGATATTAATATTTGATTGATTTAATCAAATATTAATTATTTGGCCTATTTTTAATTAAGAAATCCTAATTCTAATTTAATAAACCCTAATTAGGGCAAGTGCATTATTTTGGAGGATATAAGGGTTTCTCATAGGAGGGAGGCAAATTATCCATTGATTCATGATTATTGATTTTTGCTAAGAATTCTTTTGTGAAGACTGAGCCAAGGGTTCCAAGATTCCATTTGCATTGGAGAACGTCAACTCTTCAGTGTGTGTGATTTAGAGGTTGTGAGAGATCAGCTGATCTATTGCCAAATTGAGAGATAACTTCATACAGATGTGATCACAGGGATTTATAGGTTTGAGAGATAACTTCATACAGAAGTTATCACAGAGGTTTACATGTATTTATTTATTTAAGTTTTGTTTAAGAAATTATCCAGATTAAGCTTTTCTATATTAGCACCATATTTCTTGAGATCTGGTATCCAGCATAGAGGTCGCAGCATATTATCTTGCTTTTGTACGGAATCTATACCGATCCGTGCAAGTCCATATAGTTTTGCATTAGGTCGTACAGAGCCGTAGGCAACTCAGAGACTGACATCGGCAGTTAAGAGACTGACATCGGTCTAATTCATACCGATGACGGCAGAGTAGATCGACCGACTGAGACTGACGTCAGTTGTATATCGATTGATGATGGCAATATAACCGACATTGGCGACTGTGTGTTGACACAAAAACCCGAGCCGTTCCATAATTTACGTTTTATTTCTAGATTTGCAAAAGACCAGGTTTTGAGTTGAAATTTGTATTAATTTATATGCATGCCAGAGATTCATTATTGTAATCATTCTAAAGAATAATAAGAGCACTGATTAACTAGTTGATAGATTGTACTACTATCTATCTATTTAATTGAATTTATTCTGCAAAATCATATCTTTGTTCAGAGCTTTTGTCTTTCTATATTCCCTATTGGTAGGGGATATTATAGTGGTATCATAGCTTTTATCTTGCTATATTCCCTATTGGACAGGGGATATTACAGCTCCTAAGTAGTTTGACTATGTTTTTCCATTCTTAACCAAATTTGCACAAGGCAAGAAAAAGCCAAGTAAAAATTTTGATGGTGGCATATCTTGCATGTGTGGATATTTTAGGAGAAGGTGGTCATATGAGTTTATTCATTTTTGTGCCTAGTTTATTTTCACAAAATTTTAGATCATGCACTGAAGCATGGAAAAATTTATATTGGAGCAAAGTTGGTATTCTAAAAAAATTCTAAGCATGGTTGGCTCTATGATAGAATATTTTGAGAAGGCATTTTAATGGCATTATATCTCACATGCACAAAGGTTTCAAGAGTATTTTTTCACATGGTTAGATTATCCTATGTGAGGATATCATCTGGTAGAAATTTTAGATCATGCATCAAAGCATAGAAAAAGTTTTTAAGGTTATAAAATGGTTACTCAGGCATATTGAAAGGGTCCCCATAGTCATTTCTACACAAGTTAAAGTTTGAGCAAGATCGATGGTGTGTATCATTCCAAGAAGTCAAGAAGCAATGAGATGAGGATAGGTGCATGATGTTTAATGACTAAGAAAAGTTATAAGATAAGTATCTAATGGTGAGTAGGTTTTTATACAAATTAATTTAATGGTGAGAATTGATAGTTAAAGATAGGGTTGATCCACAGAGATTGATGAAGCACGTTGAGTCAACATTATAAGATTACAAGAGATGAGGTCAATATAACTGAGGTTTAATGTCTGAACATTAGCACCTATGTGTTAAAGATCAAAAAAGATCAATCATGCATAATTGATATAAGCTGAGAGGACATGAGATGTGAACATTATGTTTGAAGGTTAACTGTGACCGTTGTCATTCAAATATTTGAATTTAAGATAGAGAAAAATAGAAGCTCTATAATTTGTCCATATCTTTTGATAAAATAAAATCTTTCTATTATTTTAAAAATAAAAGTTGTAGAGGACTCCAAGGCACATCTATAAATATAGATTTGAAGATCTAGAAGGGATTAAAGTCAAAGATATTGAGCCTAGAAGTTGACCATGTGTTCATGCTTATTCTGTAAATTACCCAAAAAGAGTATTTGAGCTCATTTTGATATCTCATGATGACTTTTCTATTTAGGAGTATTGTTTACTATATGAGGATGATTTGTGAGTATTCTAGAGGTGTGATCAATCTATCTAGAGTATGAAAAATGCTTAATAAGTTAACTATTTGCTCAATAATGGTGTTCCTATGTATAAGGTCTCTATTTGAGTTTTTTGAGCATACACAGAGGTGAGATAAGATGATTGTGATCATTTGAGGATGTCTAAGGGCACGTAAGGAATGGACCCATGTATTTTAAAGTGGTCTTGTGTTCTTATTTTGATTGATGTTGTGCAAAATGGGTGAATAGGTCTCCATGAGATCTATAAGAGCTACAAGGCCTTATTAAAATGTATAATTGATTAAGGGTGACCCATAGATGTTATGGACAACCTATGAAGATTTTATTGAGCCATGTATTTGTATGTGAGATGACTTAAGGGATAAGGCATGCCTAATGGTTGACCAAGGTAGTGATTATCAAGATTGCTCTATAAATAGTGAATTTAAAGATGGTGATTTCTAGACTTGGTGTGAGAGACTAAGGAGATATTTGTGAGAAAATTATGTGTGTGAATTAGGGAGTGAAAGAGGGGTAGAGTTCCCTTAGGATGAGATGAATAGAAAAACATATTGAGGACTATTTTTATGACCTGTAGGTCATAATTTTGTTGGCAAAATAGAGCTCTTGTTGATTGAGTATGAGTAAAGGTGAAGAGTGATAATCAATGGTCCATCATAAGGTGTTGAAGACATCAATGCAAATGTGGATGTATTCATAGGTTTTGTTGTGGTAGATAAACATCTAAGGTGGTTATAGCCTCCTTGCAAGGTAAAAATTGCTAAAATTTTGCTGGTTGTTGCAGCTCAACCAAACAATTGTTGAATCACATTGTGGGATTGTAATCTCATTGAATAGGGATTGTAGTTCCTTGATCATTTATAGATGGTCTAGATTTTTTCTTATTATTATAGGATAGTAGTCCAATTTTAGGTTTCAGTGGGGTTTTTCCCTAAGAGGATTTCCCATATATGTTATGTGTTATGTGATTGATCTCGCATTATCTCTCTTGCTCATTGATATGAATGTTGTGTATGCTTCATGAATTATTGAGGTAACTAATTAAGTGTTTACAAAGATTAGAATTTAAGTTAAATTATTTGGGATCACTAATTCACTTCCCCATCATAATGATTGGACCTCTAAAAATTGGTATTAGATCAAGTCCTATGGTAAAGGCTTAACAACTTAAAGGTGATCCAAGGTACAATATGGGTAGTCATCAAGGAGGTTTATCTACTAAGCAAACATCAATGTTCAATATATCCAATTATGATTTTTGAGTACATGGATGAGGACATATATTATGTCCCTAGGGTTTGATGTATGTAAATCTAATTTGGATGATTATGTTCTCATATTACTCCTTCATCTAGTGTTGTAGGCAATAAGCTGTTTGAGAACAATTCCAAGGAGATGAATGATATCACTTGTGGTCTTTTAGAGAATGAATACACCAAGGTAATCCATTTTAATTTTTATAAATAGATATGGGAAAAAATGAAGATAATTTTTGAAGGAGATTCAAAGGTTAAGCTTGCTAATTTATAGACTCACAAAAGGTAATTTGAAAGTCTCAAGATGAAGGAAGAAGATTCTGTGGCATCCTTTTTGTAGAGAGTTGATGAGACTGTGAACGTCATCAAAGGTCTTAGAGATAATATTGAAGAATAAACTATAGTCCAAAATTTATTAAGATCTCTATCTCTCAAGTTAGATCTAAAAGTATCTGCTATAAAATAGAGTCATGATCTTACTCAGTTTAAGATGGATCAATTGCATAACACCCGTACAACATATGAGATGAGAATAAATGATGATATACCACCAAAGAAGGAAGCTACATTCAAGACTAAGATGAATCCTAAGAAGTTATAAGGTAATAAATATAAAAAGGATGACATATCTGATATTGATGAGGTTGAACTAATTGCTTTTATTACTAAGAAATTAAATACTAGATCAGGGAAGTATAAGGGTAAACTACCCTTCAAATGTTTAAACTATGGAAAGATAGGACACTTTGCTCATAAGTTACCTCATAAGCATGAGAATAATGTTGATGAAGATCATGGTGAAGGCTAGGATCAAGACAATAAGACATAAAAAAGAAAGGATTCATAAAGCATAACAACAAGAAGTCCTTCAAGAATAAGAAGAGTCTTTACACCAAAGAAGATTTCAGCTCATCAGATGAGATTAAAGATAGTGCTTAGAATATAAGCATGAAGATAATGGTCCTACTGAAGATGATTTTCTATTCATGGTTGAGGAAGGAAGTTTCTCACATCAAAAGGCGTCTACTTGGAGTCATTTAGATGATGATGAAGATGAGGTGGACTGTGAGATTGTATAGATGAATGCTCTTGAAGAACTGAAGATTGAAAAGAAGATCAATAAGAAGATGAAATCTAAACTCAAGGACTATGAGGAAAAATTAAGTGTGTATGAGGCAAGATTGAATGAAGACACCAAGGATCAGGAATATATGATCAAGCATGTTAGTTGTCAATTATAAATTCTATCTACAAGCCTAAAAGCTAAAGAAGATGAATGCTCAAGGTATGTTTTTGAAAATGAATCTTTAAAATCTAAGATAGAAAAGATAACTAGTAAGGTGAAGAAATTTTTGAGGTTTAAAAAGAGCTTATGTGATCTGGACAACATTCTGAGTGGTCAAATGTATGATAGTGATAAAACTGGTCTTGGATATGAAGAAGAATAAAAGAGTGTTACTCAAGACAAGATGAAGACTAATGTGAACTAGGATAATCATACTTTGAAGACAAATCATCAGATAAGGACTGAAGGTGTTATCAAAATGAAGACAAATCAAATCAGATAGCCAAATTCCATGAGGTATGCAAGATTTAATGGTTACTATTACACATGTAATCAATTTGTTCATAGGGCTAGAGAATCCAAGATACCTATTAGAAATGAGTTTGGATGGAACTATGATGGGGGTCATCAGTCAAAAGGCATGAACAGAGTTAATTTATTTAATTATCATGACATAGGACATGTTTCAAATATTTTTCCAAATAAGGCATTGCAAGATACATTTCTTGCAAAAGGTATGGTGTGCTGCTATTATGAACATAGAAGTCAAATTGCTAGGTTCTACAAACAAAGGTCTATAAATATGAATAGGTTTAATCAGGATCTTAGAGTGGAAGAAAGAAGGCATGTTAACACATGAAATCTAAAGGTGAAAAGTATGAGTCATGATGAGACTGCAAGTTTAAGTAATTTGTTTGCTATGGTGGAGAATGCTTCAGGAGTTAAAGAGTACCAAGAGGTCTCATTGTTTGCTCATGTTGAGAATGAAGAGATCAAGCTCAGAGAGAAGACCAAGGTACTGGTTGAAGCTAGTCCTAAGGTATGTATGGATCTAAGTAAACATCCTACTATTATTGAGCACGTATTATGTAAAGACCATCAATTGTCTATGCTTAGTAATTTGGTTCCAAATTGCAAGGTGGATCCTTCAGATGAAAAGGTATGTAATGAATCTGTGTTGTCTCTATGTATTGTCCATCCAATCATAGAATAAAATGAGAATGATGTAGTGGATGAAGAATTTATTTCTCCTAATCTAAAGAAGAAGAAGAACTATAAGTATGAGATGACCAAGGAGGAGAAGGACTATGAGGAGTTGTGGGAAACTCCTAGTTATACACCATGGTAGAGCATTATGGTGTAGAGGATCTCTCTGTCTATGCTTCTTAAGAAAATCCTTTTAGTGGAGAAGCATGTTTGTGTGCTCAAGATGATAATGCTAATTGGAGAAGGTCTTTGGTTAAGGGGGAGGAACAAGTTCATGAGCCTATTTTAGAGGTTTGTGAAATGGATGGTTCCAAATGGTATAATGAGTTTGATGCAATTTTAAGAAGATTTTGATGCTTAGAAATGTCAATACACTTCTTTGTGTTGTGATCCATGTGTTTTTGTGGTCTGAAGGTATGTTTGTGCTAATTGAAGATTTTTTAGTGTTCTCAGTTTTCTCACTTTTAGGCTTAAAGGCAAGCATGATTAAAAAAGGGATATATGAAGTCTATGTTGTCAAAGGTATGGAGGATCAAATATTGGTCTAGAGTGTGTAATGAATTTCTCTAGGTGTGCAAGAAGTTTAATAGGTGTGCGTTGACTAAAATGAGGTTTGTTGACTTTGATTATTTTAAGATTCTAGGGTTTTGGGCTATACTAGAAAAGTGGTTTTCCATATAATATAAGGTTTGAGGATTATCAATATGTTGAATGGGCCAAATGGGTGGTCAGAATTAAGCTTAAAAATTAATTTAATATTTTTGGTTATCAAATTATTCAAGTTTTTTCAATATATAAGGCTAATTAGATAGTAGGTTTGTGAAGGAAGTATGTTTCAAAGGATGATCTTGGTGATGAAAATTAGTGTGCTTAAGGGGGAATATGAGGGTACTCCAAATATAAAAATTTATGTCCTTAAGATGTATCTAATAAAAATTATGGGCTCTATAAGTTCCAGGTAGGGCTACAAGGAGGCTAGACGGGGCTAGTTTGAAGAAGAGTGCATTTTGCTCAGTTTCTCCAAAAGAGCAATGTACGTGTGTTTTAAGGTGAGTTATTACTTTGGTCTAGTGAATGTTTACTAGTTGGTGAATGACATGAAGTTCTATTGGTGGTCCTTATGGTGGCTTGAGAGAGAAGGCTAGTAAGCATATGTGGTGATTCTTCATGGTATGTGGAGATCTGAAGATGCTTAGTGTAGACATCCAATTCTTAACACCATTTGTGTTTAAATTACCAATCTTACTCAAATTGCAGTCAAATACACATTTTAGGTCAAAATATATAAAATGTGCTAAATAGTTCAAACTTGTCATTTATAAGTGCTGATTTAGGCTAAAGTATCCCTAAATGGGCAATGTAATTTATGGGCCAACTAAATTTGATTATATCATTTCAAGTTAGAATGTCAATTTTACACCTAGGGGCCTTAGATTTCTCACTTTTTTCAAATCTCTTGCACGAGACATGTACCCTTGTTATTTTATGTCAACAACATCCTAAATGGGATGGTAGATCCAATGCATCTAATATCACCTTCCAATTCTTCCCCCATCAAATTACAACCCAATAATATGACTTTTTGAACATTTTGATTAATTGAGGGCCAATTTCCAAATAATTCCACAAATTTTGATCAACCTTGTTTAAGGCTAATTAATCCAAATCAAGAGCTTAAGTGGATTTTCTATGAGAGTTGTTGAATATTTCTTTCTAAAAATTGATTTCTATTAAATGCATCACCTAATGACATCATCATATGGGGTGGCATCCATAATCCCTAAATGCATAAAATATCAGGATTATGGGTCTCTCATGCCTCATTAAGACCCTCCACGCCTATTCAATGACCCTTCTTCCAAAATCATAATGAGTGATATTTATAGATTTTAATTATATAATTGGATTAATCCATGATCACAAATCTCAATTTTGAGATGGACGGTCATGGTTGATCCTAACCAATCTCAAAAATCTATAAATAGAGAATCCATGAACATCATTTTTAAGATTGCTTTGTGCAAAGTTACTATGCTGAATTATCTCCACAATTATTTGCATTTGACCATTGATTTTAGTTTCAAGCTTCATTGATAGGCTAGTTTAGTGATTCCAAATCATGAGACTAGGTTTTACCAAGAGTTCTTGAGATATTGGAGGAGTTGGCCACCATTGTTGTTAAAGACAAGATCTCTTGATCAAGGGAGAACATGATTCAGATGAAGCAACATATTTTCAAAGAAAAGAGTTGTCAAGAAGAAATTGGAACAGACCCATGATGGGATTTTAACCCATGAATTTTCTCACAAAGCCTCTATAAGTAACTCACTAATATTTTCCATGTAGGATCTTGGAGTTAGAGGTCCAAAAGAGTGAAAATTTAGTTTAAAATTCCATTTATATAATAATCATATTTTTGTTTCTAAAAACCTTGGTTTTGCTTTCTAGAATGATATCACTATTATGTAGTTATGATTTTGTGTAAACAAAATCACTGTTCGCTAAACAATAATTTCATGGACTTGAACAACAATAGTTTCATCTAGAACAATGATATCATCCTTCTGGGTAGTGATATCATTCTTTTGTGTGGTGATATCATTCTTTTGAGTAGTAATTTTGCATAACAGTGATTTCATCATTCAAATGGTGATTTTGTATTTTTTGTGTTTTCTTTTTGCAAACAATGATAATTTATCACTCAAAAATAATGATATCATCATCTGGTCCAACGATTTCATTTGAAATAATGATATTGCATTTTTTTGTGTTTTTCTATCTAATAGTGGAAATTTTATAGGAAATAATGATATTGACTGGGTAAATTTGATTTTGTAATAGAGACCTCAAATTTTAAAGTCGCTCCTTTTGCAAATTAACTTCAAAGCTAAAGGATACTATAATGTTTTTATTGTAGGATCAAGCTTGGGGATTTGATAAAACATGTTTTAGAACATCTTTTGCATGCTTTTAAAATGAACTAGGAACTTTGTTTTAGTACTTAATGAAACATTTAGGTGCTTAAGTGAATGTTTGATAGTTAGACTTTCAAAGTTATAACTTAAGACCAAGGGGTCAAAAGAACACCACTCAATCTTTGAAATTGGTACTTAAAAATGAACTCATCTTTCCATGTTTTTGAATTCAATAGTTTTTTGAACTAGTTTTTATTTGGCAAAGAGAGGGATGTCACGTGTATACTCTTCCGCTTGTCCCCAGTAGGGAACCCTTGAAATCAAAAGCACCCATCCTTATTGTAAAAATCCTAGTCTAAGGCTTAAAAAGAATGTCATCTAAAGCACTCCCCAAAAATTCACAATAGTTTGGGTGATCTTGAAAATGACCCTAAAGTCTTTCTATTTTATGTTTTTTATTTTCATGCAAACTTGGTTTGTGAGGGGGACTTCATTACCTCCTATGAGTTATTTAGGGAAGCTTTGACCCATGATTTCACCTCCTAACACTGACTTTAACCACTCCCACTAGGATCAGAGGTTTGATTAGTTAAACCACCTTCTAGTGATGGATTTACACATGGGACATATTTGCACTTTGGACATTGTACTACACTAAATGAACATCAGGCTATAGTGGTTAAAAAAAGGACTAAACCTTTTTAAAATAAGACAAGTGCCATGGACATCCAATTACATATTTTATTTTGCATCATGACATGAAAGTCATTGTGTAATTGATTCCCTTAGAAACATATGAAAACTTGCTAGTTTAGTTGACCTCACTTTGCCACACCTTGTTAGTTAGACTTAAGATGATTATTTTTTGTCATTATATTAATTGGTCTTGATTTGTGTCTAAAATTGCTTATTAACTCAACAAACTTAACCAAAGCACTTTGTCCTCAATTTTATTGAGAAAGGGAGGCATTACACTATCCAATTAGAAAATTTATCTTTTCCTTGTTCAAATTATTATCAAAAGCTTTTGTGTCAGGTCATTCACTTTGGTGTAGTCATGCTACCCAATTGAGTCTAGAACTTTTGCCCAATTTGTTTAAAGTACCTCATTTATAATTCACATTTAAAGTTAATTTTTTTTTAATTTAAGGGCTGGTTTGTTGAATTGGGTTCGCCATTTGCACACTAAACTTGTTCTAACTTGGGTTCAATTTTCCATTTGGATTGAGGGCCGTTTATTAGACTCAAAATCATATTATCATCTTGGTGGACTTAAGTCATATTGCATATCACTCATGCTTTGAGTCCTATAACATATTTTATCCTACTAGAACCATGTGGTGATTTATGCTACCCATTTGGCCCTAGCTCTGTAATTAGTGATTTGTGCATGTTTTTACATGTTGAGTTGATTAGTTCACTTTGTCTTCTTCATAATATGGAGAGATTTAATCTAATTTTATAAGGTCAACTAATCAAAGTTAGAACTATATTTTATGGTATAGGTGTATCACAAAGATTTAGGCTTTGGTGTACTAGTTATCACCTTGGATCTTTGAGTTACCTTACCCTCTTCCAATCTATATGATTTTAGCTTTACCAAAAGCTAAGTAAATTCGTGAACCAAATATTCTAATTGTGTGTGGTTCCAAGCCACCCTCCTTTATAGTCTATTTGGTACCTTAGTTATTTGCTTGAAAAGAACCATGGCATACTTTATTTGAATGTTTGCAAAATATTGATCAAAATCTAGTCAAGCATAGAGAATAACTCTTCTTATACATGACTCAAAGGTTCACTCGTAGTGGGGCCTCTTATGGCCTTAGCTATGAGGATGAGAAATTTTATGATGGTCAAGATAACCCTATTGTCTTTGATGACATCCTTGTAATAGTAGGATCTAAAGATGATTACAATGAATATCAACCACAAAGATATCAAGACAAAACACTTCTCAGTTTGATAAAATTAGGTGCTAGACTACCTTTAGACTTTCCTATAGAACAATTTCATACCTTAGTAAGAGTAGGAGAACAACGATGACAAGAGAAATATTTTGCACAACTAGACATACCTTCTTCTTCTAAGAAAGGAAAATAAATACAAACAAAATCAAAACCCACACATCTGGATCTTCTAGCCAAAATCAAGAAAATAAGTCAATGATATTTGGATCAACTTGTTGTAGACTTAAATGACTCATTATTTGACACTTCAATTCACAATAATACTTTAAAAGAATAGGGAAATATGGTTGAAGGTATGCAATAATCATTTGATGAAACCATAACCATAGTGGATCAAGATAACCTAAGTTAATAGTTAAAGTCATAAGAGATCTTACAAAATGTTCCATTTGACACAAAGCATACATTCTTTAATCATCAAGAACCTCTTGTTACTTTACAAAATTAGAGACCCAAACATTTAGTTTGAATTGAGGAAATTCCTCAAGATAATTTGGCTAGTTTGTTCCAACCAATACAGAGATTGGTAAACAAACACAAAACTATTCCAAATCAACAAGGAACTAAATAGTTGAATTTAGGGAATGTTTTACAATCTAAAAATCAATGGCCTATTTTATCAACTCAAGGAGTGAATTAGAACCAAAGCATAGATTGAAAGGTATACATTCCTTATAGATCCACACAAAACCAGAGGCACATTCCACCCCAATAGCAACAAAACCAGGGGCACATTCCACCCCAAAAATAATGAAACCAAGGGTATATACCACCCCAAAAACATCTTATCCAATCCAAAAATACACCAAACATGCCAAAGTGGAATTCTATGAAAAAAATTATTCAGAGATTGGAGATGAATAATAGAGTTAAAAATTACAAATTCAATGAGATATGCCGATATCCTTTTGATTTATCTATTCTCCAAAACCCCTTTCCAACTCATTTTGAGGCACCCAAATTTGATAAATACAAAGGAAAGGGAGATCCACGTGAGCACATACATGCATTATTTGTCTTATGTCAAGAGGTTGCTTATGGTAGTGAGTACTTACTTTGACTATTTCCATGAAGTTTAGTGGGATAGGCTTTAAATTGGCTACTTGAAATACCCAAGGGATAAATTATATATTGAAATAACTTATCCAAAAAGTTTGTTAACCATTTCTTGTATAACATAGAGCATAAATTGACCATTGTTGACTTATGCAACTCCAAACAATGGGATGGTGAAAGTTTTGTTGCATATCTACAAAGGTGGAGAGCATTGGTAGGCCACTTTCAATATAACTTGCCTAACAAATAGTTGGCTGATATATTTACATAGAAATTGCATCCTAAAGTCATGCATAATCTAGAATTAGCTTGTGATAACTCATTTGAATAAATTATTGATAAAGAAGTGCAGATTAAGAAGGATCTTATTGCTAAAAGCCTTGTCAAGATTTTTGTTCAAGGTTAGACATCTAATTAGACCCAATCACCAGTTCAAATGGTTGCACAGGACAAGCCTAAGGGCTTTAAAAAAATAAGAACATGGTTGGAAATGGGGTAACTGAAATAAGGCATGTACAAATGGTATAGGTTATGCCTCACCCAAATGTACAAATAACTCCCCCAAATCCACATCTAATTTATAGAGACAACCTCCATGAAGGACATTTCATAACAATTTTAGGGTTTTTAGCAAGTTAGGAGAGTTAGTTGAAACAGTGTTACAAAATCTCATTTTGATTGTATGACTAGTATCAAGGCCATTTCCTCAATATCAACCAAAACCATATTGGTACAAATAAAATGAATGGTGCAACTTCAATCATGTTGTTGGTCATGATGCATATCATTGCATCCAATTACAACACATTATTGAGGACTTTATTGAAAGTGGTGAACTAGAAATTAAGTTGGCCCCTAATCAGGACACAAATTAGGATATGGGAATCTACAAAGACCCATTTCCTTGACATAATCCACCACCACCAAGAAACCATCAAAACCAAGGTCAGAATTAAGGACAAAGGTATAATTAGAACCAACATCATGGTCAAGATCGTAATGAGCATAATAAGGATCATAATTCCCATAATAATAATTTGGCTTATAAAAACATGCCTTATGGCTATAAAAATACTATGGGGCACATTTATACTATCCAAGTTACCACTATTACGTTAAAATCATGTGGACAATCTCATGTTCCTCATAGCAAGGGACACATCGTTATAGAATCAACACCCTCTCCCCTAGTAATACCACATCGAGTTTGCATAATCATATCGTGATTCTATTTGCATAAGTTACTAACTTTGAATAACAACACCCTTATTATAATTATTAAGGTTCCTCATTGACTCAAAACTATAGCAATATAGCTAGATGCCTATGAGTCATCATTTAAGGCCCTTCACCCTCCTCTTCTAATTATAATGACTCCTTGCCACCTCTAGGTTGTGAAGTCATAACTAGATGCCCACGAGTTATCGTCTAGGTCCCTTCACCCACTTCTTCCATAAAACCCAATAAAAACATTGTGCTAATAGTTCCAAAGCTAAATACTATGCCAACAAAGACTAAACTAGCTCAATCCACAATAAAAAAGCCTTATAGTTTAGCAGACCAATTAAACAAAACCCCTACATAGATTTTTATATTAGAAATCTTGTAGACATTTGATGTCCATATAACTATTATGAATAACCTTTTGAAAGAACCTACTGTGCCTAATGATATTAAACCTGATTCGTTTGGAACTTAGTTAGACATTTGTCTTCATTTTGACAAATCACATTTGATCAAAAAGACATGTCCACTCTTGGCCCAAACCATAATAATCCACTATACATTGAGATAATCATTGTAGATCATAAGATCAAGCGGGTTCTTATAGATAATGGTTTAGGGCTTAACATTATATATCTTAAATTGGTACGCTGATTAGGCTACATGGATAAAAACATTCAGCCAAATACTATTACAATTAAGACTTATGATAACACTGAGAGGGAGTCTTTCATTATAATTTAGTTTCTAGTCATGATTGGGTCTATTTCTCATCACACATTATTCCATATTATGGATAGTAAACTTCCTTATAACATACTTCTTGGTCGTCCCTAGATCTATGAAGTACAAGAAGTCCCATCTACTCTTCACTAGTGTCTTAAGTTTCCCCATGATGGGATCAGGGTTACTATTCTTGTTGATAAAAAACCATATCAATATTGCAAACATATTAAAGTTGCATTCAATAATTATAACTATTGCCTATGTTCTAAGTTCATTGTGAAGAAGAACAAATCCATTGTTTTCCATCCATCTTTGTCTAATTATATTGACCCTAGTGATCTAGCTTCCACTTCAACTGTTCCATTTCTTACAACTCTTGCAAAATAGGTTATTATTAAAGATGTGGTTGTTTCCACATACCATCTTGAGGATGTCCTCCATATTAAAAAATTGTATAAATCCCCTAAATCATTTGGAAATCCTAAACCATCTAAGACCCTTAATGGACCCAACCAGATTTGGTAGTCAAAGAAGAAATAATGAAAACCACCTATGGTTTTTGTACCTACAATCACATCATAGAAAGATTGAGAGGATTTTACCAAGGGAGATTGGTTATATTGTGAAGGCCTTGCTGATTACTTTTAGAATCCAAAGTATTCTATCCCTAACTAGATAATGGATCATCTTGACTATACAAAGAAATGCCTTGGCCCATAAGCATAAGGAATCTTGGAGCCCTTATCAGCTAGAGTTATCAATAGGAATTATGGTCTTAGATTTATACCACTAGAGTGTGACCTCATGAATTTTGATAGTGACTCTTTTGAAGTGACTAGTGATGAGACTCCTAGCAGTGACACAACATCCCATTATATCCTTTTTGATGAGCTTGTTAACTTGGATTTATATGATTCAAATACCATATTAACCATAATACACATTGGAGCTTCACATCCTAAATTAAACCCTCATTATTCCCTTTCCTTTGCCATCCTAAAATCATACATTGGGACCAAAAAAATTTGGTCATACACCACGATGAGTTTCAAAATGAAGAATCAATTGTAGAATACATGGGCCAAAGAGATGGATTACCTATTCGCAATCACAAACAAGGCTTTGATTTTTCATTAGATCCTTATGCTTACTTTGGAGAGAAAGAGAAATTTCTTGGTCATAAAAAAGAACAAACATCAAGATCTTCAGGTGAAAACTTCTTTGAGGCACTCATTGATCAGGGAAAAAATAAAGAAAAAGACAAGCGTTTGAGTGAAAACCTATTTTAGGCATTCCTAGGTGGGAAAGTTTGTTCATCCCCTCAGGACATAGAAGGTCCATCTATCCCAATTTTGATAACCAATACAAGTATCTCTTCAAAACAAAAACAAATATTTAAGTAGTTTGCTCTTAAGTTTCTATAGGTTTTAACAACTTGGCCTTTACCTGAGATGGAAAATTTTGATTCTTCATATTATTTAGATCTTTGGAAGGAACAATAAGAAGATATGGTATAAGAATATGATCATGACCATACCTTACCTAAAATTCTAGAATATGGATCCACACTTCTTGTGGAAAACATGATAGAAGTGAAGTTGGGGACCTATGAGGATCCCAAAATTATTTATCTTAGAACTTCCCTTATTGAAGCAGAATGTGAGTATATCATATCCATTCTTAAGGATTATATAGAAATATTTGCATGGTAATACTCCAACATGCCCGAATTGGACCTTGATTTGGTTGTGCATCATCTTGTTGTCCATCCTGATGCCAAACTAGTCAAGTAGTAATTGAGAAACATGCATCCACGCATTGCCCTATTGGTTAATGCTGAATTGGAAAAGTTGTTAGGAGTAAATTTTATTAGACCCTTGGATTACTCTAAATGGGTTTCCAACATAGTTCTATTAAGTAAAAAGACCCTCAGTATATGTATTTGTACTGATTTATGAGATATCAACAAAGCATGCCCCAAAGATGATTTTATTTTGCCCAACATCGACATGATAATCGACTCAACTACTAGGTATGAGATGTTGTCCTTAATGGATGGATTTTTTGGTTACAATCATATCAAGATAGTGCCTAAAGACCAATACAAGACTATGTTCACCACTCTATGGGGGACATTTTGTTACCAAGTCATGCCATTTGGATTTAAGAATGTTGGAGCAATATATCAATGTGTAATGTCTGTCATCTTTCGTGATATGATTTATGACATTGTAGAAGACTATGTTGATGTTATACTAGTAAAATCATGAACAAGACCTGAATATCCAAACATTCTACAAAGAATCTTTAAAAGGCTTCATGAATATAAAATCCACTTGAATCCTAAGAAATGTGTCTTTAGAGTCACATCAGGGAAATTGATAGGGTTTATTGTATCATAATGAGGGTTTGAAGTCAACCCTAATAAAGTCAACAATATTGTGGAAATGCCTCCACCAAATAATCTTAAACAACTACAAAGCCTGTAAGGAAAGATCCAGTCTATACGTAGGTTTATTTCTCAATTAGTAGATAAGTGCCACCCATTTACTCACCTTTTGAAGAAAGGTGTAACATTTCAATGGGATGAAGATTGTCAAATAGCATTTGCAAAGCTTAAGACATACTTGGCCAATCCACCAATCTTAAGACTGCCAAAATAGGGAAAGCCACTGCTTCTTTATATATCAGCCATATAACATACATTGGGGGCACTTTTGGCCCAAAATGATGATCATGGTAAGGAACACATTGTTTATTTCTTAAGCCACACATTGGAGGATTATTAACATAATTATATGCCTATTGAGAAGGCATGTTTAGCTATGGTATTCACCACTTAGAAATTATGACATTATATGCTAAATAACAAAACTATTGTCATCACCAAAGTGGATCCCCTTAAGTTCCTCTTATCTAAATTATATCTTCAAGGATGCATCGCTAAATGGGTTATGCTATTAAGTGAGTTTGATATTGAGTACCAAAATCAAAAGGCAATCAAAGGCCAAGTAATTACTAACCAACTTGCAGAAGCTCCTATTGAGGATACTCAACCTCTCAAATTTGATCTTCTAGATGACTCTATCATGATGATAGAATAAGCACCATAGGAACTTGAATAGTGGATGCTCTATTTTGATAGATCCTTCACATCCCATGGATCTAGAGTTGGCATATTATTAATCACAACATAGGGGGACTTGATTCCCAAAGCATTCCATATGCAATTTCATTGTATAAACAATATGGTCAAGTATGAGACCTTGTTTTTAGGTCTTCACCTTGATATACAGTGGGATATTCAAAGCTTAAAGGTCTATGGAGATTCATAGTTAATCATAAATCAGACCAATGATCATTATCAAACAAGAGATGACAAACTTGTTTCGTATAAGTAGATTATCTATAACCTCAAAATACATTTTAAAATCTCTACAGTTTGAACAAGTTTTGAGAGTCAACAATAGATCCACTAATGCAATGGAAATAATTGGTTTTATGATTCAAATGGATGATAGTGATAAAGAGTATTAATTCCTAATTGAAAATCTTCTTCAGCCTATGTATATTATAACAGATTCAGAAAGGGTATGCGCCATTGCTGGTCCTAATCCCCCACTTGAGTTACCATGGTACCAATAATTTTATAACTATTTCCATAGTCATGTATTCCCTACTAACCTTTCCAAAAACCAACAAAAACTATTCCTTCATTGCTTAACACGTCATACTCTCCTTGGAAACATTCTTTATTGTAAAGGATATGATGGAATGCTTCTTCATTATTTATCTTTGGGAAAATCTAAGATGGCACTAAAATTGGTTCATAAAGGAATGTGTGGGGCTCACACCAATGGTGTAGTCCTAGTAAAGCAACTCTTTATAATAGGGTATTATTCACCCAAAATAGAGACTGATGCTTGAAACTATGTGAAGAAGTGTGTTCCTTGTTAGCAACATGGTAACTTGATACATGTGCCTTATTTACCAATACAACCAATCATAACACCATGACTATTATCAACATGGGGTCTTGATCTCATCGAGAAAATTAACCCAACATCTTCAGATGGCCATAAGGACATTTTAACTATAACCAAGTATTTTACCAAGTGGATTGAGGCCATTCCTATCACTTATGTTACCAGGAAGTAGATAGCCAAATTTATTGATTACCATATTATCTATAGATATAGCATCCCAGCCCATATTATATCTGATAATGATGGATCCTTTGTTAACAAAGATGTTAAATCTCTTTGTGAAAAATTCAAGATCAAGCACAAGAAATCAACTCCATATAACTTGCAAGGCAACAGACAAGTTGTCAAACAAAACCATTGTAGACATCTTAATGAAGATTGTCAATGACGTTGGTTATAATTGACACTTGCAACTCTTCCCTACCCTTTGGGATTATAGAACCAATCATCAAACTCCAACTGGAGCCACTCCATACCCCCTTATTTTTGGTATTGAAGCTATTATCCCAATTGAGATTGAGATACCATCATTATGAATATCACTGGAGCACATTGAAGATGATGAAGACTATATAGCCTCATGGTTACAAGAACTAGAACTTCTTGGTGGTAAGTGTTTGTCTACCCTAGAAAACTTGTAGGCCTATTAGAATAGATTGTAGATAATATACAATAAATGCATTCTCCTTCGAGAGTTTGAGATTGGTGACTTGGTTTTGAAAGAGAACCAAAATAACATGAATGCTGAATGTGAAAGGAAAGGTAAATTTCAGCCTAATTGATTAGGACCCTATATTGTTACAAAAAACTATAGATTAGGGCCATATCAATTGGATAAGCCTAATGGTGAAGAAATTTTAGAGCCCATAAACATCATACACCTTAAGAGGTTATACACATGAATACCTTTGAACCATTGTCTATAAGACCCTTGACTTAGGGCTAACTTATGCTAAAGTAATTGTATCCCACCATTTTATCCTACCTTGAGCATATTTTATACTACCTTAGCCCATTATTCATGACTCTAGATAGTGATGGCTTTGAATCATTGGAACTTTGAACACATTTTATCCTATTTTGGACCATTTTCAGAAGAGAACCATATTCTTCATCCCACTCTGGACCGTCCATGTGTTGGACCCTATTCTTTGGATTGTTCTTGAAAGAGAACCATTTTCTTTATTATGTCTTGGAAATGTTATAAGCTTGAAACATTTTTTCCCTTGCCCAATTATGATCCTGATTATGTCTCAAAAAAATTATGAACATCCTCAACACTAGTTCTACAAAGCAATTCAGCCAGAATAATATTTTGTAGCTTCTTCAACAGACAAGTGAGCACGAGCATCTTTTTAGTTTTAGACCTTTGCTACATTATTACTGTTAGGAATTTTGTGATCCAAAGTTAGTTTATTTTATATTTGTAGATTAATATTTAGTCAGTATAGTTAGTATTTAATTTACTAATATACTTTGTTTTAAATAAATTATTGGTTCATAGGAAAGTTGGTTTTAACCCGTAGCCACCTGTGAAAAGCCTATAAAGCTTTTCACATGCTTTGTAAATATGATTTAGAATAATATAATATTATTTTTGGTGTGAAAGATTTTTTTATCATAATGTAATTTTTTTATTATTTACATTGGAATCTAGGCCAACAGTGGTATCAGAGCATGGTTTGTTGAAGCATGGTGAATATGGAAAAGGCAAGATTGGAAGATTGCATTAGTATAAGGTATGCCCTAGAAAATAAACTTTGGTTAGTCTAATGTTGAAATTTTTGAAAAATTATTAAAATATTTTAATTTTTCAAATAATTTTACATTAGAAAGTCTGAGAAAATCTGAAAAAATAGTCTGTGTATGGCCTAATCTCTGATAGTACATCCAACTTTCATTTGCCAAGTTTCTTATATGTTTTTGAGTAATTGAAGATCATTCCAAGCATCTAGGAATTTTTTTGAAGTTAGAAAATAACATTTTATAGCCTACATATGCATTTCTATGGCCTTTTCATGCTGGATATATTTTTGATTGAATAAAATGGCTTCCATTTCTCTAGCAATTGATCTGCTCAGTATTTGATTTGTTCTTGAGTTCCTGAAGACCATTTATCAGATCTAAAAGCATTCCAAAAGTTTTTCAAGCTGAAAAATTGAGTTGTACAGTGAAAAATTGCTATATTACAACCTCCATAATGTCTTGCATCATCAAAAGTTAGATTTACTCAACCAAAATCTCTCCTGTCAGTCTCAAACACTGCCAAATAATGAAATATTCAATCTTGCATGGATTTTATATGGCCTAAGGTTTACAAAAGGAGTCCAAGAATTTCATAGATCAGCCAAGGCATTGAAAACCTCCTGTATGGTGTTGGAAATATGAGCAAAGTTTATTTTTTTCATTTGGCAATGTTTTTTTTATTATAGTTTGTCAAATATTAGGGGTTGGTGGGCTTTACAAAAGCCTTGGAAAGATTTAGGATTTATTTAAAAAATAAAAAAATAATTTCAAAAGAAAAATTATTTTTCTCAAAAGTAAAAAAAAAATATATTTGCAAAGAAGACATTTAAATTAATTCTGAAAAATAAGAAACTCTGGACCTATTGTGACTATTTTTACCATATTCTGAACACATTACCATATTTTTTTGTCAAAGTTACTTTTTTGTAAACTAGAGTTAGATATATTTCCAATGAGTATACTCAAAGAGGGGTCCATCATGTCTTTCTATTTAATTTTAATCCCTGTAAACTAGTCAAAATTTTTGAATTAGCATTGAGAGGGGGTCTGCTTAGCCTGACAGAGGAGCAAAATTTGAAACTATCATATCTTGTGCATATGATGGCCAAATTTTTCATATGACCACTCATTTTTATGGAAAAGAATTTTCAGGAGCATCAGTGTAATCAATTTTTGATTATGACATGTGTAGATATGGTTTTCACATAATTTGAATAAACTATGCATTAAAATGAAATCAGGTGCATTTTCAGTGGAATTCAACAGCCCAAGTTTTTATCAAATAGTAAAAATGTGTTGTATACATCAAAAAAATATTGTAATGATGTTTCCCACTGCTTGTGTTGTTGGTGATGATGGTGTTACATTTCGATGTTTACAGGTCCCTATGGATCTAACAGGCTAAACAGAGCCAACTGGAGGTTGGAGGATCCATGAAAGTTGGAGGATATTTTCCCTTCTCTAGTTTTTAATTCACTTGAAGTATGGGTTTAGTGCTTAGATAACAAATTTTTGGCTTGTGTACTTTGCTTTCATAGATGTAGTGTTTTTAGGATCTTTGATGTGGAACATTTCAGTGATTTGTACTTAGTTTATTTATTGTACCACTTCTCACCTCTCGCCTAATAGGGGGAAAAGATATTGTATATTAGTTTTTTGATCAATCATCAATGATATGTGGTATGAGTCATCATTGTATTGCTAACATTGTTAGTGCTAAGAAAAGGCATGTGGGAGATGTTGGCAATTATTGGGCATCAATTTGAGATGTGCCATACACAATATAGAGGGTAGTTAATTGTTGGACAGATTTTGTTTGAGGATAGATGTAGTTGGACAGTACATGATCATGTTCTACTATAGCACAGAGATGATCAAGATGTGATCAATCCAGGATGCATAGTGTATTAGTTGCAGTTGTGGTAGAGTCTACTTGGATGACTCACAGTTCTTTGCTCCAGTCTTTCTAAACCCCTTTGGATCAAGGGGGAGTATGTTAGGAATTTTGTGATAAAAAGTTAGTTTATTTTATATTTTTAGATTAATATTTGGTTAGTATAGTTAGTATTTAATTTACTGATATACTTTATTTTAAATAAATTGTTGGTTCAATGGAATGTTGGTTTTAACTTGTAACCACCCATAAAAAGCCTATAAAGCTTTTCACGTGCTTTGTAAATATGATTTGAAATAATATAATATTATTTTTGGTGTGAAATAATTTTTATCATAATGTAATTTCTTTATTATTTACATTGGAATTTAGGCTAAAAGCTACAGATATGTGAATGTAGATACTTCTTTAGAGTTCATGCTGCATGCTATTCTATATTACATTTGCTTCTCTTTATAGGCATTTGTTGTCTTATTTTATCCCTCACTCTCACTGATTTGTGAGCATAGGCCTTTGTAGTTGGATTTTCTATTTTATTAGAACCTCTACTCTCAAATGTGCATCTCCTTGACTAGATGGTCCCACATTATGCATATTTGTTCCAAAAACATCAAAAACACCAAAAACATTAGAAAACTTTAAAAATATCAAAAACATCAAAAACAATCTAAAAAATAACAAAAATATTATCTCACACTTTTGTACATTTGTACATTCCCATCCCACCATGCTATGCTCTTGTCATTTTGTAAGCAAAGAAACACTAGTTCATCTTATCCCATGCACTTGCTATTTTGCAAGATCATTGTTTCTCATCCCATCAACTTGTTATTTGCAAGATCATTTTAATTTATTTGTCACATCTTCCATTTCTTATATAACATTAATCATGCTAGTCTGATCATCATTTTTCTTCTATCCCATTTCCTGAGAGAACTACATTTGGCTTGAAGTTGATATTGAAACATGCATGCATGGAACTATGTAGGCAACATCCACTTGTCTTGTATAACTAGAGTAATCTCAACCAACCCCTTAATTTTATTCTCTTCCCCCATTTCTTCTATCATGTTCTTCTTTAAATAGAGATCAACTTTTGTGTCATTGTCCTTTGTTATGTTGTGGTGGAAAGTAATGCCTCTACCACACATGTATGAACAATTGTCTTTAAATTGCACTAACTTGGTTTTTTGTTTATGTGTATTTATTTATTTTTTCTTGGTGTTTTGTTGTGATTTCACACCGATCCTTTTATTTTTCTCCTTTTCTCTTTTTATTACTTCTTGTCTCATCTTGATCTTGTGTTTCCCTATATGTTTTTTTGTGTTTCAGAACATCTTGATGATTCGCATGGATCTTGATTATTTATATCTTGATCCTATGTTATTAAGTTGTTCTTGGACCTTTTATTTATTTGATTGTTGTTGGTGTTTTGTTTTTCTATTTTGTGTTCAAGAATGTCTTGATGGTCCACATGGATCTTGATTATTTATATCTTGGTCTCATGTCGTTAATATGTTCTTGCTTTTTGTTTTTAAACTTTTTTGTTCCTACTTAAGTCTTAATTGATCTTGATTTTAAGTTAGGTTCATTTATGCTTATCTTTTTCTTTGTCTTTGCTTTTTTTATTTAAATGTAAATAGCTGTAACTCTTGTTTTGGTCATTGTTTTACCATTATCCTTGGTTACAGGCATTCACATTTGAACTAGCTCAGTGTAATTGGAATATTATTTCATTTTAAGTTATTCATACTTATGATGCCTAATTTATTTTGATATAACAAGCACTTTGTGCTTAGGTCTCAAATTCTTAACATCAACATAGCTCTGATGAATGATTCTAAAAAACACTTTGCATAATCTTGGTTCATGATATGAAATTAGGCATCTAGGTAACATGCATTTTGGTACTCAACTCTATTTTTAGACATGCATCTCTTCACATACATTGTGAGTCTAATCAATTCTTGGTTAGTTTTCTCACTCCTCATTCCATCCTCTCCCAAACTTGGGTAAACTACATTGGCTTGAAGTTCATGTTAGAACATGAGTCCATGGAACTATGTAGGAAACACTCAATTTCTATTGAGGTCAGCTCAGATATCTTTCATTCTTATTTTCATCACTTTGTGCATTCTCATATGCTTGGGTTTTATATGGCTTTCTAAGCCATTACACCATCGCATGTACATTTTCACCCACTCACTTTATCCTATTTGTTGGATTATATCCTTGAACTATTTTACTTACCAATTGCCCATACTGGGGCATAACATTTGAATAATGTCAAAATCAAATAAGCTCTCAGGGGTAAAATTATTATTTATTCTTTATTAGTGATCAAAATTAGCCCTACTAGGGCACAACTATCTTATCATGATCAAATTTGCTCTACTGAGGAACTTATTATTATCTTATCTTTAGAGACCCCATTCTAGTGGTGCTTCCCTTCCTGAAGCAAGACATTCTCTCTTTTCCTTTAATTCCAAGCTCTGCACACTACCAATGGAAATATTTAGTGTGTTACTTATCTTAGGATTGATTAATGCCATAAGTGCATAGCTTATACTCTCAAATTGGGTACATTTAATGTGTGTTCCTTACATTTATGGATTGTATTTTTCCCATTCCCCTCATCTTTGGGGCTATTATACCTCTAATTATATTTTGATCATTGATGGTAATCACATGTGTAAGCATTAGCTCATCTGGATGTGATCTATTCCATGGGTTAATCTCTTACTTTCTCTCTCTTTTTGAGAGTCCATCCTTCTCTTTCATCCTAGTATGTCCTCTTGAGGGTGCATCATGGGTCTGTTCCAATTTCTTCTTGACAATTGTTTTTTTTGAAAAGATGTTTCTTCATTTGAATGTCTCACTATGCCTTCTCAAATAGGGGTAAAATGTAGACATCCAATTCCTAACAAAATTTTTGTTAAAATTGTCATTCTTAATTGAATTGGACTCAAATGCACATTTTAGGTCAAAATCCATAAAACATGTGAAATGGTATGAACTTGTTGTTTACAAGTGTCGATTTAGGCTAAAGTATCCCTAAATGGGGAAATGCAAGTTATGGACCAACTAACTTTGATTAGATCATTTCAAGTTAGAATGTCAATTTTGCACCTAGAGGCCCTGGATTACTCTCTTTTGTCAAATATCTTACTCGAGACATGTGCCATTGTTATTTTGTGCCGATAACATCCTAACACATCTAACAACACCTTCCAATTCTTCCCCAATAAAACTATGACCTAGTAATATGACTTTTTGACCATTTTGATTAATTGAGGGCCAATTTATAAATAATTGCATAAATTTTGATTAACCTTGTTTAAGGTTAATTAATCCAAAGCAAGAGCTTAAGTGGATTTTCCATGAGAGTTGTTGATTATTTATTTTTGAAAATTGATTTCTATTAACTGCATCACCTAATGACATTATCATATGGGGTGGCATCCATAAGCCATAAATGCATAAAATATTAGGATTATGGGTCTCCCATGCCTCATTAAGACCCTCCATCCCTATTCAATGACCCTTCTTCCAAAATCATTACAAGGGATATTCATATATTTTAATTATATAATTGGATTAATTTATGACCACACATCTCAATCTTGAGATGGATGGTCATGGTTAATCCTGACCAATCTCAAAAATATATAAATATAGAGGCCATGAACATCATTTTTAAAATTGATTTGTGAAAATTTATTATGCTAAATTATCTCCATAATCATTTGCATTTGACCATTGATTTTAGTTTCAAGCTTCATTGATAGGCTAATTTAGTGATTCCAAATCATGAGTCTAGGTTTTACAAAGAGTTCTTGAGACATTAGATGAGGTGGCCACCATTGTTGTTGAAGACAAGAGCTTTTGATCAAGGGAGAACATGATTTTGAGCCACATTGGTATGGTGAATCCATTTGGGAAGGTAATATGATGTTGATTTTTTTCAATTATTTCTTACCATCCTTTGTAATTCCCACATGAATAAATAAGCTTAATTCAGTTTGTTCTTATGCATTCTTCCTTTGATTTATTGGACTAATGCTTGACTAATCATGTTATGTAATCCTCTCTACACTTAGAAGGTGCATATTTCTTAGAGTTATTATGGGGAGTCCCTCTCAGATGTTTCTTGATGTGCTCTATCATATTTATGTGGTTTTGTGTGTTATTTCTTCATTGGTTGCAGTGCTTGATTGAAGAGAGTGTTGGCATGGAGCAAGAGGAAGTTGCCAAGACAAGTAGAGGTAGGCTCAAGGTAAGGGGGATTTTGTATCATATTTATAAGATGGTCCTTTCATATTGATGGTATTTTTAGGTCCTCAAGATCAGTTGGTAGCCACTTTGTTATTGTGTCAAAGGGGGAGAATGTTCCTATTATGGGAGTGTGTGAAGCGAGAGAACGTGAGATATATATTATTATATATGATGTTTTTTGAAATCAATGAAAATAGAGTATATTTTTAGAGAGTTATCAGTAATGGCTTGGTGATTTCATGGAGATTTTTGGTGAGTGGATGTAGAGCCTTGATGGTCTATGTGATAATGATAAAGTGTGTAATGTGTTTGTTCTTGTATGTTTGAAGTATGATTGGTTGATCTTTAATTTTGGGATGGTTAGAGATGTTTAGGGATGAGTATGGAGTATTGAGAATGTGAAAAAGGTCCTTATGGTGTTTTATAATCTTTGAGATATTATGTGCATAATTTAAATTCATCTGGTTGTCCATAGTTTTCATCTAGACACTTTGGGTCTAGTCGCAGAAAATTTGAGTGGGTAGTTTGATGACATCACCATTGACACATGAAAATGAGTCAAGGGGAATTGTCATATGGTTGTGACCACATTAGTCCCTAGTTTTTATGTGCTCTATCTCAATTCATGTATCAAATCATAGCCAAAGATATGAGGGTGCAAGGTTGGATTCTCAATCAAAATTCATTATTTTCCCATTGCCAAATTTGTAGTTGGCTAGAAAGAGCTAAGTAAGCATGTTGATAAGGTTAAAATTCACACACATGGTGGTATCAGGACAAAATGATCAAATGGGTTTGTTCATATTTGTACCTAATTTATTTACAATAAATTTTAGATCATGAGATGAAGCACATCAAAAGATATGCATATGCAAAGTTGGGCTCCTAGGTAGTTTGATTGTGTTTTTCCATAGCCAAATTTGCATGAGGCAAAAAAGAGCCGAGTAAGAATTTTGATGGTGGTATATCTCACACATGTGAACATTTCAAGAGAAGGTGATCATATGGGTTTGTTCATTTTTATGCCTAGTTTATTTGAATTAAATTTTATATCATGCACTAAAGTATGGAAAAAGTTATGTAGGAGCAAAGTTGGTCTCCTAGACAAATTCTAAAGATGGTTAGATCTGTGACAAAATATTTTGAGAATGCATTCTAATGGCATTATATCTCACACACACAAATGTTTCAAGAGTAGTTTGTCACATGGCTTGATTTTACTATGTGAGGAGATCATTTGGTCCAATTTTGAGATCATGCATCAAAGCAAAGAAGAAGTTATTAAGGTTTAAAAATGGTTACTCAGGCATATTGAAAGGATCCCCATAGTCATTTCTACACAAGCTAAAGTTAGAGCAAGATCGATGGTGCATATTGCTCCAAAAATTTAGGAAGCAATGAGATGAGGATAGGTGCATCATGGTTAATGACTAAGCAAAGGTATAGGATAAAGATCCAATAATGAGTGGGTGTTCATATAGATTAATTAAATAATGAGCAGTGATAGTTAATGACCTAGTTAATCTATAGAGATCGATGGAGTGCATTGAGTCAACATTATAAGATTACATGAGATGAGGTCAATATCATTGAGGTTTAATGTCTGAACATTGGTGCCTAAGCATTAAAGATTGGAAAATATTGATGGTGTATAATTGATCTGAGATGAGAGGATAGGGGATGCAAGCATTATGTTTGAAGGTTAACTATGATTGTTGTCATTAAAATATTTTAATTTAACATAGGGAAAAACTAGAGCTTTATATTTTGTCTATATATTTTTATAGAAGTTAAATTTATTATTGATGTAAAAATCAAAGTTGTAGAGGAATCCAAGGTGCATCTAGAAATATATATTTGAAGATTTGTACATAAGTAGAATCAAAGATATTGAGCCTAGAAGTTGACTGTGTGTTCATACTTATTCTGAAAGTGACCTAAGAAGAGTATTTGAGCTTTTTTTGATGTCTAATGATGAATTTTATATTTTGGAGTATTGTAAACTCCATGAGGATTATTTATGAGTATTTTGGAATTGTGATCAATCTATCTTGAGTATGAATAATGATTAATAAGTTAACTATTTATTTGGTAATGGTGTCCTAGTGTATAAGGTCTTTATTTGAGTTGTTTGAACATACACATATGTGAGATAAGATGATTATGATTATTTAAGGATTTATAAGAGGATATAAGGAGTGGACCCATGTATTTGAAAGTGGTCTTATGTTCTTGTTTTAGTCAATGTCATGCTGAATGGGTGAATAGGTCTCCATGAGATCTATAAGATCTACAAGGGCCTTATTAAAAGGTGTAATTTCTTAAGGGTGACCCATAGATGCTATGGAGGACCTATGAAGATTATATTGAGATGTGTCTTTATGTGATAGATGCCTTAAGGGATAAGGCATGCCTAATGGATGACCAAGATATTGATTATCAATATTGCTCTATAAATAGTGAAATCAAAGATTGTGATTTATAGACTTGGTGTGAGAGACTAAGGAGAGATTTGTGAGAAGATTATGTGTGTGAATTAGGGAGAGAAGAATGGGTAGAGTGACTTGAGGATAAGCTGAGGAGAAGAATATATTGAGGACTATTTGTATGACTTGCAGGTCATAATTTTATTGGCATAATAGAGCTCTTATTGATTGAGTATGAGTGAAGGTGAAGAGTGATAATTAGTGGTCCATCATTAGGTGTTGAATACATAATTGCAAAGGTGGATGTGTTCATCAGTGTTGTTGTGGTAGCTCAACATGCAAGGTGGTTTTATCCTCCTTGCAAGGTAAATCTTACTAAAAGTCTGGTTGTTGTTGTAGATCAACTAGATAGGTGTTGAATCACCTTGTGGGATTATAGTCTCACTAAATATGGATTGTATTTACTTGATCCTTTATATATGGTCTAAATTGGTTCTTGTTATTATAGGTTTTTGTGGGTTTTCTCCCCTAAGAGGGTTTCCCACATATGTCATATGTTATATGATTGATCTTGCATTATATCTCTTGCTCATTAATATGAATGTTGTGTATGCTTCATGAATTCTTAAGGTAATTGATTAAATATTTGTAGTATTAGAATTGAAGTTGAATTATTTGGGCTCACTAATTCACCCCCTCTCAGTGATTGTACCTCTAACATATATTTCACACATATGAAGGTTCCAAGAGGAGATTATTATATGGATGGATTCCCCTATGAAATAAGATCATATGGTTTACATTTTAGGACATGAGATTGAGCGCAAATTTTTTTATTAAGGTTTAAAGCTGGCCTTCTAGGTAGATTATAGAGGTTCCCATACTTAGCCAAATTTTCAAAAGGTAAATATCTACGGTCAACATTTAATAAAATCATAGATCTAGCGGTGAGCATTTAATCTGAATGGATAATGATGTAATAGAGTGTGTGAAATTGTTATTAATGATCCAATGGTACGTATTAAGTCAAATTGTCTAATGATGCTCAGAATGAATGTGCTAGTGACATGTGTCACATTCACAGAGCTTGGATAGAAGATTAACAGTTCATGGGGGTTCGTAAAGATAAAGATCAATATTGAGCATTGCATGGTAAAGACTAGGATAATTTATGGAGATCAACAGTGTGTATTTGATCAAAAGATGTGAGGACACGATATGAGGGGAAAGTGTTCGATGTTTAATAATGATCATTTGGAATTTAGCAAAGGGAAAAAATAGTTTATAGTGTTTGAGCCATAGCTTTTGATCTAAGATGAATTCAAATGTGATGTAAAAGGAAAAGTTGTAAAGGACTCTAAGGTGCATCCATAAAAATTGGTTATAAGGTTTGAATATCTATATATTTTTAGATATTAAGCTCCAACGTTGACTACATATTTGATCATGGTCTGTAAGTGATCCGAGAAGGATAATTGAGTTTATTTTGATGGTATTTGGATGTTTCAAGGTGACCTAGATATTGGAGAGTATTTTAGACTCCTTAAAAAATATCTATATGGATTTTAGAGGTTTGACCAATCCATATTCATTATGAATAAATGCTTATAAGTTAACTATTTATTCATTCATGGTGTTCTTTTGTACAAGGCTAATGTTTGAGTAGATTAAGCATATATAGATGTGTGTAATGTTGAATGTAATAATTAGAGGATGTCTAAGAGGTAGTTTTAAGTGGACTTATGCATTTGGAATTGGTCTATGTTTATAATTTTCTTGATGAAGTGCTAAATTGGTGAATATGTCTCCATGAGACCTATAAGGGCTACTAAGGCCTAATTGAAAGGTGTAGCTTCTTAAGTGTGACCCATGGATGCTATGGCTGACCTATGAGGATGGTATTGAGCTATGTATTATTGTGATAGAAGTATTAAGGGATAAGGTATGTCTAATGGCCAACCAAGAAGTTGATATTTATGAAGTCTCTATAAATAGTGAAATCAAAGGTGATGATTTATAGATTTGAAAGAAGTGGTGTGTGTAAGAGTTCAAGAGCAAAGGAAATAAGAAAGGGTGTGTGCCTAGTGGATGGGTTTTATATTAGAGTAGGTTGATGACTATGTGTATGACCTATAGGTCATATTTTTTATTTTTCAAAATAGTGCTCTTGCAGGTTTGAAGATTGAGGATGAGCAAGGAGGTCTAGAGTGATCCAAAAGGATGTTTTAGATGCCTTGAGTGTGAGTGAAGGATATATGATGTATGTGTAAAAATGGTGGTTGATTTGAGATAAAAATCAGAGTGTGGACTATGTATATGACCATTTGGTCATGTTTCTAAGGTTTTAATATATTTTTTGCTAAGAAGTGTAGAGTGATCCAAAAGGTGATTTTGGATGTTTTTGAGTGTGTGAAGAAGTGAAGGGGACTATGTTTATAGGGTATTTTCATTAGATTGGTGAGAAATCAATGATACAGAGATATTCATATCATAGATGTTGGGAGGGTTCTCAACATCTAGGTCATAAGGACTTGAATATCCTTAGGGGTAGGTGCTCCTTGTGGAATAGGTGTTTCACTAAATTCTAGTTAGAAGGACTTGACCATCCTAGGGGTAGGTATTCCTTATAGAATAGGTGTTTCATTAAATTTAGTTAGATGGAATTGACCATCCTATGGGTAGGTGCTCCTTGTGGAACATGTGTTTTAAAATATTCTTGTTAGAAGGACTTGACCATCCTAGGGGCAAGTGCTCCTTATGAAACATGTGTTTCACTAAATTTTTGTTAAAAGGACTTGACCATCTTAGGGGTAAGTTCTCCTTGTGGAATAGGTTTCTCACTAAATTATCATGTTTGCATAATTATTATAGACAAGTAGTCCATGTGTTTGTAGGCTTGAGAGTGGGTTTTATTCCCCAAGATGGTTTCCCACATAGATCTTATGTTGTGTGTGTGATCTTGCATTATCTATTGTTCATTTCTATAGACATCTTGATTGCTTCATGAATGGTTGTGTTGAAAGCTTAAGTGTTTAAAGTATTTGGAAATTGAATTAGATTATTTGACACCACTAATTCACCCCCCTTAGAGGTTTATACCTCTAACAATGGATTGATTGTATCTAGTCTTCTGTATGTGAGGGAATATAAGCATATTTTAGTTTTATGACCTATCGGTGGTACCCTTGATAGATGGGCCATCCCACATGTGTTTGTTTCATGATTGGAGTTACCCCATCACCAAATTCATTTAACTATGGAGTATTTCACTCCATTAGACTGATTGATAATGGAACAAATTATTTAGCATCCTTATAGGACCTTTTTTGGCTAACTTGATGATTAGTGAGAGTTACAAAAACATTACGTTAGTATATGGTTTGTAGATAAAGTTATAGGTGTGTAAAAGTGATTCTAGTTTTATCATATTTTATGTCAATTCAAAATTCAACATGATGTCCCATCAGATCCATATACTTGGCATCATATCATGAGAGTTGGGCATAAGATCAATGATAAACCTACCCCCACTACTATATATATACCACCATTTCCCACTAGGTAAATGGATCTTATTTTTTCGTTATAGATGGAGATGATGTTAGGTTTTTAGTGGCATACACATAGTGGCCACTGAATGAGATGAGATGCATGCAGAGTTAGAGAGGTGGGTCATTCTTGAGAGGAACACTACATAGATTATGCAGACATCGATCAACATGGATGAGGACCTAAAAAATGAACATTAGTGGACCCAACATGAGGTAGGATCCCTGGAGGATAGGTTTCAAGAGTGGTATTCCTCTCAAGGGTATATATGGGATGTTAGAGCTTCCATATTGAGAGGGATTATTCCCCCATATGATAGTGATGATTAGACACACCTAGGGATATGCCCTCAACATGTGATTAACATATTATATAAACTCTATGATATTTTTGATATATCTATATATATATATATATATATGAGAGCTTTATTTTTAGAATTTTAACATAATTTGTATATCATATTTATCAAAATGTATTGTATGTGAGATTTTTATACTTTTAATATCTATTATTTAATAATTTTTATGAATTAAATTTAAATTATATCATTAAATACCATGGAATCTAGTTGGAAATAAAAAATTCATGGATATAGTGATCATGTTGTGATTGAATATCTACTTTCTTATTTTTTCCAATACCTTATCTCATTGTGTGGAGAAAATAAAAGGTAATTCTTGAGAGTGTGACACAATCTCTAACTTTGTGCTTCTCCTAGGTGCATCTCTAAGAGATTGGTCAACCAAATATTCCCTTATAGGGTCAGTGTGGGAAAGATCGATTGGTGTAGAGAATGTCTTAGGGGAAGGACTTATTCAAATAAGTTGTTTTTGCATAGGTTGATGGACCATTTTATCTATGTGAGGAGTATCATGGGATGTTTCAACACTATAAATGTGAGGAGTGTCACATTAGGTTCACCAAATGTTTAACCTTTTTTTATAAATAAGGGCTAGGGAAGAGTAACCTAATCAAAGAGGAATAAGTTACTCTAAAAATTAGGCTAGATACTTAATATTAAATTCTAATAATAAATACTAAATCTATGCATATACTAACTATAGAAATTAAAATATTCAATATTTTGATAATATTAACTTGAAGGAGGAATTATACTTAGTTTATCCACCCATGTGTAGGAAGAGTTGAGTAATGGAGGTGTATAAATAGACTTATGATGATTATGATCTACTCATCAAATTATAAAAATTATATTTCTATCAAAATGAATGCTTGTGTCACCCTATGGACATGTGCATTGATGATATTGTTCATGCTTCAATGCATCTATCATGTAATGATTATTAACTATTAACAAAAACTTCCACCTGGGTTTTTTTGCATTTTTTAATCATCTTTTAGATTGTGTGTTCAAATCACTTTCATAAGATCTCCATATCATAATATGGCTCAAATCCCTATATCTTCACCTTTGACCTCATGTGACTCAATAAAAATGGGTTATCACATTAGTTGAGTTAACCTATGTAACCATATTATTTCTAAGTTTTACTTACAAAACCATATACTCCAAGGAGGGCCTCAAACTCAAATGTAGTTCTCCCTCCTAGTGTTGTGTGTGTAGTGGTGATTATGAAACTTTATGTTCTTTCTCCTATTGTAACCCATGGTACAAGAAAATCAAGTGAGATATAACATTTTTTAATACTTCATACTAAAATGTTTTGCAATTTAGTGTAAGGTCCAATTTGATAGCTTTTGAAAAATGATGTATATGATTAATTAGAAACTTATTTGATCCCAAATAGTATGACATAGATTTGTATATATAGTGATCCTTTGAATTTGAATTAAAAAACCTAGTGGTGTGAAAAATTTAACAATGGGAAAAAACATACGGGCCCTTTACAATGGTAAAAAATTGATAAGAATGAAAATAGAGAAGAAGACGTGAATGGACACTTGCATTAACCTTGAGGAACTAACATTGAATCTAGTGTATAATAGTGAACACAAGTGTTGATGAAATTGGAATTAAAAATAGATAATAAAAACACATGGATCCCTGCCATAAGGTGGGTAAAGTATAACACATTAATTAAAAAGTATCAACAGAAATTGCATTGCCATAAAAATACATGAAGGCTTAGGGGCCCATGCAAGGTCATACTAATCAATGCTCATAGCCTCCTTCAAAATATATATACATCCAAAACCAATAAAAAGGATAATATACAATATCTCTTGTACAAAATATGGGTATCTATAATTTTAAAACAAATAAATTGGTGTAAACTATATAAAAAACCATGAGTAAAATAAAAAATTTAATAAAAAAATAATATAAAAAAATTAAATTCAATGGTGATTAAGGTTTAAGGTTTATGGGTGGTCAACATTCATTGAATACCTAATGGTAATAAATGGTAGTGGGGATTAACCATCTAGATTAAAATCCACATGGTTCCCCATCTACCAATGTATTATGACATTTCTCACATGCACCACTAATAACCAAACTATGACAGTCATTGCCAACCATATATGTTAGCCTATAGGGCTTAAATAAATTACTACATAGTGTAGTCATATAAAATGTAAAATTTAGTAACTTGAGTGTGACTAAAGACACCCAATCCATAAGTCCATCTTGTTTGCTCTCATGACCCTCATAGGCATGTTTTTATCAATTCCCAATCATTTGTAGCCTCCCAGATTGAACCCTTACAGACTCAAATTGCTCTTTCCATGCTTAATCCATCCCGTTAGGTCCCATCATCTATGGACAATAGTGCCCAAACTTGGACTACAACACTGAAACCCCTAGGGTGTCCTATTTTTGGTGTTGTTGTCCAAGTACATTTTGGATTCTAATAGTCATATTATTATGAATCCTTATCCTAATTCATGTCAAGATAACACAAATTATTTTAACCCACAATCATTAAATCCCCTATAAAAGGCCATTCAAAGTCCATTTAGAAGGGTTAACACTCATTTACAAGAGAGAAGCAACAATACAAGCAAGACCACTAAAGCACTTTTCCCTATTCTCTACATACAACCATCCAATAGCATGTCAAGATTATTCAAACCTTTCATGCCGGTTCTTAGTCATTCCAAGTACACCCAATTTCATATTTACTTGCATTTTCATCACACTATTGCACCAAGCACTTCAATTGGAGAACTACATATAACTTGATACCTTCTCAAAGAATTGGTATGTAGATGGTGTGCCCACACATAGGGTATGAAGTGCATTCATCATATCCTTTACACACTAACCCTTCCTCTCCTTTCTCTAAATTCTACATTAAATTTCAAACACAAAGAGGACCTAGGGTATTGAATACTAAATCAGGGACACACCAAGCTCTATGGTCTTTTAGGATTTGATATTTCATAGGTAGGGTCACATAGACTTGGTGCACAAAACCCAAAAATATTTGATCACTAGAACAATAGTGCTAAAATAGGACTACAACATTAGAACCCAGGGTGTCCCAGTTTTAGTGCTCCTATCCAATCAAGAAATGAACTCTAGATTCTTGTTTGCGATAGTCTCCCAAGCCAACACACAAATTTATAGACCCTATCTTAGTCGAAATAATATAGAATAAGATAAGTTTGATTTTCTCTCTCTCACTACTATTTTTAGAAAATTCCTAATTATAGTCAAGTTTCACAAATAAGTAACCTAATTATTGTACATTATTTAGTGATTTTATCTACTTAAACCCATTTATTATTTAATAATTAAACATCTAATTTCCCAAAAATAATAAATCATTTGGTGAACCCGACTTTGAATTTCACATAAAAACCCTAGAAACCCTATGGTAAATTCCTAGCTAATTTTTCCCATTAATTTCTAATTTTTTTCTTGAATATTAACATAAAAAATTCCTCTCAAATTTTAAAAATTTGTAGTAAATTATTATTATTTTTTTTCAAATCCTAGTTACATCAACTAGCTCCTAGTAATTTTCCACTAATTTTCCAATCATTTTCTAAATTTTTAGTTGAATATTAAAATTAGGAAATCACTTCAAAATTTCATAATAATTAATTTTTTTTCAAATTCTAGTTGCATCTACTAGGTGCCATTAAATCAAACACTTTACCATAAATTTTTGAAAAATTTCTTGAATACTTAACTCAAAAATTCAATTTCAATTTCAAAAATTCATATTATTTTGCAAAAATATTTTTGAAAAATCCCTAGTTGCATGTACTAGCACCCATTTTACTTCTTGAGGTATCACTTTACACTTGTAATAAAAATTGATAAAATGATGCTCATTTATTTACAAACTTTTCTTACATTTCTTACAAATAACAAGGAAACCATAATGGTCCCTATCATGTACATGAATGACAAAGTCTATCATATGTTAGTAAAAAGATTCATCCTTTGCATTTCATGCTTATGTTTCATTATATGGGATGATATTAAAAAATTCATTGCCAAAAATGCACAAAACTTCAAAATTCTTTTTTCATATTCTCTTTTGCTCATACAAAATAATTGCCAACTCCATTTTGTTAAATGCATTTGAAATGTTACGTTACATGTCAAAAGTTTATATGCATTTATGTAAAAATTCATGATCTCTATCCTTGACTTTCTATTTCTAATATGGAATTTTTTTCAGGTTTATCATGTTAAACATGCAATAAATGTTATGATTCCTATCAAAAATTTGTATACATTTGTGCACAAATACATACTCTATATCCCTTGTTTGCTACCTCTCATGTGGAATGTTTTCTATAATCATATTTCTATATAACTTATAACTCCATTTACATGCATTTTATCCCATATATATGGTTTTGACCTAGATGTATATGCCTCCTTGGCTACTCTTATTTCAATGTCATATTTCATGCAGAGGAAAGAAATCCCTTCTCCTTCTCTCCCTCAAGAGGGTGATAGCTACTTTCCCTCTAACCAGGTCCATACTATCACCCCTCCAAAAGGTGAGGCAGCCTATACTGTTGTTCTTGATGCATACATTTAGCCTATAGCTTCTTATAACCATCTTTAACATATGTTCTTACATGTTCAATTGAAAGCAACTAGGGTTTGCTCTTATGAGACTCTAAGGGATCAAACTACCAATATGAGTAAGTTAATTTTAGATTTACAAATGTATAATTAGCTATTACATGAAAATATCATAGCATTGGAAAATTAGATCATAATGCAAAAGCCTTAAAATCATCTTAGTGCCAATCATGTATATGTACCTTCACCTAGTTAATTAGTTGCAATCAATTTTACATATCAAATCAAGAAATTATAATAAAGTAAATTTACAACTAGTGATGCAAATAAGATTCAAAGATAAAATAAGAGTTCAAGTGAGGTACTAAGGGAATGGTTAAATCTAAGCTGATCAAATTACCTCCTCTACATCCAATGAGAAAATCCAGATATTATTGTGCATATCATATAATACATGGGCATCACATAGATTCATGTTTGGCATTAAAACAAAATATACAACAAATAAATGATAATGAGGACCCTATACAAGGTAAATTAATCAAGTAATCTATAGTGACATAGGAACACATTCACAAAGGGTCATATTCAGAAATATTACAAAAGTGTTACCAAGGCATAATTCAGAACATCAAAAGGATCAAAAAGCAAAATTTGAGCAACAAACAGTAACACAAGCACATGTAAAGCATGAAAAAAATGCAAATATACCTCTCCAAAATGAGGGTCAACTTTCAAAGTAGTATAGGTTTGGTCAAAAATATCTACAATAGTTTGAATTTCAAGGTCAAGGGTTAGGAAAACATGCTCAAGGCATCACTACTCACATTCTAGCAGTTGATAATGTTTATCACCAAGGTTTAGGATTTATTTAACATCCTAAGGTAAATCATTCACCAACATAATTTATCAAAGGAAAATATCTAGATACAATAAAAGTCAACACCAATATTCCATTGGTTCAAAATCAAGATGATAATAATGAGTGGAACAATACAGGTTATTATGATTTCTAAGATACCTATAATGAATGCAAATATTCAATGTCATATTTTCAACCATTCCCTCATGATTCATAATCATGTATGATTTTTTTTGATACAAGACACCATGATGAGGAGTCTCCCATGAGACTCATCAGTTAGTATCATTTCTTCTCAATATTACTTGTACATAGTTTCTTTTTGCTTACTTTTACATAGTTCTTAATAATTTTTGTACATAGTTTCCTAATACTTGATTGTACATATATTTTATGGAATTTTTTTGAAAATAATCAAATAATTAAAAAAACATAAAAACCTTTTTATTGTATGTATCATCCATGCTTTACATTACTACTACTATGCTAGACTTACAATTGCTATTCTATGCTATTATTTGTCAATTTATCTACATTACCATGCTTCACTTGATCTTCTTTGAAGTGGGTGCAGTGACATCTAGATCCTTGAATTCCTTACTATACCTATTGAGGGGGCATCCTACTTCTATATTCGAGACACACATTGATATACATACCCACTGGGGACATCTTCTACATGACTACACCATCTAAGTTATGTCATTGCTACGCCACACACTCTAGTTATCATGTTGACATACATTACTTCCTATGATTACATAGATTACCATATCAACATTCACTAGTATGTTGCACTTGTGTATTTCCTAACATGTACCTAGTCTTGTACTAACATATCTTGCATACTTTCACTTATTGATTTGATTAGTTAGATGTAATTACACTTCTAATATATACATGCTTTCCTTTCTTATTTAGCATAGCTTGATATGTTTGCATTTTTTTAGTTCTTGTTCCATGCCTTGTATGTGTTTTAGGACATTTTCCAATGTCCTTTAATTCTATTCATGTGTGTTCCTTAGGAAATTTTCCAGTGTCCTTTGTTTGAACTCTCCCATGTGCCTGTGGCCCTTGTGCAAACTTTGTTTGTTTTAATTATATGTGTATGTGGCATTTGAACATGCCCTATATGATTTCTTTATAGTTTGAGTGACATGTGCACATGCCCCTTGATTTCTTGGCCCCTTGGCTAATCTTGTAAGCTTCTTGCTTTATATCCTTGTTACTTGATTACTTTTCATATTTGAAATGCCATGATCCATATCATGTATTTCATTACTATTCTTGGATGCCATGATGGACATCATGCTCCATCCCTCCTTAATAATAACTAAAAACTAAAACTTGTAATTCTAGATTAGTACGTTACACATGTTATTACATTGTTATATCTATCTAGGCATACGCTTGTTGATCTAACAATATCTCAATATAAATCTTTCTATATCTCAAGATATCTTGTCAATTATCATTGATGTATCATATATCAATGCAACATAACACACTTACAGGGCTCTTTCTTCTGAAGGTAGTCATTATAACATATTCATTCCTACCCCAGAAGAGGGGGAAATAAACAGGGGTTTTGTCATAGAGAATAGAGCTCCTAATGGTCAAAAAAGTAGTTTTTAGAACACTCAAAACATAATCCAAACATCAGACTAGGTAGATTAGACCAGGTAGATAATAGAGAATCTAGAATAGTTACTAGATTTGGCCCTAGACAAAAATGCCAAAGTTGGACTATAGTGCTAGATAACATGGTGTCTTATTTTTGACACTCCTATCTAGACAACAAAAAAATCATTTTTTTAGAAACAGACAAAAAAGTGAGTTCAGTCACAGGTTTGTTAGCTTAGTATAATCCAGATTCAACATGTTTCAGTATAGTTTTTACTTAGAGAATCCAAATATAGGGGCCATCATGCATGACATGATGGCTCTCACTTTTAGTTTTAGATTAGGTAGTTGATATAACTTCTAGATCAAAATCCATGTTCCAAACACTAGTGATTGGGGGAAATGTGTGCGGCACATTGATCTTCCCCTTTTTCCAAGTTTAGTGTATTTTTCAAACATTTCTCAGTAATTACGTGCCTTTATCTTTAGGTGGTTGACATCCTTTTTCAAGTTTGTCTTTCATACAAGTTTAACTTCTTGAGTACCCAAGTTCTTGAGTTGGCTTCCACATAAGCCTATTACACTAGTTTTGGAGTGGATTTCATACAATCCTAATCTCCATCTTTCAAAATGGCTACGAGTGGCCTAGTTTCTAACATACATTCATCTATCCATGCCAACATTATCAAATCATAGTGCATTCATGGGCTTCAAGAGATATCTCATATGACATCTATTCCATACCGATATTAATTCATTTCTTCAATTCATGGGGAAATGATGGAGCTAAAGAACTAGCTAGCCTTTTTATTATTGAGCCACCTATTTAGAGGGATTAGACACATATTCCAAACATCGATTGACACATGCATGATTCATCAACTTCACTCAGTTGGTGATGATGGAGCCAAAGGTCTCACCTTTGCATTCTTGAGCCACTTTTAGGGAATTGAGAACTCAACTTTGTTCATGATATTAATTTTGGTATAACACACACCTAGCACAATCCAACATCATAATAGGTTTTGTATTAGTTTACATACCTGATTAGGTGTATTTGTTCCTTTTTGTCCTCTCTCTCTTACCCAAATTTTTTACATTCTTATTTTAGATATAGTGTATCTAGTAAGGATTGATCTACTCTATGTTTTTCATTGTAGATTTACACTTCACACTGTGCTCTCTCTACACACATCCAACATCACATAGCTTCGTGAGCTTCACCTTTATAAGTAAGTTTAGGTATGATTTTTATTTTTCCTTTATCATATTATTTCACTTTGCTGCATCACTAGAATAAATGGGGGGCGCAAATGTAGCCATATAAAATGTAAAATTTGGTAACTTAAGTGTGGCTAAAGACATCAAATCCATAGGTCCATCTTGCTTTCTCTCATGACCCTCATAAGCATGTTTTCATTGATTCTTATTCATCTATAGCCTCTTAGAATAAAACCTTATGGATCAAAATTTCTCTTTTCATGCTTAATCCATCCCCTTAGGTACCATCATCCATGGACAATAGCGCCCAAACTTGGACTACAGTGCTGAAACCTAGGGTGTCTTATTTTTGACACTGTTGTCCAAGTACATTTTGGCTTCTAATGACCATATTCTTCAGAATCCTTATCTTAATTCATGTCAGGCTAACATAAATTCATGTAACCCATGATCATTAAATACCCTATAAAAGGCCATTCAAAGTTAATTTATAAGGGTTGACACTCATTTATAAGAGAGAAACAAGAATATAAGAAAGGCCACTCAATCACTTTTCCTTATTCTCTACATACAACCATCCAATAACATTTCAAGCTTATTCAAACCTTTTACACTGGCCTTTAGTCATTCCAAGTACACCTAGTTTCATATTTACTTGCATTCTCATCACATTATTACACCAAACACTTGAGTGAGAGAACTACATATAGCTTGATCCTTCCTCAGAGTGTTGGTATGTAGGCAGTGTGCCTACACATGTGGTGTGAAGTGTGTTAAACATATCCTTTACACACTAATCCCTCCTCTCCTTTCTCCAAATTTTACATTAAATTTCAAGCACAAAGAGGGCCTAGGGTATTGAAGACTAAATCAGGTACATAGTAAGCTACATAGACTTTTAGACTTTGATATTTCATAGGCAAGGTCACACAAACCTAGTGCACAAAACCCAGAAAGATTAGATCATCATAATAATAGTGGAAAGATAAGACTATAGTGCCAAAACTTAGGGTGTCCCACTTTTAGTGCTCTGTCCAGTCAAGAAATGAATTCTAGATTCCTATTTGTGACAGTCTCCCAAGCTAGTACATAGATTTACAGACCCTATCTCAGTTAGAATAATACAAGATAAGATAAGTTTGATTTTCTCTCTCTCACTACTATTTTTAGAAAAGCCCTAATTAGAGTCAAGTTTCATAAATTAGTAGCCTAATTATTGTACATTATTTACTAATTTTATCTACTTAGACCTGCTTATTATTTAGGAATTAAACATCTAATTTCCAAAAATAGTAAATCACATAGTCACATAGATGATTGTCAACTTAGCTTTTTGGTTACCCTAAAAAAATGGGGTTTTCCCCTTGCAAGGGGCCTATCTAACTTCTATTTACCTTATAGCCATCAAAATTTCAAAGAGACTTAACTATATGCTAAAAATCAATGAAAATAATTGCAAAAAGTCTTAAAAATTATAAACTTCTATCTAAAATTGATTGGGGAAATTTTTTGCCTCATTTTTATGTGTATAAAATTTACATAAAGTTTAAACAAAATACAAAGGGAACTAGGGGAAATTCAGTAGTTTATGTTCAAATAATCATAACAACTAAACCATAAATCAAAACTTAGACTAATAAATGTATTAGAATCTTGATTAAGCCTACTTTTCATAAAAAATGAATTTAGATAAAATTGAAAATTTCAAAATTTTATAATTTAAAAAAAATGAAACTAGCCCTTTTTAGGATCAACCAAATCCATGAAAAGTTATTTGATTTTTGAAATAATTGTTGAACCCAAAGTCTATCTAATTAAAATTAAGACTAAGAGTGGATGCACATTTGACAAGTGAAGAAAAATACCATTATTAGTGAATAATAGGAGTAAAGAGTGGCATGCATAGACCTGACTATCTAGGCCCATGTGCCCAGGTAGGATTTCTAGTAATACAAGCATGAACTGATTAAGATTAAGTCCACATACATAAATGAAAAAATATCTAGATTAAGAAAATAAAACCATGTGTATCCAAGAACCATATTAGAGATCACATGGATAAATAGTGGGATTTTTTACTAATGGCTTGTTTTGATAGGTAGTTGATAAGTGGTAAATTATTATGAGGTAGATAGCCTAAAACAAAACAAAACAATAACTACCAAGTGGACATATGAAATAATAATTTTAAAGTGATGTAAGTTGAGTGACTAAATGACACTTAGGGATATTATAAGCTATAAAATGAAGGTAGGTTATTAGGAGAACACAATAGTTAGGCTAAATATAAATGCTACAAAATTCAGGATAGAGAGATCCAAGACCTTGGAGACATGTTGTTGGATTGATTTTAGAGTGCCATATGAACTAGAGGGATAATATAGAGTAGAGATATGGATTCTAATGATAGCTTATAGAATTATAATTTCCTTAAATGCCTTGTAATATTTAAATACTAAGTAATGGACATTAATATAACTATTGAACAATAACATTGATGTTATCATAGATTATATTTGTTTATGATTATAATGAAACATTGTTACTATGTTCATGTGTTATTTATTGGCCAAGAGAATGGATGCTCATATATGATAGTCTTCTTATGTTTTTTTTAATATGGATAAGTACTTATTTCAAAACTACTAGTATAATCATCTAGGATACACTCTAAGTTCTTGAGTGTGCACGAGATGATGAATTATGTCAACACCATTGACAAATAACCCTGATCCTTCCTAGTTACCCTCTTTATGATTAGGGTGATCATGTAATGAGACTTGTATGGTTTTAAAACATAATAAGGATAAGTGGTAGGATGTGCATAATGACTAGTGCATAGGTGACCACTATACTAACTAACATTTTTATTCCATTTCCAGTACTTGGTTAAATTTTGTTTCTACAATGGTGAGTAAAGATGATGTATTGGATGTACTTAGAAAATATTAAGAATTTATTGGAATAACTATAGGAAAATTTGATGTTAAATAGTGGGATAAATAAATTACTAATGGCTAGATGAATTTCCCATGTGTATGAGCAACTTTGAGGGTAGAAGGTGGAATGGGCATGGATTTTGAGAGATAAAAAGGTAAGTTTCATCATGAATTAACTAGATGATTGTGAAATTAGGAGGTGAAAGTATAATGAGACTCAATAGAAGGTGATGGGAGATAAGGGACCTATGTAAAGGGGGAGTCAAACTTAGGAAATGCCACAAGGAACCACACAAAATGGGAATGGAATGAGGAAGCATATTGCATAAAGGAGTTACAATTCATTGGTAAATAAGTATGTGAAATTAAGTTAGAGATAATTTTAGAGGAAGAAGTTGAACCTCAAAAATAAGAACTATGGGAGGAGAATTATGAAGGAATGCCCATATCCCCTTTATCTAAACAACATACTCAAGTAGTTTTCTTACAACCAGAGTAAAACCAATATACATTAGAGTTGAAAAATTCAAGGGAATTTTTAATGTGGGAAGTAGGTCCACTTAAATATATAATTACTCACTATCGATCTAGGCAAATGGTCACACAACCTACATAAATATTAGGAACAATGTAATATTATATGCCACTAGTAGGAGGGGTCCCATCCCCTTAGATAAGTAATTCAACACAAGGTGGGATGGTAGAATTTAGAGGACCCTTAGTGGCCCAACAAGCCCTCTTAGTGACCAAAGGCATGGTTTTATATCCTATAGTAGGAGGTGTTGGAGTTGGACCATAATTAGGAGGAATGGGTGGATCCCCTATAGGAATCCAAATTTTAGGTGCACCCTTAGCTAGAGCATTGGAATAATATAAGTTGTAGATGTATGTTGTGCATGTACCTACCCCTAGATCTATTATGAAATTTCCTTGAGCTTACCTAAATATAAAATAGTGGATAATTTCATGGATCAAGTCCATAAGTGTGAGATAATATGACATGTTAAAATATTTACACATCTAAAACACAAGGTAATTTAGTTTTCCACCGCTCTTATAGATTGTACACCTATGAAAATATGGACATAAATTAGCTTATTGTGGATTATGACCTCCTAAAATAAACATTCCTAAAGGATTTTGATATTCATAAATTTGAGCAGTAGAGAATTTTGCATTCAAGGAAATCAATCAATATTTGATCAAGAGCATCCAAGCACGTGATGCTAGGTATACAACTTTAGTGTCTAAGGTCTCTTATAATATTCATCTAGTGAAACATGCCCAATGTTTTTTTGGGACTGATTGCACTATTTTAACATGTTTTATCTATGAATACATTAAACTCACCAAGAGAATCACTAGAGGAAACATTGTGAGCTGAGGCTATTGGGATCATAGACATGGGAGTTAGCCCATTCATGAAGGTCTAGATTGAATCAACAAAATCACAATTACAAAAGCTAACAACTAATAATGAACATAAAACATGAACTAGACTATGGGACACCAAATATGAATTATAAGGGCATAAAAATAATAATTTCCTAGGGCATAAGGTGAATGCCTTATTAACATTAGGTGATATTTTATGTGAAAGTCATGATTCATAAAACTACCCTCTTCTACAACATGTAATCTAGATAAAGGTGTATCTATATTATAATATTGATGCCTCTACCCACAAACTAATGGTTGTTGGTTAATTTATGAGTTCCATGAGGTAATGGAATGAGAGTTTGATAGACCAGTGTCAGACCATCAAACCAAGCTTATGGTGATTAATAAAAAAACATGGAAATTACAAGAGATAAAGAGGGTACCAAGGCTGTGTTAAAAGATGAAAAGGTATAAGATTTCACCAAAACACTATTAAAAGTAGAATGAATAAGAGGGGGTGAATCAGTCTTAAAAAAATTTCTTATCAATTCCACTTAAGCATTCATGAACATTCATTCAAGCATGTAGATCAAACAATGACTAAGTAATCATTCACATATGCATGAAACATAAGAACATAAGATAACACAACTTATATGTGGGAAAACCTCAAGGGGATGAAAATCAATTGATATCTAAAAATGGACTATAGTACTATAAGACAAACAACAAATTTTATGAATCACCAACTTCACATGGAGTACCAATCCCAACTAGCTAAGCACCCACTCAGCTAGGTTTAAACAAGCAACCACTTGCAAAGAGGCACCAAAATGCTAGATGAATCAAAAACAAATAAACCACCTAAAAACATTGATAAAATTTAGATTTTTTTTTATACAACATCTGATGATCTCTTTCTTCATCTCTTCTCTCTCTTTTATCCCTCTCAAACCGCATCTAGGCTTCTTCATGCAACTAGTCCTCGTCTTGACTTAATTACGTCATATGATCTTAATTTTCATTAAAAATACCTCTATAAAACCTTAAAAATAGTTATTATATACTCATATTATGGTATGAAATACCTTATTGTGATCTACAATATGTTATTCTATTTGGTTGCTCTCTACTCACACTAATAGGCCTAAAATTGCCTAGTTTTTATACAAGTCTCTTATTCATATCCTTCTTAGTCAGCTAAACACTCTTACCCTCTTAGGTTAGAAATGAAATTGATATTATGACATATAATATACATGGATAAAACATGATTTGAGTCACTTTAGGTCTAACCTACCTCAATTAGGCCTTATCTCACCTTTAGGTCTCATAGAGATCTAATCCTATTGGGTCTATTTAGAACATGTTACACTTTGCCTTCCTTGGAGCACCTTAAAAAAATTAATATGGAAGTAAAATATAATATTTAACTCAAATATACCCTTAAAAATATCATATTAGGTCCATGCCACATTTTATATCCAACCACCACTTGAAGCATGTCATTAGCAGTGATCACAATTAGGGTTGTGCATACCTAGAAAGTCTGTCTTGAAAAACTAAAGAAAAAACACAACATTTTCAAAAAAACATGGAAAAAATCACAAATATAAAATATAAATGACCTTATGGTCATCACCATGATATTTATACTTCATAACTTAGATAAAAAGGATTCAAACTCTTTTTTACAAATAGCCCACTCAAAACTACCAACTAGCCTCAAAACACAGTCATGGAAAAATTGATATTCAACACCTAAAATATCACTTCCCATGAAAATTTACACCTTAAAAATATTATTTTACACACACACACATATAAATTACAAATATCACAAGGTATAATGTCAAATATTGGTCTTGCAAACCAATCTTTTATCTTCAGTACACACAATCAAACCTAAACCAGTCAACCCATTTTGGATTCAACATTCCAATCACTTTCACTGAATTCCAAGATTTTTAAAATAATGGATAGGTCATTAAATTCCAAAATAAATTTTTTATGTGAATTATATACATCATCTCAGGGCAAAGATCCTCTAACTCATTACTGCAACTTGCTTACCCAGATCTGCCAGTTTCCCTTAATACATAGTCATGGTGACAATGAATTCCAACACTTGTAAGATCACTTTAAAAAATTTAAAAAGAATTTATATGATATTATGAGATAATTATGAAACTATTATATTGAGATATAACATGTTTATATGTAAATATTGGTCTTGTATACCAATCTCCTAACCTTACACCTTCACTATCCTATGTGCACTAGACATGTCAACTTATGAGCAACATTTCATCATATCCAGTAACAACCAAAACTTATATCCAACATGACCATGTATTAAAAAAATTTAAAAATGTCTCCATGTACTTTTATTCATCCCTAATCCATGATAACACATCCTTAATCAACTTTTGACTTATGCCTAGTTTTCTCACTATTTGGACCATTAGGTTTATTAGTGACTAGTCAACTTGGATGAACAGTTTAGAAAACCTAAGGTATATAACATGATTATAAACCACCATGGACATAAAATATAAGTATCAATATTTTTTCTCCTTTCATTTAGAAAATTTTTCTTGGTCAGCTCTGACTGCTACAATATTTTTTTATGAATTAAAGCCTTCCATATAGGGTCCACTCACTCACCTGATAAACCAATCACACTTGGATGTGCTTGGGGGAGTTTAATATAACCTCCAATAATTTAAATATCCATTCAAATCCATTTTGATAACTTTATAAAAATATTTTTTGTATTGGGTTATTTTTAGGGTTCTTTGAGGGTTTAAACCATCTTCCAATCTTAATGAGCATTCATAAATCTTAGTCCCTTATTCCAAAAACCAATGATTAAAACTTTGATATAGGAACCTTACCCATAGAACACAAATATATTAGGTTATCATGTAGAGGTTACATGTGCCAATGAACACTTGACAGTTCTTCTCAGGTCTAGAACCCTTTATTCTGTGCACACGATAAAACTCAAAACACTTTTTCTTGCCTTAACCTTCAAATTTTGACCTTAAACTTGGTAAATATACTTAGAAAAACATGATTTTTTTTTAATGATCACATGTCCATATTATCCTTGGAACAAAACCTCATACCTCATTAAGTCATGCTCTCCTTCTTTGCTTTCTAGGCTTTGACTGACAAGTCACATTAGGCCTTGAAACTAACCTTCTAACCACTATCCAAACTCTCAACACATCATATAAAAACTAAATAAAACTATCTCATGATCAAACACTACTATACATCTTTCATATTAGGTCAAGCAAGGTTTATAACTAGTCTAGTTGTAGACTTGGACTTAAGATCTTACCCTTGTAAGATTACCTTAAAAATCTCTTGAGTGATTAAATGCCTCAAGTTCATGCTAAATAAACCTCATACAACTTATTATGCCTCTATGCATCCATATCACTAGGATACCATGCTCAAACCTTCTGACTAGGTCTTTACAAGCTATGACTTGTGCCATGACTAGGCTTCTCAAGCATTTGAAACTTGATAACTAATCTTGAAACACTCTTTGATGCTTCTACACATTTATCACATGCCTTACATGATCCTAAAATAATTTAATACTTATTTACATACCTCTTCATGCTCATCATGTACATGCTCATGATATGACTAATCTTGATATGATTGGGCTTCTCAAGATACCTTGTACTCAAAGACTAGTACTCAAACATGCTTACCTTGGCCTGAACCTTGACATCAATCCTCTAAAGATTTATTAGGGTTCCTTTAAATTATCCCTCAATATAGAGATGATAAGTTTCCTTCAAATTATCTCTTGTCACATGGTTCATATCTCACAAACCACTCACCATGCATCTTCACTAGATGTACCTTGACATCAATGACATCAACCTTGACATTAATGACAAAAATTCTCAACAAACTCCCCCTTTGTCATTGATGGAAAAACATTCTTCAAACTGATCACTCACATTTCCCCTAGTTTGGTTAATCTCCCTTCTTGGACTTTCTCCCCCTTTGACATTAATGACAAAGGTCTTCCATAACTATCATCTAAAATCACACCTTTTTCATTTGAACTTTGATTACAAGACCACTTTTCAACACAAATCAAGCTTAGTCAACAACTTGAATAACTCCCCATCACACCAAAAATCTACCATGCTTATACCTATTTGAAGTGTGTCTGTATGAATCATTACATGAGTCACCCCTTTCCATAGGGCATTAAAATATCTTAAGTTTAGGATATTCTTAGATCTCCATGATCTCACAAGACTGAATGTCCTTCAACATCCTTTTAGGATTGATTTTAAATATAGGCTTGTCCTCTTCATCAACCATTTGATCATCAATGTGAGAGGAAAATAAGAATTATTGAATCGATTTCACATCTGAAGCATGCTCTATCACATCAAACATTCCACTTGAGATCGTATATTGATCATGACTCATCTTCACTATCTTTGGTTTCCATACATTTATTTGCCTTCTTTATTTCACTCTAGAGGATTCAAAACTCGTATTTTGACTTGATGAACTTATAACTTTGTTAAGACAAAATATTTAAATACATCCTACATTATGATAATTATAGTAAACCATCTTATACATACCATTTTATTGATGTGAATTTTTACTCCTTCTATAGTCCCATGAGTACTCATTCTTGGAGGGTCTTATACACTCTTTTGCTTTATGACCAAACTGACTACATATAAAACAATAACCATTGAATGAATTAGCATACCTCATAGCATTAGGCTATTTTATAGGTCTTTTCATGTTGACCTTCTTGTCTTTAATATCCTTCTCCTTGACTTGAGATGCCACTTTTTGATCTTCTTTGAAACCAAGACCTGTCTTGTCACTTGCATATTTTTGACTACTCAAGATGTCATCTAGAGCCTTAGTGCTCTTTTCAAACTTCACAAAAGTCCTCAACTTGTTAGATGCATGATCTAACTCAACTTTCAAGGATTGAACTTCATTTTAATATCTAATACATTCTTCCTCTTTAGATTTTAGGTTGCATTTACTATCTCCATCTGTGGCTTCAATCTGATTAGTGATCTCATCATACTCCTTGGAAGTGTTACTTAGTCTATTATAAAATAATCTAATCTTCTCCTCATATTCCTTAACCAATCATTTTAGTTTGTGATTTTTTCTTCTTTGTAACTTCAATTCCTCTATGAAACTCACCAATTTTTCCTCAATATTCACTTCAACATCTTCTTCATCTAATTATACATCAACCATAAGGCCTTTCCCATTTGAGAAACCCTCATTGTTTGATTTTATGGACATTAATTAGGTTTCATTATTATCATTTTCATGTTCATTACTGCCGTCATCACTATTAGAAGCACTTGAGTCACTTACATCAGAAGAGTTATCTTCTTTAGTATAGAAGCTTCTTTTGTTCTTGAAAGATCCTTTCCTACCTTCATACTTCTTGAAATCCTTATTTTTGTTAGGATTATAAGCTTTCTTTTCATCTCCATTATGTTGATCATGCTATTCATTATGCTCATTTTTATCCTTGTTAGGACACTTGGATGTAAAGTGACCAATCTTACCACAGTTGAAACATTTGAATGGAAACTTACCCTTGTAGTTACCTGAGCCAAACCTCAATTTCCTTGTAAACATGGATATCAGTTGATCATCATTAAAATATAACCATTACTCATCCTTGAAATTCTTAGCTTTTGACTTCTCAAATTTGAATGTTTCTTCATTCTTGGGAGGTCTTCCTTCATTTGTTCTCATCTCATAAGCAGTCAAGATTCCATGAAGCCCATCCATCTCTAGCTTGTCCAAATCTTGCATCTCTTCTACTACATACACCTTAGAATAAAACTTAGGAGTTAGTGATCTCAATACCTTTTAAAAAAATATTAAATATTTAAATTATTATCCCAATACTCTAATGACATTGATAACTTCATCAACCTTTAATGGGTAGGATGCAATGGTTTCATCTTCATTCATCTTCAAAATTTCAAAATGGCTCATATGGGTCTGCAACTTGTCCATATTTACCTTGGTGTATCATTAATATATGGTCTTCACTTTGTCCCATATATCCTTAGATGATACATAATGCATCACCTTTATAATCTCTTCCTTTTATAGGCCACCAAGAATGGCATTCATTGCCTTGGAGTTGTTTTCACTAGCCTTCTTACCTGTTGCATCAGTTGGTGGAATAAGAGGAAAACTATAGCCATCCACAAATGAATGAAAAATATTATGACCTTGAGACATAAAATATATATTCATCTTTAAATTATAAAATCATAATTATATCCATTGAATAACAAAGCCTTACTGGTAGAGAAACCACCTTGAGCTTACTGGTTAGCCATCCTTTCTTCTAGGATCTCCTTTAGGATTTTAGACCTACTTCAAAGAAATAGGATTTGATACCAAATTTTAGAAGAAAAATTAATGATATGGGAGTGAATAAATATTCAAAAAATTCGATATCAATTCCACTTAATCATTCATGAACATTCATTCAAACATGTAGATTCAATAATTACTAAGTAATCATTCACATATGCATGAAACATAAGAACACAAGATAACACAATTTATATGTGGGAAAAACTCAAGGGGATGAAAAAATAATGATATATTCAAATTTAATACATTAATATAAGACAAACACCAACTTTATTTAAGCACCAACTTCACATGGAACACTAACTTAGCTAGGATTTAGTAAGTAACCACTTATAAGGAGACACCAAAACCCTAGATAATTCAACACCAAATCAAACACATAATAAACTTTATAAAATTTATAAAAAATTATTTATAATATAAAATATGATGATATACTTATTTATCTCTTATCTCTCTTCTATCCCTCTCAAACTACCTTCTAGGCTTCTTCGCTCAAGTAGTCCTCTTCTTGACTTGATTAATTTGACCTTGATTTTCATAAATAGAACCCATTTAAAACATTAATAATATATAATATATAATATTTTTATGTTCTAAAATATCTTATTATCATTTTCAATATGTTATTCTATTCTCTTGCTCTTTACTCACACTAATAGGCCTAAAATTGCCTAATATTTATCAAGTCTCTAGTTCATATCCTTCTTAGTCAAAAAACACCCTTACCCTCTTATTTATGACATGAAATGGATCTTATGAAATATAATATATGTGGATAAAATGTGATTTTAGTCCCTTTAGATTTGACCTACCTCAATTAGGCCTTATCTCAGCTTTAGGTATAATGGAGACCTAATCCTATTAGGTCTATTTAGAACATGTTACACTTTGCCTTGTTTAAAGAAATTTAAAACACTTAATATGGTAGTAAAATATAATATTTAACTAAAATATACCACTAAAAATATCATATTAGGTCCATGACACCTTTTATATCCAACCACCACTTGAAGAATGCCATTAGCATTGTTCATAATTAGTCTTGTGCATGCCCAAAAAGTCTATCTTGAACAACTGAAGAAAAACCAAAATTTTGTCAAAAAAAATGAAAAAATATCACATATAAAAAATATAAATTATATTAGGGTCATCACCATGTTATTTATACTTCAAAACTCAAGGCAAAATGACTCAAACCCTTCTCTACAAATAGCCCACTTAGAACTACCAACTAGCTTCAAAACACAGTCATGGATAACTTGATATTTAACACATAAAAGATCAATTACCATGAAAAATTAAATATTAAAAATATTATTTTACATATATAGGTAATTATCAATTACAAATATCACAAGGTCTAATTTCAAATATTGGTCTTATAGACCAATCTTTTATCTTCAGTACATACAATCAAACTTAAACTAGTCAACCCATTTTGGCTTCAACATTCCAATAAATTTCACTAACTTAAAAGCTTATGAAAATAATTTATTATGAATTAAATTCAAATAAAATAAAATAATGTTCATTAGATACATTAACTTATGGAAAAGAGCCTCGAACTCATTGCTACAACTTACCCAGATTTACCAGTTTCCCTTAATACATAGTCATGGTGAAAATTACTTACAAAACATGGAAGATCACTTTTAGAAACTTAAAATGAATTTATATGATATTATTATATCATTAGGAAACTCTAATATATAAATATAACATGGTCATATGGAAAAATTGGTCTTGCAGACCAATCTCATAACCTTACACCTTCATTGTCTCATCTACATTAGATAGGTCAACTTATGAGCAATATATTCATCATATCCATTAACAAAACAAACTATATCTAAAATTATAGTGTCTTAAAAGTATTTAAAAATATATCCATGTACTTGGATTCATCCCTAATATATGAGAACACATCCCTTATCAACTTCTCACTTGTAACTCATTTTCTCACTATTTACAATATTATGTCTATTAGTGACTGGTCAACTTAGATGACTAGTTTAACACACCTTAGGTATATAAAATTATAAAAAAACACCATGAAAATAAAATATAAGTATCAATATTTTTCCTCCATTCATTTAGAAACTTTGACTTGGTCAACTTTGACTGCTACAACAAATTTCCAAGAAATAAGGCCTTTTCTATAAGGTCCAATCACTCACTTGACAAACCAATCACACCTAAAGGTTATTGAGAGAGTTTAATACAACATAAAATCACTTAAATATCCATTATGATCACTTTATAATAAGATTTTTCATATTGGGTCACTTTTAGGGTTCTTTGAGGGTTTAAACCATCTTCTAGTCTTAATAATCATTCATAAAGCTTAGTCCCTTATTATAGAAACCAATGCTTGGAAATTTGAGATAGGAAAATTACCCATATACCATTAATATCTTAGGTTCTCATGTAAAGGTTACACATTCCAATGAATACTTGAAAGTTCTCCTCAAGTTTAGAACCCTTCATTTTGTGCACACAAACAACCTCAAAACACTCTTTCTTGCCTTAACCTTCAATTTTTAACCTAAAACTTGGTAAACATACTTAAAAAAACATGATTTTTTTTTAAAATTCTCCAATTTCCATGTTATCCATAGAAATAAAACCTCATACCTCATTAGGTCATGCACTCTTTCTTTTCTCTTTAGGCTTTGACCTACAAGTCACATTAGGTATTGAAACTGACCTTCTAACCACTATCCAAGCTCTCAAAAATTTATATACAAAATAAATAAACCTTGATAATCCTCAAACACTACTATAAATACTTTATATGCCTTGAAAACACATCATGATACCTCATTAGGTCAGGCAAGGTTTAGAACTAGTCTAGTTATAGACTTGGACTTAAGGTCTTACCCCTATAGGCTTATCTTGAAACTCTCCTAAGTGATATAATGCATAAATTTCATGCTCAATAAATCTCATACAAAATATTATTCCTTTGTGCATCCATTTAAATATTCCACCATTCTCAAACCTTCTCTCTAGGTATTTACAAGCTATGACTTGTGCCATAACTAGGCTTCTCAAGCATTTGAAACTTGAAAAATGGTCTTGAATCACTCTTTTATGCTTATACACCTTGATTAAATTCCTTACATGCTCATTAAATAATGTCATAATTCTATACATACCTCTTTATGCTCATCATACACATGCTCATGATATGACTAAGCTTGATATGATTTGGCTTCTCAAGACACCTTATACTCAAAGACTAGTACTCAAACATGCTTACCTTGGCCTGAAACTTGACACTAATCCTCAGAAGAATAATTAGGTTTCCTTAAAATTCTCTCTCAATAGAGAGACAATAGGTTTCCTTGAAATTATCTCTTGTCATATGGTTCATATCACATAGACCACTCACTATGCATCTTCACTAGATGTACCTTGACATCAATGACATAAACCTTGACATAAATGACAACACTTATCAACACACACATGTTATAAGTATTGGTAACTAGACCAATACCAATATGACAACCCCACATATACTTCTTCTGGTATCATCAAGGTGACCAAAAATTCATGGAGCACCTAAACATATATATATAAAGCTCATGTAAAGGGTATGCGTAAGAAGGATATATGAATGATTAAATATGTGTGTGATGTCGAATAGCGGGTTATAAAAGTGAAAAATAAGAATAATATTGTACCAAATGTGTAAATGACAATTTATAGTGATATGAATATGTAGATAACAACAATTCCCATAGAGAAGGCTAGGCCTGAATATGAGTCTAGGAGTCTAGAATCTAAAATAACATGCCCAAATTACATCATTGCACCTAATCTAGATGCCTTTCACCAAAAATAGGTGTTAAATGAAGTCATGTATGTGATTCATAAACTATATGGAAAACTTCAACTTACTTAATATTTAGAGTATAAAACTTAGAGAGAACTCCAAATGCATGAAGAACAAATTAATGATCTTGACAACATATTATATCTCCTATGCTGTGATGTAATGGTTACTATTTTAAATAATATCTTAGTTGGGTATGAAAAAATAATTCATTTAATGTACCTTCACCAAATCTATCATGAGGTTGAAAGATAAAGATCGCTCAAACCATAGGCTATGATCATGAACTACTCATATATATTGATATTAATATATTGGTAGTATGTGACATATTGGTGGATACTGACACAAAATTCAATATCCTTACTAGGGATGCTTGGCATAAAATGGGAATACCCATGATACAACCCTCTCATCATGTATTTTTTATGGTAAATAATACATGAGTACAACTCATGGAAATTCTACACAATGTTAACATTGAGAAAATGGACATAAATTTTTACATATACTTTAAGGTGATTGAATTTTTTGAAGGTAACAATTATCTCATTTTACTAGGTAGATCCTTGTGTTATACCAATAATGTAAGCATGCACTTTAAGTAGCACTATATGAGGTTTGATCATATAAGTGAGTGCCTAGTGATTGCATCGATAATTGATCAAGGCTCACTTTATGTTGAAATTGATAAATTAGTAGATGAATTCCAAAACAATTTCAACATCATAACACACAACCTGGAGAGCTTCTATCTAAGTGGGGAATCATCCTAAATTGGGATGATACCTAGTCTACCTCTAATATCATAAGTATTTATTATGACTAGTGGGTGAAATAATGATACAATTCACTATAATAAGGTGTGGTGTGCCATGCTTGAACCCTATTTTTCAATATTCAAGCAAGACCATATACACCAATTGTAACCCTTCATACAAAGTGACTAGCTAAAGATGTGGCATGGTGCAATAAAGACCCTAAATTTAAAGCATGTGAAAGGCCCCATGTGCCAAAATTAAACCTTATTAAAATGGAAAGGGTTATATTTAGTACACCACACCAAAGGTAAAACTAATGGAATTATTAGTTCTATCCCTGTGGGTCAGACACATTAGTTGAAGCATTTCCTCATACATCAACATTAAACACCTCAAATTGAAACAAGGTTTGTCTATCCCACACATCTATGATATCTAAATTAAATATATTTTTATGTGGTATCAATTAAAAACACATTATGCCACCTAGGTATGATGGCTATATAGGTATAAATCCATTTTATAGGACTTTGAAGCATGTATCCCAAAAGAAAAAGACCATTCAGGTTATTGAATCAAAACATATTTGGCCTAATAGGGTTTGAGCTATGGTGTAATAAGGCTTAGTTCATGTTCTTTATACACTTTTTATTTTTTAGAGTATATTAGGTTAGTTACTAAGCACAATAGTTGTGTGGAGTAGTTTTAGAAATAATACATGCACACATCATAAATCTAATTAGGTGAGTCACGTAATGGATTTCATTGGAAAGACTTACTTTAGATGTCTAAATTTCTAAGTGAGTGTTATTTCACCTCTTATAAAATTACCGCTTGAATATGGTAAAAAAGTGTTGTGTGATAGTCAAAAATATTGATATATGTGTATCCATGACCTTGAGCACTTTGAGATAAGGGTTCATTATGCTAGAGGATCATGTGCAGAATCTAGTGTGGGGTGAGGGTGCCCAAAAGATATAAATAAGGGAAAACATATTTTGTGCATAACAATAAATAAAATATGTGAACAAGAAGAGAACATCAGAGGAATGTGCATAGGATACATGCATAATAAGGATAACACATGGGAGGATTTGATGGGTGTAGGAAGGTAAAAGGTGATAAAGCACTAGGTTGTAAAGAATTAATAAGAGAAGGATATCATAAAAGATGAAAAACATAATAAAAAATCAAAATTATAGCACAAGGTGATAGGAATGATACTTGTGGATATAAATGACAAATAGTCAACTTGCTAGTTGGAAAGATGACAACTGGCAAAGGTTGAAGACAATTAATCTAAAAAAATATGAATTGATTATTGTTACAATTGAAGGGTTAAGGTATGAATTATACATGTGATTCAAGCCCAAGAATTTGAAATAGATGTTAAAAATACTAGAAGGATAATTAACAGCCTATAAACTGGACCAACTAGTAACCAACCTCCATAACTATATATAAGGGCATTTAGCCCATGTCAATGGTTTTTCTAGAATATTATTTCATGAAAGGGGTCAGGAAGGTTCTGAGGTAGTAATTGTAAGGAAAATATGAGAAGCTTAGAGAAATGGAGAGTGAGACATTACATTGATAGCTATATAAGGGAGTCAAGAAGCCCCTATTGTATAGCCAAAGGGTTCAAAACCCCCATATAATATTTGTTGAAAAAAATGAAATCTATCTTAATTATATATTGTACTTACTATCTATGTGTAAATAATAAAGGTTGTTAGGTTTTTCTTATAAGAAATGGAGTGGAAGAGTGATGCATTAATAGGAATAAAAGTGATTGATCAAGGGTGTAGATTTGACAAGAGTGCCAACTAGTGGAGCGATCATATTGAGAGTGTTTTCCAACTAAATTATTGGTTAAACTATGTTGAGAGGTGCCCTTTATTGAGTGTATATGGGTAAAAGGAAAATAGTGTAAGATATGACTCATTAAGGATTCAGATTCCTCCATCAAGATTGGATGGGTAGAGGATAAAAAGTGCAAGAAAGGATATGTGCACTGCAATATAGATTAGTATAAGGATCAGACCCAAGAAGTGGGTTATGGATGAAAAACATAGTTTCACACTAAGAAGGTTGAAGAATACACTGGAAAAGATAGTGCACATAAGAATATATAGAGTAGTGCACCTAAGGGTTCATAATACTTTTAGGAAAATAAGATATGGTGAGGCAAAAAAAGAAGACACATGGTCTTCACACTACTATACTAATTAATACACACCTAGACCTACCTCAAGTTGAGTGGAATTCACTAGAGTATCTGACAAGGAGAAGAATCTAGGATCCAAAATTTGGTGGCTAGTATCCAACCTTGAATAAATGGATTGAGCTATCAAGGGTTTTTATTTCAAAGGTAAAGTTTGTCCTAATGAATACTATGTGAGGATAGTGCATAAGTAAGATACTAAGGCTCATCCCACATGGATTAGTGGTAAACAAAAAAATTTAATATGAAATTAAATGTGAGTTTGAGTTACAGAGGTGGAGAGTTAATATATCACAAGAATTCTTGTGAACAACACATATAAAGCATAGAGATAAGGTTTCTATGATCATAACCCAAAATGTTACGTGATAGGGTGAAATGCATTCACTATGGGAAGAGGATATGAAGATAATGTGCAATAATACAAGGTGCACAAGGAGGAGAGTTAGAAGTAAAATAAATGGGGAGCTATATAATATCTTAAAGATGCTAACTCAAAGTTGAATCTAATTTTTCCCAATGATAATAAGAACCAAATAAAGGGGAAGAGAAGGGTGGGAAGAGCATGAAAGTTTTGATTTATATAAGAAAATTATAATTCACCTAGGAGTATAATGAGGCATAGAGTATAAGAATCAATTAGAGTGACTGAAAAATAGGAATTTCATGGGTTTATTGAGGATGGAAAATTGGGTTAGTGTGGAGTGATGCTGATCCTTGAGTCTATCTAAGGACAACCAAGACTAAGAGCACATGTACATGAGATAGATGAAGACATATATTGATGGTAGTGAGTAAGAGGAATAAAGAGTGGTGTGTGCATACATAACTATCCAAACATGCATGTCAAGTTGGCATTACAAAACATACAAGCACATACCAACCAAGATTAATTTCATGACACAAATGAAATAATAAAACAACCAAGATAAGAAAAACCATGTGTATTAAGGAGTTATAGTGGAGATCATGGGATAAATGGTGACAGTTATGATTGAAAACTTGTTTTTGATATAAATTTGATAAGTAGTGGAAGACTATAAGTTAGATGGCCTCAAACATAATAGATAAATAACTACCAAGTGGGCATCTTGCATAATAATTATAACTTTATGGTAGTTAAGTTAATAAATGACACATAGGGTTGTTATAATCCTATAAAAATAAGGAAAGTGATTGAGAGAAGATAATGGTTAGATTGAAGATAAATGTTTCAAAATTGAGGATATAAATCTACGAGACCTTGGAGAAACATTGTTGGTTATGTTCAGAGTGCCATATGAACTAGAGGGATAATATAGAGTAGAGATAGGGATGGTAATGATATCTTATATAATTGTAAGTTCCTTAAGCACCTTGTAATATTTTAATACTAACTAATGGACATTAATATAAGTGTTGAAAATTATTCTTGATGTTTTAATGGATTATCTTTGTTTATGTTTAACCCTTTTTGGAAATAAGGATTAACAATGAAAGAGTATCCTAATCAAACCAAAGAGTAATCTACTCTAAAAAGTAAGCCAATTAATGAATTTAGATTTTAATAATATTATGATAATAGATAAAATTAAACCATTTAATATTTTGATAATAGTAATATGAAAGATAATTTATACTTAGCTTATACACTGATGCACAAGAAAATATGATTAATACAAGTGTAGAAATATATTATATGAATATTTAGATCCAACCATTAGATTCTAAAAATTAGATTTTTGTCAATATGGACACTTGTGTCAATATTATTGTATGTGCTTCAATTCATCTGTCCTATATGGATTATTCATTATTGACAAAAAATTCCACCTAGGTATTATTGAATTTTTGGTCATCTTTCAAATTATGTGTTTAGATCGCATGCATAGGATATTGATATTATAATATATCTCAAACCCTAGATCCCAATCTTAGGCCTTGTCATCTTGGCAAAAATGGGTTAGTGGGCAAACAAATTAGATATTACCTCAAGGAACCCTCTATTAATGATCATTACCTACATAGCCAATACTCTAAAGGGGACTTTAGACATATGTATTTCTTCCCTATGTGTTGGCTTGTGTGTGAAAAATAATGTAGAATTCTATATGTAAGTACATGTGGTGATCTATCTTGAAACCTAAAAAATAATACTCATGGGATACTTTTTGAATGCTCCAGAGCTATAATATGACTCTTCTTATGACTGATATAGAAATAAGGAAGAATAGGGAAGTAGAACTCAGTTGTGCAATTGATTAAATAAGCTTGAATAGTTGCTTGCTTAGTATTTTCTAGATGAATAATGAGTGAGATTTTAACACATATTTATAACATATTTTTTTGAAATCTTCTCATATAAGGGTTTATGAAACATAATATTTCTAACCGTATACATCAAAAGCTTAAATTTTTTTAGTGTTTAGAAGGAATAAACACGTGCATTAGAGGATGGATAGTAGCATTGATGTTATTGTTTAATTGTAAACATAAATGTTGAATATCATAAAATGTTGTTATAGCTATGTAATTTATAGTGAAGGATACATATCAAAATTTAAGTGTATTATGGGTTACATGTGATCTAGATAATCATAATAATAGGGTTAGATGACCAGATAAGCATTTAGACCTATTTAGATGGTGAACATGAGACTATCAAATAAAATTAAGGGTAAGAACTGAAGGTTAGATACTTGAGTGATATTTTCAAGTGTATAAGACTAGTATAAAATATAAATCTAGATTTAAGCATCTATATCCCCCCTTTAATGTAGTAATTCATAAGGATAAAGTTATTAGTTTAAAGGAAAGAAATGTGTATCATGGTGTGTAAAACACACCTTGATTTTATTGAAACCCATTTGAATTTTTTGTATGTGTATGACCTATAATAAAGAGCATGTTATAGGTCTAATTAGTGCATATAATATGAAAATGAATAATTGATTTTTTTTGAAATAAAATAGAATAGGAAGGAGTACACATGGGTGCCGATACAACCATGTTTACCTTGATAGTTTTATTTGGTAATGGTGCTTATTTTTTGAAGCATTGGAGAGAGGTTCACAAATAAACCTTAGAGATGAGAATAAGGGAATTTGAGGGTGATCATGACTCCAATATGGTATATATATGAGTTGTACCAAGTCCATCGAGAGCTCAAATTATCAATCACACAACATTAGTCTATCATAATCTAGCCAATCTTGTCCAAGTCAAATGATATAACCATATCAATTCATAAGAATATAAAAAAATATGTATCAAAAATCTAAAAAAAATTATCCCAAATGTATGCTAAATATATAAAATTTTATCCCATGAGTATATTTGAATGAAATTCATTCCATTCTATCAAATGTGTGTATGTGGATTCATGTCTCTATAATATGCCCCCACAAATATTCCTTTCTTTTGAGGTGATGGGAATGAAAAAGTGATAGTCACCTTATCTCAAAATTGTAAGACAACTATGTTGTATCTATGTGAATCATGTAGTAAAGAAGCATATATTAGTATCATGTCAAAGTAGATATATCCATGAATCTCACATTATACATACATAATAATCCATATGATGCATGATGTATATCATGGTAAAATCTAGAAGATAAAAATATCAACAAACAATCAAGTACACATGCAATGGTAAATAAATGTCATGTAAAGAGGAGTCTAAGGAGACTACAAACAAGGGAAATTTTCAAATGCCACACACTCAAGGGGACGACATATGATAATTTACACACACCAAATAAAAAGGCAAGATTAAGGGCACTATGGATAAAAAGAAAACAATGTGTTCAAATGCTACATGGGAAAGACAAAGAAACAAACAATAAGTACATTCAATTAAGGCATGTGAAGAGATGAAGTAAATGAAATAAAAGAAAATAAAATAAGCATGTCATATTAGTCCCTACATACATATGCTAGAAAAATGTCATGTAGAATTACATATAGAGTAAATTATGTAAGAAACATGAGTATAGTCATGTGTTAATGTCAGTATATAAGCTCAATGTGATAATGGAAATGATCATAAGATAATATAACCTATGTCAATCATGATCATATAAAAGTAAGATCCCCCCAACAGAGTGTTTCATGCGGGAAAAAGGAATGTCCAATAATTGCACGCTCATATGTCATGGATCTAATGTATGCTTTTATCACACTCAAATACCCATGGAAAATATGTGTGCATAGAATTATCTACTAACATTAAGTAAAAAACATATGCACAAAGATAGTAAACATGTTAAATGCTAAACATTTTTTTATTTATACTTTATTTGAATGTTTCTATTTTTTCCTTGAATATTTAATTGTTTTTTAAAAAAAATAAATAAATATTTGATATATTTTGGTCAAGGTGTGTCAAATAATCATATTTATCATGATTGGAATGTTTATAGTAAAAAAATGTTCATAGAATTCTCCTCATCTCTCCTTACTTGCTTAATAAAATTTCCATCACCATCATGTGGTATGTTAACTAATATTTCCTTGTGGAAGAATAAAATAACATGTTGATTTGGATCTATTTTAGCTTTCATTTGGTATATCTAAATTTTCCCAATGTAAAATTATGTTGATATGTATGAAGCATGACCCAAACTTTCATTTGGACAACACATAGCCCACAAGTAATCGGTAAAATTATGTTTCCCAAGGAGTCTTTCCAATTTACCTTATGATGTATGTCTTTGATATTATAGAAAAGTTTTGACAAACATATTTTATTACACTAGGTTTATTCTTATATAGGATCAGAATGGTTATGGTAAAAATAAACCCCACCCATGAATTATGTAATTATTAAATCCTTTTGGTGAGGATGCTTTTTACTCGGTATACTTAGAAGTGGTTGTGGATTATGTCCATCTGATATTGGTTTCATGTTGATTAAATTTTACAAAGGTGTCATATAAATATTTGTAATTCCATATATTTATTCATTTATACTCACTTGGAAATTCTTTCCAATTGTATGTATCTTTGATAAAACTTTTGTACTTTTAGGAAATTTATTTAATTATTTTTTATATTTGAGTAGGAAACAAGCATACATATGCACATCCATATATAACTGGATAAATAAGGTGTAACACATATGTAGTTACATTTATTTGAATAGATAATTAAAATCTCTAACAAATATGAATTATAATTCCAGATTTGAAGGTTGATATGCTAAGGAACATGATGCATTTTTGAATAGAATAATTTAATCTTGAATATACTTATCATCATGTTGCTTGTAGTTTTTTGAATATTCTAATGTAATCTTGGGTACATTATGTGTATTAAATTCCAAGAATAAAACATATTCTAATTGCTTGAATATAGTTAAGGAACCATTTGGTAAAATATGGAACCAATCCCAAGCTTATTGTGTGGGGATTCTATGAAATGTTTTTAACAATATCCCCTCATATTTAGTCCAATTATCGTAATAATATACATATTTAATCATATATTTGGAAGGATCTTCATGGCCAAAAAATAAAGGTAACAATAGCATGAAAAAACTCTTATGGCTAAGGATATTCAAATACACATTTGGTAAGAGGTGGTTTTATATGATGTCATCATTTGTAGTAACATTATAGGATAACACTTGTACTTTAATGAATGAAACTTACCTTTTTAGCTATCCTATAGTACTTATCATAGACATAAGATAAGTAGTAGTAATTGTTGAGGTTTGAAAATATGTAATCATTGAATTTAATTAACCATCTATTTGGATCATATGAATAATGGATGTTTTATCACTATGAGCAATTTATTTGAAACTTACATGATGTAAAAAAATTGGACCCCATGCTAATTGAACCTCATTTGATTTTTTTTTAACTTTTGGTAATGGTAGGTACATCCTTTATAAATTTTGGAACCTTTAATAATGGTATATCATTCATTTTTTTAAACAAGCCATAATATCTTTATGAACATGGTGTAAATTAGTATGATCAAATTGTTGAAGATTAGATTCAATCGTAACTAATTATGTTATGGTTATCATGGGAGAAACCAGTTGATTATCTCCCTTTAGGACTATAAAGTTTATCAACTCATCTCTTTGAATGGTGGGTACATGGTCTTGATTAGAGGGATGGTAGTTATCCCCATCTAGAGAATTGATAGGAGGCCATATATAATATTGTAGGGAGAATTGTTCTTATTTTGAGGTCTTATTTGATTTTGTTGAATTTTTCATTAATGAAGCATGTGTAGAGAAGTGAATAATTTTTGCATTATATGCATTAAAAACATATATATCATCCATGGTTAGCAAATAAAAATAACATAGGCTAGCACAAGGAGGAGAAAAAACATTAGCTAAGAGGGCTTAGAGGTCAAGTTCACCAAATGTTTAACCCTTTTTGGAAATAATAATGAAATAGTATCCTAATCACAGAAAGGAGTAAGCTAATCTTAAAATTAGGACAAATAATGAATTTATATCCTACCAAAATTCTAATAAGAAATATTGAATATAAGCATATGGTAAATATAAAAAATAAAAAATTCAATATTATGATGATAGTAAAATGAAGGATAAATTATACTTATATTATACACTAATGCATAGGAAAATATGAGTAATATAGGTATAAAAATAGACTTTATGAAGATTTTGATCCAAGCATCAGATTCTAAAAATTAGCATTCTATCAGCATAGACATGTGCATTACCCTACATACAATTATGTCAATGCTATTATTTGTGATTCAATGCATTTATCTTATACATATCATTGACTATTTACTAAAGTTTCCACTTGGGTATTTCTAGGTTTCTTATCACCTTTTGTATGATGTGTCTATATCTTGTGAACAAACTCTCTATATCATAATATAGTTCAAACCCTAGATCTCCCTCTTAAGTCTTAGAATTTTTTTGAAAATGGGTTAGTGGGCTTATGAAGTCAAATTGACCTCAAGGGCCCCTCTGTCAATGAGTGTTGCATACATAAGCAATACTTTGAAGAGGGCTTGAGACATATATAGTTCTCCCCTATGTGGTGGCTTGTATGTGAACAATGGTGTAGCATGATATATGTAAGTGCATGTCATGATCTAGCTTGTAAATTAACAAATACTATTCATGGGATATTATTTGAATGTTTTAGACCTATAATATGATTGCTCCTATGACTACTATAGAAAAAGGGAATAATATGGTAGTAAAACTTAGTTGTGCAATTGATGAATGAGATTGAATAGGAAATTACTTTGTATTTTCTAGATTAATAATTAATTGGATTTAAACTGTATTTATACCACATACTTTGAAAAGTTCCTTGCAAAAGAGTTGATGAAACATAATAGGTTGACCTATACATATTTAAAAATTTACAAATTTGAGTTTTTATAAGTCATGAACACTTTAATTGGAGAATGGACAATAACGTCAATGTTATTATCCAAGTTTCAATGCAATTGTTTAGAAACATAAAAGTTTATTAGAGCTTTGTAACTGACATTGAATGACATATATAAAAGTGTATTTTTGGCTACATGTGATATGGATAATCAAAATAATAGGATCACACTAATAGATAAGAATTTAGGCCTAATGAGATGGTGAATGTGAGCCTATCAGCTACAAAGAAGGTCCAAAACTAAAGGGTAGAGCCTTGAGTGATATTTGTCAAGTGTACAAGACTAATATAACATAAAAATCTGTATTTAAGCATCTACAATTTATGGTTATGATGAATTTTTTTATTATGTTCATGTGTCCTTTACTAATTAAGATGATGGATGCTTTAAGAAGATAATTTTATTATGTTGTTATTTGTATGGATAAGCACTTGTTACCACACTGCTACTTAGAATCATCTAGGATATTTTATAATAACTTGAGTACATAGAATAATGTGCATGTTATAGTACTTTAATCCAACATAATTACCAAATAATACCAACTCTTCCTAGTTCCTCACTCTATGCTATAGGTGAGCATGCAAGGAGACTAACATGATATGCATGTGTAAGAAGGTTAATTATTGGGATGCACATGAGGACTAGTACATGAATGATTGCTATACTAACCACCAATACTATGGAAAATATAAAATATTATTGTTCATACCAATTTTTTAAATTAACCTTTAAAGCATAAAATGTGTTATTCATTTACATTTTCCCTTTCTTATTAACTAAAACTTCAATGATACATTAATACACAAAATTGTGTAATATTTATGTCAAATTTTATTTTTGATATTTCTTATTGTTTAAACTGTTGAATATTACATATAAATGGATTTAGATAAGCTAATAATAATTTGCATAAATATTTATATTAAAAAGTCATGAAGGGAAAATAGTCTCCAAGAAATCTCCCAAGTGCACTTACAAGGCCAAGCCAAGGAGGGGCTTGCCTTCCATTTTTTTTAATGATCAAATGGATTCTATAAGCACCTTTGAGCCCAAAACTACCATCCTAAAGCATAAATTAAAAAAATGGTTTAAGTTAAGATAATATAAGTAAGGAAGTAGGTGGGTAATGGAAAGATAACAAGCTCAAATAGAATTTATAACTAGGAGTCTTAAATAATAATGTCCTTATGGAAATAAACTTCCAGGTTCACCCCAAACTAGACCCACATACCATTAGTACAATAAATCTCATATGAAAATGTATAATATTGATGTAGGGGAATCATGAAACAATGTAAAAATTAGACATAATTAGGTGTATTGAGTCTTATAGCATGCCTTAGAAGGCATGCGAGTCATTAAACTAGTCTCTTTGTGTGTCTAGATAGCCCTTTGGCATTTTCCCACCAATTTGGGCATTTGAAAAAATAAAATTATGTTTATAAGCATTAGAAGGTATTTTGTGGTTTTTGATAGATATAATGATTGTGTAGGGTCATGTAATAAGTCTAGGAATGTTAGAAAAGGTGATATCTGTACATTTCATTAATAAGATGGCACAAAATCAAGAAATAATGAATATAGAGCCTTTCAAGGTAGTTGCCAAGTAAGTGGGTAATTAGAGAGTAGTTTCTTGTTTTTATAACAGTTTTTGGATCGAGTAAAGAGTTAGAGTCTCATAGAAGAGATAGTTAGGATTACGAATTAGTTTTTGAAGTTTTTAAGGAGTAGAGGTATGAATAGATGAAGATTAGAAAGAAAATAAATCTTTGTACTTTGCATGAAAAGGACTGATTGTAATATGTAGAATTCGATTCAATAAATTTGCATGATTTGAAGAGAAATCCATTATGTGTTTATGTTGGTATTGTATATGATTATAGTGTAGTGTATTTGAAGCTTCAAGACTTTGAGAAGATGTATGATTTAGACAAGATGATGTATACTGTAGACTATACTAGAAACCCTCTGTTTCTTCAAGGAAGTTAAAGATTAATGGTTAAGGTAATGTGACTTGAGTTTCCTTAAGTTTTAGAGTCTTTTATTTATACAAATTGTCATTTAAGCATGGAGATTGGTAATTGATTTAAAAGAAGCATTTAAACTTCATGTTGACCAATTTTGACTTTTACCTCAAAATAGGGTACCCCTAATAAAAAAATTCATTTTTAAAGAATATAGGGGGTTGATATAGATGTTATAAGGTGTTTCATAGGTCACTTAGTGCCAATTAATTTTTTACTATCTTTGTTTAAGTGTTTTTTAGGTTCATTTATCATTTTAAGTCATCTTGAGGGGTCTAAATAGTGTATTTAATGCTTTGTACATGTTTCTTGGGATTTGTGCAAGTTAAAAAATCTTGTCATACCCCATGTGTCATTACAAGTCTTAGAAACCTGACATAACTGAATAAATGGTAGGTTTTTCAAAGAAAAGATAGTTTTCTTGGCCAAAGAGAGAGAAAAGGACACTTATACAAATTCTTGGGAAGTGTGTCACTTGGAAAATATGTGAATGTGACTCTATATCTCCCACACAAGAAAATAAATGTTTGGTTTGATCTCAAACTAACTTTTTTTTATCTCAAAACCGTTCATCTCTCTTCTCTTCCTTCTTGGCATAGAAAAGTGACTTGTAGGTTATTGCTTGGTACAGTCAGCACAAGTGGTTTCAATTAGAATGCTTTTATGGGAATATTCTAAATTTAGAGAAATTAAAATACATATAATAATGTTTATAATTGGTTAATTTTTCTTCATGAACTATCCCTTCAAAGTGGATTGTGTAAAATTGCCTATCAATCTGTGAACCCTCCAAGTTTTCCTTTATTATGAACATGTCCGTACAAATTGGTTGCTGAGATTTCTTCCAATTTTTTTTTGATTCATCCTCTAATGATTCACACACTTTTTTTAATGTTTTAAGTGGTTTTGATGATCTAACCAACTCAATTTGTAGGAGGATGCAATTTTTTGAGTTATGGATAGTTTCACCATTTGTATAAGATTTGTGATTTACCAATGGTTCTAGGGGATGGTGTTGATTCCTCTAAATTTGTTATCAAGAGAATATTGATGCAATTTCACCTTTCACCCTTCTCCAAGGCAAAGCCATGGTTTGTAAGCTTATTCCTTGTGCATTCAACAGTCTTTTGAGACCTTTGTCCACTCTTTCACCTATAGGCAGGTAGTTTTCATGTTGAATAATATGTTTGGAGGATGGTTTAAAATTTTCATTTATATATCTCACTCAATTTTAGATTAAAAAATGCATTTTAGGGGTTTTTAGAGCTTTTCCACAACATGTTTTGCTCTAGCTTCATACTTCTGCCTGTATACAACTCATTATTTCCCATAGGACCATATGATGGCATCATCCTAAGGTGTGAAAAGATTGAAGAAGTTTTCCAACTTATTAACATTGATTGATATGCATTGACATAATTCATATAAACATCACAAGTTCATCTTCATGAAGGATCCATATGGCTCATGCCTTATTCACTGTTGGTATGTCAAGGCATCCACCTATAGGATTCCCTTCAACAAAGGTATGACAAGGATGTACAATGATAGTTCCAAGCTATGAAAGGTATTCATGGGTTTATGGATGTGTTTTTTATAACTAATATTTATTAGTAAGTGAAAGAGAGTGGGGTGTTACTCCAAATATGAATAATTTTGAGTTTAGGACTGAGTCTCTAAAGAGACAAAATAGAAGACCTAACATCTTATCTCATGATCATGAAGTAGGGTTATACAAGGATTTGATGCATCTTGGACAATAGATCTTATATATTTCATATAGGAGTTTAACCTTTCAAATTTTAAAGGATAGGTGACTAGGGCAAGATGATGTTTGAAAGCCTCAAGGTTGTTTCCAAAAGCACTAAAAAACTTCAATAATCTCTGCAAGCTTGTAAGAGCAAATAGCCTTTTTTCACTTCAAAAAAACAATATGAAATGTACCTTCAATTATAAATTTGAATAAGATAATAAGATGAGGTTAGATGGTTTGAGAGTGAGCAGGGAGGGATTGGAAGGTTCCCTTGTAACCCTATAGCTGCCTATAGGTGTATCTTAACCATCAACTATCCACCTACAACATACCCCATAATTACAAGTTAAGTATGCAACCAAAAAATAGGAAAACCTTCATATGGTTATGCCTAAATGATATAAGTAATTCAATGTCTTCAAAGGAATATTAAGAAGCTTAACATAAGTAATATTATGCTCTCTAACAAGCATTCCCAGTCCATACACTGAGGTAGGGTAACCTACATGTTAACATGATAGTGATTCATTTTGGTATTTTAATGGTGTTTTAAGACTTACAAAAGGGAAAATAGTTTAAATATACATATTTTTATCCAAGAGGGATTCATGGAGGGTCCAATCAACATCATAATCAAATTCAAATGGTTTAGGATAACCTATAGGTAGGGTCATAAAGGGAAAGTGTCTCAATCATAGGGGAGAGCTCAGTTTGATGTTTGCAACATACATATGATGAACATGAGTAAAATAAAAATTATGAGGATAATTACCATTTTCATGAACTCCAAATAATTTTCATAAGCCTATACATCTCCTTAAAACCCTATGATAACCTACAGCCAAGCTAAAAGCATGAAACATAGATATCTTTGGCAAGTTATTAGGAGGAAAGGAGATATGAGAGTGAAAAAAGATATGAATACTTTAATTATAGGCATGGAAACCTTTTAAAATAATTTTGGAGGTGAGAAGTAGGTCTAGAAGAGTCTAACTCCATGGAAAAGCACACATAGTCAGTCAAGGTTCAACATTGACAGTCTTGAGAGTTCATACAAGGAAATAGGCACTATGGGAATTTGATATATATTTTAAGCTTAAAATTATTTCATAAATGATAAAATAGACTATTTTAACTCTCATATTGTTATATAAAGCCAAAGATGGGTCTCAAAGGATGTAAACACAGTCCAAGTATTAAAAACCCTGCACAATCTACCTTGGATATGTCTATCTTGAGTTTTGGTGATTTGAAAAGGAAAATAAGGTGATAAAAGGATAATATTTTTTGTGGATAATATTAAAAACTTGAAAAAACACCTCCAATAATCATATATCTCAAATAAATAGGGTAAATACCCCATGTTCTATCTCAAAATAGGGGTACTATCTTTGATCACAACACAGATAGTTTGGAGAGACTATGTAAAAAGGATGAAATATAAGGTAAAAAGACACTTTAAGATGATTTAATAAGTTGGGATACATATATGCCACATGGGTAACCTATTTATAATCTCTAAGGACAAACAAGGAGGTTTAGGTAAGAAGGTTTGTAGGCAGACCTAGTGAAACAACATATAAGACATGCTCCAAATAGAGAGTCACTTCTAGTTTTATCATTTAAAAAGAATTATAATGACTTGAATGATGTTAATGGGGATATAAATGAAGTTTTATAACTATATATATGTATGGAAAAACATCAAAAGGTCATTTTGAGGTTTTGGTTGCAGGCAGAGTAGTGAAAACAAACTTTAAGCTTAGGGCAATGATGGACCAATTGCAATTTGAACATAATATTATATTTATAATGCCTTGACCATGTTTATAATATATTAAAATAGGTTTATAGACCCATAATTTTCAAATATGATCATTAAAAAGTCATTTTCTTGGTGTAAAGGTTCTCATACCTCATAACGTATGTAGGAAAGACCCAAATAGCCAATTTGAAGTGCTCATATCTCTCATAACCCTTTGAATGGTAGGATGAGTTGTTTAGATATGATGGGTATGGTATATAAGAAGATATAAGTTTAATTAATTTGGATTTCAAATGTGCCAACTTTATGAATGAAGGTTAAGATAAAAAACCTCTCTAAAACCCTTGCAAACCCTCAGCCAAGATCAGTGTTGAGAAATTGAGTTGTAAAGCTAATATAAGGGAATATTTTGATTAGGAAACATATTTAAAGTTGAATATAACTCAGCCAATATCCTTCACATGCCAGCTATATGTATGGAATTATATGGACAAGGGTAGAAATAGGATTTTTCTCACTATTTTATGTGTTGTATAGGATATAGGATGAACTCAAAGATGAAAAAAAGTTTGGATGGAATATTTAAACTTGGATAACTCCAAATATTAATTTAATTTTATGAATCAATCTCTAAGTTCCCCAACTAGGTCCTTACTTTTAGCCAGTCAAAACTGGCCCATTGAACAAGCTAGAGAGAAGAGAGGAAAGCTTCACTTGAAGTAGTTTTAAGGTAACCTTGATGATTAAAATGACATGTAGGGTCTGAAAAAGTGTCATACACTTCCTTCCATGTATTTTAATGGATAAATGATGCCAATTTTGAGTCCAAGTGTGAAAGATGCATAGAAGGGCAATTTTCAGAATAACACATGATGATAGCTCTCTACTAGGTACTCCAAAAGACCAAGCATGAAACCAATGCATGGAGAGGATTTTTTGAGAGCATATCCTTCCATTAAAATCATTTTATCTACCCTATATTATTTAAAAGTCATTCAAATAGCTCCAATCATGAGGGCAATTTTTGTGTGCAAAAGGAGGAGTTTTGTGCCATTTTGCCTAACTTTGATGACTTGGATTGACAATTGTTACTACTAAACTTGAATGGTTTAACCAATACTATTTTTAGATGCATGGATAACTAAAATTATTATCTTGAAAAGATTCTTTGTGGCCCTTGGACTTCTCTTTCTCTCTCAAACTCTATAAGAGTTGTCCATTTTGGCATTGTATGGGATGCTCCACCTGAGTATGGTGAAGCCCTCCTCAATTTTACACCTTTTGATAAATAAAATGAATAAGGATTTACCTCTCTCATGACTTTTCATAGTGTGCTCTACTTGAATCTTGAATTTGCTTAGTGAAGACTATGATTTGCTTAGCATTGTACTTCATTTTTTCACCTATTTACAACCTCTTCTTGAAAGGAATGCGAAATGTTCTAGGAGATGTTCATGGTTTAAGTGAGTAGTCTTTTAAATAGAGTCATTAAAGACCTTTTTTATAGTCCTCCTATCCTTTCATGTCATCTATGACCCAACAATGTAATATTGATGCACAAAGAAATATATTTGGGAAAGTATATGTTTTAGTTGGTTTCTTGGTCTCAAGTGTGGAATACAATTGGTTGGAAGTCATAAAATTGATCTAGTGTATCACCTCCATAGTTTAGCTTTACTTTCAATTATCCTTATCCCTTTCTACCCCAAAGAGTTAGTTAGTCAAGTGATACATTAAGGGAGCTAACCCTATCTAGAGATTCACTTCATTCTTTAGGCTGCCTACTAGCCTAGAAATTATTCCATTATGCCACTTGGATGAGGAGAGCCGTAGAATCTCCTCAAAGGGTGAAAATACAAGTGACAATAGTTTTTGGCATGCCCGATGGGACTCTTGTTCCAAGAGATTGAGGGATTTTTGGTGTTATCTCTCAACAATAAGCCTTTGGAGGCATATATGCAAGAACCAATGGTGACTCTGAAGACATATTAGCTGGTTAAGTAGCCCAAGTGATCCTTTAAAGAACTTTGGTAATGTGTTTCTTTACGTTCTTACTTGAAATGAAGTTTCATGGCTGCCTATGGTTATGAATTTTTCCCTCTACAAGTTGGTGAGACATATCCATCTTTACCCATTCCATACCAATTTGAACAAGTCCTTGGTTAACCTCACTATGATTTATATCAACCTTAATATTACCTTCATCAGTCCCAATATGACCATTTTTATCCCTGTCATGAGTTGTATTAGTATTATAACCAGCCTTCTCAATGTTTTACCCCTCCTAGTTAACCTAATCCTTTCTCCAATCAACCCATTTCCACCTTCAAAGAGACACTTTTGGGGTATGAAAGATATATGTTGGAGCTTGATAATAGAAGGGGATATGGTCAAAATATTCCTAATATTTCCATCCATTTAGTGAGAAATGCATTAGAGTTAATCAATAAAGAGTGACAACCTATTGAGAGAGCCAATTGGCAAAGGCTCACAAGTGAGATGCTTGATGTGAGTGGTTTAGTCTCTTCCTTAGAGGATAGGCTATAAGTTCATGAAAGGAAGCCTCACCAAATATATAAAACTTTGTATCCACTTCCCCAAGTTCCACATCAGCCATACATAAACCCTACTCATGAGCCAAATCAAGCCTGTCAAAGTCAACCTTTTTCCTATCATGTAGAGGAGAGAGTTGAGAAGAGAAACCTTGTGTTTGAAGCCAATCTTGATAGGTAGATTGAGTTAGAAAATTTACATATGAAATAGTCCATATTGGCAGCAAATGATGTGAATTATAAACCCTCATTTACCTCTCACATTGCATTCTCATCACCCCAAAAGGAGACCTTTAATCCTAGCATCATGAGCTGGAGTAAGGTAGTTGATTCATGGGGAAAGAAAGAGGAAAAGAGTCTTGTCAAAGAATGTGTAGTAGAAGAGAATCTTGATCCCATACAAAAATATCCTACCTTTCCTCAAGAAGAGAGTTCCAATCCTAAAGTCATGAGATGGAGTGAAATAGTGGAGTCATGGGGCAAGAAAGAAGAGAAGAACATTGTTAAAGAGTTTGAAATGAAAAATGAAACTACCTTCTCAAGTCCCTCCCCGCCTTCCTCAAGAAGCTTCTCCATGGCAGGCCTCATGTACTCCCCATATTCATGATAATTCCTATGAGATTCACTAGAGATTATTCCAAGAGAACCTATCCAAGAAAATTAAGGAATTAGAAGCAAGGATGAAGTTGCTCAATCGAGGTGAGATAGAAGGTTTAGACCCAAAAGAAGATCCTCTGCCTAAACACACCCCATCTACCCTTCATCAAGAGATTCCTCAAGCTAATTTTGATGTTGATGAAATGTTGGTCAAGTGGAAGTAAGAGAATCATGTGATTTTGGCCCAAGGTCTGCCTCCTCTTTCTCATGAGCTTTCAAAAGAACCCCTTACATTTCATTCCCAATCTGATTTTGAGAGTCCTTATGTTGAATCTCTTTGCTTGGTTGATGAAGAATTTTTTACTTGTGTTAAGGAACCTATCTTGAGAGAGGAAAGTGAAGAATAATATGCTAAATTAATGAATAATCAAGAAGACTTCATGAGTGTTTATGAGGAGGAGATCAGCAAAGGCACTCCCCTTAGTGAACAAAAGGATAATTCATAAGCTTTTGAGGAAGGATGTTTCCCTTTTTCCAAAGAAGAAGAAATGATCATTAACTCCTTCCTCACTTTGCAAGACACCATATATGATCATGAAAAATTTCATAATCAAAATTTGGATAATTTTTTTGAAGTCATTGGAGTAGGGTATACTCCTCTTCAAGGAGACTATGAACTGATCAAAGATGGAGAAGGTAGCATTAGGACTCAAGTAAGTATGCTAAGGAGAAAAAAGATTTAAAATATATCCTTTCAAGAGATTTGTGAATTTGAGAATGATATATTTGAAGTCATCAATAGAGGAGATCACCCTTCAGAAGGAGCCCATCAGTTCTTAAAGGATGAAGAAAGATCATATTGGCCTAAAGCTTCTAAGGAACATGAAATAAATCCTTTTGAAATCATGCCTATAAAGAGGGTTGAATTGGTCATGAGAAAGTGAATGGGTAGAAACATGAAACAAGTGATCATGTAAAATAAGAGTTCATTTCTTTGGTTAGATTATTTGGAGTTGCTTGGTCCTTAATGAGCATCATGCCAATGAGGTTGGCAGACTTTGTGAGAGGCATAGAGGTAGCAATGCTAAGAGACAAAAGGCTTCTTAACTCTTCCAATCCTTCATGCCATGAATTAAGAGGAATTTAAATCTTCCCTTTTGATCTAGGGGGATGAATATATATGTTTAATTTTACATAGTATTTGTTTTTTATTTCTCTTAAATGACTTATGCACATGTGTGTGTTTGTTCTCCTTATTGTGTGTGTCCTTTGCTTTGTGTGGAGGAGGTAGTCACTAGTTATCTTGTGTTGATCAAGGTTTGAATCAATCGTATTTTTTTTTTTTAATTTTATTAGTCTTTAGATGACTCCATAATCCCAATGGACTGATAAGGCTACTGGTCTAGTTAGTATAACAGGTATACTACCCCTATTAGTCACCAATTTGTTGACCAATTTTGACTTTTAGGTCAAAATAGGGCACCCCTAGTAAAAAAATTCATTTTTTAGCCTATAATGGGTTGATATAGATGTTATAAGGTGTTTCATAGATTAATTAGTGTCAATTTATGTTGTACTAGCTTTGGTTAAGTGTTCTCTAGGTCCATTTGTCATTTTAAGTCATCGTAAGGGGTCTAAATGGTGCATTTAATGATTTATACGAGTTTCTTGGGATTTATGAAAGTAAAAAAAGATTATTTAATTCCCCATGTGTCCTTATAATTATTATGAATATGACATAACTAAAGAAATGGTAGGTTGTTTAAAGAAAAGGTAGTTTTCTTGGCCAAAAAGAGAAAAGGACACTTGTACAAATTCTTGGGAAGTGTTCAACTTGGAAAACATGTGAATGTGACTCTCCATATACCACACACTCAAATACACATTTGGTTTGATATAAAACTGAATTTTATATCTCAAAACCATTCATCTCTCTTGTCCTCCTTTTTGGCATAGAAAAGTGAGTTATAAGTTATTGCTTGGTATGGTCAACAGAGGTGGTTTCAAGTATAATGATTCTAAGGCCACATTATAAACTTTTATACCTTAAAATAAATATAATAATTTAGATAATTTGTTAATTTTACTTCAATAACCATCCCTTCAAAGTGGACTGTGCAAAACTACTTATCAATCTGTGCACCCTCTAGGTTTTCCTTCATTCTGAATAAGTTCATACAAATTGGCTTCTAATATTTCTTCAAAAGATTTTTAGATTCATCCTCTAATTATTCACACACTTATTTTAATGTTTCAAGTGGTTTTGATGATCTAACCAACTCAATTTGTAGGAGGATGCAATTTTCTAGGTTATAGACAGTTTCACCATTTACAAAAGCTTTATGATTTACCAATGGTTCCAAGGGATGGTGTTAATTCCTATAATTTTTTTTATCAATAGTATATATATGAAATTTCACCTTTCATCCTTTTCCATGTCAAAGTCATGGTTTGCAAGCTTATTCCATGTGTACTCAATAGTCCTTTGAGACCTTTGTTTGCTCTTTCACCTAGAGGTAGGTGGTTTTCATTTTGAAAAATATGTTTTTAGGATGGTTTTAAAATGTCATTGATATATCTCACTCACTTGAATATTTAAAAATGTATTTGAGGGGTTTTTAGAGCTTTTCCACAACATCTTTTGCTCTAGCTTCATACTTCTGCCTGTATATAGCTCATTGTTTCCCACAAGACCATATGATGATGCCATCTTGAGGTGTGAAAGGATTGAAGAAGTTTTACAACTTATTAACATTGATTTATATGAATTGAAATAATTCATAGAAACATCTCAAGTTCATCATCATGAAGGATCCATATGGTTCATGCCTTATTCACTGTTGGTCTATCAAGGCATCCACCTACAGGACTCCCTCCAACAGAGGTCTGACATGGATGTATAATGAGAATTCAAAGATATGAAATGTATTCATGGGGTTATGGATGTGTTTTTGAAAACTAATATTTATTGGTAAGTCAAAGAGAGTGGGGCATTACTCCAAATATGAATAATTTCGAGTTTAGGATTGAGTCTCTAAAGAGACAAAATAGAGGACCTGCCACCTTCTCTCATGATCATGATGTAGGATTATAAAATTATTTGATGCATATTAGATACTATATCTTATATCTTTCATATATAAGTTTAACCTTGTAAAGTTTAGAGTATAGGTGACTAGGATAAGATGATGTTTGAAAGCCTCAAGGTTGTTTCTAAAAGTACTAAAAAACTTCAATAATCTCTGTAGGCCTGTCAGAGCAAATAGCCTTTTGTCAGTTCAAGAAAAAATATGAAATAGACCTTCAAGTATAAATTTTAATAAGATAATAATATGAGGTTAGATGTTTTGAGAGTGATTAGGGAGGGATTGGAAGGTTCCCTTATAACCCTATAGCTATTGATAGGTGTATCTTAACCCTCAACTATCCACATACAACTGACCCCATACTTACAAGTTAAGTATGAAACCAAAAAATAGGTAAAAATTAATATGGTTATTCCTACATGATATAAGGAATTCAATGACTTCAAATGAACATTAAGAATCCTGACATAAGTAATATTGTGGTCTCCAACAAGCATTCCCAGTATGTACACTGAGGTAGGGTAACCTATAGGTCGATAGGATAGTGATTCATTTTGGCATTTGAATGGTATTTGAAGAGTTATAAGAGGGAAAATATTTTAAGTATATATATTTTTTCCAATATGGATTCATGGAGGGTCCAACCAACAACATAATCAATCTCAGATGCTTCAGGATAACCTACAGGCAAGGTCATAAGGGGAAAGTGTCTTAGTCACAAGGGAGAGCTCAGTTTGATGTTTACAACATACATATGATGAAAATGAGTAAGGTGGGAATTATGAGTTGTGTTTAAAACACATTATGGGGATAATGACCATTTTCATGAACTCCAAATAATGTTCATAAACTTATACATCTCCTTAAAACCCTATGACAACCTACAACCAAGATAAACGCATGAAACATAGTCATCTTTGGTAAGTTTTTGGGAGGAAAGGAGATATGAGAGTTAAAAAATATATGAATAATTTACTTATATGCATGAAAACCTTTTACAAGAATTTTTGATGTGAGAAGCAGGCCTAGAGGAGTCTAACTCCATGGAAAAGCACACACAGCCAGTCAAGGTTCAACATTGACAATCTTGAGAGTTCATATAAGGAAAGAGGCACTAATGGAAGTTGAGATGTATTTAAAGATTAAAATTATTTAATTAATTATAAAATATAATATTTTAACTCATATTGTTATATGAAGCCAAAGAGGGGTCTCAAAAGATGTAAACATAGTCTAAGTATTGAAATCCCTGCAGAGTCTACCTTGGATAAATCTATCTTGAGTTTTGGTGACTTGAAAAGTAAAATTAGGTGATAAGATCATAATATTTTGTGTGGATAATATTAATCATTTTAAAAACACCTCCAATACTCATCTTTCTCAAATAAATAGGGTAAATACCCACTATTCTATCTTAGAATAAGAGTACTCTCTTTGATTACAACAGAGATAGTTTGGAGAGATTATGTAAAAAGGATGAATTATAAGGTAAAAATACACTTTAAGATGATTTAATAAGCTGTGATACATATATGAAAACATGGGGAACATGTTTATAATCTCTGAGGATAAACGAGGTGGTTTAGGTAAAAAGGTCTGTAGGCAGACCTAATGAAACAACATACAAGACATGCTCCAAATAGAGAGTCACTTGTAGTTTTATCATTTGAAAAACATTATAATGAATTTAATTATATTCATGGGGATATAAATAAAGTGTTAAAACTATATATATGTAGGGAAAAATATCAAAATTTCATTTTGAGGTTTTGGTTGTAGGCAAAGTAGTGAAAGCAAGCTTTAAGCTTAGGGAAATGATGGACCAATTGCAATTTGAACATAATATTATATTTATAATGGATTGAACATGTTTATAAGATATGTATAGACCAATAATTTTCAAGGATGATCATTAAAAAGTCATATCCTTCGTGTGAAGGTGCTCAGAGCTCATAAAGTATGCATGAAAGACCCAATTAGCCATTTTGAAGTGCTCATATCACTCATAAACCTTTTCATGGAAAGATAAGTTGTTTGGGGATGATGGAGAGGGTATATAAGAACACATAAGAGGCATTATTTTGGATTTATAATGTGTCAAAAATTATGAATGAAGGTTAAGACAAAAAACCTCTCTAAAACCCTTGCAAACCCTTAGTCAGGACAAGTCTTGAGAAATTGAGTTGTAAAGCTAATATAAGGACATAGTTTGATCAGGAAACCTATTATAAGTTTAATATAACTCACAAAATATCCTTACCATTCTAGCTATATGTATGGAATTAAAGGGATAGGGGTAGAAACAAGATTTTCTCACTGTTGTGTGTATTGTGAGGGGTACATGATGAATTAGGAGATGAAATAAAGTTTTTTTGGAATATTTACACTTAAGATAACTAAAAATATTCATTTAATTTATTTAATCAACCTATAAGTTCCCAAACTAGGTCCTTACTTTCAGCTAGTCAAAACTGGCCCATTGAGCAAAGCTAGAAAGAAGAGAGGAAAGCTTCACTTAAAGTGGCTTTAAGGTACCCATAATGATTTAGAGGCCATAAAGGGTCTTTAAAAGTGTAATAAACTTCCTCCCATGTATTTTCATGGATAAATCATTCCAATTTTTAGTCTAAGTGTGCAGGGTGCATGGAAGGGCAGTTTTCAAGACAATAGATGATGATAGCTCTCTACTAAGTGATTCCAGAAGACCAAGCATGAAAAAAATGCTTAGAGAGGAATTTTTTAGAGCCTCTTCTTACATTCCAATCATTTTACCTACCCTATATTAGTTAAAATTCATTCAAATAGCTCCAAACATAAGGTTAATTTTTCTATGTAAAAGGAGGAGTTTTGTACCATTTTACCTAACTCTAATGACTTGGATTGATACTTATTACTTATGAACTTGAATGGTTTGAACCATACTCTTTTTATATGCATGTATAAATGAAATTATTTGCTTGATAAGTCTCATTGTGACCCTTGGAATTCTCTTTCTCTCTCAACTCTATAAGAGTTGGCCATTTTGGCATTGTATGGGATGCTCCACTTGAGTATGGCAAAGTCTTGATCAATTATATACATTTTGATAAATAAAATGAATAAGTGTTTACCTCTCTCATGACTATTCATAGTGTGCTCTACTTGAATGTTGAATTTGCTTAGTGAAGACTATGAATTTCTTAGCATTGTACTTCATTCTTTCACCTATTTTTAGCCTCTTCTTGAAGGGCATGTGAAGTGTTCTAGGATATGTTCATGGTTTAAGTGAGTAGTCTTTTCATTATAATCATTCAATAACTTTTATCTAGTCCTCCTAGCCTTGCATGTCATCTATGACCCCACAATGTAATATTAATGCAAGAAGACATAGATTTGGGAAAGTGTATGTTTTAGTTGGTTTCTTGGTCTCAAGTGTGGAATGTAATTGGTAGGAAGTCATCAAACTAATTTGGTGTATCACCTCCATATTTTAGGTTTTCTTTTACTTATATATATCCCTTTCTACCCCCAAGATTTAGTAGTAGTTATAGTCAAGTGGTACATCAATGGAGCTAGCCCTATCTAGAGATTCACTTCATTCCTTAGGTTACCCATAAGCCTAGAAGTGATTCCATTGTGCCACTTAGATGAGGAAAGCCTTGGCATCTCCTCAAAGTGTGAAAATCTAAGTGACAACACTTCATATGATAGATTGAGTGTATACTCTATCCACTAAATATATCCAAGGAATCTTGTTTGGTAGAATTATCCTTAAAAGAAATAGAGTTGTTATGATTCAAAGATAAAAAATAAGATTGATGTGATGGAATTCAAGGTCTAAAGGAAAGTTGAAATATTTTGTGCAATCACTTGTGGAGTGAAACCCTATTTTATGTATGCTCAAATAGTCAATGTAAATAATTAATTAACTCAAGAAAGGAATGTGGTGATAGATTGAGATAATGAGAAATCCATGTGGAGAGTGGAAGAAAGGGACTGAGCCTTGATAGAGTACCCAATAACATTTAGAAAGGTGAAACATAACTAAACCTTGCATTTGTTCATACATAGGCAAGATTGTGTCAATAAACAAGTTCAAGAGTCTTAAGAAAAGTTTAAGGTTTGGGTAAAAGTTGGGAAAGGATAATCAGAGCTTAATACATTCCTTTGGATTCTTGAAAGCATCAGGTAAAGCCATTCATAATCTAAACTCTATTTTTAATTATACACAGGCATACTGTTGTGAAAACACCTTATGAAATTCATGAATGGAAGTTGATAGAGGATTAGAAAAGGAGAAATAGGGTTGGAAAAGGTTGAATATATGTTCCACGTACCTTATTAAGGTCTTTTGAGATCTTGAAAATAATAAAGAACCATTTGGAATGAATATGAAGCTTCTCGGGACTGTGTAGGGCCCAAAAACCCTAATTTAGGGTAAAAACGTAAAAAGTAAGATATTTTGTAAATGAACCAATGAAATTTGTATAAATTTAGTATTATAATGGTGTTTGACATGAGGAATGATATTTTTAAGGTTTAAGATCAAAAATACATAGTATGGATGAATTATAGATGATTGTCTTGACTGTAGGAACAAAAGAACTAAAGGGCTAATTGAAGGGAAAGAAACACTTAGAAAGATGATCAAATAAATGAGATCGAATTTGAAACTTTGAGGAGAGATTAAAGACAATAAAGGGTGCCTATAAATATCATCACATTTGTAATATTATATGGTGTATGGCCATATAGAAGGAATTATCAAGAAAAAAAGGGCTATAAGCTTTGAGGTGTGATGGATGCCAAGTAGAAAGGTGAGCTTGTGAAGGTGTTTTAGTTTAGTGAAGACAAGAATGTCAAGATATAGAGAAACCTTATAAGTTACAACATGATTTCAAAGAAATCTATTCAATCGTTTCAAAAATTTGGCCTAGAGAGGTCCAAGGCATAATAAAAACTAGTGTGTGGCTTAACATGAAACAAAAAGTGAAGATGAGGTTAATGGAATGTATGAAATATTGAGAGTTATATCTAGAATATTAGGGGTAGAGAAGAGAAGTAAATAATCCTAGTCAAATATTTATTACAATAGACTTAAGGCAAATCCCATAAAGAGTGGATAACCAAGAATAGATAGGGAAGATTGATTACAAGTTTGTAATTGTAGGTATCAAAATTTGAATAGGAAAATTATATGAATGAGGATCTGCATCATTTTAGTATCAGGTCAGCCAAGATTCTTTGAGAATAGAAAGGGAAGTATAAAAATAATAGGTATAATTTTTATTTTGTTTTCATTTGATGTTTTGTTGCATGGATGAGATGTGTTAAAGTGTGAATGAAGGTATAGATTGTGAAGGTAGTAGCCCTGCAACCATTAAAGGCTTAAATGAGTGATAGAGCTATTGAGAAAGCTCAAAGAGAGAGATCATAAGTGAGCTTGAGAGAGTCCATGAGGTATGACAAGAGTAGAAGTCCCAAGTGAGGATAAGAGGAGAGACCTAGTTGAGGTTAGGAGAGAGAAAGATAGACCAAGTAAATAGTAAAGATGTGGAAATTGAATGAAGGCTTGTCAGAGAGAGATATAGGTCCAAATGAGGCTAAAGATTTATTAGACATATTTAAGGAGATGATTAAAGAGATATAAAATAAGAAATATGGCATAATTGATGAGAGAAGCTACCACTATAGACATCAAAATTTTGTACATGATGGTTTTGAATGTCATAATTCCATTGGAACACCTTAGGACCCCCTTGGGCTCAACTATTAGCCTTTTGACCAAAAACTAGGCCTAACCTAAGTTAGTTGACCTTCTAGATAAAACCCACCTTTTAACCAACCTAGCCTTTGACCCCTAACCACCAACAATCAAAGTGATTGCTGACAATCACCTTGACCATTGACGATCAACTTCCAATGTCTAAACCAACTTAACTCACCCTTAATTTTGCCTTGCTTTTTTATAATTAGCTCATATAAATCAATGTGTGAGTCATTGTATGCATGTATTATAATTATAAAGCAAAACTAATCTCTTGTTTCACCTCTCCTTCCTTTCCTATATGAAGAGAGGAACATAAGGTGAAAATGATCCACAGCAATTAAGAACTTTTGCATTCAGAGCTTTCTTTTGCAAGTGTTATTTTAGTAATCTAGAGATCTAGCCATCATGTTAGAGAGCTGACTTGCCGGTACCCCTCAATTGACAACCAAGTACTGTTAATCTACTAGAATCATGTCAGAATCTATTAATGAGCTAACCACTTCAACCTTTCATCTGACCAACCTTTTGTAAGCTAAGTATTTATTTTTAAATATTCAATTACTTTACTTGTATTTTACAATCAGCCCAGTATGAAACCATCTCTTAGAATTACCTTTTGTGATCCCATCAATCTAAATTTTATCAACCTAGACCCAACACATAGTAACCATTGATGGTCACCTTGACCGTTGATGGTCTATCTAATTTTAGATGGTTTTCTCAACTACCGACGGTCATCTCAATCATCGATAGTTACCTAAACCATCAGTGGTCACTATGGTAGAAAATAATAACAATCTATTTTCACCCTCTTAACCTTAATAAAACCCAACTTTTTGTGTCCCTTCATATTCAAAGACCCTTGACCTATTTTCTAAAGCATACTTGACCTGTTTAATATTAATATTGACTTGCTTATTTCTATATTAGTCATTTTTAGTCTATCTTATTTATCAAGTATTTCTTGTGTTCAATTTTAGTAGTTTTTGATTATTGATGAAAGTACCTTATATTCTATTTTATAAAATTAATTTTTTAAAATGTGTGGATTGATATCCTTGAAGAATCTCATTCTTCCAGGTTCTAACTAGCGCTAGGCAGTCCACCCGACTATCTATCTAACCAAACCATTTGTTTTAGTGTTGTCTTATTTGTAGGTCTTCCTCCCAAGCCAAAGAAGAGATCTTCACAATAATATGATTTAACATGCACACAATTAAATGAGTATTTTAACCATACTTATATTTATATTCTTCTTCTTCTTTCTTTCTTGAAATATAATCTAAAATTTTATGAAACATTCTAGCACGCTCAGTGGGACATTGAGTTTCTACTCGGGTTTCATTTTCTTATTTGTTTGAATCTATATGATCTTCCCCTATTCTATGCTCATAAATGAAACTAAAACTTATTAAAGGATTAAAATCAACTACATACATTTATTTCTTGAAATTTTAGCTCATATAGTCTAAATTAAAGCAAAGTAATCCTATCGTAGCATCACTTTTGTTGCACACACTAAAGCAAAGCACTTACATCAATCAAACACAAAAAAATATAGACAAGGATTGACTAGGATTTCGTCACCTAAAAGTTACCTTACCCATTCTTAGAAATCTTACTTAGATGTCTTTACCAAGGGAAGAACCAACTTAGCTCTCTGGTTGAGTATAAAATATGAAAATCAATATATATTGGCTAAGCACCTGATACCTTTATCACTATAGTGTTTGAAGTGAGGGGGTAGGCCCCAATACCAATCCATGTATTGATTTACAATATAGGTCCTTTTGAGAGCCTAAACATAACCTAAAACCAACCATAGACTTTTTTTCTAGTACCCTCTCTACAAGCCAATTTTAGTCACACAATTTCTTGAAAGTTTAAGGCATAAGCCAAAAAAGAGACTAAAAATAACTTTAGGACTTAAAGTAAGAGCGCGATTTATTTTATTGATCATTTATTATCTTCTCTCTTTTTGAGTGGTGAGATTGTTTGTGTATTCTCTCTCCCTTATCTTAAATGGTGCTAACTTTCTAGTAACAAAAGAATCTAGCAGAACAAAACCCATCACCAAATCAATCAACCTCTTCTACTTCCTCATCCATGGAGTATGTTTTTGAACTAGAAAACTTAACTCATCCTTTGGGAATTCCTTGTTTCTTTTGTAATTTACCCAAGGAGATACAGACTTTGCCACATTCTTAGATAATAATCCTATGGCCCTTCAACATTATCTTAGCATCATGCCTCATTGTACCCTTGCCTTGGTTCTAATGTGGACCCACCTTATGGCATGCCTTACCACATTATTAGAAACACTTATATTGCTATAGTTACCACCCAACCAATGGATACCCAAGCTTCCTCATACACCAATAATACCTTTGATACAACTATGAAAAAATAACTTGCCCAACCTAAAAACACCCTTATACCTTCCACCCCCACCAACAACTCCTCTACCTTAGGAGAAACCCAACCACTAGCCACATATATTCCCCTCACCATGGGAATACCTACCACTATCACTACTAACCTTCCTTTGGCTACCCCTAATCTATTAACCACTACCCCACTCCAAAATCTTGTGGTGTTTATACCTTCTAACTTACCACCAATCAATACAAAGGTCACTCCCCTTTATTTTATTACCAACACAACCATAAATTCTACCAAATAAGTGCCCATTGCACCAAACTTGGGTTACATCCCTAACCTGCAAGGGCATGTACCTCTACCTACTACCCAAGTACCTACATCCACCTACCCCTACATAGATTCCACCCAACCACCCCTTAACCTCCTACTAGTTATTATTATGTGACCCAAACACCACAATAATATTCACCTTACAAACTTCTAGGTGCACAACCCCAAATAGATCTAATGAAAATGATAATGGATAAGATGAATACCTTAAAGTCATCCATTTCTCAAGTTCATAACATCTTGTCATATGATTAGATATGTAACTAGCCCATCCACCCATCTGTTCCTATTAGACCATATCCCCCTCAATAGGAAATCCCCAAGTTTTTCAAGTTTCAAAGTAAGGAGGATCCCCAATAGTACCTTTGGGCATTTAGGAATTCATGTTATTTGATTTCATATGATGATGCCCTCTTCATTGTACCTTATCAATGTCCATATCTAGTCCAACATTGGATTGATATAGTATCAGAACCAAACATTCCTTCTTCTCTTTCACCTAATTAGATCAAATTTTCTTGGATCACTTTTTGATAAACATCTCCAAGAAAGTTTCCATCACTGATCTCTACTCTATTTGGTAGTTTGATGATGAATCTATTATTGATTTTGTAGCTCATCAGAGGAGCTTGATCAATTAGCTCTCCTTCTCTCTGCCCCAAACTAAACTGATAAATTTTTTTGATCAGGCATGTGCCAAGCACATATCTTCTACATTGTGTGTTCAAAGATTTAAAACCTTTAACAAAACTTTTACCATGGCACACAAACTAGAGAACAAAGTCATCGATGAGGGAAAGCTAAAGTTAAAAAATAATAACTCTACATACAAAACCAATGAGGCCTCTTCCTCTAAAACAAATAACCAATACCAATACCAATGCCAAGAATAAGGGAATTGGAAATGTGGTTTTCCTTAAGACAACTCCTCCACCATTGATCAAATAATTAAATTATTTTAACTCCTTAAATCAAAACATGAGAAACTAGAACTGAAATAATCATAAGCAATTTACCCCACTTGGAGAATCTTATGCTTCAATCTTGGAGAATTTTCTGAAAGCTAATATCATACAACTTCCTCCAATCAATCCCCCTCAACAATTTGACTCTTCTTGTCCTACACCTAGCTAGTGTAATGAGAATGACCTGTGTGCTTTCCATTAGGTAGTTAGACATGATATTAGTAGGTGTAATACCTTAAAAACATTGTCCAAACCCTTATTGACCATGGGGAACTTGCATTAAACAACCCTAATGTACCTCCCAACCAAGCCCTTGATATTTTCAAACAAGCCTTTCCTAATCATGCACCTACCAAAAATAAGAACAACAAAGCTGAGTCTTCTCATGATGCCCATACTATCAATATGGTTCTTGACACACTCATTATTGAACAACTTATCACTCGATCTACCTATCATTAACCCTATCCACTTATTGAGGTAACAAAGTTACCCTTTCTTTATTTGGAGACTCAAATTAAAGAAGCACCCTTTTCTCTTCCTCCACATATTGAGGTAGTGGAGTCACCAATCTCTCCTTCAGCTGACATATAGGAGCAAGCAACCATCACCACATTATATTCTCCTTTAACTACCAAGAAATTTACTTCCCCTTTGGAGAGCCTTCCCAAGCAAAACACCACCACACCTGTGCCCTCATAGTGGAACCACCTATGTAAACCTCATATACTTTTATTTATGAAAAGGATGAGGTTACCATCCCTTTGTCTCAACCTATGGGCTTATGTTTCAATTCTACTACCTAGGGAACAAAACTAATTTACAAACCCTTCTCTAGACTAGTTCAAAGATTAGAATTTTTCTCCAACCCTGACCTGGGTTGGGACACCTTTTAGTAGCAACTAAGGCTACTTTACATCTCAAGACATGAACCTTCAACCACCTCATTGATAGACTAACCCACCACTTACATTATCCAACCCCTACCATATCATCCCAATCAATCAATACCTCTACTAGCCCAACCATTTCTCAATTGTCCAAAGCAACCAAGTCCTAAAAAAAATCACCTTATCTAACCAAACCCACCAAACCAACTAGAAATCTTAACATTTTCCCTACATAGAGCTTTAATCATCCATCTATGAAAGTGGAGCTAACCTCACCAAACCCATCAACCAAACACCAAAACAAAACAACTAAGGAGGTAAAGCCACCAAAAGGTTAGAGGGCCAAACTTTTACCTCCCTCAAACTTAACCTTTATCTTGGGACCTTATCCCTCTACTTTGGTTAGGAAGCTAACCATTTCACCCAAAACCCCACCACTATTATTAGTTACACCAACACATTTACTTTTTGATACACCCCTCTTCACTAAAAAATCAATAAGCTAACTACCTATCCTAAAACCTCCTACCTCTAACTTATAAACTAACCACCTACCCTAAAACCTCCTACCTCTAACTTATAAACTTAAACCTTAATAAAACCAAAACCATCAAATAAGAACACTACCTTACCCAAATATCCTACCACCAAACCTATTTCCAAAAAGACTTCCATCTTACCAACCAAAGCCAAAACCTCTAAACCCTTACCACCTTTAGCTGAGTCTTACTCAACTATTTTCTAAAGGTTATTGAAATCTTCTTGTTTGGCTTTACCTCCTATTAGACCATTCAACCTTCTTAGTCTGAAACCTATCTGGTATAATGAACTCCATGTGTCATCTTATCATAAAACACTAGGTCATGACATAGAAAACTACAAATATTTCCAAACCATAATCCATAAACTCTATGATAAGGATTATCTACCAATATATGAATCTCCCATGAGCCCATTACCAATTGAACAACCACTACCCAATGACTACCTACTCCCCCAATCTCACCTCAGAGTGACAAAGAACCAAAACACTCTCCTACCTCAACTCTTCCCTCTATCCATACCATCCATGTGGTCACAAGATAAAAATAGAAGGATAAGTTGAAGGAAAAAGTGTCCATCCCATGTATATATCCATCTTCTACCTCCCAACCAAACCAAACCCAAGCACCTTCACCTTCAACCAAACCTAAGATATCTATCTTGGGTACCTCCCAATCCAACCCCTCTAAATCCATCAGCAGAATGTTTCTCAAATAACTTCACTAGACCCCCAAAGATGAACTTATATGAGTTGATTTTTACCTCACCTCATCATTTCAAAGAAATGATAGAGGCATTGTAATCAATAGAGGTCTAACCTAAATGTCCTCAACCTTTGGCAACCTTTGTTGGCACTCTCCAAATTTACAACCTTATCATCTTTAAGGATTTAGAAATACCTTTCATCCATCCTAATGACCCACATCGCCCTCGTTTCATCACTACCTACATCAACCAAACCCACATTAAATGGGTAAGATTAAAGGGGGAGATAGTATCATCATTATCTCCTCCCACACATATAACCAACTCAAATTACCTTAAAACATTATGTTAGAAACCTCAGCCATCTTTTGACCCTTTTACAATATCATGGACATCTCTCTAAGAACTATTGTCCTTCATATCCATGTAGGACCTCATACACTCCTTGATCTCTTCTATGTAGTGGAAGGTAAATTCCAATAGAATGTTTTTTTTGGATGACCTTGGATCTATTTCATGGGTTGTGTCCCCTCTATCTTTCACTATTGCATTAAATTTGAACATGAAGGTCAAGTTATCATTATACAAGCTGACCCAAGCCCCTTTTCATCATGTAATGTGACTTATCGACATAATGACATCCTCCTACCTTCATCTAGTATACCCTCATCAACCAAAGACAAGCCCTCCACCACAAAAGATGAACCTATATCTTCTTCTACCAATGATGTGTCAACTACCTCATCCATCCCCTCCGATCAGATCCCCACCTTAGACCACTTGGAATCCACATTCTAACATCTTTCATTAGGGGAATATCACATCCTCACCCTTGATGATTTCCCTATTCCCAAAGAGTATGGGAAAATTAACCACCAACCTGGGTATGACCCCAATATTAGAGCCATTATTCCATTTGGACCTCTAGACTGTCAAACCCATTTCATCTATGGGGGAATCAACAAACCCCTTGACACTTTTCCACCTCTCTTTCACCTCAACCATTCAATGTTGTATTTTCTTACCTAGATAAATTGAGTTTCTCCAAGACATACCTTCATCGATGCATTTGGAGGGGATTTAGCCTTGGAGGATATGAATAGGGACCACATGAGTTGCTTCTCATTGAGACATGGAAACTCCATAAGAAACACAACCTTAGTTTCTCTCCACTAGACTAGCATGCTAACTCACCTCCCGCCACCAAAGTTGATGAGAATATCTCATCTTTGCTGACTCCATCATCTAACTAGGAGGATGATGACATCATCCCACCTAATGTTTTTTCCATCAACATGATCAACCTTAGACCCCTAACTTATCAAAAGGAGGAGGAAACTATAACCATCCCTTTGACCCAAACTGAGATCATAGGAGATGACTCTCCTACCATTAACATTGTTCAGTGCTAGGATGATGATTCCATTCTCACCTACCTTGGTACCCCAAATTATTCTATCCATAAATCCATTCTTCCTAAGACTTTGACCATGTTGAATGAATATACTATGGATATCAACTTGAGAACTTTGAATAACCCATGCATTGTCAAAATTGGCCAATCATTAAATGTCAAAGAACTTTGAGACTTCCCCTCCTTCCTCCAGGACCTAAATATAACATTTACTTGCTCTTATAGAGACATGATAGGAATTGATCCTACCATTGCCACCCACAACATAGTCACCAACCATGATGCCAAGCTTGTCAATCAGAAACTTTGATGAATGCACCCTCACATATCCCTTCTCATTAAAGAAGAGCTTTAGTGCCTCTTATTTGTCAATTTGATTCAGCCCATTGACTATCCCCAATGGGTTTCAAATGTCCTACCTTTCACCAAATCCTTAGGGGGACTATGAATCTATGTAGACTTTAGTGACCTCAACCTTACTTTCCTCAAAGATGACTTTCCTCTACCAAGCATTGACCAACTAGTTGATCTTATATTTGATAATAATATAAATAGTTAGTTGATAAACTCTTAACATCATTTTTACACTACTAAATCCAATATACCCCATGATCTACCAACAAGTTTGCCAACACCATGGCTTATCTCACCTCTTAGATCCTATCTACACCCTCTGACTCTAATCTCTCTATCATTATCCATAGACTTACCTAACCTTCTTATGTCAAATCAGATTCTCCTACCATCTTGAATGTGGAAGAGACCCAACCTGACCTTTGGTATCATCAAAACTTTGACTATCTTAACCTTTGCATCATTCCATCTAGCCTTTCTATGAATGATCAAAGATAATTTATCTAGAGTACCTCACATTAAACCATTATGGTGGGAATTCTTTGTAAATGTAGCTTTGATGGTCTCCTCTTCTATTGCCTATGCAATCACAAAGTTTCTCACGCTATCAAGGAAATGCATGATGGGATATATGGGGGACACTTTAGTGGCCTTGTCATTGCTAAACACATACTTATCCTTGTCTATTAATAGCCTAACCTTAACCAAGACTATTGAAACTATGTGAAAAAGTGTGTTAAGTGTCAACAATATGCCAATTTGCATCACGCACCTAGCCATAATCTTCATGTTTTCACCTATTTTTGGCCCTTCTCATTATAGGGTCTAGACCTTATTGGTGAAATCAATACCCATTCTTCATAGTGACATTATTCTATCATCACCGTGAATGATTATTTTACCAAATGGGTAGAGGCTATTCCTCTAGTCTTAACCAAAGTGGAAAAGATTATCAACTTTATCAACCATCACATCATCTACCATTTCGATGTTCCTCACAAAATCATCACTGACAATGGCAAATCCTTTAAAAACAATCAAGTATAGGGTCTCTGTGACACATTCTATATTATGTTAAGTTTCTCCTCACACTATCACCCTCAAGAGAATGGACAAGTCGAAGCCTCAAACAAAATTCTTAACAACATGCTCACTAAAATGGTTAATGCATCTAGTCAGGATTAGCATTTGCATATCTCCTTCACCTTATGGGCATATCGTACTAGCAATCAAACCCTTATGGGTTCCACACCATTCTCTCTTGTGTTTGGAGTAGAATCAGTCTTGCCTATCAAAGTCCAAATCCCATCTCTTTGCATATCTTTGCATGATCTCATTTCTGAGGATGATTATCATCAACACCATCTAGTTCAGCTTGAGCTACTTGACAAGCATCACTTATCCTCCCCCACCCATCTTAATGCCCATCAAGAGCACATCAAACATGCCTATAAAAATCACCTTAAAGTACAAGAATTCAATATTTAAGACTTCATCCTAAAGGAAAATAAACATGTTACCAATATGGAAAAAATATAATAGGGAGAGTTTGATTTCAATTAGCTTGGGCCTTATATCATAACCCACAAGTATAGATCATGAGCTTACTAGTTATCCTCTCTTGAGGGAAACCCAGAACTTGAGCCCATCAATACTTCACATTTGTATCCTTCTTTTTGTTAAAAAGGATCAAACTCATCTTTTATCTAACTTAAGCTCGTCCCTTTCTTACATACCAAATTCATCTCCCTATTTTAGGGGTAACTTATTAAAAATGAATCATGTGATTATTCATGACAATCATAGTCTAATATTGAACAATAGGTATCATGGCTCTACCCATGGCATGATTCTCATGCTACTTTTTGCCCTTTATACAAGATGGATTCTAATGATCGTTGTTACCTAAACCTCATTACACCTAATCAAAATTATTGTGATTTTAGTTTTACCTTCATAAAGGAGAACCCTTTAAACCTATATAAACATGTCTATGTCAAGAAAAATCAAACAAAGGAAAAAATAAAAATCCAAACCAATAATAATCATGGGTCATTCCTAGCATTCATAGATTTTTCCCTTGAAGGATATCTATTGAAAACATGTTTGTAATTGTTCAAATTAAGGTGGACTTATCCCTTGAAGGATAAATTTCAAAGCATTAAACAAAGAATACAATCTTATAACACTCCCTCAAAGGATGGCTGAGTAAGTTAGTTATCAAAATAAGCAATTTCTTAGAAGCTTCCCATATTAATTAGCTTCCCCAACCCTCTTAAGCAATAATTAGATCTCATATGAAAAATAATCTTGAAAGCTGTAATCATCTCTCATGAGTAGACTTCTTGCATGAATCAGTCTACACTTTGTATGACATAGACTTATTTATAATGACTCCTTGAAAACCTACAGATGAGGCATACTAGTCTCATAAGAAGGTTCCACCTTTCATCTATCTCCCCTTTATACACTATAAGCAAGGGATTTTTGAGCTTCCTTTACATTATGTGATCAAGACACCTCTTTAACTAGCAAATGAATATTATTACAAAGCATTTGAAAGGCTTATGTTCCTTAAGTTGATCCAACCTTGGGTTTGTATTAGTCCTTACCAAAGATGAAGCATTGTGCCCTTTCCTATTCTGTCATTACTAGTTGATATATTTAATAATATGTTTGTCTCTTGATTATATTCTTTGTTCTCACATATAGTGTTGTTAATTAACTTAATTTATGTGCTCTACCTCAAATAAAGCAAAAATAACCATAATCATAATCACAACATATAGACATAATTCATAAGGAAAACATACATCATTATCATATCCATCAACATGTCAAAGCCAAGAATCCATGAATGATAAAATAATAAACCATTCTCACCACATGTCTAAATCTAAATAATGAAGCACATACTCATTAAAATTTAGCATGTCATAAACATACATGTCATAAAGCATAACCATGAATAAAACAATACACATCTCAATGCATGCCTAGCTAATTGAGTCTACATTAATATCTAATGACCATAATATAAGCATAAACACAACCATAATCAATATATCATCATGAGCATAATCAATATAACATCACATCAAAGAAAAACATAGACAATGAGCAATAAACAAGGGTCATATATATAATTGTGAGTCTAACATCATAATGTATACAACAAATACACGTCTGTCTCTCTCTCTCAAAATCTACATCTAACCACATCATCTTGTAGGTCAGAAAATGCTATACAAAAATATATAGTACGTCTTAAACCATATATTGGCTATGCTCCTGAGTCACCACTATCTCCTAAAACACCAATCTCTCTTGTGCCTATCCCCTAAAGTCCCTATCTATCCACCTACAGATTTAACCCACTAACTTGGTGTTGTCATAATGGTACCACTTGCCAAACTCACTCTATACTCACCTCATCAGGGCTCATCAAGATACTGCATCAAGAATATAGCCTCATAATATCATAGTTCCTCTTCTGTGGCTAGGTATTACACCATGGGGATGGTACCCAGTGGTCTTGTAGATGTTGTGGATCCTCCTCTCCTCTATCCCAAGGAGTCTCTCTTCTAGGTGACCAAGGCTAGTGAAGCTCTAGCCTGGTCCCTATCACATGTCAATGTCTCCTCCAAAACTTGTAAAATAATCACTTGACCCTATAAAGCTATAACCTATGCCTATGCAGTGGCTAGTGTTACTCCTCCCTATGCATTTGGGGTATCCCCCTATCCTGTGCCCTCTATCCTCATCTCCTAATTAGGTCCACATTAATCTACTTCTTGTCACCATCATCTACACCAAAGTTAACTACCATATATAGATCCTAGTACCATGAAGGGTACCCATCAAAAAAGCCTATATCATCAATTGCTGGCTTCACTGGTAGATCCTCATGATCAAATAAAGTTAGTATTAGATGTGGCTTAGGTAATAAAATCTCCACATCCTCATTTTTGTACCTGGGGAATGGGCCTGAGATACCCTATACTAGGCCAAACTATCTCTAAACTCTATCAAATGGGATGAACTCTACCTCCCCATCCTGTCAGGCACCTAGAACAACAAACATGCTCTGATACCAACTTGTCAGGATCTTGCTCCTCAATTAGAGCACAATATGATTACCTTTGTATTAGCAACTAAACACGAAATTTAACCAGAATGATAAGTAACTAGAAATATGAAACAACATAGGATATGAGAGACAATACACAATTGTATTAATAATCACTCAGAAGAAAATACAATAAAGAAGATGCCACACTTCTTCTTCCCACTCCTCTAGAGCTCTTACACATCTAGGGTTCACCTGTAATTCTCCTCCAACACTTCACTCTCTCAATCACGGTCACAACAACCAACTCAAACACAGAGTTGTTGTTCACCTCCACCAGTCAGTAACAACGTTGCCAGTACACTAAGTACACAACTGTACTCCAAGTAGATCTTCCTTTCCTTGCTACCACCTACAAATCAACAGACCTTACTTACCCTGTAGATATCTCTACACCCTGAAGAACCCTTGTCCTTGCCTCACTAAGTCCTTATGGTTCTTCAACTAGTACCCTGGTCGATCTTCTACCCGAACTTGCACACCTGCAACTCTCCAAAATCATACACACTCAGCACCCCTTTGGAACTAGGAGGAACATACCATGTTCTCTTCTCTCTGAAGGAGCTAATTTCTGCTCTCTTACTCTCTAGCATCCTTTTAAAATACAGCCCATGAGTCTATTATATAGATCTCATGCATACAATAATTAGACTTACTTAATTACAATAATTAGACATGCAACTCTAAGACCAAAAATAGTCTTTACATGCAAACTGACTGTCCAAAAATAGACTAGTCTGAAACTCGCATGCAAACTACATGCACACACAAGTTGTCGACGTCGGCTCCTTCCTGACCAATGTCGGCCGACTTATAACTGATGTCAGTTGCTTTTGCACTGTAATATGACCAATGTCAGTTGATCAGACTGATGTCGGTTTCATTGTAACTCGTTCTGCAACTCAACAATCCTCCGCAACCTCAGCAACCTCCTTCCCTGTTTGCATCAGTGAAGCTTTTAGCTCCACAACCTAACAATCTCCCACTTGGAGATAAATAGCTACACTGTACCTGTACCTATACACTGTCTAATTTGTTTCCTGGCTTGTATCCCTCTTCAAGCTCAAACCTGAAGACCAACCACCACACAACCTGTGGTGCTACTCCTGTCATCCAAGTAACTTGCCACATTAGAATTTACATATCCATGTAGTGAAGACCTTGACCCTGCATAACATGAATCCTTGTTGCTAGTCCCTCTCAGATACCTGAGAATCTACCTTCCCCGAATTGGCTCCAAACTCTCTGACAACTCCCACTGCTTGGGAAAACTTAGGTCTACACCAGACCTTATGTGATTTCAAACCCTATTCTAAGCTCAACTTGAACTATCCAGCCCTTGGTGTGCTTTCTAATTCTACATCCAGAATTAAGAACCTTGCCAACACCTTCTTCACATCAGCTCCCACTGGACATCAACCTGTGATCTTCCATGTCTCTTATGCCAAAGAATTTTGCTGCTCCCAAATTCTTCATGACATACCTCTAAACTAACCTTACCCTTAGCTCAATAGCTCCCTATATGTACAAACCTACTCCAAGCATACCATCCACATATAGTAATAGGATAATGTCGTGACCATCATCCACCCTGGTAAGACAAACACAATAGTTACACTGACATTGACTAAAGCCCTGCTTTGTCATCCACCTATCAAACCTGTACCAGTCTCCTGTAGCTTCCTCAAAACCATGTACCTTGGACTTCCATCTCACGTGTCCATCCACTCTCTTCTATAACCTGGGAATCCATCCGTCTGTCAGTGCTGGCAACTCTACCGAATCTCCCACTTGGTTCTCTTCTAAAAAATTCATGCCATGCTCCCAATGTTTCTTGGATTCTACCTGCATTGCCTCTTCACATCTTCTTGGTTCTTGACCATCAGTAAGCAACTAATAAGAAGGTGAACAATGAATATGAGGTCCACTTACCCTTTTAGTCCTCCATATGGGCATTTGAGACTCCTTGACAGCTTGTTGTCTGCCCAACATTCATTCCAATGACTGATCTCGACAATCTCCCAATCTACACCCGACTGATGTCGATTTCCTATGACTGACCCTGTCTACCAACATCAGTTCCCTGACCGATGTCAGTTTATGTGTGACTGACATTGGTTCTTTTTGCCCAACACCACTGACTCTGCTGATCTGCACATGATCGACATCGATGCCTATTTGTTCGATGTCAGTTCCTCTTGATTGATGCCCGTACCTGTGTTCACCTGTGAGTGATGACTTTTTACCTGCGAGCTCCTTCTGGGTCAAAACCCTATTCAAATTAACACATCCCTACTTAGAATAATTTAGTCCCCTCAGCTGATCTCTGTCCATCATCTCCTCCATGAACACTAAGGCTTTCCAGTTCTTAAGTTTATCAAAGATATCTGTCTTTCGCTTAAGAACATGCATTCCCCTTCTACATATGCGACCAAGCCTACAAAGCCACATCTCTGCAAGAGAAGGTGAATCAATAATATAAGTAGATAGATAAAGGATACCTACTTTCTTACCACCGTCTAATTCAAGTGCATCCACTGTGAGAGTTACTGTGCATCTCTCATCACCCAACTTTCTTGAAGAAATTAGACTCATCTCCAAGACTGGTACTTGCATGACCTCCTTCAACACCTATGTGTTATCTGTCTGCAATTTTAGCTTCACTTCCCCTTTGCCATCAATCTGACAAGGCTCACCAACCCCTAAATAAATCTCTCCAAGGTCTCCCTGGACATACTCTTGAAAAGATGCTCTATTTTGGGTTGCATGGAAAGAGTCAAAAGAATCTATAAACCAAGATTCTAATTTATCTAGAGCATCCTGTGCTACATCACCTACAACATCTGCTTCTACACGCTGATCTTCTACCGACCAACAATCTTCCTTTACCTACTCTTTCTTTCCATCAATCAGACCATTCATGCTATTCAATTTCTCCATTCATAGCTTGCTTTCTTCTGCCATTGCTATACTCCCACTCAATCAAAAACCCCGATGAGTAACCTGTATTCAACAAACACTAACCAGATTTGAACCACCTATTAGTCAACCCAACCAAAAGCTCTAATACCAATTGTCAGGCACCTAGAACAACAAACATGCTTTGATACCAACTTGTCAGGATCTTGCTCCTCAATTAGAGCACAATATGATTACCTTTGTATTAGCAACTAAACACGGAATTTAACCAGAATGATAAGTAACTAGAAATATGAAACAACACAGGATATGAGAGACAATACACAATTGTATTAATAATCACTCAAAAGAAAATACAATAAAGAAGATGCCACACTTCTTCTTCCCACTCCTCTAGAGCTCCCACACATCTAGGGTTCACCTGTAATTCTCCTCCAACACTTCACTCTCTCAATCACGGTCACAACAACCAACTCAAACACAGAGTTGTTGTTCACCTCCACCAGTTAGTAACAATGCTGCTAGTACACCAAGTACACAACTGTACTCTGAGTAGATCTTCTTTTCCTTGCTACCACCTATAAATCAACAGACCTTACTTACCCTATAGATATCTCTACACCCTAAAGAACCCTTGTCCTTGCCTCACCAAGTCCTTATGATTCTTCAACCAGTACCTCGGTGGATCTTCTACCCAAACTTGAACACCTGCAACTCTCCAAGATCATACATGCTCAGCACCCCTTTAGAACTAGGAGGAACACACCATGCTCTCTTCTCTCTGAAGGAGCTAATTTTTTCTCTCTTACTCTCTAGCATCCTTTTACAATACAGCCCATGAGTCTATTATATAGATCTCATGCATACAATAATTAGACACGTAACTCTAAGACCAAAAATAGTCTTTACATGCAAACTGACTGTCTAAAAATAGACCAGTCCAGAACCCACATGCAAACTACATGCAGACACAGGTTGCCGACGTCGACTCCTTCCTGACTAATGTCGGCTGACTTATAATCAATGTCGATTGCTTCTAAACTGTAATATGACCGATGTTGGGTGATCAGACCAACGTCAGTTTCCCTACAACTCGTTCTACAACTCAGCAATCCTCTGCAACCTCTGCAACCTCCTTCCCTATTTGCATCAGTGAAGCTTTTAGCTCCACAACCTAACAATCTCCCACTTGGAGATAAACAGTTGCACTGTACCTATACCTGTACACTGTCTAATTTGTTTCTTGGCTTGTATCCCTCTTCAAGCTCAAACCTGAAGACCAACCACCACACAACCTGTGGTGCTACTCCTATCATCCAAGTAACCTGCCACATCCGAAGCTACATATCCATGTAGTGAAGACCTTGACCCTGCATAACATGAATCCCTGTTGTGAGTCCCTCTCAGATACCTAAGAATCTACTTTCCCCGAATTGGCTCTAAACTCTCTGACAACTCCCACTACTTGGGAAAACTCAGGTCTACACCAGACCTTATGTGATTTCGAACCCTGTTCTAATCTTAGGTTGAACTATCCAGCCCTTGGTGTGCTTTTTGATTCTACATCTGGCATCTTGAACGTCGCCAACACCTTCTTCATATCAGCTCCCACTGGAGATCAACCTGTGATCTTTCATGTCTCTTATGCCAAAGAATTTTGCTGCTCCCAAATTCTTCATGACATACCTCTAAACTAACCTTACCCTTAGCTCAACAACTCCCTGTATGTACAAACCTGCTCCAAGCATACCATCCACATACAGTAACAAGATAATGTCGCAACCATCATCCACCCTGGTAAGACAAACACAATAGTTACACTGACATTGACTAAAGCCCTGCTTGTCATCCACCTATCAAACCTGTACCACTATTCTGTAGCTTCCTCAAAACCATGTACTTTGGCCTTTCATCTCACATGTCCATCCACTCTCTTCTCTAACCTAGGAATCCATCTATCTGTCAGTGATGGCAACTCTACCAAATCTCCTGCTTGGTTCTCTTCCAAAGAATTCATGCCATGCTCCCAATGTTTCTTGGATTCTACCTGCATTGCCTCTTCACATCTTCCTGGTTCTTTACCATTAGTAAGCAACTAGTAAGAAGGTGAACAACGAATATGAGGTCCACTTAGCCTTTAAATCCTCCATATGGGAATTTGAGACTCCTTGATAGCTTGTTGTCTACCTAACATTCGTTTCAGTGACCGATCTCGGCCATCTCCCAATCTGCACCCAACCGACATCGGTTTCCTGTGACTGACCCTGTCTGCCAACGTTGGTTCCCTGACCGATGCTGGTGTAACTTCTACTGATGTAAGTTTATGTGTGACCAATGTCAGTACCTCCTGATTAACACCACTGATTTTGCTGATCTGCACATGATCGATGTTGGTGCCTGTCTGTTCGATGTCGGTTCCTCCTGACTGACGCTGGTACCTGTGTTTGCCTATGAGTGATGACTTTTTACCCATGAGCTTCTTCTAGGTCAAAACCCTATTCAAATTAACACAGCCTTGCTCAGAATAATTCAATCCCCTCAGCTGATCTCTGTCTATCATCTCCTCCATGAACACCAAGGCTTTCTAGTTCTTAAGTTTATCAAAGATATTTGTCTTTCGCTTAAGAACATGCATTCCCCTCCTACATATGTGACCAAGCCTACAAAGCCACATCTCTGCAACAGAAGGTGAATCAATAATATGAGTAGATAGATAAAAGATACCTACTTTATTACCACCATTTAATTCAAGTGCATCCGCTGTGAGAGTTACTGTGCATCTCTCATCACCCAACTTTCTTGAAGAAATTAGACTCATCTCCAAGACTGGTACCTGCATGACCTCCTTCAACACCTGTGTGTTATCTTTCTGCAATTTTAACTTCACTTCCCCTTTGCCATCAATTTGACAAGGCTTACCAACCCCTAAATAAATCTCTCCAAAGTCTCCCTGGACATACTCTCGAAAAGATGCTCTATTTTGGGATGCATGGAAAGAGGCAAAAGAATCTGTAAACCAAGATTCTACTTTATCCAGAGCATCCTGTGCTACATCACCTACAACATTTGCTTCTACATGCTGATCTTCTACTGACCAATAATCTTCTTTTGCCTGCTCTTTCTTTCCATTAATCAGACCATTCGTGCTATTTAGTTTCTCCATTCGTAGCTTGCTTTCTTATACCATTGCTATACTCCCACTCAATAAGAAAATCCTGTGAGTAACTTGTAATCAACAAAAACTAACCAGATCTGAACCACTTGTTAGTCAACCCAACCAAGAGCTTTGATACCAATTGTTAGGCACCTAGAACAACAAACATGCTCTAATACCAACTTGTCAGGATCTTGCTCCTCAATTAGAGCACAATATGATTACCTTTGTATTAGCAACTAAACATGAAATTTAACCAAAATGATAAGTAACTAAAAATATGAAACAACACAAGATATGAGAGACAATACACAATTGTATTAATAATCACTCAGAAGAAAATACAATAAAGAAGATGCCACACTTCTTCCCACTCCTCTAGAGCTCCCACACATCTAGGGTTCACTTGTAATTCTCCTCCAACACTTCACTCTCTCAATCACGGTCACAACAACCAACTCAAACACAGAGTTGTTGTTCACCTCCACCAGTCAGTAACAATGCTGTCAGTACACCAAGTACACAATTATACTCCAAGTAGATCTTCCTTTCCTTGCTGCCACCTGCAAATCAACAAACCTTACTTACCCTGTAGATATCTCTACACCATGAAGAACCCTTGTCCTTGCCTCACCACGTCCTTATGATTCTTCAACCAGTACCTCGGTGGATCTTATACCTGAACTTGCACACCTGCAACTCTCCAAGATCATACACACTCAGCACCCCTTTGGAACTAGGAGGAACACACCATGCTCTCTTCTCTCTGAAGGAACTAATTTCTGCTCTCTTACTCTCTAGCATCCTTTTACAATACAGCCCATGAGTCTATTATATAGATCTCATGCATACAATAATTAGACTTTCTTAATTACAATAATTAGACACACAACTCTAAGACCAAAAATAGTCTTTACATGCAAACTGACTGTCCAAAAATAGACCAGTCCAGAACCCACATGCAAACTGCATGCACACATAGGTTGCCGACATCGGCTCCTTCTTGACCGATGTCGGCTGACTTATAACCAACGTTGGTTGCTTCTGCACTGTAATATGACTTATTTCAGTTGATGAAACTAATGTCAGTTTCCCTACAACTCATTCTATAACTCAGCAATCCTTCGCAACCTCAGCAACCTCCTTCCCTATTTGCATTAGTGAAGCTTTTAGCTGCACAACCTAACAATCTCCCACTTGGAGATAAATAGATGCACTGTACCTATACCTGTACATCGTCTAATTTGTTTCTTGGCTTGTATCCCTCTTCAAGCTCAAACTTGAAGATCAACCACCACACAACCTGTGGTGCTACTCCTGTCATCTAAGTAACCTGCCACATCCGAGGCTACATATCCATGTAGTGAAGACCTTGACCCTGCATAACATGAATCCTTGCTGCTAGTCCCTCTCAGATACCTGAGAATCTACCTTCCCCAAATTGGCTCCAAACTCTTTGACAACTCCCACTGCTTGGGAAAACTCAGGTCTACACCAGACCTTATGTGATTTCAAACCCTATTCTAAGCTCAACTTGAACTATCTAGCCCTTGGTGTGCTTTTTGATTTTGGATCCTGCATCTTGAACCTCACCAACACCTTCTTCACATCAGCTCCCACTTGAGATCAACCTGTGATCTTCCATGTCTCTTATGCCAAAGAATTTTGTTGCTCCCAAATTCTTCATGACATACCTCTGAACTAACCTTACCCTTAGCTCAGCAACTCCCTATATGTAAAGACTTGCTCCAAGCATACCATCCACATACAGTAACAGGATAATATCGTTACCATCATCCACCCTGGTAAGACAAACACAATAGTTACACTGACATTGACTAAAGCCCTGCTTTCTCATCCACTTGTCAAACCTGTACCACTATCTTGTAGCTTCCTCAAAACCATGTAACTTGGCCTTCCGTCTCACGTGTCCATCCACTCTCTTCTCTAACTTGGGATTCCATCTATCTGTTAGTGCTAGCAACTCTACCAAATCTCCTGTTTGGTTCTCTTTTGAAGAATTCATGCCATGCTCCCACTGTTTCCTGGATTCTACCTGCATTGCCTCTTCACATCTTCCTAGTTCTTGACCATCAATAAGAACTAGTAAGAAGGTGAACAATGAATATGAGGTCCACTTACCCTTTCAGTCCTCCATATGGGATTTTGAGACTCCTTGACAGCTTGCTGTCTGCCCAACATTCGTTCTAGTGACCGATCTCGGCCATCTCCCAATCTGCACCTGATCGATGTCAGTTTCCTACGACTGACCCTATCTGTCGATGTCAGTTCCCTGACCGACACTGGTGTAACTTTTGCTAACGTCAGTATATGTGTGATTGACGCCGGTTCCTTCTGCCTGACACCACCGACTCTGCTGATCTGCACATGATCGACATCGGTGCCTGTCTGTTCGACATCAGTTCCTCCTGACTGATGTCGATACTTGTGTTCACCTTTGAGTGATGACTTTTTACCCATGAGATCCTTCTAGGTCAAAACCCTATTCAAATTAACATAGACCTACTCAGAATAATTTAGTCCCCTCACCTGATCTCTATCTATCATCTCTTCCATGAACACCAAGGCTTTCCAGTTCTTGAGTTTATCAAAGATATTTGTCTTCCGCTTAAGAACATGCATTCCCCTCCTACATATGTGACCAAGCCTACAAAGCCACATCTCTAGAATAGAAGGTGAATCAGTAATATAAGTAGATTGATAAAGGATACCTACTTTCTTACCACCATCTAATTTAAGTGCATCCACTGTGAGAGTTACTGTGCATCTCTCATCACCCAACTTTCTTAAAAAAATTATACTCATCTCCAAGACTGGTACTTGCATGACCTCCTCCAACACTTGTGTATTATCTATTTGCAATTTCATCTTCACTTCCCCTTTGCCATGAATCTGACAAGGCTCACCAACCCCTAAATAAATCTCTCAAAAGTCTCCTTAGACATACTCTTGAAAAGATGCTCTATTTCGGGTTGCATGGAAAGAGGCAAAAGAATATGTAAACCAAGATTCTACTTTATCCAGAGCATCTTATGCTACATCACCTAAAACATCTGCTTCTACACACTAATCTTCTATCGACCAATAATCTTCCTTTACTTGCTCTTTCTTTCCATCAATCAGACCATTCGTGCTATTCAGTTTCTCCATTCGTAGCTTGCTTTCTTCTGCCATTGCTATACTCCCACTCAATCAAAAACTCTTGTGAGTAACCTGTAATCAACAAACACTAACCAGATCTAAACCACCTATTAGTCAACCCAACCAAAAGCTCTGAATCCAATTGTCAGGCACCTAGAACAACAAACATGCTCTGATACCAACTTGTTAGGATCTTGCTCCTTAATCAGAGCACAATATGATTACCTTTGTATTAGCAACTAAACACAAAATTTAACCAAAATAATAAGTAACTAGAAATATGAAACAACACAAGATATGAGAGACAATACACAATTGTATTAATAATCACTCAGAAGAAAATACAATAAAGAAGATGCCAGACTTCTTCTTCCCACTCCTCTAGAGCTCCCACACATCTAGGGTTCACCTGTAATTCTCCTCCAACACTTCACTCTCTCAATCATGGTCAGAACAACCAACTCAAACACAGAGTTGTTGTTCACCTCCACCAGTTAGTAACAATGCTGCCAGTACACCAAGTACACAACCATACTCCAATTAGATCTTCCTTTCCTTGCTGCCACCTGTAAATCAACAGACCTTACTTACCCTGTAGATATCTCTACACCCTGAAGAACCCTTGTCCTTGCCTCACCAAGTCCTTATGATTATTCAACTAGTACCCTAGTGGATCTTCTACCCAAACTTGCACACCTGCAACTCTCCAAGATCATACACACTCAGCACCCCTTTGGAACTAGGAAGAACACACCATGCTCTCTTCTCTCTAAAGGAGGTAATTTATGCTCTCTTACTCTCTAGCATCCTTTTACAATACAGCCCATGAGTCTATTATATAGATCTCATGCATACAATAATTATACTTTCTTAATTACAATAATTAGACACGCAACTCTAAGACCAAAAATAGTCTTTACATGCAAACTGACTGTCCAAAAATAGACCATTCTAGAACCCGCATGCAAACTGCATTCACACATAGGTTGCCAAGGTCAGCTCCTTCTTGACCGATGTCGACCGACTTATAACCATTGTCAATTGCTTCTGCACTATAATATGATCGATGTTGGTTGATCAGACTGACGTCAATTTCCCTATAACTCATTCTGTAACTCAACAATCCTCTGCAACCTCAGCAACCTCCTTCCCTATTTGCATTAGTGAAGCTTTTAACTCCACAACCTAACAATCTCCCACTTGGAGATAAACTGCTGCACTGTACCTGTACCTGTACACCATCTAATTTGTTTCCTGGCTTGTATCCCTCTTCAAGCTCAACCCTGAAGACCAACCACCACACAACCTGTGGTGCTACTCCTGTCATCTAAGTAACCTACCACATCCAAGCCTACATATCCATGTAGTGAAGATGTTGACCCTGCATAACATGAATCCCTGCTACTGGTCCCTCTCAGATACCTAAGAATCTACCTTCCCCGAATTGAATCCAAACTCTCTGACAACTCCCACTGCTTGGGAAAACTTAGGTCTACACCAGACTTTATGTGATTTCAAACCCTGTTCTAAGCTCAGCTTGAACTGTCCACCTTTAGAACTAGGAGGAACACAACATGCTCTCTTATCTCTGAAGGAGCTAATTTTTGCTCTCTTACTCTCTAGCATCCTTTTACAATACAACCCATGAGTCTATTATATAGATCTCATGCATACAATAATTAGACTTTCTTAATTACAATAATTAGACACGCAACTCTAAGACCAAAAATAGTCTTTACATGCAAACTGACTATCCAAAAATAGACCAGTCCAGAACCTACATGCAAACTGCATGCACACACAGGTTGTCGAGGTCAGCTCCTTCTTGACTGATGTCGACCAACTTATAATTGACATCGATTGCTTTTGCACTGTAATATGATCGATGTTGGTTGATCAGATCGATGTCAATTTCCCTACAACTCATTCTGCAACTTAGCAATCCTTCATGACCTCAGCAACCTCCTTCCCTATTTGCATTAGTGAAGCTTTTAGCTCCACAACCTAACAATCTCCCACTTGGAGATAAACTGCTGCACTATACTTGTACCTGTACACCATCTAATTTGTTTCCTAGCTTGTATCCCTCTTCAAGCTCAAACCTGAAGACCAACCACCACACAACCTGTGGTGCTACTCCTGTCATCTAAGTAACCTACCACATCCGAACCTACATATCCATGTAGTGAAGACATTGACCCTGCATAACATGAATCCCTGCTGCTAGTCCCTCTCAAATACCTGAGAATCTACCTTCCCCAAATTGGCTCCAAACTCTCTGACAACTCCCATTGCTTGGAAAAACTTAGGTCTACACCAGACTTTATGTGATTTCAAACCCTATTCTAAGCTCAGCTTGAACTGTCCAACCCTTGGTGTGCTTTTCGATTCTGCATCCTACATTTTGAACCTTGCCAACACCTTCTTCACATCAGCTCCCACTGGAGATCAACTTGTGATCTTCCATGTCTCTTATGTGAAAGAATTTTGCTGCTCTCAAATTCTTCATGACATACCTCTGAACTAACCTTACCCTTAGCTCAGTAATTCCCTGTATGTACAAAACTACTCCAAGCATACCATCCACATATAGTAACAGGATAATGTCACAACTATCATCCACCCTGGTAAGACAAACACAATAGTTACACTGACATTGACTAAAGCCCTACTTTGTCATCCACCTGTCAAACCTGTACCACTATCCTACAAATTTCTCAAAACCATGTACCTTGGCCTTCCATCTCACGTGTCCATCCACTCTCTTCTCTAACTTGGGAATCCATCTATCTATCAGTGATGGCAACTCTATCAAATCTCCTACTTGGTTCTCTTCTGAAGAATTCATGCCATGCTCCCACTGTTTCCTAGATTCTACCTACATTGCCTCTTCACATCTTCCTGATTCTTGACCATCAATAAGCAACTAGTAAGAAGGTGAACAATGAATATGAGGTCAACTTACCCTTTCAGTCCTCCATATGGGCATTTGAGACTCCTTGATAGCTTGCTGTCTGCCCAACATTCATTCTAGTGACCGATCTCAGCCATCTCCCAATCTACACCTGACCGACATCGGTTTCTTGTGACTGACCCTGTCTACCGATGTCAGTTCCCTGACTGACACTGATGTAACTTCTGTCAATGTTAGTTTATGTGTGACCGACATTAGTTCCTTCTACCTGACACCACCAACTCTACTGATCTGCACATGATCGATGTAAGTGCCTATCTGTTTGATGTCGGTTCCTCCTGACTGATGCCGATACCTGTGTTCACCTGTGAGTGATGACTTTTTACCCATGAGCTCCTTCTAGGTCAAAACCATGTTCAAATTAACATAGCCCTACTCAAAATAATTTTGTCCCCTCAGCTGATCTCTGTCTATCATCTCCTCCATGAACACCAAGGCTTTCCAGTTCTTAAGTTTATCAAAGATATCTGTCTTCCACTTAAGAACATGAATTCCCCTCCTACATATGTGACCAAGCCTACAAAACCACATCTCTGCAATAGAAGGTGAATCAGTAATATAAGTAGATAGATAAAGGATACCTACTTTCTTACCACCATCTAATTTAAGTGCATCCACTGTGAGAGTTACTATGCATCTCTCATCACCCAACTTTCTTGAAGAAATTAGACTCATCTCCAAGACTAGTACCTGCATGACCTCCTTCAACACCTGTGTGTTAGCTGTCTATAATTTTAGCTTCACTTCCCCTTTGCCATCAATTTGAAAAGGCTCACCAACCCCTAAATAAATCTCTCCAAAGTCTCCCTGGACATACTCTTGAAAAGATGCTCTATTTCGGGTTGCATGGAAAGAGGTAAAAGAATTTGTAAACCAAGATTCTACTTTATCTAGAGCATTCTGTGCTACATCACCTGCAACATCTGCTTCTACACGCTGATCTTGTGCCAACCAACAATCTTCCTTTACCTGCTCTTTCTTTCCATTAATTAGACCATTCGTGCTATTTAGTTTCTCCATTCATAGCTTGCTTTCTTCTGCCATTGCTATACTCCCACTCAATCAAAAAACCCTATGAGTAACCTGTAATCAACAAACACTAACCATATCTGAACCACCTATTAGTCAACCCAACCAAAAGCTCTGATACCAATTGTCAGGCACCTAGAACAACAAACATGCTCTGATACCAACTTGTCAAGATCTTGCTCCTCAATTAGAGCACAATATGATTACCTTTGTATTAGCAACTAAACACGAAATTTAACTAGAATGATAAGTAACTAAAAATATGAAATAACACAGGATATTAGAGATAATACACAATTGTATTAATAATCACTCAGAAGAAAATACAATAAAGAAGATGCCACACTTCTTCTTCCCACTCCTCTAGAGCTCCCACACATCTAGGGTGCACCTGTAATTCTCTTCCAACACTTCACTCTCTCAATCATGGTCACAACAACCAACTCAAACACAGAGTTGTTGTTCACCTCTACCAATCTGTAACAACGCTGCCAGTACACCAAGTACACAACCATACTCCAAGTAGATCTTCCTTTCCTTGTTGCCACCTGCAAATCAACAGACCTTACTTACCCTATAGATATCTCTACACCATGAAGAACCCTTGTCCTTGCCTCACCAAGTCCTTATGATTCTTCAACCAGTACCCTTGTGGATCTTCTACCTGAACTTGCACACCTGCAACTCTCCAAGATCATACACACTCAGCACCCCTTTGGAACTAGGAGGAACACACCATGCTCTCTTCTCTCTGAAGGAGCTAATTTTTGCTCTCTTACTCTCTAGCATCCTTTTACAATACAACTCATGAGTCTATTATATAGATCTCATGCTTACAATAATTAGACTTTATTAATTATAATAATTAGACACGTAACTCTAAGACCAAAAATAGTCTTTACATGCAAACTAACTATCCAAAAATAGACCAGTCCAAAACTTGCATGCAAACTGCATGCACACACAGGTTGCCGACGTCGGCTCCTTCCTGACCGATGTCAGCCAACTTATAACCGACGTCGGTTTCTTCTGCACTGTAATATGATCGATGTTAGTTGATTAGATCGACATCAGTTTCCTTGTAACTCATTCTACAAATCAGCAATCCTTTGCAACCTCAGCAACCTCCTTCCCTATTTACATCAGTGAAGATTTTAGCTCCACAACCTAACACATCCCTCCTGCCAAATAATCACCTATAACTCTATAAAGATAGAGTCTACCTTCTGTAGCTGACCCATACTATAAATTGAACATATGGTCTCTAAATAACATCATTAATCACTAATACACCTAGTGCACCCCTAAACCAATCTACATCATGATCCCCTCCACCTGCATCAGAGGATACAACGTTATCTCTCCATCTCATATAACCAACCAAGAAATCTATCTAAGCCAATCCTATTCACAATAGCCCCACTGGTCTCAGTACTTATAAGTGCTCATAAGCCCAATAATGTAAAATAAGACTAACACTGATATCATACCTTATGTGAGCTTTAAAACCCCGTAACTCTCTATATATCTATACCAAAATCACAAGTACCCATCTGAACATTATCTGCTCCAAAAACATCTCAACCAACACTCCCAATAGTAGATAGGTAAACCTCCCACTACTTGAGTTAGGAAGGGTAAAGCATGACACAACCATCATCATCATCATCATCACTAGTATCCTCTTGTCCCTTTCCCTCTAATAAAGTAACTAAAGCCCCCAATATGCCACCTAACACAATCTTGGTCATCTCTATATATTAGCTCTAGTAGCTTATCTCACTTCTCCCACTTAATGTGGTAAATTAGATTAACCCATAAGAGTATCCAAGTGATCATATGAATGTCCTCTAGTAATAAAATCATCTCACCAGTCTGTAGAATAAAGGTGTTCATGGCTAGATCCCATCTCTATATGAGGGCCACAATCATTGTCACATCATGTGGCACATACTAGTAGTGTTGCATCACTCCTAGGCTAACCTCCTCTATATGCACCCAATATATTGGGGTTATACCATGGTTAATCTTGAAAAATATGTGGGGCACCTAATCTTACATCTATATTTACTCCTAAGCCTATAATGTTTGATGGCGTAATACAAACTTAGTTCCCTATGCTATGATTGCCTATGAACTTAGCTCATTCAACTTATACCTAGCCTTAACCCATTTTATTATTGAACTACAAATATTCACCTTGAAAACTAAAATATTTTACCCTCATTACTCATTATCACACAATAACATTACCCCAGCCATCATATTGATTCAACACTTCACCAAATATAACATTTTCTACCACCTCAACTAGCCTTCAAATTTAAAAACCACTTGGCACAACTTTTTTCTAAACTAGCTCAACTGTTGATGGTCATGATGATTGTTGATGGTCAAACATCCCTCTCCTTATGGATATCAATCATTGACGGTCAGTCCTAATCGATGACGGTTACTATAGGTGTCTAATGAGTGAAATACCCAAACCCTACTCTAACCAAATATTTTACCCATGACCCCAAACTCTAACAAATTCACCTTAATTGACCTCTATTCAAACCCTACCTATCCTATCCCTAACCAAATACCAAATTAACAAAAAAAAATCACCTTCTAAATAAAAAACCCTACCTACAGCACAATTAGGTCAAACCCTACCCACCACTCACTTATGATTTCAAATTGAATGTAATTCTAATTACAAATTAACAACTGATAGATGAATTTGAATAGAAATCCTTACCTCATTATGTGACCACTATTTAGGAGTAATCCAGGGACCTACTACCCATCCTCATCTACATCCACATTTTATCTTGACTTGATCAATCTCAGTTAATCTTGATCCACTCACCCAATCAAAATCCTACCTAGCAATCACCATCAGCACTATTCATCTAATATGATAAACACCTAGAGCTCCAAGTCAACAATAGTAAATGAGCCAATAAAATAGGTGAATTCATTTTTGACCATGACACTTTTTATAGTTTACCTCTTAACGATCAATGGTCAGGTGACCATTGACAGTCACCCTTGGCCCCCCTGAATGCCGATGGTTAGGTTGTTCACATTTTCCTTTTGCCTTGAGCAACCCCTTCGACCCACCTAAATCAATCACCCACCCATAGAGACTACCTTCTTTACCCACCCCAACAACCTTGTCACCTTGCCATTGGTCCATTTTAGCCCAACTATCATGCATTTTTTGACAACTCATACCTGACCCTTTAACTGTACTAATAACAATTGCCATGTTGACCACTTTTTGAACTTTCACCACCTTGTGTATAACATACCTACTTATGAATTCTTGAGAGCACCTCTTTTAGACATGTAAATTTGGATACCAATGGCTTTGCATCAAACTATTAGACTAATTCTTACCAATTATCAAACATTTAACCTAAGAATTTCTTTAGTCTCAAATTTGACTTTATAACTTTGCATTAAATCAATTTGTCCTATTAAATCAATTAAACAAGGAAAATACACATTAAATTAATCAAAATCAAACAAATGACCAAATACCTAAAAAAATTAATTGACTTGCACATCCTAATCAAAATCAATTAGAAAGTTAAATCAATTTCAAATCCTAATTAAGTTCACCCAAGAGATAATAAATCAATTGAATTAATTAATAAAAAGGAAATTCAAGAGCATCTTAGAACATCCTCGAACACACTCATTACCTTTGTGAGTTGTCACTTTTGAATAATATATAAAAGAATATCCTCAAAGTATGCTAAACTCAATAAAAGTTAATAAACTCAACCATGGTTATATTTAACCCATTTCAAGGGATTTAAAAGCCTATAAAATCAAGCCTAGAGCTCTTCATTTAAGTATCTCAATAAATGTAGAGTTATAATGTAGGAATAGATTCATGAAGCTAAAAGCCTAGTGTTATAATGCCAAAATTGAGCCAAGCGATATTGAAATGGTGCATAGAGGAGATGATGTTAGCCATATGCCATTTATGAAGACTTATTATGCATAAACCAAACAATCCAATTGGATTACCATTTGGAACTATGAAGGATTTGGTAAGGAATTTGTTTTTTATGTTTATATTTCTCATTTCCTTTCATATTTTGTTGAGTTCTCATTTGGTTTATTCATTAAGCTCCCCCCATGATTAAGCATAAAGGATATTATATTGTTAGTGATTTTATTTTTCATTGTTTTTGATATTAAATCTATACTAACCTCCTCCTTTGAGTTAAATTCATAGATCACAAATGGCACACTTAGTGGGACATGATTTTTTTCTAAAGTTTTGAATTGTTGTTATTATAAGTTTCATCCTCATCCTCTAAATTTTTTATTAAAATGTGATTTGTATTTTATAAGCTATAACTCGTTTAGTGACTGTCACTTCTTATTTTCTAATTTTATGGTAAAAATAACTAGTGCAGAGCTAATAACTTTTTTGTTATTTAGTATTTTGACCTAAAATTTTTCAAAAAGGTTCTCCATGGGCTTATAAATAACCTCCAAAATTTTAGTAATAAATGGATATATATTTTAAAAGTTATGATTAAAATACTAACTACATGTGTTTATGATTTATGTGTCCGGTTTTCTTTGTTTTAACCTTCTAACTTGTTGTTTGCATGTTTCATATGTTTATTTTATTTTTTGAGATTTTTTTATTTTTTAATGAGATTTTTGATAATCTTTGCCTAACCTAACATTTTTTTATGTTTTATTTTTGGGTCAACATATTTTACCCTTCAAAGTTGTTTGTCTCATTTGATAAATAAGTTTCAAGGCTAAACAAAGTGCTGACCTTTTTTATTGCAGGGCCTATTTAAAAAATCCTCAAAACAAGATTAATTAGTTATTTCACACTTTTTTTGGGATTTTTTAAAATTAATTAGGCATTTCACTTTGGGTTTAAAAAGAAAGTTTGCATGTTTGTGTTAAATGTTTTGATTGTTCTTTTAAAGTTCACAACTTAAAGCCAAGGGGATAAAAGAACACCACCAAATATTTCATTTAGTGCTATAAAATTGAATACACTTCAATGTTTTTTCAAGTTTTTTTCATTATTTTTTTAGTCTAAACTTGTTTGAGTAAATAGGGAGTTGTACATGTATGCTCTCCCATCCATCCCCTTTAGGGAAATTTTAGGATCAAAAACACCAACTTTTTTTTGGATGGTTTGTAATTATTTACATTTGCACATCTTAAAGCCAAGGGGATAGTAATAAATCTAATCAAATACTTTTAATTTGGTGCAATGAAATTAACCTCATTTTAGTTATTTACAAACTTATTTATTGATTATGTGTTTTAGCAAAAAGAAACGTGCATGTATGCTCTCCCATCCATTCCGTTTAGGTAACTTTTGGGATCAAAATCACCATATCATCACACTTTGAGCCTATTCCAAGGCATAAAAAGAATGTCATTTAAACCCTACCCAAAAACTCATAATAGTATTAGGTAATCTTGAAGCAACCTTAAATTCCTTCTATTATGTCATTTATTTCATGTATCTTGGCTTGTGAGGAGGACTTCATTACCTCCAATGATTTTTTAAGGGAAGCTTTGACCTGGGGTTTCATCTCCTAGTATCATCTTCAACACCTCTCTATAGAGGGGTATATAAATTGGGATCCCCTCACTGAGATGATAGTTTAAGTGATTAAACCATCTCTATTAGTAAAGGCTAAGTTAGGGACATTTGAGCATGTTAGACATCACACTACATTGAATGAGTGATGAATGTAGTGGTTATAAAAAAGGTAAGACATTTTTATAACAATCCATATGACATAGACCTAAATGATGTGTTACTTCTCTTATTTTCTGATGTGAAAGTCAGTAGACATGGGATCCATCTAAAATAATAAAAAATCAATTAGTTTTAGTCAATCCCACATTATCATACCAGTGCTAGGATTTGGATGATTATATTTAGTGTATTTTGGTCATTTTTTCTTGGTGTGTTAGATGAAAACTTATATTGTTCAAACCATGTCATTTGATGAGTCATGAGTCCACATCATTCCACTATTTGAGGAGGCTTTATGCCATCTGTATGACACTTTTATTTAACTTAACAAACATTTCATTTTTTGTGTCAAAATAATGGGAGTATCACTTTATTAAGGAGGGCACCATTACGCTACCCAAAAAATTTCAAAATCTTGTGCCTTTGAAGTCTTGAAACATAAACCATTTGTCACATCATCTTTTTGGAGTGATAATGTCATTAGGATGCACATTTTATTTCAAAGGACTTGTCTTGTTTTATCTTGCATCTCTATTATCATTTGTTTGCAACCAATCACTTGAGCCTTGTTGAATCTTGGATTAACATGGTCACACTATTCAAATATTTCTATCTCTTTGTCATCAAATTCATAGTGTATTTAAGTCCTTGATTAACTATTATAAGTTTAAATTCAAATATTGGTTGATTTTAGTTTAGACCTCAATTCATGGGGTTGATACCTAGATCTTCCTCTTTTAGATTATGTAACTTGGGTTAATTCATCACTCAAATTCAGAAAATTATATTTTTTTGTGATTTTATTTTGGTCAAATCAGTTTATCTTCAAACATCTCTTGTTTAACATCTTATACCAATTAGATCATGTTTTAGTGCTAGAGTCATGTACCTTATCTATGTTAAACTATTCCAAGTTTATTAGATTAATTAATCATCCTTTTTAAGTTGAGATTTTGCCACCATTTGGACATTAGTCCTTGCGTATCCTATTTGAGCCTAGATTTTGACTCCATGTTTGGACAAAAGACCTAGCAAATTTTCCCTTTAGTAGCTTAGACCTACTTGAAACACGTTTTGACATTAAAGTTTGGTAGTTTGATTCTTAGGTCATTTTACATGACCTTTGCATGTGTCAAACACTTAGCAATTATCATTTGATGTTACACTATTTTTTATCAAGTCTTTACATAGACTTTTTAGAGATTCAGCTTCACCTTTTACCAAGCTAGATCACGTTTGAACCCTTTATCTTTCCAAAAGGCATAGCTTTTCCAGAGTTTTTAGAACCCTAATCCCTTCTCTTATTGTGAAATATTTGTCATTTAAATAGAACATGGCTCACTATACACATAGTGGAACTATGTACAATTTAGGATATGGAAATCCTTTCACACAAGGGGACTTTGTGGAAAAACCTATTGAAGACAATGTCATTTAAGAAATATATTCTTATCCACCCCAAAACATTAACCTAGGGGGACAAATTCAAGACCCTTTCACCAACTATTTGGTTAGTACACCTCAATTTACAAAGTAAGATCAAGAGATAATGGCCCAATACTTATCTAACATACCAATTGTTGTAAAAAGTACTCAACATTAACCTTATCACATCATAACACTGTCAATATATGATCCAAATATAACCATATAGGTATGGTATGAAAACTTACAAAATCTAAAAAGAGGGACTTCCAACATGTTTTAAAATCAAACTCACAAACAATTCTCTTCTAGCAATCCTAATACCATTATACCAATACCTTATCAAAACCCCCATGTGCTTATCCCACAAAGAGGTCCTATGGATGACCACTTTGATCAAATGCATCAAACATACTAGACATATCTCAATTTAGCATGTAACTTCATTAATATGGCCTTGTCAAATGTACCTCTTTTTAATCTAGCTCTTTGAACAGAAGTTTTAATGGAGTTTATAGGTCAATACAATTAGGGTTTAGACCCATTTACACAAAACACTTCAATAGAAACCATGTCCAATACACCAATTATAGAGGAAATATCTTTGAATTATATAAAGGATATTGAGCAAAATGTAGGGGATAATGCACAAGTAAAATCTAATTTAAACTAAAGTGGTGTTGGCACACAAATAATTAATCAATAATAAAATGTGCCTTTAGCTAACACCATTAGTGGTTTTCAAATTTAGGGAGTAGGAGATTCTACATCCCAACCTCAATCAACTACTTCTAATACTCAACTAGTCACTTATTCATGCACACAACCAATAGGATTAAGTAGATAACCAATAAGCAGTGCCACACCACAATAAAACATGTCAAATCCCACTCCTCCCTAAATGTGATGAGTAGTATTTCAAAACAATAGGCACAATCAAGTATCCCAATGAAATAGAGGTTAAACACATTTCTACCTCAATAGGGGGTAACCAATGTTCTACCTCACTAGGTATCCTCATAGGCCAATATACCAATCCAAAATCAAATGATGTCTAATCAATAGTGTATTCATATTGGTCAGTGATAGGTACCAAATATCCAACATGCATCCACTTCTCAAAATATATTCATGTAAAAAATTAGGTTCCAATTTTACTCAAGTACCTTCTAGGTAGTAATTTCCTTTTGTGTAGAACGTACCATAGGTTCAGAGATAGGGTCTTGGCTCATAAGTTCCCACTCAATAGAAAGGTTTGAATAGTCAACAATAAGTCCTTATTTAACCACAATAAGCATAGTATGTTTATATCCCTCCATCCCAACCTCAATATCTATAAAACTAATCATATATATCCAAACCCAACTAGAATGTCACACCACCATAGGTACAATTTCAATAATTACACCCTGATCCATGCATGCACATTCCTAGACAATTCCCTAGCTAATCCAACATACCCCAACAAATCCTTCCATCACATCCTATTTAAAGTAATCCAATTTTGACTGCCTAACCATCCATCCAAGCTAATATTCCAACAAGTTTCCTTGAGAAAGAATTACAATAAATGAATGATGCAATTGCCACCATCCAAGCTAGGAAACAGGTTAAAAAGTTCAAATTAGACGATGTGTGTTCACATATTTTTAACATGGAGTACTTAAAAATTCCATTCCCTCCAAGATATGAGCCACCCATGTTTGACAAATATAAGGGGAAAGGTGACCCCAAAGCACATCTGACAGAGTTATTTGTTACATGTCAGCTAGTGGCATATAGTGACATCTATCTATTATTTTTATTTCCAAGGAGTTTAGTTAGATAGGCCTTGGAATGGTTTCTAAACTACCAAAGAACTTAGTTTTTGACTTTGATGATCTATCAGATAAGTTTGTGCAACACTTCTCATGCAATATCGAGCATGATATTTCATTGGTCAACTTAATGCAAGTAAAGTAAAAAATAGGTGAAAGATTCATAAATTATCTATAGATATGGAGAGCCCTTGCAAGATACTTTACCCATAGTATACTAGACAAGCAACTAGTAGTTATGTTTACCAAAAATCTACATAGTGAAATATCCTACTATTTGGAGTTGTAGTGTGTGCACACATTCAAAGAGATCATCAACACAAGTTTAGTGATTGAAATATCCCTTATCAACAAAGGGATCATAAAAATAAACTCAACCAATCAAAACAATGGTCAAAACCAAAATTATACCAATAATCAAAACCAAAATCCAAACCCAATGCAAGCATCACAACTAGCACAGGTCAATAATAATGATAGGCCAAAAAAATTTAATCGTAACAAGAATGTTGTTAGGAATGGAGTAATGGAGTCATGCCATATCCAAATGGTGCAAAAACCATCTATTCAACTAGTGCCACATTTCTACCTTACTCCTACCCAATAACCTCTTCAATAGTTGTAGCATGCACAACAAGCACAACTTAGGCTAGCATAACAAATGCAACAACTATAGTAGCCTTTGACTTTTCAAAACCCACCTCTTCCAAGGAGAAACCCACCTACTCATCATCCTTTCACTAACTTTGGAGAACCTTTCAAAGTAGGATTTTAAAAGCTCATAATAACTTACTTAATCAGATACCCTAATCCAAAAGATCAATATCGTGAGGGTACATACATGCTATATTGGTACATGCCAAAATAATTCTATGAGTTTCATAGGGTTAAAAGCCATAATTGTAACATTATGTGTAAATCAAACATGTCATTCAAAATCTATTGGAGAATGGCAAGATCATATTGGATAATGGAGCTTCCACATCCATTAAGTTTCTTGGCATTTATCAAAACCCATTTCTTCAACATAACAATCAACTAGTACAAAAAAAATAAAAACAACATCAACAACAAAGGGCAAATTAGCAAAATCAACAACATAACCAACAAAGCCAAAATAATGGATAGAACCAAGGCCAAAATAGTGGCCACAACCAAAAAACCTACCATGCCATTGCACATGACTATAACTTAGTTGTAGATCATATCTCAAGAGGTAGCGTTAACACCATTTCCATCAATCCTAGACCAAATTTTAACCAGACAAGACCATTACTAGTCATACCAAACCAATCCAATCATTTTGGTAACCCTTATTTGACGTATGATTGCACACAAGTGAACTAACAAGCAAGTATTCCCATGTTAAGACCTTATAATGATAACTCATCATTAACTCATGACCACACTCAAGTACATCAATGACCGAGACTTATCTTATCTTGCCCCCCTCCACCATCATCGGTTAACAACTATAGTCCTATATCTAATCTTGATTATGTAATCATAACTCAATGGTCTAAAATTACCATACTAAACCCACAACCACCTACCACTTCACCCATCATCTAACCCTTTATTCGATCTTAAAATAAGCCATTTAACATTGTTCAAGAAATGACATTTGATATAGTGGAACAATTGCAAAAGACATCAGCACAAATCTCCATTTTAGATTTATTGTGTGTGTCGACAATCTACACGAAAATATTATATGAATACCTTAGACAATCCATTATTCTAAATGACATATCCCTTGACCAATTTTAATCTTTGGTTGGACACTTAGTTGCAACCCAACAAGTCACATTCAACCAAAGTGATATGTCACCTTTGTCCCACTGCATAACAATCCATTATACATTGAAGTATATATAATATGACACAAAGTGAAACATGTCCTTATATATAATGGATCAGGTCTAAATGTAGTGTCTCTCAAGATCATCAAGCTTCTCTCCAAGTAGAAATGATCACCATCAAAGCATATGACAATCAAGATCACAAATCATAGGGAACCATTAGCTTATCAATTATCATTGGGCCCTTGATTCATGATAACCTTTTCTATGTGTTGGATCTTGATTTTTCATAAAATATGCTTTTGGGTATGCCTTGGTTACATAAGATTCATGTAGTCCCATCGACATTGCACCAATGTATCAAGTTCTCCCATTCAGGGATGGAGCTTAACATTCTAAGAGATTTGTATCTATATGAGCATTGTAAACATCTATAGGATAAGTTCCAAAATTATAACTACCATTTCATCATGAATTCATCTACTAATTAGGATAAGGGGAAGGCAATACTCCTCAAATTGCCAAAGGATAATTGCATTGATCTTAATCCCCTTGACTATCTCAGTAAATTACCACCTCTTAAAGTATCCAATCATTTTATTATCTCAACTAATGGCCTAAGAGAGTACTTGACTCATGATACCTTTCATATCACAAAGCTTCCTTAAAACCCAAAAGGCTTTAGAATACCTAAAGTGATAACACACATATACTGGCAAAGAAAGGGTAAATGCCATGTTCATAATCCAACACCAGTCATTTTTATACCAAATTTTGGCCTAGAACAAGACCCTCTCAAAGGATATAAATCATGGTTATATATTGACAATTTGGTCGATTGTTACAAGAACCCCAAGTATTCCATTTCCAATCTCATCATGAAAAATCAAGATTATGAAGGGACCTTAGACCAAATATTCATGGAATATTAGAACCTATTTTCATGATCAAGTATAAAAGACCCTATGGACTTAGATTTAAACTACCTGGGGGTGACCCCATATACCTTACTCATGTTCCATCACCATCGACTAGTGATGAGGATGCTGGAAGTGAAGCATAGTTTGATCATAGCTTATATGATGACTTAGCCCAAACCAACTTGTTTGATAGTCACACCATTTGAACCCTTTGCCTAATCATTTGTAACAATCCCCTACCATTATATTATCCATAACTAATAGATTGGGACCAACAAGAGGCACACATATCGATTGATGAGTTTCAAAATGATGAAGCATTCTATGATTTTTTAGGCCTTAGAGATAATGTTTTATTAGGAGATCATAAATCAGGATTCTCACTCAAATTAGATCTTGAAGCCTATTTTGGAGAACAAATGAACACCCTTATCCAAAATAAAATAAATAAAACATTGAGGTATCAAAGTGAAAACCTCTTTGAGGCACTTTTTGACCAGGGAAATAGTAAATATAAAGACCAGTCTAGTAGTGAAAACCTATTTTAGGCACCACTAGATGGGGGTGTTCAACCTTCTTCATGTATAGACCAGGAGACCAACAATGATGAACTTGTCTATGGGTCCAAATTTAGTATTTAAGAGCATCAATATTTTGATCAAATTATGCAAAAAATTAGCAATGAAGTTCACTATGGATCTGAGTTCAACCTTGAAGAACAATAGGCTTTTGATCAAATTATTCAAGAAGATGCTAATAATGAACATGATAATGAGTCCAAATTCAATCTTGAAAGGCAAGAAGACTTTAGACTATCTTTGTCACATGGCCTAATATCCCATTAAGATATTTTGATTCATCATGTCTTGGAGAGCTTATCGAATAACTAGTCCTAATAGAGGACTATGATGTTACTGATTAGTTCAAATCATTACCCACTATCCTTGAAGATGGTTTAACCCTTCTAGTGTAAGATACAATAAAAATTAACATTAGGTCCCTAGATGACCCAATGTGGATCAAGCTAGGTGCATACTTTAGTGAGAAGGAGCATGAAGTCCTTATAACCTTTTTGAGGCAATTTGTAGATATATTTTCATGGGCATATTTTGACATGCCAGGTTTGGACCCCACCTTGGTTTTACACCACCTTGTGGTCAATCTTGATACTAAACTAGTAAAACAAAAGCTACACAAGATGCATCCTTGAATTGTTATATTAGTGAAGAAAGAGTTGGAGAAAATCTTATCAACATGATGTATTAGACCAATTGACTAATCTGAATGGATTTTCAATGTAGTACTTATTAGCAAGAAATTAGAGGGAATCAAAATCTATACTGATTTATATGAAATTAATAAAGCATGCCCTAAGTATGACTTTCCTGTTCCTAACATTGACTAAATGGTAAAATCCACAATGAGTTATGAAATGCTTTCACTAATGGACTTTTCAAGTTACAATCAAATCATAATAGCATTAGAAGAATAACACAAAATGATGTTCACTACTCCAAGGGGAACATTTTATTATCAGGTCATGCCATTTGGCCTTAAGAATGCAGGGGTCACTTATCAAAGAGATATGATAGTCATATTTCATGATATGATGAATGACACTATCGAAGACTATGTCGATGACATATTAGGCAAATCCAAAATGAGGGTTGACCATCTAGTAGAATTAAGGAGGATATTTTAGCAACTACAAGAATACAAAGTTAGGCTCAACCCCAAGAAGTGTGTGTTTAGAGTTGCATCAAGCAATTTATTAGGCTTTATCATGTCTCACAAGGGTATTAAAGTCAATCCAGCTAAAGTAAGAGCCATAACAGATATGTTGCCACCAACCAATCTAAAATAGATTTGTATTTTGAGGGAAAGATCTAGTCCATTTCACATTTCATATCTCAATTATTGAACAAGTTCCCTCCATTTACACACCTACTAAAGAAAGGTGTCATATTTTATTAGAATAATGATTGTCAAAAGGCTTTTCAATAGCTGAAGGACTATCTCACAAATCCCCTAGTTTTATTGCCTCTAATGCTAGGGAGACCATTCTTGTTATATATTTTTACTACTGATAATGCTTAGGGGTCACTTCTAGCTCACACACAATGACAAGGGAAAAGATCATGTAGTGTACTATTTAAGCCATACACTAGTTGCATATGAGTATAAATATATGCCCATAAAAAAAACTTATCTTTGTATGGTCTTCACAGCTCAAAAACTATGCCACTACATGTTAAACAATAAGACCATGGTTATTTATAAAGTACATCCACTTAAGTATTTACTATCTTAATTATCTACTATAAAAAATATCTTTGCAAAGTAGTGTGGCTAAATGGATCATGCTACTCAGCGAGTTTGAGATAGAGTATGTAAACTAGAAAGTAATCAAGGGGTAAGTTCTCATAGATCAGCTTGCTAAATCACCTCTTAAAGACATAGATCCATTAACATTCCAATTTACTGATGAATTCCTCATGACCATCATTGAAACACCTATTAAGGAGCAACCCTAGAAGCTATGTTTTGATGGATCATTCACTACACATGGATCAAGGGTAGCCCTTTTATTCCTAAAACCTTAAGGAGATCTAATCCCTAAGTCATTCAAAATCAACTTTACTTATCCCCAAAACATGGTAGAATATGAAGCACTCATCATAGGGATTCAATAGGTATTACAATAAAATGTATGTCATCTAATAGTTTATGATGATTCTTAGTTAATCATCAATCAGGTTATAGACCACTTCAAAACTAAAGATGACAAGATGGTTCTATACAAGGCAATGGTTGACACTCTCAAGTAATAGATTGCTGATATTCAATTTTATTATATACCAAGAGAAATAAATAGAACAATAGATGCCATGGCTACCATTAGATCATTGATTTGTCATGTAGACACAACTAGTGAGTATCAGTTTTTTGTAGAAAATATAACAACACTAGCTCATGAACCTTCAACTATTGCAATAATATGTGATATTGTTATTCCCATCTCTAATTGGTACTTAGATCTATATGAATATTTACATGAGCAAATCCTCCCATTCGAATTATCCCTAAAACAAACCAAAGCTTCATCCATAATGCCCAATGTTACACCTTACTCAGACTAAACCTATACCACTGTAGTTTTGATGAACTCTAATTACTTGTTTGCCTTCAACATAATATATACTATCATTATGAGAAGTTCATGAAGGAGTATTTAGAGCCCACATCAGTGGGTCAATCCTATCTAAAAATCTCTTGCATACTAGTTAATATTGGCTGATAATAGATGTAGATACAATTACATATGTCAAGAAATGTGACAAGTGTCAATAGCATGCTAATTTGAGTCATATGCCTACCAAGACCTTAAAACCAATGTTGACACCATGGCCATTTGCTACATGGGGCCTTGAACTCATTGGGAAGATAAACCCCACCTCATTAGATGGCCATAAACACATTCTCACCACCACCAAATATTTCACTAAGTGGGTTTAAGCTATACCCCTCACTTACATGACTGGAAAATAAATTTCCAAATTCAATTTTAACCATCTTATCATTACTATGGTATCCCTTCCAAAATTATATCTGATAATGGAAGATCATTTAAGAATAAGGATGTTGAAAAGCTATGTGCTAAATACAAGATCACACAACACTTTTCAACAACATATTACCCTCAAGGTAATGGCCAGGTTGAAGCATCAAACAAAACCATTGTCAACATTCTCAAAAATATTATCAATGATGCTAGTCATGATTAGCACCTTCATATATTCTATTCCCTTTGGGCATATCATACCAATCATCACACACCCATAGGAGCCACTCCATACTTGTTTATGGAACTAAAGCCATACTTCCCATTGAGGTTGAGTTACCTTCATTATGCATATATTTTAAGTATGTTCTCAATGATAATAAATATCGAGTACTTGAAAGAGCTAGATTTACTTGATGAGAAGTGCATAGATGCTATCAATAATCTATAAGCTTATCAGAACTAACTTTAGGGTTAATAGAATTAATGCGTAAAACATAAAAAAATTGAACTTGGTGATCTTATCCTAAAAGAGAACCAAAAGAATACCACATCTAAAAATAAGCATAAACAAAAGTTCCAACCCAACTGGGTGGGTCATTTTATCATCACTACAAACTATGGCATTGGAGCATATAGGCTTGCCACACCAAATGGCAATGAACTTGATGAGTTGATGAACATTATTCACCTCAAGTAGTATTATGCTTGAGTAACTTGATGTATTATCTATAAGGACTATTTCAAGTCATACCATATTATTGATATTCTTATTTATACCATTATCAAACTATTTTTTTACCATCCTCTCATTTTGACATTCCAATCAGACCGTCCAACCATTCCATTCCTACTCGAGTAAACATGTTTTGAATCCTATCAACCTAGCCCATTTGACCTTGATTCATCTATTGGTTTCATGTTTTTAGCATATAGAATCAAATCAATTTTAGTATTTATTTCAAGCATTTCAGATAGAGGCAGTATTTTGGAGCAGTATGACAAAAGTTTTGGTAGTTGTATCCTTCATTTCTTATTCTCTTATCAAGTTTGTTTATGTGTACTTGATTATATCATCTTCTGGGGAAAATCCATGTTCACGAATCTTGATGCTAATTATATTACCTACTGGGGTAAATTAGTATCATTGATCTATTAGTTGTATCCTAGTTATAACCACTTATGGGCAAGCTAGGGGCAAGATTTGTTTATTGTGCCTTGATGTATCACCTAGCCATTCCTATGTTGTACCATGACATCATACCAACCATGCCTATTTTGTTTGAATTGGCTATTACACTAGTCAGATTACTCTTTTTTGAGGTGAACTACTATGAACTTAAACCATTTTGGGACTATGTGGGTTGCATCTGATTCACATTAAGGTTAGCTCAGTCCCCCTTTAGCCATACTCTCTCCATTTTGTGAACAACTTCAGCCATGTTCTTGCCATTTTATGAGCATCATTTCAAGTTAAAACACTCTCACTATTTTATAAGCAACTTTAGTCATGCTCTCATCATTTTATGAGCATCATTTCAAATTATAAAACTCTCACTATTTTATGAGATTAAACCATTTTAGCATCTCGTCATTCTTGATTTAGTTGAGATGCCTTAAAAATTTCAAAAACATTTGAAAATTGTTTAGAAAAACCAAAAAACATTGGCCACCTATTTGCCTTAAGGATTCTAGGAACCCTCACTACGTCACAAACAAATCACTTGTTCCTTAGTTTCCCTAGCCTTTTTGGCCCTTTACGATACACTCTTATCATTTTGAAAGCAACCTAAGCTAACACTCTCTCTATTTTTTGAGTAGGTATCTTGTCATTATTGAATGATTTAAGATACCTTAAAATTCCAAAAACATTTGTAACATTTCAAAATCCTAAAACATTCATCTTGTCTAAGCCTAGTTCATCATCCTCAATCTTCCCTATTAAGGCAAAGTCATTATTAGGATGTTTTCTTTTGATTTTATTTTAAAGATGTTTGTTTATTTATTGTTTTTTGTTTATTTGATTGATTTATTTTGTATTTTTATTTGTTAGTATGCTTGCCTATTTGTTTTCTTTTGGTATTGTTGCCTCGACTCAGTCTATATGCATTCATGGGGTGATTCCTTGAGTAGATTATTCTTGAGTCCATCCATATTCATACGTCAACATAGTCATCATGTTTTTTTTATCATTGATGTATTGTTTTCAATTGTTTATTAGATCAGGAGTTAGTCATTATGCACATTTTGGCTAAGTCTTCATGGTGTTTTATCATGAAGCCTACCATCATGTGCTACAACAAAATTCAGCCGCAAGAGGTCTACAAGTAATGGAGCATCAAAAGTTTCTCCTCAGAACCTTGGCAAATCCTTCCACACCCATCTTGATCAAATCAAACATGGACCATTCTTGTTGTATCAATTCTAATTAGGAAAAGCATCTTTTCATTAGTAGGTACAACCTAATCATTCCTATTGATCAACCTTTATTCTTCTATTTATCTCTTTCATCATTTTGTGCATTCTCATATGCCTAGTTGTTTATGGATTCTTTAGTTATTAAAATATCACATCTATGTTTTACCCACTCATATTTAATCTATATTCTAGGTTATATCCTTGAATTATGCTTGCTAATCCACCCTATTATGGCACAACCTTATCAAACATAATCTTTATCAAACAATCCATGTCATATTAATGATTGTAACTGCCTATGGGAAAATCATTATTTTGAGTTTTATTCCTGATTATAACTACCTTTGGGTAAATTAGTACATTTTAAATCAATGCATGTAATCATTTTCTCATTTGGATTAATCTCAACCATGGGATAATTTCACCTTTCTTCTTGCTTTTTTTTAGGGACCATCCATCCACATATGTGATGGACACTCCCTTGAGGGGGCATAATCTTAGGCTTCCCAAACACCATTTGGAGATTTTTATTCAAATCATCATATTCTTTTTGTCATACAGGCCATTTCTCATTAGTTGAGAAGACATTACTATGATTACAACTTTCAACATCTTCCCAAATAGGGGCAAATTGTAGACATGTAAATTTGGCCACCAATGGCTTTGTATCAGAAAATTACACCAATTCTTACCAATCATAAAAAATTTAACCTAATAATTTCTATTAGTCTCAAATTTGGATTTATAACCTTGCATTAAATCATTTTTTCCTATTTAATCAATTAAATAAGGAAAATACACACATTAGAGTAATCAAAATCAAACAAATGACCAAAAACCTAAAAGGAATTAATTTACTTGCACATCCTAATCAAAATCAATTAGCAAGTTAAATCAATTTCAAATCCTAATTGAGTTCACCCATGAGCTAATAAATCAATTATTAAAAAGGAAATTCAAGAGCATCTTAGAACATCCTAGAACACACTCATTACCTTTGTGAGTTGTCACTTTTGAAAAATATCTAAAAGAATATCTCAGGAATATACTAAATTCAACCAAAGTTAATAAACTCAACCATAGTCAAATTTAACCCATTCCAAGGGATTTGAAATCCTATAAAATCAAGCTTAGATCTCTTCATTTAGGGATCTCAATCAAAGTAGAGTTATAATGTAAGAATAGATTCATGAAGCTAAAAACCTAGTGTTATAATGCCAAAATTGAGCCAAGCCATATCAATCAAGCTAAGCATTCAAAAATGGCGCATAGAGGAGATGATATTAGCCATATGCCATTGATGAAGAATTTTTATTCATAAATTGAGCAATCCAACCAAATTACCATTTAGAGCTATCAAGGATTTGGTAAGGAATTTGTGTTTTTATGTTTATATTTCTCCTTTTTTTGTGTTTTGTTGAGTTCTCATTTGATTTATTCATTATGCTCCCCTCATGAGTAGGCCTAAATGATGTTAGATTGTTAGTGAGTTCATTTTTCATTGTTTTTGAGACTAAATCTATACTGATCTCCTTTGAGTTAAATTCCTAGAACATATCTCCTACCTCAGATACCCAAGACTTCATCTAGCTAATTTGTGTTTTCCCTAGGAGTAATTTTCTACCTTAGATACCCATGGACACACTAACATCACCTATAAGACTTGAATTTATGAGTGTACCTAGTTGCCACACCTAAATTTGGTCACACGGTCCACTTATCATTTATCCTTCTATCACCGACCCTTAGTTTTTTACCAACTATGGCAACCTAGTCTATGCACAATCTTGGATATCACACCTTTTATCGCACTTCATGCATGCATTTTCACTTTAGTACCTAACCTATCACCCACCTTCATGACATCCACCTTCATCATCACCTTCATCCACCTTATCAAATCCATACCCAATTCTATTTTACCTCATCAATTCTCGATTTGAGGGATAACACCTCCTCCCATACTTGAGGCAACCTAACCTTTGACCTGCAACAAATTTTTGTTTTACATCTTGTTGACTCAAAGATGCAAAAAAAAGGGGTAAAATTTAGACACCAAAAATTCACACATGATGATGCCAAATGTCATAATTCTTCTAGACCACTTTAGGATCCCCTTGGGCCCAACCATTAGTATTTTGACTAAAAACTAGGCCTAACCTAAGTTAGTTGACTTGGATAAAACCTATATGTTAACCAACCTTACCTTTGACCCTTGATCATTGATGGTCAAGGCAACCACCAACATTCACCTTGACCATTAACGGTTAGGTTTAACTATTTAAACCAACTTAACTCACCCTTAACTCACTTTGATTTTTTATAATTAGCTCATCTAAATCTATGTGTGAGCCATTGCATGCACCAGTTATAATTATAAAGCCCAATTAATGTCTTATTGCATCTCTCCTTTGTTGCTTATAAGAAGAGAGGATTAGAAGGTGAAGAGGATCCAAAATGATCAAGAACTTTTCTATCTAGAGCTTTCTTTTGTAGGTGTTCTTCCAATGATCTAGCCATCACATCAGAGAGATGACTTTATACCACCCGTTGATTGACAACCAAATACCATTACTCTACTAGAATCAAGTTAGACTCTATCAACAAGCTAACTACCTGAACCATTCATTTGACCAACCTTATGTAAGCAAAGTATTTATGTTTTAGTATTCAATTACTTTACTTGTATTTCACAATTAGCAAAATATGAACCCATCTCTTAAAATTACCTTTTATGATCCCATCAATCTAGCTTTTATCAACCCAGACACAACACACAATAATCACCAATGGTTACCTTGACTACTGATAGTCTGTCCAACCATCGACACTTGCCTCTACCACTGATGGTCACTATGGTAAAAAATAACAAGCTATTTTCACCCTATTAACCTCAATCAAACCCAACTTTCTATGTCCCTACATGTTCACAGACCCCTAACCTACTTACTGAAGCATACTTAACCTGTTTAACATTAGTATTTACTTGCTTATTGCTATATTAGTCATTTTTAGTCTATCTTCTTTATGAATAATTTTTTGTGTTCAATTTTAGTAGCTTTTGATTATTGATGCAAGTACCTTATATTCTATTTTATAAACTTAATTATTTAAAACTTGTGGATTGATAGCCCCTGATAAAGCTTGTGCTTCTGAAATCTAGCTAGTGCTAGGAAATCCATCCAGCTATCTATCTAAGCAAACCATTTGCTTTAGTGATATCTTATTTGAAGGTCATCATACCAAGCTAAAGAGGAGATCTTCACAATCCTCTGATTTAATGCATGCACAATCAAACAAGTTTTTCAAACATACTCATATTTAGTTTCTTCTTCTTCTTCTTCTTTTCTTGAAATATAGGCTTGAATTCTCTAAAATATTCTGGCATGCACGATGTGACCTTGAGTCTCTACTCGGGTTTTATTTTCTTGTTTGTTTGCATCTATATGCTCTTCCCCCTATTTTATGCTCATAGACAAAACTAAAATTTATTTTGTGCTTAAAATAAATTGTATATGTTTATTGCTTAAAAATTTATCTCACATAGTCTGAAGTAAATAAAATTAATCCTATTGTAGCATCACTTTTGTTGAACACACTAAACCAAACCACTTACATCAATCAAACATCAAACAACTTGAGACAAGGCCCGACTAGGATTTCATCACCTAGCGGTCACCTTATCCTTTCCCTAACTTAGAGGTCATTACCAAGGGGTGATCCAACTTAGCTCTCTGGTTGAGCGTAAACTCTAAAAAATTGATATATATTAGCTAAGCACCTGACACCCTTATTACTATGGTGTGTGAAGTAAGGGGGTATGCCCCAATACTAGGCCATGTATTAATTTTCAATATAGATCCTTTTTAGAGCCTAAACATAACCTGAAACTAACCATATACTTCTTTTATAGTACCCACTCTACAAGCCAATTTATTTCACACAATATCTTTAAACTTTAAGGCATAAGCCAAAAGAGAGACTAAAATGAACTTTAAGACTTAATGTACTTTTTAGAGTGTGATTTTCTTTCCTTGATCACTTCCTATCATCTCTTTATTTGAGTGGTGAGATTGTGTATTCTCTCTCCCTTATCTTATATGGTTCTAACTCGCCAACAACAAAATAATCTAGTAGAACAAAACCCATCACCAAATCAATCAACCTCTTCTACCTCCTCATCCATAGAGTACATATTTAAACCAAAAAGCTCTCCTCATCCTTCAAAAAGTCCTTATTTCACCTGGGAAGTTCCCTAAGGAGATATAAACTTTACCACATTTTTAGATAACAATCTTGTGGCCCTTTAGTATTATCTTAGCACCATGTCTCACCGTACACCTACCTTGATTCCATATGTGGACCCACCTTATGGCATGCCTTCCCACCTTACGGGAAACACTTTTTTTACTACAGTCACTACCCAACCATTGGCTACTCAAGTTTATTTATCTACCAATAAAAATTTTGATACCGCTGTGAGAAACCAACCTACCCAACCTAAAAACATCATTATACCTTCTACCCCCACCAACAACTCCTCTACTTTAGGAAAAACCCAACCACTAGCCACTTATTCTTCCCTCACCATAGGAATACCTACCACTAGCATTTCTAACCTTCTTTTGGCTACCCCTAATCTTCTAACCACTACCCCACTCTAAAATATTATGGTGTCTATAACTTCTACCTTACCACTAATTAGTACAAAGGTCACTACCCTTCCATTTACTACCAACCCAACCATAGCTTATACTCAATAGGTGCCCACTACATCAAACTTGGATTACATCCATAATCGATAAGGGCATGTACCTCTACCTACTACATAACCACCTTTATCCACCTACCCCTACATAACTTCCACCCAATCATCAATGTCCACATACCAATATGTGGCATCCCCTCAACCTCCTACTAGTTATTAGTATGTCACCCAACCAACACAATAATATGCATCTTAAAACATTTCAAGTGTATAATCCCAAATGGATCTAATGAAAATTCTAATGGATAAGATGTCTACCTTAGAGTCATCCATTTTTGGAGCTCACAACATCTTATCATATGATCAGATCTATAACGAGTCCATCCACCCATCTATCTCTATCAGACCATATCCCCCTCAATGAGAATTCCCCAAGTTTTCTAAGTTTAGAGTAAGGAGGATCCCAAATAGTACCTTAGGGCATTTAGGTATGCATGTTATTTGATTGTTTATGATGATTCACTCATTCATACCTTCCCCATGTCCCTGTCTAATAAAGCATTGGATTGGTATAGTGTCATAACCAAACATTCCCTCTTCTCTTTCATCCAACTAGCTCAAATTTTCTTGGATCACTATTTGATAAAAATCACCAAAATATTTTCCATCATTGACTTATACTCTATTTTTCATTTTGATGATGAATCTATTAATGATTTTGTAGCTTGTTAGAGGATCCTGATCAATCAACTCTCCTTCTCTTTGCCCCAACCTGAATTGATAAAACTTTTTGCTTAGGTATGTGTCAAGCACATCTCTTCTACATTATGTATTCAAAGCTTCAAAATATTTGATGAAGATTTTACCATGTCACATAAACTAGAGAATAGATCCATTGATGAGGGAAAGCTAAAGTTAAAAAACAAGAACTCTACCTACAAAACCAATGAGGCCTTTTCCTCTAAAATAAGCAACCAAGCCAATACCAAATCCAGGAACAAGGGAACTTCAAATATAGTTGTCCTTAAGACTGCTCCTCCACCATTTGTTAAACAATCAAATTACTCTAACTCCTCAAATCCAAACACAAGAAACTAGAACCGAAACAATCAAAAGCAATTTACCCCACTTGGGGAATCTTATGCTTAAGTCCTAGAGAAGTTACTAAAATATAATATCATACAACTTCCTCCTATCAATCCCCCACAATAATTTGACTCTTCTCATCCTGTACCTATCTTTTATAATGAGAATGACCTCTATCCTTTCCATCTTGTGGTTAGACATGATATTAATAGGTATAATACCTTAAAAAATGTTGTCTAAATACTTATTAATAAGGGGGAACTTACATTGGACAACCCCAATGCACCTCTAAACCAAGCCCTCGATATTTTCAAACAACCCTTTCCCAATCATGCACTGACCAAAAATGAGAAATATAAATCTGAGTCTTCTCATGATGCCCATACCATCAATATGGTTCTTGACACACTCATTACTGAAGAACCTACTACTTGATCTACTTGTCTTTCACCCTCTCCAGTTATCAAGGTAGTAGAGTTACCCTATCTTTATTTGGAGACTCAAATTGAAGAAGCACCCTTTTATCCTCCTCCACTTATTGAGGTAGTGGAGTCTCCAATCCCTCCTATAGTTAACATACAAGATCAAGCAACCATCACCACATTACCTTCTCCTTCAACTACTGAGCAATTTAATTCCCCTTTAGAGCTCCTTCCCAAGAAAAAAAACCACTGCACCTACATGCCCCATAGATGAAACACATACCCAAACCTCACATCCTTTGATTGAGGAAAAGGATAAGGTTACCATCCCTCTATCTTAACCTATGGGATTATCTTTCAAGTCTACTACCCAAAGAACGAAACTAGTCTACAAACGCTTCTTTAGACTAGTTCAGAGATTGGAATTTTTCTCCAACCCTGACCTAGATTAAGCCACCTTTTAGCAACAACTAGGGCTCTCTTACATCTCCAAACATGAACCTTCAATCACCTCATTGATAAAATAACCCACCACTTTTGCTGTCTAGCCGCCTACCATATCAACCCAACTAATCAATACCTCTACCAACCTAACCATTTCTCAACCATCCAAAGTAACCAAGTCCTAAATAACCCAACCAACCAAAAACCTTGGCATCTTCCCTACATAGAGCTTTAATAATCCATCTACAAAATTGGAGCTAACCTCCCTAAACCCATCAACCAAAAAGAAAACCAAAATAAACAAGAAGGTGTAGCCACCAAAAGGTCAGAGGGCCAAACTTATACCTCCCTCAACCTTACCCTATATTTTAGAACCTCATCGCCCCACATTGTTTAGGAAGTGGACTGTCTCACCCAAAATCCCACCATCATTATTAGTTACACCAACACATTTACTTTCTAACACACCCATCTTCATTGAACCATCAATAACCAAACTACCTACAATGAAACATCCTACCTCTAACTTATCAACTTCTACCTTAGTAAAACCAAAACTATAAACTAAGAACACTACCTTTCTTAAATCTCCTACTACCAAGCCCATTTCTAAAAAGAATTCCATCTCATGAACCAAAGCGAAAACTTATAAACCCTTACCACATTTAGATGTCTTGCTCAACTATTTTCCAAAGGTTATTTTAAGCTTCTTGTTTGAATTTACCTCGTATCAGACCATTTGACCCTCTCAGTTTGAAACCCATATGGTATAATGACTACCAAGTGTGCTCCTCTCATAAGACACTAGGGCATGACACAAAAAATTGGAAATATCTCTAAACCATAATCCATCAACTCTATGATGAGGATGATCTACTAAGGAATGAACCACCCCCAAGATTATTACTAATCCAATAACCAACAACCACTACCCAATGACTACCTACTCCCCCACTCTCACCTCAGAGTGATGAGTAACTAAACCACTCTCATACCATAACTCTAACATCTATCCATACCATCCACATGGTCATAATATCACAACAAAGGGATAAGGGGAAGGTAAAAGTGTCCATCCCATAGACATATCCATCTTCTACCTTCTAACCAAAACACACCCAAGCACCTTCACCTTTAACGAACTCAAGATATCTATTTTGGGTACCTCCCAATCCAACCCCTCTGAATCCATTAGAAGAATGGTTCTTAAACAACTTCACCAGACCCTAACAAAGATGAGATTATATGAGTTGATTTCTACCTCACTTCATCATCACCAAGCAATGATAGAGGCATTTTAATTAATAGAGGTCCAACCTAAAGATCCTCAACCTCTGGCAGCTTTTGTTTGTGCTCTCCAAATTTATAACCTTATCACATTCAAGGATTTAGAAATACCTTCCATCCATCTTGAGGACCCAGATCCCCCTCTTTTCATCACTACCTACATCAACCAAACATGCATCAAATGGGTTATGATTGATGGGGGAGATAGTATCAACATTATCTCTTCTCATGTATACAACCAACTCAAATTACCTAAGAACATTATCTCATAAACCTTAATCAACCTTTGATAATTCAATGATACATAGCCACCACTCTAGAAATTGTTGTCCTTCATATCTGTGTAAGACCTCACACATTCCCTGAGCTCTTCTATGTAGTGAAAGGAAAATTCTAATACAATGTTTTACTAGGATAACCTTGGATCTATTCCATGGGTTGTGTCCCCTCTACCCTTCATAATTGCATTAAATTTTAGAATAAAGGTTAGGTTGTCACTATATAAGCTGACCCAAGCCCCTTTTTGTCATGAAATATGACTTACCAACCCAATGACATCCTCCTACCTCCATCTAGCACACCCTCATTAACCAAATACAAGCCCTCAATCACAAAGGATGAACCCATATCTTCTTCTACCAATGATGCATCAACTAACTCATCCATCCCCTCTAATTAGATCCCCACCTTAGAGCACTTGTAATCCACATTCCAACATCTTTCACTAGGGGAATATTGTCTCCTCACCCTTGACGCTTTCCCTTATCCCAAAGAGTATGGGAAACTTGACCACCAACCTAGGTATGACCCTAATATCAGAGCCATTATTCCATTTGGACCTCTAAATTGTCAAACCCATTTCATCTATAGGGGACTCAACAAACCCCTTGGTGATTGTGCCACCTTTCTTTCACCTTGACCATTCACTATAGGATTTTGTTACTTAGATAACTTGAGTTTCACCAAGAGATACCTTTAGTAGTGAAATTAGAGGGGATTTAGCCTTAGATTATATAAATAGGGGCCACATGAGCTACTTCTCATTGAGACCTAAAAACTCCATGAGAAACATGGCGTCAATTTCCACCAGACTAGCATGCCAAATCACCTCCCACTACCAAAGTTGATGATGATATCCCATCCTCATCGATTCTTTCATCATCAACCTTGAAGGATGATGACATCATCCCACCTAACATTTTTTAATCAACCTAATTGGCCTCAGTCCCATGACTTATTAAAAAGAGGGGAAAATTGTAACCATCCCTTTGACCCATCTTAAAATGATAGGAGATGACTCTCCTACTAATTAACATTGTTTAGTGTTAGGATGATGATTTCATTCTCACCTACCTTGGTGCCCTGAAATCTTTCATCCAAAAATCCCTTCTTTTTGAGACTTTGACCATGTTTAATGAATCCACCATGAATATCAACTTGGGCACTCTGAACAACCCCCACATTGTCAAAATTAGCCAATCTCTAAATGCTGAGGAACTTCAAGACTTCCCCTCTTTCTTCCAAGACCAAAGTATAGCATTTTCTTGGTCTTATAGTGACTTTCTAGGAATTACCCCTACAATTACCACCACAATATAGTCACCAAATATGATGCCAAGGATATCAAGCAAAAACTTTAACAAATGCACCCTCATATAGCCCTTATCATCAAAGAAGAGATTTAACACCTCCTATCTATCAATTTCATTCAACCTATTGACCATCCCCAATGGGTTTCAAATGTCATACCTATCACCAAAGCCATAAGGAGACTACCATCTATGTGTAATTTAATGACCTCAACCTTGCTTACCCCAAATATGACTTTCCCCTACCAAGCATCGACTAACTAGTTGATCTTACAACTAGTAAACATATAAATAGTTAGTTGATGAACTCTTAACATCATTTGAACACTATCGCATCTAGTCTACCCCATGATCTACCAACAAGTTTTCTAACACCATGGCTTCCCTCACCTCTCAAATCTCATTTTCACCCTTTGACTCTAAGCTCTCTATCATTATCCATAGACTTACCTAGCCTACTTATGTCAAACTAGATTATCCCAAAATCTTCAATGTGGAGGAGACCCAACATATCCTTTGGTATCAGAAAACCTTTGACTATCTTAACCTTGCCATCATTCCTTCTATCCTTTCTATAAATTCTCAAATAACATTTATCCAAAGTAATTCACATTATACCATTATGTGGGGAATTATTTATAAATGCAATTTTGATGGTCTCCTCTTTCATTGATTATATAGTCATGAAGCCTCTCATGCTATCAAGGAAATTCAAGATGGGATCTATGAGGGAAACTTTAGTGGCCTCACCAATGTTAAATACATCCTTATCCTTGGATATTATTGGCCTATCCTTAACCAACACTATTGTGACTATGTGAAAAAGTGTGTTAAGTATCAACAACATGCCAATTTGCATCACACACCTAGCCATAGTCTTCACATTTCCACCAATTTTTGGCCCTTCTCACAATGGGGTCTAGAATTTATTCATGAAATTAATCCCCATTCTTCATAGAGATACCATTATATCATCATTATGACTACGTATTTTACCAAATGGGTAAAGGCTATTCTTCTAGTCTCAACTAAATTAGAAAATATTATTGACTTTATCAACCATCACATCATCTGCCATTTCGGTGTTCCTCAAAAAATCATCATTGATAATGTAAATCCTTTAAAAATAAGCAAGTCTAGGGTCTTTCTGATGCATTCAATATTAAATTAAGTTTCTCCTCACCCTATCACCCTCAAAATAATGGACAAGTTGAATCCTCAAACAAAACTCTTAACAACATGCTCACTAAAATGGTTAATACATCTGATTAGGATTGACATTTACATATCCCCTTCACCTTATGGGCATATCATACTAGCATTAAAACCCCTATAGGTGACACACCATTCTCTCTTGTGTTTGTTGTAGAGGCATTCCTACCTCTCAAATTCCAAATCCCATCTCTTTGCATATCTTTGCATGATCTCATTTCTGAGGATAATTATCATCAACACCGTCTAGCACAACTTGAGCTACTTGATGAGCATCACTTAGCCACCCTCACCCATATTCGTGTCTATTAAGAGTGCATTAAATGTGCTTATAATAAACACCTTAGAGTGTGAAAATTTAACATTAGAGACCTTATCTTAAAGGAAAATCAACATGTCACAAATATGGATAAAATAAAGTGGGCCAAGTTTGCTTTCAATTACCTTGGGCCTTATATCATAACCCACAAGCATGGATCAGGAGCTTATCAATTGTCTTCTCTTAAGGGAAACCTAGAACTTGATCCCATAAATGCTTCATATTTACATCCTTTCTTTTGTTAAGAAGGATCAAACTCATATTTTTTATGACTTAAGCTCATCCCTTACACAACATATTCATCTCCCTATTTTAGGGGCAACTAATTAAAACTAAATCATGTGATTATCCATCACAATCATAGTCTAATCTTAAACAATGGATATCATAGCTCTACCTATAGCATGATTCTCATGATACTTTTCTTTCCTTATATAGGATAGATTCCCATGATCATTATCACCTACACCATATTACACCTAATCAACCTTCTTATTCTTTTATTTTTGCATTAATAAAGGAGAACCCTTTAAGCTTATATAATCATGTCTATGTCAAGCAAAATCAAATAAATCAAAAAATAAAAATCCAAACCAATAACAATCATGGGTCATTCCTATCATTCATAGACTGATCCCTTGAAAGACAACTATTGAAAACATGTTCAAAATTTCTCAAAGTAAGGTGGACTTCTCCCTTGAAGGATAGCTATCAAAAGCATTAAAAAAATCATACAAACTTAGACCACTCCCTCAAAGGATGGATAAGTAAGACATTTGTCAAAACAAGAAATTTCTTGGAAGCTTCCAACATCGATTAGATTCCCCAACCCTCCTAGGCAATAAACAAAAGACCCATTATCAATAAAAATAAAAAACAAAAGAATTTCAAAAGCCACAATTGACTCTCATAAGCAAAATAATCTTGAAATCCACAATCAGCTCTCATGAGTAGACATCCCACATCAATCGGTCTACACTTTGTATGACATAGACTTTTTTATACTGACTCCTTGGAAACCTGTAGATGAGGCATGCTAGTCTCACAAGAAGGTTCCACATTTTATCCATCTCCCCTTTATACACTGTAAACAAGGGATTTTTGAGCTTACTTGACATTATGTGATGAAGACACCTCTTTAACCAATGAATGAATATTATTAAAAATCATTCAAAGGGATTATGTTCTTTAAGTTGATCTAACCTTAGGTTTGTATTAGTCTTTACCAAAGATGAAGCATCATGGCCTCTTCATATTTTGTCATGACTAGTTGATATATTCACTAAGACATTTATCTCATGATTATACTCTTTGTTATCACATCTAGTGTTGTTAATAAACTTAGTTTATGTGCTCTACCTCAAGCAAAGTAAAAATAAGCATAATCATAATCACAACATATCAACATATTTCATAAATAAAACATACATGATTAGCATATCCATCAACATGTCAAAGCCAAGAATCCATGACAATTAAAGTAATCAACCATTCTCACCACATGTCTAAATCTAAATAATGAAGCATATAATCAATCAAATTTAGAATGTCATAAACATACATGTCATAAAGCATAACCATGAATAAAAAAAGATATATCTCAATGCATACCTAGCTAGGTGAGTCTACATCAATATCTAATGACCATAATATAAGCATAATCAAAACCATAATCAATATATCATCATGAGCATAATCAATATAACATTGCATCATAAACATCACATCAAATCAAAACATAGACAATGAGAAATAAACAAGGGTCATATATAATCATGAGTCTAACATCATAATGTATACAACAAATACACATGTCTCTCTCTCTCAAAATGTACATCTCATTGCATTAGCTTGTAGGCTTGGATCAAAATGATATACAAAAATATATAGTATGTCCTAAACCATGTCATAGCTATGCTACTAAGGCACCAGTATCTCCTACATCACCATTGTCTCTTGGTGCTTATCCCTCTAAAGTACTTATTTGTCCACCTATAGATATAAGTCAATGACCTAGTGTCTCCACACTAGCACCACCTACCAAACTCACTCTATACTCACCCTGTCAGGGTTCATTAGGACACCACCTCAAAACTATAGCCTTGTAATATCAGAGCTCCTCCATTGTGGCTAGGTATTGTGCTATGGGGATGGTACCCATTGGTATTGTAGATTTTGTGGCTCTTTTCCCCCTCTATCTCAAGGAGTTTCTCTCTTGGGTGATGAAGGCTAGTGAAGCTCTAGCCTAGTCCCTATCACTTATAAGTGTCACCACCTAAACTTGTAAAGTAGTCACCTAACCTTGTAAAGCTATAACATGTGCCTATGCAGTGGCTAGTACCACTCTTACCTATGCATCTAGGGTATCACCCTATATATATTCCCTCTATCCTCCTCTCCTAGCTAGGTCCACATCCATATGCCTCATGTCGGCATCATCTCTACCAAAGTTCATTACCACATATAAATCTTGGTACCACGTAGGGTACCCATCAATAAATCCTACATCATCAATCATTGGCCTCATTGGTATCTCCTCATGATTAAGTAAAGTTGAAACTAGATGTGGGTTAGGTAATAAAATCTCTGCATCATCATTCTTGTACCTAGGGAATGGGCCTGAGATACCCTATACTAGGCTAAACTATCTTTGAACCCTGTTGAATGGGATGAGCTCTACCTTCCTATCCATCCTACCAAATATCCACCTATAACTTTGAAAATATAGATTCTACCTCTTGTAACCAACCCATATTAGAAACTAAACATATGGCCTCTAGATAACATTACTGATCACTAATGCACCTAGTACACCCCTGAACTAATCTACATCATGAGTCCTTCCACCCACACTAGAGGTAGCAAAGTCAGCTCTCCATCTCATATAACCAATCAATAAATCTATCTAAGTAAATCCCATTCATGATAGCCCCATTGTCCTCAACACTCAAATGTGATCACAATCCCTATAGTGTAGAACAAGATTGACACTGATGTCATACCTTCTATGAGATATAAAACCCCACAACTCTTTATATATATATATCAAAAGCATAGGTACCCATAATAACACTATCTATCCCAACAACATCTCAACCAATTACATAGACATAGGCATCATCATCATCATCATCACCAGTTTCCTCTCACCCTCACCCTTTGATAAAACATAGAGTAACTGTAGCCCCTAACATGCCACCTGACATGATCCAAGTCATGTCCATATATCAGCTCTAGTAGCTCATCTCACTCCTCCTGATCAATGTGGTAAATTGGATCACCCCATAGGGGTATTTGACTGATCTTATGGATGTCCTCTAACAAGATAGTCATCTCACTAATCAACAAAAAAAGGTGTTCATGACTGGATCCCATTTATTGACGTGGGCCATGATCATCACTACATCATACAATATATATTGGTAGTGTCACATCACTCCTAGGCTAACCTCCTCTATATCCACCCAATCTATTGGGGTCATACCCTGGTGAATCTTGACAAAGATGTAGAGTACTCAATCCCACATTTTTATCTACTCTCAAGCCTGTAATATTTGATGACACAACACAAACTTAGTTCTTTATGCTATGATTGCCTATGAACTTAGCTCATTAAAATTTTACCTACCCTTAACCCATTTTACTATTGTATTACTAACATTGACCTCAAAAACTAAACTCTTTTACCCTCGCTACTCATTATCACATAATAACATTACCCCAACCAACCTATTGATTTAAAACTTCACCAAATCTAACATTTTCTACCACCTCAACTAGACTTCAAATTTAAAAACCATTCAACACAACTTTTTTATCAATTGGATCAACCATTAATGGTCATGGTCATCATTAATAGTCAAACATCCTCGTTATGGATATCGACCATTAACGATTGGTGTTGACCACTAACGGTCACTATGGGTGTCTTATGAGTGAAACACCTAAACCCTACTCTAGCTAAATATTTTACCCACAACCCTAGACTCTAAAAAATTCACCTTAATTGACTTTTATTCAAACCCTACCTAACCTACCCCTACCCAACTTCTAAATTAACAAAGAAAATTCACCTTCCAAACTAAAGACCCTACCCACCACTCACCTACACTTTTAAATTGAATGTAATGCCAATTATAAAGTGACAACTAATCTACCAATTTGAATAACAACCCTTACCTCATTTTGTGACCACCACTAAAAAACAATTTGGGGACATCCTATCTATTCTCATCTATATTTGCACTGCATCCTAACTCAGTCAATCTCAATAAATCTCAGTCTACTCCCCCATTCAAACTCTTGCCTAGTAATCACCATCAACACTATTCACCTAATATGATAAACACCTAGAGGTATAAGTCAAAAGTAGTAAATGAGCCAATAAAATAAGTGGATTCATTTTTGACCATGATACTTTTTAGGGTTTTCCCCCCAATCATTAATGATTAGGGTGACTATTGATAGTCACCTTTATCCACCTTGACCACTAACAATTAGGTTGTTCACCTTTTTCCTTATGCCTTGAGCAACCCCTTCAACCCACCCAAATTAATCACCCACCCATAGAGACTCCCTTCTCCACCCACCCCAATAACCTCATCACCTCGCTATTAGTCTATTTTGTCCCAATTAATATGCATTTTGTGATGACTTTTTCCTAGTCCATTGACTATAATGACAATAATTGCCATGTTGACCACTTTTTAAACTTGCACCACCTCATGCATATAAGACCCACTTATGTATTTTTAGGAGAACCTCCTACCTTAGATACCCATAACTTTACCTAACTAATTTATGTTTTCCCTAAGAGAACTTCCTACCTTGGATACCCATAAAAACACTGACATCATCTATTAGACTTATGTTTATGAGTGTACCCAACTACCATGCTTAAATGTGATCATGCAGTCCACTTATCACTTATCCTTCTAACACTAAACCTTAATTTTTTTACCAACTATGGCAATCTAGTCTATGCATGATCTTAACTATTATATTTTTTATCAAACTTCATGTGCACATTTTTGCTTTAGTGCCCAACCTATCACTCACCTTCATGACATCCACCTTCATCATCACCTTCATGACATCCACCTTCATCATCACCTTCATCCACCTTATCAAACCTACACTTGATTCTATTTTACGTCATTGATTTTTGATTTGAGGGAGAACACCTCCTCTCATACTTGAGATAACCTGATCTTCAACCCACAACCAATTTTTATTTTACAACTTGTTGATTCAAAGCTACATAATAAAAAGGGGAAAAATGTAGACATTAGAAATCCACATATGATGGATCCAAATGTTGTAATTACCTTGGACCACCTTAGGACCCCCTTCAGCCCAACCATTGGCCTTTTGAATGATAATCAAGCCTAACCTAAGTCAGTTTACCTTTTGGCTAAAACCCACCTTTTAACCAACCTTACCTTTAATCCTTGATCATTGATAGTTAGGGTCACCATCAATAGTCACCTTGACTACTGACGGTCACCTTCATCATAGATGGTCAGAATTCACTATCTTAACCAACTTAAATCACCCTTAAATCTACCTTAATTTTATATAATTAGCTCATCTAAATCCATGTGTGAACTATTATATGCATGAGTTATAATTAGAAAGCCTAGTTAATGTCTTGTCATGCCTCTCCTTCCTTAACTATAAGAAGAGAGGAGTAGAAGTGAAAAGAATCCATAATGGTTAAGAGCATTTGCATCTAGAGCTTTCTTTTACAAGTTTTATTCTAGCAATCTAGTAATCTAGCCATCACATTAGAGAGTTGACTTGCTACCACTCCTTAGTCAATAACCAAGTACCTTTACTCTACTAAAATCACATCAGACTCTATCAATGATCCAACCACCTCAACTATTCATCTGACCAACCTTATGTAAGCTAATTATTTGTTATTTACTATTCAATTACTTGTATTTCATAATCAGCCTAGTATGAACCCATCTTTTAGATTTATCTTTTATGATCTTATCAATTTGAATTTTATCAACCTAGATCCAACACACAATAACCATAGATGGTTACCTTAATCATCGATGGTCTATCTAATCACTGATGATTTCCTCAACTATTGATGGTCACCTTAATCACTGATGATCACTATCGTATAAAATAATAGTAAGATATTTTCACCCTCTTACCCTCAATCAAATGCAACTTTATATGTTCCTAACTATTCATAGACCCCTAACCTATTTTTTGAAGCATACTTGACTTGTTTAGCATTAGTATTGACATGTTTATTGCTATATTAGTCATTTTTAGTCTATCTTATTTATCAAGCATTTCTTGTGTTCAATTTTAGTAGCTTTTGATTATTGATGAAACCAGTGTATATTATATTTTCTAAACTTAATTTTTTAAAATGTGTGGATTTACATCCCTTGAGGAAGCTTGTGCTTTTAGGTTCTAGCTAGTGCTAGGTAATCCACCCAACTATCTATCTAACCAAACTATTTGCTTCAGTGTTATCTTATTTTTAGGTCATATTTCTAAGCCAAAGTGGAGCTCTTCATAATCATGTGATTAAATGTGTGGACAATCAAATAAGTTTTTCAACCATAACCATATTTAGTTTCTTCTTATTCCTTTCTTGAAATATAAGTTGAAATTCTTTGAAACAACCACAAGAAGAAAATGGTGCACGATGACACCAAGAAGAGAGAGATGATAGAGACAAGGAAATAGATGGATAGGTTGTTGGACATGATATAATAGGTGATAGAAATTGGAAACCCATTATGTGTATTGATGATGAGGAAGAAGCCACTCAAGTGGTCAATCAAGCAACAAGTGAAGAAATGGAAGATGGAAGCCTTGAGAGAGGAATGGAAGTAGAAGAAGTTGTTATGAAAAAAAATTAAGAATGAGATGCATAATATTTGGTTGAGTGAGCATCCAAGTAAACAAGACGATGAATAGTACATTGCAGTGAGTGAATTAAAATTGAGTGAAAGATAAGAAGACACTTGTAACTAGCTATGGGATGAGAGTGATGAAGAAGTATAATAGTTTTAGGGCCTCATTGAAGGCTTGAATAAAGAAGCACAAACTTATAAAGAAGGTGAGAAATTTGATGTGAAATTTTTATATGTGAAGTAGAAATAATAGCCATAAAAAGAGCATTACAAGGTGAAGTGATGGCAAATGAAGAGAAAGAATAGGTTCCAATAGTTGAGAAGCATTTAATGGAGGATAAATAACATGAAAAGAGAGAAGTGTTGAAAGTAGTAGAGCAGTAATATGAATTAGGTGAGCAAGACATTACTTTAGTATTGGTTGCAAGTATGATGCTAAAAATGGAGGAAGTTGAAAGTATAGGTGCTGCAGTAGTGATGTGGGGCATATAAAACCCTTATGACAAAGGAAAGATGTTATGTATGAATACACATGAAGTGCATGTTGATACAAGTAAGAGGTGGAAGCAAGAAGGTGGACTTGTATATGATGAGGCAAGCATGAATATAAGAAGGAGAAGTTGGAGTAAGGAGTAAAAGTAAAAAATAAAGATGATCCAAGGAACCTAAATTGGAAAACAAGGAAGAAGGAGCATACAATAGTTTGTTGAATTTCCCCTTCCCTAGGAATATGATGTAGGGGAATCATGAAAAAATGTACCAATTACTCATAATTAGGTGTCTTGAGTCTTATAACATGCCTTAGAAGGAATGAGAGTCATTAAACTAGTCTCTTTATGTGTCTAGATAGCCTTTTGGCATTTTCTTACCAATTTGGGCATTTGAAAATTTAAAATTATGTCTATAAGCATTAGAAGGTATTTTTTGGTGTTTGGTATATATAATGATTATGTATGGTCATGTAATAAGTCTAATAAGGTTATAAAAGGTGATTTATATACATTTCATTAATAAGATGGCACAAAACCAAGAAACAATGAATATAGAGCCTTTCAAGGCAGTTGCCAAGTAAGTGGGTTGTTAGAGAGTAGTATCTTGTTTTTGTAATAATTTTTGGATTGAATAAAGAGTTAGAGTCTCATATAAGAGATATTTAGGAGTATGAATTAGTTTTTGAAGTTTTTAAGGAGCAGAGGTACAAATATATGAAGATCATAAAGAAAAGAAATATTTGTACTTTGCATGAAAAGGACTAAGTTGTAGTAAGTAGAATTTGATTTAATAAAGTTTCATCATTTGAAATGAAATCCATTATGTGTTTATGTTTGTATTTTATATGATTATAGTGTAGTGTATTTGAAGCTTCCAGACTTTTATAAGATGTATGCTTTAGACAAGATGATGTATAATGCAAACTATGATAAAAACCCTATGTTTCTTCAATGAAGTTAAAGATTAATGGTTAAGGTAATGTGCCATAAGTTTACTTAATTTTTTAGAGTGTTTTATTTATAAAAATTGTCATTTAAGTGTGTATATTGGTAATTGATTTCAAAGAAGCATTCAAACTTCATATGACAGATTGAGTGTATACCATATCCACTAAATACAGTTAGGGATTCTTGTTTGTTAGAATTATCCTTGAAGGAAATGTAGTTGCTATGATTTGAATATATAAAATAAGATTGATGTGATGTAATTCAAGGTCTGAAGGAAAGTTGAAACATGTTGTGCAATCACTTATGGAGTGAAATCCTATTTTATGTATGCTCAGATAGTCAATGTAAATAGTAAACTAAGAAACTCAAGAAAGGAATGTGGTGATAGATTGAGACAATGAGAAACTCATGTGGAGAGTGGAATAAAGGGAATAATCCTTGAAAGAGTACCCAAGAACATTTTTAAAGGTGAAACATAACTAAACCTTGTATTTGATAATACACAAGCAAGATTGTGTCAAGTGAGCACTATTAAATCTTTGTGTTAAACGAGTTTAAGAGTTTCAAGAAAAGTTCAAGGTTTGGGTAAAATTTAGGTAAGTCTAATAAAACCTTAATAAATTCCTTTGGATGCTTGAAATAATTAGGTAAATCCATTCATAATCTAAACTCTATTTTTAATCATAAACTTACATACTATTGTGAAAACCCTCTATGAAATTTGTGAATGGAAGTTGATAGAGGATTGGATAATGAGAAACAGGGTTAGAAAGGTTGAATATATGTTTGAAAAAAATTATTAACGTCTTTTGAGATCTTGACAATAATAAAGAACCATTTGGAAAGAATATGAAGCTTCTTGGGTCTATGTAGGGCCCAAAAACCCTAATTTAGGGCATAAAGGTAAAAAGTGAGATATCTAGTAAATGAATAGATGGAATTTGTTGAAATTCAATATTCTAATGGTTTTTGGCATGGGGAATGAGATTTTTAAGGTTTTAGACCAAATAAACATAGTACAGATGCATTATAGATGACTATCTTGACTGTAGGAACAAAAAGACCTAAAGGGTTAATTGAAGGGGATGAAGAACTTATAAAGATGATCAAATAAATGAGATAGACTTTAAAACTCTGAGGAGAGATTAAAGACAATAAAGGGTATGTATAAAGATCATCACATTTTCAAGATTCTATGGTACATGACCGTATAGAAGGAATTATAAAGAAAAAAGGGCTACAAGATTTGAGGTGTGATGGATGCCAAGTAGGAAGGTGAGGTTTTGAAGGTGTTTAAGGTCAATAGAGACAAGTTTGTCAAGCTATAGAGAAAACTTGTAAGTTACAACATGCTTTCAAATAAATTTATTCAAGTATTGTAGAAATTTGGCCTAGAGAATTTTAAGGAATAATAGAAAGTAGTGTGTGGCTTGACATGAAATAGAAAGTGAAGATGAGTTGAATGGAATGTATGAAAGATTGAGAATTATATGCAGAATATTAGGTTTAGATAAGAGAAGTCAATAAGTCTAGTCAAAGAGTAAGTACAATAGATCAAAGTCAAATCCCATAAAGAGTGGATAACTAATAATAGATATGGAAGATTGATTACAAGTTTATAATTATAGGTATCAGAAGTTAAATAGGTAGAGTAAATAAATGAGGCTCTACATCAAATACACATGTGACAACCACAAGTAATTTTAATACTTGTTAAGACTCCACACTCATTCATTGTGGATATTAATTTCCACTTTCTAGAATATGGGTGGGAGGTAGACTTTTAACTATCTTTATTACCCAAAACCTTCTCCCTTGATATGGTAGGACCTTGGAAACATGAGGGTTTACATTTTATAAAACCCCATGTATTATATCTCTGGATCGGGACTTATAACTCAGCTCCCTTTCCCAAAACCTACACATGAAGGTACATACCATGTAAAAAATCTAAGCCCTTTTAGGTAGCTATGATTTTAAATCAAAAAATGGGTTGTAAATATCACTAACACAATTAGAGGAATTTTTAATCTCCAAGCCAAAAGAGGAAACAAAAAACACACATAGTGGCAATAGGCACAACCATGGAAAGTAACAAGAAAATAGGGTAACCTAAATGGATTTGTATCTTATTGAAATCACAAGGCAAGGAGGGATAAAATAAAATAAAATATGGGTTACGTGGAAGCCTACCTTAGATCCACCACTTGCATCTACACAAAGGGATATTCTATAAGTGTTTGAAGTACAATAACTCCTTCCCAAATAAATCTCTCTTCCTCCTTCTCTAAGCACCTTATTTATATCCTCAAGATCTCCCCAAAATTTTAATTAAAAAAGAGAAAAAAGACTTTCCAAGGAAGGATTTCCTTACTATTATAGACATAACACTCAAACCCAATATCCAAAGGTAAGGTGACACTTGCACCTTACTATTCCTTGGATATTTTTAAAAATGTCTTCTCTTAGAATTATCTCACCTTACATAGCCATATGGGAAAGCAAGGCTTGCATGAACCCATTAATGTTCTCTCTTTCCCATACAAAAGGTCTTATCCCCTCCCTTAGAAAAAAGGGATCTTAAATACACTTAAAACCACATCTATAACACTTTTCATCAACTTTTAAACATGGGTCTAAAATATCATTTTAGTTTCTGGTTTAGGGACCACTTAAGTGGCTTACACATTTACCTTTATGATTGAATTTAATGTTAAGGTAACACCTAAGGTATTGTAAAAAGGTATAAATAGAGCCAAGGGGGTGTGGATAATGCTAAGAGGGTCAAATAGGGTCAAAAATTAATATTAGGTTAAAATATAACACTAGGATTGGATTTTAATCTAAAAGGGTCATGAAGCCACTAGGAAACGAACACAAATGGTGCACATATGTTTAACATAGTCCCAGTTACTTTTCTTGGCCATCCATGTAACTTCACATTATTTCACACAAAAATTTACACTACCTTAGGTAGCCAAAGTTATTGAATGTAGGCATCTCAAGCAATATATAACAATAAAAAATTCATATGTAGAATATCTAAATGACAACATCTCATTAATCTCCAGGAAGTAATATCAACATGTTAACATCCATATATCTATAATATAAAATAACATGGTAAATTAATATTATATCAACTAATGCTTGTTTCAATGATGGAGTGGCGTAGAGGCAATAAATTCATTTTGAAATCCTTTGGGTAGGATGTTGCATGATAGGGTAGACACATGCTGGAAGTGAGATTGAGGATTATGATCCAAACCTAGATGGTAAAACCATGGGTGGATCCAATCCTACTACTTGGAGTTGATGTGAAGGTGAAAGGAATATGGGGTTAAGACTAGTTATGTTTTGTACCTAGGTGGTATCTTTTCATTTTTTTTAAAAGGGCCTATAAGACATGGTTTACCAGTTAGGAGGCCCAAGTTTCTCTAAAAACCTTCCTATCTCTTTAGATAGACATTTTTATATCCTAGAGACTGAGGAAGGGGGTATTTGTGACCTCTTATATTGATTTGGTTATGGAACACACCATCTCCATGGGGGTGCTTGTGACTTTGTTATGGCCTATACTTATTTCAAATTCCCAATAGAGATTTGAATTTGAATTCTATGAGTAAAGATACAAAATTTATAGAGATTTGTTTAAGGATTTTGGTGGCCTTATGGTTTCTTTGAGCATTGGTGGGGCCAACTAGTTGTTCATTTGTTGGGTTTTTAGTTGGAAGGTGAGCTTTTCATGATAATGTTTTTAGATCTATTTCTCGCTCATAGTGGTTCGAGATTACAATAGATGGGTCTTTAGGATCACGTTAACCTATGGTATGGCTATTAAGTGTTTATGGTCACATGGAGATTATGATTTTGTCATTTGGTTTTAGGATCATGTTTTCATTAATGAGTGGTTTTACTCTAAGGTGGGTTTGGGGATTCTCACCCCTCCCTTATTCTATCCTAAGATGTTCTAGGCCCTATTATTATTCATTCAGAGAGCATGGTATTTTATTTATGGCCTCTCGTGGGGAGTTTTGTTGATGCTCTACTTGGGGTTCTTTTTGGGGACTGGACTTACTTTTTAAGCTCAAACTATTGTTTGGTAGAGTGGATATGCATGCCCACTAGGTGTTACAATCATGCATAAGGTGTGTGAATGTCTCAAGGATATAAAATATTTATGGATGACTATCTAGAAGTTTTATTTGTTACTATTATGGGATCCTTCAAACCCTCTTGTTATGGTTGTGGACCTTTAAAACCCTCTTTTGTGATATAGTATAGTTGTGGGATCATTTAAATGCTCTTATTTTTGGGACCATTGTTCAAACCCCTCTCTCTTGGTTATGGGACCAGTAATCAAAACCCTCACTTGTCTGATTTATAGCTTTGATTTTTAAATCATTTTTGGGTATCCATTTAAAATTCCTCATTGTTGGGTTCTTTTAGTGTTTTGTGGTTTCATTTGGATGGTTTGAGTGTTGATGATGTTTTTTTTAATTACATCCCATTAGTGTTGTTTGTGTGGTCGATTAGTGTTTCTTTTATTTTTGGTGATTGTGTTTAGGGTATCTAGGCCTCCTATTTTGTGCTCAGGCTGGTCTTCATCCTAGTAAAAGGTGTGTTTACCCTATCAACTAAATTTTTTATCTCAGATAATATGATAATTTAGTATGCATATCAATAATCAAAATGCAATAATCCATAGCCAATCTTTGAATATTACTCCTGCAATAAACTTATAACGTCAAGAACATAAAATCTATTGTTTCAATAGTAATTTAAAATAATCATTTCATGTATCAAATATCATAAAGTTCAAACTAAAATAGCACATGTGTACAATAAAAAATTCTAACAAAATTATCACTATGAAATTTGGGGCCTCACACATTAATTACATCCATTTTCCATGTGAACTTTTCAAATATCTGATATGCAAGGTTTGCCTTCTCTTGGAGCTTAACTATCATTGTTTCACAATCCTACATTTTCTCATAACATTATTTTTTAGGCTTCTCCTTTTATCCTTTTTCTATTTATCTAGTGTTTCCTTCACCCTTCAACATCAATTGATATGCCATCAATCAAATTTGATCAATCTCCTTAATTAATTCAAAGGAGACTACATCCATTAAATTAGGCTCCTGAGGTGTGATATTTGAGAAAATTATTAGTATTTTCATCTCTATAAGTGAATTTTTTTTTCCTTAGTGTGTGCTTCTTGTGAGCCTCTTATATTTATTTAATTTTATTCCTTGTATTCATGCTATTTATGATATTTCTTCTAACACTTCTGAAGACATCCTCACTAGTGCACACCTTGTTTGAACTAAAGTCATTTTGGTTGAGTCTATGTGCATGATCTCTTTTTCTCTATTAATGGTGTATGTCTCTTTTGATCCACACAATCCCCCTCTACATAATTCATATGTTTTGGTGGATTATGTTACCTAGGTGGAAACGTTTTTAGAGGTGTAGGTGTCCATATAAAATTATAAAGTGACACATTGTCCTTGTCATCCTCATTGTCCATATTTTGCACTAAGTTCTAGCATTCAAAGTCCTCATTTATGGCTTGCATATCTACCTAAGAAGATGTGAATTCCCATACTTGTGTTTCATTCATTTCTATTTATAAGATGATACATTTTTGGTTTGATTTATGTGTAAAAATTTCCTCCTATTTGTCTTTATGGTTACTCCCACTCCTTTGTCAACATATTTTATGGGTGCAATCCTTGCATCCTTTCACACCATTTGCCTCTAAAATGGCTATGCATCATGATATCCTTTATGATTTATTATATTTAGGGAATGTGAGATATGCAAAATATGGTGATCCTTATCTTTTCCAACTATTTCCACAAGTATGAGTTTAATAAAATTAGATTCATAGCCCAGGGATCGAAGTCGCTGGACACACCTGTCACAGTCAGAAAATTTTTATCCACCATCACCTTAATGGGGTACTTCTAGAGGGATATAAATAGTAATATATCCAAATTGATCTTCTTAGTGTTCAATTTATTCTATCAATAATTGGGTAATTTATTCTCTATGCTATCAAACAATGTCTTTAGACCCCATTTAATAACTTCAACCAGCTTGACAAGTTGCCACTCTATACATGTATTTTTGTGAGAGATTATTGCCTCATCACTTTAAAATTACAATAGGTGTCATATGTTTCTATAAATCCTTGTGTAATGTGCCATTCATTACCAAAATTTAATATGATGTTATCACATCACCTGACCATATTTATCTTTTATGTTTTGTTTTAAGAGTTAGGGCACATATGATTATTGTAAATATTTTATGGATATACATCTCACATTAGGTGAAACTACACCCTATAAACATATCATTATAATACCCCAATTTCATCATTCATAAAAAAAATAAGAATTTCACCCCACTTGAATGAGTCTACTATAGTGTGAGTATTACTAGAACTTTAAATAATATCATCATGGATAAATTTTACCAATTTGAACTACATATTTTTAGTTCCCATCTTGTACCCAATCTATCATAAACTATTATGTTTTATGTTTTTATAGATTCAAACTGATCAAAAATGTATGATGACAAACCACACAACCAAATGGGTGGCACAATAATCTAAATTTTTAATAGGAAAGGTGGATTTCTCTTTCACATACTTCAACATACTAGTGACTCTTTTAACTTATTTAGTGTTCACGAGTTCTAGTTTAGTACCTTATCTAGTACAAATCAACCCATTTGATGAATTTTTGTGTCAAGGTTATATTTTCATATGGCTCCTTATGAAGTATAATTTTTCCAAGTACACAAGAAAATTGAGAAACCTGACTAACTTTTTTAGGTATAAAAAAATATGTAAATTCAAATAGTTACAGCACTCATAATCCTAGAATCCAAAGATACACATGAAGTTAAGGTGATTGCATCAAAAGAATAATCATATGAGCCCTTTAATATTATGAATCAACCTTGTGTAAGTACAAATTCTACCATATATGTTGATACAAATACCATTGTTATTATTCCTACCTCCACACCCTTGGTTACACATCTTGCCCACCCAAGGTGTGGGGGAAATAGAAAGGTTATCTCATATTACCATGCCTATTTATATGCAACCAACCTATGCTAATACTATAATTAATATACATTTTACATCTTCAAATTTGACTACTATACAATCCCTAGCTTTGACTATTTCAACTATTCAAGCTAAGGTATTGTAGTTAGAGAAATGTTTCTCTATAGCTAGTCATTATATGGATTTTCATGGTTTGCTTCACAATCCATTAGACCTATATGTATTTCAACCTACACTTTAACTGTGGGTTTTTTAAATAATAATATTCCATTATATGATGGTAAAGGTGTTCTAGATCAACACCTCAATTATTTCCATGCAATATGCTTAGATTATGCATCCAATGACAAATTGTTGAGTAAGTTATTTCCATGCAGTCTTAAGGATTATGTTTTACAATAGTTTTATGATCTCCCATCTCAATTAGTAAATAAATTCAATCCATTGGTGGATCCATTTATAACACATTTACCCATAAAAATCAATAAAAAACCATCTTATTCTCAAATTTCAAAACTTAAGTAAAGATCCTATTGTGCCCCATCAACCCCCCCATTTCCATTTTTTTAAACTCAGACCCACTTCGCCAAGTAACCTTTATTTTTTAGGATTGGCGGGGTAGACTAAATTAGTTTATTAAAGAATAGACTTACATGTAGACACTTTTATTATTACAAACCAAAGCTATGATTAATATTTTTTTGAGTTATATCTCCAGCCTTTGGTTTATTTCATACATGTCTATCAAGGTTTTAAAATTTTAATAGTTCATGAAGTTTGCTTGTTTATCCCAAGGCATGTTAGGTTTTGCCTCTTTCAAACTAACTAACTTATATATTTTCTAAAGTGTTGTTGATTTATGTTTTATCTTATGCAAGTTGTTATTTACTTATATTTTTTTCTTATCTTTCATCCAGATACTTGCCAAGTCACCAAAGTCTACCACGTGACATTCATTCACTCTCCCAAATCCCTAAGAGAAAATTAAGTATTCATCATACTCCCATGTTCTAAGAGTTTTATACTACTATAAAAAAACCTACTAGCCTATACCTTTTATGACATTTATAAATTTTAATAAAAGTCTCAAGTGAGAAAAAATGTGAAATGTTTATAAGTGTCATAGTCCCACTCACCTAATTAATGGTAGGCTAAAGTTTTAGTGTATGAAATTTTTGGGCCAGTGGAGTGGTGAAAACTATTCATGTGTCATGATACTACAAGCCAATCACTATCAAATAATTTTGAGAAGTTTCAAAGTCTCTCAAGTAATCAAAGCACCAATATGTTGACACATGTCATCATTCCACTGACCCAAAGCCTGCATAGTAAGAAAGAGGATAAAACACTCCCGGGAGATTAAAATCATGATCCCACAAGCCTAAGGTGGTAAGAAAGAAAATAACAATAAAAAAGGAGCTCAAAAAGTAATAAGACAATCAAATTCCACCATGTTTCCCTAAAATGACATGGGGTCCAAGTAAAATCAAGGTAATGCTTTTAGAGGAAGTAGTAAATTGACAAGTGTCAAATAAAGATTAAAAAGCACTTAGAACAAAAGAAAGAAAAACAACCTAGCAGTGGGGATCAAAAAAGGGGTGACACTTCACAATGCAAATTTAAAATATGAAAATATAAGCAAGCACAAGAAGTCAAGGCCATTGATGTCATTAATCCACATGAATTATCTAACTAAATGCATTTAATTCAACAAAGCTAACAAATCCAAAGGAAAAATATACAATCTATAAAATCAATTATAATTACATTACCATATAACTAATAGCTACATATATGAATTCAAGTTCTATTACAGATAAGTTATTCAATAGTTTTAGATAATTAGATCTCTTAGGTGTGTAACAATGGCTTCTTTTTTAGTCTTCTACCTTCCCCCTCTGCATATTCATTTGTATGACCTGAGTATTACACAAATACAAGATTTGATGAAGTTACCCTCAACTGTGAATTCAAGATTTATTAAACTATATGGGGGGAAGTTAAAGCATCATAAGGATTAACTCTCAACATTTACATAGAGATATAGGGAAGATCTGGTGGAAATAAAATTAGTGGGCTACAAAATGTTGTGATAGAACTTGAGATAATGCCATGCATTGACCTAATATTTCATTTATCTACAAATGGCCAAATTTTTGACAAAATTGTGCACTTATGCTAACACCACACTCCAATGACATATATTAATGGGATTGAATTTGAAAATTACTATATAATCTACTCCCTAAATTAGCCTATAATCAAGCCCTAATCAATTCATGGATGTATGCAAATAATGCAACTAGTAAGTTATGGGAATGGTTGGGTGACCATAATACCTTCAAATTCAAAGGATTTATTTTTTATCCCCAATATAATCTTTAGGCCAAGATTTAGGTTTTTTATGGCCTTTGATAAATCAAATTTATGGTTTCCTAACATAACCTACATCAATGAGGTTTGGATTCCTTTATTGGAAACCATCCTCACTTCCACCAAGATCTTAGCTATAAGCAAGATCATTAGTGAAAATTTGATCAACCAAGCCCTTAATTTAGTAAATAGACCAGATGGTAAATTTTATATGATGTCTTATCTAGTAGATTCCATAATAGGGATTGTTAACTCAACTTTTGAAGAACCCTAGGGGCCATCAACTGAGTATCCCAAGAATTGAGTTTGTGATGAATTTAATGTCCTTCATATACACAAATTTAGAAAGACTATGCATAGACTAGCTGAGACCTTCTACCCAATGGTATACCAAGCCATTCATGGAAATGACATGCATATATTATCAAATAAAATTTTAATTGGTGACTATTGGCTCTATCTAAATTACACAATCATTAAAATAGAGGGTACTAGGGATCCCCCTTAGTATATACCTTGGTTGGTCCCAAATAAGGTGGTAGAATAGGAAATTACATCTCAATTAGTAGATTTTTTAGATGTTCCAGTAAGAAGTGCTAGACATGGATCTATCCATCCACCTCCCATCAATATTGATAGAATCCAATACACCATATTAGAGCATTTTCAATTAGTGGGAAAAACTAGAACACACTATGATTATAAGTGGGCACCTTACATGCAATGGGATCTAAGGAAAAGTGTCTAGTAATACCTAAATAGAGTAAGAGGAATGGTGAAAATTGACTAAGATCACATATAATATCCATATGATGAAGTATTCATGAATGATTTGAATGATATAGAGGTTCACACTAGAATGAATAAGGTGAACATGCCCATAGTGGTAGCTAGGCATAGACAATATCATCTAGAGACCATCGAGGAGGAGGCTAGGAGAATTGAGAAGGAACATTGGGTTTCAAAACCTCCTCAAGGATCCCTCCCATAAACTAAAGCATAAGGATTAGAACATGCTGGTCCATTTGGGCAAGCACCTATGGGAAATGGGTAGGGAATCATCCATGGGCCTCCTTAACATCCTATCCTAGTAGTTACCATTATAACAACCATTGTAGTGTCCACCCCTCTTTAGATAGCTACCACTACATAGAGTCCCATAACTACAACTCAATCTAGTGGACCATTCTCTATTTTCCCTTTCCTCCAATCATAATAATGCAATAGGTGAGTCTCCCATCTTTCCTTACCCCCTTTTCTAGTTTGGATCCACTCATATCCCTAGTTTAAACCATTGCACCACCACCTAAATCAATATATCCTTTCCCTAAAAAAGTGTTTACTTCCCTAGATTCACCCATGGTAGCTACTACTACTCTCACCTCATCACCAACTTTTGATCCATAATATTCACCTACTTTTACTCACCCCTTCCAAATTTTACTCTCACCAGACCCCCTATATATAAGAAAAACCAAAGAATTCCTTTAGTTTCCCCTTTGGGTACTCAAACAAATGAAACCTCAAAGGAAATTCAAGGGAAGAATTGAATAAAATGAAAGGTTATAAGGAAGAAGAAAACATGGAAGTGTTAGATAAAAATGAATAATGATCCAATAAAGAGGAATGAGAGGATAAAATAGAGACATAATTATCTAAGATCATTAGTGAGACCATAAAAAGTGATCTCGAGTATGAATGGATAACCTATGAGGCTCAGTCAAGTGATACTAAGATTATTAAGACTAATTCAATGTCAACTGAATTGATTCATGACCTAGATGGAGGCACCAAAGATGAAGCAAAGTTGAAACCCCTAGATTCAACATAGGGTATATCAATGAATAGATGTTCAACCTCAGTACCTTATAACACAATAATGATATTTGTAGTAATAGTTCCCTTGATTGTTACTACACAAAGGATAAGTGCACAAACTCCTTATTCCTCACCTAATATTGCAACTACTACTATTATAGTTAGTACTTTAGAATCCTTTCCTCATGATTTGGACTCTTCAAACCAAGTAAATAAAGCCCAAGAAATTACAATGTTAGTTTTTCAAGCCCCAATCCTAACTCCTATAATTGAGATTGTGGTGCCCCCAACCAACCTTAAAAAGACCTTACTGAGGTTGATTTTACATCGATAATGCATTATTCAAAAAAAATTCTCAACACCCCTCCTAATAATTCATTATTTACTTTCTCAAGCCCTCAATCCTCTAGACTCAATAAATAGGTGCATTTTGAAGATTTGGTTTCTAGCACCATTCTGGCTTCCCCAGTCACTCCCTCCAAACCATCCTCTCAATTGGCCATACTGATTGGTCATTCAACCCAAATAGATTTTTCCACCATTATAACATATAAGGGGCCAAAAAAAGGGAAATTAATTATTGACACAATGGACCCTAAGAAGGTCACTAGATGGAGGATAGTTATTACATCTTTTCCTCAACTAGAAACATCTTATTTTAAGCCCATACTTCCCCTAGGGTAATCCTAATCTTCCACTCCTATAGAAAAATCATAACCTTCACAACAACAAGTTTTCTTGAATGTTCCTAAGTGGATTCAAAAAATGCAATGATCAAAGTAGGTTAGGTAGGGCCTAGTCATTTTTGAACAACCAATAGTCATTTTTCATTTTGACAAAGAAATTAAGACTATGAGGAGGGTCAAGAGGAAAAACATAATGGATGAAGGATAAAAGGTGGAATTAGAGCAAAGAGAAGGTGTGTTTTATTTAACCAAGATAAGAATAATGTTCCCCTTTGATATATATAATTATAGATAAGACCCCTACAGCTTTATAAAATTTGCAGGGGGAGTGATAAGAGAAATGCTTAGAGGTTATGATCAGGCCATGGAGGCAATACAAGAAAGGAGTAATAAATAGCCTTCGAGAGACATCATGAATAATGTACAAGGAGTAGATTGAAAGTTGTATGATGTCACCCATTCAATAAGGAATTAATATCTTCAAGAATCCAAATAGAACCACTAGGGTTTGATATGGAGGTACACAAGGTACTTAACCAAACCATCCTCTCAATTGGGCATACTTATTGGTCATTCAACCCAAATAGATTTTTCCACCATTATAACAAATAAGGGGTCAGAAAAAGGGAAATTAATAATTTACACAATGGACCCTAAGAAAGTCACTAGATGGAGGAGAGTTATTACATCTTTCCCTCAACTAGAAACATCTTCTCCCAAGCCTATTCTTCCCCTAGGGTAATCCCAATCTTATACTCCTATATAAAAAACATAACCTTAAAAACAACAAGTTTTCTTGAATGTTCCTAAGTGGATTCAAAAAATGAAATGATCAAAATAAGGTAGGTAGGGCCTAGTCATTTTTGAACAACCAATAGTCATTTTTCATTTTGATAAAGAAACTAAGACTATGAGGGTTAAAAGGAAAACCATAATGGATAAAGTATAAAAGGTGGAAATAGAAAAAAGATAAGGTGTGTTCTCTTTAACCAAGATAATAAGAATGTTTCCCTTTGATAGATCTAGTTATAGATAATATCCATACACTTTTGTAGAATTCGTAGGGGGAGTAATAAAAGAAATGTTCAGAGGCTATGATCAGGCCATGGAGGCAATACAAGAAAGGAGTAATATATAGCCTTCTAGAGACATCATGAATAATATACAAGGAGTAGCTTGAAATTTGTATGGTGTCACTCAGTTAATAAGGAATTAATATCTCCAATAATCCAAATAGAACCATTAGGGTTTGATATGGGGGTACATAGGGTACTTAACCAAACACCTAAAAGGCTAAAAGGCTCAGGGACACTATGGGCTAATAGTGATTTATAGAGGTTATCTAGTTTGATAGAATATACCAGGCTATATAAAGACCCATATACCAAGTTAGGGATAATGTGAACAAGCACACAAAGGATGAAGGTATCTCTAATGGGTATACGCACAATAAAGCAAGTAGCTGAAACAAGAAATATACTTGTGTATACATTATGGAAATGACAATGTTAAATTGAGAGAAATATCAAATGATGCATAAGATTAAGTGAGTAAAAATTTTAGGCCAAATGAAAGACATTTTTGGAAACAAAGACATTTTGAATCAAGGGTGAAAGATAATGCCTAATCTAAGCCTAAGCTAATTCTTTATTTTCAACACTATTATTTCTTAATAATGCAAATTTCTAGTTTAGTAAAGAGGAGATTGTTTATACAAATGCATAGAACATTTTGAGAAATGAAGATTAGAATATGCAATAATATATGTTTCATAAGTAAGTATATCATGTAATGGGAGACATTTTCAATCAATGAAAGATGTTCTAACTACATACAAATTCAAAATCTTTAGAAACTACCCTAGAGAATGCTTTACACAAACTAAATTATCAAAATAATGATAACCTAGATAATACACTACTAAAAACAAATGGGAATTTAAATTTGCATAATAAAGTGACCTCATATAAAGCTAAAAAATATTATGTAGACATTCTAACAACCAGGAATCCAAGATAAGAAGCAATGAAGGAGGAAGATCAAGCTATATATGGGCCGAGTCTAAATTGGGAGTCAATAACAATGGAGGAGGTGAAGGAGAATCTAAAAAATTGAAAGAGCTAATGTGTACAGCATAATAATAGGTGAAATGGATCTTGAGGGAGCTAAGATAAAGAAAAAATCCTCAAGAGAAGTGCAGAGAGCAAGGTGAACCACCAAAACAAGTTGTAGAGTAGTAGGGCATCCCCTATCACAAAGAAATCTCAAGGATGTCAAGAATGAACCAAGTGAGATCCAAGAAGGCACAAGAGCTTAGAGAGTGATGATAAATAGAAGATATTAGAGAAAATATCAAGATATAAATGTTTAAATGAGTGATAATCCTTCATATAGGGCACCCCTAATCTGCCAAAAGCTAAAAACTGCATGTTTCTAGCCATTGGGACCAAATACGGCCCTTTTTATTGTATTATACCTAAGATATGGTATAAGACATGGATTTTTTTAAGGAAACATGTGGCTTAGGCTATGTTTTTCCTCCATAATCCATTACCTAGGTCAAAAACCCATCCTAGGTGGCTAATAGGCTTTTGGAAGGGCCCTAGGAGGCATCTAAACGACCTATCAGTGAGTGAAAGGGATAATAAGGTGATAGGGATTTTAGGGGATAGATGTATGATGAAAAAGGGTCCATGTAAGTAGAAAATATCTCAAATTAGGATATTCAGGGTTGGTAGTCTGCATGTGTAACCATAATGAGGATTAAGGTCATAGGAAGTATGATTACATATGCCTTGGAGGTACAAGCAGTTGATGTTTAAATGAACAAAGAGTGTTATGTATGAACTAGAAGCCACACAAAAGGAAAAGAAAGAAAGAAATAAAATGATAAAAGAGAACATTACCTGTACTTACCAAATAAGGATGGAGGTGAAATAAGTTGATGACACAATCCACAAGTGAGGGTGTAAATGCTACATAATCCAAATCCAATCTAGCTCTAGCTCTAGATCCTACAAAGAAGGGATATAAGGGATATAAGTGATGTCAAATCAAATTGTACAATCCAAAATGATATTCACTAGGGTGTCAGCCCTAGTGTTCTCCTTGTGAGGGATATGGGTAACCTAGACATCCTCAAACAAGGAGAGCAAATCATACACTACCTTGAAGAGGGGGAAAAACTCATAACTAAGGAAAGACCAAGAACTTATGAGCTGAGACATGACTAAGAGTGAGTCAGATAAAAATGCACATAACATGTACCTAACCCATGGGTATTAGTTAAGGTGCCAATGATTATGTGATACTTGATGGTGTTATTCATCTCATTGGTAAGGAATAAACTAGTTGTAATAATCTCATGGTCCCATAGATCATCAATGATCCAAGATGCAAGGATAGGTCCTAAGTTGCCTTGACTAGCACCATTTGTGTGAATCACCACTAAGAGGTGCACCATGATGGGGGTCGAGGATGCAAGACTAACAACCTCAAAAAGAATGTCTCAAGGAAAGGAGGGGTAAGTGATATACACAAGTGAGTCAAATAATAAAACCAAGCCATAATTAAAGTGATTAACCAATGTTGGCTATAAAAAGAGGTGATAAGGGAAGGTGATAGGAAGTTTACAAAAAACAAAGATTGATTAGTATAGACCAGATCAAGTCCCAAACCATTATAATCAATAATTGGCATCACCTTCAAGAACTATGATGAAAGAGAGAAATGGGAGTTATAACGGACCAACTATAGATCTATCGAGAATTGAAAAACTAAAAGAAGCATAATAAGCAACTTCTATCCCTAGGTGCCCGTGAGATGGGGCATAGGCCCAAGAGGTCAATGAGGACCTAAAAGGGGTCTTAAGGACCAAAAAGGGGCAATATTAGGACCAATAAGGTCTTTGATTAAAAAATTAATGTTACCATTACACTCAAAATGGGCCAAAACCCTTAGGATAGAGGTTTTGTGGTCTAGGATGTAATGAAGGGTGAAAAACCCAAAAAAAGGTCCATAAAAAGCAAAAAAGAGAGCCAAAAAGAGAGGGAAGCGTAAAAAAAATTTCATTTTCACACTAATTTTTAATTTTAGAGACTCTAAGGAGAGAAACCCAACTACCAAATCCCAAGAAGAGCATACAAGGATGTCGAGAGTACACCACAAGCACACACGATGGTCTGGGTAAGTACTCTAAAAAAATATCAATTTTTTTTAGTTTTAGGGTTTAGGAGGACCAAAGGGAATTTTTAATGAATATAGATGATTTGGTAGACAAATTTGGTGGACCAACTAGTCAAAATTACTGGGAGGTAGAGATGAACTCTTTGATCTAAGTGGGAGGCCAAAGAGAGGCCCAGGCAGGGAGTTTTGGGAAGCCCTAGGGCTTCCTAAAATGCCACGAACCAAGTCATAACTTGATTGGGAAAACCTATGGATTGGGCCATTGCTAGGCCATGGAGACTATGACCTATCCCACTGATAGGCCATCACTTTGCCAAAAAAGCTATGTCCTAGGCTAGAAAGGGCCCAAAACTAGCTCTAAGGAGCCTAAAAAGGCCTAGAATAGTCTGAAAGAGATAAAGAAAGGGGGAAGTAGATAAATAGGTTAAAAATTTTGTTTTTAACATGATTTATCCATTTCATGACTAGCATAATTGATCCATTTACCTATTCCTTAGTTTTATAGATGCACAAAGGAGTCAGTGCACTAGAAGAAGGAGATTCATCATGAATATGTGAGCAACCAACATAGAGAGAGACACTATGAGATGACAAACTAGGAGAGAGTACCAACATGGTTGGCCAAAGAGGTTGACTATCTAACTATAGAGGACTAGGTTTGCTTGTGGAGTGTAGGGATATAGAGCCTAGTACACATGACAAAAACTACATTACTTCAGGGATATAGTGAATGAACTAGTGACCATATGGGTGTCTAAGAGGCACATGTTATAATTATAACTAGAGCTAGAGGTCATCTTGAGCATTGAGGACATCTATTGGCTCTATGGGGAAGAGCCTAGAAGGAGGGAGATAGAGATACCATAGGTGTAGGCTATATCTAAGTAGAGCTCTATCTAATCAGACCTTGGTGAGAGAGGAACAACCATAGGGTACAAATCACATAGTAATATCTATGGGTTCCATAGCTATTAATGGTGATAGTAAGTACCATAGTTAGGAGGCTATATATTGAGTAGAGCATAGGGAGTCTACCACTATCTTAGATAAGAATTATCTAGAGAGTAAAAGAAGGATAGAGGTATACCTAGGGCTAGTATATCCTATGAGGACTGTACTAGTAGCTATATCATATCCATTGCATAGGGGTAGGGGGATTGACACTGCCTAACTTACTTCTATCCTAATCTTACAAGAGAGTCCCATTGACCTAGTCAAGGACACCATGGGGTAGTAAGGCATACTTTATGCTAGAAGAGGGTGTTACATGGGTTGCATAGTTCATGGATAAGACTGGGACTATGTGAAACACCTTAGATCAGGATGTAGTGGATAACTACCTCTGACATCTATACAGATCAGTGGTGTGGCTAAAATATGCTAGAGTAGAGATCCATGTGGGCCAAGAGGAGTTCTAAGGTCCATAAGGGCCATATCATCATCGAATGTGATAGACTATGGCATCATAAGAATTATGGGCATAACCTAGGTTGGTTAGAGCTGAGCAAGGAGTGCATTCAAGATAGAGTGAGGGATATAGTAATGGAGAGAGGTAGCCATAATGAGGTCCACTACCACTAGGAGGAGTACAATCAGTTGGAGGTCCACAGAGACTAGCATCATAAATCAATAAGAAAAGCATATTTTTTAGATAACACTTATCTTGAGTACTCTTCCTTTAGTGAGAGCCAATATGTGACTAACATATTTTCTCTATGTGTGTGTGTAAGAGACTATCCCAGTTGGACTATGTCATAGGTAGACCTACTACTGAGGGAGTTATTCCTTGATGTGGAAACAACACCACTCATATAGATAGTGCTACACCTACTAATGGGGGTAAAACCACATACTTGATAGTGGTTGGTAGGTACATGATCATCACTCAAGCTAATAAGAGTCTAGTATCAAATACCATGGATATAGGTGGAGTTAGCATGACATGAGACTACTGTGGCATGGAATGAGGAAACTATGGCATAAGTCAAGGCACAACTTTCTTGAGTGGAGGTTGAGATCGATTAGCTACAATCTGAGCTAGCCTAAGATTAGGATGGAGGAGTAGAGGTACCTAGAGAGGGTAAACTAATTGGCTACCCTAGAGGAGATCATGGCTCAATTGGTCGAGAGGTAGAGATTGAGATCTCCACCTAGAATAGGACTACCATAGATAGATCTCAGTCATAGGCTGACTATGAGGTATCATTTATGTATCCATAAATGTGGTAGTTTTGGGGACTATGAGCTTAGGCTTAGAGAAGAGAAAATGATGTACCTAGATAAAAACATTTATTTTTGTAATATATATATAGTAATTTCTCATTATTAGCATATGTATATGGTTTTGTGTGTAATGTGTATGTTTCATCGGATATAGACTGGTAGATATATATGATTAGATAGTAAGAATTGGTAATAAAGAACCCACATGCATATACATATACATGTAACACAGAGGTTAGTGGTATGATAAAAGGGGAAATATCTACCCTACCACCATAGGCAACTTTTTAGGAGGACCACATAGGCACTAGACATGAAACATCTTGAGGTAAAACCCATTGATCAGGTGTCACAAGGGCTCACCTTTGAGAGTTAAGATATGATAGGCCTTATTTCACAATTATGTGATGATCACAAAGGGACCAAACCACTTATGAACAAGTTTTCCCTTATTGCAATGTTCCTTATTAAATATGAGAATCATATCACCTACTTGGAATGGATGTGGATGCACCAATTTCTCTAATTGATGGCATTGATGGCACTGGTAAGCACAATTGTGCTCAAGAACATTAATTTGGTATTCATCTAACTACTCAAGCTTAACATGGTGAGTGGCCCATTCTTCTTCATCGAATAGTTATCCAAACATCTTAACCCACAATGAAGGGATTAAGACCTCTAGAGGGAGAACAAACTCAGAACCATATATGAGTGCATACGGGGTTACCCCCATGGCCATCCAAAAACCAATCTAGTAGGCCTAAAGGATAGGATAGATCATGAGGTTCCCTATGTATCCCCTATCAAACCCTAGTGGTTCCATTTGGATTTTTGGAACTACATTTTTATATTATAGAGGTTATCTAGTTTATCAACTTACACCAAGCTATATAAAGACTCATAAACCAATTTAGGAATAGTTTGATCAAGCACATAAAAGATGCAATTATCTCTAATGGGTATAACCATAGTAAACCAATCATATGAAAAAATAAATATACTTATATACAAATTATGGAAATGACAATGTTGCATTGAGAGTACTATCAAATGATACATAAGCTTAAGATAGAGGCACTTTTAGGCCAAATGAAACACATTTGGGGAAACAAAAACATTTTAAATCAAGGGTGCAAGATAATGCCTAACCTAATCTAAGATAATTCTATTTTTTCAACACTATTATTTCCTAAGAATTAAAGCTTCTAGTGTAACAAAGAAGATATTGTTTATGAAAATGTAAAGAATTTTTCAAGAAACTAGGATTATACTTTGTAATGAGAAAATTTTCATAAGCATTCATATCATGTAATGGGAGACATTTTCAATCAGTGAAAGATGTTTTAACTACATATAAATGAAAAATATTTAGAAAATAACTTAGAGAATGCTTTAAACAAACTAAATTACCAAAATAATAAATACCTAGTTAATACACTACTACAAACAAATGGGAATTTCACTTTGCATAGAAAAGTTCACTCATATCAAGATCAAAAATATTATGTAGACATTCTACCAATGAGGAATCCAAGCTAATAGGTAATGAAGGAGGAAGACCAAGTTGTATGTGGGTTGAGTCCAAACCAGGAACCAATAATAATGGAGGAGGTTAAAGAGAAGCTACAAACTATGAGAGATCTAATGTGTAGAGCACAAGAATAGGTGAAATGGATCTTGAGGGAGATAGGATCAAGGAACAAGCCTCAGGAGCACTATAGAGATCAAGGTGAACCACCAAAATAAGCTATAGAGAAGTAAGGCATCCCTTGTCATAATGAAAGCTCAAGGATTCCAAGAATGAGCCAAGTGAGATATAAGAAGGCACAAGAGCTTAGAGATTGATGATTAAGAGAAGATATTAGATAAAATAATAGGATAAATATGAATCAATGAGTGATAATCCATCATATAAGGCACCCTTAATTTGCCAAAAGCCAAAAATTGCCCATTTCTAGCTTTTGGGACCAAGCATGGCCCTTTTTCTCACATTATGCCTAGAATGTGGCCTAGGCCACACCTTTTGAGAAGGAAATGTGTGGCTTAGTCTATGGGTTTCCTCAATAATCCATGTTACGGGTCAAAATCCCATCTTAGGTGGTCAATAGGATTTTGAAAGGGCTCAAGGAGGTGTTTGAAAGGCTTGTTAGCGAATAAAAGGGCTAGTAAGGTGCCATAGATGTTTGGGGGATAAATATATGATACAAGAGGGTCTATGCAAGTAGATGATAGATTTCACCAAGATATTTGAATACTGGCCACATGATGAATGTTGAATTCCTGTAGAGGCAGAATGAGAGCTCCAAAAACAATAAAATTTCACAAAGGAAATGTTTGCATTAGCCACTTTAGAAAAAAAAGTAGATATAGGGTGAGATTAGGTCACTAAAAAGGTAAAAACCTAACTCATAATTATAACCCACTTAATGGTAAATGACCCCTGATGACTTAATTAACTAACCTAAGTAAGCTAAAAATATGTGTAGGTAAAACCACTAGGTGGGAAAAAGCCTACACTAACACCCCCAGAAGTGTAGCTTAGGTGTGTAGAAGAATTGGGTCCTAACAATGATGTCTGATGAGGAACCCAAGTACAATGCAACTCCCATAAAATGGGGTAAAGGATAAATCCCATAAGAACAAAACTCCTCCCCAAAAAGAGAGCAAAGAAGGGAAGAGGGCTAAAAAGCCCCACTAAGGTCTATAATTGACTATAGCCATCTAGTGTCCCATAGAGGAATGTTAAAAAATGATTGTGAATTAGAAGTAAATGTAGTGAAGAGTGGATTATCCTAGAATAATGGGTTTGTCGACCAAGTTCCTAATGGATCTTCAATCAAGGTGTAATTCCTATGAAAGGAATGATCCTCATATTGTGAGGTAGGTGGCCCAATTGCTCTATGCCAATATGGTGTAATATAAGTAGAGGTAAAGAAGGTCTGAAAAATCCTCTATAACTGTGGAATAGACTACCCAATGTCTGATGTGTCTTGGATCAGTAGACTATTATGTTGTAATGTCAGAAGTAGACCAGAGGTAGGTGGTTCAAGAACTAACTCTTGAATATCTAGAAGGTGACAAGGAGATGGTGAAGGTGTGTCCACTTCACTATTGTAGTCATTTACATAATAAGAGTTTTCAATATCAAAAAGAAGCTCAAGCTCATAAGTGTCAATAGGTATAGGTGAGTCTGAAGAGGAATTTGAATAATCTAAAGGAGAGTCAAGAGAAAAGTGTGAGAAGCTATATAGATGAGTATAATGATTGACCATTCCCATAGCCAAAATAGTTTCACTATGCAACTCCCTGATGTATATTGAATTTGGATTGAATTCAACTTGCATGCCCAAACCAAGGTGAGTGATCTGATATATTGACATGAGATCAATTGAGAGTGAGGGCACACTTAGAACATTATTGAATGTTCCACCACTCACTTCAATATACCCTCTCCCAAGAACCTTTTTCGAAGTATTATCACCCAATTATATAGAGGACATGTCACATGGTTCCAAGGAACTAAACTCAATCTGTGAAGAGGCCATGTGATGTGAAACACCAAAGTTAATGATCCATGTAGGAGGAGTTAGAGGCATAATTTCAACTAAGGCTTTGCCCTTATGTTTCCATTTATCATTCTCTTTTGCCTTTTCTCTTCCAGATTCATTTGCCTTAGTGGATTCATGGGTTGATGAAGATAGTTTGATAGAATCTAGAACACCTATGTTGTTTTAAATAAGAAGGCTAGTAAGATGGTCAATTTGTTTCTTCAAACATTTACTCTCATCAAGCTTACCTAAGCAATTCCCAAATTTGATCCAATCTTTCTTAGGCTTATGAATGAAAAAAGAGGCCACATTGTTTGATTTGGAGGTGGAAATATTTTCACCCTTCTCATCCTTTTTCTTGATCTACTTTCTCTCTCTATTTTTAGAAGTCTTATCTTTCTCAGCAAGTAATGCATGAGATTTAAATGACTTCACTATGCCCATCTGTATCAACTTATCTTTCTCTCAAATCAGGGTGACAATAAAGGTATCTAAAGAAGGCATCTCCTATGTAGTGTAAAGAGCACTCTTAGTGGCATTGAAAGTAGACACAAATATAGAATATTTAGGACCTAGTTTAAAGAGTATTGATGGAACAAATTGTTCATTTTTCTTGTCAATTACATATGCTTTAAAATACTATCTAAAAAGTCTGAACTTGGTGAAAAAATCTTGAAGAGTTTTGAAGTCATTGGGCTCAATCTAATGAGCTCATTTTCTAGCTCATGTCCTCTCATCACATCCTATAATCCAAAGAGCTTGGATAGTGCGGTCCACACTTTAGTAGGTTTTTTGGTAGACTCAATGTGAAAGAGTAGATCTAGGGAAATGAAAAAACATAGTATTCCATGAAATTTATCAAAATGGTTAAACAATTTGATTTTTCGTCTAGCATCAGCAGGTTTAGTCTTAGTGCCAATTATAATCTAATGGTAACCCTTGGATTGTAAGATAATTTATATTCTAGGTTTCCATTCATGATAATTAAATGGTGTAAATGGACTTATTGAGAATGAATCCATAGTGAAAAATAAGTATTAATGCAGTAAGTAAAGAAGTGATGTGAAAAAAAGAAAGATTAAATGCATAATAAACACACAATTACCCCCTTAGAACTATCAAGTAATGACCCCCCTTAAATGTCTCAAATATAAGCATGCTCGTATAGATGTTAGATTCAATCAAAAATGTGTCTTAAGTAATAGGTGCATTAGTACAAAGAACAAAAGGAATGTCAGATACAATCGATAATGCATTCAAGAGTGTATAAAAAATATGAATTTTTTTAATAGTTGTGGAAGGCCCAGTGATAGGTTCAATGTGTAAAGCATAAAAAAGCACTTTTGAAGAAAATGACACTAAGAAAAGAGTTATCAATCAAAATAAATGTCACTTACAAGTTCTTACTTCAGCATATTCTTGGACCCTTTCCAAAAATGGATTTTTTTTCCAAAAATCCAAAAAGGAAACAACTTAAGTATATTTCTTCATTACCTTTCACCTAAAATTTGATGACTTCTATAATGACACACAATTACTTACTTGGGGTTTTGAACAACTTCAACTTCAGGTTCTCAAACTACTTCAACTTATAAAAAGTTATAAGCAGTTGACCCTGGAAAACCTGATTACTTCTTCACAATGTATTTCAAGTTCTTTGAGTTGCTTTACTTTGGAGTTTCAAACAACTACAACTTGTGAAATAAGTAATGAGTAATCAGCCCTATAAAACCTAAATGGGTCTAGTGAGTAAGTAATCGAGGTTGACAAACCTAATTAATTATAAGTTGTCACCCTAGAGAAGCCTGACTACTTATAAGTAGAAGCACTTGAGAAACTTGATTTGGTCTATGAGCAAGTAGTCAAATAGTCAAGGTTAAAAAACCCAATTACTTATAATTTGTTACCCTAGAGAAGTCTGATTACTTCCCTGTAGTGTATATTAGGTTCTTGAATAGCTATGACTTAAAAAATAAGTAATGAGTAGTCATACCTAGAAAACTTAATTACTTATAAGGTATTACACTTTGTAAACCCAACTTGTCATGCAAGCTCAAGTAATGCACCTAAAAAAACTTGAATTGGTCTTAGGATCACGTAATGTACCTTAGATAACTTGAGTTGGTCTGTAGGCACCAAATCAGAGATAGCAGGCTTGATTACTTGTTCATACAATGCTGTACCAATAGGAAGAAATTGGTATTTTTAGAAAAATTTGTGAACTTTCTCCAAAAAATAAAGATAACCCATTTGAGATATCAAAAAACCTAGAAAATATATGTAGATGGATTTTTGATAAAAGGCCTTTTGACATTATTTTTGAGGTAGTTTTTAGAAAATGCCTTCAAAGTCAAAAATGGCAGCCGTACAAAATGAAAAAATAACAAGGTGAATGTAGGAGGATCTTACCAAAGGAGACAAATGCATGAGGCTCTCAGGAAAGCTCTAGTACCATGATAGATTTTGATAAGATATCTAAATAGTGGTCACATGATTAATTTTTGAATTCCTATAGAGAATGAGAGCTTTGAAAACAAGAAAATTTCACAAAGGAAATGTTTGCATTAGCCACTTTAGAAAAAAAGAAAGTACATATAGGGTGAGATCAGGTCACCAAAAAGGTAAAACCCTAACTCAAAATTATAACCCACTTAAAGGTAAATGACCCATAATGACTTAATTAACTAACCTAATTAATCTAAAAAGATGTGTAGGTAAAACCACTAGGTGGGAAAAAGCTTACACTAACAACATAAAATGTCTCAAAGTTAGGATAACCAGGGTCAGTAGTCTACAAATGAGTTGATGTGTAATCATAGGGAGGAGTAGGGTCATAGGAAGTATGATTATAGAATTAAAAGCATGAGTCACAACCTAAGCAGGGAGATGTATACCCCCTTACTGATAAAATGAATAAAATGGAGGCCTGACTCCATTTTTAAAGCTAAATGCCCTGAAACAAGATTGATGATCACCTGAACCTAATAACTACTTTGAATGTTGCGTGGGCCTTGAATTACATAGTTGATAGGAGAGATAGATTTATTAGGTGGCACTAACAGATTCAAAATTTAGTACTATAACTCCTCATCTATGAAGAGTAGACCATTGAAATTTTAGGGGAAATGAGGATCAATGTGTGGTTAACCAAAGTGGGAACTCGGTCCTTAGGGCCATGTTTTAAGACCTTGTTTAGATGGTAGTGAGTAGTTTCAAATTAGAGGTTGAAGGCACATTATATAGGACCCATGATGATTTTCTATAGTTGATAAATTTTTATAGAAGTAGGGTCCTTAACATATAAACTCTTTATGTGGAGCTTGGAGCTACATTAAAAGCACATATAAAATTGATGGATAGACTCCCCCAATAATTCAAAACACTTAAGTTAGAATTTGAATAAATTGAAATGGAATTTTAGGCAAGCCATGATATCTATATAGTGGATTACATAAAACAATTAGTCAAGCATTAGTCTAAGAAAACCAAATAAAAATGCATAAAAAACTAAACAATTTAAGCCATCTATTCATGTGGGGTTTGTAAATGACAATGAAGAACAAATTGAAATAAATCAATAATAGTTACCTTCCCAATTCAATTCCATCATCAAAGAGTGGCTCATAAGCATGTTCTCCCCTTGATCAATATCTCTTATCTTTGTCAACAATGGTGGCCAAACTCCTCCAATGCCTCAAGAACTCTTTGCATAACCTAGGCTCAAAGTAGATGAAATCTCTAATCTAGCCTATCAAATGAAGCTTGCTAATGAAACACAATGACCAACACAAAGAGTTATGATGATAATTTTGCATTATAACATTACACAAATCAAGCTTAAAAATGGTGTTCATGGCCTCTTTATTTATATATTTTTGAGATTAACCAGAATGAATTATGGTCATCCATATTGAGATCAAGATGTGTGCCCAAAAATTTGTTCAATATTAGAGGCTAAAATCAATAAATGCATTCATAATTATTTTGAAGAAGGGAAATTAATGAAGCATGGGATACATTAATGAGGCATGGAAGGCGATGATTTAGATATTTATGCATTTATGGCCTAGGGATGCCTTTCCAAGAATTGATGTAATTAGGTGATGCAGTTAATAGAAATTAATTTATAAAAAGAAATATTCAACTTCCATGAAAAAGCTACTTAAGCTCTTGATTTGGATTAATTATCCTTAAACAAGATTAATCAACATTTGTGTAATTCTTTAAAAATTGACCCTCAATTAATCAAAATGGTTAGAAAATTATATTACTAGGTCATAATTTGACTGTAGAAGAATTTAAAGGCAATGTTAGATGCATTGGAACCATATTCCCATTTAGGACATTGTCAGCACATCATAACAAAGGTATGTGATGTGTACTAATGAATTAGAGGAAAAGAGTGATCTAGAGCACAAAAAGGCAAAATCATCATTTTGACTCAAAATAAATTGATCAAATTTAGGTATCACATAAAATGTATTGCCCCATTTAGGGATACTTTGACCTAAAGCGACACTTTTAAATGATAAGTTTGAACCATTTAGGGTGGTTTAGTGATTTTGACCTAAAATGTGCATTTGAGGGTAATTCGAGTAAGATTGATAATTTTAACACAAATGGTGTTAGAAATTGGATGTTTACATTTTGCCCCTTTTTTAGAAGGTATAGTGAGACATTCAGGGGAAGAAACATCTTTTCAAAGAAAAGATTTATTAATAAGAAATTGGAAATGACCCATGATGTCCCTTCAAGAGGACATACTAGGATGAAAGAGAAGGATGGACTCTCAAAAAGAGAGGGACAATTAGAGAGTAACCCATGGAATAGATCACATCTAAATGAGCTAATTTTTGCAATCATGGTTACCATCAATGATAAAAATATAATTAGAGGCATAATGGGCCTAAAAGATGGGGGGAATGGGAAGGATTTGATCCATAAATATAAGGGACACACTTTAAACACACCCAATTTGAGAGTGCAAGATGCATGCTTACAACATTGATCAATCCTAATAGAATTTGCAAACTAAAACATTACCATCATGGGAAAAAGTGTGGAGATCTTAAAATTAGAGGAAACGGAAAATGTGGTATCCATAAAGGTGATAATAATAAGTTCCCCAATAGAGCCTATTTGATCATGATAAAATAGTTGTGCCCTAGTAGGGCTAATTTTGATCATTGATAAAGAATAAATAATGTTTTGCCCTTGTAGGGTGGGTTTGATTCTTATTTTAGGCTCTAATTTGGTTCCCTAGCATGGTAAAATTGGCAAGTAATTATCTCAAGAATATAACCCAAAACATAAGTTAATGTGAGTGGGTGAAAACATAGATGTGATGGTATAATGGCTTGAGGAAGCCATAAAAAACTAGGGATACAATAATACACAAAGTGATGAGAGAGATGAAAAGAGTAAGGGAGGTGGCTGAGCTAACTCCAGATGTGGTAGAAAAGTGAGTACTACCTACATATTTATATAAACTCATGTTCCAACATGAACTTTAGGCCAATGTAGTTCACCCAGAAGTGGGAGAGAATGGAATGAGGGATGATGAAAACTGACCAAGAATTGATTAGAATCATAATGTATGTAAATAGATGCATGTCTAAGCATAGGGTCGAGTGCTAAAATGCATGATACATATATGCCTAATTTCATATCATGATCATATATTATGCAAAGTGTTCTTGAGAAATGTTCATCAGAGTGATGTTGATGTTAAGACTTTGAAACATGAGCACAAAGTGCTTGCTATTGCAAAAGAAATTAAGCATCATAATTATTAATAACTCAGAATGACATCATATTCCAATTATGCATATCCAGTTCAAATGTGAATACGTATAACTAAGGATAATGGTAAAACAATGTCCAAAACCAAGGTTACAACTATTTATATTTAAACAAAAAAGTTAAGATTAAAAAAAACAAAACATAAATGAACCTAAATTAAAATCAAGATATGAATAATCAAGACATAAGTATGAAAAATAATGTTATAAAAATCAATAAATAATAACTTGATAACATGAGATCAAGATATGAATAATCAAGATCTATGTGGACCATTAAGATGTACTTGGAAAATAAACAAAGACCAAACAATAAAATGAAAGAGAAAACAAAAAAAATAACAATCAAATAAACATGCACACATAACAAAATGTTTTTTTGGGTTTTTGAATGTTTTTAGAATTTTTCAAGTGTCTCAACTCGATTGAGATTTAAGATATACAAAATGGTCTAGTTTATAAAATGATGAGAGCACATCAACTTAAAATGATCACAAGATGGTGAGAGATTAATGAAAGGGGGACTGAGTTGACCTCAATATGAATAGAACACAACCTACATAATCCCAAGTCATGGTGAATTTACCTATATAAAAGGTGATGAAAAACCAACAAGGTCATAATAAGTTTGTAAATAAAGGCGAATAGTAAGAAAAATGATAATAGTAATGACCAAATGATGTAGTAATGCATGATAAAAAGGTGTTATACCTAATTTACCCATAAGTAGTTATAATTAGGAAATAACATCATAATAATAATTTGCCCAAAGGTAGTTATTATTAGGGGTACCAAAAATACTAATTTGCCCATAGGAGGTTATAATCAATGATACCAGATAAGATGATAGATGAAAGATAATTTGAAAAATCAAATGTCACACTACTATCCATGTCACACTACTGTCATAGACTATCATTCAACATGGAATTCTAAATTTTTTAAAACTAGATCAGAATCCCTCCAGAAAAAGTGCAGGATGAATGAAAGGAACCAAAATAAAAATGGTATCATTAGGATGAACTAAAGTAAGATTTGATGAATAATAAAGACATGGTATAATAATATGATATAATAAGAGTGATCATAAGACAATTGTATATAATGGGAAATAATGTTACACCCAAGTGATGATTAGGTTAGTTTACTCATAAAATAGTGAAGGTGTAGGCTTAGATTGCTCACAAAATGGTGAGAGCATGGGGAAGGTGACCGAGCTGACCTCAATAGAAATTGAGCACTACCTATATAGTCCTGAAGGACCTCAAGTCAATGTAGTTCAAACAACATGAGACAAATGGAATATAAAATGTAGAGTGGATTACATAAAATGATTAGTCAAGAATTAGTCCAAGAAAACCAAAGAAAAATTCATAAAGAGCTAAATTATTTAAGCCATATATTCATGCAGTGTTTGCAAATGACAATGAAGAACAAATGGAAAGAAATCAATACTATTTACTTTCCCAAGTCAATTCCATCATCCAAGATTGGCTCATAAGCATGTCCTCCCCTTGATCAAGATCTCTTGTCTTTGTCAACAATGGTGGGCTAAACTCCTCCAATGCCTCAAGAAATATTTGCATAACCTAATCTCAAAGTAGGTGAAATCTCTAATCTAGCCTATCAAATGAAGATTTCTATAGAAACATAATGACGAACACAAAGAGTTTTGTGGATAATTTTGCATTATAAAAATACATAAATCAAGCTTTAAAATGGTGTTCATGGCCTCTCTATTTATAGATTTTTGAGATTGACCAGAGTGAATTATGACTGTCCATCTTGAGATAAATATGTGTGGCCAAGAATCCATTCAATTTTGGAGGCTAAAATCAATAAATGACTTCATAATGATTTTGGAAGAAGGGGTATTAATGAGGCATGGGAGGCCATGATTCAAATATTTTATGCATTTATGGCCTAGGGATGCCTTTCTAAGAAATGATGTCATTAGGTGATGTAGTTAGTAGAAATCAATTTATAAAAAGAAATATTCAACAACTTCCATGTAAAATCCACTTAAGCTCTTGATTTGGATTAATTATCCTTAAGCAAGATTAATCAACATTTATATAATTATTTGGAAATTAGCCCTCAATTAATCAAAATGGTTAGAAAGTGATATTATTGGGTCATTTTTTGACTCGAGAGGAATTGGAAGGTGATGTTAGATGCTTTGGAACCATATTCCCATTTAGGACATTGTCAACACATCATAATAAAGGTATGTGATGTGTACTAATGAATTAGAAGAAAAGAGTGATTCAGAGCACAAAAAGGCAAAATCATCATTTTGACTCAAAATGAATTGATCAAATTTAGATATCACATAAAATTTATTACCCAATTTAGGGATACTTTGACCTAAATCAACACTTGTAAATGACAAGTTTGAACCATTTAGGGTGTTTTAGTGATTTTGACCTAAAATGTGCATTTGAGTCTAATTTAAGTAAGATTGATAATTTAAACACAAATGGTGTTAGGAATTGGATGTCTACACTCTCTACTTGAAAATTTAGGCAAGAAAGTAGGCATCCCTAACTACATTACTTCCACCAGCTATTTTAGTTGGAACTATTTCCCAAATGACAAGGCTAACCACAACTACAACTTTGATTACAACTGTAATGACTACTTGAGCACAAGTGTCAATAATTGAAAATAACTCCTCATAGGCAATTTAATTTTTAATTACATTAATTAATAATTACATAATTTTATTTTAACATTTTTTGTCTCTTGTGAATGGTTGGTGACGTAGTGGCCATAAATTTTATGCATGACTCTTCATGATATGTCCTCATGGTGGTGAAATTTTGAGCATGGCTTGAGAGAAGAGGCATCCCCATCCCAAGCCTATATGTACATGTATCTCCCACATTCTAAAAGGAGGAGAAACTTTGACATTTAATATAGATAAAAATCCTCTAGGTTGTTTTGTAAGTCTGTGTTGTATGACATTCTCTTTCTTTTCTATGTTATATTAATTATGTGCTTTGATCTAACTAGTAGCTTAGTTATTTTATATGTGATATATTAATTTAAAGTATCTTATGGATAATTAGTAGGATTTTGTCAATTAATAATGTGTAGTAACAATTTTAGGTTGATAAATCTTGCTTTCATGCAATAGGCTTGCTAGGTTAATCTTTAAATTTGTGTATAAACACCATTTTGATGTAATTTCCTAGACTAATATATAGATGATATAAGGTGATTTATGTTTATTATAGACAATATTTTATTAGGAGATGCAATAATAATCTTAATAACAACAATCTTTAGGTAATTACTTTTAGTTAATAGCATTTTATCCTCCAAACTTCTTTACTATATTTGTCAGTTCTGTGTTCCAAAGTAGCAAGCTACAACCATTAGTCTGTGGTGTTTTTCCTTATTCTAAATATAATTAGAAATATCCATAATCTCTATCTATAGATTCTCTTTTATTCCTTACCCTTCCCTCTATTTATGATTTCTTTGAGTCATACCCACTTTAGAATAAATCCATCATCATTCCATATACCTGAAGTAGATGTAGGATTCACATCCATATCTGAACCATCTAGGTTAATATTTTATTTATTAACCACCATTCCACCAAAGGTTACTATAAAAACCAATATGCTACAAATCATCCCCTAGTGTGTAGTTCACCTCCAGTGAGATCTTAAAATGTTAGAGGACATCTCATAAGGTTTCCTAAGTGTGCATAAAGATCACATCAACAGGTAAAATTATTTTGGCACTATAAGGAGGGCCTCTTTCATTACTAAGATGTAAATATCACTTTATTTTCACTAGATATATCCAAAATATTAAATATTCTATCTATAAATAACCTACTACATCCACCCTTGTAGACCCATAGAAAGGTTAGGACATACAAAGGTATTTTGAAAAGATCTCGAGCTTAATCATATTATCTAAATAGGTGGCCACTTCCACATCCAATGGATTAGCCTAGGATAAATTTTTCTACCTTTAACATTCTATGATATGTTTATGATCTACCCAAAAATCTCAAAAAATACCTCCTTACCTTTTCTCCCTCAAGAGGCAGGACTGTTGAAGAGCATGTGAAATCCTTTAGGACCATTTTAAAAATATTAAATGTAGTCCATGAGGATGTAGCTTTCAAGATATTCCATTTTACACTACAATATAATGCTTATGATTTGTTTCTTAATATCATCGAGGGCTCAATCAGATCTTAGGATGAGTGCCAAACCACCTTTTTAGGATAGTTTGGCTAGGTCACTATCCCTAACATTGTGTACCAGCTCTTCACTAGTATAAAAAGAGATATTAATGAACCCATAATGGAATTTAATGTGAGGTTTTATAATATTTATATTGGTATTTAAAATTCATATAAGAAAAATGTTGTATTAGCTCTTGATATGTAAAAAAATGTGTTAGATCCTACAATTGCAATGTTTGTATGTAGAGCAATTGATGTGATTGATTTGACCAAGGTGTATGCCAAGGATGTAGAGGTTGATATAAAAATTAACCCTCATTCATAAGTCTTAATGGGGCCAAATGTTTATCAAAGTCCCAAATTCTAAATAGAATACTATGGATCATAATTAGACCTAGACCGATATGTAATTGCCCCTGGCTCATGCTACACCTAACTAGAGTTTGAATTTATTGAATAATCATATCCAAATAACTAATCCACATAGAGTTCAAGATTTATTTCTAGTCAATACTTCCACCACCCAAGGTGCTGTTACTGAATCTAATAAATTTAAAATAGACACCATTTAGAGAATGGTACAAAAATTAAGTAATGAATTATTGACTATGCAGAAGTGTATGGGAAATAATGGTGGCCATAAAACCAAATAGAGTTTTATCTAATAGAGGTAAAAATGACCCTTAAATATATTATGGAATAATACTTAGCATCCATATAACAAGATGTTTTAGATAAACATCTTGGAGGCAATATTGCCCAATTGGTGCATGGTTCATAACATAGCCAAATATAGAGAACTAGATTGCATAGTTTTATGCACAAAATTTAAAATGTTTTAAATATAAATGGATAGACAAGAGATACTATCAAAACCACCTAATCCATATCCTTTTGATGCTTTAGGTCACCCCAACATGGTAATGGTCTTTGATACCTATGACTTTTCAATTCCTATGGAAAATGAGAATGATCCAGAGGATAAAACAAATGAAATCCATGTCTTACAATAATTTCAAAGGAGTAAATAAAATATAAGGAATAAACAACCTCTCACTACTTTTACACCTCCTAAAAACAACACCACTAATCCTCTAGATCCAAGGGGCAGTAACAATCCACCTCTTCCAAAGGAAAACAATCAGCTAAAACCCATAAAATCAAAAAGCAAAGGGGAATATAACATCATAGAGGACATGCATAAGATCAAAACTAATATCATTCTACATGAGTTATCCCAGATCATTGAGCAAAGGGAAATCTTACTCAAAACCTTAAAGGGGAGATCTTCTATAGCTAACAATTCAAAGGCTATACATACAAATGTAATGATTTATAAAGATAATCTTGAGGTCCCACCCTTCTTATTGATGGTGAGAATTTTTGGTAAGAATGTTCATAATTTTTTGGTAGACTCAATAGATTTTTCTAATGTGATTCCTATGACTATGTCTATGTAATTATGGCTAACCCTAGATAAGTCAAAAAGAGTGGTCCTAAAACTAGACAAGTCCTTAGTACCTTATGTTGGGGAATTTTTAAATGAATAGATACAAATTGCCTTTGATCCATGTATATATAAGTACATAGACATCCTAGTAGTTGATATTTTATAATATTATGGTTTTATAGTTAGCCGAGCTTGGTTAAAGAAAGTGAATGGGTACATGGCCATTGATTTCTCACACATGTGGCTACCATATAACATAATGCCTAACTAAATAAAAGTTGATAGAGAACCAAAGATGAAGTAATTAATTATAGAGTACAATGCCAAAAATTAGAGGGTTAAATTTGTATCCTCATATGTTAGTTTTTATACATTCACAATAGAGTGTGAGCCTCATAAGCAAGAATTTAAAATCCCTTCACAACTATGGACTCTCTATTTTGATGGTTCCTAGTCTGAACAAGGTTCTAGTGTTGGGGTAGCTCTAAGAGATCTGTATGGGAATAAATACCTATCTAAATATAGATTATAGTTCCCTTACACCACTAACTAAGCTAAATATGATGCCTTGATCCTAGGCCTATAATTTACATTAAGGCATGATGCCAAGCAAATATAAATATTTGGTGATTTAGAACTAGTGGTTAACTAGATCAGAAGAAAATATCAATGTAAGTTAGCATATCTAATAAATACAAACACAAAGACTGGGACATAATTTATTCCTTTAAAGCTTTCAACATTAGATAGGTTCCAAGAAAATAAAACCAAGTGGTAGATTCACTAGTAGCCTAAGCTACCAGTTTCGCATGACTACAAGAGTCCAAGATGCAAAATTTTTATGTGGAGTTGGTGCCTTGCCCTTCGATTCTAAAAAGTGTAAAGAATTTCTAGTTATTTGAGGATGATCAATAAATTATCTAATTCATAAATAATTTTGGGGATTTTGAAGACCAAATTATAGATGAGGACTTTAGATGTCTGGAAGCTAAACTTTTTAGGCATGATGGTATCATGTAGCTAAATTAAAATATAATACCCATGGGGATGGTGTCCTTCAAGAGAATATTTGACATAGACTCACAAGCTTAGAAGTAGAAATGAAAAAATTAAACTAAGTCTAACTTTGTCAAAGAGAATTTGGGGACTGAAGAACACCCTCAGTATGTCAAAATTAGTCTAGCTTGTGTCAAAGGTGAGAAATAAAAGTTGAAAGATACACTAACAGAATACAAGGATGTAATTACTTGGACCTATGGAGACTTGAAGACTTTGGATCCTATGGTAATTTCTCACACTATTCCTCTAAATCAAGGGAGTAGGCCCTTTAGGAAATGTTAGAGGCCATTAAATCCCATTCTAAAACCTCTCATCCAGATTGAGGTTTAGAAGTTACTAGATGTAAAGCTCATATTTTCTATTAGACATTCTTTTTAGGTAGTAAACTTAGTACTAGTTAGGAAGAAGGATGTAATTACTTGGACCTATGGAGACTTGAAGACTTTGGATCCTATGGTAATTTCTCACACTATTCCTCTAAATCAAGGGAGTAGGCCCTTTAGGAAATGTTAGAGGCCATTAAATCCCATTCTAAAACCTCTCATCCAGATTGAGGTTTAGAAGTTACTAGATGTAAAGCTCATATTTTCTATTAGACATTCTTTTTAGGTAGTAAACTTAGTACTAGTTAGGAAGAAGAATGGTGAGATTAGACTATGCATCAACTTTAGGAACATGAATATATCTTTAGAGAAATATAATTATCCTCTACCTTTCCTAGATGAGGTATTCTAGATCATTAGTGGGTCTATGATGATGTCCTTCTTGGACATTTCTTAGGATACAACCAAGTGTTGGTAGAAGCAAAATATCAAATGAAGATGGCTTTCACAACAAAGTGGGGAACTTATGCTTATAAAAGGATTCCTTTCAGCCTCATCAATGCTATAATGACCTTTCAATGAGGCATGAATTATGAATTCTTAGGACTTATTGGTAAGAGTATCATCATCTATATGGATGACTTGACTATATTTTCTAAAAATAAAAAAATATCATGCAAATCAACTATGAAAAGTGTTTGATAGATGCACAATATGTGGAGTATCCTCGAACCCAAACAAGAGTATCTTTGGGGTCATAGAGGGAAAGTTGATTGGCCATATCATCACCAAGGATGGGATTTTCATCGATCTAAAATATATTTAGGGAATTTTAAAGCTAACACCTCCTAATAGTAAAAATAATTGAAGTCATTCTTTGGCAAAATCAAATTTGTGGGCAAATTCATTTATGGGTTTGTAGAAATTATCAAGCCACTGAATTCCATGTTGAAAAAGGATGCCAATATAGAGTGGAAAATTGAGGCTAAGATTTCCTTTCAAGACATTAATATAGTTATTTATTAGGATTTAGTATTGATTAGTCCTAACTTCACCAAGGATTTATTTCTATATTACTTTGCTTCAGAACATACCATTACTATAATACTCACCCAAAAAGCAAATGATAGTGAACACCCAATTAATCTTATGAGTAATAATTTAAAATATGTAGAATTGAAGTATTCAATGATAGAAAAACAAATATATGCATTGGTCAAATATGTAAAAAATTTCAAACACTATATTTTTAGGAACAAAATTTATGCCATAGTCACAAACTCAATGGTTAAGTTTACCCTCAGTCAAAGTGAGTTGGGTGAAAGAAGAGGAAAATGAATGGAAAAGCTTAAAGAGTTTGATCTAGATATTGGACTAACCAAGATGGTGAGAGGCCAATGAACAATTTAGCTAATTATTGAAATAGATGAACACATTTAAACTGAATAATATATGAAGTCTAAGTAGTGGAAGGTGAGTGGTATGATCAGATCATTCATTGTTTACTCATGAATTCATGCCCCCTTGAGTTGTATAGAGAATAAAGGTGAGTCTTAAGGCTCAAGACCACACACTACATGATAAAAAGGGGAGTCCTTTACTAAAAAAATTATGAGGGCATATACCTAATATACGTATCAAAAGAAGAAGTTATGGATATCTTGGACAACCTACACCAAAAATTAGGCAACATACACCCTTTAGGGACTACAAAAACCCACAAGATCTTAATAATTGGGTATTATTGGCCCACTATTTGTAGATATGCCTACAACCATGCTATCACTTACCATAAATGTCAAGTATTTTGGAAGAGAGAGGCTAATTTTTCCATGCCACTACACGTTATCATTGAGGGTTATCCTTTTGCACAATGGGGTCTTAACTTTATTGGAGTATTAAATCCTAATTCCTCAATAGGGCATAAGTTAATCCTTATAGCCATTGATTATTGCACTAGGTGGATAGAAGATATGGCCATAAATAATTATAGATCTTAGGATGTCATTAAATTTCTAGAGGAGTATATACTAACTAGGTTTGGTACCCCTATATATTTAGTTAGTGATAATGGTCCATATTTTCAATATAATAAATCTGCTAAGTGGGCCAAACATAATAAGATAACAATTAAGTCCTCTTCAAACTATTACCCCAAAGGGAATGAAGTAGAAAAATCTATAAACAAGAACTTGATGAATGCCATTAAGAAGTCAGCCCAAGATAAACTAAGAGAATGTCACCTACTATGGAAATATGTATAATGGGCAAATAAAACAAGAAATAAACAAGCCCTCAAAACTTCACCTTTCCTATTAGTATATGGATATCAACCTATTTTCCCCATATCTCTTAAACTCCCAACCTATCATTTTATGTAAGACTACATGGAATAGGATACAAGGATTTAGTCTAGATTATTGGACATAGTCTAGCTTGAGGATTCAAGGAATGAAGCAGTGTAAAGCTTTAACAGAAACTAGGATATTATTAAAAGGTGGTTCAACAAAATATCTAAGATAAAGGCCTTTTATATTTTAGACCTAGTTTTCCTATGGGATAAATCTCACAAGAAGAAAGGCCAATGCAAAAAATTCTCTCCCTTATGGATTGGACCATATCAAGTGTCTGAGATCTTAGGTAACCATGATTTTTATTTGAAGGACCTTGAAGGTAATAACCTAGACTTCCTAGCCAATGGGTAGTTTTTGAAGCACAACTTCATGGCTGCTCCTATTGAGGATGCCTCTAAGTAACACAAGGAGCTATGGTAGACATAAAATTATAATAATTTTTACTACTTTCATAGTTATATTTCCTACCTTCTATCTTTCATTTTCATTAGGATAGATTTCATGCTTTCTAGATTAACCTTTCCTACTTTCAGCATTTTTGTTTCCTTAGGCTAGATTTCATATTTTCTAGAGTAGGTGTCTTTTATTTCAAAATAGCCTGATTGACTCCTTTATGAATGATAAAAATGATATCTAATATACTATGCTTCTTATGCATGCTTGAGCTTACATACTAAATCTATGAGGATGGGTCCCAAAGGGAGAATAAGTGAAGAAAGAGCCTAAATGGAGTACACAAACTAGTTGATTTGTAAGTTTTTTTACACCCTTATATTTGCGACTTCCAAAATTTAGGTATGCAATAAGAAATGGACCATGGTCATATCTAGCTTGGAGGATTTTTATTATTAGTCCTCATCAGTTTATAAAAGGTTGGTTATGGAGACAGTAGTTAATGGAGCCCACTTTTATCATGGAGGGGAGCTCTACCATAGTGTGTAGATAAAAAATAATTGGAGAGACTCATGTGGTGGGTACTCAAGCCATCATGTGGCCTACCATCAAATCTTATCTATTTTTCAAGATACAACACAACTCACCTGGCTTAGCACCCCAACTCACCTGACACCCCAACTTGATTGGCAACTCGACTCACTTGGATTCTAAATCGGTACATGTTGAAACCAAATCCAACTAAACATATTATGTATTCATGTCAATAAAATGCATGCCAACCCAAATCAACTTGAATACCTAGATCAAGTTCCAACTTAGCAACCAAGCCTGAGATCTTTGAGTTAGCTCAACAACCAAACTCCTAGTTGGGTCAAGGTTCCATTTTGCATACAAGGATCTAGGCCAACTCATACAAAAAGAGCAAAGTGTGTGGCTAAAACCATGAATTATATATTATTCTTGCCTATTTAAAGATGTATGTTCATCCCGTTATGAGAAATTTGGGATTTTATCCTAGTTAAGAATTCCAAAGGTGTTTCAAGTTAGAAAATAATATAGACTTTCCATTTGAATATACAGGTGGAAACCAAGTCTATTGGGATCTTTATGGAGGAGAACATGACCATGGAACCAACACAAGCTAAGAGCCAAGCTAAAGGCTTCCATTTGAATGGTATTTACCTATGGGAGATCTGGGTATAAACAGAGGGACATTGATCTTCTATTTTAAGATATTTGCCATAATGTAATAAAGCTCGATTGTTGGGATCCATATGTGGAATCCCATAAGTTGGACTAAAGAATGTGGCTAGAATGGCTTATTGTGGGGTTGAGTTGAATGGGATCACTATTTGGGACTCAAAGGAATGAGCTCATTATTTAGGGATTGAGGCTCACAACAAAAAAGAGTATGATCACAAGGTAGACCTGAGTAGAATGGAGATGCCTGATAAAAGGTGTGTGAAGCCATTATGAAGGAGGGGCTCATTTTCCCATTTTGTGATGGCTTTATAGCCATTGAATGAGTCAGTATAAGGTTAATACATGGAGGAGGCCTATGGCATATCTTATTCTATAGACCACCATTTGAATGATGTATCCATATATAATGACATCTCATCTTATTTAGATTCTTCACTATAGTGTTGAAGGGGTTCACCAAGAGGAGCTCACCATAGATCACGAGAGTAGTGTTAGACGTCTAATAGCCAAAAATGAGGTTGAGAAGGGTGTGGAAATTTTTCTTCCAATTGGACATGGCATTATGAGTGATGAAAGAAGGAATTCATCATTGAATACAAGATATACTAGGGTGGAGCTTGAAATGACCAATGTTAGGCCTATTGGAAGGCTTCTGAGCCTTAGACATAAATATCCATGGCATCACAGAATTATTTCTTTGTAGAATTGTTTTTTTATAGTCCATGAAAGGGATAGAGGTCTTAGCCTATTTAGAAAAATATTAAGCCTTGAGCAATGAGTGATATGATGACAACATAACCACATAGTCCTGAATATGCAAATGTGATAGATGTATATTCAACAATGTGGTGATAGATGCATATTCAAGTTGTTGAATGTGTGTTCACCTATTGTATGACATTTTTGGCCATAGAAGACATATACATTGGTGAGTTGAGATTAGAAGGCTATGACATCTCTTATGTAAGGTCTTTAGGCCAAGAAAAAATAATACATCTTCATAAGAATGCGAATTGAGCTAGGATTCTTTTGTCTATTTTAATAGGTCATTGAGTCCTATTTTAGAAAAGGGGTGTCTTTACAGTTAGACACCCAAGTCAGAAGGTATGATGATATTATAGTTTATAGTGAGCATTTTTATTTTCTTCTATTTTAAAAAGGGTAGTATATCCATGGAAGATATACATGAATAACTATATATTTGCAGATGTAGACCCTATACCCAAGAACTATATTATTACATTTCCCTTTTATTTGTATGGTGATAGACAGGGAAATTATGTATTGTATATCTATGTATTAATGCATAGAGAAAGCCCAAATTCATTTTTTATTTCCCCTATACTATAAGTCCTTGGCCATGAGGGACATATGTATATAACTGTAGGGAGATTATCTAGGTTTTAGGTTCATCAGAAGATAGAGGCACTCCTATTTATAATTATGCCCATTTAGAGTTTTCTTTAATACACTCAAATAGAGAATTGCTTGAATATATAGAGAAGGATGAATAGATGCTATAAATAGAGGAAAGGTGTTTGTCAGAGTCTTAAAAGTCTATTTTAGCATCACATTTCAGGTTCCTTAAATTCATTTATGATGTAAGTTGAAAAGTGTATATTTGCATCATTTTTATAATAAATCAAATTGTAGTTGACTACAATCCCAGAGATCTAGCCCAAATGATGGGTGAACTCCATTATCACTTTTGGTGTCATTCTTACTTTCAATTATTCTATGTTTCAGATTTAATTCAGTTATAAAATGGATTAATGAGGCACTAAGACTAAATTATTAGAAAGTTAAATATGAAAATAGATCAAAATTTTTATACGAGAATGAGTTTAAAAGTTATTTAATTAATTTCACTCAATCCTAGATTTTTTCACTAATTCTATTTAACTAAAGAATTGAGATATTTTAGTATCCATTTTAAGGAAATATTTTCCCAATTTATGGATCAAATTTGGTATCAGAGCAAGTGATTATAGGACCTTATTTTAGTTGTGATATACTTTAGTTTGGAGATTTTATCAAATTTTAGCTTGATGATTCTTTTATTTGATTTGACCAAGTGGGAAGGCTAGTATGAAGGGAAATTGGAAGGTGTTTCATTTCACTGAAAGAAAACAAGCTTTCGATAGCCAAGATTCTAGAACCACTAGCCCTACAGGATCAACGTAGATGAAGAACACAATAATTTGACACTTGAGGTGTGAGATGATTTTGTGAAAGAAACAACCTTTCTTATTTGGGAAGCATTTAGATAAAAGGAAATGAATTTTTAGTAATGCATATCCAAGAGGAATCAATTGTAGTTTGATTACCAATCTTACACAGAGGGAAAATTGAGGTATAGTTATGATCTAATTTCATACTGGTACTGACACAATATTTTGGTCTAGCTAGCCAGTTATGTAGCTTTATTATTTTAGATTACTAATAATATTTTGGATGCCTATGTCCTTGATTATAGGAACAAGTGAAAAGACTAGTTCTATGGTAAGATATGGAAATGGAAAACAAGGTGATGTTCAGTATTGGACAAGTTTTTAAACTTTGAGTTTTGAGTTTTATTTATTTCATGAATTGGTATGTCTCACAACTTTGAAAGAGTTTTAGGATGAAAATAAGAAGTTATTTTAAATTCCAATATTATTCTATCTATTACTCAATAGGTGTACTTCATAGTTCTCTAAAAGGTATGAGTTATTTTTAATATGACTATATTTGCACAATTTTGGTTTAAATTTGGATAACCTTTGTGTAGGTTGATTTGAAAATAAAATAAACCTTTATGTGAAATAATTTTTAAAGACTTTTAGAAATGATAAATGGGTCATATATCTCTTAGAAGATAGATTTGACAAGATCAAACCATCTTACTATTCAGTTGATTGAAGCCATTAAGAGGGAACAACCCGTATGGATTGTATGGTTTAATTGAATAGTTTTGGATAAGAATGACTATAACATTGGACTAGTATGATTTTATTATCTTCAACACATTATTTTCATAGAACTCCTAACTATTGGATGTAGGGAAGGAATTTTTGATAAAATTTGTCATTGGAAGGATATATATATATATATATATATATATATATATATATATATATATATATATATATGCTATCTCCTATTTTATTTTTCCATTTTGATTTGATTTTGGAAACTAACTCAGTTAGATGATTTGTAGAGGTATGAATTAGGAAGTAGTCAGATGGTGGAGGAAACCTCGAGACAATTTTAAAATACTTGGGATATTTGATTATAGTTACTAACAAATTTGTGAGTTTGTAAAGGATCTATTATTGTGGAAATTATCCAAGATAACATTGAAGTTTGATAGGTACAAGGAAAGATTTGAGGGACATAGCAGTCAATTTTATTTTTTACAACTCCCTTGATTATACTAAGGTATGATATATATGGTGCATTATTCACCTTAGGATAGATAAATACATTACACATTTTCATACTTGACATTGTATGCATCTAAGTCCCATAGTAATATGGGCAATTTTTATATTTCAAACTTTCTTGTAATCCCATATATGTTTGGCATGCACATCATGTAGGAGTACTATTTAAGACCCATATATGGGCAACATTTGTAAAATGTAAGTATACATGTGTGCAAGTTTATTCTAAATCCTATAGGTGTATGCATCATAATGTGATTTCCCTTGTGTGATAACAAGGATAATACCTTAACCTTCATGCAATGCAGGGGTTGAGAGAAGTTGCTAGAGATTATGACTATTTTGAGAAATAGTTCATTTGGAAGAACTGATATAGAGTTTATTTTAATCTTTATATATAAGTTACAATTACAGTTAGACAATTGACTTTTTGCAAGTTTCTATACTTTGATGTGTGAAGAGAACTATTTAGTCGATGCAGTGGAGTATTTAGAATTTTGAAGACTAAAATCCTCCTTGTGGGGAGGTTTGATCTAGAGGATTTTTATTATTAGTCCTCTTTAGTTTACAAAAGGTCAGCTATAGAGATCGTAGCTGGTGGAACCCACTTTTGTCACAGAGGGGAGCTCTACTACCGTGTATGGATAAGGAATAATTAGAGAGACTCATATGGTGGGTCCTCAAGCCACCACATGGCTTGCCACCAAATCTTATCTATTTTTCAAGTTGTAACCCAAATCACCTAGTCTAGTACCCCAACTCTCTTGGCACCCCAACTTGACTGGTAACTAGACTTCCCTAGATTCTAAATTGGTATATGCTGAAACCAACTCCAACTAAACTTGTCACGTATTCATGTCAATAGAATGCATGCCAACCCAAATCAATTAGAAGACCTATCTCAAGCACCAAATTAGAAACTAAGCTTGAGATCTTTAATTTATGTCAATAACCAAACTCCTAGTTGGGTCAGGGATCTATTTTGCATACAAGGATTTGAGCTAACTCATACAAAAATAGCGAGGTGCATGGTTAAAGCCATAAATTGTTATGTTATTCTCATCTACTTAAAGATGTATGCTATCCCATTTCAAGGAATTTGGGATTTAATCCTAGTTAAATATTTGAATGGTGTTTCAATTTGGAAAATAATATGGACTCACTATTGGAATATATAGGTGGAAACCAAGTCTGTTGGGTTCTTTATAGAGGAGAACGTGTATGTAGAGCTAATGCAAGATGAGAGCCAATCTGCAGGCTTCCATTTGAATGGCCTTTGGCCATGGGAGATTTGGGTATATATTTAAGGACATAGATATTATATTTTGATATACTCACCATAATGTAATATAGATCAAACATTAGGATCCATATGTGAAAGCCCATGAGCAAGACTAAAGAATGTGGCTGGAATGGCTCGTTGTGGGATTGAGTTGAATGAGCTCACCATTTGGGGCTCAAAATATTAGGTACATTGTTTGGGGCTTGAGACTCATAGCCAAAAAGAGTATGATCACAAGGTATACCTGAGTGGAATGAAGATGCTTGATAAAAGGTGTGTGAAGCCATTATGAAGGAGGGACTCATTTTCTTGTTTTATGATGGCTTTATAGCCATTAAATGAGCTGGTGCAAGGTTCATGTATGAAGGAGGTCTACGGTGTATCTTATTCTATAGATCACTATTTGAATGATGTATAGATGTATAATGACAAATCATACTATGTATATTCTTTAATATAGTTTTGAAGGGGTTCATGGGAGGAGCTCGCCATAGATTAGGAGAGTAGTGTTAGACGTCTAACAACCAAGAAGGAGTTTGAGAAGGGTGTAGATGTTTCTCTTTTAATTGGACATGGAATTAGGAGTGATGGAAGTAAGAAATCATCATTGGAGTATAAGCTACACCAAGGTAGAGCTCATAATGACCAATGTCAAGCCTATTGGAAGGCTTTTGAGCCTTAGACATGAATATCCATGGAATTACAAAATTGTTTCTTTGTAGAATTATTTCATTGTAATCTGTGAAGGGGATAGAGGTCTTGACATATTTACAAGGCTATTAAGCCTTGAGAAATGAGTGATATGATGGCATCATAATCACACAGTCTTGAATATAGATGTGATAGATGTATATTCAAGAATGTGGTGACGAATGGATATTTGAGCTATTGAATGTGTGTTATTCTATTGTATGACCTTTTTGGCCATAGAAGACATGTACATCAATGAGACAAGCTTAGAAGGCATATGAAATCTCTTATGTAAGGTATTTAGGCCAAGAATAAATAATACATCTTCACAAGAATGTAGATCGAGCCAGAAGGAGCCTTTCATCTATTTTAATAGGCCATTGAGTACTATTTTATAAAATGGGTCTCTTTACAGTTAGATACCCAAGTCGTAAGGTATGATGGTATTATAGTTTATAGTGAACATTTTTATTTTCTTCTATTTTAAAAAGGGAAGTATAGCCATGGAAGATATACATGGATAACTATATATTTGCATATGTAGACACTATACCCAAGACATGTATTATTACATTTATCTTCTATTTGTATGGTGATAGACATGTGAATTATGTATTGTATATCTATGTATTGATGCACAAAGAAAGCCTGAATGCAATTTTTACTTCCCCTATACTATAATTCCTTGGCCATGAGGGATGTATGCATATAGCTATAGGGATATTATTAGGGCTGCAGGTCTGTCAGAAGATAGAAGCACTCTTATTTAGAATTATGTTTGTTTAGAGTTTTCTTTAATACACTCAAATAGAGAATTGCCCAAATATATAGAGAAGGATGAAAAGATGTTATAGATAAAGGAAAGACATTTATCAGAGTCTTAAAAGTCTATTTTAGCATCACATTTTAGGTTCTTTATATACATTTATGTTGTAAGTTAAAAAGTGTATATTTGAATAATTTTTATAATAGATCAAATTATAGTTAACTACAATCTTGGAGATGTAACCTAGATGATGGGTGAACTCCGTTATCACTTCTAGTGTCATTCTTACTTTCAATTATTCTATGTTTTGGTTTTAATTCATTCAAAAAATGGATTAATAAGGCACTAAGACTAAATTAAGAGAAAGTTAAATATGATAATAGATCAAAATTTATATGCAAGAATGAGTTTAAAATGTTATCTAATTAATTCCACTCAATCCTAGATTTATGCACCAATTTTATTTAACGAAAGGATTGAGATATTTTAGTATCTATTTTTAGGAACTATTTGCCTGATTTACATATCAATATCCTAGTTGAATACTTTTATCATGTATATAAAGGTTGCTCTCAATGTTGCATGCAAATTAAGAAAGTTTTTTTCATTCCTTGGGTCAAAAACAGTTTTCATGATAATACTTCTTTTGAGTTAACAACCATCATTATGGATTCTAATGGCAAGGACATTATAGCAAATTGGTTTTTTTCTCCCATAAAATAACTCATATTGGTTCTCAACCCTCTCTTCCATTCCTATTTAAAAAAATAAAAAAGAGGACCAATGCATCCTAAAGAGTGATCAAATAAACCTAAAAAAAATCTAAATATGATTAAAGACTCACATGATGAAATAAGATCAATATATCACACATCATACAAGTTTATGAAAGGGGAAAGAGGGAAATCAAAGGTATCTATATCAGGGCAATAAATGCTTGGCTAGAAGTATTAACAATCCTTGAGCTCCCTGGGTTTTTTTGTTGATGCTTCAAAGAAACCATTGTGAAACATACAATTTATTCCAAGTTTTTGCTAAAAATTTCAAAACAAGGATAAAATAAAATCACTCCATCACACACAAATCCAAGGTATCAACAAGTCTAGTATGTTGCATGAAGTTTTGGGAGCCTCTTTCATGTTTTGGCTTAATTATATTTCTATGGTATGATCCATGTTCACTTTATAGTAGCTAACCAAATATTTTGGGTTCTTGAATACTCTGGAGTATTCCCCTTTATGAGTCACCATTTCTTGTGCCCAAAAACCCTCCAATTTTTTTAAATAGGGACCCACTTTGCCAAGTAACCTTTATTTTCAAGATTGATGGGGTAGCCTTAGTTTCTTAATGATTAGACATACATGTCAACACTTTTATTATTACAACCCAAAGCTATGATAAGGATTTTCTTGAGTTATATATCCATCCTTTAGTTTATTTCATACATGTCTATCAAGGTTTTTAGATTCTAACAATTCATGAGGTTTGCTTGTTTATCTAAAGGCAAGTTAGGTTTTGCCTCTTTCAATCTAACTGACTTATGTATTTGCCAAAGTGTTTTTGTTTTGTGTTCTATCTTATGTAGGTTATTATTTACTTATAAAATTTTTCTATCTTTCACCCGAATACCTACCAAGTCATAGATTTCTACCATGTGGAGTTCACTCACTCTCCTAGAGCCCTAGGAGTGTAATATCCCCAATCAGAATATTAAATGATAATTTTGATTCCTTAGAATTCCTTTTGAGATAATATTTTATAAATATATATTTACATTTAAAAATAATAATTTAAATAATAAAATGTAATTGATCAATTGTTTAATTCAGAGTTTTAGATTTAAAATAATGGAATGTAAATCCTCAAGGTGTTTCTTTCTTGATTAGAGAGATGACAAGCGTTTCCATTCTTGAAATATGATTCTACAATTAAGAGGTTTCATCCTTAAAAGTAATGTAAAGATAATGCTTGTACATGGTTATATATTTGAATACATGACTGAATGATTTTACCCTCCAACAATTGTTGATATAAATACCTTCATATCTTTCCACCAAAAGATGCATCTCCTCTTAAGGTGGTGACCATTTGTCTAATGAGTGTAAGTTCCTAATTAATTAATTAATTAATTAATGTTGTTGGTATAGGTTCCCTTAATTAATAAGTAAAGACTGATGCTATTTTTATGCTCCTCTTATGAGTAATTTTTTAATTAATTATGGTACTCCACTACCCATGTTGCAATTTCATTTGCTGACTGTTTATTACTTCCCATGCTATGATTTCATTTGATGACTATATATTATCAATCTAACTACACATTAGTGTTTTGATTTTGGTTTTTTATTGCTTGGTTAGGGGTGATTTATTGATCAAAGGATGAATAATCTCTAGTGATTTAATTACTTGGAATTTTTTAGTAATTTAATTGAGGCTGAGTTTGGGGATATTATAAAATTAACTTCATCAAATTGCTTTTCCTCAAGGAATTGTAAAGTGGAATGTTTAAGAATGATTGATACTATAGTGATGCCAAGTGTTTGTTTAAGGAATTTAAAACCATTCTTTTCTTTAATATTGTCTTTGATGGACATATAAGGTCTAGTTTCATCACAGTCAGACCCATCAACCCTGAAGAGTATTTCTTCCAATGGTGTCACTAGAATATTATAACTCTCAATAACAAGATACTTTTCATGTTGGAAAGAATCCTTAATTTTTAGATTTATGAACTCAACACTCATTTCAGCTAAAAGACTCTTCTCAAGTGCATGATTATCAGCTAAATCAGAAATGTTATGATAGGAGAATGATGTTGCCTTATGTAGGGCACCATGGATATTTTATAGATCATGATCATTTATCCATCATCTATTATCACCATAACATATAAATTTACCCATGTAATTATATCTTGAATATTAAATTTGAAGCCAACCACATAAATTTGAGTTTGGTTACCTGACATCCATGAGTGTTCCCAAAACCAACAACAAATGGATAACTTCGAATATATTTGAACCTTGAATTTTTATAATGAGCTACAACCACTGAATGTATTTATCTAATATGATGAATGTTATTTTCAAATGTTGATATGATGATGTGGTGTCTATTTTACATTTGATCTTAGATATCGATAAACTAGTTTTTGCCTTTTGTGTATTGAAATTCATCATCATTTTCATTGTTTGGGCCATTTATGCCACTGTAATTTTTAATTATTCTTGGAATTGGATACATTTACCTACCCTCTCAATATTTATATCATCTTCCATGTCTCGTTTGGTGAGCTTGCCTCCTTATTTTTATTTCTCCTTTTTTAATATAGAATATTCTTATTATTATTTTGAATATGATTTTTATTCCTTAGGTTGGTAGGATGGAAAGATATGATACCATTGTAATATCCCCAATCAGACTATTAAATGATAATTTATATTCATCAGAATTATTTTTGAGATAATATTTTGTTAATATATATTTTCACATAAAAATAATAATTTAAATAATAAAATGTAAGTAATTAATGGTTTACTTCAGACTTTCAGATTTAAAATAATGGAATGTAAATCCTCAAGGGGTTTTGTCCTTGATTAGAGAGATGAAAAGGTTTTTCATCCTTGAAAAAAAAATCTAAAATTAAGGGTTTTCATCCTTAAAACTAATGTAAAGCTGATGCTTATACATGGTTATATATTTGAATACGTGACTGAATGATTTTCCCCTCTCACCAATTGCTAAATATAAATACCTTCATAGACTTCCCCAAAAATATGCATCTCCTCCAAATGTGGTGTCATTTGTCTAATGAATGTAAGTTCCCAATTAATTAATTAATGTTGTTGGTATAAGTACCTTTCATTAATAAGTAAAGACTATTGTTATTTTAACACTCCTCTTATGAGTAATTTTTTAATTAATTATGGATCTCAAATTTTTTGGAATAAAAATGAATAAGAGGGGGGTGAATAATTCTTCAAAAACCTCTATTTCAATTCCCCTTAAGTATTCATGAATAATCATTCAATCATGTGAATCAAACAATGCATAAGAAATCAACTATATAAGCATGAAACATATGAACACAAGATATCACAACATATGTGTGGGAAAACCTCAAGGGGATGAAAACCCACTAATATCTACAAATGGAATACATTAATATAAGATAAACATCAAATTTAGTGAATCACTAACTTCACATGGAGCACCAACCCCAACTAACTATGTACCAACTCAGCTAGGCTTTAGCAAGCACCCACTTGCAAAGAGGCACCAACCTCCTAGATGAATTGTACTAAATTAGCTATAAAAAAAACTTGATAAAATTTATAATACCTTGTTGTTCATACAAAATATTATGATATTATTTCTTATCTTTTCACACACTTCTATTGCTCTCAAACTAGCCTCTAGCCTTCTTCACTCAATTAGCCCTCTTCTTAACTTGATTAGGTCAAATGACCTTGATCCTCATATGTAGAACATTTATCAAATATTCATCATTAATACTCTATGTTATTATGATGGTATATGAGACCTTATTATTCTCATGAATGTGTTATATTATTCACTTACACTCTACTCATCTTAATAGGCCTAAAAATGCCTAGTATTTATACAAGTCTTTCTTGTTCATATCCTTCTTGATTGGCCAAACACCTTCAACCTTCTTAGTTTTGCCATGAAATGGATCATAGGAAATATAATATATATGGATAAATTTTAATTTTAATCCTTTTAGGTTTGACCTACCTCAATTAGGCCTTAACTTACCTTTAAGTCTCATAGAGACCTTATCCCATTAGGTCTGTTCTAAGAGACATTACACTTTGTCTTCCTTGGACTAATTAAAAAAACTTCACACAATAGGAAAAAATAATATGATATTAAAATAAAACCCTTATATTATCATATTTGATCCATGATACCTTTTAGCTCAAACCACTACTTGAAGCACACCATTAGTATTGTTCATATTAGGCATGTGCATACTCAGAAAGTCCATTTTTGAATAACTGGAGTAAAAACATAATTTTTATAGAAAATAATAGTAAAAAATCCTATATAAAAAATATAAATAACTTTAGGGTAATCACCATATGTTTTATAATTCACAACATAGGGAAAAATTACTCAAACCCTTCTCTACAAGTAGCCCACTTAAAACTGCCAACTAGCCTCAAAACACAGTCCTGCAAATTTGATCTTCAACATCTAAATGAATAATATATAGGACATATAAAAATTTCAGAAAATTATTTTACATCTAGAGATAAATCTCAAGTAAAAATATCACAATGTATAATTCTAAATTTTTCTCTTGTAGACCAATCTTTTGTCTTTAGTATACATAGTCAAACTTGAACTAGTCAACCCATTTTGGCTTTACCATTTCAATCACTTTTACTAAATTATAAGATTATAAAAAGCATGGATAGGAAATTGATGTCCTAAAAAAAACATCATATTAATTTTATGCTTTAGATCAGGGCAAAGATCCTCTAACTCATCATTGTAACTTGCTTACCTAGATCTACCAGTTTATCTTCAAACACAGTCATGGTGATAATGGATTTCAACACCTATGTAGACACTTTACAAGAATTATGATGAATTTTAATTATATTATGAGATAATTATTAAATTATAAAATAAAAATATACCATGTTCAATTGAAAATATTGGTTTTGTAGATAAATCTCATAAAGTTGCACCTTCACTATCTCATCTTCACTAGACAGGTCAACTTATAAACAACATTTTCATTATATCCACTAGCCTCCAAAACATATATAAAAAATTAACATGTATTAAAAGTATTTAAAAACCTCTTCATTCAATTTTATTCATCACTAATCTATGATAACATGTATAACACATCCCTAATTAACTTCTCGCTTTTGCCTAGTTTTCTCATCATCTGCACCATTAGGTCTATTAGAAACTAGTCAAATTTTGAGACCAATATATCACACATAAAGGATATAAATTGATTATAAACTAAAATTTATATATAATAAAATTCTCAAGATTCAACATTCATCCATTTATCAACTTTGACTTGGTCAACTTTGACTGCTATAAAAAATCTCTAAGAAATAAGGCCTTTCTTATAGAATCCACTCACTCACATGATAAACCAATCACACTTGGAGGTGCCTAGGAGAGTTTAATAAATTATAAAATATATTTAATATTAATACCAATCCATTATGATTACTTTAGAATAATATATTTCATATCAGGTCACTATTAGGGTTCTTTGAGGGTTTAAACCATCTTCTAGTCTTAACGATCATTCATAAAGCTTATCCCTTCATTCAAAAAACCAATGATTATAAATTTGATATAGGAAAATTAACCATATAACATGAATATATTATGTTCCAATTCAAAGGTTATATTCTTGAATTAACACTTGAAAGTTCTTCTCAAATTGAGAACCCTTCATTTTGTGCACACAAGAGACCTCAAAACACCTTTTCTTGCCTTAACCTTCAAATTTTGATCTAAAACTTGGTAAAAATACTTGAAACAACATGATATACCTATATAAAATCAAAAATACTCACACTTTCCTTGGAAATTTATCCTAATACCCCATATGGCCACCATATCTCTCTTTGCTCTCTAAGCCTTTGACCTGCAAGTTGTTGGGATTAGTTTTCACATTGTGTAAATTTGAGTATTTATGGAGAGGTAAATAGTAAGTTTTATTATTTAAAAGTTGATATTTACCAAAAGGTGAATATAATTAGTTAGTTTTTTAATCAAAATATTGTTATATAAACAATATTATGATATAGGTTAGAATATATATTATTGAGATATATTGTTAAATAGTTATAATAATATATCATATTTAGGAGTTTGTTTAGTATTAGGATTTTGAGTGAGAGAAATCAATGGAGAGAATATAGGAATTAGGTTATTATAAGTATGTAACCTCACATATTGGTTCATAATAAGAAACAAAGTATGAAATAATATATTATGTTGTGTTAAAAATTTGTCTCTCTATGTTCTGCAACATCAATTGTTCTTGTGCATGAGTTAAATTTGTGTATTGGCTCTTTGAATTTCTATAATTGGTATTAGAGCAGGAATATCATAGGTTTATGATGGAAGTATAATTTATTTGTGGGTTCAGCCATAGTATTTGTCTTAACCCCACTTGATGTATCTTTAGTTTGAATTATTTGTGTAGTGATTTTAACTTTTGTTGATTAGCTACCTATGATAAAAGCATAGAATAGGATATATGTTAAAGCTACTACTTGGTGATCTCATCCACTTCAGATTGACCAATCATTCTATGGCTTGTATTCTTGGCAATGTTATAGACTGGTGGCTTATCTCAATTAAAAAAAATGTGGCTTTAACATGTCATACACCCTATATGTTGTGTTGGTTAGTCCATCTACATGTAGATTATCTCAAATATTTGCTCAAAATCATATCTCATCACATCCACTTTTATTTATATCTATCTACATCATGTGAGTTTTATTGTGTATTGTTGTTTCTATAATTTGACCATTATAATGGATGTGCCATTTCCTGATCAAAGTGCATATTCTATCTTTATTTTTGTCTAATCCATCTCAATGTTTTGATCTAAAGGATAAGAGTTTTGGAAGCCACACAATATACTTTGGCATATATAGTTGCAGTCAATCTGATTTTATTCAATTTTTCAATAGATCTATAAGCCTATATGAGTCATTGTAATCCTAGAAACAACCTACCTCATTCTACTTTGATCAATTTGCATACATGCAAAGAATCATTGCATGTCTCAATCCATTTAAATATTTAGAGACATATTTTGTGCCATAGTGGTTGCCTCAATATCTGCATTAATTTACAACTACCTTCATCTCAATAATTATTGTATTTTATTTGAGTAAGGCATCATATTTGATCCAAATGGCTCTTCACATCAAAGTAATCCATGTTTTAGGTATTTTATATAATTGTCTATTATTTATTTATTTAGTGTTTAGTGTATAAGTTTATGTGTTGAGTCAGTTACTATAGTCTTGTTTTAGTCAGGATTTGCCCACTTTATTATCTCAATGTTATATTTTAGTTAAACCATAGAAGTTGATAGCATAGTTTATAAAGTTTGTTGTTATATATTAAAATTTAAAAATATAATTTTTAGTGTCTTTTTGTCATTTTTTTGTGTCAAATGTAAAAATTCAAAATTGTTAATGAGTTTAATTGGATTTCATAAAATAGGTCTCTATATCTATTTGAGTCATTGTGTTGGTCATAATTTTGAGTCAATAGTTTCCTTTTATTTTTTCAATCTTATAACTTGTCATTTAGTTATTATTATCAAAGTGATTTTAGTTATAATGGCTATCATCAAAAGTATAATCTTTTGTAAAAATCCTTTTTGTCATCTTGAGTTAAAATTATAAAAAAAAAATTGCCTTATAGATGCATTTTTAATTGTACTTAACGTCCACATTGTGGGAGGGATTTCCTTCAAAAAATTCATGCACTTGATCTACATTGACATACCAGCTAAGTAAAGAGCTTCACCTATTGGAGGTTGGAGGATACATAGATGAAGGAGGTCTTTCTGTGACCTCTCATCAGTCACTAATGATGGGGCCACACCAATGATGTAGGACATTTTGTGTGGTGTGTTTTTTTTTAGTAGTGTGGATTTTAGTTTTTTCAGTGTGGTGTGGTAGTTACATTTATTTTTTAACATGTGTGAAAAATAAGAATAGTTATACTTATTTACTTGTGAATGATATTCCCTTGAAATCTCTTTTATATATTTACATTGGATAATGTTGATCTAAAAAGTATTGTAGCAATCATGATGAAATGTTAGTTGTAAAACTGTGAATTTTTTTATAAGGTTAGTGGTGAACCTGAGAAAACCATGTTGTAAGGTTAATGGTGAACCTGAGAAAACCATGTTGTAAGGTTAGTGGTGAACCTAAGAAAACTATTTTTTAAGGTTATTGGTGAACCTAAAAAACCAATTGCAAATGAGTGTGAAGGAAGATATTTATAGAGGTGGCATGCTACAATAATAAAAAGAGATATATTGTACCATGTAAAAACTATGGGGGGAATATCAGGATTAGTTTTCACATTATGTAAATTTGGGTATTTATGAAGAGGTAAATAGTAAGTTTGAGTATTTACAGGTTGATATTTACCAAGAGGTAAATATAATTAGTTATTTTTTTAATCGAAATATTGTTATATAAACAATATTATGATATAATTTGGAATATATATTGTTAAATAGTTATAACAATATATTATATTTAGGAGTTTGTTTAATCTTAGGATTTTAGGTGAGAGAAATAAAAAGAGAGAATATAGGAATAAGGTTCCTATAAATATGTAACCTCCTGTATTGTTTTATATGAGAAGCATAGAGCAAAATAATATATTATGTTATGTTGATAATTTGTCTCTCTATGTTGTACAACATCAATTGTTCTAATGCATAAGTTAAATCTGTGTATTGGCTCTTTAAATTCCTATCACAAGTCACATTAGGCCTTGAAAATAAAATTCTAGCCATTATCAAAGATATTAACACCTCGTATACATGTCATACATCCTCTTACCATGCTCAACCAATACCATAAATTATTCATATGTCTTGAAGGTACCTTATGACACCTCATTAGGTCAGGTAGGGTCTAGAACTAGTCTAGTTGCATGCTAGGTCTCTAGGTCTCACCCCTATAGGATTACCTTGAGACTCACCTGAGTATTCCAAATCCTCATAATAATACTCAAACAACCTCATATAGCCTCTTATTCTTTTGTGCATTCATCTCACTAGACCACCAAGCTTATACATTCTCACAGGGTCTCTTCATGTTATGACTAGCATCATGACTAGGCTTCTCAAGTAATTAAATCTTAGAAATTGACCTTGAAACAATAATTGATCATTATACACCTTATTCAAATGTCTTTCATGCTTCTTAGATAATATCAATCCTATGTACATATCTTTCCATGCTCATCATGCACAAGCTCATGATATGATTATGCTTATTATGACTAGGCTTTTCAAGAACCTTGTACTCAAGGACTGGTACTCAACTATGCTTACTTTATACTAAACCTTGAAATCAACCTCATAAGAATAATTATTTTTCCTTAAAATTCTCTCTCAATAGAGAGATAATAGGTTTCCTTCAAATTCTCTCTTATCACATGTCACTTCACCATGCATCTTTACTAGATGCACCTTGACATCAACCTTGATTTTGACATCAATGACATCAAAATTGACCTTGAAATCAATGATAACACTTCTAAAAAAACTCCCCATTTTTCATTAATGTAAAAACATTATTAAAAATGATCACTCTCATCTATTCCAATCTAGTCAAACTCCTTTTTTGAACTTTCTCCCCCTTTGACATTAATGACAAAGGGTCTTCAACAAACTACCATCTGGAATGACACCTTCTTGAAACATAGGTTATGAATAAAAATAAGAAAATTATCACCCTTAATTCATGCATACCTCCTTTAGATAAACTCAAAACACAAATCCACTTCTCAATATAGATCAAGCTCAGTCATCAACCTGAATAGCTCCCCTTCAATCCAAGCATCTACCATGCTTCTGCTAATAAAAGAGTGTCTTCATGAATTATAATGAAGTCACCCCTTTGCATAGAGAACTAAAAACACACTATTTTAGGAGATTCCCATATCTCCATTATCTCACAAGACTAAAATTTCTTTAATATCTTTTTAAGCTTGATTGACATTATAGGCTTATTTTCTTCTTCATCCATTTGATCATCAATATGAGTTGATAAAAGACATTCTTGAATCAATTTCACATTGAAAGCATTATCTATCACATAAAATAGACCACTTGAGATTGTATACTGATCATGACTCAAATTTTCTATCTTTTTTTTCCATACATTCATTTTCCTTTTTTATTTACCTCATAGGGCTTAAAACCTCCTATTTTAACTTGGTGACCTTCTAAATTTATTATGATAAAATCTTGAAATGTGTCCTACCTTATGAAACATAAATAAAACAACATCATACATAATTTTTTATTGATGTGAACCATGAATTATTCCATAGTCCCATGATTACTCATACTTATAGGGTGTTCTACACTCTCTTGTTTTATGACCAAATTGACTTCATACAAAATAGTAACCATTGAATAAACTAGCATACCTTATAGCATTAGTTTGTTTGATAGGTATTTTCATGTTGACCTTCTTGTCTTAAATATCCTTCTCTTTGAATTGAGATTTTACCTTTTGGTCTTCTTTGAAACTAAGACATGTCTTGTCACTTACATACTAAAGCTCTTCACCCTTTTAGATGTTTAATCCAACTCAACTTTCAAGGATTCTACTTGAGATTCATATATGATGAATTATTATTCTTTATCCTTTAGTATTGAATTTAATCCCTCTATTTATGCCTCAACTTGATTTATTATCTCATCATACTCTTTGGAAGTGTTACTCAAACTTTCCTCAAATAAACCAATCTACTTCTCATAGTCCTTAACTAGTGATCTTAATTTATGATTTTTTTTCTCTTAGAACTTTAACTCCTATAGGGAACTTACCAACTATACTTCAAGGTTCAATTAAACTTCTTTTTCATATTATTATATATCAACCATAATGCCTTTCCTATTTGAGTAACCCTCATTATCCAATTCTATAGCCATGAATAAGGTTTCATTGTTGTCATGTTCAAGTTCATTACTACCACCATCACTATCAGATTCACTTGACTCATTTACATCAAAATATTTATCTTCTTTAGTATATAAGTTCATATTGTTCTTGAAATATTATTTCTTACCTTCATACTTCCTTAACTCCTTATTTTTGTCGAGCTTATAAGCCTTCTTATCATCTCCATGATGTTCATCATGTTCTTCATGCCCAGTCTTATTATTTTTAGGACACTTGGATGAAAAGTGACTAATATTTCCATATTTTAAACATTTTAAGGGAAAATTACCCTTGTACTTACCTAGGCCAAACCTCAATTTCCTTGTAAACATGGCTATTAATTGATCATCATCAATATCTGAATATTCCTCATCCTTGGCCTTCTTGGCTTTTTGATTTCTTCTCAACTTTGAAAGTTGATTCCTTATTGGGAGGTATTCCTTTATTTTTTATCATCTCATAGGTAGTCAAGATTCCATGGATCTCATCCATCTCTTGTTGGGGATCAACCAACAATGGATTACACTTATGAAAGCAATCAATGCGGAAATAAATCAGATAGATAAGTAACTGAAATGATAAATAGCACAGAACAAGATATACAAGAAAACACCCTGAAAACTTGTATTAAAAACTCTTTACAATAGGAATACAAATGAAGAACTTTGTTCTTCCACACCTCTCTCAGATGCACACAAGATCTCTCACTAGATCTCTATTCCTCAAGAGCTTTCTCTAAAGTACAGTCCTTCAAACATTCACAATGTTCTACTTCGTACTCAATTACACTCTCTCATTCATTTATCATTTTTACAATAGCTTAGAAGATCTCTCCTACATATAGAAAAATAGGAGACTTGAGCATGCTCTTACAACAAACAATTAAGCCTCTTCAACAAGGGCTCTAAAAATAATATTGCTAACAATAGAGACGCGAGCATGAGTCTACAACTCAAACTCATCATGCAAACACTCGCTTCTGTCCTCGGAAATAGCTCTCTAGACACGCAGGTAACCGACGTCGGTTCCTGTCTGTTCGCCTGTGACCGTCGCCGGCCGACCATACTGCCGACGTCGGCGCCTCTGAACTGCAACTGACCGACGTCGGTCGCTCCTGACCGATGCCGGCGTCTGTGTAGACCCGAACCTGTTTGTCTATGCTCCATGGTGAAGCTTTTAGCTCCACATACCTAACAATCTCCCACTTGGAGATAAACCAGCTGCACCAGTACCTATACAGCAAGATCTTCTAGCTCCTCCATCTTCAACTCAATCGTGAAGACCAACAGAAGTTGAATGAAGATTCAACTTCTCCTTAGTAACCGGCTTTGTTAGCATATCCGCAAGATTCATGTCTGTATGGATCTTCTCCAGCTTCAACTCACCATCTTCCAATACCTGCCGTATGAAGTGGTACCTTAGCTGTATGTGTTTGGTTCTAGAATGGAAAGCTGAGTTCTTAGCCAAATGGATTGCGCTTTGACTGTCACTATGCAATCTGCAACTCCCATGCTCCCTTCCAAGCTCTTCCATGAACCATGTCATCCATATCATCTCCTTGCTAGCTTCTGTAGCTGCAATGTATTCTGCTTCTGTAGTTGACAAGGCTACAACCTTCTGCAACTTAGAAATCCAACTAACTGTCGTTCCACCTACAGTAAAAACATAACCTGTGGTGCTCCTCCTGCCATCCAAATCCCCTGCCATATCTGAATCTACATAGCCATGTAGAGACGTATCTGAACCTCCATAGCATAAGTGTCTGCTGCTGGTTCCTCTCAGATATCTAAGGATCCATTGTACTGCTTTCCAATGTTCCTTTCCTGGATTGGCCATATACCTGCTTACTACTCCCACTGCTTGGGCAATATCTGGTCTAGTACACACCATTGCATACATCAAACTTCCTACCGCGGAAGAATATGGAACTTTATTCATGTACTCTACCTCATCATGTGAATTGGGACATTGTTCTTTACTTAACTTGAAATGTCCTGCCAAAGGTGTGCTTACCGGTTTCGCATCCTGCATGTTGAACCGTTTCAACACCCTGTCCACATAATCTTCTTGAGACAATATCAACCTATGATTTTCTCTGTCTCTCTTAATTCTCATGCCAAGGATTTTCTTAGCTGCTCCCAAATCCTTCATGGCAAACGTTTGAGCTAACTTCTCCTTAAGCTCTGAGATATCCTGCATGTGAGACCCTGCAACCAGCATGTCATCTACATACAACAATAGAATAATGTATCTACTGTTATCAAATCTCTTAAAGTATACACAATGGTCTGATTGACACCTACTGAAACCATGCTCAGTCATAAACCTGTCAAATTTCAAGTACCATTGCCTTGGAGCTTGCTTGAGGCCATACAAGCTTTTCTTTAACCTGCACACTAGTTTCTCCTTACCCTTGACCTCGAAACCTTCTGGCTGTTCCATGTAAATTTCCTCATCTAAATCTCCATGAAGAAATGCTATTTTAACATCTAGCTGCTCAAGATGCAAATCCTCAAAAGCAACCAAAGATAGTACAACCCTTATAGAAGTCATCTTAACAACTGGAGAAAAAATTTCGCCAAAGTCAATACCTGGCTTTTGTGCAAACCCTTTTACAACCAATCTGGCCTTGTATCTCATCTGACCATCCTCACCTTCCTTCAACCTGTAAGTCCACCTATTCTTCAGTGTTCTCTTACCAGCTGGCAATTCAACCAAATCCCATGTTTGGTTCTCCCTTAAGGACTCCATCTCCTCAACCATGCCATGCTCCCACTTACTCCTGGACTCCACCTGTAAAGCTTCTTCAAAACTTTCTGGTTCTCCACCATCGGTTAGCAATAAATAATATAAAGAAGGAGAGTATCTAATTGGAGGCTTACTTACTCTTTCAGACCTCCTGATTGGTGTCTTGGACTCGTTTTCCACAATCTGTCCACCCAAATTTTCTGACAGTGACCGACCTCAGCCACCTGTAGACCTGTTACTGGCCGACGCCGGTTCCTCCTGGCCGACGCCGGTGCCTGGTCTGCCGACGTCGGTCTCTGTATGACCGACATCGGTTTCTGTACTGCTGACGCCGGTGCCAAACCTGCCGACGTCGGTCTCTGTGTTTTCCTGTAAGTGATTATTTCTTTTTCCCGCGAGCTCATTTTGGACCATAACTTCGTCCAACTCATTATTGCTCTGCCCAGCTTGATCTAGCTTCCTTGTCTGATCACTGTACATCACCCTTTCATTGAAAACAACATCACGGCTCTTGATTACCTTGTTAGTTCCTAGATTCCAAAATCTGAAACCAAAATCATCTGAGCCATAGCCTATAAACGTGCACCTCATAGACTTAGCATCTAGCTTCTTTCTATTTTCCTTATCTATGTGCACAAAGGCTTCACAACCAAAAACTTTGAGATATGAAAGATCAACCTTTTTACCTGTCCATGCCTCTTCTAGAATTCCACCATCCAGAGCTGTAGAGGGTCCTCTATTGATCAGGTACACTGCGGTGTCAACTGCTTCTGCCCAAAACTCTAAGGGCAACCCTGCATGCAATCTCATACATCTTGCACGCTCCATAATAGTCCTGTTCATCCTTTCAGCAATACCATTCTGCTGAGGTGTCCTTGGAACCGTCCTTTGCCTACGGATCCCATTTATGTAACAATACAATTTGAACTTAAGACTGCAGAACTCACCACCATTATCGGATCTCAAGCACTTTAATCTTTTGCCTGTTTCATTCTCAACCATGGCTTTCCATATCTTAAAAGTCTCAAAAACATCAGATTTCTTTTTAATACAGTAGATCCATACCTTTCTTGTGGCGTCATCTATGAATGTAACATAGTACTGTGATCCGCCAATAGAGGCTACATGAGCCAGTCCCCACACGTCTGTGTGAACAAGCTGCAACTTCTGCCTTTTCTTAGTAGACCCAGTCTTTAGAAAACTAACCCTTTTCTGTTTTCCAAACACACAATGCTCACAAAATTCTAGATCCATACTTTTCAAATCTGAAAGCATACCTTTAGACTTAAGGATAGACATCCCCTTCTCACTCATGTGGCCAAGCCTTGAGTGCCACAATTTAGCATCCACATCTGAAGTAGATAAAACTGAAGGAGATTTGTTAGTAATACAATTACACAAATAGAGAGTACCTTCTCTCTTACCTCTGGCCATAACAAGTGCACCCTTGGTCACTTTCCAAGAATCTGCTGTGAGAGTTACTGTACAACCCTCATCACCAAGCTTACCTGCAGAAATCAGATTTCTCTTTAAACTAGGAACATGCATCACATCCCTCAACACCCATGTGTTGCCATTCTGCATCTTTAGCTGCACTTTACCTTTGCCAATTATCTTACAAGGCTCATCATCCCCTAAGTATACTATTCCAAAATCTCCATGGACATAGTCACTGAAATATTCTCTGTTAGGGGTAGCATGGAAAGACGCACCAGAATCTAATACCCAAGATTCTATGTTATTATGCAAAGAGAAAATAAGAGCATCCTGTGCAATACCTGCAACCTTTGTCTCTTCTTTTCCTTCGTGCTGATTGTCCTCCTTAGGCTTTGACCAGCAATCTCTGCTTATGTGCCCCAACTTTCCACAGTTCCAGCATTGTGGCCTTCTGCCATTTCTGGATTTGGATCTGCCTCTTCCCTTAGACTTAGATCTTGATCTCCTCTTGCTCCTTTCTTTTTGCCTTCCTCTGCTCTCGAAATTTAAAGCGTTCCCGGATGTCCCAGAAGTCTCTTCTGTGCTTTTCCTGCGTATTTCCTCATTCAAAATAACACTAACCACATCCTCTACTTTTAAAATATTCGAAGCAGAAGCAGTATTAGAAACTGCCATTACCAAGCCATGCCAGCTTTCAGGCAAAGAACATAAAATTAAAAGAGCCTTTATTTCATCTTCAAATGAAATATTAACAGAACTTAACTGATTAACAATACCATGGAAATCATTCAGGTGATTAGAAACAGATCCACCTTCTTGCATATGCAAATTAAACAACTGCTTCATTAAATATACCTTATTTGAAGCGGAGGGTTTTTCATACAAATTAGCTAACGTGGTCATTAACTCTACCGTAGTTTTTGCCTGTGACAAATTGGATATCACAGTGGAGGCCAGACTCAGTCTTATAGAACCAAGAGCCTTTCTGTCAAGAACTTCCCATTCTTCATCCTCCATGTCCTTGGGCTTCTTTGCTATCCCACCTAACGGTAAGTAAAGATCCTTCTGATACAGATAGTCCTCTATCTGCATTCTCCAGTGCTGATAGTTCTTGCCATTAAACTTTTCCATTCTCAACTTACTTTCCTCTGCCATTGCTTCTCCCACTCAAACAGAAATCCCTGTGAGCAACCTGTAATCCGAACACACTACACAGATCTGAACCACCTGTTAGTGAACCTGAGCTCTGATACCACTTGTTGGGGATCAACCAACAATGGATTACACTTATGAAAGCAATCAATGCGGAAATAAATCAGATAGATAAGTAACTGAAATGATAAATAGCACAGAACAAGATATACAAGAAAACACCCTGAAAACTTGTATTAAAAACTCTTTACAATAGGAATACAAATGAAGAACTTTGTTCTTCCACACCTCTCTCAGATGCACACAAGATCTCTCACTAGATCTCTATTCCTCAAGAGCTTTCTCTAAAGTACAGTCCTTCAAACATTCACAATGTTCTACTTCGTACTCAATTACACTCTCTCATTCATTCATCATTTTTACAATAGCTTAGAAGATCTCTCCTACATATAGAAAAATAGGAGACTTGAGCATGCTCTTACAACAAACAGTTAAGCCTCTTCAACAAGGGCTCTAAAAATAATATTGCTAACAATAGAGACGCGAGCATGAGTCTACAACTCAAACTCATCATGCAAACACTCGCTTCTGTCCTCGGAAATAGCTCTCTGGACACGCAGGTAACCGACGTCGGTTCCTGTCTGTTCGCCTGTGACCGTCGCCGGCCGACCATACTGCCGACGTCGGCGCCTCTGAACTGTAACTGACCGACGTCGGTCGCTCCTGACCGACGCCGGCGTCTGTGTAGACCCGAACCTGTTTGTCTATGCTCCATGGTGAAGCTTTTAGCTCCACATACCTAACATCTCTATCTTGTCCAAATATTGCATCTCTTCTACTACAAACACCTTAGAGTCAAACTTAAGATTTAGTGATCTCAATACTTTTAAACAACAGTACATTCTTTCACTTCTTTTCCTAGTCCTCTAATGACATTGAAAACTTCATCAACCCTTAATAGGTAAGATGTAATGATTTCATTATCATTCATCTTCAAGCTTTCAAACTATCTTCTATAGGTCCATAATGTGACCATCTTCAACTTGGTGTCTCCTTCATATATACTATTCAGTTTGTCTCATATATATTTAGATAATTCAAAATGAATTAAATTCACAAGATCTACCTATAATAGGCCATAAATAATGGTATTCATTTCCTTGGATTGTTTTCACTAGCTTTCTTACCTATTTTATCAGTTGGTGGAATAGGAGGAGCACTATAGCCATCCAAAACAGATTGCAAGATATCATGACCTTGAGACATAAAATATATCTTCATCCTAAAATTATAGAAGGAATAATTTTATCCATTTAATAATGGATAATTCATGGTAGAGAAACCACCTTGAGCATGTTGACTAGCCATCCTTGTTTATAGGATCTCCTTTAAGTTTTTAGACCTAATTCAAAGGACTAGGATCTGATACCAAATGTTGAAAGAAAAATGACTAAGAGAAGAGGTGAACCAATATTCAAAAAAAATATTTCAATTCCAATTAATTATTCATGAACAATAATTCAAACATGTGAATAAAATAATGCATAAGCAATCAACTTATACATAAGCAATCAACTATATAAGCATGAAACATATGAAGATAATATAACATAAAATATGTGTGGGAAACCTTCATGGGGTTAAAAAACCATTGATATATGAAAATTAAATATAGTATTATAATATAAAAATCAACATTAGTGAAGAACCAACTTCACATGAAGCACCAACCCCAACTAGTTAAGCACCAACTCTACTAGGCTTTAACAAACACCCACTTGCAAGGAGGCACCAACCCCAAAGATGAATTAGTATAAAATAAACCACCTAAAACACTTGATAACCTTTAAAATAACTTTTTCTCATATAAAATATGTTGATCTCCTTCCTTAATGCTTCACACACTTTTATCCCTCTCAAATTAGACTCTAGCCTTATTCGCTCAATTAGCCCTCTTCTTGACTTGATTAGGTCAAATGACTTTGATTGTCATATGCAAAACCTATATTAAATATTCATAAATAATTATCTATGTTATTTTAATTCTCTATGAGACCTTATTTTTCTCACCAATGTGTTATCTTATTCGTTTACACTCTACTCATCTTAATAGGCCTAAAAATGCTTATTATTTATATAAGTCTTTCTTGTTCATATCTTTCTTGGTCGACCAAACACCTTTACCCTTATTATGTTAGCTATGAAATGGATCATAGGTGTGATATTAATAATCCGAGAAGGGAGGTTAGTAACATGTTAATTCAATTAATGAAAACTCAAATAAAAACACACTAACACTTACACTCCAAACTTAGAACTTAGGGGGAGCTTAATAACAAAAGACAAATGAAAGCACAACTAAAATTCAAAAGACAATGAATAATTTATCTTATTTTGGAGATTAAAATGAATTTTTTAGTGGATTACTTGAATTATACATCAAAGAGTCTTTGGTAATGGAGGTTATGTAGCTCCTTCTCTACTTGGCACCATGGCTTGTGATATGGCTTTAGCTTGCTTACAATTTTAACATTATAACACTACTTGCTAGGCATTTTTTCCTTATAAAACTACTCTTCTCAAAGTTTTAAAGTAATTTGTGCATGATGATTTTTCACCAAAATATCTTAAAATTTAATAGGCAAGGCATTTTATTTATAGTAAATAGATTTAACCCCAACCCAAGGTGAGTCGCGGTGGAGTTTAAACATGGAATGGGTTCAAAGCTAACCTAGGTGAGTCAAATATAACCCTAGTAGAGTTAATAGTTATCAAGTAATTATGATTTTAAATAAATAGGCATGGGTTATAAAAACAATATATTTTTGGATATTTTCAAAGAGCTTACAACTCGCAAAAGATCATGATGAAAGGCTAGGATATTTTGAATTTTTAAATTTCCTTTTTTAGTTATTTATTTATTGTAAATGGGTAATTCAACAAGGAATTTAATTTAGTTTATCTTGTTAATTAATTTTGATTAGCCTTTTAACATTTTCAAGATTTAATATTTGTTCATGTGCCCCACTTAATAGGTATATAGGCCAAATTGACTGTGTGATTCTACAAGATGATTAGGGATGAATCCGTGAGAGTTTATTATTACATACAATAGGATACCCTAATTTGGGATATTCCAAAATGGTTTTGATCTTTGATGAATGATGCAAAATAAAATTTGGGATAGTTAGTGATTCTTAAGCTTAATTTGAAATGTTTGGTATGAATCGCTTTGAAGTCCTAGTGGAAGCTAGTTGTGGCCAGTTTTAGGTGTCTATAATTTAACCCTATTTGGGAAGATGTTGAAAGCTATAGGCATAAAAATGTCTTATAAAATAATGAAAAAGGCTTGTATGCCTAAAAAAATATAATAATTGAATAAAAATATCCAAATAATGTTTGGGAAGCCTATAATGATGCCCCTTCGAGGAAGTGGTCGTCCCATACTATTGATGGATGGTCCCTTGAAAATAATAAAGAAAAATGATGAAATTAACCCATAGGTGAGATTAATATAATTGAGAAAATACTTTCATGTATTGATTTAAAAAGTACTGATTTACCCAAAAGTAGTTATAATTAGTGGTAATGGCATATGCCCTAATTAGGGTTGGTGAGCGACAATAATTATTTATCCATAGGTGGTTATAATCATTAAGATGACCTAAATTGAAAAATGATATTTGATTATACCCTAGTAGGGTAGATTGACAAGCATAACTTAAGGATATAACCTATTGCATAGATTAAAGATGAGTAGGTGCAAATGTAGATGTGATGGTCTAATGACTGAAGAAGTGACAAAACATTAGACATATGAGGATGCACAAAGTGATGAAAGAGATGATTAAAAGAATAAATAATTTGATCAATGTGAATGATTCAATTTTACCTAACAATGTAGATATGATCATCTCTATTAGCATTGATACAACTATAATGGTCAATGGGTTGATTTGATCAAGATGGATGGGAGGATTTGCCAAGGGTACCAAGGAGAAACTTCTGTGGCTCCATTCCTTGTAAGACTTCTTGAGCTAATTTTTTATATAGCACGTGATGGTATGCCTCATGATAGAACACCATGAGAATGTAGATAAAATGTGCATTTGGACTGACTCTTAATCCAATAAAATTTTGAAAACAACACACCAATGATAAAAACCATGATGACAATGTTGGTATATGAATATCGATGGACTCAAGAATAATGCGTAAGGAATCACCCAATGAACACCTATAGACTGAGTCAAGCCATAATACTAAAAGTAAAAACCAAATAACTAAGTAAATAAACACATAAAAAATTGAAAGTAAAATCAATAGAAATCATCCTAACAATGTATTTTCCCTAGTAGGGAGGATCGAGGATGACTGACTAGGCTTAAATAGGATAAATGTTTTAGGATTTTGAAAATTTTGAATATTTTTGGAATTTTTGGGTATCTTAACTCATTAGATATTGAAAAGATACCACTCATAAAATAATGAGAGAATGGGCTTAAGTTACTTACAAAATGGTGAGAATTTATAGAAAGGGGGATTGAGCTAAGCTCAATATGAATCGATCACATCCTACATAGTCTCACTAGGATCACAAGTCATAATGGTTCTACCCACATAAAAGGTAGGGAGAACCAACCAAGTCATAGGTTTTAAAATTGAGGTAAATGGCTAGGAAAATGAGAATAGTAATGAAAATGTGATGCATAAATTCATGGTAAAGGTATATTTCCTAATTTTCCCATAGGCATTTATAATTAATAAACAACAACATAGGTCAGTGATACTAATTTACCCATAGGTAGTTATAATTAGTAACATAAGGTAGACTAATGATTTTCCCATAGGTGATTATAATCAATGGCATCAATCAAAGGTGAATGAAATATATCTTTCTATATCTAATATCACACTAATTTCATAGACTATCATTTAAACATGGAATTGTAAAACTGCTAAAACTAGATCAAAATCCCCTTGTGCAAGGTGCAGGAACAACCAAAGGAACCAAAATCAAAAGGGGTTAGGTAGGATGGGTATAAATAGGCTTTTGGTATATAGGGATGGTATGGTAAAATGACATAAGGAATGGAATTATTTAATATGATGATGGTATGAAGATTGGATGAAATGGTAGGAGGGTTTCCCCCAAGTTATAAGGTGAGGTAAGTGGCAGGGTATGAAACAATGACAAAGCAAATGAAAAATGGAAAGGTATGGTTTTTGGCTAATAAAAATGACAAGGTGAACATTTTTAATCAAGGTAAATGATTATTTTGTTCCTAATTATGTGTATATGTGCATATTAATCATCATATGACATAACTAGAATAATCAATCATGTAAACTGATAGCCCACACCTCTTATGAATAACTATTTTATCAAGAACTTGTTTTGAATGCAAATGATGTTGTTATGGTATTCATTGGTCATTGATTTTGTTTCCTCCAAACATCATGATAAGGTATATTTTTAACCTCTATAAAGGATAGTATGACCAAGGATAAATGTGAATAAATGTTGTATCATAGATTGATTTGGTGATGTAAAGGTGGATGATAATGGAATGTATGATGGTTTAAAAACAAATAAAGATCAAGGTTTTTAGGCACATACAATGTTGTTGATTATATATTTGACATAACTTTAGTTGTGGTGAGGTTTAATACTTTTAAATATTCTCTCGATAAGACCATCATATTTTTTCGTTGTTTGGGCCTTAGAGTAGCTACCATCTAATCAGACTATAGACTGGAAATTATACTGATTTGATATTTTATAGTTTCTTCATCAAGAAGCGAAGAACTATGATGCTCAAATATTAGTGCCTCAAATAATTTTTTAGCAATGAATTTATCTTGATTATTCCATAGCACCTCCAAGAAGGTTCCACTAAGGAACATTGTATTTTGACCTTAATTATCTTCTAGCACCTCAAACAAGGTTTCACTAGAAGACACTAAGTTTGAACTTTAATTTTTGCCTATCACCTTAGAAAATATTTCACTAGGAGATTTTTCTTCTTTTGAATGAATTTGGTCTTGGTTGTAGACATCTAGTTCCTAACACTATTTGTGTTGAAATTGTCAATCTTACTCAATTTGCACTCAAATGCACAATTTAGGTCAAAATAACTAAAAAGTGCTAAATGGTTTGAGCTTGTCATATACAAGTGCTGATTTAAGCTAATGTATCCCTAAATGGGGCAATGCATTTTATGTGATTCTTAACTTTGATCAATTCATTTTGAATCAAAATGATGATTTCACCTTTTATGCTTTGGATCACTCTTTCTTCTAATCTGTTAGTACATATCACGTACCTTTGTTATTTTATGTCAGTAACATCTAAATGAGAATATGGTTTAAACACATCTAACATCACCTTATAATTATTCTTGAGTTAAATTATGACCTAGTAATATGACTTTCTGACCATTTTGATTAATTATACACCAATTTCCAAAGAATAACACTAAAATTGATTAATCTTGTTTAAGCTAATTAATTCAAATCAAAAGCTTAAGTGGATTTTCCATGGAGGTTATTGATTATTTAATTATTGGAAATCAATTTTCAATGTCTGCATCACCTAGTGACATGATCTATGGGGTGGCATCCATAAGCTATAAATGTAATAAATATCAAGTTTATGGGCATCCATGCCTAAGTAATGCTCCTTCCTCCCAAATCATTATGAGGATATTTATATATTTAATTGCAAATATTAAATTAATTCATGGCCACACATCTCAATCTTGAGATGGATGGTCATGGTTGATCTTAGCCCATTTAGAAAATCTATAAATAGAAGGGCATAAAACATCATTTTTAAGCTAAATTATTGTAAACTTATAATGCATAATTGTCTCCACATCCTTTTGTGTTGATCATTGTGTTTTATTTGAAAGATTCATTTGATAGGCATATATTAGATTTCTTATCTTGAACCTAGATTATGCATAGTGGTCTTGAGATGATGGAGAATCTTGACATCCATTATTGACAAAGATAAGAATACTAAATCAAGGGGATAAACATGTTTAGAGCTGCTCTTGGATGGTGGAATCATTTGGGAAGGTAATTGGTATTACTTTATTTCAATTTGTTCTTCATTATCATTTCCAAACCCCGTTGGAATAGGTTGGCTTAGTTTGTTAAGTTATTTATGCATTTTAGGGATTTATTGAATAATGTTTGACTAACCAACTTTATAATCCAATCTTACATTTTGGCATGCCTGATGGGACTCATGGAGTCCATTTAAATAAGGAAGACACTAGTAATTTCAAATTTCCATTTTAGTCATTAAACATAATTTTTTAGCTTATTTCTTCATGTTTTTAAATTTTTTTGTGTACTCACAGGTTACACATTGATCATCAATGGTTCTTAGTGACCATCGATGATTAGGGCCAATTAGTTGTAGTTGGGTTATAAGGGAAACATGGCTTAAAAAATTTCATTTTGAGCTTTATTTAAGTTTGTTTCTAATGATTTGGATTTTGTAAGTCTCTGGTTTGAACATAGATTTGATATAAAAGCTTAACTTCTAGATATTTTATCCTAACAACATATTTTGAAGTATAATGCTGTTACCTTTAGGTTCACAGGTAACCATAAGTGTTTTTTTAACTTGCCACGATTGGGTATCAATTGGAAATAGTCTTTCAAGAATTAGTGATGGTCAACAATGATCGTCAATGGTCTCTATATTTTCTAAAAAATATAGACCTAAGAGCATTAAAACCAAGTTTTCTTATCTCAAAGTGAAAAGAGCTTCAAAGCTAAATAAAGATATCTAATTTTTTTATGCAAGACCAACAAGGAAAGTGACCAATTTGAGCTTAATTAAGTCTTTTTAACCTCTTTTTTCGTGCTTAAAAAAACTATGAACTTTCCTTTCGTGTATAAGAGGAAAAATTGCATTTTTATATTTAATGTTTTGTGATTATTTTTTAAAATTTTTTGCAACTTAAGGCCAAGTAGCCAAATAAAATCACCAAACACTTTAATTCAATGCTTAAAACCAAACTCACTTCAATGTTTTGTTTTGTATAAGTCATCTATCATTGCTTGGTTAAATTTGTTTGAGAAAAAAAGAATTTATGTGCATATTCTCTCCCCCCATCCCCTATAGGGAACTTGTGGGATCAAAAGTGTCATTTTAATTACAAATTATGCCTCAGTCTAATAGGCTCTCCCCAAAACTTTCATGATCTGGGTGATCTAAAAAAAAAACCTATAAAGACTTTTTACCTAGATTTTATTTCATGCATTTTTGGCTTGTGAGGGGGACTTCATTACCTCCCATGGGTTCTATAGGGAAGCTTTAACCTAGGGATTCATCTCCTAGCATCATCTTCAACCCCTCTCCATGGGGGATATGTAAATTGGGATCACCCTATTGGGATGATGGTTTGAGTGGTAAACCATATTCGTTAGTGGCAAGCTAAGCTTGAAATGTATGATCATTGTGGACATTACACTACACTAAGAAAATGATAGATTTAGTGGTTGTGAAAATGATAAGACTTTTTCACAACAATCCATTTGACATGGAGCCAATTGATGTGTTACTTATCTTATTTGATAATGTGATAGTTGGTATACATGGGATCTATCTAGACAGTTAAAAATTGTAGAGTTTTAGATAAATCCCACTTACTATGGAAATATTGTTAATGCAAGGTGCACCCAAAGGTCCATGTCATCACATAATCACTTGAGAGAAGTAAGGGGTGTAAATTACCCTACCATGTAACTCAATTTTATTTAGATGAACACTTAATTTCCTCCCAAGTGCACATATAAAGACAGGCTTTAAAAGTATCCTGCCACCTTGTCGGTTTAGTGCTTAGGATGATTGCTTAGTTGTATTTTTATATTTTTGTCTTAGATTATTTGGTCTTGATTTGAGTCAAAAATTTCTTGAAAGCAAACATCATAACCAAACACATTGTCCATAATTTCTTGAACAAGGAGGTGTTACACTATCTAAGTGAAAATTAATCTTTTCCTTATTCAAATTTGTCATCTTAAACATTGTATCATATCATCTAATTGGTGTAGTTACTCTACCAATTTGAGTCTAAAACACTTTCCCAATTATCTTGAAGTCCTTCATTGATAATTTAAATTTTAAATTGTACCTTTCTAAGTTTATAAGGTTGATGTGTTAAATTGGGTTCATCATTTACACTTGACTTGATGGAATTTGGGTTCAATTTCTAATTTGGATTGAAGGTTGTTTAAAGACCCAATATCATTTTCATAAGTTTTGGACTCAAATCATCTTGTGTATCACTCATACTTTGAGTCTTAGAACATATTTTATACTACCATTCCTATTACCACATGGCAGCATTGTGATGTCCATTTGGTTCTAGCTTTATACATAGGAATTATTGCATGTTTTCACATCTTGAGTTTCTTGGTTCATATTGTATCCTTCCTAATACAAAGGTATTTATTATATTTTAATATTATAAATCATTGAATTTGAACTAGATTTTACAGTATTTTTATATCAAAAAAATCTAGGCTTTAGTGTACTAGTTTTTACCTTAGATTTTTGAGTTATCATACCCTCTTCTGATTTATATGATTTAAACCCTACCCAAGGTGGAGTAATTTTTTGAACACATTCTTCTAATTATGTGTGGTTCCACACCACCCTCCTTTTATAGTCTCTTTGGTTCTTTAGTCATTTGTTTGGAAGAAAGATCAAATTCCATACATTGTTTAAAACATTTACACAAAATTGATCCAAATCTAATCAAACATATAGAGAAACCCTTTTTAGATATGAATTAAATGTTCAATCATAGTGGGGTCCCTTATATCCCTAGTTATGATGAAGAGCATTATTATGATGGTTAAGATAATTTTGTTGTCTTTGAGGACAGTCCTACAACTATAGGATCTGAGGAAGAGTATACTAAATATCAAGAGAACCAAGATGAAGCACTCCTTAGGTTGATAGAATATGGTGATAGACTACCCTTAGATTTTCCTATGGAATAATTACACACCTTAGTTAGATAAGGAGAACAATAATGAGAGAAAGTTTTCCAAAACATTGCACAATCAAACATACCTTATTCTTCTAACAAAGGTAAAGAAATACTTATAGAGTCAAAACCAACCGATCAAGATCTTGTCACCAAGATTAAGAAAATAAGTCATTGGTATGTTGATCAACCTATCATAGATATAACTGACTCTCTCATTGCTACTTCAATCTATAATGATTCAAAGATAAACAATGTGGTGTAGAAAGATTCATTGCATAACTACAAATATGGAGAGCATTAGCAGGTCACTTTCAACATAATTTGCCAAACAAACAATTGGTGGACATATTTGCACAAAAATTACATCCTGAGGACATGCATAATTTATGGATAGCTTGTCCTAACTCATTTAAATAACTTATCAACAAGGGTATATAGATTAAGAATGTGGTTATTGGAAAAGTCCTTGTCAAGATTTTTATGCAAGGTCAAACTTCAAATCTGAACCAATATTCTAGTCTAATAGTTATACAAGATATGCCTAATGGATTAAATAAGAATAAGAACATGTTTGGAAATGGAATGACTAAAATAAAGAACATACAAATGGTGTAGGCTCTGCCAACCCCAAATGTGCAATTAATTCCTCCTAATCCACTACCTAATTTGTAGAGATAACCTCCATGAAGGAAAAACCACAACAGTTTTAGGGTCTTTATCAAATTAGGAAAACCAAATGAAAGGGTATTTTAGAATCTTGTAGTAGCTAACCTAATTGTATGGCCAGTACCAAGGCCATTTCCTCAAGCTCAACCTAATCTAGATTGGTACAAAGAGAATGAATGGTGTAACTTTAATCATGTTGTTGGTCATGATGCCTATCATTGCATCTAATTGCAACATATTATTGAAGATATCAGTGAGAGTGGATAGGTTGAGATTAAACTATCCACTAATCAAGACACAAATCAAGATATGGGAATCTAAAAGGACCCCTTTCCTCGACATAATCAACTTCCACCAAGGAAAAACCAAAAACAAGGACAAAATCAAGGATAGAGGTAGAATCAAAACTAGAATCAAGGTCAAAATTGTAATCATCATGAGCATAATCATAATCATAATACCCATACTAACAATTTAGGTTATAAAAACATGCCTTACAACTATAAAAACATTGTGGGACACATTTATGTAACCCACATTACCACTATTATTGGTAGACCATGTGAACCATCTCATGATATTCATAGTATGGGACCCATTATTATAGGGTCAAAATCCTCTCCCTCTAGTAATACCAAATCAAGTTCACATAATTTTGTTGCAACTCCATTAACATGGGTTAGTATTTCTAGATTAACACCCTTCCTCTAATTATAATGGCTCCTTACTGACTCAAAATTATAGCAATGTAATTAGACACCTGTGATTCACCCTCTAAGGCCCTTTGCCTTCATCTTTTGATTATATTGGCTTCCTTCCACCTCTAGGTTACAAAATCATAACTAAACACTCATGATTTAATCTCTAAGGACCTTTGCCTACTTATTCCATGAAACCCAATGTGAAAATTACACCAACAGATCCAAAGTTGATTACTATACCAAACAAGGATAAGTCATTTCATCACAACTTTGAAAATCTTTATAGTCTATCAAACCAATTGAGAAAAACCCTACATAGATTTCCATTTTGGATCTCTTGTGGACATTTGAAGTCTATAGAACTATCCTAAACAATCTTTTGCAATAATCAACTGTTCTTAATGATATAAATTTTGAATAGTTCTAGAACCTTGTGGGATATTTATCTTCATTTTCTCAAGTTTGATAAAAAAATACATGTCTACACTTAGACCAAGGAATAATAACACAATACACATTAAAGTAATCATTGAAAATCTTAAGATCAAGAGGGTTCTTATAGACAATGGTTTAAGTTTGAAAATCATATCTCTTAATTTAGTAAAAATATTGGGCTATACCATGAAAGACATTCAACTAGAGACAATCACCATCAAGGCTTACAATAATGTCAAAAGGGAATCTACTAGTACTATTTGGTTGCCAATCATTATTGGGTCCATTTTACACCATATATTACTTCATATTATGGATATTTAATTTCCTTATAACATACTTCTTGGTCATCCTTCGATCCATAAAGTACAAGATATTCCCTCGACCTTGCATCAATGCCTTAAGTTTTCCCATGATAGGATTGAGGTTATTATTCTTGCCAATCAACAGGCTTATGAGTTACAAACATCTTAAGGTTAAGTTACACAATTATAACTATTTTTAATGTTATAAATTAGTTATGAAGAATAAAAAGGTTGTAGTTTCACGTCCATCTCCATCTAATTATATCAACCCTAGTGATCTTTCTTCCACTTCAGCTAATCCATTTCATGCAAATCTAATGAAGCAGGATGTTATTAAATATGTGGGAATTTTCATATACAGTCTTAAGGACACCTTTCATTTTGAAAAGTTGCCTCAAACTCCAAAAATATTTGGTAAGCCTAAACCCTCAAAGAATCCTAGACCCAACATGATTTGGCAACAAAAGAAGAAATAGTAAAAACCACCTATGGTTTTTGTACCTACTATTACACCAAAGAAAGATCAAGAGGCTTTTACCAAGGGAAAATAGTTATATTCTAAAGGCCCTGATGATCATTTTTAGAATCCAAAGTGTCCTATCCCTAATTAGATCATGGATCATCTTGATTATATAAGAAAAGGCCTTGGCCCATGAGCACAAGGAATCCTATAACCCTTATCCACTATAGTACCTAATTTGTATCATGGTCTCAGATTTATATCGCTTGGAGGTGACCTCATAGCTTTTGATAGTGATTATTCCAAATTAAATAGTGATGAGACTCATGGTAGTGACACATCATCCCATTATAAACTTTTTTTATGAGCTTGCTAACATAGACCTATTTGATTCTATTGCCATTTTGACCTTAACTATTGAAGCTTCCAATCCTGAAGTAAGAACCTATCCCACCATTGGAGTTTCCTATTTTGAATTAAGATCTACCATTGGAGCTTCCACTAATAAGGTATAATCCCATACCTTTATTAGATATTCTCATCTTGAAGCAAATCCTCATCATTCCATATGCCTTTTCCATCCTAAAATCATTGATTGGGATAAGCAAAATTTAGTCATATGGTTTGATGAGTTTCAAAATGAAGAATCAATCATAAAATATATAGGCCTATGAGATGGATTGCCCATTGGTGATCACAAATAAGGATTTGATTTTTCATTAGATCCTTTTACCTACTTTGGAGAGAAGAAAAACCTTCTTGGTCATAACAAAAATAAAACATCAAGATATTTAGGTAAAAACCTCTTTGAGGTGCTCGTCGATCAGGGAAAAAGTAAATAAAAAGATAAGTTTTTTATTGGAAACCTATTTTAGGCACTCTCAGGTGGGAAAGTTTTCTCATCCCATTAGGATATAGAAGGTCCATCTATCCCAAGTTATATAGCTAATACAAACTTCTGTTTAGAACAATAGTAAATGTTTGAGTGTCTTGCTCTTGAGTTTCTAGAGGTTTTCACTACTTGGCCTTTACCTGAGATGGTGGATTTTGATTCATTACACTATCTATAAATTTGGGAGTAATAGCAGGAAGATGTAGTATAAGAAGATGATCATGATCATGCCTTTCTTTTAGTTTTATAATGTGGATCCACACTCCTTGTGAAAAACATAACAAAAGTGAACCTAAGAACTTACGAGGATCTCAAAATTGTTTATCTTGGAGCTTCCCTTACTAAAGTGGAATGTGAACATATTATATCCCTCATACAGGATTATATTGACATCTTTGCATGGACATGCTTTGATATGCCAAGATTAGACCTAGATTTGGTTGTGCATCACCTTGTTTTCTATCTTGATGCCAAACCAATAAAGCAAAAATTAAGAAAGATGCATCCATATATCTCCCTATTGGTCAAAGTAAAACTAGAAATTTTTTTAGGATCATGTTTTATTAGACCACTGGACTACTCTGAAAGGATTTCAAGCATAGTCCTAGTGAGTAAAAAAACCCTGGGTAAATGTATTTGTAAGGATTTCAAAGACATCAATAAAGCATGCCCCAAAGATGATTTTCCTCTGCCCAACATTGACATGATCATCAATTCAAATGATGCATATGATATGTTGTCCTTAATGGATATATTTTATCGATACAATTAAATCAAGATAGCCCAATAAGATCAACATAAGACTATGTTCACCACTCTGTGAGAAACGTTTTGTTACCAAGTCATGTTATTTGTCTTGAAGAATGATGGAGTCACATATCAGTGTGTTATGACTGTCATCTTCCATGACATGATGCATGATATTATTGAGGACTATGTTGATGAATACTAGCAAAATAAAGAACAAGAGCTGGACATCTCAACATTCCATGAAGAATCTTTGAGAGGGTTCATGAATATAAAGTCTGCTTGAATCCTAAGAAGTGTTGTTTTGGTGTCATTCTAGGGAAACTACTAGGTTTCATTATATCATAAAGAGGGATCAAAGTTGGCCCTACCAAGGTCAAGGCCATTATGGAAATGCCTCCACCAAATAATCTTAAATAGCTATGAATCCTGTAAGGAAAGATCCTATCTATATGCAGGTTCATTTCTTAATTTGTAGATAAGTGCCACCCATTTATCCATCTCTTTAAGAAATGGATCATGTTTCAATGAGATAAATATTATCATATAACATTTGAAAAAATCAAGACATATTTAGCTAATTTGCCAATCTTGAGACTACTAACACTTGGACGACCACTACTTCTTTACATATCAAAAATAGAGCTTGCAATGGGTGCACTTTTGGCCTAACATGATGATCAAGTTAAAGAACATGTAGTATATTATTTAAGATACACTATGGTGGCTTATGAACATATATATACACCTATTGAGAAGGCATCATTAGATATGGTGTTTACTAACCAAAAATTACAACATTATATGCTAAACAACAAAATTATTATTATCAACAAGGTGGATCCTCTCAAATTCTTATTATCTAAAGTAGCTCTTCAAGGATGCATGGCTAAGTGGGTCATGCTCCTAAGTAAATTTGACATTGAGTATCAGAATCATAGAGCAATCAAGGGGCAGGTTATTGTTGATCAACTTGTATATGCCCTTATTGAAGACACTCAACCACTCAAATTTGAATTTCTAGAGGACTCTATTATGGTAATAGAATAAGCATTGTAGGATCCTAAATAATGGAATCTATATTTTGATGGCTCCTTTACATCTCATGAATATGGATCCATCATATTGTTGATTATACCCTACGGGGATCTGATTCCCAAAGAATTCCATATATATTTTCATTATATGAATAATATGGCCGAGTATGAAGTATTGATTACAAGGCTTTACCTTACCATACAATAGGATATTGAGAGCTTAAAATTTTATGGTTATTCCCAATTAGTCATCAATTAAACCATTGGTCAGTATCAAACTAGAGAGGACAAGATTATTCTTTACAAGAAAATTATTGATAATCTCAAAGGCCTTTTTAAATATTTACAATTTGAGCAAATACCAAAGGCTAACAATAGATCAACTGACGCAATGGTAATGATTGGTTCCATGATACAAATCAATGGTAGTGATAAAGAGTATCAATTTTTGAATGAAAACCTTATTCAAATTTCACATATTATGCTAGATTTCGAAAGGGTATACACCATTACTAGTCCTAATCCCTCACCTAAATTTCCATGGTTCCAAGATTTTATAACTACTTCTAAGATCACATTTTCCTAGCCAACCTATCCAATAACAAAAAAAAACTATTCCTTCATCATTATCAAATTATACCCTCCCTGAAAACACACTTTATCATAAGGGCTATAATGGAATGCTTATTAATTGTTTATCTTTTGGAGAATCCAATCTAGTACTGAGGGAGGTTCATGAAGGAATGTGTGGGGTCCATACCAATAGTGTAGTATTAGCAAAAAATCTCCTCAAAATAGGCTATTATTGGCCAAAAATGGAGATCAATGCTTTAAATTATGTACGGAAGTCTGTTCCTTATTATCAATAAGAAATTTGATACACACACTTTATTTACCACTACAACCAGTCACAACACCATGGTTGTTCGCAACATGGGGCCTCAATCTCATCAAAAAAATAAAACCAACATCTTTAGATGGTCATAAGCATATCTTGACTGCTATTGAGTATTTTACTAAGTGGATTGAGGCCATTCCTCTCACTTATGTCATCAAGAAGTAGATAACCAAATTCATCCATTACCATATCATCTGTTAATATGGCATCCCAACTCACCTTATATCTGATAATGGTGGATCTTTTGTAAATAGACATGTCAAAGACCTTTGTGAAAAATTCAAAATCAAACACAAGAAATAAAATCTATATAATCCGAAAGTCAATGAACAAGATAAGGCATCAAACAAGACCATTGTAGCCATTTTAAAGAAGATTGTCAATGATGTTGGCCATAATTGGCAATTATAAATCTTTCTTACCCTCTAAGATTATAGAACCAGTCATCGAACCTCAACATGAGCCACTCCATATTCCCTTATTTATGGAATAGAATATATTATCCCAATCAAGATTGAGCTATCATCATTACAAGTGTCATTAGAGTACATTGAATATGATGAGGACTATATGGTCTCAAGGGTGCAAGAACTAGAACTTCTTGATGGTAAGCATTTGGATGTCCTAAAAAACTTACAAGCGTATTGAGATAGATTGTGGAGAAGCTAAAATAAGTGTATTCTCCATAGGGAGTTTGATATTAGTGATTTGGTTTTGAAAGAGAACCAAAAGAACATAAATGCTAAATGCAAAAATAAAGGTAAGTTTTGACCAATTGGTTGGGACCATATGTTATCACAATGAATTATGGATCAAGGGAATATAGAATAGATAAACCCAATGGTGAATAAATTCTAGAGCCCATGAACATCATGCACCTTATTAGGTTCTATGTTTAATCAACTTCGAATCATTGTCTTTAAAACCCCTTATTTGGGGGTAACTTGTGATGAAGTAATTTTATTCTACCATTTTATACTACCCTGGACCACTCTCATATGAGCCCTAGTACTTTCATGACTCTGGATAGTGAAATATTTTGGACCATTGGTACTCTAAACACATGTTATCCTACCCTTTTCCATTCTCTTTGAGAACCATATTCTTTGGCCTATTCTCTTTGAGAACCTCATTCTTTTTCCCACCTTGGGCCATCTATCTATTGGATCCTATTCTTTAGACCATTATCTTTGAAAACCTTATTATTTTTTTATGTCTTGGGCTTATTATAACCTAAAATTTTTTGTCCCTTGACCAATTATGATCTTTATTATGTCTCTTCAGCATTATGAACACCTTCAATACCATTTGTATAAAGCAGTTTAGCTAGAATAATAATTCACAACTTATTCTATAAATAACTGAAAAAGGACATATTTTTAGCTTAGGATCTTTACCTACTGCATGTTTATTTCAATTGATTTCATAATTCACACTATTTTATCATTATTTTTTGCTCTTTGGTGAACATTTTTGTATTTTTAAGATCCTCAATCTCACCGATTTGTGAGCATGTGCCATTATAGCTAGCTTTAGTTGTTATTAGAACTCTTAATTTCTTGATCCATTATTTATATCCACATCAGCTATTATAGTTGGCTTAGCTATTTATTATAACTAATAATCTTGTATGATCATCTCCTTAATTATTTGATTCCCCTTTATACATATTTAATCCCTAAAACACTAAAAACATTAGAAAATGATCCACAAAAAGAATAAAAACATTGTCTTTTGCTTTTGTACATTCTGATCCTCATGATCTTACCATTTTGAAAGCAACCATCCAATGCACTTTTCATGTTGAAAGATCATTATCCCTCATCCCACCATGCCATGCTGTTGCCATTTTGTAAGCAAATTACGTCCTACTAGCTTGCTATTTTAGAAGTCATCTTGTCCCAACAACTTCTTGTTTTGCAAGACCAATCTCATTTATCAAGTCTTCCCTTTTCTTATACAACATTAATCATATGTTTGGTCATCACATTTTTATTCTATCCCACTTCTTTGGAGAACTACATTTGGCTTGAAGTTCATATTGGAACATGCATCTATGGAACTATGTATGCAAAATCCACTTGTATTCTACTTCTGGAGTCATCTTAGTCAACCCCTTCCTTTTATTCTCTCCCCCATTTCTTCAACTGTTGTCTTTATTTATTTAGGGAACAAATTTTTTGTCCTTTTTCTTTGTTACATTGTAGTGGAAATTAGCACCTCTACTACATGTACATGAAAAATTGTATTTAAACCACACTGACTTGGTTTTTATTTGTGTGTGTTTATTTAAGTTTTATTGGTGTTTTGTTGTTTTTTTCTTGGTGTTTTATTATCATTTCTTGTCTCTTCATTTATTTCTTCTTATTTTCTCCTTTTATTACTTCTTATCTCACCTTGGTCTTGTGTTTCCCTATTTGATTTTGCTCTTCTCTTTTGTTTTCAAGAACATCTTGATGGTCCAAATGGATCTTGATTCTTTATATCTTGATCATATGTTATTAAGTTGTTCTTGTTTTATTTTTAAACATTATTGTTCCTACTTGGATCCTGATTGTTCATATCTTTATTTTAAGTTGGGTTCATTTATGTTTATCTTTTTCTTTGTCTTTTCTTTAAAAAAAATGTAAATAGTTGTAAATCTAGTTTTGATCATTATTTTACCATTATCCTTAGTTATAGGTAATCATATTTGAACTAGATCCATGTACTTGAAATGCAATGTAATTATGATTTTTTCATACTTATGATGCCTAATTTCTATTTATATATCAAGCATTTTATGCTCTAGATTCAAGTCTTAACATCAACATAGCTTTGATGATCAAATCTCATGATCACTATGCATAAACTAGACTTAATAGGTTTAAAACCTAAATCTATGCTTAGAATTTTCATCTCTTAGCATACATCATGAGTATAATCAAATCTTTGTTATTTTTCATCATCCTTCATTCCATTCTCTCCCAATTTTGGATGAATTACATTGGTTTGAGGTCCATTTAGACTATGTAGGCAACGCTTGGATACATGATGTATCTCAGGTCAGATTGACCATCTTCACTTCTCTTTTTATCTCTTTCATTACTTTATGCATCTTGTTATGCCTATTTTTTATGGATTTTATGACCATTACACCACTGCATCCACTTTTACACCTGCTCATCTTTAATCTATGTTTTAGGTTATCAAAGTGTGTCAGTTATATGTTTGGATTGAATAATTCCCATTCCCCTTATATTTTGGGCCCATTATACCTCTAATTATATTCTGATCATTGTTGGCAACCATGTGTGTAGGCATTATCTCATCTAGATGTGATCTATTCTATGGGTTAATCTCTCACTTTCCCTCTCTTTTCAAGAATCTATCCTTCTTTTTCATCCTGGTATTTCCTCTCGAGGGAGAATCATGGGTCATTTATATTTATTCTTGACAACTCTTTTATTTTAAAATATGTTTCTTTATTTGAATGTCTCTCTATCACCTTCTGAAAAAGGGGTAAAATGTAGACATCCAATTCCTAACACTATTTGTGTTGAAATTGTCAATCTTACTCAATTTTCACTCAAATGCATAATTTAGGCCAAAATAACTAAAAATGTGCTAAATGGTTCAACATTTTTGTATACAAGTGCAAATTTAGGCAAATATATCCTTAAATGAGGAAATGCATTTTATGTGATGCCTAAATTTGATCAATACATTTTGAATCAAAATGATGATTTTGCCTCTTATGCTCTAGATCACTCTTTTCTTCTAGTTCATTAGTACACATCACATACCTTTGGTATTTTGTGTCAGAAACATCCTAAATGGGAATATGGTCTGAATGCATGTAACATCACCTTCCAATACTTCTTGAGTCAAATTATGACCCAATAATATGAATTTTGGACCATTATTATTAATTGTACACCAATTTCCAAATAATTACATTAAAATTGATTAATCTTATTTAAGTTAATTAATTCAAATCAAGAGATTAAGTGGATTTTCCATAGAGGCTCTTGATTATTTCATTATTAGAAATTGATTCTAAATATCTACATCACCTAGTGACATGATCTATAGGGTGGCATCTATAAGCAATAAATGCAACAAATATCAGGTTTATGGGCACCCATGCCTAATTAATTCCCCTTCCTCCCAAATCATTATGAGGATATTTATATATTTAATTACAAATATTAGATTAATTCATGGCCACACATTTCAATCTTGAGATGGATGGTCATGGTTGATCTTAGCCTATTTACAAAATCTATAAATAGAAGGGAATAGAACATTATTTTTAAACTAAATTATTGTAAACTTATAATTTAGATATATATCCAAAATCTTTTGTGTTGATAATTGTATTTTATTTGAAAACTTAATTTGATAGGCATAGGTTAAATTTCTTATCTGGAGCCTAGGTTATGCATAGTGGTCTTGAGATGATGAAGCTTGTCATCCATTGTTGACAAAGACAAGAACACTAGATCAAAGGGAAAAACATGCTTGGAGCTGCTCTTGGATGGTGGAATCATTTGGGAAGGTAATTGGTATTTCTTTTTTGGTTTTTCATTATCATTTACAAACCCTATTAGAATAGGTTGGCTTAGCATGTAAAGTTCTTTATGCATTTTTCATAAATTTATTGACAAATGTTTGTATAACCAACTTTGCAATCCAATCCTACATGGCCTCCCTAATTATTTTTAATTGATATGTCTCAATGGATGCAGTTCAACAAGATGTGTTTCTATTAGTCCCAATCAAAACTTGTGGGAGGTGGAAGGTCAATAAAAGGGTAAGGTTGGTTGGTGGAAATGGCATGTGGAATGGTAATGGAATGAAAAGAGGAAGCACAATCCTCATCAAATATACTAGGAGAACTTGTGTTGAATTTGAGTTAATCATCTTTAAAAACCATAGAAGGATCATAAATGTATTCAAATTGATCTGTGAGGCATGCATAACCAATATTATAAAAACCACAAATGTATTCTAATTTTGAAGATGATTTTGACTCAAGGGACTCTGAATCCATTATTGAGACTAATGTTTATTCTACTTCTAATGTTAAATTTGATGTTTTTTCAAGAATAAAACCTGACTCTAATTCTGATTCTTCATCTAGTGTGTATGTTGCTATAATGATGTCTTGTTGAATGTTTGGTATTATATAAGTAATGACCTATGATGGCATAATGGGATCCACAAAGATTGGTTTGTCAAAGTGATACTCCTCCATGAGGGGAAAAAGGTCAAAATATAATTCCTTAGAGACTGGCTTGTCTAAAGGGAGGCTCTTTAAAATTTTCTATATGGTCGAGGTAATGATTTGCTCAAAGGAAATTATAATCATTAAGAAGTGACTTAACAAAGATTGTCTTGTTAGAGTGAGACTCCTCAAAAATGGGTAAAGGATTAAAAGGTGATTTATCATAGGTATACTTATCATAAATAGGTGTTTCAACAAAAACATCATGGCTTAGTTGGTTCTCTTGGCTTTGGTTTACAAGTAGTTGTAATACACTAGTTTTGAACACATCTTAGTCTTCAAATGATTAGGTTAGTTGGAGAGGTATTAATTGGCTTGGTCATGGATGGATGACTGACATGGGTTTTCTAAAGTGGGGAATGATTGGTAAAAGATGAAGAATGGCTAGAGGTTGGATAATGATAGGCTTAAGAAAGGCTTGTTTATGTCTTAAGATAATAAATATGACCCATCGATTCATAATTTTATAAATTTGTTGGGATAATGAGCTACCATACTTGGAAGGACCTAGAATTATAATGGTAGGGTGTTTTAGAGCATGGTTTCTTGTAGAAGCCAAAGGATGAGGTCCTGGTATGGTAATGGTAGGGCATTGTAGAGCTTGATTTCTCATACAAGCCAAAGGATGAGGTCTTAAAATGGTAATGGTAGGGAATTATGGAGTTTGGTTACTTGCACAAGCCAAAGGATGAGGTCTTAATATAGAAATGGTAGGGCATTGTGTAGATTGGTTGCTCACACAAGTCAAAGGATAAGGTACTGAAATAGAAATGGTAGGGAATTATGGATCTTGGTTACTTTTACAAGCCAAAGTATGAGAGCCTAGTATAGAAATGGTAGTCCTTGGATGTTATGGAGCTTGGTGGCTCATGCAGTCTGAAGGAGGGTTAACAGTATAGGTGGGGGATTGAATGTCATGATTGGTGAGATAGTGAACATCATACATTAATTGACCCAAATAATGTACCATTGATCATGGCACTTGGCTTTATTCCCTAGATGTAGGATTGTAAGGAGAATATGGATCCATCTCATAAACCACTTCTTCACCATAGGGGTCTCGAACAAAGTCAATTTTTATGGCCATTCTATCATAACTTGGATTATACATGACTACACCATAAGTGTAGTGAGACATATCCACATCAATGATGAATTCTCTTCAAAAGGCCTAGAATTATATAAACTCTAAAAAATAATGTCCAAAGGATAAATGGTTTAATGTTGGTCTAACTTGGTCTAGGGGACTATATATCCAAAATGGTCTATGCTAAAACTTGGTATAAAACAATCTAATGTCAAATGTCAAATGTCTCACATAAAAGGTCAAGTGGTTGAATAAAAACTCATATGCCAAACTCTAGGTCCAAAGTATTCCAAATAAGTATAATATAATAAATAAAAGTTTATTTGTCTTTTGTCCAAATGCAATGTCAAAATCTAGGCTCGAAATAGGCATGTGTTAGGACTTTTGGTAAAATAAGAACAAAAGCTAGAATTTAAACAAAAAGGTATGATTTTAATCTAATAAATATGAAACACTTTATTATAGACTAAGCATATGGATCCAAACATGAAATTTTTCAATTGACATAATTCATGAAATAAAAGACATATGGAGAGATAGGTTGTTTCTCCAAAATTTAGGCACAAACAATAGTTTTCAAATTGGGTAAATAATTAACCTAAGTTTCACAACTCGAAATAAAAATATCAATGTCTAGGCCCCAAATTAGATAAGGCATAAACATAAATAAATGTTTAGATTTGAATTTGTCAAGTCTAATTGAAAACTCAACTTAAGAAACTAGGCTTCTTTGATCAAACAATAAGCTAGACAAAGGTGAATGACATAACTACACTAGACAAAGATCCAAAAAGGCATATGTGGATTGGCTTCAAATTGGAAACTTGGACACAAGACAAACAAGTATATGAAATTATTTGAGTAGTGTAATGATGTTATCACACTCTAAATATGTGATTGATGGTTTGCTTCAAATCTCCAAGGCACAAAACTTGAAATAGATTGGGCAGTGTAATGTTACCTTTTCCAGTCAAGTGACACACACACAAAGATTTATCAAAAGACTAAGGTAAAGGTATGGTATCAAATGGATGTTATAAAACCTCCTTAATCAATGGAGTGATGTATAATAAAATATTTGATTTGACATGGCATAATAAATAAAATAGATAGTTTAGACTCAAGACCATGCAATAAAGGATAAAATGACATAAAATACCCAAGTGTAACGTCCTAGATCCTAAAACTGACAAGGTTACTTAGTATTATTGAGTTCCATATATATACATGTTCTTAAGAGGATTTTAAGTGTTAATCCAAAAATAAAAGTACATAAATAAGTAGGTTTTTTAAAACCCCTTCTCTCAAGAGATTGTATGGAAATAAGGAACTTCAGGCTACTCACCTTGCATCAACAAAATTTTCATAGTAAATGGGGTTATTCTAAAACTATAAGTTTCACATGTCTAAATGGTCCCAAGTGTGGTTAACACTAGATATTACTTGATCAAAAGAAGAGGATGAAGCTAAAGTGAATTTGGAAGGATAACTCATTTGTGCCTTAGAAGAGTTAAAAGCTGTTGAAAAGAAAAATTGAAGATTGAAGCGCCAGATCGAGAAAAATGAAAAGGAGTCAAAAGAGATAATTGAAGATCTACAAGCACACTTTGAAGAATCCAAGAAGAATGAATAAGATCTAATGACAAAGTTGAAAATATTCAGAAAAGAATGTGAAAGGTATGTTATTGAAAGTGCTTCTTTAAAAGCAGATCTTGATAAAGCAATCAATGATAAAGTAGCCAATGATTCAAAATTTGAGAATAACACTAATACGCTGAATAAGATATTAGAAAGACAAAAGGAAATATCAGATAAGATAGGTATCAATTTTGAAAAGAAGAAGAGCTATGTTGAAGCTCTTACAAAAGAGGAAACAAGAAGGGAAGAACTGAAGAATACAGAGGACATTTCAAATAAAAAAGGATGGAAGGAACAAAGCTACAAAAGGAAATCAGGTTAGAGATACACAAATAGGTCCTATTTTTATGGTTACTATTTTTATTATAATGGATATGGTCATAAGAAATTAGAATTTAGAAAAAGAGCTAATAGTCTTAGAAATAAGTAAAAGGAAAGTCATGTAGAGTCAAGCAGAAGCTACAACTCTTTTGCTCCTCTATCAAGCTTTGATGAAGAGGCCATAATTTGTTATAAGTGTAACAAATTTAGACACATATCTCATTATTTTAGAAGTGTGTTAGAGTCATTCAAGAAGAACCAAAGTTTCAAGGTTCCATTCATCAAGAAAAAGGTTTAGACATGGCCAAAAAAAAATCTAAAGATTCTATGTTGGTCCAAACAGCTTTGTATGCAAGAAATGAAGAAAAGCCATGGTTCATTGATATTAGATGTTTGAGGCACATGACAAGAGATGAGATAAATTTCATAACCTTAAAGAAGATCAATGTTGGCATAGTAAAATTTGGAGACAATACTACTGCCATAATTGCTGGAAAAGGTACTCTAAGTTTAGATAATGGTAGAACTAAAACTGAAAATGTTTTATATGTAGAAGGTCTTAAGCATAATATTTTGAGTGCAAGTCAAATGTGTGATTAGGGGCACACACTAAAGTTTTATGTACATGGTTTTTAAATTAGAAGAAAAGATTTAGATGTATTGGTTGTAGATGCTCAGAGAATAGGTAATAACTTGTATATGCTATCAGACATCAAAGGTCAAAAATGTTATTTGAGTTAGATTGAAGAAAGTTGGATATGGCACAGGAGAATGGGGCACATAAATTTTGACAATATTTTCAACATAAAAAAAAGCAAGCAGTCAAGAATCTTCCAAAGATTACAAAGCCATCTAACACACTTTGTGGACCTTGTCAGCATGGGAAGCAGACTAGAAGGTGGTTCAAAACAAAAGAGTACTCGACCACTCAGATGCTAGAGCTTCTCTAAACTAACCTATGTGTACCTATGAGGACTCAAAGTACTCAAGGTGATAAATATTTCATGTTGCTTATTCATGATTTTTCACATATGACTTGGGTAATGTTTTTAAAGAAAAAATCAGAAGCTTTTAGACAGTTCAAAGCATTAGTTGAGAATGACACTAATTTGAAGATTAAGTGTCTAAGATCAGATCGAGGAGGAGAATTCATGTCAAATCAATTTATTGAGTTTTTTGAAGATCATGGAAAAAAGAGACATTATTTAGTAGCCAGAACTCCACAACAAAATGGAGTAGTTGAATGGAAAAATAGAATAGTTCAGGAGATGGCGAGGACAATGCTAAATGAATCCAAGATAGAAGATAAATATTGGAGAGAGGTAGTTGGTACAATAATGCATATTTAGAATAGAGCTTTATTAAGAGTCAATAGTGACAAGACTCCTTATGAGCTACGAAAAGACAAACCAACAATAGTCAATTATTTTACAGTTTTTGATAGCAAATGCTTCATAAAGAGAACTGATGAAAAAATTGGTAAGTTTGAATCTAGAGCAGATGAAGGTATATTTATTGGTTATTCTTGAAAAATTAAAGCTTATAAATGTTATAATAAAAGAACCAAGAAAATTGTTGGAAGTGAAAGTCTTAGGATAGAAGAAGATGGAACACAAAGAATCAGTGATCCAGTAGACATTCTTAAAATCATTGAAGAGGAAGGCTTTGAAGAATCAGATGAAGATGAGGGGAAGGAGAAGGAGAAAAAGGGCACCAGGACTCCATCCAAATATGTTTAGAGAAATCATAATGAAAGTGACATATTAGGGACATAAAAGAAGGAATTCACACCAGAAGAATGATGGTAAGTGAGTCTAAGCAAGTTAATTTCTCTTTGTTATCTAAAATTTAGCCTAGAACTTTTTTAGAAGCTAGACATGATGAGCATTGGGTTAAGGCTATGGATGAAGAATTAAATCAAATAGAAAAGAATGATACTTGAGAAATAATGCCTAGACCAAAAGATCACAATGTGATAAGAACAAAATGGGTTTATAGAAATAAGATTAATGAAAATGGAGAAGTGACCCAAAATAAAAATAGACTAGTATGTAAAAGATATGCTTAGATTGAGGGAATAGATTTTGAAGAAAATTTTGCACCAGTGGAAAGGTTAGAGGTTATTCGAATGTTTCTTGTATATGTAGTGTTTAAAAATTTCAAAGTGTTTCAGATGGATGTCAAATTTGCCTTCCTAAATGGGAATCTTGAAGAAGAGGTCTACATTGAGTAGCCTAAGGGATTTATTCTCTTGAATATTAGTAACCATGTATGCAGATTGAAGAAAGCATTGTATGGATTAAAACAAGCTCCCATAGCTTGGTATGCAAGACTTGATAAGTACCTGCAAGATCAAGGATTCAAGAGAGGATTTACTGATAGTAATCTTTACTTCAAAATAGAAGGTGAGCATCAATTTATTGTTGTGTTATATGTTGATGATATCATTTTTGGAGGAAATATTGAAAAGATGATAAAAGAATTTTATGATAGAATGTAAAAAGAATTTGAGATGTCTATGCTTGGAGAATTATCATTTTTCTTAGGATTGCAAATATTTCAATCAAATAAAGGAATTTCATATCTCAAAGTATATATGCCAAGGAAATGTTGAAGAAATTTGGTTTTGAGGATTGTGCACCAGTTGGCACACCTATGTGTATAGGAAATAAGGTGAGCAAGGATGGAGATTCACCTGTTATAGATAAATCTTTGTATAGATCTATGATTAGTAGTCTTTTATATTTGACAACATTGAGGCCAGACATCATGCATGTAGTAGGTATGGTTGCAAGATATCAGTCATCTCCAAGAGATAGTCATGTTTAGTTGGTGAAAAGAATATTTAGATATATCAAGGGGACATTGGATTATGGATTATGGTATCCCATAGGTAAATATTTCACTTTGGTTGCTTATACATATTTAGATTGGGCAGGGTGATTGGATAAAAAAAAGAGTACAAGTGGAGGAGCTTTCTTCCTTGGTGATAGCTTAATATCATGTCTAAGCAAGAAGTAGAATTTAGTATCACTTTCTATAGCTAAAGCAAAATATATTGTAGCAGTATTGTGTTGTACTCAAGTGATTTGGATGAAATAAAGTTTGGAAGATATCAATGTAAAGTATGATGAACCTATTTCCATTTTTTGTGATAACACAAGTGCTATAAATATTTCAAAAAATCTAGTAATGCATTCAAGAACAAAACATATTTCCATTAGATATCACTTCTTGAGAGATCAAGTTGTAGATCAATAGGTTAAGATGGAATATATTAGTATTGTAGAGCAGATTGTAGATATTTTTATAAAGGCACTACCAAATGACACATTTGAGTACCTACAAGAGAAGTTGAGAGTAATTTCTTTACTTCTTGCCATTGAGGTTCAACATCAGTTAAGGGGGAGCTAAGTGTTAGCTCCAGGTAGGCCCTTTGCCATTGATGTCAAAGGGGGAGAACAATAGGTATAGGTGTAAAAACAAGTATAGGGAATAGGTATAGGTTACTACAGTAAGGGGGAGCTATTATATATTTTTAGATGATAGGATGTGTAGGTGACAGGATATGGCAATTTCAAGATTGAGGTTGCCATCAATGACAAAGGGGGAGATTATTGGAAATATTTTCATTGATGTCAAAGGTCTAGCATTATTGATGATAAAGGTCCCATTACATTTAATAATGTTTATAATAGATATATCTTGGCTAATGTGTGTTAATATTTATTTAATATTAAAAAATATATTTTTGGTTGCATATAAGACAAAAGAAGGGCCCATGGAGAAATCAAAGAGTCACAGGGTAAAGACAAAAGAAGAATGGGATGCATTTTCCCATGAAGAGTCATCTTGGGAATTTCGACAGTCACCTAGTGAAGACAAAAGAGGAAGGGCACAATTTATCATGAAGGGACACTTTGAGGAATATGAAAATTCACCAAGGTAAAGACAAAAGAGGGAAGGACACTTTTTCTCATAAAGGGTCACCATATGACTTTTCAAAGGCAAGGATATGAAGGGTCATACAAGTTTGGCACCATTTTCTATGAGGATTGAAGGATCATAAAGGGGGAAGGCCAAAGGTTATTTGGAAAGCTATAAATAAAGGCTTGAGAAGCCATTTGTAATGTGTGAGATAGAGTTTGATTTGAGATAGTAATATCTAGCTTAGAAGAGCATTTGTGAGAGATGAATATGATTTGTATTTATTATATCTAGCTTAGAAGAGCAAAGGTGAGAGAGAGGATAGAGATATTGTAATGAACTATCATTTATTGAGATAGAAATATTGAGAGATAGTTGTGTGGTATAAACAAAGGGGTTGGTGCTCTTATGGGTTGGTGCTCACGAATTGTTGTTGTGTTAGTGCTCAACAAAGGGGTTGGTGCTCACAAATAGTTGATGTGTTGGTACTTAGCAAAGGGGTTGGTGCTCCTACAAGTTGGTGCTTGTGAATATTATTATTTGAGTTGGTGCTCATTCAAATACTTGAGATTGCTCTTTGTGGTTTTTCCCACATTGGGTTTCCATGTTAAATCTGATGTCTCTCTCTATCATGTGTGGTGTTTATTGTTTCATTTTCTTTGCATATATTGAATGTTTGGTTAAGTGGAATTTGATTAAGGGAAAGTTTTATAAGATATATGATATACTAATTCACCCCCCCCACCTTCTAGCATATTCCATGCTTAACACTTTGAATCCTATAAAATAGGTATAAACTTCAAAAAAACCAATTATATTTAATGTTGTTGAGTGGATTAAAAAAAATCAATGAGCAAAAGAAGGTAGGTAAGACCTAGTCCTTATTGAGCAGCCAATAGTCAAAAGGAAAACCATAATGGATTAAGGATAAAATGTGGAATTGGATCAAAGAGTTATGTTCTCTTTAACCAAGATAATAACAATTCTCCCATCTAATATAACAAATTATAGGGAAGACCCCTACACTTTTATAGACTCTGTAAGGGGAGTAATAAAGGAAAGGTTTAGGGGATATGATTAGGTTGTGGAGGCACTAAAAGAAAGGAGTATTATACATCATCTAAGATAATTCATGGATAATGTATAAGGATTAACTCAAAATATGTATGATATCATCTAGTTAATAAGGAATTCAAAGAAGGAGTCACAAACCAAGTGGGGAGAAGTATACACCATTATCGATGAGATGAAGAAAATTGAGGCCCAACTCCATTTATTAATCCAAGAAACTCAAAACAAGACTTATGATCACCTGAACCTAATAAATTCTCTAGATGCATCATGGGCCCTAAACTACATATCTACTAAGAGAGATAGCTTGATTAGGTGGCATCATGAGATGTAAAATTTAGTACTACTACTCATCATTTACGAAGAGTAGGCCATTGAAATTTTAGGGTAAATAAGGATCAATGGTGTGATTAACCAAAGTGGGGAATTGGTCCGTAGGGCCATCTTTGAAGACCTTTTTAAGATGGTAGTGAGTAGTTTTAAAGTACATGTCTAAGGCATATTATATAATACCCATGATGATTTGTTGTAGTTGATAATTTTTTCTAGAAGCAAGGTCCTTAACATAAAAACTCTTTATGTGGAGCTTATGTCTACATTAAAACACATATAAAATTGATATATAAACTCCCATGACTCTTCAAAAGACCTCTATTAGGCTTTGAATAAATTGAGATGTACATATAGGTGAGCCATACTCTCTACTTACAAATTTAGACAAACAAGCAGGCATCGTCGACTACATTACCTCCATCAGCTATTTTAGTTGCAATTAATTCCCAAATGATATGGATAACCACAACTATAACTCTAGTTATAAATGTAATGACTACTAGAGCACAAGTGTCAATAATTACAACTACCTTCTTGTAGGTAATTTATTTTATAATTAATTTAGTTAATTATAATAGAATTTTATTGTAACAAATTTTGTCTCTTGTGAATAGTTGGCAACATAGTGGCCATGTATGTTATGCATGCTTCTTCGTGAGATGCCCTAATGGTAGTGAAACTTTTAGCATGGATTGAGAGATGAGGCATCCCCATCCTAAGCCTATATATACATGTATCTCTCAAATTCTAAAGGGAAGAATTTTTTTGACATTCAATATAGATAATAAATTCTTTGGTTTGTTCTACAAGTATGTGTTTTATTGACTTTCTCTTTCATTTATGTGTTATATTGAATATGTGCTTTGATCTAACTGGTATCTTAGTTATTTGATATGTGTTAGCAATTTCAAGTATCTTATGTCTAATTATTAGGATTATATCAATTAAGAATGTCTAGTAGGAATTTTAGGTTGATAAATCTTGCTTTCATGCAATATGTTTGCTAGCTTAATCTTTAAATTTATGTATAAGTGCCATTTTGATACAACTACCTAGATTGAGCTATAGCTATTCGAAGGTGTTTTATATTTATTATCTATAATATTTTATTAGGAGATGCAATATTAATATTAGTAATAATAACCTTTAGCTAATGAATTTTAGTTAATTGCATTTTATCCACAGACTTATTTATTATGTTTTTCAGTTTTATGTGCCAAAGTAGCAAGCTACAAGCATTAGTCTACATTACTTGTCCTTATTTTGAATCTAATTAGAAAGATTCCATTCTATCTATATATTATCTTCTCTATTTTACCCTTACCTCTATTTTTAGTTTTTTTGACTCATGCCCACTTTATAATAAATACATCATCATTCCATATACCTCAAGTAGATCTATGATTCACATACATATTTGAATCATCTATGTTAACTATTGCTTTACTAACTACCATTCCACTAATGGTTACTATAAAACCCAATATCTTGAAAATAATGCCCCAAAGTGGATTTGACCTCTATCAATATCCTAAAATTTTAGAGGCTACCTTGTAAGGTTTCTTGGGTGTGCATAAACCCCACATCAATAGATCCAATGAGCCATTTAATGACTATAATACCATATTATTAAAAATGAAAAATATTATGGTTGATAGTGATCTCCAAGACATATTCAAGAAAAAGTCTATAACATCATTCCATGAGTTTATTATATTCAATGTTAGCAGTTGTTTCTGAGTAATCACCAGAACATGTTAATTACATGGATAAACTTATGATCTAAGGGATAACTTATAGGAACTTCTAGATAGATAGGGTTTTACACATCTAGATTGAAATCACACATATTTAACTTTTATGAATACATTTTCTTAGAAAATAGGTCTAGTCAAATACTAAAAAAGCTTCTAATGAATGAATTAAACATAACATGCATTCTTATACATAGAATTCCATAATTCATAGAATAACACACAAGGAAATCATATCCAATATTTGATTAAGTCTTCTTCATAACAATGGAAACACTGTTCATACATATAGATGCATATTATCTAAGTGAAGAGTTTTATTACAATACTTCTTGAGGTCAAAATACTCTAAAATATACTATCAACTATGTAGAAATCGAACCTATTCTACTATAATTCGATAAACCCATTCTACTACAAACTAAAGGAATATATATCCTACAATTTTTTATCACTCCTAACCTATAATCCATATTTAGCACACATACATGCCAAACCATACTCAATTTTCTTGTAATGATATCAATACCAAAATAAATTAACCATAAAACAATGTAAAATAATTATGTAATAGAAGAAAACCATAATTTTATCCATGTGGTAGCTACATTTGAAGAAGTATTTGAGATCTTGCATTCACCCACTAATATTTTCATAGACTTAAACTATTGTCACATCCAGATAAAATGTCACAAAGACATAGATGTAAAAAAGATAGGTTGTGCTCACAAAAATCATAGATCACTCAAGGTGTAGGGGACTGGTTTTCACCTTGGTGTGCACTATTTAGCCACCCTTATAGGGTTTTAAATAAGTAATAATCTAGCCTATTACCCTTTTGGGTTTTCAATAGACATGTTAAACTAATAAGGTCACCCTTTTAAGTTTTCAACCAACCTAGTGTTGTGATGTAATATGAACCAACCTGTAACAAAACTAAAGAGTAAACTTTTAAAATTTCCCCACTTACATTGAACTAATTGGATGGTGGAAGCATTGGTGGTGTGATACGAGGAATTCATAAATGAGAGTCTTCATTATTTTATTTAATAAATGTGTACCTTGGTCACTTACCAGTCTGATTAGGCAACCAAATTAGGTAATATTATTCTCATATAATAACTTCATTGTATCTTTCACACTATAATTAGTCATCACAAAAAATTCTACCCATTTAGTAAAGTAGTCTATCATAGTAATTATATACCTTGCATGATTACATTTTCTAGGTGGGTTGATAGGAACCAAAAAATAATTTCCCAATTATTCTAAAGGCTATCATGTGAGCATTGGTTGCAAAGGCATTTCATCTCTTTTATTTAGTTTACTGATCCATTGGCACACATCACACTATTGTGTAACACTATGAGCATCCTAAAATAATTAAGGCCACCACAACCCACTCATCAAGACTTTTCTCATGGTTTAATCTCCTATGAAATGATCTAAAACTATCCCCTGATGTGCCTATTCTAGTATTTGAGGTTGCTCATGTTCTAGTGTAACTCAATGTAGCACTTCATCCTTTCCTAAATGGTAAATAAATCCATAAATAATATTGTATTAAAGGACCTTGGTGATTAGTTATTTCCTATCCCTTTTTGTGTAATGCCTAGGAAATGTCCCTTATTATAAAAACTATGTGATTTCTTCAAATTGTTCTATAATAATAAACATATGTAATAAGTGTGTGTCAAGAGACTTATCTTGAACTTCTTTTGGTTCTTCACCATTTTGGAGTCGACTCAAATGGTTTGGACCTAAATTATTTCATCTTGATTTTATGTTGATTCTAAAATGGAATGATTGGAAAAGAATTAACCACCGTTATTTGCATCCTCCCAATAAAGGTTTATTGACCATGTATCACAGTGCATGGTGATTAGTGAATAGATCAAAGGGTGTGGCCACTAGATAATGGTAAAATTTTTGTAAGGTGTACACTATGGCCAAGTCCTCTCACTCAAATGTAGTATAATTATTTTCAGAGGTAGATAATTTTTTTCTTTGAAAATGGATTAGATGATCTGAATCACCTTCACCTTGTTGTGATGATTTGATGCTAACTATGATTTTAGATGCATCCACAAGCACATGGAATGAATTTCTCCAATATTAAAAGATTAAAATCAACATAGTCATCAATATATATTTTAGGTCAATTAATAATGCTACTTGGCATTCATCTATCCATAGGAACTATGTTCCTTTCCTCAAAAAAATATCTAAAGGGTTAAATATAGCTGCATACCCCTTAATGGACTTCCTATAATATCTTGTATGACTAAGAAAATATCTCACCTCTCTCAAAATTTTAGGTGGTGGCATTCCCACAATTACTATGATTTTAGCTTGATATACTAGTATACCCTTGCTATAAATTACATACCCTAACAAAACCCCAAAGTGTATAAAAAACAAACATTTATTTAAATTGAATGCTATGCACAATGCTCTACATCTCTCCAACATCAATCACACTTTATATAAATGATTTTTTAACAATAAAAATGTTACCCAATCATCTAGATAAACCTACAAAAAGTCAAGGATAAAATCCTTAAATGCAGTGACTGCTGCTCTAGAGAAAATTGCAGGTGCATTTAAACCAAATGGCATTGCCTTATATGCAGAAGAACCCCACTCTAAAGCAAAAGTAGTATTGGATATATATATTTTTATGATCAAGATTTGATGATATCCATTGAAGCCATCTATAAAGGAATATACTTCATGGCCTATGATTTCTTCTAAAACATCATCAGTGAATGGGATAAGAAAAAGATCATCCACACATGCCTCATTCAAAATGTTATAGTCACCATAGATTAAAAATTTTCTAGTCTTCTTTGGCTACATAACTATGGGGCTAACCCAGTTAACTTTCTCCATAGGAAATATAATACCATCTTCTTGCATGTGGTCCAAATCTATCTTCACTTTTAGCTTCATATTTAGATTTAATTGATAGGGTATTTTATTAATAGGCCTAGTGCACTCCTTCAGATCAATGTGGATTTCCACTAAGGAAGGACCCACCCCATTAACCTCTGATAATTTTTTAGGTAACATGTCTTGGTAGTCTCTTAAGATCTGCATCACTTCTGAGATATCTTTCTGGGACTAGTAGTCTCCAATATGTGCCAACTTAAGAATAGCCTCCATTCCTATGTTCCCCACATATTCCTTCAATGGTGCATGATGAATATTATTCTCTTCTACATGGATTAAGCCACATAATATCCACTAGGATTTTTGTTCTAGTATATTTAAGTGTCATAACTTTTCCTCTTTGAATTGATCTATGATAGGTGTTAGGAGTGGTTTTTCTTCACATTTTAGGTCAAATAAATTGGTTAAAGCCATATCATCAATATAATCATCATCATCCACATCAGATGTCCACTCATCTTGATCTTGTATTATATGATATGGTTGATTATGGACTTTTTCAGATCACAAGCTGTACTTTCTTATTAAGAAGATTCAACTCCACCATCTAAGTCTTTAATCCTTCCATAGCATAGGAAAGTTTTAAATTTTTGAAATGATTTATATGTTAAAGGGTTTGACTTCTCAAAGATGAATGTCTAAATAAAATCACTTTGAAATTGTGCCCAATGCTTTGTTTCCCCCTATGCTCTTGATGCATATACCAAGCCATTGGGACAACATCCAAGGTATATCTACAAATATGTACCCAATATTTTGGGGCCACATCTTCTGCAATCCAAACATCCATACACCGATAAAGGTGAATTTTAGGACAATCTTCCTTGTGAAATAGTGACCATTATTTTATGATTATTTATGGTAATAAAAACTTGTATATAATAATTCTGTATGCTTCATCCCGACACAACTTCTCATTCATATAGATAGACCACTAGATCAAAACAATTCCCTTAAGTGCATACTTTAGAGCACTAACTCTCTAATCAATATCTATTACATGTTGTAATCATAGGATAAAATTACCAACATCATTAATGGTGAAATATTGAGGTAGGTTTCACTCTATTTCAAAAACCATCTACAGAGGATGTACCTTGTGATTTCCATTAGACCTACTGAGAATGTGTGTATATAAGTTTCCACTAATTGATAAAGTTATGTCCCATGGTAGAATTCCTTATATCATAGGATCTATGAAATATCTATCTATATGACTTATCTGATACATAAAGTCTATGTCTAACTAAGTTGGGGATCTTATGAACATAAATCACACATCCCCAACTTTAGTTTGTGGAATCTCTAGATGATGTGGAATAGGTTTGAGAGATAGTTATTTTATTCCTAGGGAATTTTTTTGTGAATTGGTACCATTATAAATAAAACTACAATCTCTAGCTTGTAGGGCTCGTTGATTGTCTTATGTATTCACTTTCATCCAGCAACCATCTGCACTATTAAATGGTGAATCTGGCTCCTTATGAATGTAATAGGGTTTATGAACATACTTTTTTAATGGAATTATGATAATATTATCTCCCTATTGGGATTCCAACTAGTTCATGACTATGTTGATGGTCAACTAACCATCATATGCCCACTTGTTTCCTATCAATGTAGGATAGTGAGTCATATATGTCTTCATATCAATGAATTCAAAGTCACCACATAGACTTAGCATTGTGACCTTGATTTCTACATCCTCCAGGTAACCAATAGGTTTAACTCATTAATAATATGTAAGGATTAGTGTGACAAGGATATAACTTGGTACAAGTCACCTAATATCAACCCACATGGATTTAGGAATCATATTGATGGTGCTTTCAAAATCAAATATTGCATCCGTATCTCATACCCTGTGACCTCAATATCCATTCTAGAATTAACATCCTAATTTTTTTAGTCTTAACATACTAGATAATTCAATCATCTCTTTTTGACCTTTATATGCACATTCTATTAGATTATGTAGCAAGTTGGTAATATTCTAATAAATGTCTTCATTCCATAGGGTACTAAGCAATTTTGTGAGATCCATCAAAGTAGTGACAACACCATCTTATCTTAGAATTTAAACTATCTATCTATATATCTATTCATCAGTAGCTATAGAACCATATTTTTTAGTCTCCTATTGTTGAGTTAGTTTCAAAATCTATGCAACTTTGTGCATTAATCCTTTTAGTAATAGGTTTATGGTACTTATCTAGTTGAGTTTTCCTTATCCCTTGATGTTTTGGCATCTCTAATGGTGGTAATCCTTGATCTGCATGTTTTTGGCATGTAACATCTTGTAGGATAACATATTTTTTGGGTTGAGTTTTAAACACATTCAAATTTTATACAGCCTTCTTTGTGTGTTATTTATTTAAGACTGGACAGTCCTCAGTGTCACATTATTCTAAAACCCTACAATAAGCATAAAAGGATTGTTGATGGGGGTTCATAAGACAATTTATTTATATATGGTTAAATTTTATAGATAAATAGCACTGTATTAGACCCATATAATGATTACTTCCCCTTCCTCCCTATGCACCACCTTGATATCCTCCTTTACCTCCACTAAATCCACCCTAATTATTTTAGAATCCCCAACCACTAGATTGTTGAGGCTCTAAGTTTATAGAAGCTTACATGGCATTATACCTTTGTGATTGTTAGAAGCCATCATAACCACCATATTGGTACTAAATAATTAATGGGCCCCAAATTTATTGTTGTGCTTTGGGAATCACAAGATTCAAAGAGGCATAAGATTGATATCATACAATTATAGGTGTTCATGCCTAAAAAGGTGATGTCTAATTGCCACAACTTGTGGTTGATACTATTGTGCCTTTGATATCCAAGGTGCACTTAGTTATGTTACTCTTGTCATGATAATTTTTGGTCTAGGAATTATTAGGGTCATAGTAGTTGTCTTCTACATGATGACTGAAAAAACATTATTTATAATATCTTCTTTGAGCTCTTGAAGAGATCTACAAATTTTTTCATAGTGATTGTGAGATTTATGGAAGGTACAATATAAAGACTATGACTATTGGATATACTATTGGAGGAGATGAAAATGAGATGTTTCATGTCTTATTACTCTATAAACTATTGTAGAATTTTATTTTAATCCTAGGAATCTCTTTCCCTTGATGTCCTTTCTAGCTATACACTCTATACACCATAGGCTTGATTTATGCCTATCTCCTTCTCCTTTATACTGATCAATATTTCTAAAGAGTGTTCATAAGCTATTATTTATTAAGGAAGTTTAAGTCATGGAATCACCATAGTATTTGATCTATTCAACCCTTATTGCAGTTGCTCATACATCTACCTTAGTGCCAAACTAGGTCTGTGCAATGGAAAATCATATTATTTCCATCAATACTTCTTCTAACCATGTTGCTTTGTATTTATCTTGTAATACAAATTTTATTTTATTTATAATGTCAAAAAATCTATGACCATAGTCATTGACATATTCATATACTCCCTGCTGAATTTATTTTTAATCTTGAATAGTTTATCTAGAGCATTTATTAATCTTAAACTCTATGATTAACATGATTTTTACCTCTTGTAGTGTTTCTACATTAGTATCCTTATGTAATATTAATTCCATCACATGACCACTTAAATATCCAAACAAATCACACTTCATTACCACTTTATCAGTACTTCCTTTAGCCTACCACTTCATAGTGCAAGTAAGCAGGTACTATTTTAGGTCTACAAACTAGTCATACTAATCTAGATGAATTAATGCCCCTAACTGAATAGCCATATTGGGTTTTATCATAGGTACCATAGGTAGTTTTTGTATAACTCATATTTATAACTTTTTTGGTTTTGGTGGTGATTTATGTGATAGTATCACTTATTTAGTTTTTAATGGTACTTTTGATGATGGTGTCTTCATTATCTTCATCTTGCTCTAATATTTCAATTTGGTTGATAAAATATTTAGATTGCATAATAATTATGGGATCTATCTCTGTCAATAATAATTCTTTTTTGTTCTCCTTTTGTTTCTCAAAAAGCTATGAGAAACTTCATGATGCACTTCCTCCTTTATTTTACTAAGTCTCCTATGAATTTATTCTATGATAGGACCTTGCAAATATTTATGTTCTAAGGTCGTATAGGAACTTCTATGGTTTTGAAAAAAAAAACTCAGGGGATGTGTGTTCCCATGATGAATGATTGGTACATTCAAAGATGAATTTCTCAAAACTTGAACCAATGCTATGTCTATGACTATGTGACAATCTTTCTTATCTTTTGGAATATTCCTCTGTAAGTTTGTGAGCTTATAACTACCTAGTCTACTTTTATATTGATTTATCCCTCCTATTATCTCACTCATTCTTTATCACTTTCTCTTTTTCTCTCTTCACTCTATTCAAGCACCTTACTTATTCTCTCATCTCCTATCTCTTATTATTTTTCTCTACTCTCCCTTTGATCTTTTATGCTACTACTACCCCTCCTACTTGTAACTTCTTGGATTTCCCTTTGTTTATTCCATATTTTTTATTGTCATATCTCTTTTTCTAATTCTAGAGTCTTCTCTTCTTGGTTCTCCATTCTAAATTTAGGTTTAAGCTCTACCTTCTAATTTATTCACCATTCACCCTTTAGTCACACACATCCCCATGTCACCTGAAGTGAGTACTCCATACTAAAAGGAATAGGAACCATATCCTTTTCTATAACCAATATCTTGATCAACAAAGGAGTTCATTGTAAAAATTCACCTCTAATCTTTCTAACAAACAAATATTTTCCCATCTCAAAATCTATATAGCCTTATACAACAAATTCCATGGAGTATCTATCAATGGTATAAGTTATCAAGTGATTGATTGCATGCATCCAATTGGTATCTAAATTTTGTAACCACTATATCTTTTCTTCAATCCATACAATAACATCGGTAGCTCTAAATTAAAAATAATGGAATTCTAATCTAGCCAACCATGTAGCTAATAGCCCAAGTAATTTTCACCAGAATATCTCATAGATCTCACCATAGATATGTTATTATATGATTTATTTTAAAATACACCTATCATTTTTATTTGATCTATGGTGAAATTATGAATCTTTTACTCTAACTAGCTTTCTACCCCTTTTTGATTGGGTAGCCTTCACAACATCCCCTTTTTTGATGAGAATCCACTCTCACCACATCATTGTTAGAAATGGTTCTTAGGTAATCACAAGAACATGATAATTACAATGATAACTTTATGATCTAAAGGAGAACTTATAGGAATATATAGTTAGATATGGGTTTTACACATCTATATTGAAATCATAGATACTTAACTTCTGTGAATATGCTTTCATAATATATAGGTATAGTCAAATACTAACAAAGTTTCTAATGGATGAATTAAACATAACATGCATTCTTAAACACATAATTCCATAATTAGTAGAATAACACACAAGGAAATCATATTTAATATTTGATTAAGTCTAATTCATACTTATTCATAGAAATGGAAACACTAATCATACATATAGATGCATATAATCTGAGCAAATATCTTTGTTACAATCCTTCTCCTTGAGATCAAAATACTCAATAGTATATTATAAACTATGAAGAAAGTGAATCCATTATATTAAAATCTAACAAACTTGTTCTACTAAAAATTGAAGGACTATATATCTTGTAAGCCATTATCATTCTAACCTCTAAATCCATCTTTAGCACACATACGTGCCAATCCATATCTAGTTTCTTTGTAATGATATCAATACCAAAATAAATTAACCATGAATGAACATAAAATAACTATGTAATAGAAGGAAACCATAATTAAATCCACATGGTAGCTATATTTGACAAAGTAGTTTGGGTCTTTCATTCACCTGCTAACTTTCAATAAATTCAAGTCCTTTGATGAGCTATGTCATACAGTTAGAGATACAAAAGTAAAGCTTGTAGATTTGAATAAACTCAAGTACACACCTAATGCTAAAAATAATTCAACTTTTAAGTTTCAAAATAAATCAAGATATAAGGTTAAGTCAAATAACACCAATAATAAATACAAAACAAAAATTAATGTAGTATCATAGCCTACAATTTGACTTCTCTTATTTTCCCCACTAAAGAGGTATTTTTCATAATTATCTTTGTATTTGTTGGGACCAACATACCCCCCTTTTATTTAAAAATTGGGGACCTTTGAGAAGTTTTTGTGCTCAAGTTTTAAAGCATCTGAACATTAAAGTCTTTAACATAATTTGAAGATCATCCACTCTACTAAGGAACATGCTTGTGTGATTTAATCCTCTTATTTTAGACTCATCCTACTAACAAGGTTACATGAGTCATTTTGCATCTTCCATGGAAGATTTAGGGTTCTATGTTTAGAAACCCTGGGTGGCCCTTGATTCAAATTCAAATGTTGGAGGGAGATAAGTTGGTGGGAACCAATTAAAAAGAAGCTATCAATAAGGGGTTTGTATGGGTTTAAGTCATGTTTTCATAACATAACTTGAAATCTTCTTTGTTTCTTCCCCCTTTCTTTTCCTAAGTTCCTTGGGTCCAATTTAACATGGTTCCATGATGGCCCTTTTTAAATTACCTAACTTAACCTAGGTCATTAGTACTAAGGCCCCAATAATTATATTTACCTTAGAATTAATACCTTATGCTAAGTATTTTTATTTATGTCCTCTGGTCTAATAATTATCTCCTTAGCTCTTTGTAGGATCTTATGATCGATGCTTGCTTGATGGATTTGATCAGATAGAGGATCCTAACTAAAAGGCTTTGGCTTAAACAAGGTGCACCATGATATATCAAAAAAATCACTTGCTCACTAGATTTGATCTAATGATGTAAGGATTAAGAGGAAAATTCAAAAGTCACATAAGGCCCCTAGTACCAGACGTGCGATGACTTAATGATCGAAAGGAAGAAATAAAGGGACCTACCTAATAAAGACATCCAATTAATGACCAAGCTCCCATAAATATCAATGGCAATCACTTTTTCATTAGATTTGATCCATTGGCATGAAAGGCCTGATGACTTTTCAAAGCTCTATGATCTTAACATGTGGTCATTGCTTGACCAAGGTGATAACTAATAAAAGATACACATCATGGAAATTTTTTGTGAGGATGCCAAGTGTAATGACCATAATCCTAGAGGCCATTAGACTAATAAAAGTTGAGGACTTGGATTTAGATTGATGAATCATACTTTCTCACTAGATTTGGTCCAATAGTGCAAAATAAAAGAAGCTTATAAAAGCCAATGGCTAGTATCTAAATGACACTTATGAAAATTGCCATGAAAACCCTAAAATGGTGCCACATAGACTCCATGTAATCATAAAAGGACAAAATCAAAGATATTTTGAACTCAAAAATGCAAGGGTATAAATCAAAAGGGTCACCATCAAATCCAAAGCACATATGAAGTTAAAGCTTGAATATCTCCTGCCATTAAAGCTCTAAACCCTAAACCCTCTATAAAAAAGACCTAAATCAATTTAGTTAGTTATATTTTAGTCAATATATCATAATTGTGCTCCTAAAAACAAATGCTATAGTTAGAACCCTTGGCAATCTAGTGTGGGAAATTCAATAACATCAAAAATGGAGGCTGGTAGGCAACAATTGAAGATGGAATCCAAACTTTATCTAACCTATGATAGTAAAGGAAGGATTTTAAAGGATACAAATCTAGACTTGGTAGCTCTAAACATTCATGGAATGAGGAATTAGTCCAAATTTTTCTTCCTAATATATGCGTTATAGCCTATCTCTCAAGAGGAAAAGAGGAATGCCACAATAAATCAAAGGTACAATGACCTAGTTGTAATTCAAATAGTTGGTCTCCACCATGCCATGGTAAAACTAGAGGTAATGCATTATATTGATGTCCTTGCACCCATATTTATTAATTCTAGGATAGATGAGGAATGGATCATTCAGGAGGGTATTTATGAAAGGGTTGCATACATATCTCCTAAGGACTTTGAAACCTATTATAAGCTCCCCTTACCCCATCTCAATCTCTCTAAAATGAGGAATTGGGCTAACACCAAAGACCTTGATTCAATCTTTGTACCCTTGTTAATCCAAGGATACCATGTCTTTAGAACACTAGATGACATGATTCTCATTGTCTAATTCAAGGAAGGCATTAACATAGCTATGACCCTGTTGAACCAAGCCTTTGGTGCCCCTTTCACCACATATGTAAACAAAGTCTAGGTGTCCTATGTCCAGTTCATGATAGAAGATAAATTGACCCCTCCAGTAGGAGACCTAATTAGCTTCTTCTTGGCTAAGTAATTCATAGCCATCAAAAGATGAACCTCTAAGCAATTTTATATGATGTCTTATCTATTGGATTCCCTTCTGGCCTTTGTATCCTTCCCTAGCATTAGGAATTGGTCCCTTGATGGTAGAACCATAATTTATCACAACTATTCCAAATTGTACATATTCAAGTATAGGAACCACATGAAATTCATCTATTATTATGTTTTCCCAACCATATATGAAGCCATCACAGGAGTTCTTATGCCAAGATTGTATCCCCTTATCAAGAGATAGATAGAAACTATGGGGGATGTATGGTATTATTTAGATTTCACTATCATTAAGATAGAGGGTATCCTAACCCAACCTTATAGAATACTAGTCCATGTCCCTAACAAGCTTGATAAGTAAGAAATTGCCTCCTAAATCATGCAAGGTGTGGTTAGGGTATGTAAAGAGAAGAGGAAAGGCTAAATCCACCCCCTCCCATTAGATATTGGGAAAATTGTAATCAAATATTAGAAGCAATTGTAAATCAAGGTAACATATAGGAATTATTTTAATTTCCAATTAGATGACCTTAAAATGTGGGACCTTAAGGGCAAGGTGTTTAACCACATTAAGGAGAGAAAGGTCCCTAAGATTGAATATGAACATAATCTAAGCATTGGTGATGACAACTATATTAGAGAAAATAATTTTGAAGAAGTCATCTCTAGAATAAAAAGTTACAATATCAAGTTGGAACATATATTAATCAAGGACAACAAGCCTATAGGGGAGATATGGTAGTTTCATCCCTTGCAATATCATTTATTACCAAGACCATCTGGGACCACTCATGAGGAGCCATCTGATCAAGGGTAGCCATCTAAACCTCAACCCCACCACCAAGAGCCTCAAAATAAACAACCTTAGGCTAAACAACATCAAGATGGAAAGGATAAAGTCAAGGAGAAATTTGGAGAACCAAGATTGGAACATAGACTCGAGGAAGGTCCCTCACCTATAGAACTCCCACAAAGGCCACCTTCTCCCATGAAATTTTTTGACATGATATATCTTGAGCCAGAAGAGACATTAGAAGATACTCTCATTGATATAGCATTAGCATATGGATCATATAAAGAAGGGGATCTATTTGAATAAGTAGGAAAGTAGCTAGTTTTATTGGAAAAAAGAGAAAAGGAAAGCAAAGTTGGCCTCGGTTCTTATGACTCCAAGGAAGATGCCGAGGTTGACCTTTACTCACCCTACTAGTGGATTCAACCTCTTTAGTGATGAGAATCCAATCCATATACCACTCATCCTTGATTGGTTCATCTATGGGAAGTTAGAGAAGATCACATTCCTCTCTCCTTCATGGGCCTTGACATAAGTTGGCTTGAAAATACATGATAACATTAAACCATGGATTAAGGACATAGTGGAAAAGTAAGAAGAGAGAAGAATACAGATTTAACATATTCAGGGGGGATAGGAAATTGACTCACTAGGAGACTCTAGTAGTGAAATTATAGAGGTATATGAGCCCCCAAAGTTTAAGGAACTAGAGGTTAAAATCCAATTTAACCCAGACATGTTAGGATTAGAAAGGATCACCACAAGAATAGCCATGGTCGATCAAGAAGAATTCACCTTTCAAAAGGTGGAACCATTCACAGGGCTAACCCCTATTAGAGGGTAACAACTTGGAGAGGCTCCCATCCATGAGGAGGATGTGGAAAGTTTAATTCAAGATCAATCTTAGTATGCCAAGGCTAGTGTCCAGGGATTAGTGCAAATAATTAATAACCTAAAGAAGGAGAAAGAGAATTTGTAAACTCAAGCAATTCTCTCAGTGCCAGATTTCATGACTAAAATGCTTGAGGAGTTTTTCCATGACATGTTTAGAGCACTAAAATCTATGAAATTAAGGTAGAATGCATTTGAAAACTACACCACCTTAGCTAAGGAGCTGGTTACCTAATGGCAAACTTTCGAGGATAAAATTACCCAACTTCTTAATATTTAGGTTAAGAACCAAATAATAAAATTTAAAGCTATCAGCATGGGGCACCTAATTGCAATTTTGGGAATTATTGTAGACAAGGTCTAAGCCTTGAGTACTTGACATGATAAAGTGGAGGAATTTATTGAGGAAGAGAAAGAGCTCATAGGCAGAATTGAGAAACTCCTAAGAACTATGCTTGAGGATCCTGCATAGCCAACTACCCTAGTAATTATTAGTGATGAATAATTCTAGCATAGAGCCACTTTAGTGACTCAAGAAATCAAAGGAAAAAGTCAAGGACAATCAAGGAAAGATAATAATAGAATATTAGACATGATATTCAATTCAAAGGAGAGTATCAAGGAAGCTAAAAGCATTAAGGAAGCTTTGGCTAGGAATGACAAGGATTTTGATGAGTTAGATGATCAAGAAGAGGAGTGTATCACAAGGCCTACCATAGACTTAGGCCTAGTGGATGAATAACATGAGTGAGATATGAACATATTTCAATGGAAAAGGGACCCACCTCAAATGTCCTAAATAAGATTTACTTGAGAGGTGGAACATTCTTTTGTAAAGGCACACACTAGTTTGTTAGTCTGATTACCTCTAGGTCAACATGATTGTAAAAGACACGTGTATCATAGTTTGTTATAAAGATAACTATATTTATCTTTGTACACCTATATTTTTAGACTGATTGATATGATACCTAGCTATTCTATAAAGGCATGTATTACCATTTGTAAGAGAGAGGGACTTTGAGTTATTTTGTACCACTTTTAAGCAATAAATACAAAAGATAAAGGAATTATATAATAATTATTTGGGTTGATGTGTTTGAATTGTTAATTTTCTCAATTACTTGTCTGAGTTTGAATATGAATAGTTTATATATATATTGAGTTAGATCATTAATTATAGGGTTGCTAACTTGTGTAATGCTAGGTTAGTTGAATGAGATTGAGTTTACTTCATTTTATTTGCTCTGTAACAAAGATGTGTATTAACTATCTAGATGTGGTGTAGAAATTTAAAAATAAATCCAATTTTTACTTGTATTATCATCTTATCTTTAGAATCAAGCCTAGTTTTTAGTGAAATGTGAGCTTAAGCTACTTTACACTTAATGCTAGTTAAGATCATGCTTGGTAATTCTTGAAACTTTGTCATTATGTTCATAATCAAGGATCAACAATCACCATTTCTTTCTTACTCTACCCTTTCCTTTTGATCTTTCTTTAAACAATATACTTTATTTTAAAACATTGTTCATAACCATTTAGTTTAGTCAATAGTTTAGATCTAGACCAATTTTTCAAAATTAGCATCAAGATTCATAAAAGAAGGCACCAATATGGCTCCCAACCATCAAACTTTATAAATAATATGGAACAGTCTATGTTGCTTTGCTACTATTTCACTATAGGCATCCTAATTACCAAATATCTATAACTCATGCCCTAAATCCTTTGGATTCTATAATGAGAAGCATTTTTTAAACACTAAGAGCACTTGTGGTACATTTAGAAGCATCAACAATATCATCATGTGTTATTGTAGAAGTTACTCAAATGCAACCTCGTATCTCTTCCTCCAACATAATAGTTTTACATGATCTAAACATTACCTAAGAGATATGAAAATAATGCATATTTTAACTTCCATTGTTGTTTTATACATTCTATAAAATAATGCTATAAGCTAAGGCATAAGATACAATATCTCATTTATGATGATACTATTGAGGTTAGTAAAGCCCTAGATAATTTGAAACCACAACCTAATGGAAAAGCAATTTTGAAAATATTTTACAATCCTCTTCCAAATCACAAGGTAGTATAAACTAAAGATAATTTTCAAGCGCATTATAAATACAATACACATCTACGTCCTTCTACATATGTCACCCCTTAGATAGTATTATTGGTACACTAATAGGAGTCACAGTACATATACGCATGATTACATTTGATGATAGTGAGATTGTGGATGATGATTCAAATTTCAATTCCCTATTTTTAAGTGCTTGTGTGGAATTTCAACCTATTAATATCATGATAAACATTGTTTTAAGTGATAATTCTCATACAATGAAACTTTTACATTCTAATGGATACACACATGAGGAGTTAACATAAAAAACCAACATCATCAAAAGCTTTTATGGATAGATACAAAACCCATTGAGACAATTTTATACCTCTTAAGTTAGGCCCTATAGTAGTTTATATTTTATTTTTAGTCTTACCAAGCACATGGGTATTTGATTTGTTATTAGGACTCCCTTGGATACATAAGATCCACATAGTACCATCATTAGTGCATTAGTTTTTTAATTATATACAGTGAAATGTAGAAATGAGAGTTTTAGTTATTCCATATGAGTACCATAGTCTACCATTGTTATTTATTCCCCTACTCCAACCACCATTGTAGTTGGTTATTAGACTATTTAACATTAATATTTAGATATAATTGATACACCTATTCAAGATCATTATACAAAGTTAGATACTACACCTATTAAGGATTATGTTACAGAGGCAACCGTAGGCACTTCATTTTGACCACTTTCATGTCTAAACTACAATTATAATTACTTTATACAATCACACACAAATTTTAATTGAAAATTGATCCAATTTACTTGCAAAACATCTGATTTAAACTAAGTTTACAAAAATATAACCTTAATCAAGGTAATGCACTATAATGTCAAATTAATTTTATCAAGTGCACCCCAAATAGACATAACTATTAACAAGTATTATTCTAGGAAAATTAAATGAAAATTTAATTTCAAAAATGAACATTGCAAATACCCCATTCTTCTAATTATTAATTAATCAAATTGATTAATTGAAAATTAAAAAAATGGGGTATTTAAAATGTTTGATTAATTAGCCTAAACCTTATTCTAATGCAAAATTCCATGGATTTGAAATTATCAAACTTCATAAAAATAAAATTTTAATTTTATCTCACATTAGTGACATCATTTGGAAAGTCAATGGAATAGGGAGTGGAGTGAAATCAAGGTGGATTATGACATGGCCACTTACATATTCACTCACACCTATGATAGGGCCTCTTACACACTCATATATGACACATTCAAAAAGGACTAATGATTACACTTTTATTCCAAATCTCTTCCACACTCTAAAATTGCCTTAAATGGAGTCTCTTACACATTCTTCCTTATGTAATCATGAGTTTGAGGACTCCCTCTCCACCATTGATCTTGATCTTATATCAATGACTCATATTCAAACTATAAGTGTATAAATATAAGATCCTTTGGCCATTATAGACAAGCCCTCTTGAACTAAACTTATTATGCCAAAACTATACTATATCTCCACATTTATTCATGTAATTCTTAAGCCAGATCAAGTGTAGACAAGGGCAAATTATACCCACATGTGGAGTCGACATTGCCAAATATATCTTATATACAAGCTGAGGAAATACCTCTTTAGATAAGTAAGAAAAAGAGTCTCCAAGGAAGTTAGAATATGTTTGTTTTCATTTTACTTGATTCACCTCTTTTTTGACCTTACTCAATCCTAGTGGATAGGATGAGTTTTATGTTCATGTAATTGTTCTTAGTCTATTCACTAACAATGAACTAACCCTCTTTGGATTCATGTTCTACATAATGGAATGATTGGTGGGACTCTAATCACCCCACAAACTCTTATATTCCCTCTTAATTATTATAATTATATGAATTAACCTAATATTTAGCTCAATTCATCTCATTTTCTTCAAAAAATGGAAACAATCTATCCTAGGTGGAACTGATGGTTTCACCCTATCTATCAATGATTTTGCCCATGAAATTAGTGGGCTTGACTTTAAAATTGGTGGTTTCATGTTCTAAATTCTAATTTTTATATCATTCCATAGGTCATATTAATCTACAGTTTCACTCAATAAATCTATGGTTTCGACCAGCTAGTCGGTGAAAATGCACTTGAAATTGATGATTTCATATCTGGTAATTTTTTTGTTTGTTCCTATTTTTAGAAGTTTCACCTTAAATTTTGATAGTTTTACCTTTCATTTCAGTATTTTCACTCTTTATATGTTTTCTTCTAATCAAAATTTTCACCCCATATATCAATGGTTTTACCCTACGTATCAGTAATTTTTTTAGTTTTTTCTTTAATTTGTGTTTGCATGAATTAGTGGTTTTGCCTCGACAAACTATGGTTTTACCCTATGTTTTAAAAAATACAAGACTTAAACAAACTCACTTTCAACTTTCCTTTCCAATATAAAATTTCATTGCAAGAATTATAACCACTTTTGTAGCAGGAACTTGGACAAAAGAGTGGATTTTAGACCTAAAAATAAAGCATATTTTCTTTTGCAAACATGTCAATTTAGGATTAAAAAGATTGAAAAAAAATATAATTTAGGTTTAAAACTTATTTATTTATAAATAATTTACTTTCTCTCACTTGTTTCAATTACTTTTTGATTGTGTGCTCATGCGATTCCTTCAAACATATGTTCTCCCCTTAGTAGGGTGACCCAAAAATGTGAATGTGATCACTTGTTTTATTTCAAGAGATTTAATTATTATGTTATTTTCTTCCCCTTAGTGGGATTCCTAGAATCATAATGGTAATACATTTACTTTTATTTTAGGATACGTGATTGTGGTTTCATTACTTTCCCATGGGTCTCTAAGGTGTAGTGACTAGGATTTCATCCCCCAACATTTGTATCATCCCCCTACATCTGATGGGGGACATAAATTATTGGCAAACATTGTTAAGGATTAGTGGAATTCCCATAAAGGGTTTCATGAAATCAACATTTTAACTCCTAATGCTAAGCTGTTACACATTACCATTGAGGAATCTAGGGTCTCTTTGTTATCCCCTATAAACATCCCAACACCTGGATCTCTTTGACATATTTTTTTCCCTTTAGGGACCATCTAATAATCCAAGTAAAACTTTAAGTAATCCTAAAATATGGTAGTGTGATCACTAAGATATGATGGCTGGCATGGTCATAAAGGGGATATGCCCTGCCACAAATATCCTAATTTTTTATTGGTTCATAGGAACCTCTTTGGCCACATAACTTTCATTGATGCAAGGGTGCAAAGGTAACAACCCCCAAATATTGCCTTACAGGTACAAACCTTTGAGAGAAGGGTGGGATTAAAAAACCACCATATTGCATTTAATTATTTAATGAACCCTTAAATTTTTAATCCTCTCAAAGGTGTTTATATTGAAGGATCAATGATTGTGACATAATACTATGTCATTTATTACAAATAATACTTATGATGTTTTATTGTATATTCCCTATTGTTGTCTCCAAACCAAGACATCAAAATTTATTTAATAAAAATAAGTTTAAGACATGAATTTCTATCCACCTATGTGATAAGGTGTTACTTCATATGTATTTTGAGTCAAAAATCATCCCTTTTAGATGTTATGTCAAACTTTATCCAAATGCATACCATTATTGTCTAGATCATGTTATTGGGTTGTCTAGTTTGAACTAATTTCTAGTTAAAAACAAATTCCACTTATTAATTCCAACACCAAGGTCTAATTTCTTATTAAACCATGTGGTTTTGCTATCCATTTAGTTCCAAACCTAATTTGAATCTCATTTATAGTTCATGTACCTGTCTGGATAAACCACTTACATTGACACACCTTTAATTGAACCATTCCTCCTTTGATGTTCACTTTGATGCAACCAAAGTATGTTTACATGAAAATTTCCATACTATTGTGATCAAATCCATGTTTTTAATCCAAACATAATTCAAATATCCAAATTTATTCCAAGGTGGAGATCATAAGCCCATATCGAAGAAGAGGTAAATCAACAATGCCTCACAAATATAAGATCTAATACCAATGAGGAACAAGATCAATAATACCTCACCAAAATGCCATCTAACGTTGAAATTGGGTGACATCAACAATACCTCCCAAGTGTACCATCTAGTGTTGAACATGGATAAAACTATAAATAAGTCTCAAACATGATGTCTAGTGTTGATTATGGAAAAGCCAAATTTACATAACACCTCTTTGATAAAAAATATGAAAACCTTTTTAGATTATTAGAGCTCAATGATAAATTCATGACTAGATTTATAGTAAAAAACTTACATTATTTGGTTAGATATCCTGAAGAGACACCCTTGCATTAATGGATAATCAAGCTACTATTAAACAAAGTCAAGCTCTTATACCAACCTCTATTTGAGCCCTCATAACATATAGAAAAGGAATATGTCAACTTGTTGACTCACCTTCAAAAATATAATGCATTAAATCTCAAATATAGTAGGCTATCCAATTCTTGGATAATTTAACAAAATCCTTAATTATTCTTGATATTCAAAAGCTGCCACTTATATAGCTAAATCCACCAACTAAACCACAACTAGAATTGATAGCCCATCTAAAACCCAATACCAATTCATTTTCCAATAGCACCTTAGTCATGGACTTATTTAACATGCCTATATCTAAAAACCATTTGTTGGTTAATCATAATCCCAATTCCCTCATGGATTTTTCCCAGCACATAATTGATAATTCTTAACTAATGCATTTCAATCCACATCAAGTATCATTAAAAATCTAACAAAACATTTCTCAAACTCACCAACAAATTATTTATTCCAATATTCCTAACACTTTACAATAATAGGTTGAAAACATGCCTGAGTCACAACATCAAGTTGCTAATACCCTTCCAATTCAATAAGTGGTGACCAATCTAACCAATCTTCCACTTTAACAAGTGGTAACTAATCCCTAACAAACATTGTCTGATAAAAAATACATTCTTATTAATCAACCACATATTACTTCTAGTCAACAATACACTTCTTCAAGCTAAAAATATATTCCACCAAACCAACAATAATTCCCTTTCATCCAACATATTCATACAAATCAACACCAAATTCTTTCTCATACTCAAAATGTCTCATTAAATACCCAACAAAGCATTCCTCTATTCAGACCACACGTCCCTCTAAATCAACATCACAATCAATAGTAAATGCCTTACCAATAAAAATTTCCCTATTAGTAATATATTAACCCTAATCACAAAGTGAACAATCTTGGTAGAACCAATTGGGTACAAATTATTCAATACCCCATACCACCACTTTATCCAGGTCAAGGTAATCTACATCTGAATAGATAACAACATGTTCCCATTCCCTCTCAATTCATTCCCACTTTTCAAGACTTACAAGAGGTAAAAGAATTATTTTCTACCATCCATGTAGGAAATCAAATTAATAAGTTTAAGTTTTATGATATATGCTCTTATCTTTTTCATATGAGCTATCTTCAAATCCCATTCCTGCATTATTTTAAGATGCAAAAATTCAAAAAATACAAATGGAAAGGTGATCCAAAAGATCACTTGAAATATTTCTTCATTTCTTGTAAATATATTTCATAAAATGGCATGTACTTTATTTTCTTGTTTCCTCATAGTTTGGTTAGGTATAATTTGGAGTGGTTTTTCTATCTACCCAAAAAATTTGTCAATAACTTTGATGGTTTATCTGAAAATTTTATGCAATGGTTTTCATATAATGTATAACATGAGGTGAGTATGGTTTGATTGTGTCATGAAAAAAAAGGATGAGAGATTTTTCCTAGCTACTTATAATAGTGTCATATATTGGCCAATTAATTCCTACACAATCTCCCTGATAGATAATTGGATATAATATTTATTGCCAATCTTTAACTAGACATAACTTATAATCTCAGACTTCATTTTTCAGAAAAAATTGAAGATATTATCACTAAATGACTAAAAATTGACTAATTCCTCATTGATAAAGTGGTAATCAAAGTCAATTCTCAAAACCATGTTCAGAATAAGTTATAGACACCATCTCCAGTGCAAGCTCAGGTAAGAACATCTAAAAAAACTAAACTATTCAATAGGAACAAAAATGCTATAGAAATGTGGTAAATAAATATAGACATGTGTAAATGGTGCAACCATTGATTACTCAATAAACCCCACTTATTCATCCACACTTTTTAAAACCCACCTCTAAGAAGAGTTTTATACAAAATGAGAGTTTTTAGTGATCTTGTTGAACCTATTGAGGCAATGTTACTAAAGACTGTTATAGTTAATATGTTCATTTAGCCAATTATAAAACCATTTAATGATTTATTTGATTAACATCATGTTAAAGGTCATTCTATTCATAAATGTGTGTAACTTCAACACTTCATGCAAGATTTAATAGAAAATGGTGAAATAAAACTAGACAACATTGCTTCAACATCTAATCATAATTTAGGTATTTATAAAAATAATTTTACGTAACACAATTATAAAAATTAGAATCAGAGTCAGTGTCAAGCAAATAATCCAAATCAAAAAAGGCCTCCCAATAATCAGAATCAAAGGCCAAATCTGTTCAACTAAAAACCAATCATAATCAAGGAGAGAACACCCATTCTAACTAGGTCAACTATAATAATGTCCCTTATAACTACAAAAATGTTATAAGTCACATTACTAGCAGACATATACACACTATCAAGATCAATCCTACGCCAATAACCAAAAATACATGACATCCACTTCTATCCATTTTAGAACCTCCTCACCCACATACAATAATCCTCCTTAGGTTCAAAATGGCATTAATATTAGACAATGACCAAGAGTTACCATTCTAGGACCTAATTTAACTTTTATTAATTATAGTAACCACCCACCAAATCATGATTATGCAATCACAACTTGACATTCTAAGGTTATAATCCAAGGTCTTGTACCCTTTTCCTCTACTAATCCCATTCAAGGCCCTCTTCCTCAAAAATTTAAACCTATTACTTTTACTAATGACATGCATATGAAATTATGAAATAATTATAAAATACACTAATGCAAACTTATATTCTAGATCTTTTTCATACATAAAACATCCAAAAAAACATATATTTAACGTCCCAAGTCACATTGCTCTTGACAAATGCCAAACTCTTGTGAGTCATATGACCCTCAGCTAATAGTTTATATTTTACCAAAGTGAGATGTCACCCCTTGGCCCTATTCAAAATAACCCAATTTATATAGAGGCAGTCATTTTCAAACATAATATCAAGTGTGTCCTCAAAGACACTAGTTCAAGTTTGAATATTGTAACTTTGAAGTTGGTCAAACATTTAGGTTACACATAAGTGGATGTTTAGCTAGATACTATTCCCATCAAGATCTATGATAATTAGGATATAGAGTTATAGGGAACCATTTTATTTCTTTTTATCATTGGACCTCTAACCCATGACACCCTTTGACATGTCCTTAATCTAGAGTTATCATATAACTTACTCCTTGGGTGACCCTGGATACATGAACTACATGAATTATCTTCTACTCTACATTAGTCCATAAAATTCCCGCATTTAGGCTTAGAGGTCACTGTACTTAGAGATGTATAGTCATACCAATATTGTAAACATCTTAAAGTAGAGTATGAAATATACAAGTATCATTTGGGCCTAGAGCATGTCCCTAGAAAGGAAAAATAGGTAGTTGTTCAACATTCTAATTCAAAATATTTGGATCCAATTACTCTTGAATCTATTTCATCTACACCACCTTGTCAAATATCTTCTCATTTGACCATTATAGATAAAGCCCATGGTGAATACCAAATTGGCAATGCTTTTCATATAGCCAAATTGCCTAAAACACCTAAATCACATGGCTGGCCCAAAGTGAAGAGTATCATAATGGAATGGCATAAGAAGGATGACTCTCACTAGAAAGGACCTATTGATTTTATTAAAAATAATACGCAATACCAATAATAGATTGAAGGTGATGATGACTCATGGTTACATAATGAAGATTTTGCTACATGCCATAAGAGCAAAAGGTATCCTATTCTAAAGAGAATAATGGATAACCAAGATTATGAAGGAAAAATCTTGAGGGGAAATTAGAAAGGTCTTATTGAGCTAGTAGATTCTACCAAAAATAAAGAAACTCAAGGTATTGGATATAAACTACCTAGTGGTGACCCCTTAGATATTGAGAGTGATAGTGATTTATTGTCTAACGATGAAATGTAGTCTTATTATAGTATATAAGGTGAGTTAGTTGATACAAACCTTTTTAATGCCAATGCCATTTTAACCATTACTTTTATTCCTTCTAATTTTCTTATTTTCCTTTGTCACCCCCCATTAATTGATTGGGACCAACAATATTCACATATACCATTGGACAATGTCTAAAATAATAGGGCAATTTTTGAATTCATAGGCCTCAAATATGGTTTTCTGATTGGTGGTCATAAGTAAGGATTCACTATTCCATTGGACCATGCCACCTATTTTGGATAAAATGTAAAATTCATTAGTCATAAAGAAAAAGAAAAAAATTAAAAGTGAAAACCTCTTTGAGGTACTTTTGAACTAGGAAAATAGTAGAGAAAAAGATGAGTTCCATGGGAAAAACATGTTTCAAGTAAAATTGGATGGGGAATTCCATCCTATTTTGAATGAATCCCAAGGTTCCTCCATTCCTAAAACCTTATTCTAGTTAGAAATAAATTCAAAAGATCAAAAAGTATTCAAACAATCAGTTTAATATTTCTTGCATACCTTTGTTGAGTGTCTTTACCAGACTTTGGTGATTCAAATTCTTCATACATGTAGGATATTAACAAGCCACAAGCTGATGAATAATATCACTACTCATGGAATACACCATAAAAATAAACATTGGAACCCCCGATGATCCCAAATACATTAAATTGGGAACATCCCTCACCGAAGAGGAACATGAGCTCCTTATTACCCTCCTTTGGGAGTTTGTTAATATTTTTGCCTAGTCCTGTTTAGATATGCTAAGATTGGATCCTTATTTAGTTTTACATCACCTTGTTCTACACCTAGATGTGAAACCAATCAAATAGAAGCTAATAAAAATGCATCCTCCCATCTCCATACTAGTCAAAAAGGAATTAGAAAAATTATTAGAGGCAAGATGTTTTCATCCCATAGACTATTCATAATGGATATCAAACATCATCTCAGTCAACAAGAATCCATAAGGAATTCACATATGTATAAATTTTATAGATATCAATAAAGCATGCCCAAAGGATGATTTTCCTTTACCAAACATTGATATGATCATAAATTCAACATCATGATATGATATTTTATCTCTCATGGATGCATTATTTGAGTATAATTAGATAAAAATAGCACCTGAAGACCAACACAAAATAATGTTCACCATTCCATGGGGGATATTATATTTTCAAGTGATGTTATTTGGCCTTATTAACACTAGTGCTACTTATAAATAAGCAATTATTGTCATATTCCATGACATGATGCATGATATTGTATAAGACTACATGGATGACATTCTAGGTAAATCCAAGACCAGGGCAGGCCATCTAGAAGTATTATGAAGAATATTTGAAAGTATTCATGAATACAAGGTACATGTTAATCCTAATAAGTGTGTATTTGTCATCTCCTCTATAAAATTTATAAGCTTTATTATTTCTCATAGGGGTATTAAAGTTGATTCAACCAAGATTAAGGCCATTATATAAATACATCCTTGATCTAATATAAATTAGCTCCATAGTTTTCAAGGAAAAATTTAATATATTCAATGTTTCATTTCACAATTGGTAGGTAGATGTCATCCTTTCACTCACCTTTTGAAAAAATGAACCACCCTCTTGTGGAATGCTCATTGTCAACAAGAATTTGAGAATTTAAAATAATATTTGGAAAAACCACTTGTATTATCTCCACCATCACCTAGGAAGCCACTAATCCTCTATATTTTTGCCATAGAACATGCCTTATGGGCACTCCTCACCCAATATAATGATCAAGGGAAAGAATGATAAATAAATTATTTAAGAAAAACATTGGTTTCCAATGAACACAACTATATACCAATTGGAAAGGCATACTTAGAAATGGTATTCATAGCCCATAAGTTATGATATTCCAGGTTTAACAACAAAACTATTTTTATTTCCAAAGTGGATCCACTCAAATTTTACTTTCCAAGGTAGCTTTGATTATTTGTATGGCCAAATGGGTCATGTTATTGAGAGAGTTTGAGATTTAATATGCACATCAATAATTAATTAAGAGGCAAGTACTTGTATATAAACTTGCCAAAGCACCCTTATTCGACACCATGACACTCACTTTCAATTTCCCTGATGATTCCATCTTGACTCTAGATAAAACCTCTTTTAAATCTTAGCATTAGACACTTTATTTTTATGGTTCCTATACATATCATGGATTTTGGGCTAGCATATTGTTCATAACGACACAAGGGGATCTTATTCCCAAAGCCTTCCACATTGGTTTCACTTGTACCAATAATATTACAGAGTACAAATCACTCATTACATGACTTTACCTAGTAGTAAAATGGAATATTAAGCAACTGCATGTTCATGGGGATTCCTAGTTAATTATTAAGTAGGTGAGAGATCAATACCAACAAAATACAAAAAGCTTATACCTTACAAAACATGGTGGATAGTCTCAAGAAAAAATTTGAGCATATCCAATTTGAGTAAATACCAAGGGATAGTAACATGACTGTAGATGCAATGACAATAATTGGCTCATTGATAACAATCATAGATCACATTTCATATTACTTGTTCTTTATTGAATTTTTTATAAAACCAGTTCATGAACATTCAACATATGAAATGGTATGTGATTTTATTTTTTCCAACTCACATTGGTAACACAATTTATATGACTAACTCTATTACCACATTATTCTTGATGATTTCCCCCCCAACAAACAATAACCCTTTATTCAAAATACCTCTTGTTATACCTTACTTCGAGTGACACTCTATCATAGAGGATATGATGGAACTCTAATTCATTTTTAACTTGAATATAATCTAGATTAGTGCTTAAATATATACATGAAAGGATTTACTTGGTCCACACCAGTGGAATGGGCTTTGCCAATAAACTCATATGTATAAGGTATTATTGTCTCATTATGGAAGAAGATACATGTGCCTATTTTAAAAAGTGTGTGCTATGTCAAAACCATGCCAATCTAATTCATGTTCTATCCTAAGAACTTCATCTAATTACTACTCCCTTGCCATTTTCCACATGGGGACTCAATCTCATAGGGAAAATCAATCATAATTCTTTTGATGGCCATAAACACATCCTCACTAAGATCAAGTATTTCACTAAGTGGGTTGAAGCCATTCCCCTCACGTAATCAGTAAAAAAAATCCAAATTCATTCTAAACCACCTTATTTGCCACTTTGGCATCCTTTTGACATGATTTTAGATAATGGTAGATCCTTTAAAAATAAGGACGTCAAATCCCTCTGTGTCAAGTACCATATCAAACAACATTTTTATAATCCTTGTTTTACCCAAATTAATGGATAGATTGAGGCATATAATAAGACCCTATTCCAAATTCTTAAACATATTATTAACATTATTAGTCATGATTGACTCTTGTAATTATTTCCCACCTTTTAGGCCTACCATACTAATACTCAAACCCCAATAGGTTCCACACCATATTCCCTAGTTTATGGAACTTAAGTTATTCTCCCTATCAAGATCGAGTTAATTTCCTTGTACATTTCATTGTAGGATATCATTGATACTGAGGATTAACGAGTAGCTTAGTTATAAGAATGATAAATAATTGATGAAAAATGGGTATCTACCTTGAATAATCTCCAAGCATATTAGAATGGGTTACATCATAACTATAACAAGAACATCAAGCCCAAATAGTTTGAACATGGTGATCTTATTTTAAAAGAGAATGGGAAAAATACTAATGCAATGCACAAAAAGAAGGAAAAAATTGAGGCTAATTGGCTAGGAAAATTCATTATTACAACTATGGATCTAGAACATACAAGTTGGCTACATCATATGGGAAAGAGCGAGATGATCCCATGAAAATTAATCATCTCAAACGCTTTTACACTTGATTTGTTTGAACATTTTCTAAGAGGACCCCTTCTTGGGGCATGGCTTATCATCTTCTCTTCATGTCATTTCCTAATTATGTCAGACCCTCTCATTCCCCTATCTCATTATCATCTTGATCTTGATTCTAATCTATAAGTAAAACATGAAGATTTAGAGAAATATTCAATAAATAATTCACATTTGGACATCATCAGCATATCTTTGAAAATAGTATCTCAAATAAATCTGACTTGGTTTTTCTACATGATAGTTATTAAAATTGCATCTTTTAGATTTTTCCAAATCCTATACTATTAATACTACTTTGTCATTTTATTCCTTCAACCTGATGTTGATTAGTTTCATTTCTCATTGTAGGTTGAACTACAATGACCTAAGGTCCCTTTGGACTATGTAGGAAACTCTCAATTTTGGAGGTCAATTTAGTCACCCCTATTCCACACTCTCACTATTTTATGAGCAATTTAATCCATGCTCTCACCATTGTATGATCAATTTAAGCCACACTCACCATTTTATGATCAATTTGATCCATGCTCTCACTATTTTATAAATAATTTTAAGCCACACTCCCACCATTTTATGATAAATTTAAGCCTTGCTTTCACCATTTTGTGAGCAATTCAAGCCACACTCTTTCCATTTTGTGAGTTAGTTAATTGAACCCATATCCAAGGTTACTTTTTCCTTTACTAGATGGTTGCATTGTGAATTTTTTATACCCCCTTGTATATCCTACTTGCCAAATATTCCTATACATATTTTATTCTAAAAAAATCTTAAACATTTGAAAAACTCAAAAGACCTAAAAACTTGACAACTTCCAAAAATCCAAAAAAATCAAAAATTTAGAAAAAAAGGCTTAAAATCTCCATGAGAGATATAAATCCACAAAAACTTTAAACTATGTGCCATCATATTCACTAGTCACCCTTGGTCTTACTCAAGGTGGCCTTATTTTCCTAGGTGGTAATTTCTTATCTTTCCACAATCATTTCCATTAATCATCACTATATTTTCATTATCCTCATATTTCTAGGAGAACTACATCAGCTTAAGGTCTACATGGACTATATAGGTAGCACTTGGATACATGATAAATATCATATTAGCTTAGCCACTCTTATCACCATCCATATTCCCTAAACCATTCAACTCTCTCTTTTTTAATGAGCAAAACATTCAATGCTCTTATTATTTTATGAGTCCATCTTATTTTTTTATATCAATTGCATGTTATCTCTTAACATTACCATTATTCTAATGCCTTTTCCCATGAGAATTACATTTGGCCTGAAGTCTGTATGGACTATGTAGGTAGTGCTTGGATGCATGGGGCATCTCAAGTAATCTTGGCCACTTCTTTCCTCTTGTTATATTCCCCCCATACCAAACTTGTTAAAAGTCTTATCTGACATGTCTCATACCTTTAGGACAACACCTATGAGTAATGCCTTATGTCCACACTCGCATAAATTTTTAATTAGTTACTTGTTTTTTTCTCTTTGAATTTGTGTTTTTGTGTGTTTGCTTACTTAATTATTTTTATTTTTATTTTTATGTTTCTTAGTTGCCCTAGGTTTAGTGCATTATGATCTTCACTTAAGACTAAATCTATTATATCATGATCTTGAGTTGTAGATATTTGTATCTAACCTAATCTTGGTTTAATACATTATGATTTACACTCAGGTCTTTATTCTTAATTTCTTGATATTAAGTTGTTTAAATTTTCATTTTAATTAATTTTTTACACTTATGACATCCACTACTATCATGATTTGTTTATAATTATGGTACATAGTGTCAAATGCAAATAAAAAATGAAGTTTTAAAGGTTTAGCAAACAATGCCACAATTATAGAATCTCATTTTATTCCAATCTATCACATAATCAACTAAATAAAAAGACTAATCTATATGCTAATCATGATACATATAAACCAATGATCATATACAAAAAGTCATAAACATTCTATAAAATCCATATTTAATGCCACATCATAACATAACACATTTTTAGTACAATAAATACCATCCAATCACATTTACTACTTATATCTACACTATCAAAATAGCATAATCATGGCAAAAAATATAATTAATCCTATATCAACATGAATAAGAAAACAAAAAATATAAATCAAATCACATTTTCTACTTTAACCCATCATGAAATGAGCACAAAATACTGAATCATGAAGAGCATCATATATATATATATATATATATATATATATATATATATATATAAGATTAAAAATGAATTTCATATATCTTGTAGAACAATGTCATTTACATAACAAATATATACAATTCATGATACAAAAATAAATACAAAGAGTTATTCCAATCATCTCTGACTCTAAGTATCCTCGTGATTTGTCTATTGTTGTGGCCTACTAGGCCTTGGTGGTGGAGGAGGTGGCAAATGATGTATTGACTAATTGTATTAGAGTGGGCCACACTTGAGGATCAATAACTAGATAGGATTCAATGCATGAAGTTGAAACTATATGGAGTAGTGAAATAATGAACACATGAAAGGAATAAATTCCACAATGTGTAAAAGCATTAAAATGCAATAACATTCCAAGTTGGTTATCCAAATAGATTTAGAAAATGTACATATATAGTTGGAAGATAGACATGATCACACATCCTCATGAATGCCAGGTTATCTTCCCTAATTAACTTTATTAAACACCTAAGTGACACATAATAAAGATAACTAGATTGTGTAGATCAAACCATATAGCAGGACAAAGTTTACACCAACACCCCCCTTAATCATAGCTTAGGTGGTTAGTATAATCGGGTCTCTAAAATAATTCCTAATGAGGTACCCAAGTACATAGAAAATAGAGAAGGCCAGAATCCCCCAAGATGATGCTAAAGCTTCCTATAGTAGAGCTCACAAAATGACCAAGGTCGATGATGAGATCCTATGCTTAAAGACTGAATAAGTTCCCTCTACATTGAACAATGTTTCTTGCCTTTGCTAAAGCAAGAACATGATGATTTTACTTGTTCCAAAATGGAAGATGAAGGCCATATTATGAATATCTTTGAATATGGTCCAAAATTGAAGTGTGACATAGGTCTAGAATATCATGCACAATAAATAAATGTAATGCCATTAAAGTAGACTTGACAAAAGAATGATACATAAAATTTGTTGAAATAATGTCCATTTGAAAAGGAGAGCATGGATTTTTTAGGTTGTGGAGCTAAAAGCTTCAACTATGTAGACGAAAGGGAGGTTGCTAAAGTTCCAGAAGTACCGATGTCGATAGTATGACTGACGTCGGTCAAGATGAATGCAGAAGGCAACCGACGTCAGCAAGGAGTCGACCGACGTCAGTCAGCACCAGGTAGACAGGGACTGATGTCAGTCGCCTGTGTGTTCCAGAACTGTTCATTGCATGAATAGTTAGTTTGTTGAACTGAGTGTTTGCATGTAAAGGCTATTTCGAGTCTTGAGCTGTGTGTCTATTATTAGTAAACTAAGAGTCTAAATTATTGTTTAAGTCTAGGATCTATTTATAGACCCATTGGCATGTATTGTATTGATGAGCTAGAAAGGAAGGCAAGGAAGATCCTTCCATTGTAAGATCATTGAGTTGTAGGTTGTTGTAAGCTCATAGGAGATCTACATGTGTAAGTATGGTCTATTGAATTGTAGGTTGCAGGTTCATGGGAGATCTACTTGAAGTACTTTAGAGTGCTTGGTGTACTGGCAGGGTTATTACTGACTGGTTGGAGAGGTGAACACCAATTTTGTGTGTGAGCTGTGTGTTGGGACCATTTTTGATAGCAGAGTGTTTTGAAGAAGAATTACTGTACACTTGAGGTGTGGCAAGCCTCTGTAAGGTGGAAGAGGGTGGTGGCTCTTTATTGTATTCTTTTCTATAGGAGTATTAATACAATATTGTATATTGTCTCTCATATTCTGTGCTATTTGTGAATTCTAGTTACTTGTACTTCTAGATATTTTTGCATGTTTAATTGCTTGTATTTGGTAATCATATTATGCTCTTTCTGAGGAGCAAGATCCTAACAAGTGGGATCAAGACAAGGTGTGTTGTTCTTGGATTCCCTGACAACTGGTATTAGAGCTTTTGGTTGGGATATTAATAGGTTGGATTATATCTGGTTAGTGTGTGTTGATTACAGGTTACTCACAGGGGTTTCTGTTTGAGTGGGAGTAGAGCAATGGCAGAAGATAGTAAGCTACAAATGGATAAGTTTAATAGTAGTAGGTCCAAGTCCAGGTATGGCAGAATAACCTATTGGAAGTGTGGAAAGAAAGAGTAGGGAAAAGAAGATTGTTGGTTGGTAGCAGATCAGCATGAAGAAGCAGATGTTGCAGATTTCATTACACAGGATGCTCTGGTATGTTCTTTGGATAAAGTAGAATCTTGGGTTTTAGATTCTGGTGCCTCTTTTCATGCATCCCCAAATAGGGAATTTTTTCATGAGTATGTCTAGGGAGACTTTGGAGAAATTTGTTTAGGGGATGGTAAGCCTTGTCAAATGGTTGGCAAAGGGAAAGTGAAGCTGAAATTGCAGACAGGTAACACATGGGTGTTGAAGGAGGTCATGCATGTCCCAGTTCTGGAGTGGAATTTGATTTCTATAAGAAGTTTGGGTGATGAGGGTTGCACAGTAACTCTCATAGTGGACTCTTGGAAGGTTACCAAGGGTGCACTTGTTGCAGCAAGAGGTAAGAAAGTAGGTATGCTTTATCTAATTGTATTACTGATTCTCTTTCTGGGTTATCTACTTCAGTTGTAGATTCAAAGATGTGGCTTAATAGGCTTGGTCAAATGAATAAGAAGGAGATGCATGTTCTTGAGTCAAAGGGTATGCTTTCAAATTTGAAGAGCATAGATCAAGATTTCTGTATGCAGAAGAAGAAGGTGATGTTTGTTGAGGAATCCAATGTTAGTGACAAGAACAGGAAAGCCTTGGTTTTTAAGGAGAAGGTGATGGATAGAGTTTAGCACAAGGGGCAGAAGAATTCTGAGTAGAGCAAGGGTGATTTGGACAAGGGTTTGATCCAAAAGGAGCTCGCGGGTAGAAGTCAGTTCTCACAAGCAAAACACAGAGACCGATGTTGGCAAGAAAATTGGTGTCAACATCTAGACAGGGACCAATGTCGGCTATGTGTAGCCTGACATCGGTGACTCAGGGCAGATAAACATCGGTGTCGGTTAGGGGGAACCAATGTCGGTGATGAGGCAATCACAAGGAACTGACATCGGTCGGGTGCAGACTGAGATGTGATCGGCATCGGTCACTGAGACAAATTTTGGGTGGACAACAAGCTATCAAGGAGTCTCAAGCGCCCATATGGAGGACTTAAAGGGTATGTAAGCCTCAAATTCATCATTTCCCTTCTTTACACTACTTTTTGCTCACTTATGGTAAAGAACCAAGAAGTTGTTAAATAAGCAGAGCAAGTAGATCCAGGAAATAGTGAGAGCTTGGCATGGATGGAGGTTGTGATTCCTTGGAGGAGAACCAAACGGGAGTTTTTGGTGGAGTTGCCAGCTAGAAGGAAGCACTGAGAGATGAATGGATGTTCAGGATGAAGAAGAGCAGAAATGGATATGTGAGACAGAAGGCTAGGGTATATGGTCTTGAATAAGCTACAAGACAATGGAGGTTTGATCATTGTGTTTCTCTTTACCAGGTTGGATAATATTAGCTACATTATCCTATTATTGTATGATGTGCTTGTTGCAGGGTTACATATACAGGGTATTGTTGAACTAAAGGTAAAGTTGGTTTAGAGGGGTGTCATGAGGAATCTGGGAGCAGTAAGGTTCTTTGGCATGAGTGTGTTCTAGGGACATGGAAGGTCATATGTTGACTTTGTTTCAGGATGATTGTGTGAGACCGATTAGCATGCCGATGGTTGGACAATTCATAGAACAGTGTCTTGATTCACATAATGAGGTTAAGTGCATGGTATGTACTAGACTTGAGTTTTCCCAAGTAGTGGGAGTTGTCACAAGTTTGGGGCAAATCTAGGAAAGAAGCATTGGAGGGTAGTTCAGTGGATTCTTGGAGGGACCAGCAGCAGGTGCACATGCTATGCAGGGTCAAGTTATTTTTCTACATGGGTTGTAGATGTGGATGTGGTAGGTGATTTGGATGATAGGTGTTGCATCATAGGTTTTTTGGTGGTTGGTCTTCAAGAGTGATCTTGAAGAGGGATACAGAGCTAAGGGAACAAACTAGATGGTGTACAAGTATAGGTACAGTTGCAGTTGTTTATCTTCAAGTGGGAGATTGTTAGGTTGTGGAGCTAAAAGCTTCAACTATGCAGACAAAAGGGAGGTTACTAAAGTTCTAGAAGTACCAGCATCGGCAGTATGACTAACGTCAGTCAAGATGAATGCAGAAGGCAACCGGCGTCAATAGGGAGTCGGTCGATGTCAGTCAGCACCAGGTAGATAGGGACCGATGTCGGTCGCCTGTGTGTTCCAAAACTGTTCATTGCATGAACAGTTAGTTTGTTGAACTGAGTGTTAACATGTAAATGCTATTTTGAGTCTTGAGTTGTGTGTCTATTATTATTAAACTAAGAGTCTAAGTTATTGTTTAAGTCTGGGATCTATTTATAGACCCATTGGCATGTATTATATTGATGATCTAGAAAGGAAGGCAAGGAAGATCCTTCCATTGTAATATCATTGAGTTGCAGGTTGTTGCAAGCTCATAGGAGATCTACATGTGTAAGTATGGTCTATTGAATTGCAGGTTACAGGTTCATAGGAGATCTACTTGAAGTACTTTAGAGTGCTTGGTGTACTAGCAGGGTTATTACTAACTGGTTGGAGACGTGAACACCAATTCTGTGTGTGAGTTGTGTGTTGGGACCATTTTTGGTGGGAGAGTGTTTTGAAGAAGAATTACTATACCTTTGAGGTGTGGCAAGCCTCTGTAAGGTGGAAGAGGGTGGTGGCTCTTTATTGTATTCTTTTCTGTACGAGTATTAATACAAGATTGTATATTGTCTCTCATATTTTGTGCTATTTGTGAATTCTAGTTACTTGTACTTTTGGATATTTCTGCATGTTTAATTACTTGTATTTGGTAATCATATTGTGCTCTTTCTGAGGAGCAAGATCCTAACAAGTGGGATCAGGACAAGGTGTGTTGTTCTTGGATTCCCCGATAGGATTAACAATGCTCAAAACTAAATAATAGATTGTATATGAAGCATTCGGATCTAAAACATGAATATCCATAGGAACATATGAGTCATTGATGCTCTTAATAAGTGTATTCTTAATTGAAATAGTATAGTCATCTAAAGTAAAAATATGTAATGGTTTTAGAGGAGTAATATTATAAATAGGAACAAATGTCAAATATATAATAGGATAGCTAAGGTCTGGAAGAATCTTGTCTTGTAGTTATGGATCAATAGAAATAAGAGAACTATCCATCTAGAATGAGTCATCATAGTAAATAGAAGTATGAGGAGAGAGTACAACAGTCTTAAAAGAGAAAATACAAAGTGAGGATGAGGAGTGATATAAATATCAACAATATATCTAAAAAGAGTCTAAAGAGTTATCCAAATAGTGGAGGGACACTTTATGTGTTCCACATGGTGGTGTATATCCCATGAAATGTACATCAATAAGAGACCATAGATACAATCACAATAGTTAGCCTAGTCATTATATTGACAAGGGTTAGTGGGAATAGGAATATGTCCATATAAAAATGGAATAAGGTCGTGTTTCATGAGCAAGCATTCCATGTACATCCACTATGAAACATAATTAGTCTTTCCAATAAGAACCACTAGAATAGAATCAATTGTCCTCATTTAGTATATCCCAATTGGAGATAAGTGAGTCAACATGACCATAAGTAACCATACACACTCAATGTGATGGATGTTAGACTTAGACAAAAGTGTGTTTAAATGAGCAAATTATGTAAGTCACTGAATTCCTTTCCAATATTGCATAGGTTGGCACTTTATATTTGAGTGTGTATATAATAAACACATTTAAGTGCATATACAATTAACATGTATATAGAAGTAACACAAGTATGTAAAAGAGAAGAAGAAATGCAACCCCTATTGAAAATACAAAGGATTAATTTTACAAGGCTCAAGAATAACACAAATGTGTAGAGATTGAAAAAACTCACATTCTCAAAAAATGGTGCCTAAAAATGAGATATAGATTGAAAAATATGTGAGATTGAAATTATTTTAAAAAATTCACCTTAAAAAATGAATCTTTTAAGCTTGCAAAAGATTTGAATCGAATTTTCATGAAAAATTAAGACCCCTTGGGTTGGTTGTAACCATGACCTAAACTCCCATGTGACTAGGGGATAAGGGTAAGGATGAGTGCTCACCCATTTTGATGATGTGACTTAATAATGTGATGTGACTGGTGGTGTGATGTCAGTCTCAATTTTCCTCCACTTTTCAAATGAATAGTGTCACCTTTCACTTGATTAAATTTAATGGTTTCTAGGGTGTTATTATGGTACAAAGTGGGTGGGTGAATTACTATATATATGTGTGAAATAGGGATAGTTCTACAGTATGTGTGTATAATAGGGCTAGAGTCTATTGTATGTGCATGAAACAAGGTCAGTATCTATCAATTTTCATGTAAGAGGGTTGGAATACATTGATTATAAAAGTAGGAGGGCCAAATTCTAGTAACTATGTAGGTGGGAGGGACAAATTATACCAACTATTTAGTTAGGGGGTTCAGATCACGTCAAATGTGCACACATGGGGTTAAGACCCTATTGTGTGTGCTTTTAAGGGGGTTAGAGTTTGAGCCTTATCTAGGCAAAAACAAATGTTTGTATCTCTTGAAATGTCTTCCAAGATACCAAAGCCAACTAAAGAGGAACTATAGGGAGAAGGGATGGAACTTGATGTCTATTTAGGTATGATAAAATGTCTATCAAGATCCGAAATTCTACCTAAGTTATAAAACCTATTGAAATAATAAAAGCTACACATAAAATCTCTAGATATAAAAAATCCATAAGGTTTCCTCCAAAATCCTCAAAGGCCCACTAGGTTTTTATAAAACCTAGCAAAACCTAGAAAACATTTTCCTCTTCAACCAATAGATGGTATGGATATGTGTGAACTCTAAAAATTGCCTTTAAACCTTCCAAAATGGTAAAAAATAGATTGTCACAAAACTATGTCATGTTTACAACCATTCCTAGGGTTTTGACATTTTATAAATCAAATGGTTATGTATGTTTTTCATTTGGAGACTTTAGTGATTCAATTTGCATATATTTTCATGAAACCCCACCAAACCCTTAAAAAATACTCAGATCATGAAAAACACCAAGAAGGATATATAATGCAAGCAAGATCATAATAGAATATATGGAATTCATCTACCAACACTGATCTGATACCATGTCAGAGTGGGTCACACTTGAGGATCGATAATTAGATAGAATTGAATACATGATGGTGAAAGTATATGGAGTAGTGAAATCATGAACACATGAGAGGAATAAACTCCACAATTTGCAAAGGCATTCAAATGCAATAACATTCTAAGTCAGTTTGCCAAATAACTTTAGGAAAGTACATATATAGGTGTAAGATAGACATGATCACACATCCTCATGAATTTGGTATTATATTCCCTAATATACTTTATTAAACACCTAAATAACACATAAACAAGCTAAATAAATTATGTAGGTAAAACCATATAGTGGTAAAAAAGCTACACTAATACCCTGACCCCAAATAATGGTGTGTCATGTATCTAGTAGACCTTGTAGCTATTATTTTGGCCTCGTATATCTCAAAATTATGTTCCCTACTCTCTAATTACATGGACCCTTCATATAAAATGTGATATTAGGTTGTGTCATCCTTAGTCCCAAGGTTCTTAAGGAAAAATTGGGAAAAAACTAGACCTGTAATCACATCTCACACTATATCTCACTACCTACAAATCCTCTAGACATCTACCTTAGCTCTATCTCTCTAAACATAAATACCTACCATTTGAGGCACCTATACCTTTAGTGAGGTAATCTCTAATTGGATGGCCATAATTTATCTAGCTTTATCTCCCACATGCTATTGTAGTTGGGTGACCCTAGCCTATAACCCATCTATCTCTACTACCCTCATGGTAATATCATCCTTGAACATATCTATATCTTTCCATACTCTCTTTATAACTAAAGGGTCTACCTCACATATATCTCTCATCCTCATTTGTGTCAACTAGGAACCCATATACCATGTCCCTATAATCTCAACATTTGGCCTTGGGTTTGAGTTATTATTTCAATCACTCTCATTTTTATGGTCACCAAACTCACCCTCTACATTCACATATATTGGTGCCTGGTCCTTACTCTTATCATGTCCCTTTCCCACTATCTAAACTATTAACACTAGTATCAATTATCTTGAGACACCTTAGGGCATAGTCAATTTCTCAGGTCAAAACTACACCCACCATATCATATAGGCCACTATCACTCCTACATCTATTAGCACCCCTTTGTATGCTTAGGATGCCTATGAAAACCTTACATAACTCAATATAATCATATGCATATCTATAGGCTAGATTGATTTGTTGATCTCTCTAGTCATATGTGCAAAATATCTCAGACCATCTTTCACATCTTATTTCATATCAAACTAGTGTTGTACCTGATATAGTATATACTCCTCAATAATGTGTGCCTACTTACTAATAATGAAACATCTAGTGGTCATAAATCTAGTATAATAACCATCACTTAGCCACTAAATCCATAATGGTAGTTAAGGAAACTAGACAAAATCCCTTTTTATCACTCTATGATACTTATAAATGTCCCCTTTGTACCCTCTACAACTAGCTCCTGTTTAGACCCATGCATAAGCCATAGGCTCCTTTAGACCTTGTACTCAACTTTGACCCATTGGTCACTCTATAACAATTTGATCCTAGGACCAAACCTAGAGTAACATAGATGTGTTAATAATCTAACCTCCTTGATATGAAACCATGTATATATATTGATATAGTTGGGCTAATACAATCGACCTCTAAGAAAAAAAGTGGTCTCATCTAGAATGTCTCTAATCATCCCACCTAGGTCCATGTGAAAGAATCAGACATTCTTGTCAAGAAATAAGATGCCACTAAAAATGCTCATGAATATCACTACCTCTCTATTAGTATTAGATGGTGGTGATGGTACCTCTGGTGGTAAGTTGTTTGGTTGAATATTTATGTATGTCTCGATCAAGTCAATGTCCACTATCCCAACATCCATGGGAATATCAAAACCACTAGCCAAGTCATATAACAAGTATTGTCATCCTATAGGGATAGTCCACTATAATGGTAATCCTCTGATTGATAGACTTAGAATTTATGACACATCCTTGAATGTAACATTGGCATCTCTAGTGGGCAAAAGAAATATAAATGTATTTGAGTGCTATCTCTTAGCTAGTACACTTAGGTAGGATATTTACACTCTAATCACTAGCATGTGGGTGACATGTAGTAGGCACTATATCCAAAAATGTGCACATGTCCTTGGTCTAAATTTACCTCATCCACACATAATGTGAGTGACACTCACATGCAATCAAAATAAAAAACTCCTTGTGGACACACAATCAAGTTATCATAAATCATTAATGCTATTAAAAATCAAATCTAGACATCTTTGAAAGTTAAATATAATCTATTTTTCATGCCAAATCATTATTCTAATCATTTAATATATTCTATACCTAGACCAATTGACATATTTCTCTTCAAAATGGGCCTACTCTTGTTTTCCTTGACCAATTTATTATTTTCTTATAATTTTCACTGATTCTATGGCATTTTATCATTTTATCTGGTATTTTTTCCATTTTTTGATAGAAAAAATTTTAAATCCATTTTCCATAAAATCCATGGATTAATTTTTTCCCTAACTAAATTTATCAATAAATGTTATTAAATTTAAAATTTCACTAAGGAGGAACCTACTTACTGACTACCCATCCTATGGTGGTCACCTATACCCTCAAACCTGGTTACTGAGGTGTCTCTATCATGCACACTGAGTCATTATTAACTTCAAACTCTTGCACAAAACTAGAGATAATATATTCAATCAGTGAGGGTAATGATAAATGGATTTTACCTCCTATGGTACATATATAGCTTGAAATTTGAATTTCTACCCCCCCCTTTTGCTCCCCATTTTCATTTTGTTCATCATCAAAGGCCTATTTTTGGGTTTGTTGACCATTTTCATCCAATTTTATTTTATTTTATTATTATTTTTACCTTTACACCTAAATACTATACGTTTTCTTCTTTTTGGGGGCCCCGTCCATTCTAAATCATTCTCTAACCATTTCATCAAAAAATTACCCATTATTATAATTTTAAATTAATTACCTTGATTAATTAGCCTAAACCTTCTTCTAATGCAAAACTCCATGGATTTGGAATTATCAAATTTTCTAGAAATATAATTAAAATATTGCCTCACATTAGTGACATCATTTGGAAAGTCAATGGAATAGGGAGTGGATTTAAAGAAATGTTTATTATGAAATGGATACTTACATACTCTCTTACACATATATATGGCCTCTTACACATTTATCTATGACACACTCCAAGAGGACTAATGATTACACTTTTCTTCCAAATCTCTTTCGCAATCTAAAATTTATTTAAATGGAGTATATTAAAAACTCTTCATTATTAAATAATGAGTTTTAGGACTCCCTCTATTATTAAAATCAAATTACAAGATCTACCGAAATAATCTCTAATACCAACAATTGATAAACTCTTACAATCACACTTCATCAATTTTCCTTGTCAATAGCTCATTGGCCACTATACAACTAATTAGTTCCTGAGTTCACTGGTTTGGTTTATAATTATAGACATATTATTCATGATATTAATGGTCGTATTAGACATCTCTAACCAATTTTATCCTCCTCAAACAATAATTTATTGTATACACAACTCTTCCTTAATGTTTAACTCTAGTAGCCCTTTTTTTGTGTTTTCCTACTTACATAGAATTGTATGGAGGAATTATGAGAATATAGTAGTTTTTTAAAACACCCTTTTTTCAGTTACATCTATCCATGAGTTTATAAGGCCTAACTCCACTGTTAGACTACTTTTCCAACCCTATCTTATTCTTTGTTTAGCACTTTTAGGTCTAATAAGACCTTATGTGCATATAGTACCCTTTAGAGGTACGATAATGTACAAAAACATCTTAAAACATTTAAAATATATTTTAATATGTATTTCCCAAGATATATATAAAATATCATTAATTTATAATGGTTTGAACTATCTCAATCATTAAAACCCTAAAAATAGGGTTTACTTAGTCTGCAACAGGTTGAGAAGGGTAATTTTTTTCTCTCACACTTATAACTAGGTTACAAAAATTCCTATACGTATCAAAGATTATTTAATAATCCAATAAACTATTTAAAATAGAAACTTATTCTTTATATCACCCATGTTTCTTGTTTCAACAAAATTTTATAAAGACTCTGTTAAAACTTTCAAGCACCTACAGTTTGAAGCTAACCAAGACTAGAAACAATTTATTAAAATGCATTTAAGGGAATATAAATTTAATGTGATTGATGTTTGATATATGAATATATTATACACACCTCTTCCAAGCATGGGTTATACATTCAACACCTCTGTCACTACTTTCTACAAAAATCTCAACTAAATTATGTACATTTTATCAAACAATTATAAGATAGTGTGAACTGAGATGGGATATCAGAATGCAAAAAACATTGTGAAGGGTGTAAAATATTTTTTTAATTGAAAAATATTAGAATAAATATATTTTTCCTTTCTATAGGCATGAAACCTCTCTTATATGCCTTGATTCATCTTTGAACACAAATTTAGGCTGACCATGTAAATGTCCTCAGGAACACAGTCTTGGAATATTGTTATAGAAACCAATAGGTATTAGACCCTTTGAATAAAACAAGATAAATTTAAATAATAATTCAACCTTACACCAATAATTAACTTTGAAACATCTACTCAGTCCATATATGGTGTCATTCTCCAATAAGCATGCTTAGTGATTAAACACGGTTTTTTTTCATAAAATAAAGTTACAAATCCATATTAACTTTTATCACCCAAATACATGAAACCAATATTGATTGAATGTAAATAACTATTTTAATTAAAATATTATTACCTTACCAATATATAATAAGGTCAAAACTTGTCTTCATTATAGTGCTTTGTTTATATTCTACCTTTATCCCATTCAACTACATAGTAACTCACATAAAACTTAGACTTTTGAAAATAATCTTGTATTTCAATATGGATATTTACTAATATATTTTATTAGGGTTCATATTCTATTAAATTTTAATCCAACCCCTTCCCTCTTCAAACTTACCTTCCATGACTTGGTACCAAACCAAAAATATCTATTTCAAAGACTTCAAATCCTATAACTAACTTGTGTATTACAAAACTGTCTAACCTACAAGCCTAATCACTATGATGAATCATTATGTGATTCATGTGAGTTTTATTACCCCCCTATTTTCACCTAACTACCTAAAAATAAGTTTAGAACCCTTGACACAAAGATTTAGGTATTTAAACTCAACATGCAAATTTGAAAATTCAAACACAATATTTTGGTAGGAAAAGGCTTATATGAGCTTAATTCAAATCCATCAAGGATCTAAAAAATACTACTGACTCCTAAAAACCAACACGACTTAAATAAATTGTAATAGACTCAAAACATGACAATTTGACTTATTTATAAAATTTGCTAGTGATGCTCCCGATCATACTATCAAGGAGTATAAAACTTTCCCATTAAAGTTGTAATTGATGTTGACTTTGAAATCCTTTGCAACATCCTTCTCCAAGTGCACATCCACCTAGGTCCCAAGGCCTATTTGAGATACTTAGGCCTTTGTGACACTTTATTATGTTGGCTCGTATTTGATTCACTCCTCTCTTACTTATATCTTCTTGTGTTTTGATCTTCCACCTCTTCATCTTCATCTTCTTAGTGTTTTCCTAAAACCCACTTGCACATGGAACACACCAATCAATGACAATAATCTACTTCTTATCTTCTTGGAAATATCTTACTTGATCATGATATATTTTTTTCTCCATGTTTTCTTCTACTACTTGTATAAGTACTATTATAATTAAGGCCTCCTCTTCACTCTCTTTGGCCTCCAATATGCAACTATCTTCTCATCATTCTCCACCTTGTCATCATATAAGGCATTATCCAAGTCTGTTACCTCCCTTTCTATTTATTCATCAATTTCATATGTAAAATAAAAATAAGATTTATCTAAGCATTTAATGAGGCCCTCAAGGTGATATTATTCATTTTTGTCATGTTCTTTACATGGTTGGTTTCAACTTTCATCATGTTTGCTCGGCTGCTCATTCCACCAAAACTTATGCATCTCCATCTTCAATTGCTTATATATCATGTTCTTCTTGTATCTTTATTATCTCATGGTTTGTATCTTCCTTCTCCTCATTGAAAATTTTATTGGAAATTTAATTGGATTCTTCTTAATCACCCATCTAAAGTGTGGGATCTCAATCTCTCTCACATGCTCTATCATAAGGTTCATTAAGGATATTTATTGCTTCATCTCATGCATCTCTCTTTGGAAGTCTTCTTCTTGTTACTTTTGTCTCAACTCTCTTTCCTTATTCTTTTTAATCTAGTCTTTTGTTTTAGGTATCTTCCTCATCATCCTCTTCACCATCTATATCCTCTCAATCAAGTCTCTTTCACCTTACTCCATCCTTTATCCAAGATATCTCCTTAGATTCAATCATTTGAGCATTCACTTTTTTTTTTTTCTTATCTTGAGCTTCTTGAGAACCTTGGCTCTTCATAATACTCTTTTGGACTTTCAACTACCTTGACTAACTCCTTCAATCTTCTTTAGCAACTTATAGTAATCTTTTAATGAAATTAAACAAATAAACAAACTAAAAATCAATCAACAAAAATGTACCTTCATATGCAAACCTTATGCTCCACTACTTCCAAAAAACACTCTCATTGTGATATCAAAATAATTCATAGAACATTACAAACTCTAACAAAATAGGCTCTAATACCTTTAATTGATAAACTCTTATAAGCACAGTTCATCAATTTTCCTTGTCAATGGCTCATTGGCCACTATGCAACTTAAGTGTTATTGAGTTAATTGGTTTGGTTTATGATTATATAAGTATTATTAATGATATTAATGGTCACATTTGACATATCCAAACATTTTTATCCTCAACAAACAACAATTTCTTGTATACACAAATCTGCCTTCTTGATATTTAACTCTAGTAGGCCTTTTTGTGTTTTCTTGCTTGTAAAAAATTATATAGATGAATTATGAGAATATAGTTATAGTTTCAAATACCATTTTTAAATTTACATATATCCATGAATTTATAAGGCATAAATCCACTGACATACCACTTTTCCAACCCTATCTTATTCTCTATTTAACCTTTTTGGGTCTAATAAGACCCTATTTACACACAGTACCCTTTAGACGTATGGTAATGTATGAAAACATCTTGAAACCTTTAAAATATTTTTTCATAGGTATTACCCAAGATATATACCAAATTTCATGAATTTATAATAGTTAAAACTATCTCAATCATCAAAACCCTAAAAATAGGGTTTACTTATTATGTAATAGGCTGAGAAGGGTAATTTCATTCTCTCACACTTCTAACTAGGTTTTAAACATTAAAATGGGTATCAAAAATTTATTAATAATATAATAAACTATTTATAATATACACTTTTGCTTTATATCACCCATGTTTCTTGTTTCAACAAAATTTTATAAAGACTGTTAAAAAATTTAGGCACCTACAGTCTCTAGCTAATTGAGACTAAAAACAACTTATTAACATGCATCTCAAGGGTTATAAAGTTACTATGATTTTTTTTTGAGATAAAAATATCTTATACACACCTATTATAGGAATGGGATATCCATTCAATGCCTATGTCACTGCTTTTTACAAAGAGCTCAACTAAACTGTGTATGTTTTATCAGAGAATTATAAGATAGTGTGAATCGAGATGAGATATCAGAATGAAGCATACATTATGAAGGTTTAAGAAAAAAAATTATTGAAAAATATTATAATAACTATATTTTTTGTTTCTATAGGCATGAAACCTCTCTTATATGCCTTGGTTCATCTTTGAACACAAACTTAGACTGACTATGTAAATGTCTTTAGGAACACAGTCCTAGAATATTGTTATGAAAACCAATAGGTATTGGATCCTTTAAATAATATAATAAAACTTTAAAAATAATTAAAAATTACACTAATACATAAATTTAAAACATCTAATCAATCCATATATGGTGTCATTCTCCAACATGCATGCTTAGTGATTAAACACTTTTTTTTCACAAAATAAAGTTACAAATCCATATTAAATTTTCTCACCCAAATACATGAAACGAATATTGATTGAATGTAAAGAAATATTTGAATGAAAATATTATTACCTTACTAATATATAATAAGGTCAAAAATTGTCTTCATTATAGTTCTCTATTCATATTCTACCTTTATCCCGTTCAACTATGTAACAACTCACAAAAAACTCAGACTTTTGAAAATAGTCTTGTATTTCAATATGGAGATTTACTCATATATTTTCTTGGGGTTAATATTCTATTAAATTTGAATCCAAACCCTTCCCTCTTCAAACTTACCTTCCATGACTTGGTACCAAACCAAAAATATCTATTTCAAAGACTTCAAATCCTATAACTAACTTGTGCATTGCAAAACTATCTAACCTATAAGCCTAGTCACTATGATGACTCATTATGTGAGTCATGTGAGTTTTATTACCCCCTTTTGTCACCTAGCTACCAAAAAATATATTGACACCCCTTGACACAAATAGGTAGGTCTCTAAACTCAACATGTAAATTTAAAAATTCAAACACAATATTTTGGCATGAAAAGACTTATATGAGCCTAATTCAAATCCACCAGGGATCTAACAATTACTACTGACTCCTACAAACCAACATGACTAAAATAAATTATAATAGACTCAAAACATGATAATTTTAATTACTTATAAAATGTGGTAGTGATTCTCCTGCATCACTCTCCACCATTGACCTTGATCTTAGATCAATGGCTCACATTTAAACCAAAAGTCTATAAAAATAATGGCTTTGGCCATTATAGACAGTCTCTCTTGAACTAAACTTAATATTAGTGCGAAGATTATTTCAAGATTAAGTACATGAGTTAGTGTTGTTCATGTTTATGTGATAATCAATAACCTTGGAATGATTCATTCTTTTTTTTTAAATGATGGTTGGAGAATTTGCCTTCCCAATCCATTACCTTACTTTAGTTATAACAAATTAGGGATTTATTACCCCCAATCATCGAAAGGTTTTAGCAAGAGGAATAATTTTCCAATGTTTCAACAAGGAAACATCATCTCCAACAAGTTATAAGCAACACACTTCACCCACCTAAAATTTCACTCTTTCCTTTTTCTTCAACTCCAAGTTTTAATTTATGCCTTCATATTTCATTTTTTGAATATTGACTACTACATTTTGATTGTAAGTTTTCTTAGAGTAGGTTGCATTTTTGGAGCATATCTAAAATATAAAGTGTGTTGTACATAGTCATGTAAATATCTTTATCCTTTTACTCTATTATTTTTACTTCATTTTAATAATAGAATAAAAGGTTGGAAAGCTTTAAACTCTAAAATGTGGTAATTGATACTTGGAAATATTAGTTTTGACTTACCTTCACCTTCCATGACTTGTGTGTACATACATGAATCTCATTCATAATTCTCTCATGTTTACATGTTTTTTATAGGTCTAACCTTCCTAATTTGCTCTCAATCACCTATAGTAAATCCCATAGTGTATGTCAAACTAGTTAATTATCATACTCATACATATTTAGATCAATAGATCAATTTTATTATACCCTATATAGTAACTTCAAACTCAGAACATACTATCTAATAATAGCATCTGAGTCTTATAGTTTTGTCAAGCACTAATCAATGGTCACATTTAAAATTTAAATAATTTATATGGATTATCTTTTATGGTTCACATATTAGTGGCATGCTAAATTACCCAAATATTCATGTATAAATAAAAATAGTTATAATCCTATTAGTCATCTATCAATCATCAAAGAAACACATATAAACTTTTGCACAATCAAAAGGGACTATGTTATTCTTCCCAATTTACTAACTAGTCACCAAGACCATGTATTATCCACGTCTAAATCATTCAAGTACTAATTAAAAATTTTAATTTCCAAGTATCAAGGACTAAAATACAGGTTGCATCCATTGAACAAGCACTATTTCACACATTCACCTAACAAGAATAACTACTTGTAGTTTGACTTACCTTTTTTGGGTATTGGATATGTAGGTAGTGCTCAATCATCTAATGAAGAACAGTTGGGTCAGCTTAACCCACCTTTCTTACCCTTTGGTAGGCCTATGTTTATTATTGTAAGTTGACGTATGGTTTCAATTTAAGGAGGTATATTTTTGGGAGTTGTGCACATCATTAGACCTTGGGATCATTTATAGATCTGAAATAAAAACACATGCACCTACCTATATCAAAACATAGATGAAAAATATATAGAGATAGAACTATCTAACTTAGAACATAATGACTCAAGATACCTACTTGATTTTTATGTTACTATCTAGGTGAACCCAAAGATCCATATTTTGATCTGAGCATCTTATAATCTAGTTTCTCGTATTTCATGTAGTCTCAATCTTTCACATTAAAGGGAACCACTAATTTTCTTATCCTTTGTTTTAATTTATATATTTATAAAGTAACAATATTTGATCATTTTTAAGATATTACATTAATATTTATGATTTACTTCATATATTTTGTAATCTTAATTAATTACATTAGTTTTTATGTTATAAGGGTTATCATTAATCTAAAATACAGTAAAACACACAAATTTTAGAATTAAAACTATAATCCCCCATTAATATCTAAACATTATGAAATTTTACCTTATAAGGTAAGGTTCCACACTTGGTTATCATGAATTAAAAACTTGAACATGTATACACATAAAAATTGGCTTGTTTGGCTAGCCAAGGGTCAATGAAGTTATGTGTTTCTATAATTAATGAGGATTGTGATGGGATATTTTTTAAAGTGCCCATTGATCTTCACTATTTGAGAAGCAATGATGTCAGCCAATGTAGGAACAAATTTTTTGGTGTAGGTTCCTCCCCGATATCATTTTCCTATTCCCTTTTGTATATGGGGTTTTTGATGCATGTTCCCATTTGTTAGAATCTAGAGGTGACTATTCATTAAGTAGGTATAGTTTTTAATCCACATATTGGTGGCCCAATGTCAATTTATCATCATTATTTTAGCCTAATATTTTATCCCATCAGGGTTACATCTTAGCCCTTGTTAGGCATTTTATGGGTTTTGTTCTTGGGTTTGGAAATGTTTCTAGTCATAAAGGCATGTAATTCTTGAATAGGTGGGATTTGGAATGCTTATTCCAAAATGTGAAATTTTATTCTTCCAAATTAGCTAACCCCATGGCTTCCATTAAATCCTAAGTTTTGAAAATTTTCACCTCAGCTATAATATCATCATTTAGTCCAAGGAATAAATATATTTATTGAAGAATTCATTTTCAGCTTGTTTATTATGTTGGTGAGTTTTTTAAACTAAATTTAATATTCCCCAAAAAAACCAATCTACCATTATTTAATTAGGGGTCCTATGAAATCCTCATATGTAATTCATCCAAAGTTAACCAATATGTATTAAAAAAAAATCTATGGTGAAATACCATAATCTTTTTCATAATAGTGGAGCCACTAGACAAGTTATTTCTTTAATTTGAAACAGGGTATAGGTTCCTTGTCCTAGAATATGGTGTCATGTAAGAAAAAATACTAATCTACCTTATAGATCTAATTGATGGAATATTTACCATCAACTTTATGAAAAAAATTACCACATGGAATTCTCCCATAATTGGATTTGTGTTTAGAATTGTTGTTTATACTAGTTTGTGAATCACAACCACTTGGTTTATGGAGGGTCTCCATCTTGCTTGTTAATTAAGCATAGATTCCAAATAGTTAGGATTGGATGTCAACCCATATGGAATATATTTATGATATAATTTTATGAAGTTGTGTCTCCATCTCCCTTAATTAGGTTAGTATCACCATATGGGGGGTTCTAGGGTTTTCTAGAAAGTGTTAGTATAGTTATATAACAAAATGATCATCTTGATGAGATGATTGTAAGATAAAATTTTATTGAAAAATTACCTCATCATGTCTAGATAACTATTGAGGAATATTATGGCCCTTTTTAGCTTCTCCTATTTTTTTAAGATACCAAAATAGTCTAAAACTTTCTTATTGTTATGGTTATTTTATTTCCAACTAAAATTTGCTTTAGATGTGTTACTCCAAAAGTGTTAGGGTTATGACAGGGAAGGTTACTATAAGGTATGATTGGTCTATGAGCTTATAAATATATGTATCCCATTTTTAAATAGTGTTAGCCCAATATTTTAGATATCTAACTATAGAAGATTGAAATATCTCAAAATCCACTATCTTGTCTCTTAGGTATGATAAGAGTAACTTTTTAGGGCTAACCACTTATCAGTGTATCATAAAATATAAATGGTTGAAGACTTCCTATGATGAAATAATCAATAATTAGGTAAACTTAGATACATTTCATTAGATAAATGTTTCAAGGTATGAAATTGCATGGTCTGTGCACTAATTTTTTTTTAAGCATTAGAATTCAAAATACCCCCAAATTATCTTCTACTCATGCCACTAAAATTTCTTCTACGTGGGTGTGTAATTTTGCGAACCCAAACACTGGGTTGCACTGAGGATGGATTGGTACTTAGATTATCTATCTATATGCCCATAAGTATTGTCCATACAACATTGTATAAGGCCTATGTATTGGGGGGAAACCCCTCACTTCACTGATAACAATGAATCTACTTTGTCAATAATTATAACTTTCTATGAGTTTTGACAGTATGTTAACACAATTTTAAACCTAAAAATAGAAAACTAATTGTAAGAAGAAGAAAAATAGATATATTTTATGGGGAAAACTTAGTTACACCACTTTTGTTACCACTTTATGATCACCAAGATCCTGATTGGTCAAGGTGAGAGCATATGGTGGATAGTCACTGAAGTTTTTGTATAACATGGCCCTATAAAATACTCTAATACTATATGTTAGGAGACTCCTTTCACATAGATTAAATTATTATCATAAATACAAAAAATATGTACTAAAATAAAATAAGATAGAAATATTGTATTGAAATAGTAGAATCACACTAAAAAATACCATAGTGCTCTTTGAGGGGTAATCCTCCTTGGAATACAGATCAAGGGATGAAATATAAAATATTTAATATATTATCATTCCTCTCACATAATATCTTTATTTAAACTAATCTAATAAAGATAAATACTACTTCCCATAGTTGTGGGATAATTAAAAATAATAGTTGAGACAAATTACAAAGCATATGCATCCAAACCTCTATTAATAACACATAATACACACTAAAATAGCTAGGAAGAAAGGGTCCTAACATTTTTTTTATTTTTGAAGAAATAACATCATGATTTATAATTTTTTATTATATATTCCCATCAATATTTTCATTTTCATTTAATACTATATGTTTTAACTTATTTTTGATTTAGTGGATCTAAGTTGGACAAAACTATTGAAAGTTAGATTGCATAAGATAGGACATAAATTACACAAATCTAAATTTATAAATAGAGATTGATTGCACTTACTAAATATATAAATGACTAATAAGAACACTTATTTGATATTTTATTTTTTAATTTCCTATGTACAATCCCTTGAAATTATCTAAAATAATTCTATGAATGTCTGACTTAAGAAAAAAATTATCAGAATCTTATAGGATTCTTCTATAAAATGTTCAAACACTTGAAATAAATCCATCCAGTATCTACTATTATTGTCCCTATGCATTTTTTTAATATTTAATGCCACAGAACTCTACCCCTACCTATATAAATTATTTATATATAATTTTTTTACCTCAATCATGTGAGTGGATCTTAATTTTGTCATTTTGACGTAAAAACTTGAGCTTCACTTTCAACACTTTCTTGACCTAAAATAAGGGGGTAAAATATGATTTGTATAGTAAAGACACTACCCACTATGTGTTTGAGTATTATCTATGTTCAAATACTCTAAATATTATCAAACCACACATAGTTATCCCACTTATGTGTATGTGTGCTCAATAGTGTTCCACTAGAATGAAATGAAACTATTTGGCTATTGACACTTGATGATGTGTAACTTTTGACCTTGTGTTTGTATTTAAACTTGGATTTTGGACTATTCATTTGATAATTTTTAGATTTGGATACTTTTTGATAATGTCTTAAGGATTTGGAATTAGATCTCTCAATGCAAATGGTTTTCAATGTAATTTCCAAATAGTGACCAAGTAAATAAGACCTTCAACATATATTATATTTATAGATGAATATTTGGTATTTACCTCAATAATTGACATGTGAAATGAGTTTAAGATGACCCAAGGGAAATATTTGTATTTGAAAAATAGTCATTTTAAGTTCCTAGACATTGTCAGTGAAGTCATTTATGGTAACTATAGTTGTCTAATTGTTTCCAATAGTGTCTAGAGAGAGAGAAAAGAATATGGAATATGTCGATAGCATTCTTAAGATTTTAGATCATTATATCATAGAATAGGAATATCTTTAATCTAAATTTAATTAAATTAGGTTGGCCAAGTCAATAGATCGATAAAAAGATATGGGAGAATGTGAACATGATTAAAATGTGCACATATAAGCAATGTATGTCAAATATATATAAGAATTGATGTTTTCAAGTGTATAATACCTAATTTAGGTGTCTAAAAATTCCCTCCTTTTAGTATATTATTAAAAAAATTATATTAAAAGGATAAAAAAAAATGTTACTTGTGTGTAATCACACTTGGTGTTACTAAGTATACCCCACATATTTATCTTGTTCCATTCCAAACCTACAAGGAAACATGTAAGAGATCAATGTCTACTCATGATAGTAAATCTAAAGTAATCTAGATCATTAAACTAATTTAAATTTTAAAATTCAAATATAATACATCTATGTATACTTGAACCAAGATGCCTTTAAACTCATTTGGAGAATGCCATGGGGTGATTATGTCTCAAGGAAATTCCACAACTAAAACATAGGTTGATAAATCCATGCCTCAACCCCCTTTTGGGACTAAGAAGTGTTAAAAGTTAAGTGATGCACAAACTCAAATAAAACACTCAAAATATCATCATAACTCTTTTTATGGAACCCTGAACTAAGTTCATATGAAAAGGTGGAACCCTGAAATAGGTTTGTATAAAAAATAAAATTTTAAATCAATCAGTGTAGATTGATTTTAGGTTCAAATTGCATATGTAGTACCATCAATCGTTGTCATATCACTAGAAAAGTGTGTGCATGAAAAATGTTCATGCCTATTATCTAATCTATCTATATCTCAATGTGATGTATAATTCCATAATTTGTATGGCAATCTACTCAATTTGATCAAATTAATAAGCCTTCCCAATCTAATCCATTTAATTTGATAAATGTACTCAGTCTAACCCATATATTATATCTCATATTGTCGTATAATATGTCAAATGTCTCTCATAATCCTATAAAATACCCTTCATATGTTATCCATATGTATTAATCTATCAATTTATCCCAATCTAAATCAATTATTCTTACCCAAAATCTACATAATCTATTTTTTAAGACTTGAATCTCTATGACTTTAAAGTTATGGATGAATCATGTGAATCATTCATCTCAAAATAAAATAGATATATGCATCATGTTATATATAAATATGTATTAAAAAATAAGTATATGTTAATATGATAAGATATCTCATTATATAAATATTTAATCATTCACTTACATATGAAACATGTAACCAAAGGCATGCAAGTGTCAATTTAGTTATCTATATAAATTATGCCTATATGAATACCATTAAATTCATGATAACTCATTAATATTCCAAATAGAAGATGCATGATAGTAATCATGGCATCAGACAGAATAGAATAATGTGTGATAGCTATCATCATCATGACATGATAATCAATAATAATGCAATTAAGCACACACATATTCACAAAAAATAATGATAATGATGCACAACATTATTTGAGACACAAATCAAATCTGACCCAACACAAACAAAAACATTTCCATGACATGGACTAAACTATCCTTGACACAACTAACACATGACATGATAACACATAATAAATGCACTCATGGAACCACCCAAGATATCACTCAATGTAAAAATCATCAATTATCATTCAATTTATCACATGTCAATCATCACACAATGTATTACAAAATCAATGATAACACCATATAACAAACATGAGCAACAAACATGCATAGAATAAGTAGTGCTAGTCTATTTCATCAAGTAATGTCATCATCAAAGTATAGTAAAATTTTAATAGCTAAATAATATCACCCTAAAGATTATATGCAAGATAAAATCAATTATAAGAATTCTAAGTATCGCAATATGATCCATGGAAAGGTAATATAAAGATATGAAATGTAAAGCGTGTAAATATGCCCCCAATGTAGGCATGACCCTAGGTGTAAAGAATGCCCTACATCTGGATGTCCATGTGTCATAAATAACTTATATATCTTGCATCTTGCTCATGTATACCATGAAAATTATGTGTGTAAATTAATATACCATGTTTATGATAAATAACATAAATCAATCATATAACTAGAAAAAAATTAATGCACATATTTTTTTCAAATTTTTAATTTAATATAATGTTATATATATATATTTTAATATGCTCATACTAAACAATGATCCTATCAATTTAATTATCATATGTAGGTCCTATATCATACCTGTTATAATTGAAAAATCCACCCCAGTATTTAGACATGTCATTCTATACATCTTCAGTATTTTTAGTAGGGTACGTAAAGCCAACCACACCATATGTTGTTATTAGTTTATCAACTCATATTTTATATTTTATCAACATCATGCACCTTATTTATGTTCATGGAATAATTAGGAGTCATTCCTTGAGTGTTATGTAAATAATTGGTTTCCTCTTGCTTCTATTGATTTCAAAATGTTCTATCTCTTGAGATGGAAATAGTCTTACACTGAAGTCAAATGTAATATATTTATGATTCTTATCAATTGTTTCATCCATTGACATTATCCATGATATTTATAGCATAACATTGTATTGACCAAAATTAGGGATACAATGGAATATAACAGTTCATAATTTGAGACCAAGAGTTTTGGGTCACTTAATGGATCCAATGCATAATTTAGATTAATTAGTTTATTCAAGTGTTCGAAGTCATATCCTTGAGGCATGAAAAGTGTCATGTTACATACATTGATTTAACAATTAGTATCAACAATGACATTAGTGCATTGCTTGACATATATGTCAGGGTTAATGATCAAAGGTTCAAGAAATGAACAAGGCTTTGTGGTTTTACCCTTGGAAACCAAGTCTATCATATTATTAATCTTAAGTGAATGTTACTTCTAAATTCTCTTCTTAGGTGCTTCTTTCTTAGTCAAATCTTATTTTTTAGGTAACTCTTACATTTATAACTCAATATTGGGAGATGGAACTAAAATTTTAGTAGGTTTATAAACTTTAAAAGTTTTTTTTGAATCTCATGTAATAGATGTATCAAATGTAAGGTTACCATTGTCAATAAGATCTTGTATTCTATTATTCAAATCCATACAGTTATCCTTGGGGTTTCTATGAGATTTATGATAAGAAAAAAAATATTTGGATATTTTCACATGATGCATATGAGGTAATGTGACTGTAAAATTTTTTTAAATCATGTTCCAAAAAGTTTCACTTGGATAAAATTATTAGGGTTATGCCAAATTCTTGATCTATTAGACATAGATGAATTTTGTTTCCTAGCCCATGTTTGACGCTAGATCCCTATTCAATATAAATTCTATTCCCACCTCCCCTAGCTCCCCTTTGAGATGGAAACTTTTGAGACACATATGTTTTAAATAGAAAACCAAATATGTAATTTATATTATTATTCTCAATATTTTTGGCATGTGCAAGATTATCCTCAAGTGATGTGACCTTTAGAGATAAAATTTATATTTTATTTTGTAACACCTCTATGGAATACATCATAGTAAGCATATGATGTGTAGGAATGGTGACACTATGAAAATATTCATTCAATGGTTGAGTCTTGTAATGAATGGTCACACTAGATATGTAGTTGCTCATGGGTTGGAAATATTTAGCTTTATATTGACAAGCCTTAGACATTTCATAGTTGATATTCATAATTTTTTTTATAAAAGTATGCACCCTACTTATTTTTGTTGTGATAGAATGAAGCTTCATATCTAATTAAAGCCTTGGGAAAATAATAGGGGAGGGATAGTGTCTCTCAGTACCTTTAGGTCTAGGTGGGATGAAATAAGTCACACATGAGATCACTTTGAATTTAATATTTATGCAATATGTATTACTAAGAAGGTATAAAAAACTATCATTATTACTATCATCCTTGCTTTTATTGCTCATAAATTAAGCCATTTCATTGCATGAATTATAAACATATCACATATTTTAAGAAAGAAACATGCAATCATGACAACCATAACTTGATTCAAAAATTATAAACTATTAACATTCATTAGTACAATAACAAAAAAACACAAATAATGAAATACAAAGGTGTACATATGCAAAAGATAAATCTAATAAGGTCTAAATAAATAACTACCCATCCAAAAAAAATGTGATGCATTATGGGAAGGAAAAAAAAATTCATCCAATTCATATAACTACAAAAAACCTCCAAGTATTTTAAAAATAGAGCTAGTTTCAATTACATAGTAGCCAAATGTATATGAAGACAAGATGAAACCCTAATATGTTTAAACACCTAAATTTTATCACAAATACTTGATTGTCATTTATCCTTTTTTCACTTTAATTAACTTGTGCACTTAAGTTGGACCTATTTTGACACATTGGCATTTTTTAAACCCTAAAATGGTGTCTATATTGGTGTTATTTATATTGTATTTAAGATGTATATATAAATGAAATGGCACAAGGGTGATAATCAAATCTATAGTAGGAAAATTAGATATTAAACTTAGACATAAGCATACATTGATTTTATTATGCTGAGATAGTTTAAATATGGAAAGTACAACTATGTTAGATATAAAAATACCAAAGAAGTGAAGTAAATAGTTTTTTATAATGTTAATGCAGTTCTAGAGCTAGAATAGGTTGAAAGTAGGCAGGAATGGGATTTTAGAATAATCATCAATTTCTAGATTTTGACACCTCTAGCTCTCTATATAATCACATTAGCCTAGGATAATTACATTGATACTACTATATAGGTTCAATGCTAGTGTCTTATATGGAATATCTATTAAAATAAGATGCAACCACTTGGATGCTTCTAGGTTCTACTTCACCTTCACTTTGGTACATTCAAATCTAGGTCATGGATTGTCACTCCTTATGAATGGCAAAACCCTAAATTTCTATCTTCAATGTGATCTTGGGGAAAATGGGTTAGTGGGAACATAGTATCGAGCTGGACCCCATGAACCCACTATCAAAAGATGATGCCTACATAGCCAATACTTTGAAGAGGGCCTCAGACTAAAGTAGCTCTCCCCTATGTGTTGGATTATGTGAATAATACAATGTGTGCAATATAAGTACAACATTGACCTAACTTGTAACTTGTAAAATTTGGCTCTTAGGATACTCCTTTAGTAATTCACACATGTAGATGTGTTTTACCTATGACTGATATGGAAATATGGAAGATTTATTCAATTAAATGCTTGATGGAGTGTTTTTCATATTGCCTTGGTCTTTTTCTAGGTGAGGAATGAATGAGGGTTGATCTTATATTTATATCAATATTTTAGAGTAATAATTCACATTAAATCACTTAGGATGACTATTGGGATATGTTTAATTTATAAATTGGATGAATTTAGGGAAATTGACACTTGCATCGAGATAAGATAGTACTATCGATGTTATTATATGCCCTGAATATTAGTGTGTCTATGGAGAAATAAAATAGGTACATGTTTGGAACTTGTAGAGATAGAATATAAGTAAAACTTAAGTATCTTGGGAAAGATAGAAGACATGGGCCATCAATATAAGATTATTTATACTAAGAGATTGATCTAAAACTCAAAAATCTTTGGTTGAAATATAATTTAGAAATAAGAACAACACAATTCAAATAATGCTATCTCTGAAAAGAGATGTTTTATTTATCAAAAATTGCAGAACCAAACATATGCTTATTTCTGAGAAGAGATGTCTGATTTCCATTTCAGGTTACATCTTCATTTATAGATGTTTTGAAGGTGTGGGGAGGATATGGAAGGTCACCAATCTTGAGGGAGATGAATTGGTTTGACTTCCATGATTTACAATAATATAGAATTTGAGGAATTACTATTTTTAGAAACTTACTATTTTTAGACTGCACTATTAAAATTGAAATTTTAGACACTTATATTGGGTTTTATGGGGTCAAAATTCATTGATCAGAGCTAAATGCCATCTTACAATGTTACACTCATCATTATCTTTCAAACGGTTCAAACGGCAAGTCAATTGGAGCTACGGTGCAAAAGTTACGGCTCCCAAAAGTTCTGCCATCAAATGGGGTGGACCCATCACCCGAATTGTCATCTGAATTGTTGTCCAGATCAGAGATATAGGCTAAGGGACATAAAGATAGAGAAAATATGAGACTTAAAAAAGTAGGAAAGGTAAAGAATTGAGAGGAAAAACCAAGGTCTAATTTTCCCAAGTGTACAAGTCTGAGGTGTTATATAATCACAAAATATCATCTACATTTCCCCCCTTTAATCTAGTAATGAAATTTTTAGTTTAAAGGAAAGGAATATGTACCTATGTGTGTATACACACCTTGTCTTTGCATGTGCCCAACTTGACTACTTTTCTAATGACTAACCTACAACCAATATAATGTTATAATATAGATTTAGTTCATATAATCTAGGTTCAAAGTACTTTAAATAAATTGAAATCGAAAGAGTAAGGTTTAGGATTACACGTGTGTCGATGTAATCACCTTGCCTATTGGTAACTTATTTTGAAAAAGATGTATCATTTTAAGGCTCTAAAATTGAGATTAGGATGAATATAGATAAATATTTAAAGTGATTATATTCATGGATATAAAGAGATATATATTGGAAGGAACATGCCCCCAACTTTGGACCAAATGTGTATTGCCACCTGGTAGTTGAGATTAGCTCAATTGTATAGCCCAATGATACTTATAACCTAGTGAGGTTGGATGATCAAGTACAACATGAAAAATTGGAAAGATTGAGTGATTTGATCATGTCAACCTTACCAAAATGTGAACCAACTACTGAAATAGATTGTCTCAATAAAAGTCTGTAAAAGTCTATGGGGTATCAGTACGAATAAAGTATGTGATATGGTAACAGTCCATCAAAGAGTTTTGGAATCTAAAATTGATTTGGATTTTTTAATATTAGACACATGTTACATAGAATATGCACCTTATATATGTATTATGATAGAACTATGTATAATAATAGTACTAATGTATATAATCCCACCACAATTATGAATCTAAATCATATAATTATGTACTTTTTCTAATTCAGATAATTGTGTAAGTGTGGAGGACATGATTCCAAAGATGCCCTCACTTATATGGAGAATTTTTAAAAATGATATAAGTACCAATGTGGATAACATGTTTCCAAAACATGCCCCCACTAAATATGATAACTGTGAATGTGTGGAAGCCATGCCCATATGAGATGCCCCCATTGAATCTGAAAACTAATATAAGTACCAATGTGTTGAATGAGTATGGAGAACATGATTTCAAAGCACACACCCAATAAATATGTAAATTGATATAATTACCATACTAAAAGAATGTGGAGAATATGATTTTAATGCATGCCCCCATTGTAATCTATAAATTGTGTTGTGGAGAAGATGTCTCTAGTAAATGCCCCCAATGAATCTAAAAATTGATATAAGTACCAATGTGTTGAATGAGTGTGGATAACATGCTTCCAAATCATTCCCCCATTGAATTTGGAAACTGATATAATTACAATACTAAATGAATGTGGAGAGCATGATTCTAAAGCATGCCCTCACTATAATCTGTAAACTATGGCAAGTATGGAGAACATGTTTCTATGACATGCCCTCATTAATATGGCCCCCCTTTGAGGTGAGGTAAATATAGGAACTAGAAGTTACCTCACCTCAAAATGATAATATAATTATATAATCTATGAAAGCAACAATGTAGCATATATAAGGAACATGTCTAGGTAAATGGATAATTAAAGTGCATAGAGCCAATGTGATCACATGTAAACATAATATACATGATAAAAATCATGGTAACATCTAGATAGTTACAATACAATATCAACAAGCAAAAAATATACACAAACAAGAGCACTTGAAAGAAAGTCAAAATATAATGGTCTAAGTAAACTTAAAATAAGGAACATGTTCAAATTCCACATAATTGAAGGGACATGACTTAGTCAAATGTCCATAAAAGCAAGAATAACATATTCAAATTCCCATACAACAAATAATGACATATACAAATGACAATGAAAGCATACATAGGCACAGAGGCTATAAGCAAAGGAACATATTTAAATGCTTGAAAAAAGAATACAAGATATTCAAGGAAGTGCATAAATTAAAACATAAACATGTCATAGTATCCCATAGATCTAATGTGTTAGGAAAATTATTCCAAGTGTATGACATATCAAGTACCATATGTAATACATAATCATGGAAAATAGGCATGTGTAATCTTACATAATATACTAAATCAAGTGCATAATATTCATTAGGATTTTTAAATGTTTTCCTTCAAGTGTAGCAAGGTGATATACACATTTTCCTAGATTTTATATAATTGTAAATGGCATTATTGTCATTCAAAATGTGCACCCATGAATGCTCGATGGCATGGGGAAGCTTTGTGGTGGGGTGCTAGGTGTGGAGGTCCTACGCAAGGTACATGAGGACTCAGCACTGAGTGTGGAAGTATTATCACACAACTATGCGTGTAGGTATCAATTATCTCATCATAATGATGGAAACATCCCCAAGGTGTGGGACCCTTACATTCTTTGGGATGAGTCTCCGAAGTAGGATAGATTCCTTCTATTCTAAGTGTACCTAGTTTAAGACTAGTGCACAGGCCTAAAGATCAAAAAAGTAAACTAATGCTAGTCTCAACCTAATACTTTTGGAGGAAAAAGGGGAGGGAAAAGGTAAGAGTATTGTAAATAAAAATTCAATGTGCCTAGAATAGAATGAGCACTCCTAATACCATAGACACATTGTAAACCCTTAAAAACAAGACAATATCACATAGTTTCCCCCAAATAACTCTACTTGCATGAACATTTCACATAAAGGGACAAAAACACAATGCAATATTGAGAAGGATGAATATTATCGATAGAATAAGCCTATGTAGACCTTAGTATGCATAGGCTACAACCTAGAAGTGAGTTACAAGTTCAATGAGGAGGTGTAAGGGATGAATGATAAATGAGAAGGATGAACATTATCCACAAACAAGAACAAAAAAACACAAGATAACACATAGATCATTTGAAGAATGAAAAGAGGTGAACTTAATTCTCAATAATTTACAAGGTCTAGCTAATATAAGTGCTCATGTAGGTCAATTTTAGTAGCGTGAGGTTGATAAAATGTGTTGACCCCTTTACAATAGAAGGATCATGATTTTATAGAAGATAAAGCTAGTTTTATAATAAATGCACTACTTGGGCAATGAGTGGAGAATTTAATCCATTTACGATGCCATGAATATGTTTCTTGAAGTTTGTCTTATTATTGGACTTGGGCTGGTGTCAGGATCATTTTTAGATGCATGTGCATTAGATAATAGAGGATTTCCCTATCAATGTCAGAGGATGGCATGTACTCAAGTCCTAATGTTAGGTAACACTTTTGTATTAAATTATTTTGATAGTGCCTCAATCTTTGTTTAACCACCTTCAATGTCCCTCTTTATGTTTGGTTTATACTTGGCAAGTGGTGCTTCCTAATTGATCTTGGGTATAGTGGGAATGCCATGCATCACATCAATGGGCTCTTGATGGAGTCTCTTTTGGTTTCTAGGCAAGAGGAGTATGGATGCAACACATGGAGGGTTGGCACTATTCTTATATTATGATTGCTTGGTGGGTCCCCTTTTCCTTCTGCACTAGCCAATGACACTACTTGCACTTGTGTTAGAAAGGGACCAGCCTTAAATGAACATCATGTCACCACATGGAGAGATAACACTTCCCTTGGGCACTTAGTAACTTGTGTGTTTGATTGAGCATAAGGCTACCACTTGGTAGTGGTAGAAGAGGTCAAACCTTATACAATAGAGGGGTACTAGTGTAGAAATATGTGCATGGGCATGAAGTTGTATTATAGGGGCACAAGGAAGATTTTGAATAAAAGTGTGCATGAATATTGAAGGTCTCAAGTGTAGCTTTGATAGTTCATAAATGATTCTTACAATTTCCTTTTACTTAACCATTATAAGACCTGAGAATATGCATATTTGAACTCATGTGCCCCTTGACCTACATGCTAACCTATGTACCCAATATCCTTATTTGTGAGTGCACATCAGGAACCCTTAGTGAGTGTGAACCATCATCTTACTCGTGTGTAGACATGTACCTCTATCTTGGACTCAAGCACATATGGGAAGTGTCTATGTGTTCTCTACTTGAAGTTATAAGGACTTCATAGGTGTGGTAATCTTTTTTAGGGTCTTGTGAGGCCTTGCACTGATTGAAGGGTGAATTAGAAAGTTAACACTTCTAGTAACCTTTGTGGGATGTTTGCCTACTATGCAGGAACTAAATAACCTTTGAATAATCCATTGGTCATGGATTTTTTAGGACTTATAAATCCTCCACTTGTGAATGCACAATCTATGCACCCTTGGATTTTGAGTGAGTTGGGGTTCACATTGAAAAATAGATAACTATGCCAAGGTGCTTAGAGGAAATAAATTAAGCTAAGAAATATTGCACATAAACACTTGGAGGAATTAAAACTAATTTAAAATAAGGGTGCATAAGGCATGCCTTAGGAAAATAAAAGTAACTACTCTACTTATTTACAATTATATACAAAGAGTTAATGGAGCTAGTTCTTGAAATGAATCCCATTGACTCAGATAGGTAACTCTTCTCCAATCATTCTAGCAAGTTGAAAGGCATTGGAAGGCTTACAACTAGTGATGATATATGGACCACTCCATATTATGTCAAAATTAGTGTGTCTCCCAAATTTTAATCTATCCACATCCCATTTGAGCACTAAGTCTCCATCCTAAAGACTTCCCCCACTGGCCCTTTTTTAAAATACCCTCTTGGTTTGTGCCTATTGAAGTTATATGGTGTATGCATCTTGTGCTCTAGTTTCTTTGAGCTCCATGAGCTCTGTCATTCTTAATTCAAGGGTATCACTCTCAAGCAAATCCAACCAATGTGTGAGGTCTAATGAAGGCAACTCAAGGGATGAAGGTAATATGGCTTCCCTTCCATAGACTAACATGAAGGGAAAGTTTCCCAACACTCTTTTGGGTGTGATCTGATCAGCCCAAAGAGTAATTTTGAGCTTAGTATGTTAAGGTCACTAGTTATCTTATAAAGTCCTCCTTATGATGTAAATTAGATTTTTATTCATAGACTCAGATAGACCATTACCATGGGGGTAGTAGTTTGATGAGGCACTCACTTAGATGTTGTGATTGATGGCCCACTCACTAATCTTGGTCCTAAGGAAGGCTAGCACATTATCAGACATAATGGTGGTCAGAACATTGAATCTTGTTATAATGCCTCTATAAAAGCTCAAAATGGATCTCATTAACTTATTTGAGCGTAACCACCTCTATCCACCTTGTGAAATAGTTGGTATCTATAAGGATCCACTTTTACCCATCACTCGATGGTGGGTTAATCATGCCTATGAAATTTAGGTTCCATTGTGCAAAAGGTTGATCATCTTGAATCAGGTGCAGTGGGAAGGTTACAAGCCTTTATTTACCTATGGAGAAGGAAAACTTCTTGAAAATTTTCACATATATGTGCACATATTTAAATAGAGTTGGCCAATAATAGCTAGCTCACATGATCTTCAGAACAATGGTCTTAGGTGAATAATGGCCTTCTACAAGGCTGTTATGGAATTCTTAAGGAATTTTACTTGTTAACTTCACTTCAATGCACCTTAGGAGGACCCTATTGAGATACATCTTAAAAAGTGCATCTCCTATGAGTACATAAGGAATGGAATGCAATTATAAGTGCCTACACTTAGCTTTTTTAAGGATAAGAGGATATATGTTATGTTGAAGGAAGGTTCTCATATCCTGCACCCAATTGGTCATATCTTCTTCATTTACACACTTTTCCTCATTAAATACTAAGACAACACCATCCTTTAGCTTTGTTACTTCTACCAACTACTCTCATAGTCCCTTTCCTCATACCAACTTGATGACCTAGATGTCTATGTTGTATTCCATCACCTTGGTGATCCAACCAGCTCACTTCTCGCTAATGTCCCTATTGAATGGGAACTCCTTGATACTCACATACATGATCATGAGTTAGATCCTATTGTTAGAGAGAATATCTCTAAATTTATTTAGTGTTCTCATAACTACAAGTGTGTGATTCTCCACAAAGCTATAGTATAACTTGTAATCCTTAAGTGCCTGGCTGAAGAAGGCAATTGGTTTCTCTAGTTGATCCCTATTCTATTACGTCAGAATGGTCAAGATGCCTTTAGTTACACCAAATGCATAAAGGATGAAGTCCTTACTATAATATGGATTGATTAAGGTGGGATCTTACATGATGACATGCTTAATGGCCTCAAAACTATCCTTGCCTTTGTGCATCCAATTGAAAGCAATGTTCTTATTCAACATCACAATGAGGGATTTGACCATGATAGTGAAACCAAGCACAAACCTTCTTACAAAGTTGATCCTCCCAAGGAAACTTTGGAGACTCCTCTTATGGCTTGGAAGGGAAATAGATTAGATATCCTTGACTTGTTCTAGATTAATTGTGAGTCCCTCTTTAGAAACAAAGTGCCTAAGTAGGGGACCTTCATGAACTATGAATATGTACTTGCTTGGGTTCAAAGATGTTACAAATTCTTGTAATTTTGAGAAGACATACTCCAAGTGATCCAAATGATCTTATGCATGCTTAGATAAACTAGTTATGTCATCAAGGTAGACCAAGATGAACTTGTTGATGATCTCTTTGAAATCTATATACATGGATCTATGAAAAGTCTTGTATGTATTTGTCAAATAGAATGGAATGCATTAGTATGCAAAGGCTCCCCACTTAGTAGTGAATGTAGTTTTTTATAGGTCATAATATTTCACCTAAATATGGTTATAGCTTGAGTAACCATCCAATAATGAAAATCTCTCTAAGCCTATGATTATTTTCAAGATTTGTTCCATAAGCGAGAGAGGATAATTGTCTTTAAGGAAGGCCTTATTCATGTCCTTAAAGTCTACATAGAGGCATATCTCCCCAATCTTCTTTTTCACTATTACCAAATTGGCAACCCATGTAGAGTGCTTGATTGGAAGTATTATATTGGACTCAATGAGTTTGGAGAGATCCTTATGCATCAATGGCTCTATCTTAGATTAATGAGCCTCTACTTTTAGTGCACATGTTGCACACCAGGGTCTAGCTCAATTTTATGTTTCATGATACTTGGATTGAAGCCTCTAATATCTTTGTATCTCTATGCAAGGATTTCATCATACCTCCTGCTAAGTTGAATAAATCTTTCAATTTTTAGCGTAGAGCAAACCTTACCTGCTTTAAGCACCTTTAATTTTAAAATAACTATGGGCATAGAGATGCCTTCTTTGGCCATCATATTATGCCTTTCTCCTTTGAATTGGTCATTAGAATTTAAGTTATTTTATAGGGTGACCAACCCCTTTGGTAGTTTTTTTCCTTTCAATTTGATGACTTGATCTTCATATTAGGCTTGCAACTGCACCTAGTTCATAGTGCAAAACTCTACCTCATCCTATATGAAGTTAGTGATTTTCTCATAACTTTTGAACACTTGCCAATTCTCCATGTTATTAGGAACCAGTGGTCTGACCACAAGCTTGATGAGTTGTTCAGACTTTTCATAAGGTCACATGAGATGTCATAGTATGCACCTATAGTCATAAGCTTATCTACATCAACATTATATGCCCTTATTATGGAAATGATATTGAATGCATTGAATCCCCCAATCATATCCCACACTCTATGCTTATAAGATTTTATCAGGCCATTCTTAGTCATTCTCTAAGCTCTAACTTGGTTGACCAAGAACTCACTATCACCTAACACTTATAGTGCCTTGATTCTTTTCTTCTATGTAAGATGAAGGCCTTAAATTAGTGCTTCATACTCAGTAGCATTGTTCATGCAAGTGAACTATAACATAAAGACATGGAAGTATTTTTCCTTTTGGGGGAGACCAACATGACATCAGTTCTTGTAATGTTACTACTTTAGGAACCATTAAAGTACAATTGCCATACTCCTTCAAGACTCTCATATGTTTTTAATAGTTTAGGTATCATGCCATATTCTTCCATGATGCAATATGTAACTAATCCCATCTCTGCATTAGCATATAAATCATACTCAAAAATTTCACGTGCCCATTTATCCAACAAATCATCTTGGGTTTCCTCCAATGGTATTGTAGCCTCATGGAGAATTGAATCTTCCTCTTGGTCAAACATTACACAATTCTAATCAATTAGGATATGAGTGTATGGCTTGACATGGATTTTGAAGATAGGCTCTACCTTGATGGTCAATTTAGTCCCATATATCTAGTTTTCAATAACACATGTGACCAATCTAAAGATAAATATCTACCTGTCTTTGTCATGAAGTCTCTAGAGAGGTAAATGGAAAATTAGGGAGGTAGGTCAATGACCATGATGTCTTATGAAATAGAGAGGCTTGGGCATGCATGTAATGTAAGATTCAAGTCCTTGATTATACCTACATCTTTGACTATCATCGCATCAATCTAGACTACTCTTTTTGAAATAGGGGCATAAACAATTACAAGTGTGTCTACGATCTTCTTTGGCATTATTAAGCTACTTACACCAAAGTAAATCATATAATTGTGTACCAGGTGTTGGTCAATGATTAAAGAGACATAAAATGGGGGTGGATTACTACTCATTTTATGCACCTATGCTTCTTCTTTTGGTTGGAATAATCTTGTAGAAGTGGTAGGCACCTATCCAAGGACATGACACTCTTGGAAGCCTTTTAGCACATATTGTAATAGACTCCATTGAATTGGAATGGTAAGTGCATCCCACATTGTAATATCAAGGTTGGTATTCTTCATATGCTTTACTATGTTGAAAGGAACTTGGGATCCTTTAGTTATGGCTTTAGAATGGTTTTTTCTTCTAATGATGGTTCACTAGTTTGGGGCACTTTCTCCTTCTATGCAGCCTTCTCTGGGTGTAAGGGTTACGTGGGAACTTTATATTGTGTACCTACATAATTGATTTAGGGGATGAATGTAAGGGCACTATATCTAGTATAACTTCTTCTAAATCTCTTCTTTTGAATCTTATGTTGATAACAACTGGAGTGCTTCTAGTACTAGGCATGCTACCTCAAATAAGATAATTGAATTCCTCCTCTTATCAATTGATGAATATTGACCCATTATGTAGCTAGGCTGGTGGCTAGAACTCTCCCATTTTCAAGGTTGTGCTACTCACTTTTTATTATAACTAAGGCATTCCTTACACCATAAGTGCCTAGTTTAAAACTTTATTTGTGCACATAGCTTGATCATGCAGTTGGTTACATGAAAAGCACCGCTCAAAATATTACACTATATTATTCTATATGGAGATAAGGGTTTTGGAGGTGCTAACAACATTAGACTTTTACGCATAAGGCACTCTATTATATGTGAGTTGGTTCTACACTTGCACACCACCTTGGTCAGGAGGTTTATTTGGCCAGTATTATTGAGTGAAAGGTTGATGATATCTAGGCTACTACACTTACTTCCTTTTGATGGTAACCAACTCATTCCCAAAACTTTGAAATAACATCTTTAATTCATTAAATTCATTACAAGGAGTAGATTATAAAGTAGGTGAGCTTACTATAGTAAGGATATGTTCTAGCATAGGTTACATAACTTCTTGATTAGGAGGAGGTTCTATGAATATGGGCATAGGGGTATAGGTACAATCTTTCTTGCTTGAATCAAATTATTTTCTACATGTACAACTATTTCATAAGCATCAAGGATAATTTTACCTCTCATGGATTGAATCATTACTACAATATTGTTATTAATATATTTTAGGAAATATAAAAATGTAGTGTTAGGAGATAACCTATACAAGGCTTGAATTCTATCCCAGACCCTCTAAATTTTGAAGTTGAAATCAACCATTATTTCATGTGGCATTCACTTTATAGTTGTGAGCTACACTATCAGGGACAAGTGATCACTCTGATCTTTGAACTATTTTCATAACTCTTAACCTAACTCATCCCAATTATGAATGGAGTTTGGTTGAAAGCCCCGATACCATTGAAGATATTTTACTTTCAAGGAAGAAGCTATTAATTTGACTACAACATTATCTTAGGTGATATGGTGCACTGTGTAAATATTCAAAATATCTTAGATATGATCCACAGGGGAAGTTAAATTCTTACCCATGAAATAGAGTAGTATGTTGAGAGAAGACACTGAAATATCATCATACTATGCTAGGAATAATAGACTAACTTCATTAGAGGGCACAAATACTTGATTCCTTAGCACAACCATAAATGGGATAGGGAATAGACCCCTCCTAGAATAGAACCTTCCAAATGGTAGTGTAGACTAAACTTTAGATGGAGACTGGCTTGCATCATACCTTTTGATGGGGGATAAAGATGATCTAACTCTCCTTATTCTAGATGGCACTAGAAGATCAATGAAATGTAAATCAATGCCTATTGTAGATGATCTTGTTATTCTTGGCATGTAAATAAGGAATTGGTCTTTGAAAACTAGAGGTGTTAGGAGTCACCAAGTGATTTTTTTAAGTGTCTATTATACTTGATACCTAAAAAAGCACTAATCCTTTATCTTATTCAATTGGTCCCACTGAACATGATATAAACTATTGTCATTCAAAATGTACACCTATGGATGCTCAGTTGTGTGAGGAAGCTTTATGGTGGAGCACTAGGTGTGGAGGTCCTACACAGGGTGTGGGAGGACTCAGTGTTTGGTGTGGAAGTATTATAATGTAGTTGCATGGAAGAGCATTTATTATCTCACCATAATGATGGAAACATCCCCAAGGATAAGACTATTGCACTCCTTGGGATGAGTCTCTAGAGTAGGCCAAATTCCTTCTATTCTAAGTGTACCTAGTTTAAGACCAATGTGCATGCCTAAAGAGTAGAAAGGTAAACTACTACTAGTCTAAACCAAATACTTTTGGAAGAAAAAGGTAAGAGAGTGTTAAAAATGAAAATGTGATGTGACTAGAATAGAGCAAACTCTCTTATTTCCATAGACATAGTGCAAACCCTTAAGAATAAGGCAATATCACATAGTTTACACCAAGTAACTCTACTTACATGAACATTTTACATAGAGGTGCAGGAACACAATGAAAAATTGAGAGAGATAACTATTATCCATAGACTAAGCCTATGTAGACCCTATTATGCATAGGATATGACTTGTAAGTGAGCTATGAGTTCAATGAGGAGGTGTAGGTGATGAATGAAAAATGAGAGGGATGAACATTATCCCTAAACAAGAATTAAAAAACACAAGATAACACACATAGCTTCTAAATAATGAAAAGAAGTGAACTTAATTCTCAATAATTTACAAGGTCCAACCAATACAAGTGATCATGGAGGGTAATTTTAATAGCATGAGGTTGTTAAAATGTGTTAACCCCTCTACAATAGAAGAATCAAGATTTTATAGAAGATCAAGTTGGTTTTATAATAAATGAACCACTTGGGAGATGGGTAGAGCATTTAATCCATTTACAACACCATGACCATGCTTCTTGAAGTTTGTCCAATGATTAGACCTAGGTTGGTGGCAGGATCACTTCTAGATGCATGTACATTAGAGAATGGAATATTTCCCTATGAGTGTCAAAGGATGGCATGTACTCAAGTTTTGATGTTAGGTAGCCACTTTTGCATTAAATTATTCTAATAGTTCTTTGAGCTTCACTCAAACACCTCCAATAACCCTCTTTTTATCTAGATACCACTTGGGAAGTAGCACTTCCTAATTGATCTTGGGTGTGGCATTGTAGGAATGCCACACGTCACTTCAACAGGCTCTTGGTAGATTTTATTTTCGTTGCTAGAAAAGAGGAGTGCAAATCCAACATGTGGAAGGTTGGTGCTATTCCTAAATTATGACTATTTGGTGGGTCCCCTTTTCCTTTTGTGCTAGCCAATGGTGTTACTTGCACTTGTGTTAAAAAAAGGACCAACCTTAGATGAACATCATGTCTCTATGTGGAGAGCTAGCACTTCCCCTGGGCACTCAAGAACTTGTGTGTTTGATTGAGCACAAGGATATGACATGGAAATGATGAAATAGGTTACACCTTATGCAAAAAATGGGTGATGTAGAAATATATACATATGTGTGAATCTATATTATATGGGTGTAAGGAAGATTTTGGATAAAAGTGCACATAAAGACTGAAGGTCTTAGGTACACCTTTGATAGTTCATAGATGCTTCCTATTATTTCATTTTACGTAACCATTATAAAACCTAAGAACATACATCCTTGAAATCATGTTCCCCTTGACCTTTATGATAACCTACATGCCCATCATCCTTGTGCACGAGCATGTATTAAGAATCTTTAGTGAGCACAACCCATCTTCTTACTCTTGTGTAGACCTGCACCTCTATCTTAGACTCAAGTATAAATAACAAGTGTTTGTACATTATCTACTTGAAGTTATAAGGAATTCATAAGTGCGTTGATCTTTTTTAGGGTCTTAAGAGGCCTTACATCAATCGAGGGGTGACTTAGAAAGTCAACAAGTCCCAACAAATTTGGTTTTAAATTCCATTTTTTATCATTTTTTGCATTGGTATTTTTATTTTCCTTTAATACCAAGTCACCCACATTAAATTCATATGGCCAAACCTTTTTTATATTCACATTTTACACAATCTTAATAAATGTATAGGTTCTCAGTAGCTTGTGTGCATTTTTCACTCAATTATTCTAATTGATGTAATTATTTTTCATGGTATTCGTTATCTTTGATGATGTCTTTTAGAGAAACATGCAAAGTACGTATCTTAAGTTCAATATATAATACAAACTCTATACCATAAAATAAATAATAATATGTGTCTTGAGTAGGTGTGCATACACTATTTTGGTATGCCCATAGAGCATATACCACCTATTGGTTCTAATCACTATTGTATCATTCAACTATTTTGACAATTATTTTAACAGTTGCCTCTACCTAGTCATTCCATATAGGTAATAAGGTGTAGAAAATGTATGATTAATATTATATTTAATGTAAAATCATCTTATTGTATTTTTTTTAAATGATGTTCCATTATCATAAATTATGTCAAAAGGTATGACAAAATGAGAGATGATATTAGTCATCAAAAACCTGCATATGTCAACCCTTATGGTAAACTAAAGTGGATTAGATTCTAATCAGTCTGTAAAATATTATGTTGTCCACCATTGGATATTGGATTTAATTTGCCTATTAAATCAAATCCCCTTAAGGAAAAAATCCATGGTGAAATGATCATCTATAACTCATGTGATGGTGCATGATTCAAATTATTATATTTTTGGCTTTGAAAACATAGTTTTACATGTTTGATACATTCTTGTTCCATTATAGGACAGAAATAAATTTGGCATAATAATTTTTGGGACATGGCACATATGCTAAAATTCCCACCATACTAATTTTCATGCATTTCCAAGAGTGTAGTGTGAGCCTCATCTTTGCTTAAGCATCGAAGTAATTGTTCATCAAAATCTCATTTAAAGAAATCATTTCCAATAATAAGATAATGAAATTCTTTGTGTTATAACTTCCATTTATCATTTCATGTAAAATATTCTGGTTTATAGTTTAGTGAGTAATAATGAGAATGATCAAGGAATTCATTTTATAAGAAGAAATGGAAGGATTTTGTAGCTATCATATTTTAAAGTTTATAAGGTCATCATCAAAATTCAGCAAGGATGTTGATATTGGAATAGTGTCTTTATGGAAATTATATTTGTGTGGAATGCTATTGATGGAAAATGTGTCAAATGTTTGTGTGAGTTTATCTACCATTTCTTTATATGGATAAATATGTTCTTCCTTATTTTTGTAGTGATTAGTAACTTGGTTAACAACCAACTAGGAATCATGAAAAAATTGGATGTCCCTTATATCAATCTTATGTGTTATGAATAAAATGATGATCAAGGCTTCATATTCAGCTATATTGTTGGTGCAAGAGAAAGGCATGTATTCACCTTTGGAAGTGAATACTACAATACCAACACCCGCTTCTATTTGACATTTAGATCCATCAAAGAACATTATATTTGGAGTGGAAGATATGTCATATGCCTTGAACTCGTCTTGTAAAGCCTCGATGTGTGGAAAATAATCTAGAAATGGAGCTATGGCCAATTGGTTTGCTATAACTTGAAATTTTATCAAATTCTGGGCTATAAATTTTAGATCAAACTTTGTGATTTGTATCACCCATTTGTCTATACAACTAGTTAGGTGTGGTTTCTTCATGAAGAAACTTAATGGATCTTATTTAATTATAACATGAAGTGTTTTTTTTTTCATTATGAACCATAATGGATATTCTTTAATTATAACATTAAACTCGTTATCAATAATGTTGTAATTTCTAGGTAATGAAAATAAAAGCTAAACATAGTTTTTCCATGGTTGTATATTTGAATTCATAATCAAAAAGTTGGTGACTGATATAATATATTTACCTCTCTTTGTTATTATCATCAAATTGTACTAGTAAATCCCCTATAGCCTCATGGGTAGACGATATGTAAAGAAGTAATGGTCTATCTAGAATATGAGGCATAAGTGCTAAAGGATTTGATAAATAAGTTTTTATCTTACCAAAGCTTTATTGACATATCTCATCCCAAATGAATAATGTATCCATTTTTAGAAAATGTGTGAAATGGATTGTTTTATCAACCAATTGGGTAATGCAACATCATATTACTTGAATTTGGCCCTACAAACATCACAATTATTTTAGATTAGTTAGTGATGGCATTTCTATAGTAGATTTTAATTTTTTTGGATCAGCCTCAATGCCTCACTGAGAAATAATGTATTCGAGGAGTTTTCCCAAAGATACCCCAAAAATACTTTTTTTAGATTTAATAAAATATTTAACTTGTATAGGCATTTGAATATTTTTCTTAAATTAGTGGCATGGTCTCGGCAATGTTTTGATTTTACAATTAAATCATGAATTGATATTCAATAGTTTTGTGTATGAAATCATTAAAATATAGGTGTCATGGCCCTTTGATGTGTGGATTCTACATTTTTAAATCTAAAATTCATGACTGTGTAACAAAATATCCCCCAAGGAGTGGTAAATATGGTCTTTTCTTGGTCTACAGGGTTAATTTTGATTTGGTTATATCTTATGAAATTGTCTATAAATGAAAATTTCTCATATCCCACTTTGGAATCCATAATAATGTCAATATTAGGTAGAGGGAAGTCATATTTAAGGTAAGCCTTGTTTAAATCATGATAATTAGTGTAACATTAAATGTCATCATTTGGAATTTAATAGGGACAATATTAGATACACAGTTAGAATATTTTATGGCCTTAATAAAGCCAACATCTTAAAGTTTTTGAATTTCATCTTTTACTAATAATGCCACTTTAGGATGCATTTTTCCATATTTTGTGTTTTACCATCTTTGTATCTAGGTATAATAATATATTATGCATTGCCACTGATGGATCAATCCTAGACATATCTAAATAAGTCAAATCAAAAATTTTAGGGAAATCATGAAGGACCTATCGATAGATTTTTAATTCATTATCTTTCATCATTATAGCAAGTAAAAATAGTCTAGGGTCCTTATCTATTCCAAAGATATATTTGATTATTTCTTCATTTAACAAAGTATATCTATCCACAATAAAGGGTATGGTAGGAATCTCATTTGATGCATCATGTTATATATTTAGGTTATCATTCTCACCAAAGTAAGCATGATCAGAGGTAGCATGAGGGAACTTATTTTTGTGATAAAAGGAAGGGAGATCCTCATATGCCTTCAAGTACTCTATTAATGATTCATCATTAGAAAACTCATCCACTTTTATAATTTCTAGGGAGGTAGTGTCAATAATTAAAATATGGTTGACCACTTGGAGTTGGTTGTGGATATATTCATACATTCCATTTTGACCTTTTAGAAAAAAAATGTACTTCAAGAGATATGTTTGTGTCTAGTAGCTTTATTTGAAAAACCCAATTATTTTTGGTTTGCATTATTTATAGGAGAAACAAGTTGCATTATTCCTGGCTCATTTTTACCTAAACCTTGTCCCTTGTACCCATATTTGAGTAAATATTGAGAATAAAAATCAGATTTATAGCTTACGATGTAGTATACATGGGTGGTTAAACCATTGCACAATGTTTGAAAGGATTAGTATCCATTGGGCATGTGTAAATGAATCCCTCATAACTAAATTTTAAACATGCATGCAATGTGGATTAAATCATGTAAATCTCATATATCCAAGGCCATCCTAAAATAATTTTATAGTTCAAATCATTTGACATAAATTAGTACAAAGTGGGAAATATACGAGGGTGTAATGTAATATTTAATGTTATCTATCCCAATACTTACCATGACATATTGTCAAATCCCTTGATACTCATATTAAATGGTTCTAAATTGGATGGTCTAATGCATATTATAGATATAAATGATATGTTACAAATTTTAAGTCTAAAGCCATTGTCCAGAAGAACTAATTTCACCATTTTATTTCAAACACATACCTAGATATAGAGTGGAAAATAACTATTTATAAGGTGTTGGGGTGGTAAATCATCCTTTTCAAAGGATATATTATGCTCAATCCATTTTATGGAGCTTACGATAGAGGCCACATATGGTAGATCATTATTACAAAGGAGCAAGGTTATATGTAATGCATATAAAAGAACATCCTTGTAATTTGAAGAATTGTGTAATAAGTCCAATAACAAGGTTTTGGCAATAGTGGTGTTTTGATTGGGGAAAAATATGTCCTAGGGACCTTTGGCACTTTTTTGTGACAAGTAATAGCTCATTGTAAACATTAAAACAAGGAGTATGTAGGACAACAAGTTTTGAGCATCTTATACATCAGAATGAGTTAATTAGGCATGAGATGTAACAAGTAATAACCACTACAAGGTATTGTACCATGAAATAATTTATAGATATATCCTTGGTAGATGTGATTAGAAAATATGTAGCAATTAGGGATTAATAATAGAAAAAACTAGAAAACCCTAAGTGACCTAGGGTTTGACGTTCAAAGATTAGGTTCCCTAAATGTTTAACCCTAAAATTGTGTCTAAATTATATTAAAGGGGTATATAGAAATGAAATGGCATAAGGGTGATAATCAAATCCATAAAAATCCAATTAGATGCTAAACTAAGATATAAACATATACTAAATTTATTATGCTGAGATAGTCTAAATATGGAAAGTACAACTATGCTAGATATATAAATGATAAATATGTGAAGTACTTAGCTTTTTCTAATGTTAATATATTTCTAGATCTAGAAAAAGCTGAAATCAAGTGGGAAGATGATTCTATAATAACTATCAGATTCTAAATTTTGACACCTTTGGCTCTCTAGATAATAACATCAGCCTAGGAAGGTTACATCGATACTACCATTTGGGTTCATCACTAGTGTATTGTACAAAATATCTACAAAAATAAGATGTGACCACCCAGATGATTTTGCATTCTAATTCACCTTCACTTTGGTGTATTTAGATCTAGGTCATAGACTATCACTCATGAAATTATAAAACCCTAGCTTTCCATCTTTAATGTGACCTTAGGGAAAAATGGGTTAGTGGGCACACAGTGTCAAGATGACCCAAATGGCTCCACTATCAAAGGACACTATCTACATATCCAATAGTCTAAAAAGGGCCTTAGATCGATGTGGTTCTCCCCTACATGTTATATTGTGTGTGAATCATATAATGTGTGTAAAGTAAGTAAAACAGTGACCTAGCTTGTAACTTGAAAAATCAAGCTCCTGGGCTTCTCCTTTAGTACTTTAAAATTTTAGATGTGTTTTACCTATGACTGGTATGTAAATAGGGATGTTTTTTTAAATTTAATGCTTGATATATTTATTTTTAAAAGTGACTTGGTTTCTTTTTGGTCTTTTTCTAGGTGAGGAATGAATGAGGGTTGATATTGTATTTATATCAATCCCTTTGGAGTAATAACTCACATTAAATAACTAAGGTTGACCATTGGCATACATTTCATTTAAAAATTAGATTAATTTAGGGCACTGGATACTTACATTGGGATAATATATTAATGTCTATCTTTCATGGATGTTAGTGTCTAGGGAACAAGAAATTAGGTATAGGTTTAAAACTTACATAGATGGAAGATAAGTACATTTTAAGCATTCTAAGAAAGATAAAAGACTTGGGCCATCAATATAAGACTGGTAAAACTAAGATATATATGCTAAGGGGCATAACTATAGATAAAATTCAATATTTATGGAAGTGGTAAAGGTAAATAACTGAGAGGAACAACCAAGGTCTAAGTTTGCGAAGTATACAAGACTCAGGTGTTATATAATCACAAAATATAGTCTACAATTTTATAAGCACTTATGAAGACATTTTTATTTTATAATCTATCATCTATCACATAAAAAAATATTATATTGGTTAAATTTATCCCTAAGATTTTATTTAGATAGACCTAGAACCAAAAACCAACACTTTCCTTAAAGGTCAAAACCATTCAGTTTGGGTCATAATTGTCAAATGGTCTTAACCTCTACTTGATGTTTCTAATGCTTACCTTTTAATGGTCATATTTTAAAACTAAACCCTCCCTTATTTCATCTTCCATGTTTTTAGGATTACAAGTGTGTGAGTTCCCCTTTTAGATTGCTATAAAAATAATATTCAGGGCACTCACTGTTCAACTTAGAATTTTCAATATAGAAGATTATTTACACAAGTGCACATTAAGAAAAAGGTCTATATTCTTCCTAATTTTGATTCTAAGAATTAAAAATATTCCTCAGCCAATTCACAAGCCTATTTTACTCAAGCCAAATCAAAAAATGATCAGTTATTCAAGCAACTTATAGATGGATACACATAGTCAAAGGATAAAATTACACAAAGCACTCTAGGTGGGATAACTATGTGGGATTAAATTACCTCTTCATACTATTGAATAGGTAGGCAATATTTCATCATCATAGGTATGATTAGGATTATATCATAAAAAATTACACTCTACCCTTTTTTATTTGTAGGTCTTCAATCATTGTAAATCCCTATTAGGATTTCAACACTAAAAAATCTATTTGTAGATCTTCCATATATGACCAAATGTAAAATGTGCACACATAGATATAAATCTAGTTTTTGCATAATATTTTACCCTAATTTCATTATTTTTCTTCAAATATTCAAAAACATCACGTTTGGGTCATGATTTTCAAACATTTTTACCTTAATTAGATGTGTTTGACCTTGTTCGTCTGCTAGTTTTGGTTTCTAAGTTTCTTTGGGGATTGTTCCTAATTTCCTATTATAGTATCCTATCATCAAAACATAATCAACACAAAATAAAAAATAAAAAAGTTTTTATTTTGTTTTCATAGTTATCCTTGTTTTTAATTATTTCATTTTGTTTATTTTAGTCATTGACTTTCAATCTATTATTTAAAAGTACATTTTTAATACTCTAATTTATTCTATTTTCTTTATCATAATTAGGGTTGAGAACCATAACTAATTTAATTTATATGAAACATTTGGTTAAATTATTTATTTACTTATCACTACCAAACCTTAAGTTTCCCTTAGGGTTCCAACCTTCTATGGTTTTGTCCTAGGTTTAGATAAATTTCTATCCCAAGATTTCCTTTTATTTTCACTTATTGTTTGTAACATGTTTTCCATGTTATTCTTCTATTCCACCTAATAAATTTGTTTCTAATAATCCTTTAATGTGAATTACTTGGATACGTAGGATTCCTATTGAGCTTATTCAAATTCCTTTGACCATTGTTAGAATGGATTCTACTAATACACATATTGGGTCCTATTTTGATAAATAAATTTCTAAGGAATATTTTCAAAAAGATAATCAAAATGAACTATCAGAGTGGACCAAAATTAAGGATGTACTAGATATATTAGAATGCATGAATAAATTACCTATATGTAATAGTGAAATCAAACCTGAACTAGGAATAAGTAATTGCTCAATAATCAAAAGATTACAATATTAACATTAACATCATTAGCATTTAATTTTTTAAGAAGCTACAATATCTTCTCAATTGCTCCATAGTGAATCTTAAACTATGAGTACTCTAAATGTAGTGGAGAGTCCACTTAGATTATTTCTAGTGTAGCTCATGTGATTCCTTTATGAATCTAGAGACCACGCCCACTGCATATGAAATTTTAGGTCTAATGTGCATAAGATATATGATATTACCATAAGTTCTCGATAAAAGGTATCATCAACCAAAGGAGATGGAAAATCATCCTCAACATTCACACCAATTAGAAAATGATTTAGATTTGGCCTATAATTATACATGTTAAACTATGAAAGTAAATCAAAAGCATACTTAGATTTTGCAATAGTGATCCTAGAGTCATATTGAGAAATTTAAATCTTGAGGAAGTAATGCAACAAGCCCAAGTTAGTCATTGATAACCTATCAGATAAATAAATTTTCACTATTGTGATGGTGGATAAAGAACTCCATGTGATCAATAGGTCATCCATTTAGAGAGCTATAATTAATAATAAATCATCCTATTGCAAAATGTAGACATTCAGATCAAAATGGAATCTGGTGAACCCAACCAAAAAAATAAATGATTCCATCTTAACATACCAAGATGGAGGAGCTTGTTTGAGTCCATAGATATATTCTCAAATTTTATAAACTAAGGAAGAATCTTAAACAAATCTTTTTGGTTAATCCATGTATATTTACTCTTTGAGGTCACTATGAATAAAAGCACACTTCACATCCATTTGATGAACATCCTAGTGATATGCTATGATAATAGTGAGAGTGAGTTAGATTGAGTTCATTTTGGTAACTGGGGAAAACATTTTGGTATATTTGATGCCAGGCACTTGATGAAAACCCTATACTATCAAATATGCTTTGAATTTATCTATAAGCCCATCTATTAAAATTTTTGTTTGTTGGATCCACCTACATCAAACAAGTTTTCTTCCTATAGGAAATGGGACTAGATCCCAAGTGTTATTCTTATTTAAGGAACCATAATCCTCTTCCATAGTATTATCCCACTCAAGATTGTTAGATACCTCATAAAATAATCACATATCAAAAGTAGATGCAATGAAATCATGTGGGGCATCCTAAAATTATGAACAAGTTTCTTTGGTGTCTGAAGGATCTCCAACCCATTGGTTAAAAATTTTTAGTATTTATCTAGCCCAATGAGGAATAATTCTAGGAGAGTTAATAGGGGATTACTCACCCTCTAAATATATTCTAGGAGGAAGGGAATCGTCATCACTACTTTCATAATAAGAACTATAAGAATAATTAGGATCATTAAGAAGATAACCAGATGGATCTGAATTATCAAAACTATCATCAAATTCCAATTCATCTAAGGAAGTGAGAGAGGGGTCAAGTGTGGATTCTAAAGGACCCTCTAAAAAATGAATAGTCCTCTCAATGAAAAACTCATGAGTGGTGGGATAGAGAATCATGTATCCATTAACACCCTCATGATATCCAACTAAGATGTAAGGTTGAATCTAAGGCTCCATTACCTTACATTTATTCCTCAAAATTAGAGCCATATAAAGATATCCAAACACTCGAACATGATTCACTATGGGTTTCTATCCACTCCATGATTTAAAAGGAGCGACTCCCTTCATTATTTTGTGAGGAAATTGGTTCTTGATATAACATGAATAGTAAATGGCCTTAACCCTATAATGAGGTGAAAAATACTTAAAGTGTAGCATGTAATTGGCCATTTCCTTCAAGTACATTTTATTTCACTCAAAAACACCATTCTACGAAAGACTATATGGAACTATACGCTACAATTTAATCCCTTATAATGTATAGAATTGTTCAAAATAATTACTGACATACTCACCACCATTATTAGTACATAAAATATTGATGGATTTCCCTGACTGTTTCTCTAAAATAACCTTGAAGTCCTGAAAATGATCAAAGAGCTCATATTTTTACTTAAGAAAGAACACCCAAGTACACTTTAAATAGTCATTGATGAAATTTAAGCATGTATTTAGTTTTATTGAATGAAGGTTTTGGAAATGGGCCAACAATTTCACTATGGAAAATATCCAATATTTTTTCATCTCTCCATGATTTTCCCTTGTCATAATTCTATTTAGGTTGTTTACCAAGTATGCAACCTTGGTGAACTCTGTTATAAAAATTGACTCATGTTAACCCTAAAACCATGTCATGATGACTGAGTTGCTCCAAGTAGAAATAATTAAGATGCCTGAATTGCTCATACCATAATTTACTCACCCAATTTAAATGAATGAGAAGTGTAATAGAGGGTTGATCAAGTGTAAAATGTGAGAAATTATACAATCATGATTGGTGATATACTTTTCCAAGTGCAATAATGGAGTCATTATTTTCTTCCATAATAACCATCGAATTGGGTGTGAACTCAACTCTCTTACCCAAATTGATGTGAGTGATCTAATAAATAGATATGAGATTATTGGATAAAGAGGGAACACATATAATATAATGTAATGTTTGATTAATAAAAAACAAATCCACTCCCACTAACATTAGTATAAGTATCATCACCTAATAAAATGGAAGGCATAGAATAAGGCTCCAAGGATGAGAACATGTCCTATGATGAATCCATGTGGTGCAATAAACTAGAATCAATAACCCATGTGGAAAGCTAGGATGCAACTACAACAAGTTCTTTGCCCTTATTACAATATTTGGATTTAGAAGACTTTTATGCTAAATAATGTTGATTGGAAGAATCAAGGACACTAATATTGTGCTTCTCAAACATTTTTTTAGTTAGTAAATCTTCTTGTTCATGCATTTGGATTTATCATGTCCTTATTTATTATAATAGCCACATGTGAGTTGCTCTTTCTTTTATTTCCGATCTACAGAGGAGGACTCTTTTGATTTTTTGGCTTAGCATAAATTTTTTGACCCTTTCTTTTCTCTAGGTCTTTCTTATTATATTTCTTTTCCTTGCTACTAGAAGCCTTCTATTTTTCATGACTCAAAATTAAGGCATGATATATGGATGATTTCAATGTACCCATTTGAATAAGCTTGTCTTGCTCTTGAGTCAAGTTAGTTGCAAAAACTATCTAGGGATGGCATGGTCCATGTGGTTCCAATGGCATGATTTGTTACATGAAAGGTAGAAACAAAGACAAAATAGTCATACCCTGATTTGGCAAGGATGGAAAAAATCAATTGATCATATTTTTTTCAATGCCACATAGTTTCAACTATAACCTGAGTGATTTGAAATTTTTGAAGAATTCTTGTATTGTATCAAAATTTCTTGGGCTCAAACTGATGATCTCATTCACCAAATCATGACCCCTCATGATGTATTTCTTTCCAAAGAGGTTTTCTAATTAGGTCCATACTTTATTTGGAGTTGTTGTAGATTTGATATGAAAGATCAAGTTAGGAGACATGGATAGGAATAGAAAACTACAAGATTCATCACTTTTATTATACCACTTCATATTATCTACTTCAGGTGTCAATTATATTTATGTACCCATCATGATTCGGTATAAGTATTGGATCCTCAATAGGATTTTCACTTTGAATTTCCACTTGTAATAGTTGAGTAGTGTAAGAATCAGAATGGAACTTATATCCATGGTGTAGAAAGGAAGTATGTGATTAACTTATTATGTTTTATAGTAGGAATATTATACCCCCTCAATTTATATAGGTTAAATTTTACAAGGCATAATAATATCACCAATGCATAGAGTTCAAAAAACTTGCACTTTAAAAAAAGTGGCACCTTAAAAGGAGCAACAGGATGAAAGTTATATGTGTTTGAAGGTTTATTGCTAGCAAAAAATAATATTCTCCACTTTGCATAAAATTTTTGGATGTGCAAATAGTTTGAAAATTTTTGGTAGCAACTTCCCAAAAAAAACTTATACCCCCTTGGAGAAAATTTAAATAATTTTGGGTTGGATATGACCAAGGGCTTAACTCCCATATGACTAGGGGATAAGACCAAATTTGGGTGACTTCCCCAACCCCCCCCCCCCCCCCCCCCCCCCCCCCCCCCCCCTCACTTTGATTGATGTGATTTATGTGGGAGTGACATCATCAAAAAAATTACCACTTTTTAAAAATGAAGTGTCACAACTTGAGAGTTTAAATTTGATGTTTTCATGGTTGTCATCAGAGTTTGAGAGTCCCTATGCACTTATTGAGGTTTTAGACTCCTCCCATAGTTGAAATGTTTAATTTCAAGGTTTGGAATTGAGGATTCAAGACCTTTTTATATTGGGGTTGGATATTGTACATACATTTTAGAGTTTTAATTCCAGGATGATTGATATTCCCATAATGGGGAAAGGTGCCAAGATTATAGCACCTTCCTGCAAGTGTCAAGGTTTTTTACTACTCCCATAGTCTAAAATTATAGTTTAATGGTTGTAAACTACTCAATTTATTTTAACTCTTGATGTTAAGGTTTTAAAATATTCACACAGTCCAAAATATTTATGTCAGAGTTGACTATGCTTGCAATCAAAAGTCTTGATGTCGAGGATAAGGACTACACTCACAGTCAAAAGTCCTGATGTCAAGATTTTTTACTGAATATGTAGACTCTATTTTTAGTCATTAGGTGTCATATTGGTGAAAGTAAGAGGCATATTTTTAAGTGCTATATAAGTTAATTATTCCCCTAATGTAGTGAATTCTTGAGTTTCCCACATTGCACATAAGTACAAAAACCATGATTTTATTTAAAACACAAGATCTAGTATGCCTCTTAAAAACTCACCAAAGACCCAATAGACTTATTCAAAGACCTAAAAAACCCCATAAATTATTTTCCCTTGAATATTATATATTTTAGAGATTTGCACGAAATTGCCAAAAAGGTCTTGAAACCCTCTATATGGCAAAAAATGACTGTCACAAAACTAGGTCATATTTAAAACTAATCCTAGAGTTTTGGCACCTTATGAATATAATAGTGCAGTCCATTTTGCATGAAAACCCACCAAATTTTATGTGACTATAAAAAAAACCTTCTCCCTTATTCTTTTTTTGAATCTGAATTTATTGAGGATCCTAAAAGAAGAGCAAAATCTAAGAGATGATGAATCTATAATATGTTACGTCAATGAATGGTATATCTATAACATACAATATAGAACTCATTTTCATAATAGGAACAATGGCTTTATTCTACTAAAGAAGATTTGATACCATGTTAGAGTGGGTCAAAATTGAAGATCTACTAGATAGAGTTGAATGCATGAAGAAATTATCTATATGTAGTAGAAAAATCAAACATGAGACAAGAAGAAGTAATTTTTAAAAAATTAAAAAAATTTAATATTAGCATTAACATCATTATCCATAAAAATTTTAGGAAGGTACATTATATATGTGAAAGATAAACATGTCCTCACTTCCTCATGAATATGGGATTATCTTTCACAGTGACCTAAAAAGACACCTAAGTGAAACCTAAGTAAGCTAAACAAAAAAGTGTAGGAAAAAATCATCAAATTGAATAAAAACCTACACTAACATGAAAAACTTAATCAAAAGGATATTAATGCACAAGATACCCATAATGGTTTAGATATGATCCATCTTGATGCACTCAATTGTGTAAATCAAGCATAAGTATAATGTTTATCCATATTTTGAAAGGGGCTTCGTCAAATGTAACAAGATATACCTAAAAAATTAAAGTCATATTTAATTCAAAAATGGCACAAATATAAAAATATGTATTCTAATTATACAACAAGAACCACTTTTTCACATTTAAAACCCTAAAATAGTTTTGCTACTACTATTATTGATATTATTACTACATCTACACCTTTAGGCTTGCGGGAAATATTGTCACTCAATATTACACCATAGAGATGGTTTTTAAATCATACTCTAGATTGAGTGAAACATTAGAATATCTTTAGGCCTGTGGGTTGCCTATAGCAGAGGTAAACCTCTACGTTTAAGGGCTAGCTCCCTAGATTAGTCTTTTATAGTTTATCACCTACACTACTTGCTTGTTTGGATGAAAAGAGGTAGAAATAAACATGAAATTAAAACAATTTAATAAGGTGATACACTAGAATGATCTTCACTAGACTACCATACACTTTCACTATGAAACATGACTCAGAACACTAGCCTCAACATCCTAGATTTCTCTAATGTAAGTATTTCAAACATGGAGGTGATATGCATTGCACTACTCAAGGTGAGTGAACAAAAGGTCAGATTGAAGACACTAATGCTAATATTCTACACTTAGAGATATAAAATTACACTTGACTACACTTCATGTGACTTATTAGAATGATAACTACTTGTATTAAACATGGAAGAGTAAAGAAAAGGCAAGTATAAATATTTATCACTTGGCATTCCACTGTGCACCACTTCAAAAAATTAGACAAGAATTTTATGAGATCAAAAACAAATTATAAATTTTTATTTAAATTGAGAATACAATATTCAAACCATTAGGGATTTTCCATACCAGGTGTGGATTTTTTTATAAAAGCCAAAATGGCTTGCCTTTATAGAGCATGTGAGATGAGAGAGAAGAAAGGAAGTAGAAAGATCACAAAGCCAAGTGTCAAGACTTTTAAACTAGTTAGATTTCAATAAAAAGGAACATAAAAAAGACCATGAAGGTATTTTTGGACACTTGTCCATCTAAATCATGACAAACTCTTCAAAGTGGAATAGAGTCTTTAAATAGCCCTCTTGAAAATTACCTTCATGATGAAGCATCACGTAACTGATTGAAACTAAACTAGGAAGTATTGACAAATATGAACTATCTTAGGTAGGTTGTAAATAAGGTATGAAAATAATCATATGCTTCCCTAACTAATAGCCTCCCTCTTGACACTTGTGTTCACTGTCTATAATTATTTACTAGCTCTCTTAGCCTCAATCTTCACATTTATCATCAAGGTGACTAGAAATTTCTTAAGTAAATCCATGGAAGAGGTGGTAGGACACTTATTTTTAACCCCTTTTCCTTATACTCAATTAGGTAAGCCTTAAAAGATCCAAAATTAAACTTCTCATCTTCTCACTAGGTAGTCTCTTATCATCTTCACTATCTATCCAAGACTTCATGTAGTGAACTATATAGTAGAGATATTTCCATGCTTATCTATGGTTATAAATTAATATATGTAATAATAGTAAGTCTCTATTTACATCCTTCAATGGTTATAACCTATGCATTCTCTAATGTACCTATAAAACACCTAAAAACTTACAAAAAACTTAGATTTTACCTTGTCCATACAAGTGATAGTACAGACTAGTTGGGTGGGAAGAAGCATGGGAGAGTGATATATAAGTTAAAAAAACTTTCATGGCAAATTAACCACCTATAAGGGTATATTATTTCATATGTTATCCATCAAGTCTTAAACAAGGGTTTAAAGAGGGTTTTGAGTTGTTCTAGTTCTTAATAATGGTTCACAAAAACTAGATACTCAACTGTAAGGATCTTCCTTAGAGTACAATTTATTACCTTTGTATAAGCAACTAAACACAGAATTAAACCAAAAGTAATAAGTAACTAGAAATTAGAAACAACAAAGAATAGGAGATATGAGAAAAAATACAATCTTGTATTACACTCTTCCAAAAGGAAATACAATGAAGAAATCTCTTCTTCCCACACCTCTTGGATGTACAATAATTCTCCCTCAAGAGTTCTCTCTTTCTCAATCAATTACAACCAACTCAACACTGAGTTTTTCCCTCCAGTGACAATCAACCCAAGGGTTATTGTTGCCTACCTCCAAGTGACAATCAACTCAACTGTTGTTGCCTACTCTCAGCAGATCTTCTTGATCTTGCTTACATTACAATACAGCCCCATGGGTCTCTTAAATAGATCCCAAACCAAATATTAAATCAAAAACATAGACTCAAGACTAAAATTAGTCTTTACATGCAAACTAACTATTCTCCTAAAATTAGAATAGTTCTAGAAATGCACAGACGATCGATGTCGGTCTGAAGGTGACCGATGCCAGCCGATCCCTAACCGATGCTAGTTATTGTGTAGCTGGAGATAACTGATGTCAGTTGGCCTGACTGATGTCAGTTACTATGTAACCCAACTACCCCCACATTTGCACATTCAGTGAAGCTTTTAGCTCCACAACTCAATAATCTCCCACTTGGAGATAAACAACTGCACCTGTACCTATACCTGTATAGCAACATCTTCTAATTTGTTTCTGGCTTGTTTCTTCATCTTCAAGTTCAATCTTGAAGACCAACAAAAGTTTAATGAAGATTCAATTTCTCCTTTGTTCCCAACTTTGTTAGCATATCAGCAGGGTTCTTATCCATATGGATCTTTTCCAGCTTCAACTGACCATCCTCCAATACCTATCTAATGAAGTGGTACCTAAGCTGTATATGTTTGGTTCTTAAATGAAAGGCTAAATCCTTTGCCAAATGAATTACACTTTGATTATCACTGTACAATCTACAACTCTCTTGCTCCTTTCCCAACTCTTCCATGAACCAAGTCATCCATATCATTTCCTTGCTAGCCTCCGTGACTGCAATGTATTCTGCCTCTATAGTAGATAAGGAAACAACCTTCTGTAACTTTTAAATCCAGCTAACCGCCGTTCCACCAACAGTGAACACATATCCTATGGTGCTTCTCCTACCATCCAAGTCACCTGCCATATCCAAATCTACATACCCATGTAGAGAAGTGTTTGACCTTGCATAGCATAAATGCCTATTGCTAGTCCCTCTCAGATATCTGAGAATTTACTAAACTGCTTTCCAGTGCTTCTTTCTTGGATTGGCAATAAACTTGTTGACAACTCCCACTACTTGGGCAATATTAGGTCTAGTACATACCATGTACTCAACCTCATCATGTGATTTAGGACACTGTTCTTTACTTAGCTTGAACTGTCCAACCATAGGTGTGCTTACCGGTTTTGCATCCTACATATTAAACCTCTCCAACACCTTATTCACATAATCCTCTTGAGACAAAATCAACCTGTGATTTTCCGTATCTCTAAAAATACTCATGCCAAGGATTGCTGCTTCTAAATCCTTCATGGCAAATGTGTGAGCTAATTTTACCTTTAGCTTAATAATTCCCTGCATGTATGAACCTGCAACAAGCATATCATCTACATACAATAACAGGATAATGTAGCTACTATTATCCAACTTGGTAAAATAAACACAATGGTTAGATTGACATTTACTAAAGCCATGCTTTGTCATAAACCTGTCAAACCTCAAATACCATTGTCTTGGAGCTTGCTCAAGACCATATAACCTGGCCTTATGTCTCACTTGTCCATTCTCTCCTTTCTTTAACCTATAAATCCATTCATTTTTCAGTGCTTTCATTTCGGCTGGCAACTTTACCAAATCCCATATTTAGTTCTCTTCCAAGGAATCAATTTCCTCATTCATGCCATGCTCCCACTGTTTCCTAGATTCTACCTGCATTGCCTCTTCAAAACTTCTTGGTTTTCCACCATCAATGAGAAACAAGTAGTATAAAGAAGAGGAATAATCAATTTGAGTTTTACTTACCCTTTTAGACCTCCTCATGGGCATTTGAGACTCATTGACAACTTGCTATCTGCCCAAATTTCATTATAATAGTGACCGATCCCGATCATCTCTCAGGCTGCACCCGACTAATGTTAGTTCCACCTGACTAACTTGATCGACATTAGTTCTCACCTGACCAACATCAGTTTCCACCTACCTGACATCACTGACTTCGGTCTTTACTTGATCGACGTTAGTTCCTGCCTGATCGATGTCGGTCTCTGCCTCATTGATGTCAGTGTCTATGTTTTCCTATGAGTGATGATTTTTACCTGTGAGCTCATTTTGGATCATAACCTTGTCCAAATCAACATTGCCCTACTTAGAATTATTTAGCCTCTTGAGCTGATCACTATCCATCACCTTCTCATTGAAAACCAAGGCTTTCCAGTTCTTAAATGTGTCAAAAACATCAGATTTCCTCTTTATGCAATAAAGCCATACCTTTCTTGTAGCATCATCAATGAAAGAAACATAACACTGTGATCCTCTAATAGAAGCTCCTTGAGCTAGTCCCCACACATTTGTGTGAACAAGCTCCAACTTGTGCTCCTTCTTTGTTGACCCAGTCTTGAGAAACCTCACTTTCTCCTATTTCCCAAAAATACAATGCTCACAAAAATCTAGATCTATCAAATCTGAAAGCTTACCATTTGACTTAAGAACATCCATTCCCTTCTCACTTATGTGACCAAGCCTACATGCCACATCTTTGCATCTACAGCTGAAGTAGATAAAACAAAAGGAGAATCAGTAATAAAAGTAGATAGATAAAGTGTACCTACTTTCTTACATCTTGCTAATACAAGTGCACCCTTGGAAACTTTCCAAGATTCAACTGTGAGAGTTACTGTGCAACCCTCATCACCCAACTTTCCTACAGAAATCAGATTCTGCTTCAGGATGGGTACATGCATGACATCCTTCAACACCCATGTGTTGCCGTTCTGTAATTTCAGCTACACTTTTTCTTTGCCAACAATTTCACAAGGCTCACCATCCCCTAAATAAACTTTTACAAAGTCTCCATGGACATAATCATTGAAAAATTCTCTATTTGGGGTTGCATGGAAAGAAGCACCAGAATCTAAAACCCATGATTCTACCTGACTATCCAAAGAAAACATAAGAGCATCCTGTGCAACAATACATGCATCATTTGCTTCTTTATTACCTTCATGTTGATCTTCTTTCAACCAATAATCTTTCTTTGCATGTCCTTTCTTTCCACAATTCTAGCAGGTTATTCTTCCATTTTTGGATTTGGATCTACTACCTATCTTTGACCTTGATTTCCCTTGCTTGCCCTTCTCTCTTTGCTTTCCCTTACTTTCAACACTTAAAGCATTACTGGATGTTTCCCCTATGCTTTTCCTACAAATTTCTTCATTCAAGATTACACTAACAACATCATCAACTTTAAAGATATTTGAAGTAGACGCAGTATTACTAACTGCCATTACCAAACTGTGCCAACTTTCAGGTAAAGAACATAATATTAAGAGAGCCTTAATTTCATCATCAAAAACTATTTTGACTGAAATTAACTAATTTACTAATCCATGGAAATCACTAAGATTACTATATACCGATCCACCTTCCTGCATTTGCAAATTAAATAATTGCTTCATAAAAAATACCTTATTCAAAGCTGAGGGTTTTTCATATAAATTTGCCAAAGTATCCATTAACTCTACCATTGTCTTTGTCTGTGATATGTTGGAAATCACAGACGATGCCAGGCTCAACCTTATAGATCCCAGAGCCTTTCTATCAAGAACATTTCATTCTTCATCTTGCATATATGTGGGCTTACTTGAACCCCACCCAATGGTAAGTACAGATCTTTTTGATACAGATAATCTTCTATCTGCATCCTCCATAATTGATAATTCTTGCCATTGAATTTCTCCATTCTTAGTTTACTTTCTTCTTCCATTGCTTTACTCCCACTCAAATAGAAACCCCTGTGAGTGAACTTGTAATCAACAAACACTAACCCACTCTACCACTTGTTAGTGATCCTAGCTCTGATACCAACTGTCAGGATCCTCCTTAGAGTACAATTGATTACCTTTGTATAAGCAACTAAACGCGAAATTAAACCAGAAGTAATAAGTAACTAAAAATCAAAAACAACAAAGAATAGAAGATACGAGAAACAATACAATCTTGTATTACACTCTTCCATAAGGAAATACAATGAAGAAATCTATTCTTCCCACACCTCTTAGATGTACAGTATTTCTCCCTCAAGAGTTCTCTCTCTCTCAATCAATTACAACCAACTCAACACTGAGTTGTTCCCTCCAGTGACAATCAACCCAATGGTTGTTTTTGCCTACCTCCAAGTGACAATCAACTCAACCATTGTTGCCTACTCTTAGTAGATCTTCTTGATCTTGCACCTTGAAAATCTTCTTGATCTTGCTTACATTACAATACAGCCCCATGGGTCTCTTAAATAGATCCCAAACCAAACAATAATTAGAAACATAGACTCAAGACTAAAATTAGTCTTCACATGCAAACTAATTGTTCTCCTAAAATTAGAATAGTTCTAGAAATGCACAGATGACTGAAGTCAGTCTGAAGGTGACCGATGTCGGCCAATCCCTAATCGATGCTGGTTACTATGTAGCTGGAGATAATTGATGTCGGTTGGCCTGACCAATGTTGGTTACTGTGTAACCCAATAACCTCCACATTTGCACATTCAATGAAGCTTTTAGCTCCACAAATCAACATAAAATTATAAACACATGATATTGAGACCAAGTTTATGACCCCATTAAACTATTCCTAGATCCTTGGGGCACCATTCAATGTGTCCATACAAGTATGAGCCTTTGAAAATGGCTCTTGAGTTCCTTAATTGCATTTTGGATACCCCTAAAGTGAGTTTAGGATAAAAATGACCACTCTATGATTTTATCTAAAAATTAATGGTTATAATAAACCTTATACCTACCCTTAAAGGATCTCAATTATATTATAAGGATTCTGTCATCATATAAATGGAACTAGGTGCCTATAGGGTTTTGGCTTACTTTTAGGCCTAATAAACCTAACTATGTTTGATGGACTATGACCACATCTGAGTGGTTTACAGTGACTAAAAGTTTTTATTAAATTTTTTCCATGTCCAAATAAACTTTAGACAACATAATATATTCGTCCAATATTTCTCATTTCACCCCTTCTTCATTCATACAATATGCTTGTAGATTAGATTGTTTGGGAGTGCCCTCTATCTGAGATAAAATAGAGGACACTTCCCATATTTTCCTAGCTAATTTTAGGTTGTGGAGAGATTATTTAGGTCTTAAATACATTATACACTAAAATTCAATGCTTGATCACATTTTCAAAGTCCCTAATGTTCTAAAACCTAAAAACTAGCTATCAAGACTATGTATTGTGCATAGAAATTGAATTGACTATAGGTGAGGTTTGAAACTTGTCTTTGATTTATTTTGGTCTAATAATCATATGTATATGTGATATATATGTGTGAGAAATATTTCATTGTGTTTATCCACCTAAATCCTCTTCCAACCTTTCAAACCATTTCTTTCCACTAGCCTAGGCTAGTATGTAGGCTGAGTTGACTATGTCACCTATAGGTGACAATTTAGGAGAACTCAAATAGTCCTATAGGTAATAAACTATGTCCAATCAATATTATTTAACTCATTTAATTAATATTTACACCATTATATCATATTTACCCCTATATAAGCATTCTCATACCTTGGGACCATGTATAAATCTCCCATCATCAATACACTATGGGTCTACAATTAGACTATGAATGTTTAATTTAGGATTCATGGTGTTTATTAGGGCCTAAGTACTATTACCTTCTCCCTTGGTTACATATTGAATTCATCAAGACCCCTCTATATTTTTTTGAACTCAATCCTACTTTAGGTCCATGTTAACATTCAAATTGTCTCTCTTATGAGTTTTGCTTATGAGATATAAGTTCATTTTAGTCTTTAGGTAACTGTAACTACTAAACACTTTCAATGAATATTTTAATAGGTTGGAAAATATTCAACCATCATCTTCTATGGTCTATCAACTTATTCTTATGCTCAAGAGGTTATCTATAGACTCAGGATGTATGGATGGAACCATTGGTCCTATCTTTATCCCATATGCCCTTACCAACAAATGAGATTTGGATGAGCAAATACCTTATTTGGAGAAATTAAGGTAAAAATTCTCCAATATAACTTTCTCAATCCATGGACATGGTTCTAGGTCTATCTTCATACAATTGCCTCACCATTGTCACCTTGATCCTCTCCATACTCTTAGACCTGATTGGAGGTCTTTCATTGAGTTTCAACACCCTCATATCAACACTATTTAGACCTCTATGATGTTGGCATTAGATAATTGTTGGTGACTGTCTGTAGGTATATATGATATAAGACTATGTATATGGAATTAGTTCTCACAACCAATCTATAACTACTTTGAATAACTAAGTCTTATTATTTACACCTTAGAATCTTCTCACAGTCTTAAAACCTTCATGTGTCATCAACATGATTGACCAAGGATTAATATCACCTGACTATAAGTGAAAATCATAAGGAAATATGGCTATGTTTATGTGTTAGGATTTTCACTCCATCAGCCATGGATACTTAAGACTAAGATTTGAAAGGAGAACTAGTAATCATGTAATGAGGGATAAAATAGACCTATCACCTTTGCGCTAAAGACCAACACATGAAGACAAGCCTTTCAATTGTCAAAACATTATTTATAGACTATAATGGAGCCTTCCACTAGAATAATGAGACAGTTTTGTTCATTCCTTGACCTTCACACATGAAAACTAGACTGAGAACAATATGAGAAAGGTGGTCATATTCTTCAAGATCATATAAAACACTTGACTTGTTCAGACCAAACCAAATATAGGATTAAAAATGAGGTGATGGGGATGTGCAGATAGTTTTGAGAAGCCAACCTTCTTAGCAATGGTTCATGAAGCATAGATCTCCAAAATTGGAACTATGTGTTAGTGATCTTGGTTATACCTTTGATGAGGAAAATATTTTTCATGTCCAAACCTCAAACCTAGGCTAACATGGGAATGATTTTAGGTTGTGAGTTACCTAATGGGCAGTTTAAACCTCTAGATTCTATGGGGCTGGCTCCCCTGATTTGTCATTTTGAGTGTTGTCTCTAAATCCTAATATGTTGGGATGAAAAGGGTAAAGAAGATTGCATAAATAAAAATCTATTCTAAAGTGGTGATGTACTAAGATGACAATTCCATCCACTCAATCTTGAATTCAAAATAACACTGAAGAACTAAGTAAAGGATTGAATCACTTTCTGCAATGGTATATAGGAATCAATATTTCATGTAGAGGTTGATATTTGAGGGATGAAGCATGATGGAATAAAGAGAAAGGTCTGGTTCCAAACTCTTACAATCATATGTCCACTCATGAATTCAACCATCACCCTTCTAACACATTACACAACTTGCATAAGACACCTATTAGCAACTAGGTGAAGGCATTGGACCTATAGAAGGGAAATTAGACCACTTAAGTATATAAAACAATGAAACACACACTATAATCTAATCATAAAGAAGATGAAGTAATCCATTAACTATTTATGAGGTCTCATAGAGTATAAGGTCAAGCAGAGTTTCCTCATACTAGCCTGAGGGATATAATACAAGGCTAAAATCTTGAAATATATAAAATAAATAGAGAGAAGAAGGGGAATGTGGAATGAATGTGAGAGAAATAGGTCTTAAATGACCAAGGTCTACTCAATCCTATAGTTACATTAGTTACACTATCTTTCTTCAACTCTCCCATGCGTTAGTCATCCTTAATGACTTTTTGAATGAGTTGTTGGTGTTGGAATGAGGTAGTGGAGGATGATTCAGCTTTAGTTATCCTTGTCAAATGGTTGAATATACTTATAATAGTCCATCACTTCATTTTTTGGAAATTAAAAGATGTAAATATGGGCAATTAGGCTCTCAAGAGGCATTGAGTAGCCTATCTCCTTTTCATGCATTGGCCAAACTAGAAAACTACCTCCTTGCTATCATCATGGCTATTAAGAGTGTCCATATCTCCCTTAGCATTAGTTACATGGTGTTATTCCATATATTAAATCTCTTCTTTATCCCCTCCATTTAAAACTTGAACCCTTTTGATGACCAAATAAGTCAAATGGCCCAATTAGGCATAATTGCCTAAGTGTTGGTGTTTGATAGTCATGAAATATCTATAAGAGATCTTGAGAACCTATGAACACATGAGATTCATATTTGAAACAGCATCTTCAACCATAATATATGCTTATACAAGTATTAGGGACTTGAAATTTCACTTATCCTAGTTGATTGGTCCACCTTCCTCAAGCATTTATAGATTAGTAGTTTTGAAGTGAGTTATAGAGGCATTTATAGGAAAACATTTGGGCATATTATGAATTTAGGGGATGTAAAAAGTCCCAAACCATGCCCTCCAATGATTTTCAACTCTTTATTATGCATATAACACTCCATTCTTCCCAAAATCCTATAAACATATGGATTTATGACACTTTCATATAGTGTCCATATAATTAGGTGTCATGGGTGGAGTCCTCTCTGAGTGTACTTGACATTCCATGAGCTTACTATGTCATTCTAAGGTGATAAGATGATAAAACATCAAGATTTCTAAGACTAGGTTTAGCTAGGGTTTTAGAGAGGTTTATGAGTGCTTAATAGATTAGTGATAGTTCATAGTGTATGGACCTCCAAGTCTATAAAAAATGTCATGAATCTATAGGTTACTTACCTCCTCACCTTCATGAATGGGTTGGGTTCCCATGCAAATTATGTATGGATATATGAACGTTGGAAGATGATGCTAGGGTAGTCTAGAGACCAATTTTGAGTGGCTATTTTATTAAGGTTTGTTTATAGAGGTTAGTAACCCAATTACAACCAATCATTCATGGATTATTATTTCATAGGGATACATAAATATATATAAGATATTTGGTCCTAAGTACCCATGCAGTGGAGTGGGTGAGCACTTGAAGTTGGTACTTGAGTTGACTATGTGTAGGGTGAGGAGCTTAAGTAGGGTTTAAAAGATACTTTGACATTTTCCTCATTTATTTCCACCTAAAACCTCTCTATAAATTCTTAAACATCCTCATATACTTCACATTGACCATTCAACCTGTTGTAAGAGCATGAAAGAAACTTAAGGTGGTAGTATGGTTTATAATTAGGCTTAAGGCCTGCCTATTTGGCCTATTCTCAATGGCATCTAATAATAACCCTAGATAGTAATCCTTTTATACAATTTATAAGTACATTCACCATAATTTTATACTTATCCAAAATCATTTGTGAGTTCAAACCTATTTTCAACCTTCAAAAATCTGATTTTGTGCATCTAGCCCCCAGACTGCTTGTCCTAGACAGGGCTTGGTATAAGATAAAATATTGGGTATACCTAATGTTTTTTGGGACCAATATTGGGTATACATAATTTTTTTGGGATTAAATAATAACATGTATTCCATTAAATGGTTTTGATGATCATTTTTACTAAGTTTGTATATTTTTACATGCCTATAAAGGCATTAAACTGATTATTTTTTCTAGACTAGTTATGAACTACCTGTTGACTATCTACAGGGGCAATGAGGTGAATTAATGGAATAAACGCCATCACAACTTTGATGATTATTTAATTCCATCCTTATTCATGATATTTTTTAAATCCATTATGTTATTAACCCCTCCAATCATCTGATGTATGTATGCAGGGTTTAGGGATCAAGGGCCTGATCTGACCCTAGAGGTTGCAAGTGTGTTTTCTTGAATTTCTCTAAGTCCAAACCCATTGAATGGTATTTAGACATATTAAATAACATCCCATATTTATCACCTTATTTTATCCACCCTTTTTTCATTATTTTATTGGTTTTCCACATGCATGCATATGATCACTTAAAGCCTTTTGACTGGGTTCCTTGAAACTTTGTGCCTTCTCCTTATGCATGATTTGACTGAGAGTGCAATCTTAGTCCTACCTAGGCATAGTTGAATTAACCTCATTAAATTTATCTAGGATAAATATCCACTATGGGATGAAACTCATGTACTAAAAATATACCTTTTGCTTGCCTTGGCTTATGAGCCATTAAAACCATTATGTCCTTCCATCCTCAAGTCTACTTAGTTGACTTAGTTTATAGGCTCTCCTTACATTATTGGATGGGTAGGGTGGTAATCCTTATTCATGTGAGTGTATTTGGAATTTAGGAACCAACTTACCATGATTAGGTCAATAAATCCACTCATTCCACCAATTACCTCCAAATAGTTACCTACATCACACAACACTAGCTCCAAGTAAGCTTAAACAGAATGGTTGTAGGTGTATTCTAAGAGAAGGGTTTGGATGGTGAAGTACCATATTATTTTATTCATATAAATATGGTATTAAGGAGATGATCTCATATCATATTCACCCTACCTACATCACTATTAACTTGACCATTTAAACTCAACTTACTTACAACACAGTCAATGACAAAGAGAGACCCAACTATAGATGCTACTTTAGACTGAATTTCTACCATTGACTAGTGAAGGTGAGTTTTAGACCTATAAAATATAAATTTATAATTATTTATGGCTTATAATCCTTCATTTTAGCCCTTTTACTCTTCATTCTTACCTCCAATTCACACAGTGATCTCTAACTCTGCCTCTAGCAACTTGTCATATTTTGCCCTCATAGGCTAGATGTAGGTGGATATATGGTAATTTTATAAGTGAATGGTCTATGTTAGGCCTTCTTGAGAGAATCAAGCTCTTAAAATTTCATGTGTTTTGCTTCCTTAAGCATCACTCATACTTTGGACTTCCATAGGAAACCTCACAATCTTATGAAGCATAATTTTTCCTCAACTTTATTCACATGCCATGGATAGACCAGTCTAGGTGGTTGTAGGTGCATATGGTCTTATACAGGATAGTGGTTCAAATAGAGGTATGAAGTGGATTTTTGATGAATCCATATTTTAAGATATCACTATCCATCTTGAATTATGATTCACTATTATTTTATCACTTAAGACCAAAACCTTGACCTTCCTCTCAAAACTCAATCACCAAAGAGTTATAGACCCTATTGTATAGACTGAGACTCTTATGTTGGAGGATATGAGGTGAAGAGATTGAGAAATCATATGATATCACAATTTATATCCAAAATTTTTATTAATCTTCCATTCACACTTTGACTATTTTCTCATCCTCACTCAAAATAACACCCTTTGAAGTATCCTTCATGGTGACTGTTGTAGGTAATCATTAGCTTCCTCAATCAAGCATATGACCCATATAGGTCTATCTCTCCATGGCCTTATGGATTATAATGGTTACTAGGTGTGTAAATATCTATATATCATGGTTTATACCCAGGATGTAGGATGAATGGATGGAAAAATATGGAAGTGGAATGACAAGGAGATGAGAACATGAATAATATAATAAGATGGTAGTGAAAAAGTGTGAAAAGATAAGGGTGTGGAAGATGCATGGAATGAAACATGAGAAGCATACCAATTGAAATAAAAATTAACCTTGAGGGACCTTAAACATATACCTTTATAATCATGGTACTTTTGGAGGCAAAAAATGGCATACACGGTGATAGAATGAAACCTAGGAAACTTCGAAGATCCTTAATATCTACTAAAGACCTTAAACTCTACTAAGACTGATAAAGTGGGTTTGGGAGGTATGATGAGTGGTTATAGGCCTATTTTAGATACCATAGGGTTCCAAAAACTTTTTTTTAAGGGCATGATGATGGTATATCATGAATTAACATTCCATTTCAATCCTTTAGTTATGTTGGTAGGATATGAAGGTACCACTGAATAGTACACACTATTCATTACATAGTTAGCTCAAAAATGAATTTGAAATCCTTCCTTGAAGACACTTGGAGATGAGATGACATGAGGATATTAGACCTCAAATTTAAGAAAAAGGCATGGTAGATTTTGGATCAATCAATAACCTTTTAACATTGTTAATTCCTTATGATGAGAAACATTCTAGACTATGTTCATGGCCCAAAGTTGACTGTAGACTGCACATAAGAACCAATATTTAAGGTTTACTAGTTTTATGAGTTCACATGTGTGATTTAAAAACAAAAATGTCATGAAAATATCCTTTAATTACCTAGGTGACATGATCACCCATTAGTTTGAATAGATAATCAATAACTCACCAAAACTGCTATGTTGAAACTGGCCTGTGCAGATGAGAATAGCATACAAATTCATTAACTTCTTAAGTAATGTTCATAAATCATATGAGACCAATATCCAAACAAATTACCATGAGTGGAAGCTACTTGAGTGTACTTTATCTAGTTATGAGCTTGATCCCTCATTCTCTCTCCTATGTATGGTTCAAGCATAAACTTTAGGAGCTATCTAGGTCTGCAAAGGAAGTGGGTGAAGTGAGATGGCTGATTTTGGGCATATTTGAGCTCCATTCATCATGAAACATTGCACACACATCATATATGAGCCATATTCAAACTCTGATACTCCTTTGTATGGTATAGTCTGTATAGTTCTGTACAAGTATAAAAAACTCCCCAAAAAGTGTGTTTTCCTACATGTTCTTTAGGTTTCAGACTTTTCAATGCCATTTTAGGGCCAAATGAGAAGGATCATGAGTCAAAAATAATTTTCAAACAAGAAAAAATATAGGAGGGAATTGGAAGAGCCACAAATTGGCAAGTGGTACCCACTTGGCTAGTGGAAAGGGTGTGAGTGGGTCTCAAAAGGCCTTTAAGGCTTATGAAATGCATGGGGGGGGGGTTAATATGACATGAGTAAGAGCCTTTTATGACCATATTTTAATACAATTCATCAAGATAATTCCCTTTTTTATAAATTTACAAGGCAAAATAGGTTCATGTGTAGTGGTTTTAGGGGTGTTTGATGATTTAGGAGAGGTGATGAAGGTGCTATATGGGCTTAGATAAATATATCACGGGAAATGTAATTGAATAAACTATGATCATCATGTTATGGTCTCAAATAATTGTTTAAACACCTTAATATTACCAAAAGATACATAATTCCTTAAATAAGGATAAAACACTCGTAGACTTTCAAGACCTTTGACAGTCATATTTCTCATTCCAAGACCATTATGACACCTAAATCAACACCAAAGGACTCAAGAAGCTTATGACACAAGGATTCAAGCATAAAAATGGCACATTATGACACTTTTAACAAGATTCAAAGACTCTCATCAGGACCATAGGTGATATGACTATGGTGGGAATCATCATAAGTATGCTAAGGTGGTGATCACCAAAAAAATTGACATCAAGGGTTGACATTTTGCCTATAAAGCCAAGATGTCAACACTATGGTCATGAAGTTGGAGTATATAGAGAATACTATCACCCACTAAAATCACTTTCTTAAACTCTACCACTATTGTTTATACCAAGAAGAAATCTATTGACCTTTTTGGCATGTCTAAGGGAGTGATGAGAGAGTGAGGTCAGTTTTTGACATTTTTAGGTCTGTCAGAGCTGCCTAAACATGAAAGTGATATATGGGGATCCTAAGAGAAGACACTTTTTGAAGTCTCCAACATGCGATAACTATTGTACAGGTTGTATAACTACTTGAAACTCATTTGAAATTTCTTGATCTTCTCTTTTCCATGTTGAACCTATAATTATCAGTTCAAAACTACCATCTTTAACATGCACTTGACATATGGAACATTGGATATTCCTTTAAAACACTTGTTCTTTTGCATAAACCATACAATTTCATTTAATGGCTCAAAAGGTGACCTTAGAATGACTTAGGACAAACTAAAAAAAATGACAAAGGCTAAAAATGCATTAAGTGATCCAATTAATGACCACTTTAACCTATCATACTCTATGATAATTTTCAACTATATAGGGGGTTGACCTAATTTGACTTGTGGTCAAATTAGTCAATATTTTGGCTATTTCCTAAGGTTGGTAAGCCAGTTATGCCAAAGACTAGTAGCCTTTTCCTATCCATTGGGTTATGGAGTCACCTATACACTGCACTTGACATTGAATTTCCTTTGAAAGAATAACAAACAACACCAAATAATAGAAAATAAAAACATAAGCCAACACATATAATAACACACTTGTGTTCTGAAGAAAACTTAGGGAAAACACAAACAAGATAAGAAAATCACACATATCATATTATGTACAAGACCTCAAACACTTTAGGTGAAGAAAAATTCACCTTTGCTTCAACTAGGGTCAAATATAGTGCCTCTTACATCATTGTTTCTCCACAAAAGCAATCCATCATGTGAAGCATACTTATCAATAAACACTTGCTTATGTAGATAGTCAAATGACTTACCATCATTATATCTTATGTTTGATGTAAGTGTGTCACTTGGATCTCTCAAGAACACTTCATCCATCCTTCTAAGAGACTTTTTTAATTTTGTAGCTTGTTTGACTTCTATCATGTCCAATTATCTCTTTTCAAACTAAAACTTGGGAATCATCAAAGTTGCCTCAACTTTACATTCTTATTGAACATGATATACTTGATGTATATTACCATCAAGTTTCTCTTCCTAATATTTCATCATATCTAAAAGTAGTTCAACTTTAGACTGAGGTCTAGACTACTGTTCAAAAACTTGACTTTTTTGCTTTGTCTTCATTAGACTCCATGACTACAGTATTCTTAGCAATAGTTAGGACTCATTATCATGCTTGATAAGACATTCCCATTCATGCTTGACAAGAAACTTTCCTTCATGCTTATGATATTAATCAATAAATTCATTATCAGATTCATGCTTTTTAGAAGGGTGAGTTGGCTTACACAGTTGTTCAAATTCTTGAACTATGACATGGAACCTTTGCCATAGATCATCTTCCTCTTCATGGTTGTCACCTTTATGGAAAATTCCATCTTGTGAAGGTAGAATGGAATTTTTTTCCTCATCATCTTTATCTACCATTATTTTAAAAACACCATCATCATGTAGATGAATAAGGTAATTACCCTTTTTAGCTTGTTGAAAAGAGTTATCAATGTTTACCTTAGATTATCCAGCCCCTTCTTCATGGATGATGTATGTGCCAAGGTTAATTTTCTCAATGAAAGTGTATGGATCATGTCCATAAGTATCAAAACCATACGCATCTAATAAAATTTTAGAGATACCTTCAATCTTGGAGGATGCTCCATCATCCATAACATACTCCTCTTGATCATTGATTGTGTAATTGAGATTAGAACTTGTTTCCACATATTATTCAATATTAAACTTATCCAATGGTATAGTTATAATAGTTACCTTCACTCCATACTTTGTCTTGAAGGCCAAAAAGGACCAATCAGCTAAGAAATAGTCTCCTATCTTGGCTATGAAATCCCTTGAAAGGAAGATAGCAAAGTGAGCACGTAGATCAACCACTACTATATCTTAAAGGATAGGTAATGAAGGACAATCATGTAAGAAAAATTCTCAATCCTTTGATGGTCCCACTAACTTAGCTAGTGTCTCATAAAATTTTATCACTCCCTTGTTATATGGTTCATATCTCAAACCCAATTTATCTACCAAAAGCTTTGACATCATTGAGGTACTTCCCCCACTATCCACAATGTAATTGTGAGCAATCTTGTATTCAATAATGAGAGTGAGGTAGAAGGGTGGGGGATTTTAAGATTTATTAGAGTGTTACACAATGTGAGTAAGGAAATTAGTGAGTGAAACATCACCATGTCTTGATGGTTAAGGACTGAGGTGGATTTGGGATAGATGTTCTTGAAGAAGATCCTTTTGATTAGGCATGTGAAGCACTTCCCAAAGAGGGACACTAGTCTTATCACTCTTTAAAGAATCAAAAATATTCAAAATAGGAACACTCACCTTTTGTTGCACTCTTGAAGGAAAATAAGTGCCTTGAGATTGAGGTAAAGTATCACTTTGATCATCCTTCCAACGTTATAATTTTGGAGAGGTGTATAAGTTTTAGGGAATATCACACTTGCACTCATACCTTGTTGTCTTGTGGGAAGGTTATTTGAACATGTTTTAACACCATGACCATCTCCTAAAGCATTTTTCTTTGCTCTTGTATTATATACCACTAAAGTAACTTGGTTTTGGATAAATGTGTATTCTAGTATAAAGTTTTCCAAACTCACTCTTTGGCTACCACACCATTCATTAAATTCTAATTGCATAAAGTTCCCATCTTCTACTAACAATTGAGAAGTAACTCCCCCTTGAGTTACCTAAGATTGTACTCCATCTTCATTAGCATCAATGGATTATCTTTGTTTCCATTCTTCTCCTTAGACCAAATTAATATGGACTAGAACCACATATCTTGTGTTAGAAGAAGAAGTTAAGGTATATACATTTGGTGGCTTATTAAAGTTAGGATGGCCTTTCCCTCTCCCTTGACCATATTGAAAAGGTGGGAACCTATTTAATTGTTAAGGATAGGGATAGGTATTTTGGTTAAATCCACATTGTATATTTAATTACCTAACTTGAGCTTATAAGGGTTTAGATATTGCCTCCAAATCAATGGTATCTTCTACCTTCTTTGGGGCAACTCTAGACTTGGTGTTTGCATTTGGAATTAGATCAACACTTGGAGTAGCAGTAGAACTATTGGGTAAGAGGGGCATAGAGACTTTTAGAGGTAGTTTTATAGATTGTATTAGACCATTCTCAACTCTAATGGCTAGGTCATAAGGTTTAGGCAAGGTGTAGCCTCCCATAGATTGCAACATGATGGTTATGTCAATTCCAATAGCCCTTACATATGTAGGGAACATAAATCCTGTAGGGGGTCTCATGGGAGGAGGCATATTATACCAAGTTATTTGAAATATCTCATTTAAGTCTTGCATAGTCTCCTTAGGACCCCTTTGAATTACATTAAGTTGATGAATGAGTGATAAGTGGTCACTTTTGTATTCAAAAATTTTAGTTAGTAACTCTCTAAAATCATCCCAAGTGGTGATATATCCTCTTGATAATGTCTCATACCAATAAAAGGTATTTCTTATAAGGGACATGGCAAGTAGTCTAATTACAATGTTGACTTCAGTAACATTATAAAAGATGAAAATTTTAGAGATGTCCTTAATATGTTCACTTGGGGTGACATGACCTTCCCCATTGAAGGTGGGAACACTCTTAGTAGCATTAGGAGGTATATCATCATATGCATTAAGGTGTATGGAATTTTTAGTGTTAAATTTTGGGAAGGCATTATGTCTAGACATGTTATCCTCAAGTTCCTCTTCACTCTCTTGATCTTCTTGGCTTGAAAAGTTTTCTTTATCCTCAAATGTCAAGATAGGCTAAGGATGTTCAACTTTAAGAGGAAGTTTAGGTTGAAGGAGTGGGTTTATGGGGTTGATACCTCTACTAGTAGTTAACCTAGTAATGACCATGTAGTATGAACAAATAAATGATAAAACTTAGTCTAGAAATAGATATTACCTTGAATGGAGTCACTAAATGCTAAGTAGAACACCATATGTAGTTGTGATGTTGTCAAGACCAACATTCATCTTGATAATATGTACTTGAGATAATATCCCCATTGGGCATGCTATAACTATTGTCACTCAATATTTCACCCTAGAGAAGGTTATTCAAGCCTACTCTAGATTGAGTGAAAAATTGGAATACCTCTAGGATTGTGGGTTGCATATACCATAGGTAAACCTCTAGGTTTAAGGGTTAACTCCCTAGATTAGTGTTTTATAGTTTATCACCTACTCTACTTAATTATTTGGATGAAAAGAGGTAGAAAGAAACATGAAATTAAACTACTCTAATGAGGTGATACACCAAAATGATCTCCACTAGACTACTATATACTTGCATTATGAAACATGACTCACAACACTAGTCTTGACATCCTAGATTGCTCTAACATAAGTATTTCAAACATAGAGATGATATGCATTATAATAAACAAGGTGAGTGAATAAAATGTTAGATTTTAGACACTAGTGTTACTCTTCTACACTTAGATATAGGCAATTACACTTAACTACACTTCATGTGACATGTTAGAGTGATAACTCCTTACATTAAATATGGAAGAGTAAAGAGAAAGCAAGGATAGATATTTATCTCCTATAATTACACTATGCACCACTTCACACACTTATTAAATAATTTTATGAGATGAAAACTAGATTGGAAATCCATTTTGAAGGCAAATATAGTATTCAAACCATCAAGGTTTCACCATACTAGGTGTGGATCTTTTTTAGAAAATCTAAAATGGCTTGAATTTATAGATCATTTAAGAGGAGAGATAAGAAAATGAGTGGAAAGTTCACAAATCCAATTATCAATACTTGGAAACCAATGTCCATCTAAAGCATGAAAAACTAAGCAAACTGGCATAGAGTCCTTAAATAACCCTCTTGAAAACTACCTTCATGATGAAGAATCACTTGACCGCTTTAAACTAAACTCAAAAGTATTGCCACATGAAGTATATTAGGTAGGTTTTAAATAAGGTGTGATATTCATCAGATGATTTTTCAACTAATAGCCTCCCTCTTGGCACTTGTGTTCACTGTCTATAATCATTTACTAGCTCTTTTGGCCTCAATCTTCACATTTGTCATCAAGGTGACTAGTAGATTCTTAAAGAGATCCATGTAATAGGTGTTATGAAACCTATTTATAACCCCTTTACCTTACAATCCATCAGGTAGACCTTAAAAAGATCCAAAATTGGTCTTCTCATCTTCTCACTAGGCAGTCACTTGTCATCTTCACTATTTGTAAAAGACTGCCTATAGTGAACTATGTAACAAAGGTATTTGCATGCTATCTATTGTGATAAATGAATATGGGTAGTTATCCCTATTGACCTCATTAAATTGATCTCACATGTTCATTCTATTCTATACCTGTAAAACACCTAAAAACCTACTAAAAACTCATATTTTACCTTATTTGTACAAGTGATAGTATAGACTAGTTGGATGGGAAGAAGCATGGGAGACTGTTATACAAGTTAAAAACACTTTCCTAACCAAATAACCACTTTTGAGTGTATATTATTTCATATTTTATCCATCAAGTCTTAAACAAGGGTTTCAAGAGGGTTTTGACTTGTTCTAGTTCTTAAAAATTATTCATAAAAACTAGATGCTCAACTTCTGAACAAATTCCACTAAGACCAAGTTTAGGACCCCTTTCAACTATTTTTATCTCCTTGTGTCACAATTCAATCTTTATTTACAAGTATGATCCTTTTAAGATGGCTCTCAAGTTCATTAACTACATTAGGCACCCCTAAAGTGAGTTTAGGATAAAAATGACCACTTTATGATTCTCTCTAAAACTCAATGGTTATGATCAACCTTATACCTTCCATTTAAGGATATCAATTGGATTATAAGGATCATGGGGTCATATAAATATAACTAAAGGGTTTAGGCCTAACTATGTTTCATGGCTTATGACCACCTTTGAGTGGTTTAAAATGATAATAGGTGTTTATTCATATTTTTTTATGTCCAATTCAACTTTAGACAACATCATGTAGTCATCCAAGATTTCTCATTTCACCCCTTATTCATTCATACACTATGCCTATAGAATAGACTATTTGGGAGTGCCCTTTGTCTGAGACAATACAGAGGGAACTTCCCTTATTTTCCTAGACAATATGAGGTTTTGGAGTGCTTCCTTAGTTCATGATTACCTTTTACACCAAATTTCAATGCCTGATCACGTTTATAAAGTCCCCAATGCTCCAAAATCTAAAAGATGGCTTTCAAGACTCTGTACTATACACAAAAATTGAACTAACTGTAGCTAAGGTTTCATACTTGTCTTTGCTATACCCTTTTAGTTTGATAATCATATAGAGATGTGTCTGATAGGTGTGATAAATATTTTAATGTTTTCACAAACCTAAATCCGCTACCAACCTTTCAAACCATTTCTTTCCACTAGCCTAGGCTAGTCTATAGAATGAGTTGACTATGTCACTTGTAAGTGACAATCTAGGAGAACTTAAAGACTATTATAGGTAATAACTTGTGCCCAATCACTATTATTAACTCATTTAATTAATCTTGACATAATTAGATCATATTTATCCCTATCTAAGAATTCTCATACCTTATAACCATGCATCATTCTCCCATCATCAATACATTGTGGGTCTATGGTTAGACTATGAATGTTTCATTTAGGATTCCTATAGGTGTTTATTAGGTCCTGAGTATTTTTATCTTCTTCCTTGGTTCCATATTGAAGTCACCAAAACCCCTCTATAGTTTTTTGAACTCACTCCTAATTTTTCTCCATGATAACATTCAAATTTCCTCTCTTATGAGTTTTGCTTATGAGTTATAGGTTCATTTTGGTCTTAAGGGCATTGTAGCTACCAAACACTTTCAATGAAGATTTGCCTAGGTTGGAAACTACTCAACCATCATCTTCTATGGTCTATAAACTTTATATTATGCTCAAGAGGATAACTCTAGACTCAGGTTATATAGATGGAATTGTTAGGACTATCTTGATCCCATATGCCCTTACCAATAAATGACATTTGTATGAGTAAATACCTTATTCGAATAAACTAAGGCAAAACTTCTCCAATACAACTTTCTTAATCTATGGACATGGTTCTAGGTATGTCTTCATACAATGACATCCCTATTATAACCTTTATACTCTTTATACTCTTAGACATGATTTTAGGTCTTCAATTGAGTTCCAACACCCTCATATCAAAACTACTTAGTCCTCTTTGTTGTTGTCATCATATCACTATTGATGACTATCTGTAGGTTTACATGATATAAGACTATGTATATGGATTTGGTTCTCACAACCAATCTCTAACTACTTTGAATAACTTAGTTTGATTGTTTTAACCTTATAATCTTATCGTAGTCTTAAAAACATCATGTGTCATGAACATGATTGACTAGGGATTAATCTCACTTGACTGTAAGTGACAGTCACAAAGAAATATAATTGTGCTTATGTGTTAGGATTTTCACTCCATCAACCATGGCTACATGAGACTAAGATTTGAAAGGATAAATAATCATAATGTAATGAAGGATAGAACCCAACTATCACCTTTTCTCTAAAGACCAACATAGGAATATAAGCCTTTAAATTATTGAAACATTATCTACAAACTGTAACAGAACCTTCCACTAGCAAAATGAGATAATCTTGCTCAATCCTTGACCTCCACACATTCAACTAGACTTAGAACCATATGATAAAGGTATTAATATTATTTAATATCACATGCAACACTTGGATTATTTAGACCAATCCAAATAGAGGAGGAAAAATGAGGTGATGGGGATGTGTAGGTAGTTTTGAGAAGCTAACCTTCTTAGCAATGATTCATCAAGAAAAAATCAACAAACTTGGAACTATGGCCATGAATTTATATTATACATAGACTAATATCACCCACCAAAATCAATTACTTGAAATCTATATGTGTTATCCATACCAATAAGAAACCTTTAAATTTTTTTGGCTTATCCAAGGGGATGATGAGAGAGTGAGGTTAGTTTTTGACATTTTTGGGTCTATCAAATATGCCTAAACATGGAAGTGAGTAGTGGGGATCCTAAGAGAAACTTTTTGTATTATCCCATGTGACAAAACTATTGTACATGTCACAAAACTCCTTGAAATGCCTTTGAAACTACCTAAACTTATCTTTTCTACATTAAACATGTAATTATCAGTTCAAAATTTCCATCTCTAACATGTATTTGACATATGGGACATTGGATATTACTTTGAAATACTTGTCCTCTTGTATAAACCATACAAGTTTATTTAATGGCTCAAAAGGTGACCTTAGAATGACTTAAGACAAACTAATAAAAATGACAAAGGCTAAAAACACATTAAGTGACCTCATTAATGACCACTTCAACCTAGCAATCCCTATAACAAGTTTCAACTATATATGGGGTTGACCTAATTTAAATTATGCTCAAATTTTTCAAAATTTTGGTGATTTCCTAGGGGTGGTGAGCTATCTATACCAAATACCAATATCCTTCTCCTATCCATTAGGCTATGAAGTCACATATACACTACACTTGACACTAAATTGCCTTTGAAAGAACACCAAACAATAGAAAACAAACACACAAGGTAACTCACCAAAGCAAACACACTTGCATTTTCAAGAACACCTAGGGAAAACACAAATAACATAATCAAAGCATACTTATCCTAATATGTACAAGACCTCAAAGACTTGAGGTTAATAACAATTCACCATTGCTTCAACTAGGGTCAAAAATAGTGTATCTTGCATCAATTTCTGCTCCATTAAAGCAATACATCATGTGAAGCATACTTATCAATAAACACTAGGCTATGTAGATAGTCAAATGACTTACCATCATGAGATCTTCTACTGAATGTAAGTCTACCACTTGGATCTCTCAAGAACACTCCATCCATCCTTCCAAGATACTTGTTTGAGTTTGTAGCTTATTTGACTTATGTCATGTCCAATTGGCACTTTTCAAACTAAAACTTGGGAGTCATAAAAGTTACCTCAAATTTACATTCTTATTGAACATGATATACTTGATGTATAGGACCATGAAGTTTCTCTTCCTACTATCCCATCATGTATGAAATTAGTTCAAATTCAGACTAAGATCTAGACTAATCATCAAACACTTGAATTTTTGATTTGGCTTCATTATACTCCTTCATGACTATAGTCTTCTTGATAATAGTTTGAGACTCATTCTCATGCTTGATAAGACATTTTCATTCATGCTTGACAAGACACTCTCCTTCATGATTAAAAAATTAATCCACAAAATCACTATCAGATTCATGCTTCTTAGGAGGGTGAGTTGGCTTACTCAGCTATTCAAATTCTTGAACTATGGCATGGAACCTTTGCCATAGATCATCTTCCTCTTCATCGAATCATCCATATTTTGAAGATAGAATGGCATTGTTTTCCTCATCATATTGATCTAAAATTATTGTAAAAACACCATCATCAATAATATGAACAAGGTATTTATCCTCAACAACTTGATGAAAAAAGTTATCAATGCTTACCTTAGATTGTCCATCACCTTCCTCATGGATGATGTATGTGTTAAGGTCAGTCTTCTAAATGAAAGCATATGGATAATTTCCTTAAGTATCAAAACCATACTCATATATGAAAAGGTTAGAGATACCTTAAATCTTGGAGGATTCTCCATAATATAAAACATACTCCTCTTGATCATTGATTGTGCCATTTAGATTAGAGCTTACTTCAACATATGGCTTAATATGAAACTTAGCCAATGTTTGAGTTCTAATAGTTACCTTTGCTCCATACCTTGTCTTTAAGGTTAATAAGGACCAATTAATTGAGAGATATCCTCTTATCTTGGCTATGAAATCCTTTGAATTGAAGATAGTAAAGTGAGCACATAGATCAACCACTACTATATCTTGAATGATAGGGAAACTAAGATAATCATGTAAGAAAAATATCAATCTTTTGATGAGTCTTAATAACTAAATTGGTGTCCCATCAATTTTTATCTCTCCCTTAATATATGTTTCATATCTCAGACCTAATTTATCTACCACAATCTTGGGCATCAATGAGTTACTTTCCCCACTATCCACAATGTGGTTATGAACAAGCTTGTCTTCAATAAAGAGTGAGGTAGAAGGGTGGGGGATTTTAAGATTTAGTAAATGGTTCCACAATGTGATAAGAAACATTAGTGAGTACAACATCACCATGTATTTATGGTTGAGGATTGAGGTGGATTTGAGACAATTATTCTTGGAGAATCTCATTTTAATCAGGCATGTGAAGCACTTCCTAAAAGAGACTAATCTTATCACTCTTTAAAGAATCAACAATATTAAAAATATAAACACTAAAATTTTATTGCATTATTTAAATCAAAGAAGTTCCTTGATATTGAGTTATATGATCATTTTTATTCAACCTTCCAACATTTTGATTTTGGAGAGGTGCAGAAGTTGTAGGGATTGTCACACTTGCATTCACACCTTGTTACCTTGTGGGAAAGTTATTTAAACTTGCAACAACACCATGACCATCTCCCAAAGCCTTTATCTTTTATCTTGTAATATCTACCATAGAAGTACCTTGGTTTAGGATAGATGTGTCTTCCACTAGAAATTTTTCTAAGCTCACTCTTTGGCTACCACACCTTTCATTGAATTCTGATTGCATGAAATTCCCATCTTCTACTGATAATTGAGGATTAACTCCTCTTTTAATTAACAAAGATTGTCCTCTATCTTAATTTTTATCCATGTATTATCCTTGATCTTATTTTTTTCTTTGTACCAAATTATTATAGAATGGAACCATAACTCTTATGTTGAAAGTATAAGTTGGGTTATATGCATTGGGTGTCCTATTGAAGTTAGGATGATCTTGCCCTCTCCCTTGACCATATTACTAAGGTGGGAACCTTTTTACTTATTGAGGATATGTATAGGTATTTTGGTTAAATCCATACTATATATTTAATTGCCTAACTTGAGCCTCTAAGTATTTAGACCTTGCCTCCCAATCAATGGTATCTTTTGTCTTCTTTGGGGCAGCTCTAGACTTGGTGTTTACATTTGGGATTGGAGAAAAACTTGGAGTAAAAGAAAACACGTTGGGAAAAATGGTCATGGTTATTAGGATATTCTCATTCTAATGGCTAGGTCATATGATTTAGGTAGGGTGTAGCCACCCATAGACTGACACATGATGGCTATGTCAGTTCTAATATCCCTTGGATATGTAGGGAACATAAATCTTGTAGGGGGTCTTGTGGGAGGGAGAAACCTATACCAAGTTATTTAAAATTTCTCAATGAAGTCATGAATAGTATCCTTAGGACCCATTTGAATTACATTGAGATGATGAATGAGTGATATGTGATCACTTTTGTCTTCAAACCTTTTGGTTAGCAGCTCTCCAAAATCATCCCAAGTGGTGATACGTCCTCCTAATAATGTCCTATACCATTCAAGGGCCTTTCTTCTAAGAGACATGGAAAGTATCTAATTACAATGTTGACTTTAGTGACATTATGAAAGCTGAAAAAGTTAGAGATGTCCCTAATATGTTTACTTGAGGTGACATGACCTTCCCCATTGAAGGTGGGAACACTCTTGGTAGAATTAGAAGGTGTATCATCATATGCATTGAGATGTATCATATTCTCAATGTTAAAGGATGGAAAGGAATTATACCTAGACATGTTATCCTTAATTTGCTCTTCACTCCATTTATTTTCTCAGCTTTTAAAGTCTTATTACTCACTAAATTTCAAGATAGGATAATGATTTTGAATTTCAAGAGGAAGTTCAGGTTGAAGGAGTGGGTTTATGGGTTTGATACCTCTAATAGTAGTTGAACTAGTAAGGACCATGAAGTATGAAAAAATAAATGACAAAAATTGGTCTACAACTAGATATTACCTTAAATGGAGTTTCCAAATGCTAAGTAGAACACCATATGTAGTTGTGATGTTGTCAAGACCAGCATTCACCTTGATAAGATGTACTTGGGACAATGGTCCCACCAGGCATGCCAAAACCATTTCCACTCAATATTACACGTTAAATATTGTTTTTTAATCCTAATATATATTGAGTGAAATATTATAATACATCTAGACCATGGGTTTCTTATAGCATAGTTAAACCTCTAGGTTTATGGGCTAGCTCCCTAGATTATTATTTTATAGTTTATCACCTACACTACTTGCTTACTTAGATGAAAATAGGTAGAAATAAACATGAAAGTAAAATAATATAATGAGGTGATAAACTATAATTATATATAATATGCTACCATACACTTGCACTATGAAACATGACTCACAACACTAGTTTCAACATCCTAGATTACTCTAACATAAGTATTTTAGACATGGAGGTCATATGCATTGCACTACTAAAGGTGAGTGAACATAAGGTCAGATTTAAGACACTAATGCTACTCTTTTACAATTATATATATTTAATTACACTTGACTACACTTCATGTGACCTATCAAAGTGAAAACTACTTGTATTAAACATGAAAGAGTAAAGAGAAGGCAAGGATAAATATTCATCACTTGGAATTCCACTATGCACCACTTCACACACTTAGAAAAGAAGTTTATGAGATCAAAACTAGATTATAAATATTTATTTCAAAGACAAATATAGTATTCAAACCATTAGGGCTTCTCCATACCAGGTGTGGATCATTTTTACAAAATCCAAAATGGCTTGCATTTATAGAGCATGTGAGAGGAGAGAGAATAAAGGAAGTAGAAAGGTCAAAAATCCAAGAATAAAGGCTTGGAAACTAGTTAATTTTAAATATAAATGAATAGAGAACAAACCATGAATCTCTTCTTAGACAAGTGTCCATCTGAATCATGACAAACTCTTCAAACTAGTGTAGAGTCCTCAAATAGCCCTCTTGAAAAATGCCTTCATGATGAAGCATCAATTGACCAAATAATTGAAACATGTGAAATATCTTAAGAAGGTTTGAAATAAGGTTTGATAGTCATTAGATTCTTCCCTAACTAATATCCTCCCTCTTGACACTTGTGTTCACTATTTGCAATCATTTATTAGCTATCTTGGCCTCAATATTCATATTTGTCATCAAGGTGACTAGAATTTGATTAATGAAATCCATGGAAGAGGTGTTAGGACACCAATTTATAACCCATTTTCCTTCCAACACATGATATATACCTTTAAAAGATCTAAAATTAGACTTCCCATCTTCTCACTAGGTAGTCACTTGTCATCTTCACTATTTGTCTAAGGCTGCCTACAATGAACTATGTAGCAAAGGTACTTCCATGATTATATATGGATATAAATGAATATAGGAAGATATAATAATTCCCTATTGACATATTTCAATATATCTCACATGTTCATTCTCTTATGTACCTATAGAAAACCTAAAAACTTTAAAAAATTAGATTTTACCTTGTCTGTACAAGTGATAATATGGACCAGTTGGGTGGGAAGAATAATTTGAGAGTGATATATAATTAAAAAAAAAATTTTGACCAAATTACCCCCTTTTAGTTTATATCATTTCATACTTTATCCATTGGATCTTAAACAAGGGTTTAAGGAGGGTTTTGAGTTGTTTTAGTTCTTAACAATTATTCATAAAAACCAGAGGCTCAAATTATGAATAAATGACATTGAGACCAAGACTAGGACCCCATTAAAATATTATTATCTCCTTGGGTAACCATTCTATGTGTCTGTATAGGTATGAGCCTTTGAAGATGGCTCTCAATTTCTTTAACTGTATTTTAGACACTCCTGAAGCGAGTTTAGGCTTAAAATGACCACTCTATGATTTTATCCACAACTCAATGGTCATAATATACCTTATACCTCACCTTGAAATATTTCAATTATATTATAAGGATCATGTGATCATATAAATGGAACTAAACACCTATAGGGTTTAGGCCTAGTTCTAGGCCTAATATGCCTAACTATGTTTGATAGCCTATGACTGCCTCTGAGTGGTTTGTAGTGAATCTAGGTGTTTATTCATAATTTTTCATGTCAAAATCAGCTTTATGAAATATCATATATTCATCCATGATTTCTCACTTCACCCTTGTTCATTCATACATTATGCATGTAGATTACACTATCTGGGAGTGCCCTCTATCTGAGACAAAATAGAGGGAAATTCCTCTATTTTATTGGACAAGATAAGGTTTTTTAGATATTTATTAGGCAATAAATACCTTATACACAAAATTTTAATTCTTTTTCACCTTTAAAAATTCACCAATGCTCCAAAACCTAAAAACTGGCTTTCAAGACTATGTATTATACACAAAAATTGAACTAATTATAGGTGAGGTTTCACACTTGTCTTTTCTCTACCCTTTTGGTCTAGGAATCATATGGAGATGTGATGTATAGGTATGATAAATATTTCAATGTGTGTACCCACCTAAATCATCTACCAACATTTCAACCCATTTCTTTCTACTAGCTTAGGCTAGTCTGTAGACTGAGTTGACTATGTCACCTATAGGTGACAATTTAGGAGAATTCAAATACTCCTATAGGTAATAATCTATGTCCAATCATTTTTATTTAAATCATTTAATTTATTTTGATGTCATTAAATCATATTTACCCCTATCTAAGAATTTTCATAATTTGGAACCATGCATCATTCTCCCATCATCAATACATTATGGGTCTATAGTCAAACTATGAATGTTTCATTTAAGATTCTTTTAGGTGTTTATTAGGGCTTGAGTACTATTATCTTCTGCCTTTTTTCCATATTTAAGTCACCAATACCCTTATATGTTGTTTTAAACTCATTTATACCTTTAGGCCATGTTAACATTCAAATTTCCTCTTTTATGAGTTTTTCTTATGAGCTACAGGTTCATTTTGGTCTTAAGGGCACTGTAGATACTGAACACTTTCAATGAAGATTTTACTAGGTTGGAAACTATTCAAACATAATATTCTATGGTCTAGCAACTTCCTCTTATGCTCAAGATGCTACCTATAAACTTAGGATGTATGTATAGAACCATTAGGCCTACCTTGATCCCATATACCCTTACAACCATATGAAATTTGTATGAGCAACTACCTTATTAGGAGAAATTAAGGTAAAACTTCTCTAATACAACTTTCTCAATATCTGGACATGGTTTTAGGTCTATCTTCATACAATGGGCTCACCATTATAACCTTGATCTTATATATACTCTTAGACCTGATTATAGGTCTTCCATTGATTTCCAACACCCTCATATCAACACTAACCAAAACCCTTTGATGTTGGCATCAGATCACTATTAGTGACTATCTATAGATCTGCATGATATAAAACTGTGTATATGGAATTAGTTATCACAACCAATCTCTAAATTTTTTAAATAACTTAGTCTTATTATTTTCACCTTATAATATTCTCATAATCTTAAAAACTTCATGTGTCATCAACATGATTGGCCAAGGATTAATCTCAATTGACTTTTAGTGACAGTCACAAGGAAATCTGGTTGTGCTTATGTGTTAGGCTTTTCACTCCATCAACCATGGATACTTGAGACTAAGACTTGAAAGGATAATTTATCATCATGCAATGAGGGATAAAACACACCTATCACATTTACTTTTAAAACTAACATAAGAAGATAAGCCTCTCAATTGTCAAAACATTATCTATAGATTATAATGGAGCCTTTAATTAGCAAAATGAGAGTCTTTCTCAATCGTTGACCTCCACCCATGCAAACTAGAATGATAACCATATGATAAAGGTGATTATATTATTCAATATCATATACAACACTTATATTACTTAGACCAATCCAAACAAAGGAGGAAAAAAGAGGTGATAGGGATGTGCAAGCAGTTTTGAGAAACCAACCTGATTATCAATGGTTCATGATTCACATATCACCATACTTAGGACTATGTCCATGAATTTATAGTATACAAAGACTAATATCACCCACCAAAATTAGTTTCTTGAACTATGCCCTTACTATCTGTACCAAGAATAAATTGTTTGACCTTTTTAGCTTGCCGAAGGGAGTGATGAGAGAGTGAGGTCAATTTTTTACATTTTTGGGTCTGTCAAACCTACTTGAGCATGGAAGTGAGTTTTTGGGATCCTAAGAGACACTTTTTTTAGTCTCTGATATTCCACAACTATTTTATAAGTCATAAATATCCTTGATACACATTTGAAACTACTTGATCTTCTCTTTCCACATTGAACCTGTAATTATCAGTTAAAAATGCCATCTTTGACACGCACCTAACATATGGGATGTTGGATATTCCTTTGAAACACTTGTCCTCTGGTATAAACCATACAATTTCATTTAATGGCTTAAAATATGATCATAAAATGAATTAGGAGAAACTAACAAGAATGAAAAAGGCTAAAAACACATTAAGTGACCTCATTAATGACCACTTCAACCTAAAAGTTCATATAACAAATTTAAACTATATAGGGGGTTGAACTAATTTAACTTGTGGTCAAATAAGTTAACATTTTGGTGATTTCCTAGGGGTGATAATTCAACTATGCCAAAGACCAATAGCCTTATCATATCCATTGAGCTATGGAGTTACCTATACACTACACTTGACACTAAATTGCCTTTGAAAGAACACTAAACCACACTAAACAATAGAAAACAAACACACTTTTGTTCTTCAGAACACTTAGGGAAAACATGAACAACATAAGAAACTACACTTATCCTAGTATTTACAAGACCTCAAAGACTTGAGGTTAATAATAATTTACTATTGCTTAAAATAGGGCCAAAAATAGTGCATCTTGCATCATTATTTCTCCATGAAAGCAATACATCATGTGAATCATAGTTATCAATTAACACACTTGCTTATGTAGATATTCAAATAGCTTACCATCATTAGATCTTCTAATGAATGCAATTCTATCACTTGGAGCTCTCAATAACACTCCATCCATCCTTTCAAGAGACTTGATTGAGTTCGTAGCTTGTTTAACTTATGTCATGTCCAAGTGGCACTTTTCAAAATGGAACTTAGGAGTCATCAAAGTTGCCTCAACTTTACATTATTATTAAACATGGTATACTTGATGTATAGGACCATCAATTTTTCTCTTCTTATTATTCCATCATGTATCAAGTTAGTTCAACTTTAGATTGAGGTCTGGATTGCTCTTCAAACTCTTGACTTTCTACTTTGGCTTCATTATACTCCTTCATTATTGTAGTCTTCTTGGTAGTAGTTTGAGACTCATTCTCATGCTTGATAAGGCATTACCCTTTATGCTTGACAAGACACTCTCCTTCATTCTTAGTAAATTCATCAACAAATTCACTATCAAATTCATGCTTCTTAGGAGGATGAGTTGGATTACTCAATTATTTAAGTTCTTGAATTATGGTATGGAACCTTTGCCATAGATCATCTTCCTCTTCATGGTTGTCACCTTCATGGACTCCTCCATATTTTTAAGGTAGAATTACATTGTTTTACTCATCATCTTGATCTACCATACTTTGAAAAACACCATCATCATGCATATGAATAGGGTAATTATCCTCAATATCTTGTTGAAAAGAGTTGTCAATGCTTACCTCAGATTGTCCATCACCTTCCTCAAGGATGATGTATGTGCCAAGGTCAGTCTACTCAATGAAAGTGTAAGGATCATGTCCATAAGTATCAAAACCATAATCATCTATAAAAATGTCAGAGATACCTTCAAACTTTGAGGATTCTCCATCATCCATAACATACTCTTCTTAATCATTGATTGTGAAACTATGATTAGAGCTTGCTTCCACATATGGCTCAATATGAAACCTAGCCAATAGTTGAGCTCTAATAGTTAACTTTGCTCTGTACCTTATCTTGAATGAAAAGAAGGACCAATTAGCTGAGAGATATAATCTTATCTTAGCTATGAAATCCCTTGAAAGGTAGATAGTAAAGTGAGCACAGAAATCAACCATTACTATATCTTGAATGATAGGTAAGCTAGGACAATTATGTAAGAAAAATATCAATCCTTTGATGAGTCCCACTAACTTAGATAGTGTCCAATCAAGTTATATCACTCCCTTGATATGTGTTTCATATCTCAAACCCAATTTGTCTACCACAAGCTTGGGCATCACTGAGGTATTTGCTTCACTATACATAATGTAGTTGTGAATAAGCTTATCTCCAACTATGAGAGTGAGGTAGAAGGGTGGGGGATTTTTAGATTTAGTATAGGGTTCTATAATGTTATTAGGATCATTAGTGAGTGTAACATCACCATGTATTAATGGTTGAGGATTGAGGTGGATTTAGGATAGTTTTTATTGAAGAAGCTCTTTTTGATCGGGCATGTGAAGCACTTCCCAAAGAAAGAGACTAGTCTTAGCACTATTGAAAGAATCAATAATATTCAAAATAAGAAAACTCACATTTTATTTCATACTTTAAGGAAAACAAGTGTCTTGATCTTGAGTTAAAGGATCAATTTGAGTCACCCTTACAAAATTTTGATTTGGAGAGGTGGAGAAGTTATAGGTACTATCACACTTACACTCACACCTTGTTGCCTTATGGGAAGGTTATTTGAATTTGTGTCAACATCATGACCATATACCAAAGCCTTTCTCTTTTATTTTGTACTATATTACATTTAAGTACCTTTTTTTAGGATAAATGTGTCTTCCACTAGAAAGTTTTACAATCTCATTCTTTGGATACCACACCCTTCATTGAATTCTAATTGCACAAAGTTCCCATCTTCTACTGACAATTGAGGAGTAACTCCTTCTTGAGCTACCAAAGCTTGTCCTCCATCTTCATTGGTATCCATGTATTTTAGGCATCTTATGAAAAAGTACCACACAAAAACATAGTGGTAAATAACATAGTGGTAAAAGCATAGTATGACAAAATATTGTGAGGACAAAACGCAGTGAGTAAAAAATGTAGCATTATTGGTAATGTCGTGAAGACAACACACATTTCAAATAAAGGTCTAAACTCACAAAATCACATTTTCTTTTATTATTTTGATTTTAATTTTGGCTCATTACTTTTCCACCATGAAATGTTAACTACTATCACCAAAATGAACTAAACAATAAATAAACAATGGGATAATCACTAAAATGTCCTAATTATGCTCTTCATGAAATTTTTACAACATTACCAATACCATTACATTTTTCCTCACTATGTTTTATCCTCATGGAATTTTTGTCATACTACATTTTTATCAAACTATGTTTTTACCACTATATTTTTTACCATTATGTTTTTAGCTGATACATTATCATATGGATCTGTATTGTCCTTCCTGTCATTATTCTCCTTGGACCAAATTACTATGGACTGGAACCATGGCTCTTGTGTTGGAAGTAAAAGTTGGTTATATGCATTAGGTGGCCTATTGAAGTTAGGATGGCCTTACCCTCTCCCTTAACCATATTGTTGAGGTGGGAACCTATTTCCTTATTGAGGATAGGGATAGGGATTTTGATTAAATCCATACTACATATTTAGTTGCCTAAATTGAGCCTCTAAGGCTTTATACCTTGCCTCCGAATCAATTGTATCTTCTACCTTCTTTGGGGTAGCTCTAGACTTGGTGTTTGTATTTGGAATTAGAACCAAACTTGGATTATTAGTAGACATGTTGTGAAAGAGGGGCATGAAGACTTTTAGAGGTAGTTTTCCAACTTATATTATGCCATTCTAAGCTCTAATGTCTAGGTCATAATCTTAAGGTAAGGTGTAGCCACCCATAGAGTACAAAATGATGACTATGTTAGTTTTAATAACCCTTAGATATGTAGGGAACACAAAGCTTGCAGGGGGTCTCATGAGAAGAGGAAACCTATAATAAGTTATTAGAAATGTCTCATTGAAGTCATGCATAGTCTCCTTAGGACCCCTTTGAATTACATTGAGTTGATGAATGAGTGATGTATAATCACTTCTATCTTTGATCCTTTGGGTTAACAACTCTCCAAAACCATCCCAAATCTACCGACAATGTCCTATACCTATCAAGGGACTTTCCTTTAGGGGAAATGACAAGTAGTCTAATTATAAATTTGACTTTAGTGAAATTATGAAAATTATAGAAGTTAGCCATGTCCCTAATATGTTCACTTGGGGTGATATAACCTTCCCCATTAAAGGTAAGAACACTTTTGGTAGAATTAGGAGGTATATCATCATATGCATTGAGGTGTATGGAACTTTTAGTATTAAAGGTTGGTAAGGCATGTTGTTTAGCCATGTTATCATCAAGTTCCTCTTCACTCTCTTGATCTTCTTGGCTTGCAAAGTCTTATTGTTCTTCAAATGTCAAGATAAGCTGAGGATGTTGAACTTCAATAGGAATTTTAAGTTGAAGGAGTGGGTTTATGGGGTTGATACCTCTACTAGTAGTTGACCTAGTAAGGACCATGAAGTATGAATAAAGAAATGATAAAACTTGGTCTACAACCAGATATTACCTTGAATGGAGTCATTAAATGCTCAATAAAACACCATAGCATTTGTGATGCTATCAAGACCAACATTCACCTTGACAAGATATACTTGAGATAATGGTCCCACCAAGCATGCCAAAACTATTTTCACTCAATATTGAACCTTAGAGATGTTTGTTCAAGCCTACTATAGATTGAGTGAAACATTAGAATACCTCTAGGGTTGTGAGTTGACTATAGTATAGGTAAACCTCTATGTTAAAGGGCTAGCTCCCTAGATTAGTATTTTATAGTTTATCACCTACACTACTTGCTTGGATGAAAAGAGGTAGAAAGAAACATGAAAGTAAACTGCTCTAATGAGGTGATACACCAAAATCATCTCCACTAGACAACCATACACTTTGACTATGAAACATGACTCAAAACACTAGTCTCAACATCCTAGGAAGTGATATTCATTGCACTACTCAAGGTGAGTGAATACAAGGTCAAATTGCAGACACTAATGTTATTTATTTACACTTATAAATAGGTAATTACACTTGAATACACTTAATGTGGCCTATTAGAGTGAGAACTACTTGAATTAAACATGTAATAGTAAAGAGAAAGAAATTATAGATATTTATTTCTTGGAATTCCACTATCCACCACTTCACACACTTAGATAAGCAGTTTATGAGATCAAAACTAGAAAGTAAATCTTTATTCAAAGGTAAATATAGTATTTAAACTAGTAGTTCTTCACCATACTAGGTGTGGATCTCTTTTACAAAATCCAAAATTTCTTGAATTTATGGATCATGTGAGAGGAGATAGATGAAAGGAAGTGGAAAGGTCACAAATCCAAGTGTCAAGACTTGGAAACTAGTTAAATTTTAATAGAAAGGAATGTAGAGCATACCATGAAGGTATTCTTGGATAAGTGTCCATCTAAAGCATGACATACGCTTCAAACTGGTGTAGATTCCTAAAATATTTTATGTAGAGGTAAGGGGATAAGTCTCCAAAACACCATCATTAGGTTCTAAACTTAACTAACCATAATCACTTGCTATGGTTTGTCTTAAATCTTCTTTGCACAATCTAGTTTCTCCCTTAGTCTTTGGGATTAATAGCCTCTTTGAATTTATACCTATTTTTTGTAATCTTAGTATCAATTCTTGATCAAATTTACACCTTCCATGTCACTCACATTTATTCTCTACCTCATACCATTCATTCTACTCACAAACTTCCTCTCTCATTTTCACTAGCCTCTTGTTAGGCTATTCTATGAGGTTTCAAGTACCAAATTTGGATATAGGATTAAAGGACTCAATTTCAATGCATGGATGGCATTATATTGTCATATCACACTTGATTTGATACCTTTCAAGTCATCAAACATAATTCATCACTCATTTTCACCCTTCAAGCTCTCAATGTCCTTATTAGGCTTGTATCCCTTTTTTGTGCATTTTCCATTGGTTTGGTCAAGATAGGCACTATTTTTAATATGTAATCACCTTTATATTAACCTTATCTATTTTTAGGTTTTTTTCAAGTTTCATTACCTGAATCCACTTCTAAATCATACTTTCTTTGGAAATCACCCCTCGTTTAGGCCTAATTAGCCCTCAATTCTTGACATAGTCCTAGAATCCATACAAAACCATACTCTTTCAATTAAAAATAACTTGATTCACATTAAAAATATCTAGGAGAGAAATATAAAAAAGTTTTATTAATTTCCCTTAGTTAAAACTCTCTAAAATATCAAAACCCTAAACTAGGGTTTTGTTACCCCTACACAAGCTTCAGAGCCTATATAATTCATTTTCTAGAGTTAAATTTAGTTTCAAAGGAAAACAAAGCCAAGGTTAGGTTTTTTTTGACCCATTTCACCTTCCCACACACATTCTTGACCTTATTCAATGAATTAAATGTATAATAATAATGAAACATAGTAGAATGTGTACTCTCTTGTTGCTTATGCAAGGGTTTTAGACAGTCCTTTCACCTTCCCATACATTTTTACTCTTACCCAGACCTTCCTTAAGGTTCACATATATTCCTACATGATATAAATTTCCTATTTCAATATCCATACACCTTACATTGATCATTTACACTTGACTTTGTCTATTGATTTTGTAAATAGGGTATGGTTGTGTGTGACTGTGTTGTGTTTAGTGAATTGATTCTCTTCCAAAGTGTTCAAAAACCTCTAAGGGACATTGTAAAAAATTTACCCTCATATTCCCTCTCAATATTAAATCAACCAAACATGTATTCCTCTTTCATAACCTGCCTTCATTTATTAACATCTTGAAAACATGGTAGAGACTATATACCCAAGGTTTTTGAGTAGCAGGGTTGTATCTTTTGACAATTAAGTATTGTGATATTTTAGTCAAAAGTGTATTCAAACAAATAAATTATCAAAATACAACATATTTCCACAAAAATTCACCTTATCAAATCATATATTCTCCAATGCTTTTTGACTGAGTTAACAATATTTTATACTATGTGTGCAAAATTATGTGCCACCTCCAAAAATAGGGTTATATTACCAACACCACACTATATATGTTCCAAATTGAATCATAAAATTATTTATATGAGGGATACAAAGGGTTTAGATTCACCTCTAAGTGATTACTCAACTTTTTCTATTGTATTAATATTCCTCAATTCCTCCTAAGCTATGTTAGATCACAATTGTATCTTATATACATTGGATTAACCTACAAAAATACACCTAAGAGGAATGTATACTATTTAAATGGTTTAAAAATTGCATTATATCATTAAAAACAATCAATTACCTATCCAAGGAGATTTAAATGCCATAAAAACATGTTTCTTTATTCATTTGAATCAAACAACATTATATTGCATTCTAAAATCTAAACTTACCACCTTCCATGAGGAGTTTGTACATACATTCACTTTTATAATATCCTCCTTATTCTTTTATAAATATCTCCTTCTCCCTCTTCTCTCCTCCTACACAATTCAACTGACTACCAACTCCTCCTTATCCAACTTCAATGTTGGTTTGGTTGGTGGTTACATCAACTTCATTACCATAACTAACCTTCAACGTGAGGTCTAGGAGTAAAAAATTAAAATATGAATTATGATTTGATGTATTATAATTATATACCTTAAAAAACCTTTTACATATGCTTATTATACACTAACATGTTCTTACTTAACCAAATTTTCCATGATTTGGTCACTTTAGACTTAATGACTATATTTGAATTTTTAAATTATTGGTTTTGGAGGGAAAACTCCAAACACTCAAAAAACTCACTCTTAGTACTCTTAGTGACTCCCAATGACCTCAAAGACATAAATGGACCTTAAAAGGTATCTTTACACACATTAACACCCAAAACTTGACCAACTTTGACCCTTATTGCTAATAACACAAAAATGAAGTCTTCTAGCTTGATGCTCCTACAACATACTCCCTAAGAGGGGTAAAAATTGTGACACCAACTTTATTTCTTTCCTTCCAATTCCAAATTCAAGGTTATTTCATTTTCACTTGCATGTTATTCTTCCTTTCTCCCTTTTCTTTGATAAACTCTTGCTTGTCCTATTCTTGACTTTGTCTAGTCTTCTTGCCCATGCATCTTCTACCTCTATGAGGTGTTCCAACTACTGTAGCTCATTATTTGCTACATGTTAAATCTTTTCCAAGTCACATTAAACTTCATCATACTAAGATGTAACCAAATGGTGCTTATTCCTCTTCCTCTTGCTTGTGTTATGGATTGCTTCTTCATGGTTTTCTCTTGATGTTTGGTTATTTAGTGATATTTATTACTTAACCATGATTTCATCTCCGTATTTAGGCTCTAATGGTTTCAAATGAATATCAATATATATCCTTTGCTTCATGATATTCTCTTTTTCTGCCTCTACTTCACATTTCTCTTCTTTTTTATGCCTATTCTTATGGACTTACTCATTATACAAGAACAACTTCTTGTTCCATTCACCATCAACAAATTACAATATGATTTTACCAATCTTTGAATTTTCATGTCCATTCTTACCAACTATTAATTCAGCCTTATCTTTCCCAATCAAATATCTTACCTTGTGTACTTGCTCATACTTTCCTTTCTTGATTTTTTGTGGCCTTGTTTTCACAATTTCTTTTGCTATTCTATGTTTCTTCTTAAATACCTTTTCCTTGACCTTTTATTAATGTAAGTAAGTTTATTTTATCCCCTTATATGGACTAAATATCTCCTCCAACATATCCAACTCTTCTTGCAACTTGAGTACATCTAGTTCTTCAAAATACTCATAAACCTTGGTCCACATTACTCTTCATCCTCTTGGGTAACTTGTTATTTATCTTATCCCTATACTTTATCATTTATGAGACTCATACCGACCTCATTTTTCTACATACCCTATGTGTCATGTACTCTTTGAGGTGATTCATTCTCACATTGTCTTTCTACACACTCATTTATTAATGCAATTTTTTCTATGTACAAAATATCTTCATTCTTGAATCAACTTCACATATATCATCATATACAACATTTGAAAACACATATTTTAAACACTTACCTACTTTTATTCATTCATCTTATTGATGTACCTTCATTTATTTGGCTTGATTTGCTTGCACCATCTCTTTTGTCTAATTTTTAGGCTTTTACTCTTCCTCAATCTTCATGCTTTCTTGGGATACACCTGCAATATGATCTTTTTCATTCTTTTCATGCTCTTTTCAACCCACTTGATACCTTTTACCTTCTTGGGTTTCCATTTTCTTCTCATTACTTCTCCTTCATGCTTCATGCCTTGGTTATCTATTATTCCAGTTTGGTGTTCCTTTCCATTTGTTCTTTATTTCCATATTTGTGCTTTTTTTCCACGTGTACTCTTGCCTTGATTGACCTCTTGTTTGAGGTTCATCTCTTCCTTCTCAATACCTATTTATTTCATCCACTTAGGATAAAAATATCCATGCTATTTTTCTCTCCTTAATGGCTATACCTTGTCATTCTTTCTCCCAATCTATACATTTGAGGGTATTTTATGTTCACTTGCATGTTATTCTTCCTTTCTTGCTCCCTTTTCCTTGATAAACTCTAGTTTGTCCTCTTCTTGGATTTGTCTAGTATTATTGACCATGCATTTTCTACCTCTATGAGGTGTTCTAAATGATGTAACTCCTTAGTTACTACATGTTCCAACTTTTCCAAGTCACCTTGAACTTCATCATACTTAGTTGTAACTAAATTGTGCTTATTCCTCTTTCTTTTGCTTGTGTTATGGCTTGCTTCTTCATGGTTTTCTCTTGATGTTTGGTTGCTTAGTGATATTTTAAACTTAAGCATGCCTTCATATCCTTCCTTAGGATCTAATGGCTTCACATTCATGTCAATCTTTATCCTTTGCTTTATGATATTCTCTTTTGCTGCCTCTACTTCACATTTATCTTCTTTTTGATGCCTTTTCCTATGGCCTTACTCATTATTCAAGAGAAAATTCTTGTTCCATTCATACTCAAAAAAGTAAAATATCATTTGAAAAATCTTTGACTTTCCATATCCATGCTTACCAACTATTAATTCATCCTTAGCTTGCCCAATTGAATATATCACCTTGTGTACTTGCTCATACTCCCCTTGTTTGCTTGTTTGTGGCTTTGTTTACACAACTTCTTATGCTCATATATGTTAATCCTTATCTATATTTTATTTGATAGTTTATTAAATTTAATTTATCTTCTTTCAACCCCTTGGATGGATTGAATATCTCCTCCAACATCTCCAATTCTTCTTGCAACTTGAGTGCATCTAGTTCTTCAAAATACTCATCAAACCTTGATCCAAATTTATCTTCATCCTCTTGGGAAACTTGTTATTTATCTTATCCCTATTATTTCTCATGTATGAGACTCATACCAACCTCCTTTGTCTGCATACCCTATGTGTTAATCACTCTTTGAGGTGCTTCATTCTCACCTTGTCTTTCTACACACTCATTCATTAATGAAATTATTTCCATGTACAAGAGATCTTAATTTCTTAAATCAAATTCACATATATCATCATATAAATCATTTGGAAAAAAGTATTTCAAACACTTATCTTCTTTTATGCATTCATCTTCTTGATGTACATTCATTTCTTTGGCTTGGTTTGCTTGCACCATCTCTTTTGTTTGATTTTTAGGCTTGTACTCTTCTTTAATATTCATGCTTTCTTGGGATACACCTGATATATGATCTTTTTATGCTATTTTCAATCCACTTTATACCTTATTGGTTTGTCACTTGCTTCTCATTTCTTCACCTTCATGCTTCAGGCCTTGGTTATCTATTATGCCATCTTCACGTTCCTTGCCACTTTTTGTTTTTTTCCATATTTGTGCTTGTTTTCCACCTATACTCTTGCCTTTATTGACATCTTGTTTGAGGTTCACCTCTTTCTTCTCAATACATATTTGTTTTAGCCACTTAGGCCAAACATATCCATTCCCTTGTTCTCTCCTTGAGGGTTGTACCTTGTAACTCTTTCTCCCAATCTACATATTTGCCTTTTTTTCTTCATATGTGTAATCAAAATCAAAGTTCAAACACTCATTTACCTCCAATGGTGACTACTTCAAACTTAGTTATGCATTAATGTTTTCATGGGTGACCTTCATGTCTTCTTTTCATTATTCTTCTCTTTTTTTAGGTGTAATGCTTGGAAAATAATCATATAACTCATATTCTACCTCATCTTCAACATGTGGGATGTCTTCAAATTTCATCACTTTGTCTTCTAGAATAGGTTTTATTTCTTTGTCATCCTCTTTCCACTTCATCGGTAATGTTCTTAGCCCATTATTCACCAACTTTGAGGCCTTATGCTTGGCTTTCACCAATCCTTTCTCCATACCTACATACACAAACATGAAAGCAATGTTAGCATATAAAATGAGAGACCACATAGTCTCTTTTAATGTCCTTGGCATAGATATTTTACATCTCTTCTTCTTGTCTTCATTTTCAAGTGCCCTTCTTGGAACTTATATCTTCTTCTTTTTCTCCTCAATGAAAACCCTCTAATCTATCTCTCTATTTTTTTTCTCAATTGGAAACATATCATTCCTCATGCCTCTTTAGTTTTTCCTCTCTTTCTTCTTCTCATCTCTCAAGACACTCATCTTGTTCCTCTTTTCTTTCACAAATGACTCTAGTGGCCACTTCACCCTTTTACTCATATTCTATCTAGTCCATTAGACTCCTTTTCCTCTCAATAGCTTCACCATGAGCTCTATTTCTCAATACTTTTACCCAATTCTCTCCTAATGTCTTCCACTTCTCTCTCTACACCTATCTTGCCTCACTTATTTACTTTCTAGGCCTATCTAGACCTTCCTCTTAGCAATATTATAAATATTTCCTCTTATACCTCTATTGGTCCTTTCCTCTTCTTTTATTCCTCTATCTAATACCTCTCCTTATCCTTCTTGACTCTCTTTTGGAGTCTTCTTTCTTCTCTCTTCTCTCTTGGAGCTCCAAGGCTCTCTTTTCTTTCTACCTTCTCTAGTCTCTTCTTGAATAGATTTAAGTCTTCTTCATAAGACTTTCAGGATTTGATTTATTTCTATATAAATATGATGTTCCTCTATACTGATCTCAATAGATTAAACTTACAACATACTTTTTCTTCCTCATTATCCTGCAAGGTGTCATATCATGCATACCTCATAACATATCTTGTCAATATAAAAACAAAAATTTTGAACAACATTAAATAAATTAAAATATATATATTAAATTTCTATAATACCAAATGATGTAGTTATAATGGTAAAAGTTTCTAAAACATCATCATCATGTTCTAAACTTAACTGACCACAATCACTTGCTATGGTTTGTATTGAATATTATTTACACAATCTAATTTTTCCCTTGGTATTTAGGATTAATATAATTTTTTAATTTATAAATGTTTCTTTTAATATATAAAATTTACACCTCTCATGTCACTCACATTTATTCTCTACCTCATACCATTCATTCTACTTACAAAGTTCCTCTCTCATTTTCACTAGATTTTTGTTAGGCTATCTCTTAGGTTTCAAGTACCAAACTTGGATATAGGCTTCAATGACTCAATTTAGATTCATGTATGGTATTATATTCTCATATAACACCTGATATAATACATTTCAAGTCATCAAACACAATTCATCACTCATTTTTACCCTTTAAGCTCTCAATGTCCTTATTAGGCTTGTATCCTTATTTTTGTGCATTTTCCTTTGGTTTGGTCAAACTAGGCACTCTTTTGAATATGTAATAAAATTTATATCCAACCTATATCTATTTTGAGTTTTTTTTCAAGTTCAATGACCTAATCCACTTCTAGATCATACTTCCTTTGGAAATCACCCCTCATTTAGGCCTAATTAACCCTCAATTCTTGACACAGTCCTATAATCCATAAAAAAATGTACTCTTTAAAGTGAAAATAAATTGATTAAATTTATTTATATAGGAGATAAATATTACAAATTTTCATTAATTTCTCATGGTTAAAACTCTCTAAAATGTCAAAACCCTAAACTATGGTTTTCCTACCCCTACACAGGACTGACAAACTATATAATTCATTTTCTAGAGTTAAACAAAGTTTAAATGGAAAAAAAATATAGGGTTAGGTATATATTTACCCATTTAAACTTACCACACACTTTATTTACATTATTAAATTCATTAAACGTTTAATAACAATGAAACAGAGTAGACTGTGTACTCTCTTGTTGACTATGCAAGGGTTTTAAACAGTCCTTTCACCTTTCCATACATTATTCCTCTTACCTAGACCTTACTTGAGGTTCACCTATATTCATAAATAATATAAATTTCCTATTTCAATATCCATCCACCTTATATTGATCATTTACACTTCTCTTTATCTGTTGACTGTGTAAATAGGGTATGGTTATGTGTGACTATGTTATGTTTAGTGAATTGATTCTCATCCAAAGTGTTCAAAAACCTCTAAGAGACATTGTAAAAATTTTAAACCTACTATTACATCTCAATATTAAATAAACCAAACATTTATTCCTCTTTCATAACTTTCCTTCATTCCTTAGCATCTTAAAAACATGGTACGGACTGTATACCCAAGGTTTCTGAGTAGCTGGGTTGTATCCTTTGAAAACTAAGTATTTTGATCTTAAAGTTAGATGTGTATTAAAATAGAGACATTATAAAATCCCAAAATAATTCCATAAACATTCACCTTCTCAAATCATATATTCTCCAATGCTTCTAGACTGAGTTAATAAAACTTTATACCATGTGTGCAGAATTATGTCACCTCCAAGAACAGGGTTATTTTACCAACACCATGCTATATGTATGTTACAAATTAAATCATATAATTTTTTATATTAGGGATACCATGGTTTTATAATCACCTCTAAGTTATTACTCAACTTTATAAATTGTATTAATCTTCCTCAATTCCACCAAAACTATGCCATATCAAAAATATAGCCTGTATACATTCGGGTAGCCTACAAAAATATAACTAAGAGGACTATATACTATCTCAAGGGTTTATAAATTAAATTATATAATTCAAAAAAATTAAATTCCTATCCAAGGAGAGTGAAATACCAAAAAAAACATGTTTCCTTATTCATTTGAAGTAAACAACATTACATTATAATCCAAAATCTGAACTTATCACCTTCTATGAGGATTTTGTACATACATTCACTTTTAGATTATTCTCTTTATTATTTGAGAACTATATACATATCCATATTATCTCCTCTAAAACCATTAAACTTTCTACCAACTCCTCCCAATCCAACTTCAATGTTGCTTTGGTTGGTGGTTACATCAACTTCCTTACCATAACTAACCTTCAACATGAGGTTTAGAAGTACATGATTAGAATATGACTTCTAATTTGATGTGTTATAATTATTTAACTTCAAAGACATTTAAAATATGAATATTATACCTTATACACTAACATGTTCTTAATTAACCACTTTTTCCATGCTTTGGTCACTCTAGACTTAATGACTATATTTGAATTTTCAAATTATAGGTTTTGGTGGGAAAACACCAAACACTCACAAAACTCACTCTTATGAATCTTAGTGACTCCAAATGACCTAAAAGACATAAATAGACCTTAAAATTTATATTTAATCACATTGAACAACTTTGAACCCTATTTATAATAACATAAAAATAAAGTCTTCTAGCTTGATGCTCCTACATCAATAGCCCTCTTAAAAACTACCTTTATGATGAAGCATCACTTGACTGCAGAAACTAAAATAGGAAGTCTTGACACATATGAAATATCTTAGGGAGGTTGGAAATAAGTTGTGATATTCATCATATGCTTTCCTAACTGATAGCCTCCCTATTGACACTTGTGTTCACTATTTGCAGTTATTTTCTATCTCTCTTGGCCTCAATATTCACATTTATCATCAAGGTGACAAGTAGTTGTGTTGAAGAGTTGTTATTGATGTCATGGTGATGTCATTTCCATATCTTGGTAAGTAGATAAAATTATTTTATAGCCTAAGTAATAATGACAAAGTGTGCAATGTGCTTGTCCTAGTATGCTTGAAGCATGTTTGGTTAATCTTCAGTGTTGACATGGATAGAGATGTTAAAGGATGAGTATGGAGTATAGAGCATGTAAAAGTGGTAATTTAAGAGGTTTTATATGATTTTATTTCTTATGTGCATGAGTTTATTTCACTTGATTTATCATATTTTTTATCTAGACACTTTGGGTGTAGTGGTATAAAATTTGAGTAGGCAGTTTGATGACATCACCATTACCACATGGGAATGAGTCAAGGGGATTAGGTCATATGGTTGTGATCATATTAGTCCCTAGTTACTATTCACTAAATCTCAGGTCATGATCCTAAGCATAATTAAATATATTTTAGTGTAAATTTGGGCTCCTATGCATTTTGATAGTGTTTTCCCATACTTATCCAAATTTGCATGAGGCAAGAAAGAGCCGAGTAAGCATTTTGATGGTAATATATATCACACATGTGGACATTTCAGATTATGATCATATAGGTTTGTTCAAATATGTACCTATTTATTATGTGCTAAATTTTAGGTCACGCAATATAACATGACAAAATATATGGATGTGCAAATTTGGGCTCCCAAGCATTTTGATAGTGTTTTCTATGTTCAAATAGAGTCGAGTAAGTAGTTTGTTGATATAATATCTTTAAAATGTGAAGATTTCAAGAGTATCTTGATATGTGATGAAATACCTTATGTGAGAGGATCTTATGTGCTAAATTTTAGATAATACAACTATACACAACAAAAATTATGCAAGAGTAAAGTTGGCCTCACAGGTAAGTTCTAAGCATAGTTGGCTCTATGAAAAAAGTTTTTGAGAAGGAATTTTAATGTCTATATATCTTACTCATATGAGGGTTTTAAGATCAATTTGATATATGGTTGAATTTCCCTATGATAGGTTTTTATATGGTACAAATGTGAGATCATGAGATTCGTCAAGGTAAAATATATGACTGCAAATTTGGCCTTATAAACAGATAAACAAGGTTCACATAGTCATTTTTTCATATGTTAAAGTTTGAGAAACATCAATGGAACATGTTACTCCAAGAAGTTAGGAAACAACAAGATGAGGACAAGTATTTTTTATTTAATGTTGACCAGAGATAAAGATCAAGATTCTTCTAAGAATCTATAGTGAGTAGGTGTTCACAAATATAGAGATGAATGGGGCATATTAAAATAAAGAGGTCAAACTGATAGTTTTTTAGCATTGGTAAAGACCAAGCTATGTACAGGAGATTGATGATGTGTATTGAGTCAACATTGTAAGGATGCACGAGATAAGGTCAAAGGGACTAAGGTTTAACATTTAAGTATTGGAACCTACACATTAAAGTTAAAAAAGAAAGACAATGCGAGATTGATATAAAGCTGAGAGCACACGAGATGTGAGAATTATGTTCAAATTTTAACTATGATCATTTGCTTTTGAATATTTGAATTTGCAAAGGAGAAACCAGTGTCTAGTTTTTGGGCCATAACTTTCGATCTAGATAGAATTTGCTCATGATATAAAAATAAAATATGAAGAGGACTACAAGATGAATCTAATGAACCTAATTTAAAATCTATAAGTATGTACAATAAAATATATTAAAGTTTCAATATGACTATGTGTTCATGCTTATTCTGCAAATGACTCAAGAAGAGTAATTGAGATTATATAGTTATTGTTTCGATGTTTCATGGTGAATTAGATATTTGGAAGTGTTGTAGACTATATGAGGATGATTTTTATGGTATTTTTAGGTTTTAAAAATTTATATTTTATATGAATAAAGGTTAAAAAATTGACTATGTGCTTGTTCATAATGTTCCTATGCACCAAATCAGTGTTTGAGTTGTTTAAGCATACACGGATGTGAGAAACTATGACTATGATCATTTGAGAATGTCAAACAGGAAATAAGGAGTGGACTCATGTATTTATAAGTGGTCCTATGTTATTTTTGTGATAAATGGGTGAATAGGTTTCCATGATACCTATAAGAGATACAAGGGCCTTATTAAAAGGTGTAGCTACTTATAAGTGACCCATAGATGTTATGTCTGACCTATGAATATTATTTTGAGCTATGTCTCAATGAGATAGATACCTTAAGGGTTAAGGCATTCCTAATAGATAACTAAGATGATGTTGATCATGATTGATCTATAAATAGTAAAACCAAAAGTATTTGTTTCTAGATTTTTAAGACTTAGATGAGAGAGTGTGGATGTGGATCCAAGTGAAGGAGATAACCTTTGAAAGAGAAGGTATAGGTTAGTGAGGACCAAAAAAAAGTGAAAAGGATTAGACAAGCTTGTCTGAGCAAGGTGTTGAAGGTGATCACATAGGTCATTAGACCTAATAAGCCTAAAAGAGGCAGAATGGGTGAGTATGCTCAAGAGGTTGTTTGAGAGAGTGTGTATGGTGAGAAAAGGAAAGGTGAAGGTTGTGCATGACTAGTGGATGGGTTAAAGGGTAGAGCAGGTTAATGATGGTATGTATGACCTATAAGTCATAATTATATTTGTAAATTAGTGCTCTTGTAGATTGAGTGTGAGTGAAGGTGAAGAGTGATAAGTAGATATCCATCATAAGGTATTAAAGACATAAATTAAAAGGTGGATGTGTTCATAGGTGTTTTTATGGTAGCTTAGCATCTAAGGGGGTTATAACCTCCTTATGAGGTGAAACTTGCTAAAGGTCTAGTTGTTATGGTACCTCAGCTAGATAGGTGTTATAACACCTTGTGGGATTGTAGTCTCACTAAATAGGGATGGAAGTTCCATGATCAATTGTAGCTAGTATAAATTGGTTCTTGTTATTATAAGACAATAGTCCAATTTTAGGTTCCAGTGGATTTTATTCCCCAAGAGGGTTTCCCATGTATGTCATGTGTTATGTGCTTAATCTTTCATTATCTTTCTTGTACATTGCTATCAATGATGTGAAGGATTCATAAATTTGTGTATTAATTGATTAAGAGTTTGAAAGTATTAGAACTAAATTTAAAATATCTAGGCTCATTGATTCACCCCCTATCAGTGATTATACCTATATCAATTAGTATCAAAGTGGGTCCTTTAGAGGAAGCCTAATAGCTTGAAGGTGATCTTAAGTAGGTGAAAATATGGCTAAGAAATTGAAGAAACAAAATCAATAGTGGAAGGCTATGCAAGTCACTTGAAGAATAAATATGTACTTTGAAGAAAGATTCCAAAGAGGAGGAAAATTTTATCAATGATCTCAAAATTCAGTTAGTAGATGCCAAGACAAGTTTGTGTTCAAAATAAAAAGACATCATCTGTAATGAGTAAGTTTGCCATGACAATGAACAAGAATTTGATATAGAAGCTTATCTCCTAGGTGCACTTGGTGAATTGAAGGAGCAAAAGAAGAAGAATCATAAGATGATAAATATGATCAAAGGTTTTAAAGCATAAGTCAATTCTCTTGAGGGAAGTTTGATAGAGCAAGCATGTAAAATAAAGGATAACATGGATAAATAATCTAAGAGTGATAAGGAAACTATCCAAGTTCTTAGAGGTCAATTAACTAATGTAATTTGATGTATAAGAGATAAATAGGATGAGAGAATTCAATTGAAAACCAAGATAGGTTCATTGATGGATGAGCATGAGAAATTTGTTGTTAAGATAAGCAAGCTTGAACAAGATCAAAATAAGTCAGATTAAGTCAAGAGCAATGAAAGAAGACTAGTTAGACAACCAAATGTTTCAAGCTATTCTAGTTCATTTCATGATCATTATTATACATGTAATAAGTATGGTCATAGGGCTAAGGACTATGGAAGGAAGTCAGTCAAGTATGGACATTCATGGAACCTTAAAATAAGGAGAAATTTGTCATGGAGATGGCATAACGTAGATTAGTCAAGTGGTATGTTGAATGATATTGTTTGCTACAATTGTAATAAAATATAACATATTACCAGATTTTTCAAGGATAGTTTGAAGAATCACTCAAGTCTTGACAATAAAAAAGATGCTCTTAAAAATCACTCAATAGTTCTGAGACCAAAGTCTATGAAGGATAATCATGATCAAGGTAGATTGACTCCTACAGAAAAGAAAGAATTAGTTATGAAGAAGATATAGGACTACCAAGAGAATGTCTTCTACCTAGATAGAAAAAGATCATAATCATCAAGCAAAAGGTATGAATGATCTCGTTTGTTTCAAATGTCATAAAGTTGGTCACATTACTAGATACTAAAAAAATAGCATGAATTATTTCGTAAAGTAAAACAAGGTATATGGAGCTCTTGGTGTGAAAAGAAGATGTCACACATGGGTTTGGAAACTTAAGCCTATTAGAAAAGATTAGACTGAGACCAAAGGTGGCTTGTTTTCCATGATAGACATGAAGAAGAGTCAAGATTTTCTATTAATAGCATTTATTGACAAATTTGAAGAAAAGAATGAAGTCAAAGATTGAGTTAAAGTCAAGTAGGACTGAAAGTCAGATAAAGATTTGAGATATGAGAGTCTCTTGAGTTTTGGGACTTTTAATGTTTCTATGTCAAAGGGGTGTCTTTATCTAGGCTTCAAGGAAACACTTTTTAGTCAGAAGAAGCTTGGTGGCTATCAGATATTATTTGATGAGAAGGTATGAAAATAAGGTATGTCTGTGCATTATATATATATATATATATATATATATATATATATATATATATATATATATATATATATATATATATATATATATATATATATATATATATATATATATATATATATATCTTTTGTTGGAGAAAATAAGCTTGTGAAGAATCTCAGTGGTCCTATCTTGAGAAGGATTTATCTTGTTGATCATGGTTTGGATGCTCTAGTATAAAGGCGGGTTTAAAATATCTATCTACATATCAATTTGTGGTAGATGCTAGGTAAGCCTATAAGTTGAAGGTCTTTCTTCTAGGCTTATATTCTAGATCTTGATAACCCTATTAAAGGCTTGTTGAATAGTTGTGTATGTCATGAAAGTTCACACTATTCTAAAAGATGAGGTATCTCTATATGAGTATTAACTATGATTGGAAAATATTTGAAGACTTATTGAAGATGTCATGTTCCTAGGGAAGCATGAAGTTAGGGGGAGATTTATAATTGGTCAAGTCTAGGATCAAAGGACTAAGTAGTTGAATCTGAGAAAAAAGGTGTGGAGAAGAAATTTTATGTGTTTAAAATGATAGTGCTAATTAGATAAGGTCTTTGGTTAAGGGGGAGTAACAAGTTCATGAGATTACTCCAAAGATTAGTAAAGGAGCTATTATGCAGTGTCAGAATAGGTGTTTTCAGATGGCATAATGAGATTATTACAATGTAAAAAAAAAATTATGTTTATAAAGGTATATATACTTCTTTTTGATGTGTTCTAGGTGCTTTTATGGTCTAAAGGTATGTTTGTGCCAATTGAAGATTTTTAAATACTCTTAGTTTTCTTAGTTTTTAGATTAAGGGCAAGCAAGCCTAAAATGAGTTAAAGGAAGTAAAGACTCCCAAAGGTGTGAAGGCTCAAATATTGGTTTAGAAGTGTGTGATATATGTCTCTAGGTGTGAAAAAAGTTTTAGATATGGATGTTGACTGGAAGGTATTGTGTTAACCTTGTTTGTTTTGAGATTCCAAGGTTTTGGGATCTAATAGAAAAGTGGTTTGCCTTATGATTTGAGATCTAAATTTTAATAATAAGTGGAATGGAAAAAATGGGTTTTCAAATAAAGTTTCACTAAGATTTGAAGGTTTGTGATTATCAAGTTATTCAAGGTTTTGTCAATATAGATGATTAATTGACTAGTAGGTTTGTGAATTAGTTATGTTACAAAGGATGAGCTTGGTGATTAAAATTGGTGTTATTAAGGGGGTATATGTGAGTGATATAGATATAGATTTTTAGGTCTTGAAGATGTGTCTACTAAAAATTATGGGCTCTACAAGTTTTAACTAGGGCTATAAGGAGGCTAGACAGGCTTAGTGTGAAGAAGAGTGCCTTTTTTATCAAATTATCCAAAATAAAAATGCATAATTTTTTCAAGGTGAATTCTTAGGATGGTTTTGTGCATATTTCATATTTGGTGATGGCATGAATTTATGTTGGAGGTCCTTTTGGTAGTTTGAGAGAAAAGGCTAGTAAGTCTATATGGTGGTTCTTCATGGTATGTGGAGATCTAAAGATGATCAAAAGGTGAAATGGCTCAAATATATTATTAGGAGTCCCTCTTAAATGTTTCTTGATGTTTTCCATCATATTCTATTGGTTTTATCTATTATTTATTCATTAGTTGTATGATTGGTTAAAGAGAGTGTTGGCATGGAGCAAGAGGAAGTTATCAAAGCAAGCAAAAGTAGGCTCAAGGTAAGGGGGATTTTGTATCATATTTTTAAGGTCATCCTCTCATTTTTATGGTATTTTTATGTCCTTAGGATCAGATTGTGACAAATTTGTCATTGTGTCAAAGGGGGAGAAATTTCTTGTTGTGAAAGTGTTTGAAGAGAGGGAAGGTGAGTTCTATATTGCTATATATGATGGTTGTTGACATCAATGACAAAGGGGGAGATTATTAGAGAGTTATCAATGATATCATGGTGATGTCATGGAGGTGTTCAAATGATTGGATGAAGTGATTTGATAACCTAAGTAATAATGATAAAGTGTGCAATGTGCTTGTCATAGTATGCTTAAAGGAGGTTTGGTTGATCTTCAGTGTTGGCATGGCTAGAGATGTTCAAGGATGAGTATGGAGTATTGATCATGTGAAATTAGTAATATAAGAGGCTTTATATGCTTTGATTTCTTGTGTTCATGAGTGTATCTCATCTGGTTGATCATAATTTTCATTTAGACACTTTGGGTCCAGTGGTAGATTATCTAAGTAGGTAGTTTGATGATGTCACCATTACCATGTCGGAATTATTTAAGGGGATTTGGTCATATGGTTATGATCACATTAGTCCCTAATTCCTATGTGATAAATCTTAGGTCATGATACTAATCATATTCAAAGATATGTGGGTACAAAGTTGGGCTCTCAGGGATTTTGATAGTGTTTTCCCATAGCCAAATTTGTATGTGGAAAGAAGAGCCAGGTAAGCATTTTGATGGTAGCATATCTCACATGTGTGGATGTTTTAAGATAAGGTGATCATATGGGTTGGTTTAGTTTTGTGCCTAGTCCTTATGCACCAAATTTTAGGTCATGCAATGTAGCATGACAAAAGATAAACATGTGTAAAGTTAGGCTCCCAAGCATTTTGACAGTGTTTTCTATGTTCAAATAGAAATGAGTAAGAAGTTTGTTGACATAATTTATCATACGTGTGAATGTTTCATGAGAATATAGATATATATATGGAATCCCCTATGTGAGAGGATCTTATGTGCTAAATTTTAGATCATGTGACTGAGCGCAATGAAAGTTATGCAATAGAAAAGTTGGTATCATAGGCAAGTTCTAATCATAGTTGGCTCTGTGACAGAAGTTTTTGAGAAGGAATTTTAATAGTCATATATCTCACTCATATGAGGTTTTCAAGATTATTTTGACACATGGTTGGATTTCCCTATGATAGGTTTTCATATGGTGTAAATGCAAGGTCATGATATTGATCAAGGCAAAAGATATGACTATGCAAAGTTGGCCTTCCAAGAAAATAAGCAAGGTTCCCATAGTCATTTTTTCATATGTTAAAGTTTGAGAAACATAAACAGAGCACATTGGTCTAAGAAGTTAGAAAGCAACAAGATGAGGAAAATTTTTTGTTGTTTAATGTTGAACAGAGATAAAGATCAAGCTTCTTCCAAGGATCTATGGTAAGTGTTCATACATATAGAGATCAGTGGTGTGTATTAAATTTAAGAGGTTAAAGTGATATCTATTTAGCATTAATAAAGACTGAACTACGTACATAATATTGATGGTGCATATTGAGTCAACATTACAAGGGTGTACAAGATAAGGTAAAAGTAACTAAGGTTTAACGTTTGAGCATTTTCACCTATACATTAAAGTTCAGAGAAGATTGATAGTACAAGATTTATATAAATATAAGAGGACACGAGATGCAATAATTGTGTTCAAATTTTAATTGTGACTATTTTCTTTTAAATATTTGAAATTGTAAAGCAAAAATCAGTGTCTAGTTTTTGGGCCATAAATTTTGATCTAGATAGAATTTTATCATGCTATAAAAAGTAAAGAAGATGACTCCAAGGTTCATATAATGAACCTGATTTGAAGATCTAGAAGTGTGTAAAGTAAAATATATTAAGGTACTAATTTGACTATGTGTTCATGATTTTTTTTAAATGACCCAAGAAGAGTAATTGGGCTTATGTAGTTGTTGTTTAGATGTGTCATGGTGAATTAGTTATTTGGGAGTGTTTTAGGCTCCATAAGGATGCTTTATATGGTATTTAGAGGTTTGACCAGTTGATATTTTGTATGAACAAATGTAAGAAGTTGACTGTGTGTTTTTTCATAATGTTCATGTACACCAGGTCAATGGTTGAGTTATTTGAGCATACACATAGGTGAGAAAATATGACTATGATCATTTGAGGATGTCAAAGGGGACATAATTAATGGACTCATGTATTTTTAAGTGGTGTTATGTTCATGCTGTGCTAAATGGGTGAATAGGTCTCCATGAGACCTATAAGATCTATAAGGGCCTTATTAAAAGGTGTATCTACTTAAAGGTGACCCATAGATGCTATGGAAAACTTATGAAGATTTTTTTGAGATATGTATCAATTAGATATATGCCTTAAGGGTTTAGGCAAGACTAATAGCTGACCAAGATGGTGTTGATCATGATTGCTCTATAAATAGTGAAACCAAATGTGTTGGTTTCTAGATTTGTAAGACTTGGATGAGGGAGTGTGGATGTGGAGCCAAGAGAAGGAGATAACCTTTTAAATAGAATGTAAAATTTAGTTATTACTATAAAGAGTGAAGAAGATCTATTTTTTTGCCTTTTCTTAGTTTTGAAAAGAAGAAACTAGTTAACGGGTTTGTAGAAAAATACTTAGATTTTGTGCACTTGTCAAAGTCCAAAATTTGTGAGAAATCTTCTTTGGCTAGGTAATAATACCTAAAAATAATAAAACACTTAAACACACTTGTTTTTTAGACAATTATATGGGTGGATTGCCTAGCGTGAGTTAGATCCTAGAAGTGAAAGCTTTCTAGGAGGCTATCAATCCACCTACTTTAGATACCTAAGATTATAAATTAAAATTACATAAATTACATTAATAACAAAAAAATAAAAATATAAATATAAAATAATAGAAAATAACTAAAATTTAAACAAATAAGTTAAATGCTTTGCTAAAACAATGACTAAATAAAAGTAACTAATGCTAAAATTTTAGTTAAAACAAAGTTATGGTTTGGTTTGGTAATTTAATAAGGGTCAAAAGGATAGTTTGGTTCGGGGTGGTAAATGGGTAAAGGGGTAAATTATATTAATATGGTAAATTTAATATAATAATAATATAAAGAGATAAGTGGTTAAGAGGGTAATGAGGTGAAGGGGATAAATGGTTAAGAGGATAATAAGACAAAGGGGTAAAAAGGATTGAGATGAAGATGAAAAAGAGAGTAAAGGGATAAAGGGAAAAAGGAAAATGGTAAAGGGAGTCAAAGAGATTAAGAGGAAAAGAGAAGAGAAGGCCAAAGTGAAAGAAATAAATTTAAATGAAACAATAAAAACAAATATTACCTCAAGAAGTGGCTTGAAGATGTTGATGAAGTTGATGTTGTTGTTGATGCTTTGTGATGATTTCGATAGAGTTTCATTGCTTCATGATATTCTTAGTTAAGATGAGTGGCCTCCTACAAATGTAGAAAAATTTTAATATTAATTACTTAACCAAAAATCAACTTTACCATGGGTGAAGGAGAAGGAGGGATTTATAGCATTTGATGTCAAGAAACATGCCAAAGGAGTGGAATAGTGAAATGTGGCACCATTTTCCAAGTGGTATCATAAGTGGTCATGAAAGACAAGGGGGTGAGATTCCCACTTAGATAATAGGTATCCCACTTAGTTTGTTTGTCTCCCACCTTGCTAAAGAGTCCAAAATGGAGTGGGGATCATGCACATGGACCCAAATGAGTCCAAAAGACTTTTCGTCACTTTTTTTAATTTTATGCTAGGTACTTAAGGAGGTGCCCCATAAAATGGGGCACCATTTTCAAAGTGGGCTCATAAGTGGTCATGAAATACAAGGGGGTGATATTCCTACTTAGCTAATAGGTATCCTACTTGGTTGGTTTATCTCCCACCTTGTTAAATAGACTAAAATAGAGTAGGGATCATGCACATGGACCCAAATGAGTCCAAAAGACTTTTCATCACCTTTTTATATTTAATTCTAAGTACTTAAGGAGGTGACCCACATAATTTGGTACCACTTTCATGCATGAAAATAATGGATGATGTTGAATGGTGGCCCCCTTGTGGATAAATTTGCCATAATTCAAAAGGGGGACCCTTGTGATGTTAATAAGGTCATTAAACACCTTGAATAAGGGTCCAATGTGGAGTATGTTATCCCACTTCAAGCCACCTCACTTCCAAGCCATTTCACTTTCCATATCACTTTTAAGTCACTCACCATGTCACATGTCTTGTCATCATGAATAGTGATAATGAGTAGTGATTTTGAATAGTGATAGGAAAAGAGTGACTTGGTTATGTTATGAGGGTTGGGTTAAGGGTTAGGAAGGATTAGATTGTCCCTAAGATAGGGCCAAGGCATTCAGACATCTAGAAATTCAATTGTGTAGTTTTCTAGTTTATATATTTTGTCTCTTTTTGTTATGTGGCTTTGAATTAACAACCTACAAAACAAAAATAAATTGCTTGGTCAAAGGTCAGGATCTCCCAAGTATGAGAGGAGGCATTCACCCTCAAACTAAGAGTTAATGAGGAAAACCAGAATAAAGTATAGGTTTGATAAGAGGTTGGTGAAAAAAAAGGGTTAGGCATTTGAAATATAAACATGTGCACAAAATGTGACTAAGTGTGATAGCCAAGATCACACACAAATGAAAGTTTCTAATGTTGGTAAAATAAGGGTAAAATTCTAAGAGACAAGTGACCAATGTATCACATGACCATAATTGCATTTGGGCACACTTTCTAGTCTCTTAAACAATGTTTATATTTTCATAGGTATCCAAATTCGGAAGTGCTCCTTTGAAAAACATAGGTGATCTAGTCATGCATTAGGTGTTTTAAATTCATATGTTCAACATGGCAAGATTGGTCAGTGTGGTAAAAAGGACCAAGGCAAGGTTGTCACAAAAATATGCAATAGTTCAGGTCAAAATGACCAACATCAAGGTGGAGAAAGGTGAATGGGTAGGGATGGGTTGGTAGGGGGTGGCTGAGCTGACTCCAAAGCACTAGGTCAAATAGATGCTACCTACATAATTATATGGACAAAATATCCAAAATAAATTCACATCTAATGTAGTTATTTAGTGGAGTTTAGATGGGTTGGCCCAATGTGATATACCACATGGTTATGTTTGGGATGATAGTTTGGTAATGGTGAGATGTTGCAATGTAGATTGGTGAATAGTCACCATAATAATCCCACATGTATTAAGAGGAGAAAACATGGATGGGAAAGGTAGGATAAATAAGTGGGTAATAAAGGGTTAAGCACCATAAATGTCTTGTTATGGAGCTAATCCAAAGAAGAGGTGCCTTCATGATGAGGTTATACCTTCTAAAATTGTGTGAGGGTATAAGCATAGTGATGGCATCTATCATTATGAGCTGAGTTTTAGGAGATGGGCATCTATCAAGATTTACATAGTCTTGCTGGTGAAAGGTCATCATTGCTATGAGATGAGTTTTAAGGGTAGTATCAAAGTGATGACCTAAAAATAATTTATTTAATGGCTAAGTAGATTCTATGAGGTATAAAATCAATAGCATGGTAAGCGATAGAGGACAGACTATGTCTTACTCAATATTTACATAGCTAGTATGGGAAAAAAGTGTCCATGTCTATATCCTCTATCCCATTACCTCAAAACTAATAACTTTGGGTTCTACTTAAAAGAGGTGCTGCAAATAGGGAGCTACGTGATCTAAGATATTGGTTATATAGATAGATAAGCTGGTTGTGCACTGGTAATGGATGATTTGTTAGGTGGCATAAAAGAAAAGACTACCATGTTTGAAAAGAATAAGTTTGGGACATAAAATAATGGGATTATATCAACAAGTGTTTGGAAGCTATTTAAATTATCAATAGTGGAAATTTTGAAGGTGTGACCATTACAATGACCCATAGATGGAAGCTAATTTACGTCAACCAAGGCAAAGCTAACATTGACACAAATAACCACTAGGCCCACAAGGACCATGAGATGACAAAGCAAGTAAAGACATCAGGTGTGGATTAGATGATAAGGGCAATCAAAATAAATCATGATGATGTATAATGACTTTATCAAGATGACTAGTTGGATTGAGGGCTACATATCCACACAAAAAGGTAAGAAGACATGACCATTTCTAGTGGGAAGACTATTTAAGGGAATTAATGATGTCATAGGACCCTTCCCATCAATGGAATGGATAATCATGTTAGTGAGGAAGAATGGTCAAGTTTTATATTTAAAGAATTATGCTAAGGATGAATTTCTATCATGAAATTATTTGGTCTTGTAGGTTACAAATAATGTAGAGAACTAAAAAAGGTTAAAGATGGTGAACACTAGGAACAATGGTAGAGACAATCAGCAACCCTCATAACCCAAAATAATCAATATGGTGAATGTGAACATATACCAGATACTGAAACATGTAATGGTGATAATGGAAGTAATATTAAACAAAAAAAAGAGGAAAGGCACCCATGGCCTAAGCTTGATCCTAAACTTTTACCTCCTCAATAGTGAAGAAGGCAAAAAATTTCAATGCACAAGATTTAGGGCCAAAGAACATGACCTTCAACCTGTCCATGGAGGTAACCCTCACTGTCCAAGGGGATGTGCATTAAGGCAACAATAGGTGGTACCTATATAAGTAGAACAACTAGAGTAGAGGGATGAAATGGCTATGATGACTGAGCAAGGTGAAAGACTTAGAGTGGTTGTTGATATGAGGAATGTTTTTGAGGTGAGCTCAAGGAACAATCAACTAGAAGGATGGTTGAACACAAATCTAAAATCACTAGATAATAGACCCAATGCATATGTAAGAAAATAATGTATATATGTGCCTTAGGTGAGGTGTGTATAGTATAATGACTATGTATATGTTGTACAAATACTCACACCCTAAATAAAAGATTTCATCATTTGTTAGAAACATGTACATAATGTGTTGAATGTTGTGAGTATGGTTATTGTAATCTCTCTTAAGGTAAAGCATACAAGGTAAGGCAATAAATAACATTGAATGGTAAAGTAAATAATATAATCAAGAGACAAATATCATAATGAAAATATCAACTAAGCACATTAGGATAAGAAGAGGGCATGATGTTTCTTCTGTGACAAGGACTTAAACCAGACCTAAAGTGAGATTGGATTAATGAACATAATCCCTTGGAATACATCACGTAAGCATGATTTAAAGGATAAAAAAGGTGTTTTGATCACACTGTGTCAAGTAAGCTCAAAATGTGTAGAGGGTTTAAATGGAAAATAGGTTATGGATAGGTTGAAGGGAGTAGTTAGAGATGGACAAAAGGAGGACCCATGTTTAAAAAATAAAGACATTGAAGGGAGAAATGGATGCCTTGGTGTTGAGTGTGGATCCCTTTGGGGCTATCACATGACCATAGGAATAAATTTTTGGGGCCTAAAGAGTTTCAAGGATGTGGGGGTGTAATTTTCATGTTCTCCACATGTGAGTGGAATATTCCTTGTATCCTAATTTCTATGTATTCCATATTTCATGGAGTTAGTTTTTAGATGCATTTTCCCATGTTGACTTCCTTATTTTGAGGAAGCTAGTTGTTTTTGGGAAAAGGGAACTCCTTCCTTGTTGAGTGGAGTTGGTTGTTGTGATCACATGCTTTTGGGAAAATGTGACTTTAGAAGGTGGAGAGATGAATATGGTGAATTCCTCCTTGGGAGAGCTTTTGGATAAGTTTGATGAGGTGGAGGAGGCTTGTCACATGTTGGATAATGTTTATTTTGGATAAGCATTGCAAATTTACTCCTCCATTTATGGATTTTCTTCATTTTATTTTATATATATATACACATACATATATATATATACATACATATATATATACATACATATATATATATATATATATGTATATATGTATGTATGTATATATATATATATATACATATATATATATGTGTGTGTGTGTGTGTGTGTATATATATATATATATAGATACATACATATAGATACATACATACATACATATATATATATATATATATAGGGTATGGTGTGGCCTTTATAGGTTGATGGTTTATTTGTAGGGTGTAGCTTTGAGGATCAGAGTCAAAGTATAGGTATTTTTTAAAGTATAGGTATTCATTACAGGGTGTCATTTAGCAACTTGTGAGATACAACATTGTGCAGGTGTAAGTGAAAGTATAGATTTTTGTGCAACACTTTCTATAGGAGATTTTTTAATCTCTATGAGAGTTCATTGTAATATTTTTTTAAATTATTGATTTATTTGAGAACTTTCATTGGTGGATGTAGCCCACATTGGGTGAACCATATTAGATCTATGTTATTATTATCTTTCTCTCATTTATGTTTTCATATTAATGGTGAATTAAGGAATGTTTCTATGATTCATTTTATTGCATAAATTTAGATCTAGTTTATGGTAATATTAGATATGTATTTAGAAGTGTTTTATTCCTAACAACTAGTATCATAGCCATTGGTTGTGTGTTTTTCTAAAGTGGTAAAACACAGGAAGGATATTAGCTTGAGTGGGAGCTATGGGAGAAGAGATCAGATTTAGAGTTGAGAAGTTTGATGGTAAGAATTTTGGTTTGTGGAAAATGTAGATGGAATATTATCTATATCATAAGGAACTTCAACTCCCCTTAGAGGGGAAAGGAGGATAACCTATAAGTATGATTGATGCAGATTGGTCATTACTTGATAGGAAGGCATTAGGAGCCATACATTTATGCCTTGTAACTTCTATTGCATTTAAGATTGCAAATTAAATAACTACAAAGGATCTCCTGGACAAATGTGGGAAGTTATATGATAAACCTTCAGCTTATAATAAAAAAATCTTATGAAAAGATTGTTTAGCATGAAAATGTCTAAGAATAGTTTAATTGCTAATCATCTTAATGATTTTAAAATGGTTTTAATTATGCTCACTTTAGTTAGAATTAATTTTGATGATGAATTTAGAGCTTTGCCAATCTTATGTTCTTTGCTTGATAGTTAAGATAGTTTGTTTATGGCTATAAGTAATGCAGTCCCTGCCAAGGGAAGATTGAATTTTGAGGATGTTATAAGTGTGATCCTTAACTAGGAGATGTGAAGGAAAAGTACTAGTGAATCATATTTAGGTAATGATTTATCTATTGATACTAGAGGGAGGAAAAAGGAGAAGAGCAAAGGTAATCAAGGAATGTCAAAAGTTAGATCTAAGTCCAAATCTAGATCCAAGATGATATGTTGGCATTGTGGGAAGAGTAGACACTAAAGAAGGATTGTTGGTCACTTTAGGATAAGAATGCCAACAAGGAAAAAACTAATGAGGTAAATGTGACATCAAGTAAATCATGTCAAGATGCCTTAATTATTTCTATGGATAGTTTTTTTTAGTATTGGGTATTAGATTCAAGGCTACTTTTTATGCCACCTCACATAGGCATTATTTTACTGATTATGTTCAAGAGAATCTAGGACATGTATATCTTAGTGATGATGAACCATGTGAGATAGTAGGGAAAGGTTGTGTTTAGGTTAAAATGTAGAATAGAAACACATGGATCCTTAAGGATGTTAGATATGTGACTATGTTGAGATAGAATTTGGTTTCAGTGGGGCAATTAGGTAGTGAGGGATGTTTAGTATTGTTTACTATAGATTCTTGGAAAGTTACCAAAGGTGCTCTTGTGATCTCAAGAGGTAATAAGGTTTGTAATTTGTATTTGAATAGTAGTTTTGATTCTATTGATTTAGTTGTTACAGATGGAGATGCAACTATGTGGCACTATAGGCTCGGTCATATGAGACATAAGGGCATGCAGATCTTAAAAGATAAGTTGTCTAGATTAAAAGGCATAGATCTAGACTTCTGTAAAAATTATGTGTATGGGAAAAAAAAGTGGGTTCAGTTCTTGAAGTTTGTACCCATAAATAAAGAGAACAAGTTAGATATGGTATAATCAAGAGTATGGGGACCAACTCAGGTATCTTCTATTAGTGGATCCAATTATTATGTTTTATAGATGATGAAACTAGAAAAGTTTAGGTTTATTACATTAAAAAGAAATATGATGTATTTGACACTTTTAAGAAATTGAAAGCCTTTGTTGAGAATGAAATAGGTCTCAAGTTGAAAAGTCTCAGATCAGATAATGGAGGTGAGTATTTTAGTAATGCTTTCTTTGATTATTGTTCTAACAATGGAATCCATAGGCAAAGGATGTTTCCAATAACTCCATAGTATAATGGGGTATCTAAAAGGATGAATAGAAAAACAATGGAATGTGCTAAGAGCATGAGGTTACATGCAAGGTTGCATTTATAGTTTTGGGTAGAAGCAGTTAGCAGAATAATATATCTGATTAATAGAGGACCTTCTAACCTTTAGATGGAAGCATTCTAGAACAAGATTGGTCTAGTAAGAATGTCGATTATTCTTTTCATAGTCTTTGGATGTGAGGCTTTTTCTCTCATTAAGAAAGAGGATATGACCAAGCTAGAGGATAAATTAGATAAATCCACATTTTTTAGTTATGGTGAGGATGAATTTGGTTTCTATTTATGAAGCATTAAAGATAGGAAAATATTTCAATCTAGAGATGTAGTCTTTAATGAAAAAGTCATGCATGAGGATCAGATGTAAGAAAAAGATCAGGAATAGAAAGAGTACACAGTATTGGATGACATTATAGATGACAAGTATCTAAAGATTCAACTTAGGAACCTTGTACACAAGGACCCTAAACTCCTATGGTAAGAAGATCTTCTAGGGTAAGAAGAGCACCAAAATGTTTTTCTCTTTCTTTGAATTATTTATTACTCACTGGCAATGGAGAGAAAGAGTGTTATGAGGAAGCAATGTAGGTAGATGCCAAGTTGAGATGGGAACAAGCCATTAATGAAGAGCATAGATCTCTTATGGAGAACCAAATATGGAATTTGGTTAGGCTACCCAAGGGTAAGAGTCCATTGTTGAACAAGTGGATCTTCAAAATCAAAGAAGAGGATGAAGGGAAAAAATGATATAAGACCAAGATGGTAGTCAAGGGGTTTACAAAAAAATTAGGTATTGATTTTGATGAGATTTTTTCTCATGTTGTAAAAATGACTTCTATTAGGACTATTTTTGGTTTAGTTGTAGTTTAGGATTTGCACTTAGAACAATTAGATGTGAAAACTAATTTTATTTATGGTGATTTGGATGAAGACTTATATATGAAGCATACATAGGGTTATGAGTTTAAAATTAAGGAGAACTATGTGTGTAGACTAAAGAAGATCTTGTATGGCCTAAAACAAGCTCCATGACAATGGTACAATAAATTTGATTATTTTATGTTGGAATAATAATATCAAAGGTGTCATTCTGACCATTTCATGTACATCAAACATTTTGATGATGTTTCCTTTATTATATTACGCTTATATGTCAATGACATCTTAGTTTCAAGAAAGAACATACAACATATTCATATGCTCAAGAAACAACTTAGTGACTCCTTTTCTATGAAGGATTTGGGTGCTGTAAAGCAAATCTTTGGTATGAGGATTTATCATGATAGGAAGGAGAAGAAGATGGTTTTATCCCAATTAGAGTATGTGAAAAAAGTCTTAGAAATGTTTAGCATATTGGATGTTAAATCTATTGGTACTCCTTTGGTAGGCCACTTTTGATTATCAAAAGAGCAGTGTCCCAAGACGGAAGCTAAAAAGTTTAAGATGTCCAAGGTACCTTACTCATCAACATTTGGTAGCTTGATGTATGTCATGGTTTGTACTAGGCCAAATATTACCCAAGTAGTGGGAGTTTTGAGCAAGTATATGAGTGATCAAGGTTATGAGCATTGGTAGGTAGTGAAATGGATTCTTTGGTATTTGAGAGGAACCATTGGTTTTGCATTATGTTATGGTGGATTAGATACCACTTTGCATGGTTATGTGGACTCAGATATGTAGGGGATATTGATAGTAGGATAAGTACAATAGGTATATATTTACTATTGGAGATATAATGATTAGTTGGATTTCTAGGATACATAAGGTTGTGGCTTTGTCAAACATAGAGACAGAGTATGTTGTTTCCATAGAGGCTAGCAAGGAGATGATCTAGTTACAAGAGTTGTTTTGAGAGTTGGGGGATGAGTAAGCAATTGGGAGACTACACAGTGATAGTTAGAGTGCTACTCATTTGGAAAAGATCATTACTTTCCACTCGAGGATGAAACACATTCAGTTACATGATCACTTCATCAAGACAACTTTGGAGGATAATTTGGTGAAGCTAAAGAATATTCATACTAGCCAAAATCCTATGGATATGATGACCAAGGTGGTCACATTGGACAAGTTGAGACTATATTCAAATTTGGTTGTCCTTAGTGGTCATGGAGCAATGATAGATTCTTTTTAGTGGAAATGGTCTCCAAGTGGGAGATTATTGAGTGTGGAGCCCTTTGGGGCTATCACATGACCATAAGAATAAATTTTGTGGGCCTAAAGAGCTCCAAGGATGTGGGGGGTATAATTTTCATGTTCTCCACATGTGAGTGTAATATTCCTTGTATTCCTAATTTTTTATGTATTCCATATTTCATGGAGTTAGTTGTTAGATGCCTTTTCCAATGTTGACTTCCTTATTTTGAGGAAGCTAGTTATTTTTTGTAAAATGGAACTCCTTCCTTGTTGAGTGGAGTTGGTTGTGATCACATACTTTTATAAAAATATGCCCTTAGAAGGTGGAGAGATGAATATGGTGAATTCCTCCTTGGGAGAGATTTTGGATAAACTTGATGATGTGGAGGAGGGTTGTCACATGTTGGATAATGCTTATTTTGGATAAGCATTGCACATTTTCTCCTCCTTTTGTGGATTTTATTCATTTTCTTATATATATAGGGTGTGGTGTGGCCTTTAGAGGTTGATGGTTTATTTATAGGGTGTGGCTTTGAGGATCATAGTTAAAGTGTAGGTGTTTTGCAAAGTGTAGGTGTTAATTATAGGGTGTGGTTTAGCAACTTGTGAGATACAACAATGTACATGTGCAATTGAAAGTACAACTTTTTGTGTAGCACTTTCTACAAGAGATTTTTCTATCTCTGTGAGAGTTCATTATAATCTTATTCTATATTACTGATTTATTTGATAACTTTCATTGGTGGATGTAGTCCACATTGGGTGAACCACGTTAGATCTATGTTATCTATGTTATTATTATTTTTCTCTCATTTATGATTTCATATTAATGGTTAATTAAGGAATGTTTTCATGATGCATTTTATTTCATAGCTTTAGATCTTGTTTATGGTAATAGTACATATGGATTTAGAAGTGTTTTATTCCTAACACTTGGAGCAGTGAACCTGACAAGATTTCATGCATTAAAGAAAGAGAGCAGAGGACATGAAAAATCAAACATGTATATGCACATATAAGTAATATGATTGGTGACTACACTCTAATATGTGAGAATTTAGAATGCCAATGCGAGGAAATAAAGGAGATCCAACAAGGGATGAGGTGAAGGCAGACCAAGAGATGGATGAAGATATAGGTAGAGAAGACAATGAGGTCACATATAAAGATGAAGATAGAGAAGGATAGAAGGAACCAAGCATGGATATGGAGGAGAAAAGGAAGGTTAGAAAGAACAAATAATGTCATCAAGGGAGACAAAAAAAATGAAATGAAATGAAATAGAGAAAAGATAATAAAAAATAAAAGGTAGAATATGGGAGTTTGAGGAATATACTAAAAATGATAAAAAATAGAGAATTGAAAAGGATGGGGAGAGAAGTGTAACAATCATGAAGGGTAAGGGGAGGATGATAAATATGGTAGGCCATGATATAATTGAAAAGAGACTAATGAAAAAATAGTTTGATGATGAGAATGAAAAACAAGGAAACACACAGAAGAAAAGAAAATAGGAGGAAAAATGAGTGAAATGAGGACACAAAAGGATGATAGGAGAGTGAAGAATTAGGTGATGACATGACCAAGTAAGCATGGAGGATGATAGGCAAGGAGAAGAATAGTGAAGCAAATCAGATGGTGGTGTTGGAGATGAGAATGGGATGGAAAATGGAAAAGGGTTTAATAAAAATGATGGGAGCCACAAAAAATGCACAAGGAAAGGTGATTGTGAGGCCAATGAAGCATTGTAGATGGTGGATTTATGAGAGATAAGAGACATGGATGAGGAAAGATATTAATCCTTGTGTTAAAAGAGATTGACAAGCTGAAGTTAGGGAGATGGTGAAGAGATAGATAGAGAAGTGGAAGAAGATATTTTATGGGAGAAGGGAAAATAAAATAAGGGATGCAACTGAGCTGACCTCAATAACTAAGAACTACCTACATAGTCCAAAAAGACCTTAGGCCAATGTAGTTCTTCCAAAAATGGGGGAAAACAAAGAGGAAGTATTAGATGATGTTAAAATACAAGGATGCTAGGAAAAATCCAAAGCTTCCCTGATATAGGATGCCCTAAGCAAGAGGGTGTTGTTATCAATGGAAATTAATGAGAAGAAAAAGGGGATGGTAATTAGTTTTTAGTGGCTAAGCTTCCCTTAGAAGTCAAGTAGTGCCTACATAGTATGTGGTCATTAGGCCAATATAGTTCAATAAGGGTTTGAAAGTGGTGCTCAAATGGGTTTCCTTGATTTGATGGACCCCATGGTTTGGTTTGGTAGAACGCTCACATAGAATAGGTGTGTGTCAATATGGGTTGAGGTTATAGAGAAAGGTATCTCCAAAAGGTGTGTTGATTGGTCATATATAAGGATTTGATGTTAATGTTGTTCTAAAGTTATTCATGGTTAGGGTTATGATGATTTGATGGATGATAGTGCTGGCACATAATTAGGTTAGATAACCATACTAGATGTGGGAAAAGACATGAAAAATCATGAGACATAGTTCTAATAGAATACATAACTCAAGGATGAGATAATAAGAAATGAGGTATAATGTCTATTTTTGACAAAAACAAAACCCAAAGTTGGATTGGCTTAAGGAAGATAAGACTTTTGAATGCTTCACATTAGTGTGGGTTGGTTGATAAAATAAATTTCTTGATCACATTGTATCAAGTAAGCTCCAAATCCCTTGATCTACAAATAATATAAAGAGAAGATGGGTAATACGCAGTGTGAAGGATAATGGGTGATGTGTATGGTAACCTTATGTGGGTTATTTTTCCCCTTTTATAGGTGACCCAAGAAAGATAACAAACAAGTCCATGCCATATGCTAGATGTAGACTGATCAATGCAAGAAGTCTATATATGAAATCCAATTGTGGCTTCCACCTTATTATGTTGTTTGAGAGTCGATTGTAGCTTTATATTATTTTTATTTTGTTTTTATTGTGGTAGTGGGTCTTATACTTTAGTATATGGGATGTTGATCAATATGGGAAGCTTTTAATAAATTACTCTATTTTTTTTGTTATTGATAGCTATCCTTCAACGGAGTAGTCTACCTTTAGTTTAAGTACTTTTTATTTTATTTTTATGTAGTTGTCCTTCAAGGGAGTATTTTTTAATGCTAGGGATATTGACCCAAGTAATATTATGACATCCAAATTATTTTTGGATGTGGCATTTTTAGACATGGACAATTCTAATTAGGTTTAGAGATTTACCTTTATGAGGGAAAAACTTTAACATAATAAGGTTAATGTTATGTGAAAAGGTGTGGTTTTGAGAGACAATGACCATGGGATTCCATCCTGTTAGAGACAAAAAGTATCCATGAGAACCATGATATGGGTAGAGCTATGGTACCCATATTTAGGATTAGGTTATGATTGTGATGGTTAATCACATGGTCTTATGTTGTAATCAATTATCTTCAAAAGGATAGGAGAGAGATGGGTGAAGGTGAAAATCTAGTAATCAAGGGTTGAGCTTAAGTTAGACAACAAGGTGAGATTGATCTTTCTTTAACAAAAAAATGGACGTAAATGCAAAGCCTTGAGAGGCTCAAGTTCCGATTTGCTTTCGAGGGAGGACAAATGAAAATCTCCTGATCTATACTTATGGGTTATGATGTAGGGTCCAAGCTAATTGAAAAAAAACTTGCCTCAATTAATTTTCTCCATATTGGTCACATGTTAGTTTTCCTTTAGGACAAAGTCTCTGATATTGAAGTCTCACACTTTGAGGTGTTTGTTATAAGCATGCTTGATATGCTCTTGATAGATATGGAGGTGGGTGAGGGCTCCTAAATGATGCTTGTCAAGTAACTCAAGATGAGATAAATGGTGTTGATGATAATCTTGTTTATAAATTAGATCTTGCAAAGATATGTGAAGAGAGGGAATTTGGACTTAAAGAGGCAAGATTTTCTCTACTTAAAATACTAGAGAGAAAGGGGTAACACCTGTAGATGTTTGAATGCTAGTGTAATAGGCCCATAAAGCGTGTAAGTGATAATCTTGACCTAAAGCACTGACTACTTTAGTTAGCATTTTGTTAGAGGCTTTTGCCTATTCATTTGCTTATGGATAGTAAGGCAATAAAAAGCTTAACTTGATTCCAAATACATCACATAGACCTTGGACTACTTATTTTTAAAAGATTTTCCATTATTGGTGATGATCTTATGAGGAACACCAAAGTGGAAGATGTTATGATGGTTGATAAAGTCAACAATCTTCTCTACTTTGGTCAAGATAAGAGGAATAACTTCTACCCACTTGGTGAAATATTCAGTGGTTTTGATGATGGATCTATATTGCTACAAAGAATGGGGGTTGATTTCCCCAATAAGATCGAGCCCCCATTATGAGAAAGGCCAAAATTCCTTAGATAATTTGAGGCCATTGGTTGATACGTGATGTAAATTAGTATGTTGTTGACATTTAACACACGTTTTTACATAATCACAATAGTCTTAGTTGAGAGTGGGCCAATAGTAGCCAAGGTGAAGGATGTGTTTAGTGATTGCTATACCACTAAAGTTTCCCCCGTAGATCCCATCATGCATTTATTTGATGGCATGAGAAGCCTCATGGTTGCCTAAGTAAAAAATAAGGAAACTATCAAAACCATGTTTATAAAGGATTCCCCCTAGTATGGTGTAACAAGAGGTACTCTGAGCAAAGGTTTTTTAGGCATTCTTAGAGAGGTTGGGAGGAATGATGCCTAGGTTGAGGTAGTTAAAATTTTGGTCATGCTAAATGTCGAATGGGGATTCCTCCACACTACAAATGGTAAGGAGGTTGGATTGGTTATAATATGGTGTGGTAAAATGATGAATGGTGATCAATATTTTGGAATTGGAAGGCTGAGAAGGGATTTGAGAAGTAAGGTAAGTCATTATATCGATGAATTTATTGGTAGATTCGGGAATAAATTACACCAGGTAACATTAAAATGTTGTAAAGAGTTTTTCAACTAAAAGTTTGTATTTTTTTAAGACATCATTATTACATGTATAGGATCTATTGACCTAGTTGACCACGATATAAGATTAACCAAAGACATTGATTATCTTAATTCCCAAGGCTAAAATGGTTTGGAGATCTATGACTAGGGCTTCATAATTAGCCATATTTTTAGTGAATTTAAAATCAATTTTAAAGGATATAATAAGGGGTTTACCATTAAAGTAGATTAGGATGATACCATCTCCCCTAGCATGTTGACACTTTGACCCATTGAAGAACATAGTCAATTGGTAGGTTATGTCCTCTTGGGAAAGAATAGCAATGGATTCTTCTATAAATTAAAGAGGATGAGGTTGGTGATCGATCAAAGGTGCTTCAACCAATTGGTTGGTAACGAAGTTCCCTTTAATTGACTTTTGTTGAAGGAACTCAAGATCAAACTCTACTAAGAGCATAAGCCACTTGGTCATACATTGGATTTGGTATGGCTTGGAATGCATGTAATGGAGTGGGCCAGTGTTGGTTATGACATAGGTTTTATGGTTAAGAAGGTAGTGGTGGAGTTTGGTGGTAATCAAAGTCAAGGATAAGCAGAGTTTATCGATATGGGTATAATGAGTCTCATATTATATAAACATGCAGCTAATGTAGTATATGGCTTGTTTTCTATGTTGTTCATCTCAGTGAGCTAACATTGCCCTTAGGTAATGGTCAGTGGTAGGGATATATAGGTAAAAGGTTTGCTCATCCTTAGAAGGGTTGAGGATAGGTGGTGACAAAAGGTACTATTTGAGTGAATCAAAGGCTTTTTAACAATCACTACTCCATTTTAAAGAGACATCCTTCTTCAAAAGGTGATGGAAAGGTTAGCACTGATCTAAAATTTGGGAAATGAAATGTTGAATGGACTGAAGCTTTCCCTATAGGCTATGGATTTTCTTAAAGTTGGTAGGAGGAGGCATATCCAATATTAATTTGACCTTGGTAGGGTCTAATTTGATTCCTCAAAGAGAGATGATAAATCCAAGAAGCTTTCTTGAAAGGACCCCAAAAACACATTTCTTGGGGTTGAGTCTAACATGGAAATGGATTAGGTATTCAAAAATAACGCCAAAAACTTTCAGATGATCTTTGCAAGATTTGGATTTTCCCAAGAGATCATTAACATAGTCCTCTATGATGGTGTGGATGAGGTCATGGAAGATGTAGGTCATGGCTCACTAGTAGGTTGCACCAGTTTTTTTAAAACTAAAAGGCATGACTCTATAGTAAAAAGTTCCCCAAGGGGTGGTAAAGGTGGTTTGTGTTGATCTTTAGGAGAAATCAAGCTCTGATTATAACCTAAAAACCTATCCATGAGAGATAACATCTCATGGGTAGTTGTAAGATTAATAATCTGATCAATAATAGGTATAAGAAAGTCATCCTTAGGGTAGGTGAGGTTAAGGTCATAGAAGTCCACACAAATGCATAGGCCCCCAGTGGATTTGGTGATAGGTATGATATTTGAGACCCATTGGGGGTAGTCGATGGGTTGAATGATGTTTAAAAATAGGAGACATTGAATCTCTTCTTTGATGAGAAGGGCTATACGAGGATACATGCATCTAAGTTTTTACTTAACAAGTTTAGCATCATGATGAATTACTATGTTATGGGTAGAAATGGTGGGGTCAATCTTTGGCATATCATTGTAAGACCAAGTGAATTCTATGCTACAGTCTTGGAGGAAAGAGGAGAAGGCTTGAAGTTCTTCAACATTCAGTGATTGGCCCAATTTGATAATGCGGGGGTTGTTTAGAGTGCCCAAGTTGATGTTTATAGTGGATTAATTCAACATGGTTGAGGTTTCAAGAGGAAGAGATTTATGGATTGAATAATCTAAGGCACCAAGGTAGGTGAGAATAAAATCATCATCTTGATGTTGGATGGTGTTTATGGTAGGAGAATCATTTTATACCATTTCAGGATGAATGAGAGTAAGAGTTTTAGTTTGGCCATCCTTTTGATAAGTCAGAGGGCCCAAACTAATAGTATTGACTTAAAAAAATTAGGGGGAATATTGTCAAAATCCTTAGACTTTGAAGGAGTTTGGGTTGGTGAGGAGGGGGTGTCTTCCTCGATGGTGTCAATAGGTTTGGGTGAATTGGTGGGTTCTTTATGTGGAACAAACCTAAGGCTAAATGACTCATGAGCTTTTTGGGTTTTGATCTAAGTTAATTCATGAGGTCCTTATTCATATTGTCTAAGGCCAAATCTATTCTTGGCACACTTTTGAAGTTATAATTTAAAAAATTCTAGTTTTCTAAGGTAGGAAAAGTTAGAGGTAAATTTTCAGATGGAAGAAGTAGTGGTGGAAGCAATAAGTGGTCGATCAAGTCCCCATAGATGAATTTCATTTGATGGTTGGGGGGACCAAAAGGGATGATGGTTTTAATGGTAGAGTCATAAGAAGGGTCATGTTTGAGGTTCCCATAATCTTGAGTAGGGAAATCATCCAATGTTAGAATATGATATTCCCCTAATGAGAATCGTTAGGACATAGATCCCAAGGGCTCCTCTATGGGCATGTATGAATAAGGGATGGAATAGCTAGTTGATATTTTATTAATGGTTAGTGGTTGGGGTGTAACTATTGAAGGTACATTGGATAGGTGTATAAGGATATCCTTGGGGTGATAGGTCATGTTGCATGTTGAGAAAGGATTTGGGTCTACTTGGATATTGATGACCTTACCCTCATACTCAAATTTAATGTTTTGATGGAGGGTAAAGGGAACACATTCCATGGAGAGAATCCATGGTCATCCCAATAAGATGTTGTATTAGAATTCTCCCTCCATAATATATAAGAGTTTAGGGAGTGTGAAAAGCCCTACATAGATATAAAGGAAAATGGTTCCCAAGGTAGTGGTCATAGTGTCATTAAAGTATCAAAGGACCACTATGGATTTTGACATGATATTGTTTGATAAGTTGAGTTGGTTGTAAGCATGAGAGGATATGATGTTAATGTTATCTCTCCCATCAATCATCACCCTTTTGACATGGGTTTGGTTGATGTAAGTGATAATAAAGAGTGGGGGATCTAGGTCCTTAGGGTGGATGGAAGGTATTTTTGAATTCTTAAAGATGAGAAGGTTGGAAGTTTGAAGGGAACCAACAAAGGTGGCTAGTGGTTGAGGTTCATTGGGTTGGACCTTGATGGATTTCAAGGATTCTATGAGTACTTAGTGGTGATGGGGAGAAGTAGAAATCACATTTAGGTTCATTTTTGTTGGGGTCTAGTGAAGCTACTTAAGGATAGCATTTTAGATAGATATTGCATATGGGTTAGATTGTGAAGGGTTAGATTGGGGGCACCTAAGATAGACACCTCGGTTTTTCTTGAAGATAAAAAAATTTGGATGTTGTTTTATTGGGAATTTAAATGGGGGTAAGTCCAAGGAATTGACACATTAGCCTTCCATTTATATTTCTATTGTGATTTAGTGACCACGTTGATAGTATGGATAGAAGGAGAAAGTGAGGTAGTAGAGTGGTCAGACTCATCTTCATTATTAGGTGAGGGTGGAGGAGTCGGTAAGTGTTGGGTAGGTATGGTTGTTGTTTAGGTCAGTATGGGTGATATAGGAGGGTCATCTATTAATAGATCATCCTCATCATAAATGTGGTGGATGAGAGTTTGGAGAGATTTTCAATTCTTTGTATCATGGTCAGGTATCTTTTGGTATTAAAAAATCAAATTGTTATTGAACTATGATGGTTTGGGACATGAAGGGTTAAAGGTTTTGATGGGTGGTAAGCTCAAGGAAAAGGTTTGCAATAACCATTGGAGAATGGTTAAGTAAGAATCAGTTAAGGGTGGTAAAGGTCTAGAATTTTTTCTTTTGGGTGTTGAGGTAGAAGGTTATTTGGAAGTAGGTTTGGTGATAGGTGTCTTAAGTAAGGTGGTATGCTTGGTTGACAGTTTTGGTTTAGGCAAGATGGTTGACAAGCTAGAGATGGGGGATGGCAAGGTAGGTAACTTAGGTATTATTGGTGTAGTAAAAAGAAGTGCATTAGAAATCAAGTGTGAAGGTGTAACTAATAGAGGTGGTAGGGTTTTGGTAAAAATAATGGGCTTCTTGCTTAAGGTAGAGGGATGAGGACAAAAAATGGAGGGCAAGTTTAAGGGAGGTAAAATTTGAGGCTTTCATCCTTTGGGTGGTTTTACCTCTTTGGTTGCTTTGGTTGTTGGTTTTGAATGGGGTTTGGTTACTATGGTCTTAGTTGGCCTAGGTCATTGAGGGTTGGTTAGTTTGGTGGAGGTTTTAGTTGGTTGGGTGGAGATTTTGGTTTGTTGGGTGGAGGTTTTGATTGGTTGGTTATTAGAAGTGCTAGTTGGTCCACCAAAGAAGGGGTTGGAGGTTATGGTTTGGTAATATAGGAGAGACCTAATTGTTTCCAAAAGGAAGCTTGATCCATGTCGAGGTTGGGGACAAATTCAAATTTTTGTACTAGCTTTGAGAAAGGTTTGATTCCCTGAATGGTGGATCTAAAAGATAATCCATTGGGTAGAAACATAGGGATGGTAACCTTGTCCTCTTCCTCAATCAAAGGATGCAGGGTTAGGATAGATTTCTCTTTTATGAGAGGAGATGATTGTTTCATTTCCTTCTCATGAATGATTTTTGTGGGAGGTGAGAGTTGTATGTTAATTGGTGAGGAAGGAAGGAGAGGTACCTCCTTGGTTTATGTTTCCAAGAGGGTAGAAGGTAACTCTGTTACTTTAATAAGCAGAGGGATGGGTAGATTGGTGAGCAAGTTCTTTATTAGTAAGTGTGTCAAGAACCATGTTAACAATATGGGTATCAAGAGAGAACTCAACATTATTACTCCTATTTTTGGTAGGAGCATGGTTTGGAAAAGGTTTCCTAAATATGTCAAGGGATTGGTTGGGTGGTCCATTAGGGTTGTACAATGTAAGCTTCCCCTTATCAATGAGGGATTAGACAAGGTATTTGAAGGTATTACACTTATTGATATTGTGTCTTATGACTCGGTGAAAGGTACATTAGTCATTCTCATTATACTAACTTGATACAGGGTGAAAAGCATCAAAATATTTGGGTGGTGTAATTGGTATAAATTGGATGATATTAGCTTTTAATAACTTTGTCAAAATAGAAGCATAGGGTTCCCAAAGTGGAGTTAATTACTTCTAGTTGCTCCAAGTTTGGTTTCTTGGGTTTTGGTTTGAATAATTAGAGGAGTTGGAGGTTTGGTTCCTTAGGTTTTTTAGGTTGGTAGATGGTGGAGGTGCAGCTTAGAGGATAATATTATTTTTTATTCCTTTGTTCTTGGTGTTGGTATTGCACTATTTGCATGACTTAGAGGAATAAGCCTCATTAGTTTAATAGGTTGAGTTCTTATTTTTGAGTTTAAGATTTCCTTCATCAATGGTTTAGTTTTATAGTTTATGAGCCATGGTAAAAGCTTCATCAAAGGTATAAAAGCTTTAAACACATGATGTAGATGAGATATGTTTGACACATGCTTGAGCAAAGAGATCTATAAGCTTAAGTTGAGGCAAGGAAAATGAATTTGGTTAATTAGGATCCTCTAATGAGCCATAAAATTGGCAATAGATTCATCCTCAAATTTTTAGATGGAGTAGAGGTTGGTGACAAACTTTCTTGGATATATTGATCAAAAAGTGATCCAAGAAGTTTTAGGCTAGTTGGGTGAAGGAGAAGATGGAACGTTTGGGTAAGAAACTATACCAATCTAGGTCCAAGCCAACTAAAGACATTAGGAAATTATGGAGAAGAAGGGAATCATCATAGATGATGAGATAACAAGCATGCCTAAATTCCCTAAGGTGTTGCTGGAGATATTTCTTTCTTTGAAATTTAGATAACTTGGTAAGTTCCCAATAGAGAGGATATGGCTTAATGGGTATGGATGGATGGATAAGCTCATTATAAATTTGTTCATAGGATAAGATATTATGAGCACCCAAGATGGATGACTCTAAGGTGGTCATCTTGTCCATGATCATCATCATGAACTCTGCTTGGGGTTGAACACATGAAAGGTTGTAAGATGCATATTATAGTGGTGGTGGTTGAGAAACATGTTGATAGTGGGTAAAAGGTTGAGAGGTTACCACATATTGGTATATGGATACCAATGGTTGGGTAGAAGATACATAGTATGTGTATTTCAATGGTTTTGTAGAGGTAGGTGGTTGGTAGTGAGCATATTCCCTTATGGGTTATGGGGATAACTAAAGGTTGCTTATTTGGTAGAAGTGGTAGTTGGGTTAGTGGTCAATGGAAAGGTGGTGACCCTTATACTAATTGATGGTAACATAGAGGGTATGGGCACCATAAGGATTTAAATCATAGTAGTGTTTGATAGATTGGATGTAACTAGAGGAAGATGGATAGTGCTAGAAGTAGGCACTCCTTTTACGAAAGAGTGATTAGTAAGAGGTATAAGAGTAGTGGTAGTTTGGTTTGGTTGGTTTTTAATGGTAGTTATCATGGGGTTTTTGGTTTATAATAAGGCTTGGGTAACTAAAGGTTTAGTAGTACCCATGGTAGTAGAGGTAATCCCTATGAGATGGAGTGTCATGACATAAGGTGGATCTATAGGTGGGGTCAAAATCAGGATTTGGTAAGATGTAGTTCTAAGGTAACATTGTAAGGTTGTGTTATTATTGTTTAGGAAAGTGACAAAATCCACATTTCTTGGGACTACATAAGTAGGACTTCTTGAAGAGTGAGGGGAGTTCATGGGTTTGCAAATGTGTTCCATGTATGTAGAGGTGGAAGAGGTTGGTTGATTTGGTGGTGAGTTTTGTTCCTCAAGGTCCCTTCATTATTGGTGAGTAAAAACCATACGAGAAAATAGGAAAGGAATGATATGTTCTCACACCTCAAAACAAAGAGTAATAAAAAAATATTTAAGGAAAACAATGCATTCACTAAGATTACATTAAGTCCTAAGATTATTTTTGATCTCTCATTTGGATTATGCCTTAGAAAAGTGTGAAGAGGAAATTGGCTTGAATAGGTCCTAGAAAAGTAGCCTATGTTTAGTTTTGGGTTGCGTTTAGGTAATAAAAAACAAGTCTGTATTGGATTGAGTACGTGGCTTAGTACTCAGGGATTTATCTCCTCACAATAAAATCCTATGGTCAATGTGGGTGCTTATCCAATATATTGATTATCAAAGATTATACTCTACCAGAGAATTGAGTTGGTTATCCCCTTGGTGATTAAATCCAAGCAAAATAACTGGGAAAGAATAAGGTGATCCGCTAGGTGATGAAATCCTAGTTGGACCTTATCTCAAGCATGTTTGATGTGTTTATTGTGAAATTAGTTTGGTTTGTGTAACGTTTTTGGTTCTATGATTAATTTTCTTTGCTTTGATTATTTAGGTGAACTAAGTCAAGCAAGTAAACAATGTATGCAGTTAATTTTAACCCAAAAAGAAATTTTTGATTTCTTTTCAATGAAAAAAAAAAAAAAAAAACTAAAATTCATCTAAATGCAACCTAAAAATGCAATCCTAATTCTAAGATGAGTATTATTTTTGGTTTTAAAAATTCAAGAAAAAATAACAACAATTTTCTTTTTTTATTTTCTGATTTTCAAAAGAAAAAAAAGACTAATTTTTTTGTTTTTGAAGGCAAGAAAAGTATATTTAAATTTTAGAAATGAAATGTGAAACTAAATGAAATTTTAATAATGAAACTAAGTGTTCTAAAAAATCTATGAATCCAAGAAAACTCAAGGTTCCCACCGGGTGTGCCAAAATGTTTTTATTTATTTGTTTGCCTTTTCTTAGTTTTGAAAAGAAAGAAACTAGTTAATGGGTTTGTAGAAGAATACCTAGTTTTCATGTGCTCATCAAAGTCCAGAATTTGTGAGAAATATTATTTTGTATATGGAATAATACTTACAAATAATAAAACACCTAAACACACTTGTTTGTTAGACAAGTAGATGGGTGGATTGCCTAGCATGAGCTAGATCCTAGAAGTGAAAGCTTTCTAGGAGGCTATCAATCCACCTACTTTAGACACTTAAGCTTATAAATAAAAATGACATAACTTGCATTAAATAATACCAAACTGAAACTAAAAATAGAAAATAACTAAAATTAAAACAAATAAGTTAAATGATTTTCTAAAATAATGATTAAATAAAAGCAATTAATGCTGAAAAATTAGTCAAAAGCAAGGTTGTGGTTTTGGTTTGGTAATTTGATAAGGGTCAAAAGGATATTTTGGTTTGGGTTTATAAATGGGAAATTTGGTAAATGTTTAAAGGTTTAAATGATGGTAAGAAGTCAAAGGGAAGATGGTAAGAATCCAAATAGATAAGTGGTTAAGAGGGTAACAAGGTGAAGGGGATAAATGGTTAAGAGGATAATAAGGCAAAGGGGTAAAAAAGATTGAGATGAAGATGTCAAAGAGAGTAAAGGGATAAAGGGACAAATGAAAATGGTAAAGGGAGTCAAATATATTAAGAGTACAAGAGAAGAGAAGGCCAAAGGGAAAGAAATAAATTGAAATGAAACAATAAAAACAAATATTACCTCAAGAAGTGGCTTGAATATGTTGATGAAGTTGATGATGCTTTGTGATGATTTCCACAGAATTTCATTGCTTCATTATATTCTTCTCTAAGATGAGTGGCCTCCTCAAAATTTATACAACCTGAAATATGAATGCCTTAACAAAAAATCAGCTTGACCATGGGTGAAGGAGAAGGGGGGATTTATAGCATGTAATGTCAAGAAACATGCCAAAGGAGTGGAATAGTGAAATGTGGCACCATTTTCCAAGTGGGATCATAAGTGGTCATGAAAGACAAGGAGGTGAGATTATCACTTAGATAATAGGTATCCCACTTGTTTTATTTGTCTCCCACCTTGCTAAAGAGTCCAAAATGTAGTGGGGATCATGCTCATGGACCCAAATGAGTCCAAAAAACTTTTCATCACCTTTTTATATTTTATGCTAGGCACTTAAGGAGGTGCTCCAAAAAATATGGCTCCATTTTGAAAGTGGGCTCATAATTGGTCATGAAAGATAAGGGAGTGATATTCCCACTTAGCTAATAGGTATTCCACTTGGTTGGTTTATCTCCTACCTTGTTAAAGAGTCCAAAATGGAGTGGGGATCATGAACATGGACCCAAATGAGTCCAAAATACTTTTCATCACCTTTTTTTGTTTTATGATAAGTACTTAATGAGGTATCCCACATAATTTGGTACCAATTTCATGCATGAATACAAAGGATGATGTTGAATAGTGGCCCCCTTATGTAAAAATTCACCATACTTCAAAAGGGGGACCCTTGTGATGCTTAATGAGGTCATTAAGCACCTTCAAGAAGGGTCCCAGGTGGGGTATGTTGTCCCAATTCAATCCACCTCACTTTCAACTCATGTCACTTGCCATATCACTCACCATGTCATCATGAATAGTGATAGGAAAATAGTGACATGGTTAGGTTAATAGGGTTAGGTTAATAGGGTTAGGTTAAGGGTTAGGAAGGCTTAGGTGGTCCCTATGATGGGGCCAAGGCATTCAAACATCTAGAACTACAAGTGTGAAGTTTTTTAGTGTCTATAGTTTATGCATGACTAATAGCCAACCAAGATGGTATTGATCATGATTGCTCTATAATTAGTGAAACCAAATGTGTTGGTTTCTATAATTGTAAGATTTGGATGAGGGAGTGTGGATTTGGATTCAAGAGAAGGAGATAAAATCTAAAAGAGAAGGTATAGGTCAGTGAGGACTAGCAAAGAGCAAAGAAGATTAGACATGCTTATTTGATCAAGGTGCTGAAGGTGATCACATAGGTCATTACACCTAATAATCCTAGAAGAGGTAGAATGGGTGAGTATGCTCAAGAGGATATTTGAGAGAGTGTATATGGTGAGAAAAGGCAAGGTGAAGGTTGCGTGTGACTAATGGATGGGTTGAAGGGAAAAGTAGGTTGATGATGGTGTGTATGACCTATAGGTCATAATTCTATTGGTAGATTAGTGCTCTTCCAAATTGAGTGTGAGTGAAGGTGAAGAGTGATAATCAGAGGTACATCATCAAGTGTTGAAGAAATAAATTCAAAGGTGGATGTGTTCATAGGTATTTTTATTGCATCTCAGCATCTAAGGGGGTTTCAACCTCATTGTAAGGTGAAACTTGCTAAAGGTCTAGTTGTTGTGGCAGCTCATCTAGAGAGGTGTTATATCACCTTATGGGATTTTAGTCTCACTAAATAGGGATATTAGTTCCATGATTATTTATAGCTGGTCTAAATTGGTTCTTTTTATTATAAGACATTAGTTCAATTGTAGGTTCTAGTGGGTTTTATTCCCTAAGAGGGTTTCCCATGTATGTTATGTGTTATGTTTTTGATTTTGCATTATCTTTGTTGTATATTAATATCAATGATGTGTATTCCTAATAAATGTATATATTGATTAAGAGTTTGAAAGGATTAGAATTGAAGTTGAAATATCTAGGCTCATTGATTCACCACCCCCCCCCACCCCTCTTAGTGATTGTACCTCTAACAAGTTTTTTAAGTAAATCCATGGAAGAGTTGTTACGAAACATTTTTATAACCCCTTTGGTTTTCACTCCATTAGGTAGACCTTAAAAAGATCCAAAATGAGACTTCTCATCTTCTCACTAGGCAGTCACTTGTCATCTTCACTCTCTCCAAGACTGCCTACAATGAATAATGTAGTACAGACATTTTCATGATTATTTATGGTGATAAAATAATATAGGGAGTTATAATAAGTCCCTATTGACCTCCATCAATGGATCTCACCTGTTCATTCTCTTATGTACCTATATAACACCCAAAAACATGAAAAAAACTTAAATTTTACCTTATTTATATAAGTGATAGTATGGAACAATTGAGTGAGAAGAAGGATGGGAGAGTGATAGATAAGTTCAAAACACTTTCCTGACCAAATAACCCCATATGAATGTATTAATTTAATATTTTCTCCATTGGGTCTTAAACAAGGGTTTTAAGAGGGTTTTGAGTTGTTCTAGTTCTTAACAATGATTCACAAAAACCAGATGCTCAACTTCCAAAAAAATGCCACTAAAACTATGTATAATACCCCATTTAACTATTCCTATCTCCTTGGGGTACCATGCAATGTGAACCATGGTATGAGACTTTATAGATGGCTTTTGAGTTCCTTAACTACATTCTGGACACCCTTGAAGTGAGTTTAGGCTAAAAATGACCACTCTATGATTCTCTCTTCATATCAAAAGTTTTGATAAACTTTATACTTCCACTTAAATTATCTCAATTTTATTATAGGGATCACGTGGTTATAGAAATGGAACTAAGCACCTATAGGGTTTAGGCCTAACTATGTTTGATGGTCTATGACTACCTATGAGTGGTTTATAGCGACTATAGGTGTTTATTCATATTTTTTAATGTACAAATAAACTATAGACAAATAATATATCCATCCAAGATTTCTCATTTCACCCCTTCTTCATTCATACATTATGCCTATAGATTAGATTGTCTAGGACTACCCTTTATCTGAGACAAAATAGAGGGAACTTCCCCTATTTTCCTAGCTAAGATTAGGTTTTAGAGAGATTATTTAGGTCATAAATACCTTATACACCAAATTTCAATGTCTGGTCACCTTCACCAAGTCCCCAATTCCCTAAAACCTAAAAATTGGGTTTCAAGACTACGTATTGTGCACAAACATTGAACTGACTGTAGGTGAGGTTTGAAACTTGCCTTTTCTCTTAGATTTTAGTATAAGAATCATATGTAGATGTGTTGGATAGGTTTGATAACTATTTCAATGTGTTCACCTACCTAAATCCTCTGCCAACCTTTCAACCCATTTCTTTCCACTAGCCTAGGCTAGTCAGTAAATTGAGTTGACTATGTCACATGTAGGTGATAATTTAAGAGAACTCAAAGACTCCTATAGGTAATAACCTATGTCTAATCACTATTATTTAACTTATTTAATTATTATTGATCTCATTATATCATATTTACCCTTATCTAATCATTTTCATACCTTGGAATGATGCATCGTTCTCCCATCATTAATACATTATGGGTCTATAGTCAAACTATGACTGTTTCATTTATGATTCATGTAGGTGTTTATTAGGGCTTGATTACTTTTATGTTCTCCCTTTTTTCCATATTTAAGTCACCTATACCCCGTTATAGTTTTTTGAACTCAATCCTACCTTAGGTCCATGCTAACATTCAAATTGCCTCTCTTATGATTTTTGCTTATGAGCTATAGGTTCATTTTGGTCTTAAGGGCACTATAGCTATTGAACACTTTCAATGAAGATTTTCCTAGGTTGAAAACTACTCAACCATCATATTATATGTTTTATCAAATTCCTTTTATGCTCAAAAGGATACCTCTAGACTCAGGTTATATGGATGGAACCGTTAGGCCTGTCTTGATCCCATATGCCCTTACCAATAGATGACATTTATATGAAAAAATACCTTATTCAGAGAAGTTAAGGTAAAAATTCTCTAATACAACTTTCTCAATCTAAGGACATGGTTCTAGGTCTATCTTCATATAATGGCCTCCCCATTATCACCTTGATCCTCTCTATACTCTTAGACCTAATTAGAGGTCTTCCATTGAGTTAGAACACCCTTATATCAACACTACTTAGACATATATGGTGTTGGCATAAGATCATTATTGGTAACTATTTATAGGTTTGCATGATATAAGATTGTCTATATGGAATTGGTTCTCACAACCAATCTCTAACTACTTTGAATAACTAGATCTTATTTTTTCCACCTTAGAATATTCTCATAGTCCTAAAACCTTCATGTGTCATCAACATTATTGATCATGTCTTAATCTCATTTGACTATAAGTGATAGTCACAAAGAAATCTGGTTATGCTTATGTATTAGGCTTTTCACTCCATCAACCATGGCTACTTGAGACTAAGCTTTGAAAGTAAAAATCATCATCATGCAATGAGGGATAAAACACACCTATCTCCTTTTCTCTAAATACCAACATGGGAAGATAAGCCTTTCAATTGTTCAAACATTGTCTATAGACTGCAAAGGATCCTTCCACTAACAAAATGAGACAATATTGCTCATTCATTGACCTCCACATGTGAAAAATAGACTAATAACCATATGAGAAAGGTATTTATATTCTTTAATATCATGTACAATATTTGTCTTGCTCAGACCAATCCAAATAGAGGAGAAAAAATGAGGTGATGGGGATGTATAGGCAGTTTTGAGAATCCAACTTTCTTAGCAATGGTTCATGAAGCAGAGATCACTAAACTTGGAAATATAGCCATGAATTTGGAGTATATAGAGACTATTATCACCCACCAAAATCACTTGCTTGAACTTTTCCCCTGTTGTATGTACCAAGAAGTAACTGGTTGACCTTTTTGGCTTGTTTAAGGGATTGATGAGAGAGTGAGGTCGGTTTTTGACATTTTTAGCTATATCAAAGCTACTTGAGCATGGATGTGAGTTGTGGGGATCCCAAGAGACACTTTTTGAAGTCTCCCATATGCCATAACAATTGTATAGGTCATAAAACTAATTAAAACTCCTTTGAAATTGTTTGATCTTATCTTTTCCATGTTGAACGTGTAATTGTCAGTTCAAAGCTACCATATCTAAAATGCACCTAACATATGAGACATTAGACATTCCATTAAAACATTTTTCCTCTTGTATAAACTATACAATCTCATTTAATGAATCAAAAGGTGACCTTACAATGACTTAGGACAAACTAAGAAAAATGACAAAGGTTAAAAACACATTAAGTGACCTCATTAATGACCACTTCAACCTAGTATATCCTATAACAAGTTTTAACTATATATGGGTTTGACCTAATTTGACTTGTAGTCAAATTATTCAATAAGAAACATAAGGTTTACAAAAAATTCATGTGCCTATGCCTAACCAAGTGACTCATCTAGATCGTTTAATAGCTATGCATACTACATCACATACTTTGCCTAATGCATAATCCCTTGAGCCAACAATTATATTTATACAAGCTAAGGTGTTACAATTAGAGAAAGGTATCCTAAAATCTATCTAATCATTGGATTCCTAAGATTTATTTCATAACATTTTAGCACATGATATTGCATCATACCTATTACATATATGATTTGTATCTTTGAAGCTTATATTCTATCAAGTTAAAGGAAACCCATAACAACATCTTAGATATTTTTCATGAAACATGTTTGGATTATGATTTTAATGAGAAACTACTAACCAAATTACTTCCAATAAGCTTTAAATATTTGGTTTTTTGGTGGTTTTATGGTCTACCTACTCAATCAATCAAACAATGCAATCCATTAGCACAACTATTTTTGAAGCACTTTGCTATTAGCATTGATGAAAATATTTATTATGCTCAAATTTAAATGCATAATCAAGGAATTAATGAAGCTATTAGTGATTATGTGATTTTTGATAATACCATGATTGCCAAAAAGACTAATACATTGGTAGATAATGAATTATAAGATAATTTCAAATAAATTGTACTTGCACCATTTGTATGAATCAATTATTTTCAATAATTTTAGATCATTGGAAGAGTTTTTCCATACAATAAGATAAATAGAATTAAATCCCATTACTTTGAACAAGCTTAAGTATATTTCTACATCTACTTTAAATTCTATAACTAAGTTTCAAAGCAAATCCTCCTATAAATTTGAGACAATAGATATTAAAGTAGATGCAAAGATTACAATTAATGTAATTTGCCAACCTACTAACAATTTTTTTTAACAAATTACCTAGGGAGGTGTTGATAATGGAAAATGTACCATCAATGTATCAACCATTTCACCTATTTCAAAGGTCAAACTGGAATCGTATCAGTCTAATCATGGGGGTTCTAAAGGTTCATCTAGGATCCTAAAGATGAGAGGGAGTTTTTATTATAAATTCTATGAAATAATCGACAAGTTATCAAGATAACTTATTCCATTATAACCAAAAAAAAGTATTTATCAAATTATAAATCAATTGAGATAAGAATCTATAGTCTATTCTATCCGACAGAGAAAACCTATGAGTTAGATAGTCTCTTGAATAATAGAAATATAATTTTTTAATATATATGTATTCAGATAATATCTTTGCTTCTTACTTCCAATGTTCTAAAGAAAACCTGAAATAGAAGAGATAGATCAAAGAAAATGAAAGGGATAAAAGATGAAAATAAAGAGCAAGAAAAATAACAACAAACAAACTAAGAAAATAAAATTAAGAAATACAAACAACTAAACCTAAATAAAAGAGGAACAAACTAGTAAAGGACAACAAACTAAGAAAATAATCTAATCTAAACAAGACACAAACACTAAACAAAATTTAAGGTAAGAAAATCTAATCAAGATAATTATCCTAAACAAATTAAAAGATAAACAAAGACTAAGAATCAAAATTGAAACTAAAAAGAAAACTAATTAAGGAGCAACTATAAAACTCAGAAAAACAAAGGAGCATAATCTAAATATTAAAACCAGCCTCAAATCTATTTGAATTAAATCTAAAACAAGATAAACTAAAAGAGCTAAGCTATGAAATAAATATCAAATGATTGATTTAAAAATATATAAATATTATTAAACTAATGATAAAGTTTAAAATATGTAAATCTAGATACTTAAAAGATATTATATAAAGATTATTAAACTAATGATAAAGTTTAAAATATGTAAATCTAGATACTTAAAAGATATTAATCTAGAACTATTTAAATAAAGAAAAGAACAAACATAAACTAATTAAAACAAAAAATAACTAAAGATTAAAATTATATTTTAAAGATAATCAAAATAGAAACAAAAATCAGATTTAGAAGAAATATGAAAGATTTGATTATATTAAAGTTAGATTCAAATAAATTATAAAAGGTGTGTGAGTCTTAAAAGGAGCCATCTTAGTAAAAAGGATAACTTTATTGAAAAAACCAACATTACAATCAAAATATATCAATGGAGTGTCGTAAAATAGCAAAATGTTCATCATTATTCAGGTTGAATACTTGGAATATACGCATAGGACTACAAATAGCAATCATCAAAAGATATTAAGCTTAGCAATCTTTAAATATTCAATACTTAATGTTAAATAAAACTAGATATACCTATGTTGCATAAGCAATTACTCAACCATCAGATAAAGTACCATTGGGTCTATTTGTAAAAGTTGTACTATCTTAGAGAAGTTACACATAAATAAGAGATAAATGATTGACTTTAGAAAAATACTTAAGTCTTTAATATCTTTTGTAATTTTGTCTTTAAATGAGTCTTTGACCTCTTTTTATACCTTCAAATTACTTATAAAATAAGTTATAACTGACTTTAATTAGTTATTAATTAATGTTAACTAATTGGGTTTAACAAAGTCAATTAATTATAAAATAAAATTGGTTAAGGACATATTTAATTAAGACTTAAAAAGTCTTAATTAATCAAGATATTTAAAATAATAATAATAGACTTGGGGTACTAATCTTAATGAGTGGAGATCCATATTAATTAATAATATAATAGAATACATATTAATCATAAAATAAACAAGCCAAAATTTTATAAACCTTATTCACATTAATCCATAATACATATTAATTAACTTAAGCATATATAATTATGTCAAAACTCCAAAATTATTGTATTTACCAAAATTATCAAAGTCTAAAAATCAAAGTGTCAAACTGAAATATCAAGTTCTAGCATGAAAGTTCATTAGTAAATAGAAATTATCCTTTGAATGACCAATAGTCATCCAAATCGAACAACACTTCAATCACATGTTTTTCTTGTTCATGAAGACAAATATTGTACTCCATCTTAGTAACAGGGAATGACACTAATCTCATCCCTAAATATGTAATATTGTCATCAATTTTCATCTTAATTCTTTTCAACAATTTGACTTCCCTTGGTGTTTTTGGCTCAGACTTAGCTCTCATTTCTATAGCCCTCTTTTCATTAGTGTGAGGTGGAATATCTATGGTTTTCCTTCTGCCAACATAACTCTGAATCTCTAAATTAAATCTCTCAGACCTTAAGAGAGGCTCACTATGGGCACCAGATAAATTCAACTTTTTACATTTTTCAATAAGATCTACATGAGAAGGGGAAGGTGCATCAGAAGTAATAGCCATCTTCCTAAGATCTTTAACATGGGTAGTTTCTATTTCAATTTATGTGGATTGGTTTGCAGGAAAAGGATCATCAATTGGTTCACTTCTAAAATTATGGGGCTACAGAGACAAATGTTGAGGACCATGCTCTAAATAGTGAGATGAATTGCTTTGGGAATGTGTATGGATTTCAAACCTATGGCCATGGAGACATATATATCCTATATAACACCTATTGGATGGATTAATAGGTATATTATTCAAAATATCCCAAAATTGAGGATCATAAGCATCAAAGTGAATGGGCATTCTTGTCCCTCTATGAAATCTAGGTCCAAAATGCCTTGTATGGAATCCACCTCTATGAAAACCTCTACTATAATTTGACTAGTTAATATTAATATTGGAATTTTTTCCCCATCTTCTATTATCATTACTTCCTACTGGTTGGTCCCACTCAGACATAGTGAATAATCTGAAAGATAATAAGTAAATCTAAGATTGGGAATAATAAGTGTCTAAAGAGACCAAACTAAAAATTGTAATAATTCATCAAATGAATCTGAAACTAAAATATAACACACTATTCCAAATTTAACTAACTGTACTCAATTTGACATCATTATAATTTTATCTCATAATTTCTAAAAACCTTATGAAGTTCACTTTCTATGCATCATTCTTAAACTTTTCAAAATGAAACTATAGATCTTTTCAACAGATCACTTCAAAATGAATAGTGAGATAAGCTATTCATTTAAATGACAAATAATTTCTATATGGAAGTTTATATTAAACCATCATTACTTCCTTCGAATATACTACCTTATATAGATTTTATATGAGAAATGTCAGGGCACTTTGACTTCAATATCAATATTCAAATTAAAAACCATTGCTTCCATTATGAGTTGTATCTTTAAACAAATTTTTATATTTATCCATTTCTTTGAAAAGGACATCAACACTTATGACTGAAAACACCAATGCAATTTAAGAACACAAATATATATAAATACGTTTTGTTGATCCAACATATTTCATCAAAATAGTCGACCCAATTATTCAAACTGTATATAATCATTTCAAGCTTCACAATTGTCAAACATAAAGCATTATAATGGAACTAAAATAGGCTTTCTAAACACTCTATGAAGTAACAAATTTAGAACAAATAACCAAACTAAAAATAATATCCTCTTTGTGACTTCAAAAACACTGACATCCCAAATCATATATATTTATGAGCTTAGACTCATCGATTTTAAAAATATATGCTAACTATAAAATGTGTTGACATAAACTATTATATGCATGTATATTTTTAGAGACAAACCTTAAGTCAAGCTTCATCAAAATCTAAAAAATACTACATCTTGTCGAGTATAATTTTCATGCACATAAACCTATATGCATAAACTAACCCTTTTTTATCCATATTATGGTAAACAAACTTCATTCACAAACATCCTAAAATAATTAGTCATAAGTATATGAGTGACATTTTTCACCACCGATACCAAAATTCTAAAACTTGTTTTCCTCTATCAAATGCAAGCACTAAAATTCTTCTAACATTCAAGTATGCATATAGAATAAAAATGATGATCTGTGACCTTGAAACCCTAACAAACCAATAACATGATGCTTCAAAATAGAATTCCATAATATTTTGAAGGATAAAATAAATGAGAACATTTTCATTACAAACTTCACAGAATATTTAACTTCTTGTATTTCACAAATGACCTATGCACTGATATCAAACAAAAATGAAGATATTTTGGAGACTAAAAAACTTGACATATCCCTTAAAAACTTGAGCAAACATTTCACATGCATGTTACCAAAATCAAAATACCTCAAAACTTCAACCTTCATTATTCATATAAATCCATGCACAATGCACACAAGAAATAGAGTACCTAAATACTCAACAAAAGTATCATAGACTCTTATAACATCTGCATGAGGATGATTTGTGAAACTCTAAAACCATTATCCATATTCCTAAATATTCCTTGACGCAACCTTTTGAAAGAATCACATGAACAAAATCATGCCTTGTATTTTGACAATCAAGTCTTTAAATTTTATTAACTAAAAACTAGAGGCTATTATTCTTTTATTGCTTAGAAGGGTTTCAAATATTTGTGGATAGAATCATGTACTATTCTTTGTTATTGTTCATGCATAACAAATAATATTCTTGAAACTTCAAAGAAACTATTTTAACTTTTCCAAAAAATTTCATGTAGACTATGCCTTATACTTTCTCAATCATAATCCTCATCTTTTATAGAAAGCCACACAAGAAATACCATGATATTTCATTCACATGCATATAGATTCAATATAACTATCTTTTCACTGAACTTGTAATTTTCTCATAAATAACTCAAAGAAACTTTTCCAAACTTATAAAACCATACTTGGTAATGTTCTCAAGATTTTTCCAATATAACTCTCCAAGAATCCTTCACTATGATCTCCCAAACCTTTATGAACCAAAGTTTTGCATCCGCAAGAAGCTTGTATCAAATGACAATAACTGAGAAAAACAAAACTTTTATTTAACAACCTTTTGATGTAACAATTCAACTAACGTGCCTCAATTTGATTGTTTTTCATTTACTAATCATGTACTTATCAATTCTACCAACTTGTTTATTAGAACAACCAAAGTTAGTGATAACTATCCTTCACACTAACTCTCACACTAAACATCAACTAATCTTTGTTGTTTGAGGTAACATCATCCACATTAACTTTCATGCTACCAAATATTTGAACAATCCTGAAGCATCAAAACCATACCATCAGTCTTAAATGCTAATTCCAACTCACCATTCTGCTAAGGGATCTCCAACTCATGAACTGACTATGTTTTGACCCTAGTTCATCATCTATCTAAGGGTCCTTTAGGCTTTGTGAAATTTATACAAACCTTACGATACACCTTGAAATTTACATATCACCAAGCATCATGAAAATAAGACTTCAAACCATATCCCACTCTCAATTCAAAAACATATTTCATGATGAAGTCACTAATTAAGTAAATGCCAAGATTTTAGAATTATGATTCCTTAAGATTTAAAAGGCAAGGTATGTGATAAATAAGATCCCTTTTGTTCATTCTTAAGTGAGTTGACCCTCTAAATAAGTATATGATGTTTTTAAAGAACTGTATGTTATTAACCTATATCATCAACCAATCCTCTTCTTACACATCAATCTTAAAGAGACAAAGAATGATATACATGCTTTGAGAACTATGATCATCAAATTTGACTATTACTCAAATCTTAAAACAACTAAATTTAGTATGTAAATTAGGTTTACATGAATTGAACCATGTATAAGTTACAAAATCAAAAGAACAAGACTTCCAACTGTATAAATGAGAGTGTCAACATCACTAAACCAACCAAAAATATTAGTATTTCAAATATCTATCATATCATTAGTAGTGAATGAAACTAAGCCATTCATTAAATTTAGACTTTTAGAATAGCTTTCAAATTATCAAATTTGATTGCAATGTTTTTCAAATTATTATCCTAAACCATGAATCAAATCAACTTATGAAGATCAAAACAACATCACAAATCAACTAAAATGACTAAAAACTAAAATTCCATGTATCAATTAAAATTTTCAAAAGTGAACTAAATCTAAATATCGAAACAGCTGATCACACCTATAACTATATTATTAGTCTACCATGCTTTTCAAAATTAGTTAGACACAAATAAAATTTCATCAATCAATCATTAATATTTCATAATCAAAGATGAATCTATAATACTATCAATCAATAGGGTCCTCAACATAGTTTTAAGTTTCATAACAGGGTCATCTCTATGGCAGCAAGTATACATTTTGAAAAAATTTAGGGGGTGTAGAAAATTGGCATAATAGGAAGCAATTTTATAAGTTACCATAACTAGTTCAAAAATTATTGTAAAATCTACTTGAATTCAATCTTAGTACATTACCACCACCATTTTCAGTATATATGAACAAACCTCAAAGAAAATATTTTGACAACAATGCATATTATGATTATTATAAATGCAATGGTCATTTTATTCAAGATCTTATTGATTAAAATGGCATTGAATTGAGCACTCCTATAGAGGAACCTAAGCCTCAAAAAAATGAAAATGCTAAATTTAATATTTTCAATTAACCATTTTCATATAATGATACAAAAAATGATGATTCAATAACAAATTTTACTTATAATGATTATCCACCACATGAGTCATATAATCATCCATTAGATATAATAATTGATAAAATTAGTCAAACTATCCAAACACATCATATGACTACTTTTTATGATAGTGAGCTAGTGGATGATGACCCTTATTTTCATGCTTTATGCACAAGAGCTTATATTGATCAACAGTCTACTCATAGTGTGCTAGTTGATAATGGATCGAGTGAAAATGTATGCATGATAACATTGTTTCATTCATTGGCTTACTCATAGCATTACATACAACCAACTACTAAAAGTGTCAAGACATTTAATGGCAAACAACAAACCACTTTGGGACATATTGTGTTACATATTAAGGTGGGCCTTATTATACTATCTAGTCATTTTCTTGTTATACAAAAATAGGATATATGATATGATATTAGGATGTCCTTGGATTATAGTACATAGATTCTTAAAGTACATTCAATGTAGGTAAGCTTTCAAAAGCTCAAGAATTAGATATGAGTACCCTCTACAATCTATGGTACCTCCTCCTTCCCATCTATCCCCATAGTTCAAGGCCACATATATTAAAAAACAAATCATGTTTAGAGTTTTTAGACATAATCAAAAGGTTTCTAATCAACTAATTTGTAAAAATGTCTAAGGGTTCAAAATCAACCAATGCAAAAGTAATTTTAACATTGAAAGGGTCACACATAGGGTCTCATAAATTGATGATACATATATGTAAACATTTGTCACAATAATATATTATTCCTCATAAGACATCACATCATTTTTCATCTTCTATATTTAATCCTATAAAAGATTACACAAATAATGATCTGCATGGTTTTCTTACTACACATGATCCATCTTTTGACTCTGATATATGAACATAAAACACATTTCATTCAATAAAAGTGATTAATTCATGCTTATCATATATTTATTTGTTTCTTATATTAATTAGATCATTTCATATATTACTTCAGTTCAAATGTTCTAAAATTCAAACACATTACAAATAATGGAAAAAAAAAAAAAAATTGACTGTACATAGCTTCTTGACTGTTGTATAATTTTTTTATTTTGCTTGAAAATTTTATAATTTGATCATTTATACTAATACCTTATCTCTTGTTGAATTCTTGTCCTCTTGGTTCTTATTTTATACTTCTCATATTTAAACAACTTAAAATAGTGGTCAATTTTGCTATTTTCTACCAATTATCTCCCTGCTTGCACATTCCATGCTAACAAATCAACATTTTTTTTAAAATGTCAAAATACTCAAGTATACATTATGAATGTATACCATTCCTTACCTGAATTGGAATTTCCTTTCCTCATTTTTTACTCATAAATCCAAAAAAATGCATACAAAGCCTTAATACTTCTAATTTTTAGACTTTTCAATCAATTACAATATGTGATTAATTATTTATTCATGAAAAATATTTTTCATTATATGCTATATTATACATAATTAAAACTTTTAAAAGAATACTTTTGATGAAATCAATATGTACAATTAGTCCTCTACATACATTTTTTAGCCTCCTATAGATTTCTAAAGTCATAACTCACATACAATAGGGGCATCTTGCTCATACATGGACATGCTATCATTTATGATAGACCTTACATTGACTAATGTCACAAATTTTTCATATCCTTCTCCTTTATTTCACTTTAAAACATTTGATTGTCATTAATTTCTACTATTTTCAATTTCTCAATTTACAAAAGTATAAAAAAATTCAAATATGCAATAATATAAAAAATTAAAATATTACAAAAATTAAAAATCATGACTTGAGCATGATTAGACATTTAGTTTACATCATTTTCATATGTTATTTATATTATGAGAAATAGATATCATGTTATTTTTCTATCACACATTCATTTAATTAGTATTCATGAGTGTTATGCATGGCATAAAAACTTGGAAGGATCAAGGTGTTGGACTTCCCTCTAATTGATAGCCTTACTACACTGGAGGAATATTATCCACATGTGAAAATATATGTAGGTGTTATAATTATATCACTCATATACTATTGAGCTATACATTTTTATAAATGTCTCTGATAACATCTCTATTTACAATTGTATGCATGGATAATCTATTTTTTAGGATATGATCACACTGCTTATGCATGGTTTTTACTACATTTCTAATTTTATGTTCCATTTATATTATTTACTTGTACATATTAGATTACATCTTGTCTATCTATTGTGTTTGGACCTTGACCCTTGTATGAATTTTTTCAACATCTCCATGAGATCTTGTTTATGTATGTGCAACATTTGAGCATTTCCATTTGTTTTGGCCCTTGACCCTTGACCCTATGTTTTGTGCAAAATTTAAACATGTCCCTTTTTTATGACACAATTAATGTCTTTGTGTTTGCAATCTTATACTTTGTGGCATTTGAACTTGTTCCTTATGTGTGGCCCTTGACCTTAGTTGTTTAAAATTTATATCATTGTGTTTATGTGCTTGTTGCATTTTATATATGTCATGATCCATATCAAGCACCACTAATATTACTATACTAATTTTATATTCTATTACCATGAGTTTCATTAACACATTTTTATAAGCATTGCCTATTATGTTACATAAATGATTCAAATAGCACATATCCTACTATGCCAACATTCCACATGCTACATTTGTCAATGATTACATATTATTATGCATGCTTCAAGTTAAAATTAATTTTGAGATGAGTGACTTTCATGTTCAATTCCCTCATCTCAAAAAGTGGAAATTTTTGTGGGATTTTCATACATGGGATAAGCATTTTCAAATAAAAAAAATCAGTTTTCATACAAAATATAGTTTCAAAAATTATAAATTAGTTCAAAAATTAAGTCATTGGAAAATATTATGGTAGCATATGTCATGTATATAGCATATTCCAAATTCAAATAAAAAATTCACATAGTTTCAACTGCATAATACATTTTTTGCACAATTTTAAAATAAGGTTTCACAATTGACATCTATAAACAATTTGAGAATCTACATTTATTAATGGGGTCATGATACAAATACATTCACATTATGCTAGTTTTCAAATTTTCAAAATTATATTTCTAAGTCACAAAAATTGTATGAGTATGGATGTACTCCATTCTCTTTTGATCATGCATTTTAGGAACAAAGTTTTTATTGAATCCATAAGACATATTCAGTGGTTGATTCATTTTAAGTGAATAATGCATAACTTAGAGGTTTAGTTCCCTCTATGTTTATGTCTATGAGTCCATTTTGTATTTTAACCCATTTCACATATTGGGGTTACAAAGACTAGCTGATTTAAATTGAGGTTTCTGTATTCCTCAATGGGTTATAGTTTTTTTACAAGTGTAAGTTTAATTTTGTGTTTGATCACCGTAAAATGTTGGATATTGGTTCAACTAAGGGGAAAAATTTATCCAACTACTTCATGGGAATCACATTCTCTCCAATGTTTCAAGGGAGCATCGTCTCCAAGAAAAATTTCCAAAATCAATTATGGTTTCACACATTTAGGTGTGTTCCTTCCATAATTTCATTTCAAATTCATTTTTTTCAAAATTTCATGAAAATTTTTCAAATTTCTCGATTTATAGATTTTCAAATTCAAATACTTTCAATTTTCAATTTTCAAAAGAACAAAGTAACTACTTCATGTGTTTTGCAAGGTTTGCCAAATATTATGGTTCCTGTACTAGTTTAAAGACAAAAGTGTATCTTACACACTAAGGTATGTTTTTCCTTTAATCTAAAATTTTCATTTTAATATCAAATGGGGGGAACTTTAGACACTTAAATTTGTTCACAAATACTTGATTATATCAATTTTATCCATTTTTCATTTTAATTAACTTTTGTACTTAATTTGGACCTATTTTACCACCTTGGCCTATTCAAATCATTTATGAATCCTTTTTATTTTCTAATTTATAATTTGTCACCTACAGAACTATTCTATCACTTAAAACACCCATAAACATATGTTTAGATGGATCCAGACCTAGAAACTAATACTTTTCCTTAAGGGTCAAAACTATATAGTTTGGGTCATGATTGTCAAATGATGAAGACCCCTAATTGATGTTTCTAACCCTTACCTTTTAACGGTCATATTTTAAAATTGAACCCTCCCTTATGCCATCTTCCATGTTTTTAGTTTTACAAGTGTATGATTTTCCCTTTTGGACTAATATAAAATAATAATCAAGGCACTCATTATTCAACTTGAAAATTTCAATATATAGGCTTATTTACACAAATTCACATTGAGAAAAAGGTCTCTATTCTTCCTAATTTTGATTCTAAAAATTACAAGTGGTCCTTAGCCAAGTCAAAACCCTTTTTTACTAATCCCAAAATAAAGCATTATCAATTATTTAGGCCATTTATATATGTCTACACATAGTTAAAGGAGATAAATTGCATAAAACACTCTAGGTGGGAAAACCACATGGGCTTAAAATTCCCTCTTTGGAGTATTAGATATGTAAGCAACATCTAGTCATCATGGGGGTGATTGGGTTTAGCTCAACCCAATTACTCTCACCCTTTTATATTTATAGGTCTTTAATCATTCCAAATCCCTACTAGGGTTTCAACACTTAAACATTATCTACAGGTCTTCTACACATGCCCAAAGGTCAAATTTGTGAACACAATCCTAAATGCAATTTTCACACTAGACTATGCCCTAATTTAATTATTTTATACAGAGTGCCAATATGTTTGGGTGATGATTTTTAAATGTTTTTTACCTTAGTTACACAATTCTAACCTTGTTCTTTTTCTTATTTTAATTTTTGGGTTTCTGCAAAGATTGTTCCTACTTTCATAGTCCAACTTTTTTTTAGTCAAAAATAGGCAATAGGCAATCAAAAATATCTAAGTTTGTCATTTTTTCATAGTTAGCCTTGTTTTAAATAATTTAATTTCTTCTATTTCCATAATTTAGTTTCAATATATTGTTTAAAAGTACATTTTTATTACTCTAATTTATTTTATTTTATTTATCAAAATTAGGGTAAATTACCACAATTAATTTAATTAAGATAAAATCTTAAGATGATAAGCATGAAATTTTGAGGAAAAAGATAAAAAAATTATATTTAAGCACACAATAAGGGGAAGTTATAAAATATATTTGAAATTCAAACCTTAATAGATAATAAATCTGAAACCCTAAGAAGGAAAGATGAAATCCTAAAGGATAAAAATTAAGGGCTCACCATGCTGAAAATAAAGATTGGGTACACCAAAATGTTTTATTTTTTATTTAGATAATCTAAATAGGCTAAAACTACTAAAATTTAAATTGCATAATATAGGGAATAAATTAAACAGATATGAAGACTAAACATAGATTGATTGCATTTACTCTATAGAAATGATTAAAAGAGAAGGAACTTATTTGACATTTAATTTTGTATTACTAACTGCATATGTATGATCACCTAAAATTATATGAACTAGCTTTATTTATGATTGTGTAGACACTTAAATCTTATCAATAAAACACAAGTACTATATCTTCTCATGAATTTTTTATCTAAAGGCTCCTAATGTTGAATTAAGACTCTATTGGCATGTCTAGTTTAATCATATGCCATTTTTCCTTTTTGATCTCTTCCACTGATATTTTCTTTTATTTTACAAGCATTGATCTTCCATCTTATCCTCAAATGTGTCACAAGGATATGTGATCCTTTATATTATTTTTATCTTACTATCTTCTTATCTATAAGTGATACCAAACATTTTGGACTATCACACTTTATGTCATTGTCCGTACACCATGGTCTTATACTTATATATTTTTTAATCCTTATTTTAGGGCATGTTTTGTTTAATCTCTATTTTATGACCATTTTATTCCTTTTTGTGTCGGTTGGCACACCAAAATGTTTCAAATTTTGAATTAATATTATTTTATATATGGAGTCCTACAAGTAATTTTACATCTAACACATACCTACCTATCATAATCACAATTAAATAAAATCATGATACAAAAATCTCAGCATATGCATTTTTTATCTGAATTTTATATTATTACATCTATATTTGCATGTTTAGACTAAGATTAAGGCTTAGGCAAAGAGAATTTAGATCAAAATGAATATGATCCAGTCACACACTTAAAATAAATGGATAACTACATTGGCCTAAGGTCTCATTATGGGACTATATAGGCAATGCTCAGTTAGAGAGGGATTTTTAAGGCCAACTCAACTATTCACCTTACAACCCATTCTATATTTCATTTACCGTATGAAGGAACTTGCTAAGGATTTTAAACAAAATAAGATAGAATCATAAGTTGTAATACATAATCCTATATATTCAACAATCCAAAAATCATCTATAAGTGGCGTTGCATATTTTTTAATTTTGTAGATTTATTCCACAATCAATGCAGCCAATACCACACCATCTAAAAAAATGCATGGATAACTATTGTCCAAATATGATAGCAACATACAAATCAGTCAAAATAGTAATTATTTTAGATCTAAGGATATGTAATTTAGTATCATAGTCTAGTCATAGTCAGCTACAGGTCTACATATTTAGAATATAGATAAATGTTAATTACCCCTTTTGTCTCTTTTGATCAAAACCCTAATTATTAATATGTTTACAAATAGATGTGTGAATGCATATTTAATTATATTCTATTTTACTCATATTTTTATATAAATTAGAATATATTTGTTCCCTAAATCCTCAATTTTGATAAAACCATATTAGTGAACCTACTTTTTTAATCAAACATAAAAAGCCCTAGTTCTCTGAAGGGTTCCCTTCTAAATTTTTGACTTAGGGTTTCAAATAAAATTTTGACTTCCTTCACATGTTAGAGTGTTTTCTATAATTCATATGTCTCTCCTCTTTTTCTCATTTTAGTCTTTTGAAAATTTTAAATGGCTACTAAAGAATCTCTTCCTTCTCATCATGTTAATGAATTCCTAGGCATTCCTTATAATTATAATAAATAATGGACTAACTATCAATATTTTATGCTATATATTAATGAAGAGCATGATTTTATGTATAATTATTATAATGACTTATTTTATAATGAATAATATTATTCAAGTGATGATCAATAAGAAAAATATATTAATGTAGATGAATTTTCTTCTCCTACTTCTATTGTTTCTCTTAAAATCCCTGTGAAAGAAGTAAACAATATAATCCCAAAGGAACCCCTGTGATGCATTATTTGATAATACTCCCAAGTTATCACAAAAATTTTATATGTCTCTTTTCAACATTTCACAACATAAATGAAAGAAACTTAAAATTCCATTGCATAACAAAAATTACAATTGTGTATCTCAAGAGTTGTATTCTAGTTATAGTAATGTTTTTTTTACATATGATAATGATATGACTAAGGCAGAAAATAAAAATGTGTCTCCTATCCTCTCTTCATGTAAAAGATGAAAATGTGGTTATTTTAAATGTTCATAATCAAAATAATGTCCCTTTTAAATGTGATTATACTTTAGACAAGGTATAAAATGTAAATTCCTTTCCTCCCTCTTAGTTTTTTGAAAATGAGAATATTTAAATTACCAATGTTGAGAATGAAATTAAAAATTGCATTCATTTTACATGTGATGATACTTTGAGAAAAGTATGAGATAAAAATGCATCTTTTACACCCAATTCTAGTGAAAATGAATGTGTTGTTATTTCAAATTTTGACTCCACAAGTGAAAAAGATAGTGATCATGATTGAAATTGGAATGAAAATGATTAATGTGTATAGAAAAGAGGAAAGTGTTTCTATTAACCCTAGTATATATTCTTCTTTATCCTCCCCTCATGTTGATGATGATTGTATCTTACATGATAAGTCAAATGATATTTTTCTTAGTGATAATGTTATAAAAGTTTGTGATGATGTTTCTAGTCCTCTTTTAAAAATAAAATGAGTGAACATGTTGATTCTAGTGATGATAAAAATAGTGTTATTTATTTTGTTTTATTATAATATAATATTCCTTTTAAAACTAATGATATACTACATACCAATGAATTACCCAAACCTACCTTTCACCAAAAAAAGATATATTCATAATACTTATTCTCCTATTATAAATAGTGTACCAATGGCTAACATTAATAATAAAATTCAATTACAAAATGAGCCCCTTCAAGATCTTAATATGCATTCACAAGAGGTTATTTATCATATTCATTTCATTATCACTTTACAACATAAATTACATCAACTTACATTGGAGAATAATGCATATCAATATTGGGTTGATTTGAATGCCATATAGAATAACCCTATAGTTCACAATATCTTATATACACCATTACCATGTGTTTTTATGATATCAAATTTCATAGTTTAATGGAGATGGTAATTCTTATTTACAACTTAGAGATTACCAAAAAGTTACGAATGTTTTAAATGGAAGTATGACACTATTACAATCATTTCTAAGAAGTTAGAGGAAGATGCACTAAATTAGTTTCATCATTTAATTCCTAGTGGGTCTTTACATACATATGTTTAGTTGTCAGGATTATTCCTTGTGCACTTTATTTATAACAATGGACCTAGATGATGTAGAGGAGTTAGTCAAAAGCAACCGAAACACAATCCTACCTTCTTGAACTAACCTCTAATAACCCTGTTGAGGTAGTAATTTAAATATTTTAATAAATATATAAGGTTCCAAATCAAAAAAATGGAGATTTAGATATAGAGTATCCTCCTATAACAACCCTCAAAATTTTAGATTCCAAATCTAAAGGGAAGGTTTTCTATTTTTAAGTTGTCCTTTTTAAGCCTCTTCTTGTATCCCTCTAGAAGTAGTTTTTTGGGGTTATTTTTGTCCAAAAAGGAAATAAATTCAAAAAAAATACTTTTTAGATACCCATTAAGGGATTACATTAACATACCAAGTTTTGTATTTTAAGTCTATAAGAAAGTACAAAATCTCAACCCTTCTCTTAACCAATTTGGTCTCCTAGGTCCAACACAATCTTTTGAGTTTATAAAACTCCACACATGAAAAAATTAAAATATAATGTTTTATTAAAATTTATAATTGAAACCCCATAAACTCTACCAATATTGAGTCTCTGGTTCAATCCGTAGATACCAAAACCATGAAATGGCCTCAACTCTTCACTAGTCTCCTTACACAAGTCAGGAGAGAGAAAAAGTCTAATTTCAAAACAATTAATGTTTTAAGGGCTTGATTTGAGTTGTTTAAGGTCTTTTAAAAATTTATAAATACTTATGGAATTAAAATCTAACCCTGCCAATGATAAAAATGTTAAATATTGATAAAACTGAACTGTAGAATGCCTTCTTAAGAGACTATTCAGGCTTGTTTAAGCAGAGTTTTAAACATTGAATAAGATTAAATATTTAGCATGTGTATTAAATATTATAACACTTATTTATATTTAATTAACCCTTTTCATTATATTCTCGTGGAAAGTCAATCTAACTTCAATTTAATGTTTATCCTTTCAAACTCAGCATGTTGTAACAACACACAATATAACACAAAATTATCTAAATTGGTGTTTGCTCTCTCTTTCCTATTAAAATTTGATGGAGAATTACTGTTAAGTTTAAAATATGGAATAAAAAAAACACCAAAAATATCATTGAGATTTTATTGAGACCATAAAACACATCAAAAACCTAGAATTTGTATTGAAGAGGGATCAATTATGTGCATACACAAAATGCATAAGACAATATTCTTGTTTTGTAACTTTCACCTTATTCTTATGTATTGAAGCCTTAAAAATAAAATATTCCATTTCAATTATGAATTAAATTCATATTTTACAAATCTTTATATATTCCTATAAATCCTTTATCTGCTCAAGAATCTTCAACGTAGGTCTTGAGGAGGCTTGAAGAGAATTTGCATAACTAGAATAATGACCAAAAGAAAAAAATAGTAATATTTGATAAATAATACATTAATAAACACTTTTAAAAAGTTAACACACTTATAATAACTATAAAAACTCTTAACAACCATTATAAATTTATGAAAAGTCTCATAAAGTAAAGTTTCCTATTCAAAAATTTGAATTTGAATTTTGGCGAGAAATGCCAAATTCAAATTCTATCCTACCTAAGATAACATAAACAATTTTAAAGGATTAAAAAGTGTTTTTATGACATATAAGACTTTTATAACAATCTAATCAATATAAATTACCCCTCAAATAACCTAATCAAACTAAAAATGAAAAATTCAAGCCAAAATTTCAAGCTTGGAGTGATGCTCCTACATCATACTCCCAAGGGGTAAAAAATGAAATCATGAACAATTTTTCATAAGGTATATAAATATATTTACATGGTTATGAATCTCTTCTTCTATAACCCAAGTGGCATATTCATGAGGATGATGTTTCCACTTGACTAGATATTGGAAATACTCCATGTTTCTTATATTCTTGGCAATCTTCTTGTTTAAGATCATCTCTAACTCTTCCTTATTGGCTAATGGAAATTGAATTGACCACTCTTTAATTATTTTACCTACTCATCCTATTGTTTGATAATTATCATCACCTTCCTTGAATGGATATATGTCTACAACATTGAAAATGGGAGAGATGTGATGTAGAGGATAGACAATCTAATCTCACACTTCTATTGGATCAATGTAATTTTAAAAGTTTTGAATTTCATAATTATTTTATGGTTCATGAAACTTTAATAATTCCCATTTAAATCATTTATTACCCCTAAATAAATGTACATACCTTCTAAAGTATCTTCACTTACCTCTCACAACTATGCTCACCTTAACAGATAAGCTAGTAGCCTTTTTTTAGAAAATTCACTTTATACATATATGTACGAATACTTATGGAGAAACCAATGACCAATTTAGGTACCCTTTATCATTGAACACCTATGTCTAAATTTTCAATCTCAAACTCAAAATGAAAGTCACTTTTTTAACCTTGTTTGCTCTATATTAGGCCTAGTCTACCCTTACACACACTAGTAGCTATATATGTACAAAACCGTACCCCACAGTCCCAAAACCTCAAAAAAATGTGAACATACTTATATACCTTGAAAAATAAATTTTTTTAAGGACTTCCATTATGTAAAATGTCCTAAAACTAGATTTGAATCTTGAAACCCTATATTAGGGCTTGACAGTTATAGTAAGAGCTGAGAGTAATCAAATTACTTATACACAATATAGGGTTTAAAATTGATGTAACAGTTGTTTCACATCTATGATAATTGTGATAACCCTTTACAACCATTAAAATTCTTCCTCAATGCTTATGTTCAAGTATTGAATCATGTTCTTGGATCCTCTGTAGTACACAATCTTAACTTGCAATCACCTACGAGCACTCCTTTTGCTATGACACATTTCAAAAATAGTTTGAATATTCTATGAAATTTTTATAATATTTTTATTATTCCTCCACACATCATCAATTCATCATAATTCCATTATTGAGTCTCTACTCCAAGTTTCCATAAGAGTTTTGGTCTTACTACATACATAGTTACAGTCTGTAGGTTCTTCAAGAGTTGTTTTAAAGATTGATATATCTCTTAGGGATTTTACACTTTATTACAGTTTTATAAGTCATTAAACAATCCCACATTATATATGGAATCCTTACTTAGTCTTCATTACACCTCTGTCAGTCACTTTCCCCTACACCATGTTCTTGTCTATCTTGAACAAACACGATCTCAATAGAGGCATACATATTTATGTGTAATATATGTGAAAGAATACACAAATTAAAATAAAAATACATTCAACCAAGTTTGATAAAAATCACCAATTCATACTGAATCCTCAAAACATATTATTATCACATCTTCAATCTTTTCAACATTAGAAAACTCTGCCAACATCTTATGCAAAACATAGAAAAAGGGTCTAGACCTTCTTTGATCAAATTTTGGATCTTCATTCATTTTTATTTGGGACTAATTCCCTTGCTTCCTTTAATAAATCTTTCCAACTTAATTTGAAACCAAAATATACAAAATTAATATCAAAACCAATTTCCTAACTACCTTTCCAATGGTCACAACCAGAATGTTTTCATCTATCACAAGAAACAAGGTTGATTTTACCATACAATATGACTCTTGACCAAGGGTATGGTCCATAGTGTCTTTATTTCATGTTTATTAACTATTTACACTTCCATGATTTTTGAAATGTTTACAAAACTCCCTAAACATGCTTAGCAGATTCAAAATTTTGAATTATGCAAATTGGCAAGAAAGTACCAATTTGAATTCCTAACCTATCCTAACATTCCTAAGCACTTTAAAATCATTCCAAGGTGCATGATATGACTCCTAATACCTTTATAATCATCCTAAACATTCCAATTTATTACAAAATATTGGCCAATCCAAAATTGCTTGAACAAACACACAAATGAGTCATCCACATAGGATTTTTGCATCATATGCCTGGGATGTGGGAGAAACTTTCCTTGAAAGTTTGTCAACTCAAATTTATCTCCCCATAATTACTATTTATATTTATCTCCTCCTATGCAATAGTACACATCCTAGATCCCAAGGTCTATGAGTGACACATAGACCTCTTTGTGCTTTGATGAACTCCACCTTGTTTACTCATTTGAGGTTGATGTCTTGCATAGTGATATTCAACCTGATCATCTTCATCACCTAGTCATTTTCCTAAAACCATACTACTCATGGAACACACACATCAAAAAAAACAAATTGTTGGTTATCTCCTTGTATACTAATATCTAGCTTTGGCATGTTTTTCTTGTCCATGCTTGGGTCTAATGCTTTTGGAATTGTTGATGATGGCTCCTTCTTCTCTTATAAAAAGATCCTCAAATTTTGAAACCTCTTTATCCACTTCTTTCTAATGTCCACTCTCCCCTTGATCATTGTCTTATTTTTCCATCACCAACTCCCTCAACATGGATACTTTCTTAACAAAACCTTCTAGAAACTACATATTTTGTATATGATTTAAATGAAAGGACAAATTTGTAAACAAAATTTCTAAATTCTCATTGGATAAAAACTCACCTTGATGATTTATTTTTAACAACTCCTTATTTCTTTCCTTTAACTCCTTAGAATGCCCTTCAACTATTGCATTCTCTTCTTCTAATGGATTGGCAACTTGTAATAGATTGTCTCCTTCTTAGCACTTGATTTCAACTATCATGTATTTGTCCTCATTATTACTACAATTAATTTCCTTGGGCAGGTAATCCTTCTCTCCAAACAACATGACACTTGTGGTGTCTCTCTCCATGCATTATCCTTCAATGGTTTCAATATATGCCTATATCTTTCTCAATGGTATAGGTGTTAGCTCTCCCATTATAAAAATATCTCCTATTATACTACCATGGTATCCCAATAATGATGTGGAAAACATTAATGTAAATGATGTCACACAATATTCTACCCTTGTTCCACCTATATGCAAGTCTACATAACACTATTCACTCACTAAGACTTGTGACTATTTTGGATCCAAGAAACATTGTATGGGATAGGATGCTTTCTTATCTCTAAGCCTAGTTTAGACACCATCAATGAAGAGACTACATTACTGTGCTACCATTATCTACTATAACTTTTTAGCATTTACCTTTACTCTTGCATATGGTTTGAAATAATGTCTTTATTTGTGGTGGTTCACTCTCTTCTTGGCTAGTCTTCAAGAGAACTCTCTTCATTAGTAAGCTCTCACCTTTTTTGAGATCCTCCACATAGTTTGAAAATGCATATACATTCTCCTCTTCTTGTTTCACCACCTAGTTTCTAATCTCTTTCCAAGAGATTCCACTTTGCACATTTTTAGGGAACTCATAGGACCTATGCCCTAAAAAATTATTGCACTTGAAGCACTTGCCTAAAAACCAAAAATTACCTCTTCCTCCACCATAGGATCTACCACATCTCTTGCCATAACCACCTCTATTTGATGAATTTGAAGCCTCTGAATTGATGCCCACCTCTTTTCTTTGACCTTATCATTGACCTCTTTTACGTGGTTTTCCTCTTCCTTCTTGTTGGCCTCTACCTCTATTACTTTTTCCACCTCTACCTCTATTCAACTAGATTTTCCTTATTGAAAACTTCTCTTATACCCTCAAGGTAGTTTTATAGGCTTACTTAATGTTACTAGGTGCCAAAATACTCAACTCATCTTGAATAAAAAAATTCAAGCCATACATGTACCTAACAACCTTCTCAGCATCATCTTCTATGTGGACTGCTCGAATGATTAACTTGTAGAACTCCTCTATGTAAAATTTTATAGTCATATTTTTATCCTCAAGTATTTCATCCTTCTAAAAAAGTGGGTATGATAATCCTTAGGCATAAACTTGCCTTTCATTTTGGCTACCATTCTATCCCATGACCTTATCTTGTTCTTGCCTCTTCTTCTTCTCTCTTCCTGGATTCCATCCCACCACAAGGATTCATGACCATTAAACCTTGTTACTACAAACTTTACCTTCTTATTATCCTTCAATTATTCATAATCAAAGTATATGTTCATGGTTTTGATCTAGTCAACCAATTCCTTCATGTTAAGGTTGCCCTCGTACATGGGCACCTCCATCTTAGGTTTTGAAGTCACCCCAATCACTGCTCTAATTAATCTCTCTTCAAATCTTCCTTCATCTCCTTCCTCTATTTATTATTCATAAGGAATATCATCCTCACCATCCCTAGCATATCCTCTATTTATCTCTCTTTGGTGTGCCAACTCCATGGCTTGCAATCTTGCCTACAGTTTCCTTATTTCAACCACCAAAGTATCCATTGCTTGTAACCTCCTTTGGGATGATTCTACTAATCACAATCATTTACATTCCATGATACCTGACTTCCTAATATATCCTAATCTCTGATACCAAATGATGTAAAGGATAGACAATCTAATCTCACACTTCTCCTTGTTCTTGTTTCACTTCTTTGAGCAATAGACCATTAGATCTATGTAATTTTAAAGGTTCTTAAATTTACTAATTAGTTTATGTTTCATGACACTTTAATCATGCTCATTTAAATAATTTATTACCCCTCAATAAATGTAAATACCTTATAAATTATCTTCACTTACCTCTCACAACTATGCTCACCTTAACAGATAGGGTAGTAGCCTTTTTTTAGCAAAATCACTTTGTACAGATCCTTATGGAGAAACCAATGACCAATTTAGGTACCATTTATCCTTTAAAACCTATGTGTGAAGTTTTAATATCAAAATAAAACTAAAATTCACCTTTTTAAACCTCTTTTGCTCTATGTTAGGCCTAATTAGGCCTAGTCTACCATTACACACACACAGGTGGCTATATATGTATGGAACCATACCCCACAATCCCAAAACCTCCAAAATATATGAAAATACTTATAAATATTAAAAACTAAAATATTTTAAGGACTTCCATCAGGTAAAATGTCTTAAAACTAGATTTGAGTCTTGAAGCTCTAGATTAGGGCTTGACAGTTATAGTAAGAGCTGAGAGCAATCAAATTGCTTATACACACTTAATATAGGGTTTCAGATTGTTGTAAAAATTGTTTCACAATTGTGATAATTCTTCCCAACCATTATAATTCTTCCTTAATGATTTTATTCAAGTATTAAATCATTTTCTTGGATCCACAATTTTATAAGATATTTATTATGCCTCCACGCATCACTAATTCATCATAATTATATTCTTGAGTCTCTACCAAGTCATCATAATTTTATTCTTGAGTATTTGTTCCATGTTTCCACAAGAGTTTTGGTCTTATTGCATACATAGTTATAGTCTGCAGGTTATACAAGAGTTGTTTTGAAGATTGAGATATATATAAGGTATTTTAAACTTTTTTATAGTTTTATAAGACATGAAATAATCCCATATTCTATATGGAATCCTTACTTAATCTTCATTACACCCTTGTTAATCACATTCCCCTACACCCTGTTCTTATCTATCTTAAACAAACATAGTCTCAATAGAGGCATACAGATTTATGTATAAAATATGTGAAATAATAAGTAAATGAAAATATAAATACATTAAACCAAGTTTTATAAAACTCACCAATTAATATTGAATCCTTAAAACATAATATTATCACATCTTCCATCTTTTGAGCATTAGAAAACTCTGTCAACATCTTATGCAAAACACAAAAAATAGGGTCCAGACCTTATTTGATGAAAATTTGGATCTTCATTAATTATTTATTGTGAATAATTCCCTTGATTCCTTGAATACATCTTGACAACTAAATTTAATACCGAAATGTACAAACTTTATATCAAAACCAATTTCCTAACTACCTTTCCAATAGTCACAACCAGAATGTTTTCACCTTGTACAAGGAACAAGGTTGATTTTACCATACAATGTGACTCTTGACTAAGGGTATGGTAAATAGTGTCTTTAGTTCATGTTTCCTAAATATTTACACTTCCATGATCCTTGAAATGTTTATAAAACTCCTTAAACATGCTTAGTAAATTCAAAATTTTGAATTATGGAAATTGGTGGGAAAGTGACAATTTGAATTCCTACCCTATCCTATCATTCTTAAGAACTTGGAAAGAATTAAAAGGTACATTATATGACTCATAATACCTTTTTAATCATCCTAAACATGCCAATTGATTAAAAAATATTGGCTAATCCAAAATTTATCAAATAAACACAAAAATGAGTCATCCACATAGGATGCTCCTACATCAAGATGGCTACTCCACTAGGCAACTCTATCTCATAGGCATTGTAATAAAAATTCTTAAGAAATTTTAGGGACCTATATTATTCATTTTGAGTTTGTTATACTCACCTTTGAGAAACCTCTTCTTTCTCAAGTGAGTCAAAACCAAGTCACTAATGTCAAAACTAATTTATCTTCTTTTCAAATCTTCTTATTTCTTGTACTTATCCACACTTGTATCTAGTTGTCTTTTCACCTATTCATGTACCTCTTTTATAGACACAATAAATTTATCTCATTCATCACTCCTCTTCTCCATTTTACTCAAATATCTCAGTTCAAATACTCCTCTTGCTTGCATACCATACGACACCTAAAATGGACTCATACCAATGCTCCTATTGGAAGAGTTATTTAAATTATATCTTGATAAACACCTTAACAAGTTGCCTAATATATTGTTAACCACTATAGTCTATCCATTAGTTTGAGGGTAGTATGTTGAACTAAAATTCAAATTGGTTTCAAGATTTTTCCAAAATGTCCTCAAAAAGTAACCCAAAAATTTGGTGTCTCTATCAAATATAATACTAAGTGGCAAACCATGTAGTCTAAAAACCTCCTTAAAGAATATTTTTTCTATGTGTGTATCATCATTAATAGTATTTAAAGGTATAAAGTTTTCCATTTTAGAAAACATGTTCACTACTATAAAGATAGAATCATAACCTTTTTGAATTCTAGGTATCCCCATGACAAAATCCATACTATTGGAGTCCCATGGTCTATTTGGGACTAGTAAAGGTTGATACAAACCTACATTTGTACTTTTACCTTTAGCCATTTGACAAAATTTGCATATTTATACATACCTTCTTACCTCTACTTTCATTCTAAGCCAAAAGTAATGTCTGATAAGTTGATCCAATGTCTTGTTAAGTCCAAAATGTCCTACCATGCTACCATAATGCTTATCTTTGATCGAGTTCTCCATAATTAAACTCTTTGGCACACACAATTATATTGTTTTGAATAATAATCCATCTTTTATCATGCAATCTAACCATGTTTCTTTATTCAATGTGGTTCGATGTTGAAACTCTTTTTAGGCTTCTTGAAAATCTTCATCACTCTCATACAACTCCTTGAGAAAATCAATGCCTACACTCTCAAGCTAAACTTCATTGACTAGCAATGCTTTCCTACTCAAAGCATCATCCACCTTATTACTTTGACATTTTTTTTGTTTGATAGTAAAGGTAAAATTTTGAAAATAATCTATCCATTTCATATGCCTTTGATTGAGCTTAGGTTGACTAGTGATGAATTATAGAGAATGGTTATTTGTGAAGATTACAAACTCCTTAGGCATTAAATAATACCTTCACTTCCTCAAAGTTTTCACTATTTCATATAACTCAAATCATAATATGATTATTTATTTTTAGAATCATTTAATTTTTCACTAATGTATGTTATAGGCTTGCCTTCTTAACTTAAGACAACCCCTATGGCTACTCCAATTGCATCACACTCCACCTAGAAGACTTTATTGAAATATGAAAGTGCTAGAATGGGATGCTCAGTCATTTTTATCTTTAAGAACTAAAATTTTATTTCAGACAAGTTAGTCCACATAAACTTTTTCTTGTATCCTCTAATAGTGTTTATGATTAAAGCACAAATTCTACTAAAATTTAATGAATTTCTTATAAAAAACTTGCAAGGTTATGAAAGCTTCTTACCTCTCCAGCTATCTGAGGAGTTGGACACTCCATTATGGCTTTCACTTTGTCCTTATCCATCTTCTATACTCCTTGAGATATCAAAAAAACAAGGTAAAACAATTGTGTCTTCATGAATACATACTTCTTGACATTAATTAATAACTTTTCCTCTTGTAATCTTCTCATGACAAAATGCAAATGATGGAGATGTTATTATTTAATATGAATATATATCAATATATCATTCAAATAGACTACAAAAAAAATTACCTATGAATGACTTAAGAACCTCATTCATGAGCCTCATGAATGTACTAGGTGCATTAGTGAGGCCAAATGGCATGACCAACCACTCATATAGCCCTTCATTAATTTTAAAGGTTTTTTTACTTTCATCTCCATGCCTAATTGTGATTTGGTATTAAAAAATATTGAGGTCAATCTTGGATAAGTAGTTTGACCCACTTAAACAATCTATCAAGTCTTCAATTCTTGGGAGAGGAAACATGTACCTTATAGTGATCTTGTTGATTTATCTTGAATCTATGCACATACTCCAATATCCTTCCTTCTTAGACACTAACACCATTAACATTACATATGGGATAAGACTTTCCTTGATCATCCATTTTTTCAATAGTTCTTGATCTTGCTTTCCAATCTCAACATTTTCTTATGGTGTCATTTTATAGGCAAGCTTACTCCTGGAATGAAATCAATGTGATGATTGATTTTTCTTATTGGTGGAAGCTCATTAGGTAATTCATAAACTATGATAACAACATAGTATTTGAGTACATATTACACCTCTTGTGTCAATTCATTCACCTTTGTCTCTATTATGATTATTCTAGGCTTGAGCACCACTGTAAATCCTAGCTATTTTTTTCTCATTGTAGCCACAAACTCCTTTTCACTTACCACCATTACCCTTGAACCAATCTTTTGGTCACCATATTCTTATTTCATAGGCAAAAATATATGGCTTATACCATCCTTCTCCAAAGCGTAGACATTTCTCCTTCTATAATGTGATGTCTTCCTATCATATTTCAAAAGCCTTCTAAGGAGTACATGGCACACATCCATTGGCATGATATCACAAAGAAATTTTTCTTTATAACTCCTTATTTGAAACTCCACCCAACATTGTTCATTAACCAATAATTTTTACCCTTTTTCAGCCATGAAACTTTATAGGGAGTGGGATGAGTCAGCCCTTTCAACTTTAGTTTATCCACCATCTCAACTAAAACTAAGTTATCCATGCTACCTGAATCAATGACTACTTTACAAAATCTACCTTGGCACTTGCAGGAGGTCTTAAAAAGTGTCTTTATTTATGTAGGTTCCCTTGCTTTAGGTTAATTTATCAACACCTTTCTCATAATTAATGATTCACCTACTTCTGGTTCTTTCACATGAGATGGAGAACTAACACTCTCCTCTTTTATTGCTTAAACAATCTGACATCTATTTTTAGTTTTATAGTTGTTTGCTTGTTGATCTTTTAGACACTCCCAAAAACTAAGTCCTAAAAATTTATTACACTTGAATCAATTATCCATGAATCTAATGGATCTTCTTCCTCTTGATGCATATCTACCTATGAAGTATGACCTTCTACCTCTAAAGCCACCTCTAGGAGTAAAGGACTATTCTTGTGAAGTGTTACCTTATCCTTGGTTTCTTTGTGAGGTATGTCTACCTCATTTATGACCCCTTCCTCTATAAATTATGCCTCTTCTTATACTCTATTGTGTTTGTCTTCTATTAAGCTTGGCTTCAACTTTCAATACAAATTGATATCACTCTTCAAAAGTCTTGGGATTAACTTGGCTTAGTTTTTCTTGAAAATTGTATCTCAACCCTATAAGATATCTAGAAACCTTTTATTTTTCTTCCTCTATATGGCCTGATCTGATAACCAACTTATATAACTCCTTTGTATTTTCCTTGACACTTATTTCTTTTTGTTTCAATGTTTGTAATGTTTTAAAGAGATTTGTTTCATAGTCACTTGGCAAGAATTTGCCCTTTCACTTGGAGACCATCCTATCCCAAGACTTGATCTTTGTCTTATCCTTATTTATTATTTCTTCTTTAATTAAAACCCACCAAAGGTATGCATTCCCTTTCATATTTGTATAAGCAAATTTCACCTGGTTCTACTTTAGAACACTTCATAGTCAAAGTATTTATCTAGTTTTGTAATCTAGTCAATGAGTTCTTCTCCATTCTAGTTTTTTGAATATGTGGGAAGCTCCATTTTTTGTTTAGCCCATATTTCATTACTACCCTTATTATTATTTCCATACCTTATTCATCATGGTTTCCAACTTCTTTACCTTCCTCTTTTGGCTCTTAGAGTTCTTCCTCTATATCACTGTCATCTCCTATTATGGCTCCCCTTATTTGAGTAATGTCTACTGTTGTAATTATAACATCAAAACCAATCCTTAGGTTTTTCAATTCCTCCAATATAGTTTTAATATTGGCTTTATTCTTTATAGGTGGCATCTTGTCTTATACCTTTCATGTTATCTTACCAGAACTCACTCGACAAGCTAACTAACCAACACACTATCAATTCACTCTTGTTATCTAAGAGCGTACACCTTCTTTCAATCTACCTTAGGTGTTAAACCTACTCTGATACCAAACTAATGAAAAAAATATATTCAAAATCAACCAAAACATAATCTTACCTTCTTGAACCAACCTCTAATAGCCCTCTTCAGGCACTAATTTCAATTTTATGACAAATATATATGGTTAAAAATAAAACAAACATATATTTAGATACCCAATATCCTCTTATAATAATCCTCAAAATTTTAGATTCTAAACCTAAAGGGAAGGTTCTTTGTTGTCAAGTTCTTGTTCTTTTTAGGCATCTTCATGTAACACTCTTAAAGCACTTTTTTGGGGTTATTTTTATCCACATAATGATTAAATTTTAAAAAATGTACTTTTTAGATACCCATTAAGGATTTACATCAACATACCAAGTTTTGGATTATAACTCTCTAATAAAGTATGAAATCTCAACCCTTATCTTAACTAGTTAGGTTTCCTAGGTCCAACACAGTCTTTTGACCTTATACAACTCCACACGTGAAAAAATTAAAATATAGTTTTTTTATTAACATTTATAATGTAAAAATAATAAACTCTACCAATTTTTAGGCTCTAGTTCAATCCCTAGATACCAAAACCATGAAATGGCCTCAACTCTTCACTAGTCTCCTTACTTAGGCCGAGAGAGAGAGAGAGAGAGAGAGAGAGAGAGAGAGAGAGAGAGAGAGAGAGAGAGAGAGAGAGAGAGAGAGAGAGAGAGAGAGAGAGAGAGAGAGAGAGAGAGAGAGAGAGAGAGAGAGAGTGTCCAATTTCAAAAACAATGAATGTTTTAAGGGATTTATTTAATTTTTTTAAGGTCTATGAAAACGTTATAAATACCTGAATAATGAAAATATAACCCTACCAATGATTAAATTATCAAATGTTGAAAAATTTGACCTATAGAATGCCTTCTTAAGAGACTATTCAAGCTTATTTGGGCAGAGTTGTAAAATTTGAACAAGATTTAATATTTAGCATGTGTTTTCAATCTTAAAACACTTGTTTATAATTCCATAACCCTTTTCAATGTCTTCTCATGTAAAATCAATCTAACTTCAATGCAATGTTTATCCTTTCAAACTTAGCCTTTTGTAACAACACACAACATAACACATAATTGTCCAAATTGATGTTTGCTCTCTCTTTCATATTAAAATTTGATGGATAATTATTTTTAATTCTAAAATAAGTAATAAAAAAACCAAAAATCTCATTTAGATTTTATTTGGAACATAAAACACATCAAAAACCTAGAATTTGTATTGAAGAGGCATCAATTATGTGCATATATAGAATGCATAAGACAGTCTTCTTGTTTTATAACTGTCACCTTATTTATATGTATTTTAGCCTTCAAAACCTTCTCTTATATTTCAATTATTAATTAAATTAATCTTTTAAAAATCTTTATATATTCCTAAAAATTCTCTAACTGGTCAAGAATCTCCAACATAGGTCTTGAGGAGGGTTGAAGAGAATTTGTGTAACTAGATTAATGATTAAAATATAAAAGAGTCATATTTGATATTAAAAAAACATTAAGAAACACTTTAAAATTATTAATACACTTAAAATAACTATAAAAACTCCTAACGACCATTATAAAGTTGTGAAAAGTCTCATAAATCAAAGTTTCCTATTCAAAAATTTGAATTTGGATTTTGGTAGGAAAATGCAAAATTTTAATTCTAGCCTACCTAAGATAACCTAAACACTTTTAAATGATTCAAAAGTGTGTCATATTACCTATAATACCTTTATAAAAATCTAATCAATCTAAATGACCCCTCAAACAACCTAATCAAACCAAAAATGAATAATTCAAGCCAAAATTTCAAGCTTGGAGTGATGCTCCTTCATCACTAGAGCTACTTATGAGAGATTACCGTCCCTACATCATGGAAAGTTAGAACCATTTTGTGATTATATATTATATTTTAAAACATGTATTTAATAATTAATTTATCAACCAACTAATTTGGAAACATAGTACATCTTTTGTAGGGGTCTCATTTTTCCTCTTAAATAAAATGTGTTATATCAAACATCTAAGTCATTTCAGCTTATTTGTTGTGATACTATTTCACTAGAGGATAAAATGGGACTTGTGAATAGATAATGAGGCATATTTTTATATTGAGTTTTTACCACCAGATTCATCCAACCTTGTTCAATAACTTGATCCACCTTTTCTTAAAGCAAAGCTTTCGTAAAAACCATAGGTTAAAATACTAAACAAATGGAAATAATCAATTTTCATATTAGCTCCTACAGTGACGATGATTAATCTTCTTCCCAATCATTATCATCCACTACATCAATTGGATATAATTACAAATAGACCTTATTGTAACTATCGTCACATTAATGGTCATTGGGATAATGATTATTGTGCACTTAGAGGCAAGATTGAGTAATTTTTTTATAGATGTATTATTTCATTTGTAAAGGGGATATCTATTTATGATTCTCCTTGTTATACTAGATCACATTATACCATGACCGAGTCATCCTAGGATGTTCCTATTAAGGAACCAATGGTCACTTATCATGTGCCTATAAATGCATCTATAAAACAAAGTTTAAGTGATCAATGGTATCACTAGTTCAATAGTAGTGTAAGAGAGTAAATAAAGCTAGAAAAGCATATAGCATTGTTGTAATTCAAGGAAATAAGAGAAATTCAATAGTGAAAATGTGATAATTGATAAAAAATTATGACAAATGTTACGTAGATTCCTATTATAGTTATACACAATATGCTAGTGCCAGAACTAAGGTACATTGGTTCATATATGTAAGATTATCATTATGGTTTGTAAGTCCTATTACTTTTAGGGTGGACAAATGATTATTAATGATAAAAATAGTTTTTTACATGATTCTCTGATATACATCACAATTATGAAATGTTAAAAAATTCAAATACATAATTTTATTAAGAAAACATACCTTTACCACATGCCAAAATCCATAATATGAATGCAAATCAAAATACTAAATTAATTTGTGTGTGTGTGTGTGTGTGTGTGTGTGTGTAGTTTTCCAACAACATGGATCACAATAAAATTTTATACAATATAATAATCAATAGTCACTCAATAATAGGAGCATGGTTAACATGACCCTCTACATCCATCTCAACATCCTTTGTATCTCCTAACAATGGATTTATAGGCTTAGAATCTCCAAGATCTCTTTGTGTCCTTGGTCTCAATTTCTCCCTCTGATCATGATCCTTGTATATAACTAATATAGCCTTCATATCCATGTGCTCTCCTTGTAATAAAATGTACTCATCTAATAATCTCAGACCTAAGATAGGATCCAAATTACGAGGGATCATTTGTACTCTCGTTAACTCTGCTCTCGGGTCATAATGGTCTACTTCAACCCAAACATAACTAACTTAGAAATAGTAATTTGATCAAATAACTATTATCACTTACTCAATCAATCCACCCTCCATAACATAATTAAGAGCATGTCAAGTCAGCTCATGCAATGCCAACTCAATCACAATCCTATAATCCTCATCATCTACATAAACATAGAAATTAAAAACATTATCCATTATTAATACATCCAAAAACTATTATACACTAATAGATTAATTCAAACATCTTATACCTCTAACATCCCTCATAGGTGGCACATATACCACATCATCTACGGTACCATCTCCTCTAGCTAGAAACAATATTGACAATTGATGCTTAAACCAACATGTAACATATGCATTTATACACCTTTCATCATTTGTTTTGGGGATCTCTACAATTGGATCCATCTCATCTATAGGTATGGAATTGAGAACCACCTCAAATGGCCTAACCTTATCTCCCAACATCATTGTAGCTCTAACACTTTGTGCCCATACCCATGACAATGGTGGCACATCATGTTGAATATCAAACTATCAAGTAATGTGCTCATATTGTAACTATTCATAAACACTGGTCCCCTATCATGATACCAAAAATTGACTTGAATCTAACATAACTGTGTGCCATCCTTGGTCTCCCAATGAATCCTACATATGGTCTCTATATAATTGAGTTTTAATTTAACTCATCCAATAACCTCTTACATCTCATGGTGCTTCGATATCATACATGTCCTCTAATGACCCATATTTATGCATATATCTAAGGGTGTGTCCAATCTACATGAGGCATCTTGACCAGTCATGTAATGACAATGTGATTATATGCCCAAAAATTCAAAAGAATGGCCAATCTAATCTATCCACTAAACTCCTCATGTGTAAATCTATATAGATCCCAATATAAATGAGCCAACATAACATGGCCCCAAGAATACATTTTATTATGCTCCTTAACATCCTAAATAATGGCATGCATCTTATAAGAAATAAAAACTCAACCATCATCCAAAGCTATAAAATATTCTAATAATACAACCAAAATTTTATGCACACGTAGAACACCAAAAAGAATAATCCTAGAAAATACAACTAAATCTCCAGTATGGTGTCAACATACACAAGGTCTCCAAGTCAATTACCTATGGGATTGATCCTTGGGGACTAACCCCATAGCACCTTGAAGTACATCTCTAGTCCCAATAACTATTATCCTAAGTATCCACCACACAGATTTGAATCTCATTATCATCTCCCTAGTAGGAAACTAGAAAGTGCAAGTGTCAGCATCCTACATCTTAGCCAATGTGATCATCATGTGTATATATGGAATCATATCCAACCAACATACATAATTGAGACCCACCCTCTTGATAATAGTCCTCTTATCATCTGACAGAGTAAATACATGAATAATATCTATCATCTGACCTATCAAAACTCTCTATAATGAATATCCACTTATAATAAGAAAAACATGAAAATGTTACATTAAAAATAATAAAACATGAGTATAAGACTAATAATTTCCAGCTTACATTAGCTTATATGAAAATTATCAAAACATTATATTCCACGCTACATACACAAATATAACATGGGACAACACCAGGCAATTTTACATAAAATTGCACAGGATGTAAACAGTACTAGCCTATAAAGGATGGGGTTGCACTTGAAAATAAAAAACTTGAAATGTAAATTATAAAAATAATTATATCTAATCATATCACATTATCAATAATTATTAAGATTAAATTTTAGTACTTACCATTTCGACATATTCCTTTACTTAAATACGAGCCCCCACCTCCTTGAATCGGGTGCAAAAAATATATCTATTTTGAGCCATTTTAAAAACTCATGGCTCAAAATTCCAATATTTTAATTTTCAAATGAATATTAATTTTGAATTTTTAAAAGTCTATATATAATTTAGACTATGCCATCATAATGTAAGTTAAACACTATCAAAATCCATGACTTCCCACACTAAATGGATGATATTTAGTCACCCATAACTCCTTTCCAAACACCATTTGTGTCATGCAGAAGATAAGCACGTAATCTCTCATATTGCCTAGGTTTCAATCTTGCTATGAATTATCTGATACATCGATAACTCCTATTTTGTCTCTCCATAGTAATTCCTTCATTTCTATGGAAACCCATACAAATTCTAATCCAGATTCAATTTCTTGCTACGACTAAAAATTGATAACAAAACAACTCAAAAACCAAATAAATATTTGATGCTACATCAGCTATATATTTTAGTTCAATATACTTACACCAGTTTCATCCCTCTCCCCAAAAGGGGACATGCATTGGCACCATTTATAAAAACTTAATATGACTAAAAATTGATAACAAAACAACTCAAAAACCAAATAAATATTTGATGCTACATCAGCTATATATTTTGGTTCAATATACTTACACCAGTTTCATCCCTCTCCCCAAAAGGGGACATGCATTGGCACCATTTATAAAAACTTAATACACATGGGGAAGTTGAATCAACACGTACTCACTACATGTTATATTTTAAATCAAATTATATTTTAGATTACTCGATGTGTTTTAATTATGGTTCAAACCATGTTTCACTTTATAAAAACTTTGCTTAGTATATTGTAGTTTCACATCAGTTATATGTAATTGATATAGGTTATGTTTATTTTATATATATATTTTTTTAATATGGCACAGGATATATACAAGTTGACATATTTACTTAGAATATGCTTAACAGATTTCATTTTTTACCTAAGTTTTTTTGGTACTCAAACAAGTTCGCACCCTAGAGACAATAAACACCTTGCCTTATTGTGTATATATATATGTGTGTGTGTATATATATATATATATATATATATATATATATATATATATATATATATATATATATATATACACACACATATATATACATATATACATATATATATATATACATATATACATATATATATACATATACATATACATATACATATATATACATATATACATACATATATATATATATACATACATATATATATATATATATACATACATATATATATATATACATATATATACATACATACATATATATATACATACATATACATACACATATATATACATATACATATATATATACATATACATATATACATATGTATATATACATATGTATACATATATATACATATACATATATATATATATACACATATATACATACATATATACATATATACATATATATATATATATACATATGTATACATATATATATATATATACACATATATACGTATATACATACATATATACATATATACATATATATATATATATATATATGGTTATTTCAAGCTACCAAAAATTATCACAATTATTACAGTGTTTACCCTGATAAAAAATCAAAAATTTTACTCATATTTTGAAGATGTTTATACAAATTACTAGAAATGGGGACATGTGCATAGAATATGTTCGTAATTGTCATAGTTGGGCTCATTTTTTATGCACATTATGATAATGGGGACATGTGCATATCACATTTCCACATAAATAACGATTTATTGCTCATAATTTATATTTATTCTTAGATTATATGACTCCAGACACTCATTTTCTAATTTATGGGCATGTGCATGGCACATGGTCTCATCTCTCAATTTTTACACCTATTTATATAGAAGGAATGATGGTTTGTGTAATTCTCTATGTTGTATAAACTAAATTTAATTCATAATTATGTATACACTATTTTTTCACCAGAATTAATCATATATCTATTTTGCAACAATTGATTCAATTTTTGCACTAGTTTTTACACCAATACCCAGTAAATTGAGTTGTGTGGCGCTGAAGTAAAAAATAGGGTTTTCACTTATAAGCACATGTCTAAGCAATAAATATTAGGGGTAAGCTTAGTTTTACTCTCTATACTATAGTGGTTTACTGAGAATCTTAACATGGACTTCATATTAGAGTTCCTCTCCATAGGCATCACTCGAAGTCTTGTTCAATTATGTAGCCAAGAAGAGAACAAGAGTAGAGACCATCCTCTCTCCACATGTATTTATTAGATTAGACCCATGGCATCTTCACTTGAAATCAATCATATGTGACACAGATAAGCTCAAGTATTACCTTCTTCATTTAACTCTAGTAGCTTCATTTCATTACCTTCTTCATTTAACTCTAGTAGCTTCATTTCATTGCATTTCTAGAATAAAAGGATCTGGTTAAGCAAACATAAGTACTATGTTTTTTCATGATTTTTGTGGCTAGAGGCTCCTGGTGCCAAATTAAGACCATTGACACATCTTTTTTTAATTCCATCATGTTTTCCTTTTTGATATATTCAAGTGATATTTTCATTATATTTTATGATAATTGTTCTTGTATCCTATTCTCAGATGTGTCATAGGGATCCCTAGTCCTTTCTTTTCTTTTTATCTTTATATCTTCTTATTTCTAGACAATACAACTCCTTTTGGACTATCACACTTGTCCATAAGTTGTAGTATTTTCCTCATATATTTTTAAATCCTTCTTTTAGGGTACATTTAATTTGGGTCTCTATTTATTCCCATGTTATTACATTTTAAGTCAGTTGGCAAGCCAATAAGTTTTAAAATTTTAATTATGAGTCTTCTATATATGGAGTCCTAAGAGGCATTTTACATCTAACACTTATGTACCTAGAAAAATCATAATACATCAAGATTAGTATCTACATTTTATATCTAAAATTTATATTATTACATCTATATTTGTGTGCTTGGACCAAGTAGAGGGCCTAGCTGAAGAGCATTTAGATCACATTGAATGTGATTTAGTCACACACACATAGTAGAGGGAAAACTATATCAACCAAAGTCCCCATTTTATATTTCATTTTCCATGTGTAGGACCTTGTTATGTATTTTTAAGAAAAGAAGATAGAAGCAAAATCTATAATACGTAATCATATATATTCAATAAACCAAAAATCATCTATAGATGGTGTTACATAGTTTTCTAATTTGTAGATTTATTCCATAGTCAATGCAAACAATATTGTTCCATATGGATAAAGGTGTAGACCACTATTGTCTAATTCTATCATCTACATCCAAATCAACCATAATATTCATTCATTCATAACTTATTATATCCTAGTAAGTATCATAATCTAATCATAGGCACCTTGATGTAGATTGAACACACAAGGGGTCTTCACTAGATTTGTTCCCAGTATTAGTTAGTAGCTTTATCAATGGTTCAAAGCTCAATTAAAAAATTTATGCTTCAAAAGTTTCTTTTAAATCTCATTAATGTTATCTAATCTTTGAACCAAATGATGTAACCATAATACCTTGACTATCTTTGATGGTGATTTGATATAAAATGGGGTACTTTAATCTCTTATAATAAGTCTACCTTGTCTTGAATAAACTAAATTTTCACCCTCTATAGAGGTTATTTTGGCCTTATCAACATTACATGTCATCCAAAAGTATCATTATATCCTTCTTGACTTAGTCTCACTTTATGAATAAATTTCCACTTTCTATATGATTGACTATTATAAATAGACAATGTAATAATTCTTGTCACCTTATTTTGTGTGTGTAAAAATTTAGATTTTACTACATCCATTTAATTTACAAGATTCTTGTATCTATTTTAATATTTTTTAGTATAAGACACAAAAATTTTCCATTTACTATACTTGGTTCTTACAAGAAACACAGTAACATTAGGTTTATTGCCTTGTGCATAGACCTACAAACTTGAATTTCAACAACCTTTACCAACCTTAGACTCTGATGATCACTAATTTGGTTTCATATACTCATTCACATGTCACACAAGATAATAAACTGGTTTTTCACTTTCCTATAACTTTAATTTTCAAGAGAGATTGGAAAATTGTCTTCAAAACCCTATTTTAGGCCTAGCTACAAGTCTACAAACACACAATCAAGAATGTATTCACCTGTAGATGGTTTCAAGGATTGAAACCACTTAAAATATAATTTATATCATAAATATATTAAATTTTAGTGGCTTTGGTTAGTTTTTTTTAAGTTATGGTTGATTTTGTGAATCTAAACCCTAAAATAGGGTTTTAGGACTGTAGACCATCTAAAAGCACAAATAATGGGAAATATCAAAATATAATTAATTAAAAAGGTTACTACTACTTGGGTTATTATATATAAACATTATTTTTACTAATCCAATCACTCTTCAAGTCTCATAATCAGTAAATTATGTTAAAACATCTCATTTACTTATACTATGTTATTTAAAAACTATGTTTCCTAAGTTCCATAGGATTAAAACCATCATAAAGTGGAGTAAAATATCATAAAATTATTAATAACACATAATGAATTATTCATAAGTCTATAAACTCAACCAAGATCATAACTAAGTTTCCTTTATTTATGTATTTTCAATAATTGAGATACAAACACTGCAGACTCCTCACTCACACACCAATAACCACCTACTAACTAAGCTTTTCCTCTTGTTTTCATGAATTATATTCCTCCATTTTTGATGGTATAAGGTATATCCTTACTTAACTAATGTCTAAACTTGTTATTCTTTTGTTCCATACACAATAATCTATCAACCAACCTATGACTTATCAAAACATGCTAAATTTGTCCTCCTACTTTGTATACACCTTATCATGGATTAAGAGATAGACTTAGACTAATTAAAGGACTAAAAAAGAATCATGGCATATTTTCAAGTCCTTAATCTGATTTATAATAATTATCATCCCCTTTAACATATTAAAACCTTCAATATACTTACAAACAAATTCAAAATTTTGAATTTCCTATTTTTGGCAAGATACCAAAAACACCTCTAAATGACCTAAGACTGACCAATGAAACCTAGACAAGGATTCTTATTGAGAAATCATGACATAGTATGCCTCCTAATTCAAAAAATAAACACAAATAAACTACTTATAAGTATGTACTTGCATCACACCTACAGGTCTACATATTCATAATATAGATAAGTGTTCATTCTCCCTTTTGATCTTTTTTATCAAGGCCCTAATTATTCATATGTTTGAAAATATATGTGTGTGAATGTATATTTACTTAGAATCTTATTATTATTATTATTATTGGTAAATGGTTTTGAAAGGGACCATACCCATTATAAAATAAGGTTCAAAATCCAGATAAAACAAGGAAACCCATAACCAAAAAAGGCTCAAAAGCTAGATAATACATGAGTATAGTAGTGGTTTTTTTATGAGTGGGATCCACCCCCAGCTACAAAAAAGGTCTAAAACTAGAATAAACAAGAGAGAGCAACAACAGGGAGCATTCTACCAGATAATAGCACCAAAATAGCATATCAATAGCAACTTCACAACATCAAAGCAGTACCAAAGCAACAACAAGTTAGCAAAATAGAGATAGAAAGTAAGAAAAGGAAGTTTCACTTGAAGAGCTTGTTGAAGCTATTCTTGAGTCCATCTAATGCATTAAATAAATTAAGAGCAGTAGTTTGAGATGAGTCAGTCATGTCAATGGTGGTTAGAGCATAAGTCTTCTTAGTGCCACCCTTCCACAAGCTCATATACAAATTACTAAAGGTGCAAACTTGCCTAACTTGAAACTCAAGGAACTCTAAAATGGCTTGGTGTATGGCCATATGATCAATCTGCCTACTCCTAATATGATCCACAGTGCTCTCTAGAGATTTCATTCTTTTGAAAATATCTTCCATCTTAGTATCATAATGGGAGGAGTTATCCACCTTCTCCTTGCCCTTATCAATAATCTTTTTTAGCTATGTGACCTCCTTTTTGAGCTCACCAATCTTTTCTTCAAGCTGCATAACTTGATCTTTCAGCGCAATTCCTTGAGAGTGTGTTTAGAGGGACCAAAATCCATAGCATCCTGTCCCATGTCAAGGAGACTCTTTGCAATGGCAATTTCCTTACATGTGAAAGCTAAGAGTTGCACCCTTTCCTTTATCACTACTTCTAAGCACCCTCTCAGACAGGGGAGGGGGAGGAATATTATGAATTGAAATGTTAACAAAGATTATGTTACAGTGCTGATGCAAAATAAAAATAGCTCCTTCATAAAGAGTTAGGGCATGTTTGTGTGTCTAAAATTCTTGAATAAAAGCTTCCATGGATTACTTAGAATCTATTTTACTCAGATGTTTATCTAAATTAGATTATATTTATTCCTAAAATCCTAAAATATGATAAAACATCTTGACTCAGGAAATAGGTCATCAAAATCTACTAGGGCACTGTCAAAAAACATTTAGGTACCTTTAACAATTAGATCCAACCACTATCTATTGGTACTATCCCTTTATATTGTTATAGACTTTTTTTCCAAAATTATCTACACCTGCATGTTTAAATTATTTCAATGTAATTTTTCAACCTTGGTCCTATGCGTAAATCCCTTTTCTGTCTTATTTCCCTTCAAATCCCTAACTCTAATTTTGACACTTGATTAACTAAAAAGAAGGAGGTAAAATATGGGTTGGTCAGTTCCAACCACTACTTATTGATTTTTTGAGTGTTTCATATGATCTAATACTCCAAAGAGGTCTCAAAATGCATTTAGTTATCCCACGTATGTTTATGTGTGTTCAATAGTGTTCTAATAAAATGAAATGCATTTATTGGGCTTTTAACACTTCACAACATGAAAATTTTGACCTTGAATTTATATTTTTACTTAAATTTTAGACTATCCCTTTGAGGATTCTTAGATTTGGATAATTTTGTATAATGTCTAAAGGATGTGAAAATAGATATCTCATTGTGCAATTGGTTTTCAATATAATTTTCAAGTAGTGACCAAGTGAATAAGACCTTAGGCCTGTCTTGTCTTTATATACAACTCTTTGTTACTTCCCTCCACAAATGAAATGTGAAATGATGTTAGGATGATCCAAGGAAAATATTTTAAATATAAAAATATCCTTTAGAATATTCTATAGGCTACTAGTGAAGGCATAAACACCTACAATAATTATAGTTGTTTGACTATTACAGAAACATGAATATAGAATATGAGGATGATCTACTTAGGATTTTAGAACATTATTTCACCGACTATGGAGATCCTAAATTGGAATGATATAAAATTAGGTTGGCCAATTCAATATATAAATAACTAAATAGGCTAAAATATGGAAAAGATTCAAATGTGTATGCACAAGTCATATATATCAAACATAAGTCAATTTTAATGTTGTCAAGTGTCTAATATTAAATTTAGGTGTTGGACATTGTCTTCTCCTTTACGTAACATTCAATTTTATTTTTTTACTCATCCAAATGTTTCTTTATATCCTTACCTACATCCTTTTTCAATCCATCCCTTTCCTCAATCCCATCTTTTTTACCTCTTCACTTATCTCATTTTATGTGCTTTATTCCTTACAAGTCACACACTCTCCCTCCACCTTTTATTCCTCATCTATATTATTTTTAGTCAACAAATGTTGAAAGTGCATGTGTGCTAAGTGGGTCCCCTTAGATTGTGTTCATTATCAAAAATCTTATAAAGTTAATGAATACTCGTGAAGGTCATCTTGATATGACTTAAACATATACAAGTAAGAATCCCACAAAAAACACAATATAATTAAAATTCTCATGAAAGCCTTCAACTACCTAATACAAATATCTAGTTTTTTAAAAATCATTACAAATACTAATGTATTATAAGACTAACTAACTATTTGTTAATATTTAAGTAAAATATAAAATAAAACAATAAACTTACTTTCTTGTCCACCAAAAACAACACTCACTAGTACTTGTATTTCTAATTTTTTTCTCTTCTTCTCTCTAGAGTTGAAAAGGACACTGGGAAATATATTTATAATAAATTTCCATGGGATTCCACACAAAATGTTAATACAAACCCGACCTAAATTGCATCAAGTTTTTAAGCTAGATTTGTGCCAGCTTTGTGTTAGATTTGCATCATAAATTTATTCAACAAAATAAAAAATAAAATTGTAACAATGCAAATTTGACCCAATCAAATACATAATTTGGATGCCATGGAATAATTCAAACATTGCTAGGCAAGGCATAATATGTGATCTCTCATTATGTTTTCTTAGTCGAAAACTAAGATAGCATATCATATAATTGGACTTTATGAATACAATTTTTCTTTCATATAATTATGTAAAACATCAACAAGTGTGCATGTAATCTTTAAAAAATATAGTATAAACTCACAACATAATATAACAAGTGGTGCCAAAATCACTATTTCACTATAGTTTACCAACTTGAAGCTTTGGAAAATGAAATGTAATAAGATGAAACTATTGAAAATGAAATTCAACAGCATGAAAATCACTTGAAATAACTAAAAATGCAATGGAATGATATATAAAGATGCTTGGATCTCATTGAGCTCACTAGGGATCAAATCTTGTTGTTAACAAGGCCTAGATACCCGATATAAAGAGTCGAATGGATGAGGCTAGGATCATGTCTTGGATGATTTTGACGACGTGAATAGCCCTTAATCGTGGCTGATTAGCTGAAGAAATTTAATTCACTGAGTCAGATGTTTGATTACTCATATTTTAAATCTGCTACATATTTACTTCGAAACATGGGCTGAGAGGTCGACATTCATAGATGCAAATGCTCCAATATTATAATCAATCAAAAAAAAAAAAAAAAAATCAAGAAAAAATCCATTCAAAATTTAAAATGGGATGAAATTCGTTTGATGTAATGTTAAGAATTATGTTTTTCTAAAGTAAATTATTTTGATTAAAAAATGTACAAACAAATTTCATTATGTATAGTTATATATCTAATGAATAATATATAATTTGTTAATATGTTTAGAAAGGTTTTGGTACAATAACTTTTAGAAGACATTTTTTTATAATGAAGTTGAGTTTGTGAGTTATTTATATAAATTTTTTTTTAATATATATTTTTTTAAACCTTCTTTGACCATCTTTTCTAATCTCTTTATGAAGAGAAGTCTTGTTTTTTATAATAAAAAATCTCAATACAAAATTACAAAAATATTTATATTATGCACCTAAGTGATAACATGATGTTTTTCTTAGTAAAAAATACCATAATCCACCATATAAAGACAATTCTTACTTACAAAGAATGTTGCCTATAGCTCAAAAGAAGAGGGAAAAAAAACACACTAGTTATACTCATGAAATATATGTTGGTAAAATCAACATAAAGTAACTAAACAAGCCATGTTTTTGGTATTCAAAAGAAATTTCAGCACCATTGAATCTCTGTTTTTAATGTTTCACTTGGAATTTGAGTCTCTTTAATGAACTAATTTCAATTTTTTTTTTTTTAAAAAAACTTTAAATGCATTTTAAGATGATATGCTGTCTTTTTTAAATAACTTAACACTGTTAATTTATCATGTTAGAAGTGAAACAACCAAATTTAATTGTTAAATTGTGACCAAGTATGAACATGGTAATATCTTGTGTGTTCCTTAACATCGAGAGTATATTTAATCCATAAAATATTTGCATTAAAATTTTTTCTTTGCACACATGATTCTTCATTTGCATGTGTCGGTAGGCATTTATTTATTAAAGGGATGAAATTTCCATTTAATACTAAATATCAAGACTGTGGGGAGCTGAAATTTTCTTTCAATATTAAATATAGAGACATCAATATATATAACCCATTAAAATTTGGAGTTGCATTAGTTTATTAAATGAGTTCAAATTTTAAAATGGAATAATTCAAACATAAACTCAAGGAAATTAAAATATTTGAGCCCCAAAAAGTTCTTATTAGTAATACCCTCATTTCAAAATGTTCACATTTATCTCATTTATGTGTGCAATTACATGCACATTTTATCATTTGTTAAAATTTTATTTTCCTACAATTTCAACTTGCATTTTGTTTACCTTAAACAAATAAGAAAACTTGCTTTTAAATAGAAAATTCAAAGTTATCTCATGTGTTTTGAAGTGAAAATTAGTTCAATTGTGTTGTTTTGGGGTTGAAAATAAAACTAAAGGATTTTGTATGATGGGTGTGATATAAAAATTTATTCCCTTTCATGTCATTGTTATATTCATTATAAAAAATAAAAATGATATATATTAAAATGATAATAAAATTAAACATTTGTGGGAGGAAAATAGGTTTTCATACCTCCAAACATAAGAAGTAACAAGTTTTAAGGTCAATTTTTTTCTTGTCTCTGAAATAAATAATAAAAGTTTACATTAGAATATAACAATTAGTGTTAAATTATCTATTTCACTTTGCTTTACTAGTTCTAAATTTTGGGAAACAAACAATAGCATGTCAATAGTGTGGAAACCAAATGTAGCAAGTTGAAAATATTGAAAAATGAAATGCAACAATTTAAAAATGATATGAAAATAACTTAAAATGCAATGTAATGGTGTAGAAAATTGTAAAGTCAAGATAAATCTAATTCAAAATTGAATTTAAAGGAGCGTTTGTACCTAAAAACAATAGTACAAGTTCACATGAGAATATAATGCAAATGCAAGGAAATGTTCCACAATACTTATCGTATCAAACTCTAAATATTTCACAAACAAATAAATAATGCAAAAGCAAAGCAAAGAATCGAACATTCATTGTATTAATTAATGGTTCTTGTCTTCCATAAAGGTGACGTAAATGTTGTATGTCGTCAAAGTTTGACAATAAAAGGTGGTAGACTAGACAATGTGGAATATGTAATACGATGATAGGGACTATTGATATATGTACCTAAATAATATTATAGATATAAGAAATTGAAATTCGATTCACAAAAAAATCAAAAATGATCTAAAAAATAGATATTTGAACCCCATGCAAATAAATTTTCTAAGTTTTAACTTGTTCATACTGCCCCAGAGGGTAGAGGCCATAAGTAAAGTGAAGAGGAACCCACTTTTCACAATCGCTTTCTCTCCCATAACGATCCAAGAAAAAGTGTCATTGTAAAAATGCTCTAATGCCCCAAATCATTCAAATTCACAAGAATCAAACTAAAACTAATATTAAAGAGAGGAAATAAACAATGTGACAATTTCATGTTAGTCTCTCTCAAATAAACATCAAGATAGCGATTGGATTTATAACGGATCTCTTTCGGCATTATAATAACATTTAATCCTAGTCACTCACATTGGTGTTATAACCGTTGGATAGCCCATTAACTGGAGAATGGGGCAAAAACAATAAAATAGTTGAATGCCACTTATATCATAATATAAATGTGACCAAAAGTCATCATATAGGAGAACAAATAAATAATGTGTTTTTGAGGTATTGAAAGAACCAATTTTAATTGACATGCCCTCTTGCCAGTGGTGAAAGAGCACATATAATACTTATATACCATAATAATGGACAATGTTTCCATGTGCCAGTCACTTTGTTGAATATGTTGAAATAGGTCCCTAGGAAATATTTTAATTGTGGGGAAACATCATCATCTAATAAGTCCAAAATTTAGTTATGGATGGAGCATGAAAAGTTACTTTGGAACCCATGAAAGTGGTGGGTGTTGTCACTAAATGCAATGTCACTCGGTCTCTCTAAAGCTTTTGACTGATCCAAACTCAAAAAGTATTATTGAAAACAACTAAATAAATGAAGCTAACCAAATGATTACAAAATTCTATTATAAAGATACAAAATAGCTTATGACCCATCTTTTTATGTATTGACCATTTTATTTGTCTCCACTTCTAAGCATTGACAACTTCTCACAAAGTGGACACAAGTTGTTAGGCATTGTTATTGTTTTTGAAGGCCTATATTCTTAATATTTCTTTATGTTCAGAGGAAGTTAGAATATTACAAATAGCCATGTGTTTATTTCCATATTATTGGAGTGCTTAAACATATATGCTAATACATATTATAATACATATTATTATAGATAATATTTATTTTAAAGTGTGAGTTTTTATTTAGGATTTTTTATATATTATATCAATTAATAATGTTATAATTTTAGTCGATTTTGAATTAGGGGTCATTTTTCGTCTTGCTTTTTTTTTGGAGAGAGGTTAGAGTTCTCATAGTAAATTTGATGGTGGCTTTTTATAGCTTTCTCCAGTTATTATCGTTAATCCTGTTCAATGGAGTGATGGTTAGCCTATCACTATTCATGATGACCACCTGGATGGCTGAATTGTTCCAAAAATTTCTGATGTGGAGCTTCCCGCTTGGGCAATGCCTCCAAAGGATGATCCTCTACCTCCACCTTTTGGGGTGCTGCTTTGTGCTTAAAAATTTGGCTTCTAGTTATATGTAATTTTTCGTGTTGTGACTTGATCCATTGACTTGTGTTTTCGAGCCGGGTTGTTCTTCTGACAGAGAGTTTGAACCATGATGTGTTTGGCTGCTTTACTTTGCAACCTTCTACTTGTATTACTCATATTTTTTGTGTTAATATAATGTGCAGTATTCCAATAAAAATAATATTATTTTTTTCATAAATATTTTATTCATTGATTAATTATTTTGAATAAAATGTGTTAAAGTTTTAAAAAATGAAAAAAAAGAACTTTAAATTCTATCTTATAGCCATGATATTCCAATTTTTCAATTGATTTATTAAAAAAAAAAATCTTCTAAGTAACAATTAAATAGATATCAAAATTAAATTTAAAAATACCCCATTAATATCAAATAATTATTATATTAAATTGTCTTTGAAAAATTGTTGTGTACATAAATCAGGGTAAGAAAAAGTGACTTACTAATATAACATTTCATACACACATAGTTTAATTATAAAAATTACAAATGACTACTTAAATTAGTATATATATATATATATATATATAAAGTGCAAAGATTTTATATATATATATATATGAATGATGATGATGATGATCAAATGGACATCAAATGTAAAGTTAAAATCAAAAGTAAATACACTCATAAATATTATTGACCACCACCCCTGACTGTCATTATAGCGCTCCTCTCAATGCAATAAATATATATGAAAAAAATAATTGTTACATTGAATTATCTTTAGAAAATTATTGTGTGCATGAATTAGGGTAATAAAAAATAGTTAATATATATTTTGTTTGATTGTGACAATTTTAAATAGATGTTTGAACACATAAATTGACTTCTAGGTTATCTTGCATATCTTCTCAAATAGGCCACCTTGCATAGCTTCCTAGTGGATGTTCCTTGTTTGTCAAAGAGAGAGATTAAAATAATGTATTTGTATTGATATTTATAGAGTTTACCTATAATCCACATGATCTCTGCGCAAAGAGTTGCTAATCTCAAATTTTTGACACTACTCAGATTTATATCTTCATTTTAGTGATGGGTTCATCCAACCCATAACGTACACAAATCTATTGTTACCTTGTAGCATGAGGGATCCTCTACTCAACTTAGAGTTTATTCCCATTAGCTTTGCATTGAGACATACCACCATATTTAATAAGAGCATCATATTTGTCAATTTTTATTTTTGGAGTTTGAGACCAAGGACCATTATTTTTCTTATTACAAGATAATGGATGGTTTTTTTAGGTATTCAAAGACTCTTTTAGCTTTATGTAGATATGTCTGGATTATGAAGACCAAAGATGCTTAGATCTCTTTCACCTAGAGATATTCGACTTTTGTCCATAGATTTTCAAACATAAGTTTCTAAGGGGCCTTACATTAAGTTAATTACATCCTACTTTTAACTGACTCAAATCATCAGTAGGAAGAGGGTTTTGACTATATTCCAAACTTAAATGATAGACAAACAAGGCAATGCAAACTCAATGATTCACAAGACCTCGCACCTATCGCATACTTATTCACCACTTCGAGTATCACAAGTATTTTTTCATAGCAATAAGATTTACCTCACTACATAAAAGTTTCATCTTTATGATATTTTATTTTATTGGGTTATTATTTTCTATTAATTCATTTTAAATTTAATTCTTTTTTATACTCTTTAATATGCATTATTATACTTCTCCTATCTTCTTTATATTGTTTCTTTTATAATTTTATAAATTAATTTTAATTATTAACAAATATAATATAACTTATAAATTAAATTAAATATAATATTTTTAATGAATATATATTTTCATATTAAAACAATTTTAAATGTGATTTGAATCTAAATTTTTCTCCCTCTTTTAACATTTCGTTTTAATGTAACTATTTATGTTACCCTTTCAAAATATTTCTAATGAATAAACTAATGGAATGAAACTGGTGCAAAAATAAGGACTTTATAACTTTACACATTGATTAGTGAACCATATTCAAAGCATGCTTCTTTATTTTGGTGCCTTGTTTTATTTGGACGGCCATAAACAAAGGTTATAATTATTAAATAAATTAAAGTTCTAAGACTATTGTTTTGATGGTCAAATTATAGGGAGCCACAATAAGAGGATGTTTTTGTCAAAGGCACCCACAAAACCCGGAGCATGAAAATATGTCTGGAAGAGCAAAGATATTTCTAGTCAAAGGCACACATAATCCAACTTTGCTCTATCATTTTAAAACACAATATTTTATGAATTATTGTGTAGTTGTTGAATCATTTGATACTTTTATAAGTTTAGGAACTATCATTTTAAGTCCAAAAGATTAATATAAAAGAATGGTATAAAAACTTATGTTAGTTATTAATATGATTATTTTATAAAATATTGTTGAATTGTTGAATTGTTTAATATTTGCATAAATTTAGTTTTAAAAAATATATTTTAATTAAGAATTATTATTTTAAATTTAAAAGAGTGATATAAAAATTCATGTTAGTTATTAATATGATTTTTTTTTGGATGAATTATTATTTTATGTAGTGATCTTAAGTTAAGAGTTAAGAATTGAAAGGTATCTATTTTGTCAAAGTTGCCCAAAGCACGATTCCAGCGTCATCTCTTTTCGTGTATCAGGATTTGTTAACAGTAACAATTAATCTCTAATGGACTCTTTGTGAACCAAACAACTTTATCACTTAAACCAACAACCATTCACTATTAATATGATTTTTTTAAAAATATAATAATTATAAAATAAAAGAACAAATTTAATTAACAAATATTTTAAAAATAATTAAAAATAATAAATTTAATTAATTTTTTTGAATTTTTCACTTTCTAAACCTCTTTTATCTTAAATATTATTAATTATTTTATTTTATTTTTTATCTTGTCAAATATTTGCCTTAATGATGGCTCATATTTTAGATTGATAGATCTCTATGTTAAATAATATTAAACATCATTTTTATTTTTAATCCATAAACCCTTTGTAACATCTTTTTCCATACAAATAATTTATATTATATGTTGTGAATCAATAATTTTTAAATAATTTTAAAAGTTATTTCTAATTTAGAAAACTAATCAAAATTCTATTATAGATAGATATAAAGAGAAAATCATAACCTGATGTTATTATATAGATAATTAAAATTTTGTAAAAGAGCAATAGAAACCAAATTCAATTATACAGAATAGGTTACATGCCATAATAATTAAGGAAACTCTAGCATAAAATCATTCGTGGGAATCCAAGTTATTAAAGAATGGCCAAGAATACTAGCTATGTTAGTAGTATTCACGTTATATGTTGTTTATAGATATTTTGGCTTTTCTCTTCATCAATGGTGTTAGTTTTTAACAGTTTGAGATATTCTACTCCATTTGACAAACATGTCCATTAGTTTCATCATTGTTTGAGTTATTTTGCTCCATTTGACAAACATGTCCATTGGTTTCATTATTGTATGTACTTGCTACAAAGGCTATCTTTTATCAAATATTAAATTGCAAGGTTTTGTTAAGGGCATTTCTTTTTCCTCAGATGAATCTACTGAGTTATTTAATGGCCACTTTGTTGATGGCTCTTTTATCACTCTTATTGAGGATAAGGCTAACATCAACAATGCGATGTAGTGTCTAAATACTTTTTTCTTCACTTTTAGCTCAAGTATTTAATGGAAAAAAACTTGATGTTACTTACAATCCTTTCTTCTTCCCCCTTTTTGGTTGGACAAATACAATTAAAAATGTATCCAATATGGTTAGGTATTTAGAGAAACTCTTTAGATATTTTCTTTGGAATAGCTCTTTATATATTTCCTTTAAGCTAGCTCTTTACATGGGAAGGGTTTCCATTGGGTAGTTTGGGAGTATTATTTTCTTCCAAAAAAGGTTGGAGGTTTGGCTCTGTTAGGTATTAGTCTCTAAGGCTCTACTTTGTGTTCTAAATCGATTATCAATTCCATTGAAAGGTCTATATGGTTTCTCAACTTGGGAAGGTTTGGGTTTTCAAAACCTTCTTATCATTTAGATTTCAATCATAATTATTGGATCCCTTTTAATTGAAAGTATTTTGAAAGCATGGGAGAAGAGAAAAACCTTTGTTTCTCTAGAATGCTAATGATTTTAGTGATGGTCTCTATTTTAATTAACATTATTTATGGTGGTCACCTATTATCAATTTTCATGAAGTCCCTCTTGCTAAATTTTTATCACTACACAACCTCAAATTCTATATATGAGGAATGCTCATTGTACATGATACTTTTTGGAAACAAACTAAATATTAGCTTTCTTGGTTGGAAGTCAAGATTAAGTTTAGTTTAAACAATAACGATAAAGAATCTTACCAATAAGTTATTGTAGTGATCCCTACATAAATGATGCATAAGATTTCAATCACATCTACACACCTATGGTAGAAAGATTGGAAGTGGTATGTTTAAACTCTTTTCCAGAAGAATAATTTAGGTAAGGGATATGAAAGTTTATCACCTCATTTGCCTAGAGTTGAAAATATTAATGCTTAGTGGGAACTTAATTATTCAACCACCACTTGGAACAAATGGTTTCAAACAATATGGAATGAAATTCTTAAAATTAAGCTTACACATTTTTCTTGGTGTCTTTTTTACTAGGGTATCCCTCTTGACCATCACCTTGTTCAATTGGGTGGTACCTAAATGTCCAGTATATTTCCATTTAGAGACCCTTATGCATTTATTTGGTTCTATGTGAAGTACAAATTTCTTGGTCTTGGATTCATGATTTACTTAGACATTTTAGACCAAATTATTTTATTTGAAGTAATATCCTCTTAGGAAATATGCCCATGATTCTTACTACTTATACTCAAATTTGGCATACTTTTAGATTGGAATTTATTTTTTCTATTTGTAAAGAAATGAATGTAGACATTTTTTTCTAATTCTACTATATATATTCATTTTATGTGTATAACAAGGTAATAATTATCTCCAATGTGTGTATATAAATATAAGTGCAAGTAAATACGGTTTCCTTAGAGGTATCCCATCTCCAAACCATTTCAAACCATCGGGGAAATTCTCCATGCACCATATCTCATTTTCCACCCTCCTCACCTTCTGATGTGGCGAGAAAACACTATTCATGAAACATTATTCATGGGTACTATTTATAGGTACTATTCATGGTGATGTGGTAGGTGATGCAGGAGATGATGCAAGAAGGTGATGTGGCTTGGAATGGCCCATGGAAGATCTTTCACATGTGCTAAAATTGATGTTGACCTTCATCATGAGAGTGGAATGAATTCCACATGGGAAACAAAGTTAATAGGTTTAAGCTTTGTCAAAAGGAGTTTCCACTAGTTTGTGGAAGCATATGTGGAGTGGGGAACACCTTTTGAAGATTTCACTTATTGGAGGATTCCAAACTAAAGTGGATCACATGGTGGAGGACCTTTTACTATTGATGAATAGTCCATCCAAGTGGAGGAGGTCGAATTTATGGGCTTCCTTTATTTACCTCTCATTCTTGCATGTATTTTTATAAATAATTATATTCTTGGCTTAGTTTTTTAGGCTAGTTGGATAATAAGCTTGGTTGGAAGCTTGTAGAGCCTCCTTGGCATGTTGAGGTCAAGTTATGTATGTGTTTGAGTAATCTCTGAGAAAGCTTGTTGATCCTTGACATGAGGTTATCAAGTATTGTGTATTGTGAGATAGCTTGTTGAAGTTATGTATGTGAGGAAGCTTTAATGAGAATTTGTGAATTTCTTATGATATGTTTATGTGTTTTATGATTGATTGAGGATTATATGGATTTTTAAATCCATCATGTGGTTGGAGGCCATATCAAGTGGTATCAAAGCTAAGGTATATGGAGTGTTGACTCGATCAATTGGTATCAGAGTAAGTTTTGATTCTTTGGTTAGAGGATATGAGAGGATAGGATATTGTTCGAGTGAATATGTTTTTGTTTTTTTGTAGGTATGAAGAATGTAAAGAAGAGTGGTAGATTACCACCAGAATAAGAATGGAAGAATAAGTTAAAGACCTAGGATAGGTTTTTGGAGCTGCTAATAAAGAGATATGAATATTTTGAAACATAAGAAGAAGAAAACTTGGTGTGAGAGATGATGGACTTGCTGAGATCAAAGGTGGTTATGTTGAAGAAAGAGATATCCACATGAATGATCAAGAGTGCAACCATACAGAGTTACATAAGAATGATGAAGAAAATATGAAGGGAAGTTTTATCCATGTAGAGTTGTCAGAGAATGAAGAATGTAGCTGTGTGGAGTTGAAGAAAAGTGAGGGAAATTTCATCCATGGAGTGTTTCAAGTAGAGGAAGAAAGCATCCATGAAGATATGCATGTGGAATAATATTGCAACTATGAATATTTGCAGAGAGAAGAATAAACCCTCATTCAAGAAGATATGGAGGAGATTCATGTTGAAGAAGAAGTTGAAGACATCCTCATGAAGGATGATGTGGATGTGGTATATTGTCCACTAGATGAAGGATACCCATTATGTGAAGATGAGCATGAGTTATGGGGTTTTAAAAAAAAGGACATTACAGCCAAGAAGATTTGTATGTTTTTTGTGAAGAAACATTGAGTGTAATGGATGTGCAAGCTAGTGCACATGTGGATAGTTTGGAGGATAAATTTATGCAAAATACACACATAATGAGAGTATGGATGAATATATTTCATCCTTATAAGTGGATGATGTGGATTTTTTGAAATCTCATTGTGACATTGAAGACCATGTGGAGCATGCTGGCATTAGAGAAGAATTGAATGTTTTTATGGAAGAAATAATGGAGATGGTTGTTGTCCAAGTACATGAACATGTGGAGAATGTTGTTACATCAATGAGTGAAGAGATTCAGATGGTGATTTATGATGTGGAATATGATCCAATAGGTGGTTGGATGGTGGATGAAGAAATCTAGGTGGGATGTTGGTGGTGGTGGATGGACAGTAGTGGGCTAGAGCTTATGTGGATAGATAAGATGCATGATAAAACATCTTGGAGGAGGAGGTTAGTTTTTTATGGTGGGTTGGGGCCCACATGTAAATCCATTGGTAAATGGATTAGCCTTTGGTAGATGAGGATGGTTTTGGATGAGATGTGTGATCCCATAAGGGTGGTTTTTGGTCCCACAAGGATGGTTTTGGAAAATCCAGTATGTAGATGTTGGAAATGGAGAAAGAAAAAGAAAATTCTTTGAGTGCACATGATGCATTGTAAGGGTATGCCATGGTCATTACTCTTCATGACCAAAAGAGTGGTTTTACCACTTACCCCATCTATATGATCATGAGATCACATTATCTACCTCAGGTGTCTAATGGAGGAGCACCTAAGGGTTCATGTAATCTTGCATCACCCAAAAATAGAGTGGGGTGCATTTTTTTTCAAAATAAATGGCAAGGATATAATCAGGACAACTTGTAAGAGCTAAGTTTTTTTAATTGGAGGAGAATGATTTGGAGAGAAAAAACTATTCATGCAACACTATTCACTATCATTATTCATAGGTACTATTTATGGTGATGTGGTAGGTGATGCAGGAGATGATGTAAGAAGGTGATGTGGCTTGGCATGTCCATGGAAGATATTTCACATGTGATAAAGTTAATGTTGACCTCAATTATTAGAGTGGGATGAATTCCATGTGGGGAGCAAAGTTAATGGGTTTATGCTTTGTTAAAAGGAGTTTCCACTAGTTTTTTGAAGCACATGTGGAATGGGGAAGACCTTTTAAAGATTTCACTTGTTGGAGGGGTCCAAACTAAAGTGAATCACATGGTGGAGGACATTTCACTATTGATGAATAGTCCTTCCAAGTGGAGGAGGTTGAATTTGTGGGATTCCTTTGTTTCTCTCTCAGTTTTTCATGTATTTCTATAAATAATTGTATTATTGGCTTAGTTTTTTAGGCTAGTTGGAGAATAAGCTTGGATGGAAGCTTGTAGAGCCTCCTTAGAATGATTAGGACAAGCTATGTATATGTTTGAGTAAGCTTTGAGAAAGCTTTTTTATCCTTGGCATGAGATTATCAAGTATAATGTATCATGAGATAGCTTTTTAAAGCTATGTATGTTAGGAAGATTTAATGAGAATTTGTGAGAATTTCTTATGATATGTTTATGTGGTTTATGAGTGATTGAGGATTATATGTATTTTTGAATCCATCATGTGGTTAGAGGCCACATCAAGTGATATCATAGCTGAGGTATATTGAGTGTTGACTCCAGCACCTTCTAAGGGGGCCACTCTAAGAGGGGTATAACTAAAACCATTCCCGTCATCATTCTCATAGTCCTCAAGTGTGGTCTCCATCACCTCATTTCTCAACTCTATCTATTCACTAAGGTGGTTTGGGATATCCTTCACCTCCTTTGCCTGCTTATCACAAAAGTTGGATTGTTCCACCACTGACACCCTAGGATGGCTAGGCTCTACCACCTCATGATGACAAGTTCCATCATCTACCTTGGACATTTTGCCTACTCATGCAGAGTCCATCACTATGGAAGAATAATATGGAGAGTTAAATAATGTTGATGATAGTTATGACCCTTATCTTGTGGAGGAAGACCTCCCTAATGTTAGCTAGAGAAATCCTAAAAATAATGATCCCCTTCCTCTAGTATTTTTTCTATTTTTTCTTACCATCTCATTGTAATTTTATTCTTATTATTGTAAGAGTTTTTGTAGTGTTTTATTTATAGGCATCTTTTATTCCTAGTGTGTGTGTGATGTGACATGATCCCATACCATACTTTTTTATTTATTAATATGTAATATTTCTCTTTTTAGTTTAATATATAGATCTATTTCATTAAAAACGTAGCGAAGAAGACAATTAACTATTTAGAAATCCATCATAAACTATGTGATATATGAAATGTACATGAAGAAAGTGAGTGTTCTAAACTTAGTTGTTGGAGTGAAGAGTATCTTCTAGGTTGGATATTAAATTTTTTATCTCTTCTTCATGCTTGGGGGTATAAGTGTTTTACCAAATAGTAACACTATGGGTAAATGACACTATGTAAAATGGATAAAATAAGATGCATAAGAGTGATATATAGATATACAATAAACCACATTTATAAAGATGCCCTAGTTCTAAATACAAATGACTAAAAATATAATGAAAATATTGAACAACTAATGGAAATTAAAGAAATGGAAATAAGACCAAAATGAACGCACATGAACACTATAGCTGAATTATGCAATTGGGAACAAAGTTTGGTTCTAACACATAAGATGCTCTTGAGAATTTACCTATAAATTTGTTACTGGGTTAGAATTGGTAGAGGGTCCATTGTGTCCAAGTCAGAATTAATAGAGAGTTGGTTTTTTCTATCGATTGTATTATTTATGGTTGATTATGTCCTCTAATATTTTATGGGCTTTATAATTTTATAGACTTTTGTACAAACTGATATTGATCTGGGTTCTAGGTTTACTTCATTGATTTGATGAGAAAAATGGATTGATTTAGTTCTCCTTTGATCTTGACCTAATATTCAATAAATGTATGTGTATAATAGTGTGTGAAACTTAGTTAGATCTAGAAACCTCTAGAGGATTTGTAACTACATATCCCCCACACTTGGAATTAGAATCAATGTAATTTTTAATGCTTGTAATTGAATCCCAACCTAATGAGAGATAATTATTGACCACATCTCCTTATATAATCACAGGTAAATATATGCTTCACTATGACATTTTCTTAGTAAAATATGGCATAAAACTTAGATATATGTTGATGAAATGTAGGCTTAATGTGTAGACTTCTTGGCTAAATGTGTAAATCTTTTGATAAGGCTTGATGATTGTGTGCTAGATAAATGGCTTGCAATAGATCGATTTGGTATAAGAGGATGTGTATTGGATTAGGGTATATTAATTATATGTATAGACACTAAAATATGGTATTATATAATGTTAAATGTTATTTTTTATGTACCTTCACCTTACATTACATGTACATACATGTGTGCCTCTTATTCACCATTTTCTCACATCCACATGCTTTTTATGGGTCTAACCTTCCTAATTTATTGTAAATGATCTACAATAATTCCATAATCTATGTTTAACCTACTTAAAATCATATTTAGACTATCTCTATATCATCAAACCAATTTTCCTATCTTATGGAAATAATTGTCAGACTGGGATAGTTCTATAATTTTGAACTTGTCCAATCCTAATAGAATCATCCTATCCCTACCAAAAATCACTTTTCATATTAAGATACTTATTATGGTTTGTCCCATACATTTTTCATGTTAGTTCCATGAAAAAATAACTAAAGATCCCCATATAAATACATAATAGGTCTAAGCATATTCCCCATTTAGAGAATATCTTATCAAGCATACTCAAACACTTAGACAATCAATCAAAGGTACTCCCTTAGTATTTATAATTAATTCATAAATCACAATCAAAATTTCCTAGACAAGTATAAATCACTCAAAACCAAGTCATTTTCCAATTTTTGATGCAATCATGGCTAGGGGTCTTGATTACGAGACACCTTAGACCACACAACCCTCTAAATTCTTAGTGTAAACATTGAAATAAAATACAAAGACAAAAACTTGAATCTTTATTTTATTTTAAAAAAAAATTAAATAATCATAATGACACAATTACATCATGGTCTCACAATGACACTCATTACAACATTAGATTTGTAGATCTCTAATTTTGTTAACTCATAGTCTTTACAAGTAAACACTTAGATTTATTCTTAGATATCAAACTAACCTTAATTTCATCCTCCTCAACAAATGTTTAGGGGTATGATTATATGGATGTAAGACCCACCTAATTACATTAAGTGAATTTACCCCACTAACAACGTTAACACACCTTAGTGCATCTCAAACATTAAATGTCACAGATATTAAATGTATTCAAATTTATAAGGAATAATAACTCATTAGAGTTTAATGCATACCAAGATAGATCAAAGAAATTAATAAATTAATCCTTATTATCTTCCATTAATTTTGAGATCAAATATATAAACAATTATTAACAACTTCAAATACATAGAAAGTCACACAACATCACAAGTCTTTAAAATCAACAAACCTTTGTACCATAACTCTTATGTCTACTCAAGGATGAAAAATAATACTACCCTTATTTATTCAAATGATCTAGATTTAAACACATAAATTATACAATGAATATAAAATGACCCCAAGAAATTTATCCTACTACTTTGGCTTTAAGGTGAAAAATCATCTCGACCAAATACCCTACTTCAAGAAGTGTCATATATTGACAAAAACAAACATAAAGTATTTACACTTTCATGCGGTAACATTGGATTATCGTGATATCTCACATTAGGCCTCTTATAATCAATTATATATTAAAAGGATATAAGTTTGAAATAAAATATATATCAATCATTACTGACACATGTGTGGTCACAAGTAACATATAACTACACTAAACAAAACACACACAAAGGATAATGCAAAACAACACAAAAAATATCAATGCCACAAAGAAGACTTGTAAAAACTCACAATAAAACATATGTGTGGTAATAAACCTTACACAACACAACACTTAGACAAATTTTTAAATTTATATATTTTTGGTAGATGTAAAATTGTTTGTGAAACCAAATTCTCCTGCATCATACACCCCAGGTAATAGAAAAAACATGTGCTCCTTCTCATGTGACTTATAAGAACTTTTATAATGATATACCTTGTTTTATATCTTCTGATGAGCTAATCCATGTTACATCTTCTAGTATTAGCCATTTCTTTTCACCAGATACTATGTATATTCCTTCTTTCTTACGGTATTTCTTCATATAATTTCTCAAGCATCTAAAATATACAATCTATTTATTCAAAATATGCACTTACATTATCACTAATCTATCCTTCATAATATGGATACAAATCAACCATATTGAAAATAGGATATATGTCTATACCTTCAAGTAACTCTATTTCATATGCATTCTTTCCAAACTTTCAAAAAAAATTGCAATGACTAATCTTTATCCATTTCAACTTATCATATGTCCCTTTTAGAAATCTCTCTTTTCTCAAGTATGCTAAAAAGACTATGTCTCCCACATGATATTCAAATTTTATGTTCTTCATATCTACTCTCCCTATATAATGTGTTATATTTCTTTCCAACTATTTTTGCACCTACTCATGCACTTCTTGCATATGCTCTGTAAAATATTCTACTTATACACTTCTATTTTTCACATTATTCATGTCTCTTAATTTTTTAAATCCTCTTGGACTTGACCCATAAAAAATATTAAATGGTTTATTTCCTATACTTCTATTCACACAATTGTGATAAGCAAACTCAACTTTTTTAAAAATATTATCACGTGTTCCTAACTTACCTTCAATTAAACACATCAAAATATTACCCAAACTTATGTTGACTACCTCTATTTTTCCATATGTCTACAAATGGTATGCTTAAATAAATTTTAGACTAGTATTTAACTTCTTCCATGATGTTTTCTAGAAATGTTCAACAAATTTCACATTTTTGTCTAATTCTATACTATGTGATAAACCATGCAATCTTATAAATTCTCTAAAAAAATTGTAATGTTTATTATATCACTAGCCTTTCTACATGCTACAAAAGGTGTCATATTTGAAAATATATCAACTATCACAAATATTGAATCATTTCCTTTCTATTTGTTAGGAAAACCTTAAAAAAATCCATACTTATATCATCCCATAGCTTTTGTGTAATATGCAATGGTTAATACTACCCTACATTTTGAAATTTCCCTATCACTAGTTAGAAACTCTACACTCTTGAACAAATTTTCTCACATCTTTAATAATCTTTTTCAAAAATAATTTTCTACCACTTGCGTTAGTTAGTTTTCATAAATATAACATGCCAATCCTCCACTATGTTTTCCTTGATCATATTCTCCCACATTGAACCTATCGGTATACATAATTGTCTTCCTTTGAATAAAAAACCTTCATTAATAAAATAATATAACCATGGTGTTTTATATTGACTCATGGATTCTCTACATGAATTCCATGTTGCTTGAAAATATTTATCTTCTTCATATTATTCTTTCATAAGATCAAATCATGTGACTTCCAGACTTAATTCATTCATCAAAATAATTATTATACTCAATGCATCAACAATTATATTAGACTTTCCACTTATATGTTTCAATAAAAATGAAAAACTATGTAGGACTCCAACCCAATTCATGTGCCTCTAATTCAATTCATACTAACTACTAATGAATTTCAATGTTTGATTATCTATATACAATACAAATTCATTTAGCTACAAATAATGTCTCCATTTTTTTAATGCTTGGAAAATTTCATAGAGATCCTAATCATATACTAAATATTTTCAATTAATATCATTCAAATTTTCATTAAAGTATTTTATAGGTCTTCATTCTTGACTCAATATTTCTCCTATTGTGGTTTCACTCACATCACAATCTACCTACAATACTTTATTGAAATATAGCAATGCTAACACTATCTACTCTGTTATCTTTTTCTTCAACTACTAGAAACTATGTTTTACTTATGATGTCCATACAAATTCTAGTTTATCTTTTCACATCATGTTAGTGATCGGTGTACATATACCATTGAAATTCCTAATGAACTTCTTTTAAAAACTTATTAGTCTAATTTAAAACTATGTACCTCAAATGTACTCTATAGAGGTGGCTAACCTAGTATAGATCATAACTCTTATAGATCCATCTTTAAACCTTCTTGAGAAATCACAAATCCTAAATATACCAATTCTTTTTGCATAAAACTACATTTTTTCAAATTTACAAGTAACTTCATTTCTTAACCTTTCTAACACTTTATGCAAATGTCGTAAATGTTATTCATTTGTTCTACTAAAAATCAATGTGTCAACAAGATACAGAATGATAAACTTACCCAAAAATTATTTAAGAACTTCATTCATCAATCTCATGAATTTAATTGGTGCATTAGTCAAATCAAATGGCATAACCAACCAATCATGTAACATTTCTTGTGTTTTGAATGTTATCTTCCATTCATAACCCTCTCTTATACAAATCTAGTGATATCCACTATTCAAATCAATTTTTATAAAATATTTCACTCCACTTAAGCGAACCATTATTTCATCCATACACAATAATGAAAATCTATACTTTATTTTAATATTTTTAATGGTCCTAGAATTAGTACACATTTTCCATTCTTCATTCTTCTTAGGCATTAGTATTGTTGGTACTAGACATGGCCTCAAAATTTCTCTAATTAAATCCTTATTTAATAACTCTTGAACTTGTATTTTCATCTTTTCATTCTCCTTTGGAGTCAACTTATGTGTGTCTTTGTTTGGTAAACTCAACCCAAGTATTAAATCCATGTGATGAATTATGATTCTCATTATCAATAATCCATCTAGAATATAATTAGATACAATATCCTCAAACTCACTTAGTATCTTCTCTAGTTCATTCAAAAATGTTTCTTCTTATGTGACTTCTTATGTTGGTTTTGAAATTAACATGTAACACTCACTATGTTTCACTTCCTTTCCTGAAACTATCAAAACTTAGATTCTTTTCCAATTCCTCACACTTATACTTCAAAGGATTTAATGTATGTTTTACTCCATATTTCCAAAATGTGCATGTGTTGGTATGACCATCATGTTTTGCTTTGTGGTCAAACTATGAAGGCCTTCCAATAAAAATATGACAAACTTCCATAGGCATTATGTCACATAAAACCTAATATTTATATGTCTCAATTCATAAACTTACCACACATTATTCATTCACCATAACTTGATGTCCTTTCAACAACCAAAAAACCTTATATAGATTCAGATGCACAATTATCATAAACTTAAGTTTATCTACCATTTCTTGGAAACAATGTTATTTGTGTTTACACTATCAATAATTAATTTGAAACACTTACCTTCATAACTATAAAAATTTCTCAATAAATTATTTCTCTATGCAGGGCTACTCTTCTCTTTTTTTGGGCTTCGACAATACCCTCTTCATCATGAGAGCTTCTCTATCCTCTGGTTCATCGAAGTTATGAATAGATACAACATTCCATATTTTTGTGTAATATGATCATTTGCATCAGCTCTTATGTTTCCTTTAGTATGCATATGAGGACATTAAAATGATTAATGGCAAATCTCACCACATTTGAAACATGTTCCATTTAATCCATGGCCTCTACCTCATCCATAATATTCTCTTCCTCTAAAATTACCTATACCTATCTTGGTATTACCATGATTATGTTTCAAATTAATTTCCTCACCCTCTTATGTTTACAAAAAATAAATTATATTGGTTTCACATCCATGCATGAATCTTCCTCTGCCTTTTGATGTTAATCCTTATTATTTGTGTAATAATTTTTCCTCTACCTTCAACACACACTGATAGGATTATTCAAAATATTGTGAACTGAACATACCAAACTCATGTTGAATTTATTTTTGAAATCTATTCACATATCTTTAGATATTCTCAACATCATCTTCCACATGACCCACTATGATAGTAATTCTATAATACTCCTTAGTGTATTCTTTGAAAATCATTTCCTTTGTCACAGTTTTTGAAGGTTCTTAAAAAAATCATACTACAATCCATAATAATGAATTTAGCTTTTAGCTTGGCAACAAATTTATTCCATGTCTTAATCATGACCATAAAGATGCATGACCTTTTAGGTTTGTGCCAATAAACTTAACTTTCTTGGGATCTTCCATACTTTAATACTCAAAGTATTTCTCTAACTCAGTGATCCAGTCAATGGGCTCTTTAAGACTCAAACTTTAAAAATAACTTCCAGGTTATAACTTTGGCTTACTTATCATTTTTGATACAACTCAAAATAATTTATCTTTAGGTTCATTGACCTATTCTTCCACATCTTGATCTTTAGGTGCTTCTTCTATAATATTTGTATCACATCCATCATTTACTGATTCAAATCCAAAATAGTGTGTGGTTTCCATAACTTCCATTATGGATTGCATTTCTCTTATTACTTCTATTAGATCTACCACTGTAGGTTCTCTAACCACTTGGGCTCTTCTGCTACCTAATCCTCCTTGATGTGCCATTATTTGAAATCAAAGATCTTGATACCAAATGATGATCTCAAATCAAAATTTTACTTACACCTTATTTCCAAAAATATTGGAATATGTATATAACTACTCTTTGACCATATTCATAAATGTGGAAAACAACAATCAATAAAGACTACAACCATATTCTATAACTAAATGATGTAGTATTAATTAGTGGTATCAATTAAGAGATGCCTTAAAACACGTAGTCCTCAAAATACTTAGTGGAATAATTTCAATAAAATGTAATGAAAATAAATCAGGTCTTTATTAATTTTAACAAAATGAATTACGACAGGCACAATGACACAATCACATCATGATCTCACTATGATATTTGTTACAATGTTAAATCCACATATCTTTGATTTTGATAACTCAAAGTCTATGCAAGTGAACAATCAAATCTATCTTAGCTATAAAACTAATATCCATTCCATCCTCCTCAACATAGGTGTAGGGGCATGCTTATATAGATGAAAGACCCACCTACTTACATTAAGTTATTTTACACCACTAACAACAATAACACACCTAAGTGCATCTCAAACATTAAATGTCTTCACATTTACAAGGAAAAATAACACATTAAAGTTTAACGTGTCAAATATCGATCACAAACATTACTAAATGCATCCTTATCAAATTTCATGACTTTTAGGATTGAATATCTGAACAATGAGTAATAGATCAACATACATATAAAGTTGCACAACATCACATATCTATAAAATCAATAAACCTTTATACCATGACTCTTATGTTTACTCAAGTATGATAAATAAAATCATATTTATTTGTTCAAATGATCCAAAATTCGATTCATAGCTTGTAAAATGAATATAAAATGACCCCAACAAATATTGTACTCCTTTACAATGAATAATCATCTAAACCTCATACCTTACTTTAAGAAGTGTCACAAACTGAATAAGAACATAAATAAAATCTCTATGCTTTCATGCTGTAACATTATATCATTACAATATCTCACATTAGGCCTCTTAGACTCAATTAGATAGTAATTAGATACAATTGTGAAATAAAATATATATGGATCATTACTGACACAGGTGTGCTTGCAAATAATGCAAGTATAACACAAAACAACACAAACAATATCAATGTCATAAATAAGACTTGCACAAACTTAAAAAAAACATATGTGTAGTAATAAATCTTATGTAATACAACACATAAAAAATCCTTAACTAACACATTTTTGGTTGATGTAATATTATTCGTGAACCCAAACGCTCATGTATCCATTTTCCAAGTATTGAAATCTAGATCAAAGGTTGAATTCATTGAAGGAAAAATATTTCACACATAAACCTAATGGGGAGAACCACACCTGGTTTAACTTCCCTCTTAAAAGTATTAGATATGTAGGAAGTGCACATCGATTTATTGGGGAGTGGTTGGGGTCAAATCAACCCTAATTCTTTTCCATTTTTTAGACCAAAACCCAGTGTCAAAATAAGACATAGTGTTTCCAAAATAAGGATACATATTTATGGGATTAAATGCAAAGTAAAATTTTAAATATCACACATAGAGACCACTTAAAAGTAGGCACATCAGCCTATATATAAATAGAGAAGCAAGAATCACTCAAATGGAACCTTCAAACTCAAAACATAGCACTAATTAGTACCATCCAGAAGCTGACAAACTTGTCCAAGTTCTAAGTAATTAATATTCTATCTTCTCACCTCTCTTGAGTTCTTCATGTAATCTCATACTTGCAGATAATAGTAAAATGTTAAGTATCTTAATCCTCTTAGTACTTTCCATAAATATTAAGTATAATTATCAAATTAGTCTCTACCTTTTACATTCAAGTTAGTGATTAGTTGTAACACATCATAAAATCTTAATTAGTTTAAATTTTTATACTTTTTAGGGTTAAATAATCCAAAATAAGGTAAAACATATTGGTGAACCCATAAAACCCTAAATTCACTTAGGGTTTCTTTCCTTCTTTATGGGGGTTTCTGATTTCTACCTTAAGGTTTAATTTTTAGACCCTATTTATAACTATTTCCATCTTCATATATTAAACTATTATTTTTCCCTCTTTTCCCTAGGGTTTCATTTGTATTCTCTTATTAGGGCTTCCTCTATTGGGGTTGTTTCTTGTTTCGTTAATATATAATTTAAAATAACTCTATTTCTAAAACTCTCATATTTTTTTGTTAGTTTTATTACTTGGATAAAAAAACCTCTATCTATTCAAAAAAACTATTTATAGAGTTTTAAGAATTAGGGTTTTACTATTTTTAATAATTTCAACCTAGGGGGCAAAGGGTGTATCTATTGTTAACATAATTTATGGGTTTCATTTATCTACTATTTTTAATATAAAAAACCTATTTCCATTTGCATAAATTATTTATGATATCTTTGTAGTAGTTGTTTATATATCCAACCCTTTTCTAGTCATATTTTTTTGCATATATGAACCTTTAGAGTTTTATGATTTCTTAGTAATTTCATAATTCTGTACCAAAAATGAATTTTAATCACTAAATTTAGATCTTTCCTTCTTCTATGTTTGCTCTTATCTTTGTCATGGGTTTTGTGATTTTGTTTCTTGATATCTTAGAGTCTTGTAAATTCAGAATGAGTGATCAATTTGAAATCCCTAATAGCCCTTAGCATTTGGATTTTTATTTTCTAACCATTCCATGCCTTATGCCTATGATAATGAATGGACTAATTAACAAGCTTGTGTGATTATTAATAATAATTACATAGATGAAGAATATGATTGTGAAGTAAATGCATATGATTATGAGTACCAGTAGGATTGGTACAATAGTGATGTATATAGTGAAGAATAAAATGAAAAAAATAATATTGAAATGGAATAACCTAGTTTTCCTACTTCTTTACATTTATATACTAATCATACACTACAACAAGAGGAAAGACATAATTAAATACCCCATTCACTCTTTTATGTTCTTAGCATTGCACATAAAAGAGAAGATAAAATTTCACCATACATAAATGATACACATGTATATGATCATGAAATTTCATAATGCAAAGATATTTCTAAATGTAATAATGCTTCTAATAATATAGAAAATATTTACATTCCTTTTTATCAACTAGAATGTGATAATTATTATTCAATTAAAATTATAAATGATGTAACTGAATTCAATAGTATTTCTTCTTCTCCTAGAAATAAATGTGAAAATATATCTTTACAAGAAGATTCTTTTGAAATACAATGTGATGTTATTTATACTATTTTTATAGAACCAAAATATGATTCCAAATTATGCAATGATGTTTCCATAGAATGTGATTCTAAGAAATGAAATGATATCTGTGATGCATCTATTATACATATGTTTAGGATATATAGTGATTTAAAACCAATGAATTAATCTTTTCAAACCAATATTAGTCATACTAGTCATATCATCTCCATGATGCATGCCATAAGTGAACTCCAAAATTAAGTGTCTTATCTCACTTTAAAATCTATATCATGTAATGCTAATATAAAAAATAATGTCATCCTAGGACAACTTGTAACATGAAACACATTTAGTTCTAATTATCCAAAGGGATTTTGCATGCCTACGATCTAATTGTCTAATGGCCATTGAGATCCTAGTAGTAACTTAACTAGATATGTGTTTTATTTTAGGAAATGCTTAAATTATGGATGAATATTATTAAATTTTTTTCACAAAATTTCAAAAGGAGAGGCCTTTGATTGGTTATATAGTCTTCCCAGGGTATATTTACCTTATTTTAAGAAGCTATAAGAGGTTTTATTTTCCAATTTTAATAATAAAAAGGTTACTAAATTCACATTTGAACATCTTCAAATTTAAAATTAAGAACATGATGATCTTATTGAAGATTACTAGAGAGTATTCATGGGATGTTACATGCTCAACATGACATTAGGTCACATGTTGTACATCATGATCCCATGGGAGGTTTTAGACCCTCTTAGTTTTCCCCTAGACCATTTAAGAAACATCAATGATAGTGGTGTATCCATCCTCAAAAAGACACACAGAGATTCAAAGTTCAAAACTAGAGGGAAAAAATAGAGAGGAGGCAAGACAAATAATAGATGAGGCCAACACAAAATTTGTAGTCTATATAGGTATGGAATATAATTTCCAAAAGTACATGAGTATCGAGGGCTATTGGATCCCCATCATGGCAAGAGTAAATTAGGAGCACTTATAAAGTAGGTGGTTCCCCATAGCACTATGTGTCAGATATTCCATGGAGACCATCATCTAATGCATGGTAGAAGTCATTGATATCTATTTATATAGTGTGAAATTTATGTCATCCACACAAGATGTACATGGTAGTGGAGACTCACTAGGTAGAGCATTAGTATACATTCATAGACCATTGTTATTATAAACATTTTTACTATTTCTATATTATTTGATTCTAGAGCATTTGATTATTTTGTATCCCATTTAGTCATGGACCATTATATCCCAGTAGCTTCTAGGTAGTCTAAATATTTGGAAATTGAGTTGGCCACTCAGGTTAAGATCTCCATAAACATTTTCATGAGATTTTGTGTATTATAATTAAGTGAATTCACCACCCCTATAGACTTACACATCATACCCTCGAGGTCTTATGAAGTTATTTTGGTATGAATTTTCATAGTTATTATAAAATCCAAGATAGAATGCCACAATAATGGCATTGATTTCATTAATGACCTTGAAACTATGATGGTTATTTTTTGGGTCAAGCAACCATTTCCCTTCACATAATCTCCATGATATAGTTTAAATGGAGCATCCAAAATGGATGTCAAATGCTCTATATCATCATGAGAGATAAATTAGAGGATGAATTCAAAAATGATTTTTGGGATGATTAAGTCATTATTTGATATTTTTTGATGTGTTTTCAAGTTAGTTTCCTCATATTCCCACACCTAGAAATATTAATTTTAGGATAAATTTGGTTTTTGGGGCTAAGCCAATTTATAGATCTTAAAATTAAATGATGACTCTTGAACTATGTGAGATCAAGATATATCTAGGTAACATTTTTGAGAAGGGTGTAATTTATCTTAGTGTTTTTTCTTAGGGATCATGTATAATATTCATGAAGAATAAGGATGGATCCCTTCAACTCTACATAGACTATAGTCAGTTAAACAAAGTAACGATTAATAATTATTATCCATTCATATAATTTATGACCTTTTTGATCAAATTTAGGGAGTGAGGGTGTTCTTCAATATTGATATAAAATTATGGTACCATTAGCTATAGATTACAAAGGCATACATTCAAAAGACCACATTTTAAACATGGTATGGGAATTGTGAGTTTACAATTGCACCCTTTGATTTGTCTAATGCCCCAAAAGTGTTTATGAGCCTCATGAATGGAATTTTTATAAATTTCCTTGACCATTTCATGTTGATTTTATTTGATTTCATCTTGATCTATGCATGGAATGAGGAGGAACATGACCTGACAAATTGCATCAAGTGTTGTAATAATGTGAAGAAACACACATTTTTACAACTTGGGAAATGTGTGCTCATTTAGATTAAATTTTTAATACATTAGGCACATATTTTTTTGATTATATCTTAGTATACCTGTTGACCATTTTTTATCCCTAGGCCAAAAGGTCAACCCCTATAAGTTAAAACTTGACTGGTCATGTGTAGATAGCCTTGATCATTACCATTTTGTACCTTTTAAAGTCTTAAAATAATATTTATAAGGTCTTGTTAGAAAAAGTTAAGGTTTATTTGATAAGATTAAGGTAACGTTTTATTTTGGTCTACTACTAGTCTAGTCATGTCATGGTTTAGACACTATAAAACTGCACCACATAGTTCTAGTTGTTGTAAATTACCCCCTTAGCCTCCTTGGCCCTCTTGGGTTAGGATATTTAATAAAACCCCTTAAAAACACTCATTTACCCCATTGATATAAATTAATTAGTTAATTAAGTTAATTAATCCTATTTACACCTCACTCCACCTAAACCCATGGATAACTATGTGAAACTTAGCCTTAAGACTATTTCCTACCTTGGCATTTAATGCCCTAACCTCTTAGACCTCTTCTTCATGCATGCCCATGTTGCCTTAAATAAAATTAGACTACTTATAATTGTCTTAATGGCCCAAATTAAGTGAAAATGGATATTTTGGTAACTTAGACTATTTTTCCCTTGAATAATGATAATCATCCCTCAACTAACATTGGTTGACTAGGACCGATGTTGATTACTTAAGGTAGCCCCAAGACCCTTGCTCAAGAGGTTAAAACTTTTGAGCGAGAATCAAAACTCTAGATCAAATCCAAGGTTCCCAACAAACCAAATAACTATCCTAAAGATAATAAAGTGTGTTATCACCTCAATACAGAGGACTCAGGCACCATTACTCTATCCACATTATTCTAGGCTCCCAAGCAGCTTACATTCAACTTCAGGACTTCTCCAAGCTAGAAAACACCAAAATCTAAGTATCTTATAATTCTTATAATTTTAGTTATTTTTTTTTTGTATTTTTAGTTCTTTCATCCACTTCTCATGTCTTCCCATTTCCTCTTTTGTATTGGAGTTCTACAACTCTAAACACTCTTTCTTCCACCAAACACCCATTGAACATTCCTAATCACTTGAGTGTCAAACCCATGAGTTTGATATCCTTTAGAACCTATTATATCCTCATGACCATCATTCAACCCCAAAAAACCCATAAAAATCCCTTCTACCACTAGTCCAAATTCCATTCTACCCAATCCCAAAATCATGACAAATCCATAGTGAGCGACATCGGTCATGCCCTGACTGACATCAGTCAACTTGATCGGCATTGGTTACCTTAAATGGCATCAGTTGCATAGTGAATGGAATTGGTCATTGTGTAAATATGTTTTTTTCAAATATCAATCTAAATTCACCCATTAGGCCTTACCCAAAATCTATTTTTTTGACTTCTGTCACAACACAAGGTCATAAACTAATTTATGAATCAAGTTTTAAAATTTTAACATTAGTTTTGAATAAGTTAATGTGATTTTGATAAAAACATTAATTTTCTCTTAAGAAAAATTTATTTTATTGTGATTAAGTACTTTATATTACTTTATTCAATCATCTCTTTCATTTTCCAGAACTTAACTTGTTTAAAGAGTGGATTGGCAACCTTCTAGTGAAGTCTAGCACTTCTTGAATCTAGAATTTTCTAGGAAATCTACCCACCTATCTCACTAATCAATCCATTTATAGATTATTTCTTATTTTAGTTCATCCTCCCAAGCTAAATATGAGTTTTATACATCGACTGGATCATGAGCACATAACTAAATCTAGGGTCTTCTATACCTTACCCTTTTTAAAAGTTTTTACTTATTTTCTAAAAGAAAATAAACACAAAACATAATGAAACATATGGTGAAAATAAGGTGGATCCTAAAATTGTCATATTTCTTTAGTTTTCTAACAAATTCATCTCATGCCTTCATCAAATTGCATGAGCATTTCATATATGTTTGTAAAGATTAAGGATATTTTGTAAAGATTTAGGTAATTATCATGTAATAAAAAGGTGTTTTTGGTTAAGTACAATGCATGTCAAGTTGAAAAAGGTTTAATATACTTAAAAATACATTTTTCCAAGTTAATGAATTAGTTATATAACTTGCACATATGTCAAATCATTGTAGTCTTGTATGTTTAACCTCCAAAAGGGAAGTTATAAGCACTTATATGGACTTGGGAGACTCACTTCTAGGTAAAAATATTTAAGAGGTGTATCTTTAGCTTATACATGTAAAATCCATGATTATATTATATAGAAGGTCTATAGAATGCAAAATATGCTTCATTTTATCCATCTCTCCCTTGGCAAGCTCACAAAGGTAGATTTTAAGTGTTCATTCCATATAGTATGGTGGGAGTTGGGACATAATATTTTTTCCATATGAGGGTGTCCTAATGAGATTAATTTTTTTGGAAATAGTTATATTATTGGTGGTCCCTCATTTATGAATAATCACTAATACCCCATGGCACTCTAAAACTACCTTCAAACCCCACATGCTCATTTTTCTCCTTGAAATGATAACTTCAAAATGGTTGGAGGCATGAGAATAATTATAGAGGATGTATAAGGTTTGTACATGCATTTAAATGTTTCTCCAAATACAATTTAGCACTTGTGAGTTCAAGAGGGCAAGAATCTCCAATTTTACATAGTTGACAGGTTGAGAATCATGGTTTCTTTGTGTTTTGAGGTTTCCACAGGGTCCAATTCATCCATGTGATTTTATAATATGTCTCATCATATTTGACACTTAATTAAAATAGATATCTCTAGCCATATGAACACTCCATACTGACCTCTCCAAGTGGCATTTAAGTTTCCAGACTAAGGACTGTGTTATGGGTATGTTTGCATAAAAGTGAGTTGAGACAATTTAATATTGCATTTTCAGAGTGATATGAAGGTCTTGACCTTGTAATAAAGGTAATAATACACTATATAAACTTTCTCAGGATTGAGAAGATCAAATTTTGCATCATACTAGGCCTAAAACATGAAAATATAGACTTGTACATCTCTTTTCATGAGAAAATGTATTGAATGTGTATCAAGATTGGAATTTGAAATATTAAAGGATAAAAATATTATATTATATATAAATTTGGATAATTATCAAGGTCAATGGAGAATGTGTGACCTCAAAAAACTAATGTTCAAGATAACCAATGATCACCTACATGCCTTAAGTTGGTTTTCAAGCTTAAAAGAGGATATGTAGTACAAGCCAATCGGGAATGAGGTTGTGACTAGTAGTGTGAATGCATGGAAACCATAAGGGATAATAATATATTAAATAAATTATTTATAAATATAAATATAATTTTCCTTTAGCTTGTAGTCACATTTCATTGTCACCTACAGGCCAACTTGAGTGATTCAATTCACTTTCAAGCATTGAGCAAGAGAAAATTGAAATGCATAACAGTGGGGTTGGAATTTAGGTTAATATAAAATTAAGAGAATAAATATAATTTAAGGATAAACCTAAATAGTATCAAAATATAGTGATCAAAATAAACTCACTTTAACCTTGTAGGCACATAGACAATTTGACTCCTATAGGCCTATATAGTCTTAATAAGAAAGGTCACCTATTTGGTTTAAAATACCAAAGGTATATGGGAATAACAAAGTAACTCAGAATTAATTTTATGATGTTATATTTAACCTAAATCATCTCCAAGGTTAATAAACCTATTTTTAAAGTTGATAGGTATGTTTAGGCCTGGTAAGCCTAAGACCAAACACACAGACCTATGTGTACAATTGAAGAAAAGTTATTTAGTGAAGGAAAAGGGGATCATGAAGGGAAAAAATTAATCCTATTAATTTATTTTTAGCCACACATTTCACTCAATTTAATTAATAAATGCTTGAAATTAGTGATGAACCTAAGAGACTAATTAGACTCAGCAGGTCTAAATTAAACACATAGGCATGTGTGTGCCAAATTGTGAATAAGTATGTAATGTTGACTAAAAATGATGATTTGGGTGTAAATTAGAGTAAGTTATGTGATCATGATACATATATAGTATCTTAAAACTACCTTGGTGCTTTTAAATGAAAGGGAATAGCTAACATAGGCTTCTAGAGTCAGATTCATCAATTGACCTACTAACCCTCAAGACATGAAGCATGAAGTTGCAGATATTATGGAGGGAGAATACCCATTTAAGGTGATTTAAATATAGGGGAAGATGTGATATAGACCCAAAAAGGTCATTGTCATCTTAAACCAAACATGAAAACATCACCTTCAGACCTAAATCTCTCCTAGACCTCACAGTTGCAACCTACCTAACCTGAGAAGCACTAACTTTTGCTTAGATATCCAAGGAGAAGATGCATGGTGTAAAAATAAGTTATATATATATATATATATATATATATATATATATATATCCACTTCCATCCTATGTCATTGTTTCAAGGAAAGAGGTTTTGTCCTTTATGAATCATCATTAAGAACCTAACACACCTTAAACCCTCCTAAACCCCTCATAATAACCCAATGGGAAAAATAGACCTTCAGATGATTATAATGTATTTTTTTAACCTTTAAATGACCTTGGTGACCTTAAAAAGTATAATTATCACCTTAAAATGGTATTATTTGGCATGTGCCAAAGGGAGATTGTATGAAATTGCCCAAAAAACATGGGTGTAGGCTTGTTTGTGAAGGTGTAGGGTGAATAATGGTACCCACACCAAGTACATAGGCATAAAAAGAATAATAAATGGTTCTATGATCATAAAAATAACTGTTTAGGTCTCTCAAAGTGATATATGAGCTCTTTAAGTCATCAAGTGGGGTTAAAAGGTGAGAAATTCACTATTTTACTAGTCAAGAAGCCTATTTATAGACTTGAAAGTAAAAATGGAGAGCTAATCCTTAGTAGGATCAATTGTATGATAATGTTTTATGACCAAAAAACTATTTCCAAGATTTATAATTTTCAAATATCTTTTCAAACGACTTCAATCACCTCTCATGCATGTATAAGCACCTATGCTAGGGTTTTAGCCATTTCATGGTTCACACATCCGTACACAATATCAGAATCCCAAATTTGACATGGATCATGATCATGGATGGAAAAATTTACTAAAACACTTATTCTAATTTTCACACGTGTGGAAGGTTTGTGGAATAAAATCTTAGTTGTTAGGCCTAGAGACCTAATTGAGGCCTAATTAAAGAGAGAGATCGAGTGAATAAACACACTTTCACTTAGAGTCAAGTCATGAAATTTTTCATGGAGATTTAAGGGAATAATAGGTACTCAAAAATACCTTTATTTTTTTAATATAATCTATACATTCTTATACATAATGAGCTTTGTGTGTTTTCAGGGCTACAAGGAATTGAAGGCTAGTGAGAGCTTAATGTACAAAATGAGGTCTTAGTGAGTGTTTAAATCATAAAAAGGGATTTATTTAGGTCTAATAATACTTATATATGTCTTTCATGCTGAGATATCTCATTTAGGAATACAAAATCAATTTTTGAGCCATTTGGACAAGGAGGGGCATAATGGAACTAGTGGGTTTCAAGACACTTAAAGAGTTGTGTAATGATCACCACTGAGATGTCAGTTTGGAGAGATCATAAGAATATTAAATGTGTAAAATATAAAATAAAGACACAAATAAATATTAATTTATTACCAATGAACTCCACTTGTCACCTCACAATCTAAGAAAAGGGTAGTTTTGAAGAAGAAGACAAGGTTTCAAGCAAAATTTAAAACTCCTATGCCATTTGGAAGAGGATGCATCTTCAAGGAAGGAAAAAATGTCTTTGGATACCTTTTTAAATGGTTTCCAACTCCTTTATTTATTATAACTATCATTTTACACTTGTCATGGCTCACTTCTACACCCCTCTCTCTCTTATACTAAATCTTTTGTCTATTTAAGTAGCCTTATTTGGCTATGTGTTCATCCTCCACCTAGGTATGGAAAATCCCTACCCATTTGTATGAATTTGATCAATGAAAAAATAATTTTTTTACCTCCTCCTTTGAATATTTTTAGTATATGTGTATGCCTAGTTTATCTTATCAAGTTTTTTGCTTAGTCTTCTTTGGCATGTTATCGTTTTCTAACATTCCTATGCAGTTTAAAAGCTTATTTACAAGTCATGTGAAGTGTCCAAGTGAAGTTTGAAGTTTTAGTGAGTTATTTATTCATTAATGTCATTCTATGACTTCTTGATTAATCCTCATATATTGATCATCTTTCACAACCTTCATATGAAGTGTTAATGTAGAGAGGCAGATTAAGAGTAATGTGTGTCCATGTTAGTCTTTGATGTGCATATGTAGTTGGTTGGTAGTGGTCAAATTTTTTTGGTTCATCACCTCTATTATATTAGTTTTCTCTCTCTTTTCCTAAAAATATGATATATTAGTGATTGAGCCTAAGTGATACATTAATGGGATCTAACACCCTATAACCTAGAGATTCAATCCACCTATTAGGCCACCCATAACCTAGGATTGTCTCCTTGTTACCCAAAATTTAGAAGGATTGAAAAATATTCCAAGGGTGAAAATTAGGGTGATAACAATACCTATTTAATGTTTGTGACATTTTGGAGTGGCCAACAACCATAGGTATTAGAGAGGATCATAGCTTCATGGGATTGGCAATATTTTCTTGTCATTTTTGAAACTTTCTTATAGGTTTCCAATTCTCTAATTTTCCTTGATAGGAAATGGAATAAGTTATTATGCACATAAAATTGTGTGTAGGACTTATTTTTGTTTGAGTAACATATTAATATTGTATCCATCTTAGTAGCACTTTATCTAAATAGTTAGTTATCAATATGTAAAAACACATCCTTTGGCTTTTTGGAAGCCATCCTCATGTAGGAAAGAAAAGTGATTATATTTGAGTATAGGAAACTCAAGGATTAAAAGATTAAATACCTAACACATTATATATATTTTACAATAGTAGTGCATGCTTTCTTAAAACATTGGAATTTTATTATTGGTTATCCTTTTATGCTAAAAAAAAATTACTTGATCTTACACCACATATTCACTCATCCCAACCTTAAAACTTGTTAGCAACATGGGATGGAACTATTGTGTGAGTATAATTTTGATATTTGTTATATCAAAGGTAAGAATTATTCATGCATATATGCATTGAATAGGATAATACATGAATTTGCATCAATGATGCTTCATACTAAATTATGAATCTAGATTCTCAAGTTATTTCTTGAGGATATATTTTTTAAATAAGTGAGATAATTTATATATTATTTCTTGAGGATATATTTTGTAAATAAGTGAGATAATTTATAGATTTATATATAACCCTTATAGGTAATTTTTTGGTATACACTCTTGAATCAAATTATATTTTATGGCATAATGGATGCATTTGTGTGCCCAATTCAAGTGACATATCCATATTTGTGTTTTTAGAGGCTCAATGAGCCCCTTATTCAACACATCATGGAGTGAATAAGATGTACTTAGATGTAAGGTAATTGTATCAATGGGTTGATTTTTGGTGTGACACTACAATATTTGTGGCTTATTTCCTTGAGCACCAAAGGATTAAATTAATTAACCAACATATAATAGGTTATTATATTCTAATGATATTACACAATGGAAGCGGGACATAATTTCCATGGAATTTATTATTTTTATACCTACTTTGTTTAATTATCATATATGACTATGGTAATTATGGAAAAAATTATCAAGGTATTACAATTTTCACTATCAAATACCACATTAGTGGCATGGTATTCTTATAATATATTTAAATACTGCATAGGATTCCCTATAAGATCATTTCAGATAGACATTAATTTATACCTCAAATTTTTAGACCACTCTTTAGGAGGTATTTACTACTTAGCTCATTTTAAGTACTTCTTATCACCTAGAGAAGGTGGTTAGACTGAGTAGGTTAACCAAGTATTATATAAAATTCTTTGAATGTATGTGATGGATCAATAATATCCTCATAAAAATTTTATCTAAGGAAATTATGTCCTCATGAAATTCTAGAGTGGATCAAATGGCACTTAGATCTGAAGCAGTTATATGTGATGGATCAAATCACACTTAGATTTAAGGAAGTTGTATCCTCGTGAAATTATAAAGTGGAAGTGGGAAAATATATCCATGAACTTTATTTGTATTCACCTACTTAATCTAACTATGATAATGTGATTATGGTAACTATGGACAAGTTAACCAAGGTATCTTACTTTTCACTCACGAATACCACATACAACACCATGCTACTGGTGAGGGTATTCTCAAAGGAAATTAATTGATTGCATGGAATTACATATAATATTATTTTAAAAGAGATCTAATTTATGTCTCAAATTTATAGGCCTATATTTAGTATGCATTTGACACTCAACTCAATTTAATTACTTCTTATCACTTAAAGAATATGGTTAGACCAAGTAAGTTAAGAAATTATTACAGAAAAAAATTCATGTATGTCATGGATCAATAGTCTCTCTTTGGATTAACTATTGTGCTCATGATACTTTTCAAGTATAAAAAATTACCACTATTTAATTGAGATCATGTCCTACAATGTGTCATGTGGTAAAAAGTGCATGACACCCTTAATCTATGATCATATATAGGACATTTTCTATTGAATCCTCTACATTGTAATGCATGGAGTATCATGTTGTCCTTATCAAAAAAAACCTTTAATAAGTTTAATATTATTATAAAAAGTATGATAAAGTGAACATGATTGATTAAAAAATCTCAATGGATGATAAGGTTTTCTTTAGAGTGAGACCCAATATAAGACCATTCCATTATGGAAAAGGTTCTAAGTTAGAAACTTATTTTTTCAAACTGTTTGAGATGTTGGAGATCATAATTATAGTATATTAGTTTATAGTCTTGTCACATGTGCTATAATTATTCATGGAATGTTTCATATTTTTTTTTGTGGAATTATATACCTAACACTACCCTTATTTTGGATTGGACAACATGTAGGTAGAGGGATAAATATAGTTGGATATGGATCCCATTAAATTTGTTTCATTGAATAAATTGGGCATTTGAGGTAGATATATACTAGCTTAGGGTACATTTGGATGATTAAAATGAGATAAATTCTACTTGGGAGGATGTTGTACCTTTTTGAGTCTAGTATCCCCACATTTTCAGTGACTTTTAGTAGGAAGTATGAACAAAGGAAGGGGATATGAAGCCCAATTTTTATAGAGGTTTATTTTCTCCCTTTTGAACTATACTTTTTACTTTTATAGATCCTATAGGCACTTATTTTGAGGCATGGGGTGCCTTTATTTTTATATTGATGTCATACATATTTTGATTATATATTGATTTTTTCTAGTAGAACTATTTGATTTACATAGTTTATTGCATGTACATGTTTTGATGTATTTAGACTCGATATTTAGTACCTTAAATGTAAGTTTGTTTACAATATGATTTATTTATACATGTGGTGATTATTTGATTGAGATAATTACTTGATTTTAGTGATTTCATTAATTGTTTCATTGTTAGTTATATTATTTATAATTCATTACCTCTACTATAATTGGAAATATATGTTTTGATGCGTTCATTGAGTATGCATAAAATAAGTATGGCTAGATGAGGAATCTTAGACTATAGTGATCATGGGATTTTTAATTCCATTAGGGTTTTAGATTAAATATTTATCACCTAGTTTTCTCACCTAGTGTTAATTCTTAATTTATGACCAATGGATTTGGTTGGAATTGTTTCCATTTTAGGAATATACCTTAATTCTAGCCCCCTTTAACTTACTCACGAAAGTTATATAATTTTATAAAGGTCATGTTGGAGTGATGGTAAGACATATATTGATATAAAACTTTAAAAATCTTAATGGAATAAAAAAATCCACGTATAAAGTTGTGTAAAGTGCAAGTTAGATCTTCTCAGATGTAGAAATTAAGGCCATTGACTTTAAGGATGAACATGGGAGAATTTTACAGATATTTGAGGAATTATGGAGCATCTAATTGACTCATTAATTCCTTACATAGAGGATTTATAAATATAATTTAAGAGGGCCATGTTTCCCATGTGACTTATAATAAAAAGATGTTATTGTACATGGAAATGAATTTATTAAGAAGATAAATTTTTAGAAGAAGCCTTGAGGAAGGGAAAGCACAAGTGTCACCTTCCCATTATCCAATTATTTGATCTATTTTACTATAATTTTAGTAAGGTAAATACTTATACACTTTTTTCCTATGTGAAAAAATGGATTTGGGAGATCAATCTTCAAGGAGAATGAGAAGGAACCTTAGAAGATTGGAGATGGTTTGTGAAAGAATCCTAGTAGATGGTTGGGTAATTCCCTTGTGGTGTAAAAAAGGTAGGGTCTTAACTATAACACTCATTCATTTTTTATTTTTTTATTTCTTTTCTCTTTTCTTAATTTGAAAATATAATATTTTAAGGATTGGCAAGGCCATTTGGCTTGCACTCCTTTATTTATTTTAAATATTATTTTTTCCTAAGGCCATTATAATTCAAATTTCCATTTTAGGGGTGTTATTAGGGGATTTTAGTCCCACTTATATAGGTTTTATACTATAATTTTATATATTTAAAATGCTAGGGTTAGGTTTCTTAAATTAGTTTATATTTTTATGGTATAAATGAGATATGAGGTTGGGACTTATGCCTTATTTCTTTGTGTATAATAATCAACCTTGGAGTTTATATATAATTGTTTTGATGAAGTCCAAAATTCCACCTTTAATCACAACATAGATTTGTATTTTAATCCCCTATGTGGTTGTGGAAAAATGTGTACCCATTCCTAGGTTAGCCAACAATGATAACATGTCCTATTTATTGCAACAAGTAAATGGTTGGATTGCATGGTATTTTCTTATTCAAGATTATTTTCCTCTCTTTTATATTATGGTATATTCCTTAAAGGAAATCATAATATGTGTGTGTTTTGAATTTGAATGAAGAAATGGATAATAAATTATAAAGATGAGGGCTGAACTAGAATTATTTTTGTAGTTTCCTTCCTCTTGTGAGTGATCCATACTTTCCACATTGCCTAGAAATATGTAGTCTTGATAAAATTATGTTTAAATGTTTAAGTCCATGGCTCGAGGGTGTTTAGTGTCACTCCTAATGGTGGAAATAAGATAGGAAAAAAGCCCATATTTGCATTCAAATTTGAAATAAGTTTTTGGAGCTATTCAATGAATTTTATAAACTTGAATACCATGTTTAGTTTACTTGTTAAATACTTACATTTATTTTGTAAAAATAATGAAAAACACATATATAGTATTGAAACAAGTTTTAGTTGTTGAACACACTTTCCCTTATTTATAACCTCTCTTTGAAAATTTGTTTACTGGATGGAAAGGAATATAAGTGGTTAAATTTTTCCATTACAAATGTTAAACAATGTATATAGTTTTGTTATAATTTTTCTTGACAAATATGTGAGAATCACAAATGAAAATCTATTTTAAAGTGCATATACATGTTATCGATGATTAAGGGCCTAAGTTGTATGTAGTGAAACCCCTCTCTATTTTTATCAGTATAATTAGTTTAATTTATATGATTCACCAAAAACCCATAAGAATTTATGGTTTTATTATAGGCTTTTTATAACTTAAGATATGCATTTTTGAATCCTAGATATTTCTTTTTCCCTCTATTCCTTTGTAAAATGGATATTTTTTCCATTATTATTGCTTGATTTTAGTATTGTGAAATGAATATAAATGAATTTTAGAGTGACGCATGAATTCTCTATTATTTTAAAATTCATACCCCATATATATATATATATATATATATATATATATATATATATATATATATATATATATATATATATATATATGTTATATGATTTTATTCTGATTTATCAACCAACACCATTTACTTTTACAGGGGCCAAATTTCATGCCTAATTTTAACGTTAAGTTAGCATTGATATTACATTTTGATATTCATATGGATTTCATACTTGGTTGATATTCTATCAAATTGAGATGACAAAAATTAGACAACTTTTATACAAATGACAAATTATAGTAATGTGTGGGTATTGTACTTGATCTTAAATAGTGAAAACTCAGTAACCCTCTTGCACATATTTTTCATGTGTGATAAATTTTTAATGATATTTATCAATAATTTTTGAAAATTATAAATGTATGTGTGATGATCAAAAGTATGTTAGAATACCATCTATTGAAAATAAAACATATAAATTTGCTTTTTTTTTGCCACCCTAGAAATTTTGATAAGGTTACATTTGATTATGTTTGATATTGGAACTGATGGATAGTAATTAAATCTCACTCATGAGATTTAAAATGAAAAATAATTGATTTCTATAAGGTGGTAATGACCATGATAAATCCACAACACATAACTTGGTATTTATTTCAAAATGTGTAAAGGCATAGAGGTAAATTTGGAGCTCTATGCTTTTTAAATATGAGCTGATGGAAAGGATTGAAGGATGTGATTTAAATTTATGAGGATATCACTCCACTAAATAATCCTATAAACTTGTATTCAATGTCATTAGGATGTTGGGAGTTTTAAAATTTTTTGATAGGTCATTTTTTAAAATCTCACTCTTCATGTATTTTATTATATGAGCCTTTAGCATGGCGAATGTTTGATAAAATTTCCCGAGATTGATGGTGTGATTTTTTTTTCACATTGTATTTGGAGGATTTTAAGTTTATAGATATGATTTTTTAGTTTAGTCTATTGAAAATGGCACAATTTATTTGATAATGATAACATTTAGTCTATAGTAACTTAGCATCTTTTTCTTTTCTTTTGAAACTGATGGAATTTTATTTTCAAGTGAATTTTGGTGATTTTATTGTGTGAACTATATAAATAAATTATTTAATTTATTTCTTGATAGGTATGAGAAGAAACATTTGTTTTTAGCCATACTTTAAAGTTAATACATTTTTATTGGTGATTGTTGATAAAATGTGAGTTTTTGAACAAATATAAAAATTAACTCATATGTTTAAATTTTATCTTTCCTATAGTACCCATTTTGAATATTTATAATGTTTAGTGAGAAGTAAAGAAGATAACTTGTTTATATTTTATGTATGTATTTATTGTTCCACAAAACTTCTTTATAGAAGTTTTATATATCTGCATTTTGAAATATGTATAGAGTAAACCCTCTTTCACTCTTGGTTTACCTATTTTAAGAACACACATATCCTAAAAACATAGTAAATGCTTTCAATATTTGATATGAAAGGTTTTTTGATACTATGCATTTAATCTCTTTGAATCTAAAAATAAAACTCAAATGGCACCATTGGGATGCCTATTTCAAGTTTCATATTGATTCTTTTAATTTTTTAGTGATGAAGTGAGAAATATTAGGTTGTGTTTTATCAAAATTAGAGATTTAGAGTATAAATCTAATTATGAAAAAGTGTTGATTAAATTAGAATGCATAAGATATAAAATAAATACACGATTGATTTGGAACTTATCATTTTTAGAAATGCGATAAAAGGGGAAGTATTAATAAATGTATGGCTTATCCAGAACTTGAGTCTATAGGGATACAATAGTGATTATGAGTCTATGTGAATTTGATGTGAATCAAGGATGGGGATATGTATTATCATTGGACAAGGTCATGCTATTTGGACTAGGTCAACTTGTGCTATTATCTATAAAGTGTGATGGTGTCTTTTAGGGTTTTTTTACCTATTTGAAAATTTTGATCAATGTTCCTTCACCTGTAGATTATATGTCCATATATAGATAGCCTTGATTCATTATAGGAATCATTGTGTACCTTTTTCTTCACTACCCAAGCCTAATGACAAGGAGGAATAAATATTTTAAAATGAGCACAATGGGTAAATAGATAGGGCTATGCTTGACCTCAACACTCCATGTTGAGAACTACCTAAATATCAATACTCTAAAGAAGAATCAAAACCCATGTAGTTCTCATATGGTATGGTGGTGTGTGTATAATACTAGTGAAATGTTAAATGTTGGTACAATCTTAGTGTGATTGAGTGTTTTAAATAATGACTTGTGACCTTGTTATGGCATTCAAACCTAGATTGGGGATAATTGGGTTGTATGTACTCAGAATTGGGAAGAATAGGTATTTTATTCTCAATGTATAGCTAGAATATATTTGGAATTAACAATAGTGAGAGTGTCTTTCCATTTAGTAAGTAAAAGGGTAAAAAATGTGCTTATATAGTGGTCTTTTCAAGATTTTCTTAAATTGGTATTGAAAAATGTGTGGGATGACCCCTTGTAAAGAATTTGAATCTAGGCAAATAGCCCTTAATTGGTGGTAGGACAAAATTAATATATTTAGACATGATTGGACTATGGTTTTTTCATGGAGTAGTTTTGTATATGGAATAGAGACGACTAAACTAGAAGTATGAATTGGTTAAATAATTAATCTAATCTACTTGTAAACAGGAATAAGCACATTCAACATCATATTTTTCAAAAAATATAGGGACATTTACATATAAGTACAATAATAACAATTTAAAAACCATGGAATTGAGAATAGGTTAAATGTGCATACAAAGTGGTCATAGGTGCATTTTTTAGTGTTAAATGTTTATTTTAGTGTCTACATTCCTTCCCCCCCCCCCCCCCCCCCCCCCGCATTATAATAATGCAAAAAATTGAAGATACTAGAGTAAAAGGAAGAGTGTTATACCTGAGATTACATGTGAAGAATCATTTTGAATGCAGATCACATACTGAAGTATGATTCATGCAATCATGCAATGAAACATGTATAATTCACTCCTTTTTTTGGATAAACTTCTAAAAAATAAATACATGAAACTTATAGATAAAAAAATAAATAATAAATACATTTTTTCATGTATGTGAATTGATGTGTTTTTTCTAGTGCAAGACTAATCACTTAGAGACATTGGAGCCCTTAGATATTTCTTTATTGAAACACTTGGATTAGATTATGCATGACCTAATACTCATTGGTAGTATAATTTGTGCTTAAAAACTCAAGATGCACTTTACTTCATCATCACACATTTTAATGTAATATAGTAACTCGTATGAATTCTAATGGATCATTTTGGGTCAAAATGGTGTAAAAAGTTAAATCAACCATTGCAGATGAAATAAGATTCATTATAGTGAAAAACTATGGAAAAAATAATATTAAATGATTTTGGTGTATACAACATAGAGAGTGACATGAATCCCCACTCCTGAAAAAACTAGTGAAAGTTGATCAAAAAGTGATCATGTGTCGTGCACGTGCCCCCAACCTGATATCTAAGTATATTGATTCTAATAAGTAAAAACATGTGTAACATTATATAACATATGTCATGCATGATACCCCCAATCTAAATTAAATCTATAATAATCACGTGTATAAATATGAAATTGTTTATGGGCAACCATTAAAAAATGTTCTATTAACTGAGTAATATTGTTTTTGATTTCTAGGATGAAAATGCACTATTTTGGATAATAACAACCTAAGCCATTGTCCAAATGTTGTGGTGATATATTAATAAAAAATTTGGGAAAAAAATGAGTTTTCATTGTGATCAAGTAATTAAATACTATCATTTTTTATTTGTATGGTGAATTTTTGTAGCTTAGCCTCTAAGACAAGCCACTATGTATGCCCCTCTTTTGATGTGAGTTATGAATGTTTCACAATAAATTATATAAAATAAAAATTTATGTGAATGATGTTATATAAACATTGAAATTTGGGGTAATAATGATAACATTGGATATTATGGCATTATATTGATAATCTAAACAAAATAATAATGTATGATACATGTAAATCCAAGCATACATAGTCTCATGTCTAGATAGATGTTAGAAATTTAGCAAGAAATGAACAATTATTATGTATTAAAGACTTGAAACTAATATATATCTACTCAAGTAAGATGCATGATATGGATCATCACATCAAAAAACTAGAGAGATGCATGATACCCATCATGGCACCGAAGGTCTAATAAAAAAAATTATATAATAGTCATGGCCAAGATGCACACACAAACTATATAATAAATCCAAAAAGCCACATATAAAGGACATGTTCAAATTCCATTCACATACATAAAACACACACATAAGGCTTAGAACCACAATAAACGACATGTTCAAATGTCCAAAATTTGGAGAAAATAAATACACACAAAGCATGAGACAAAGAAGTAAACATAATAAGAATGCATGAATAAGTGAAATTGATCTACATAAGGAACATGTAACATCATCATATACAAAAAAATAGGTATTTAGTGAGATATAAATGTGAAATTAAGTGATAAAATAATGAAAGATTCATGCAATATATTTTACTGTAGAATAAATAAAATGGATAGCCACAAAGTGATAAAACCTATGTAAAAAATGCCCCTAGTGAACTTGTTATGATGAAAACAAATTGTAAAAGGCATATGAATATTTTAAATATGAGAAATTAGAGCTTGTTCTCACTATGAAAATTCCTTTAGAATTGGACAAGAGCATAGTGTGTGACTGTCTAGATAAGTTTGGTTTTGTTTGTGTAAAGTTTATGGGTCTGAGACAATATCACCACCTACAAATGCATCTATATTTTACAACCTATATGTTATTAACTCATTTAAGTACACTTGTGATAAATATTTGATATAAAACTAGATATATAGTAGTAATATGTATAATGAATCATTAATGAACTGGTGTAAATGAACTACATATATCATTCATAGGTCCTGCTTTTTATATTTTTTTGAAATATTCTATTTTTTGTTTTTTTAGAATAATAGAATGATAAGAAAAGAAGCTATGTAAAATAATGATTCTACTATAATACCCCAAACTCATCAATGGGATTCATTTATGTAGGCTATGTATCATATGTGTTGTAATCCTCAATTACACTTCCATATTCATCTTGCATATTAGTTGTGTCATAACAATCATATTATGCATAATTGTTATCATGAACATAATAATCATCATGGGAGATAACCAATTTTTTAGAGTGTGCTTGAGATTGTGAAATGCCATTTTCATCATCTTTTATATTTGTGTATGAATAAAAAACTAACCCATACTTTTGTATTGACCTTTTGTATTTATCTTTTTCAATATGTATCGTATCACGTACCTTTGTTGATGTTTCATTAGTTGTATTGGTAGTAATATTAGCTGAATATATGATTTCATTTTTATGTTATCTGTTTAAATATGTTCCCTCTTGTGAAATGAAAATTAATTTTCTTTCATGATCAAATTTAATGTAACCTCTATGTTTATTAATTATTTATACTATTGATTTTAAGCATGATCCTCCCAGCATAACATCGTATGCACTTGGATTCAAAATAATGTTAGAATTAAGATAACATTGTTGTGAAGAAAAAAATACTCTTAACTTAATTGATCCCACACATGTTATAGATGCATTAGTTTGATTTATGTGTTTAATCTTATATCCACGAGATACAATAAATGATGTAGAGAAAAAAATTATTTCCTAGTAGTCAATAACCTTGACATCGTAAATTGTTTTCCATTTATGTAAGTAGTGATAGTGAAAGGTTATTGATATAAGGAAGGGCTAGTAATTTTGAAACCATACTTGTAACATTATTTTTTGTATGCATATATTTCTTGGCAACATCTTTTGTTATAAACCCTTTCTTAAAGGTACTTTCTTGCATAGGTTGTACTTATTTTTGTAACTTTTCTTTTTGTAATTCTCCTAATGTAGCTTTTATAACCTTTCTTGTTTTAATTTATTTTGTTTTAAATTTTTATTTATTAATTTTTTATTTAAATAACTTATGTTTTTCCACTTTTTCCTTTTGTAATCATGCTTTCTCCAAGTTTTCCTTTTGAATCTTTTCCTGCTCTAAATTATCCTTTTGTATCAATACTTACTTTTTTTGTATTCTTGCTCTTGTGATTTATAATATGTAATAATAATGTGAGTGGGATGCTTGATTTATGTATTTATTATAGGATCACCACTATCAATTATCTTTTGTATTATTTCCTTTAAATCCAAACAACAATTTGTATAATTTTCATGACTTCTCTGATATGCACAATAGTATTTTCATCTTCTTAGAGGATGTATATAGGGAGTTTTATCAAATTATTTCAAATAATTTCTCTTAGAATATTTATTAATATTTTCCATAATTTTTTAATCACTATTTTTAGATGTATTCTATTGTACTTTCTAATTTGGATATGAAGTATTGTTAGAAAAAATATTATCAAATGAAAATACAAATGCATGACTAACACTAGCATATTCTAGGTTCTTTATATGTGATTTGATTTTCCCATGATGCGATGTTTGAAATGAAATATTTATTTTATTTTGAAATTATTCTATTAAATTATTCATAGTGATGTTTTTATCTTGAAGGGATTCATAAGCACAAACTTTAGGTACTTATAATTGAATATGCATAGAAACACCATCAAGAGGAGATGTGGGAGGGGGTTAACAAAGTACATAATGGTTACCTTTATTTGGCACTATAGGATGGGAAACCTTACCTCTTAGGATAATGATATCACTGATTAGGTTAGAGTATACACATAAATTTAATCAATAAGAGTTTGACAATGTTTAAACTTTACATCCTCACTATGATTGGAAAATTCTCCACTTTGATAGCTTTAAGTCTCTACAAAAGCATTCACTATTTTATAACTTTATTTCTACTATTTATAACATCAATCAGATATCCCTATTTTCTCATAGATTCATGTCAAACTAAATTCAACATTTGTTTCCTTTTAGGGAAAGGACCATGTTAGGTTGGATAAGGCCACACTAAAGCTCTATCCATTAGTGTGGCCTTATCTCCCACACTCCAATTGTAACTTTTAAATTTGATATGTTGCATTTTAGAAACTGCATAATTTTATTAAGGTATGTTAGTAAAAACATTCAAAACATTGCCCTATGTAATCACATCAAGGCTTCTCCAAACACATCCATCAATCACTTAGAAAATACCACTACATATTGAAAAAAATAACACTATTTCTTCCAATACCAATTCTAAGGCATTCTTATAGTTATAGGCCAAATTTGAATATCTTTTATAATAGGTCAAGTTCATGCATTATAAATCATATATAATGATATATCTAGTTTTATTCATCCAAAAAAAGTCAACATTTCTAAATTCACTCTAGGAGGGAGAGCAACATCATCCAGAGGCCTTTTTGGGTTATGTAGGAAATGCTTAAATTATACAAGGTTTTCTAAGGATTGCTCAACTATTCCCCTAAACTTATTCCCCATTTTGCATTTTATTCTTATTGTGTTTATTGTATAAGAGTTAGAGGTTATATTTGTATGTCTTCCACATGTCAAATTATCATACACAATCAAATAATAAACCCTTGTAGACATGTGCATAGACCCATATCAGAAAATTAGTTGCACAGTCAACTAAGATGCAATTGAAGTCAACAGATAATATTGTAGTGTGTTTTTATCCTCCTAACATGACCTTGTTATAACATATTTTATAATTATATTTATAAGTATGACTAGTTCATGAGTCTTTTCATCTATTTTCCACTCACAATCAAGTTACATAATCAATAATAAATAAGATCCAATCTAAGTTTACACATCTTATGTTGATTGATTATTTTAAAATCATTTCTATTTCTATATATTTTATATATGATATGTATACTCATTGTATTTTAATTTCAATAGTTTAGACCTATTTATTTGAGTTAATTTCAATTCAAAATAGATTAAACATTCTTGTGAACTTGTATTTTATTTAGAACGCTACTTATTATTTGCTTGGTTTTTGTCGTAGGATGTCATACATAATTTTATAAATTCCTAACATTAAAAGAAAACATCCTTCAACCTCGGATATAAATCTAAAACCACAAGTCAATGTTCTTTAACCTTTGATTAAATACAACACTAAATAAATTAATTTATCACCTTGAATAGATGTCTAACATATAAGTTCTTTCATTCAACCTCGGGTTGAAATTTGTTGATATATATACATAAAATATATTTCATTTTATTTTTTATTTTATTATGCTTGTTTTTATAAACTATGTTCAAGAAGTTTTTGTTAAGCATAGGATATATCTTTTACTTAATCAAATTCCTTTTGATTTAACCACTTAATCATTCATTCAAGATATGTAATTAAACTGAAAAAAATAACATGCACCATATAAGAGAGAGACAGATAGAGACACAAGATTTTACATGGAAACCTAAAGTGGGAAAACCCATAGAGAACATTCTCAAGTATATAAATGAGCACCAACTCAAGTTTATAATGTTTTAAAGCACCAAACTGTAGGAGAACTAACCTCTTTACTGAGCACCAACACAATAATAATTTTTGAGTACCAACCCAAAGGAGCACCAACCCCTTTGTTGAGCACCAACAAAATAATGATATGTGAGCACCAACCCACAAGAGCACCAACCCTTTTGTGTATAAAACACAAACTATATCTCAATGTGTTTGATAGGTTTGACATCACATTTCCAAGATCATATTAGATGACAGATCTTCAAAAATGATTTATTCAAGATATATTTAAGATATGCCTCTCAACCTTATGTATTTATCTTTTTAGTCAAATTAGGTAATTAATTAGGCATTACTATAATAATCATAAATGAATGTGTGTGTGTGTGTGTATAATTACATTCGTTTATGATTATTAATTAGAAGTAATTCATTTATGATACTTCATATCACCAACATATGGCCCTAATTTTAGAGATGAAACCATAACCACCATTTACATGGGATTATAATATTTTAGTTGGTCTAAGAAATTAATTAAATTTATTTCCATTTTTTTAATAATTAAAATTCTTATTAGTATAATTATTACCAATAATAAATGAATAAAAATGGGTTGGTGAATGATGAGTGATGCATTGTAGTATGAACAAAAGTTCAAACTCTATTTTGGGTGGGATTATCCTGGAGGGGATCAAGAATATAAAGACCCTGATGAGATTAATGTACATGAGGTGGGTAAGAGATGCATATTTTAATGAGAACAACATCTATCAAATGATCCACGTGCATAAGGTGGAAATAAACTAGGTGTTGTGGACATGGAGAAGTACCTAAGAATGACTTTAGGCATGAAATTAGATACTAGAAGAACTATAATTTTTGGGTGATAGTCTGACTCACCAACAGTCAAAATAAAGAGGATTCTAAGGTAATGAGGTATGACACCTAATAGGAGGGTTTAATATCAATATCCCTTAGGGAGAAGAGAAATACTACTCCAAACTAGTCTCAAGAATGTGGCCTTCTCGAGACTACATAAAATGAGGATTTTAGAAGACCAAATCTAGATCCTCCAAACCCATGTAAGAAGATAATTTCCTTTAATCTCGGTCCCTATTCATGGGTAGATAGAGTGGCTAGGAAGCAAGTAGCAGGTATCATAGTGGAGACCTAGAGTTTGAATGCCAAGGTGAAAGAAGGGTTTTTTTGTCTTTGAATCCCTGATATAGTTGTAGATTGATCTCATCTTAGATAATCAAATGCCTTTATTGGAAAATTTCAAAGAAGAAAACCTAATATTGATACTTTCAGAGATTGAGCTAAAAGGAAGTGGAAGCCCAAAAGACATGTAGAAATTTTAGCCTTGATTAAATATTTTGTCTTATTTCTTTTACAAGTCAAGAGGACCATTCAAAATTATTTTTAGGAGGTCTTTAATACCTAGGGAGATCATTCCCTTCACTTAGAAAATAGAATCCAGGTGTGGATCTAGAGAAGGAAATTTTTAATCAACTTCTAATTTGGGTAAAACTTCTGTGTCTTCTACTAGAATTTTGGGAAGAAGAGGTATTGAAGGGTATTACAAACTCTTTAGGATAGTTTCTCACCTTGAATCTAGTCACTAAATCCAAGAGAAGATTGATTTTTTCAAGGTTTTGTATGAATTATTTTATGGACAAAGAGTTCCCACCTTTTATCAAGCTAAGGTCAAAATACAAAGAGAGGATTCAGACCATCAACTATGAAAATATGCCCTCACTTTGTTTATAGTGCCAAAAAATAGGACATGAATCTATTTATTGTCCTTTCAATAAGAAAGAAAACATTGAGTGGAGAAGAAAGGAGGGATTCAATCATCACAACACATTCAAGAATACAGGGGCAAATAGAATTTAGAGACAAAAAGAAGAGGCAACACCAACTAATGATAAAGATGAAGAAATAAAGGCTATTAAATTGATTGATAATCATGAAGAAGAAGTTGAGGGCATGTTCGAAGGTGGGCCTTGGTGTCTAAATGTGGAGGACCTAAGTCATCTTGAGGAAATAGAATAAAGTGCTAAAACTACAATGTTAGAGATGGAAAAATATTTGAAAGGTATTAAGGATAGGAGACTTGATGAGGTGGAAAACAAGGAGCAAAATCATAATGAGGAGAATGAAGGTCCAATGATGGAGGAGTAAGAATCTAATCTTGAGTAAGGAAAGATAAAATCCTTGGAATTTTAGGATAAAGACCAACAACAAAAAGGAGAGGAAAATAATGTTACCATTGGTTTAGATAAATAAACCAAAATTCAAGCTCTGACTACTAAAATAAATGTTAACAAGTTAATGATCCTTGTGTTTTGGGAGGGATATATGTATAAGGAATATGTTATAAAGGAAATGGAGGAAACTAAGATAGTTTTCAACCATAAGGGTGAATATGATGATGATGATGATGATGATGATGATGATGATGATGATGATGATGATGATGATGATGATGATGATTGGAATGTGGTGACTAATAAAAAATAAAAATCCATGAGAACAGTTTAGACAAGCAATATAGTGACTAGGAGAAATAATTTGAAGGAACTTGTGAGATCCAGAACCAAATACACAAGATGATATTATCAATGAGCATTTTGGTGTGTTAGACAAGTGAATGCTAACAATGGGTTGCATTTTTGGTTGTGTTTCAACAAGCTAATAAGTTGGTGGAGTTGTGTTGTTATTTTGTTGTTAGAGTGTTGACTAGTTGTTGAAGTGATGTTGACAGTTCTATTGGTGGGTGGAGTCCTTTTTTGTCCTTTGTTTATTCGTTGTTTACTCTTGTATGGTCTTCATTATTGTATCTTATAGAGTTTTAAAAGTTTTTGGGAGCCTTTTAAATATCCACTATTTACACTTATAAAAAAATGAAAAAAATATCATTAAAATAATGATTACTTATAGAGATCATCTTCAAATAATTTAAATATACAAGAAAAATCCCACAAAAAATAATAATCTATTAAACATAATATTTTCACAGTCCATAACATTAGTTTTTAAGGATTTTAAAAACAAAATTGTAAATATATTTTATATTAACGATCTATCATCAAGATTAATGAGAATATTATATAATGTAATTAATAATTAAGATTAATGAGAATGTTGATATAGAATATTTCTACATTTAATTATTTAAAAAATTCTTCAACATTAATTAGTTTTTCTCACAAAGCCTTTTAACTGTTAAATATTATTTTTTAATTGAAGGATAGACATCACATTTATGAATAGGGACACAAATAATTGACATTCTTCATCTTGATGCCATGGATTGAACGATATCCATTCCATCAAAACTATGAGCCCAAGAATTTTACCTTCAATGAATGCAAAGATATATATTTTTGAATTCAATGATATGCCATTGACCTGACAACTTTTGAAAACCATTTTTAAATGTTCATAGTGACCTTCCTTTTTTTTTAAAGAATGTGAGATCGTTAAGATATATTACTATGATTTTATTCTTTACATCAATAAAGACCAAGTCCATTGCTCTTTAGAAAGTAGATTCAACATTAATAAGGCCAAAAGGCATGACTTCTATATGTGAACCTTCCCCAAGGGGTGGTAAACATTGTTTTCTATTGATCTTCAAGGGAAACTTCAACTTGATTATATCCAGAAAAACTATCTCGCATGGACATCATTTTAGAACCTGTGATAACTTGTAAGATTTGACCCATAACTAGTAAATGATAATTATATTTGAGTGAATATCAATTCAAATTATGAAAATATACATAGATTTTGATTTATCTAATCTTATTTATTGATGGCATGATGTTGGCCACTGATGTAAAGTGGTGAATTAGGAAGATGATTCTTGCATCCAAAATTTTCTTTATCTCTTCATAGATGGTCCTACAATTTTTTGAATGTAGTCTCATGATTTTTGCCTAAAAGGATTGACATTTGGCTTCAAGTAAATACTATAATGCATATTTTAAGGTCTAAAGGATTTTTGATCTATATAACACCATGTGAAAATATCCTTGTATAATTTGAAATGAGTTATGGACCTCCTGCATTATTCTTCTATACATATATTTACTCTTTCATAGTTAGGTTACCCTTCAGGTTTATCTTGGATTTTCTTATTTATGTACCTATATCATCTTTATCAAATAGTTCTTCAAGGGAGACTAAACATTTAGGGATCTTGTTTCCCTTTAGTTGGATGATCTTTCCATCTGATTTGCTTACTTTAGTGTTGAACAATCCTTCATTTTCCATGTTGTTTGTTTCTAGCGAGGAACATTCCTTATATGATGATGAGTTTCCTTCAAAATAGATTTTTTTTTTGTTATCAAGCTATTCTAGGAAAGCACTAATTTTGTCATTAGTATTGAATACCTACTAATGTTTTGAGTTATCTAGAAAACTTGGGTGCTATAACAATTTAATGGTATACATATCCTTGTCAATTACCAAATGGGGAATCAGTAAGGATGTGGATACAGCCAACACATCTACTTTGGAGTTTGCCTCTCTTGAGAAGACAACGATATAAAAGGATTTGAATGCTTCAATACAGTCCCAAACCCTATTATTGTAGTGCTTTAGCCTATCATAATTTACTTGGTATTGATTTTATACATGCTTCACGATCAGTTCAACACCCCCTTGGGCTTTGATATTTTGAATCCCCATTTTTTTTGCTATTTGTAATCTTAGAAGAAGCACTTAATATTCACCTATATTTTTAGTGTATTTGAATTGGCGTTCATGAGGGAAAGGAAATAACTCTTTCAAGGGAGAAACCAACACTTCTCCAGCACTTGAACCTATAGTTGAGAAACTTCCATTAGATTCCAAGGTCCATATATCATTTATATCACCTTCAATGAGCTTAAGAACTTCTAAATATTTTTTCATTCATATTCATGTGAGTACCCAAACCTATTTCCTCATGTAGAATATCTACTCGAGGATCATTTGAATTTTTCACTGGGTGTTTAGATTTTGGTTCTGACATCAAATTTTCATTAATTACCTTTACAAGAACAATGGAATGTGTCTATTTTAGTCAAATCTCAACTCCAAGGTCTTTGAAAAAATTTCTATACTTAGTAAAATGCCATAGCTCAAAGAAATGACCACCGCCAGAATAGTCATCTTGATTCTTTTTTGAGAAAATGCTACTAGAGTTGCCTAGGCATATTTTATTTGTCCAATCAAAGGAACTTGTTTGATCTCCATATTGAAACAATTGCCAAAATTTTTGGTTCATATTAGCCCCAAGGCATTCACTACTTTGGTTGGCATTACATTGTCTGAGCTCTAGATTCAATTATGCAATTATTTGGCTAGAATCCTCTAATAAATATCAAAGCATATAATGGTTAAGGTATTTCACTACTTTGAGTAGACATAACCATGTTAATCTGAAGATTATAATCATTAGGTTTAGGATAAACTCCACGAGATGATGTATTGTAATTATTAGAACCTTCTTCTTTGTTAAATTTGATCAACCTATCAAGATACTTAGGATTTGACTTAATATATTCAATTTGATATATCTAAACCTTGGTTTTATTCGTGTGATCTATGATATCAAAAGAAGGTGAACATGTAGGATTTGATTTATCACTGATGAAGACATTTGGAGAAAAAAAGAACTTCCCACATTTCCAAGTTGTTTATCTTTTGTAGGATATAAAAAAGGGGTACCTCTATTGAAGATGAACTTTATAATAACAATAGATTTAAGAGCCTCTTAGCTTTTTACTTATTAAACTCTCCACTCTTTTTTTGTTACCTTCAACTTTTCAATTTGAACTCTAGTAAATATAGTGTATGAGTGAATTTTCATATCCTCCACTTTATTATCATGATCCTAGCAATCAGGTTCATATTCAAAATATCCCATAGTGGATTCATCATCGAGTTCCTCAATTTCAGGATCAGAGGTGCCCAAAACACCTTATTATGGAGATTTTTCAATGGTGCATAATTATAGCATCTTTGCCATTTCTAGGTAATTATAACCATCATGCTCATTAGTAGCATGAAAGATATATGCGAAGTGGATTTTGTAAGAGATGCTTCAATAGTGAGTTGTGGAGGTGAATTAGAAGAAGGGGACAAACATTGTTACTATATGGAACAAAGAATCTCTTGGACACATCCTAAGGAATTTGTTTCTTCAAGGTTATTATGTCACTTTCTAAATTCTAAATCAGAAGATCTGTTGAAGTCTATTTGTTATTTTTGATTTTTGATTTTTGATTTTTTTAGTTTGCCACCCATGATCATACAATTCTATATCTGTATAGTTACTTTGCATTATATCTAAAGTTTGTTGGTGATTTCTACATAAGAAGAAGCTCAATTTAGGTTCTTAAAAATTCAGTGGTGGGCATGGAAGCCTTTGTAATCTTATGTATCATATTGTTAAATCTAGCTATGAATCCCATCATGGATTTATAAGATTCCTTTTTAATTTGAGCGAATTGAGCCAATATTGTTGTTCATTTTTAGCTAGTTTGAATTGTTGAATTTGGTTCTAATTGCCTCCTATTTTTGAATAGAACCCATTAGGAGATGATGAAATGTTTTTGTTTCCCCTTCAACCAATGTTTCCATAAATAACTTGACTGATACGCCTTAATTTTCCACATCCAAAATAGTGCAAGCAGAAAAGAAGGCCTTTATGTTTTCATCTAGATGTTGTTTGCCACAAATGATAAACTTAAGAAACATTTTTCTTGAACATTTGTGTAACTCATGGAGTAGATCACCCAAATCCAATATCCCAATACATGGACCCCAAGGTACCATTATAACTATCGTGATCTAGAAGTCTATTTTAATTAGAACTAAGATGTTAGGCAAAGACAATGTTATGTTTAGAGGTAAAACTATCCTTCTTAATCGCTCTAGATAAAGTCTGAAGTTATACTCTTCTTGTAATTCAAATAATGGATCAAGTATACCTCCATTCCTACTAGACCTTGTGAATCTCTTTTTGGATAGAATGATAAAATAATTTATCCATAATTTACAAGAGAAAGTTCTTATATATTAGAGGTTGAATTGATATGTAAACAACATTTGTTACACCGAGTGATATGCTGAGTGGATAGCACAAAAATACTCAAACGTGCCCCATGATGGGTGTCAAAAATTATTGGTGAAATATTTGGTACTTTGAAAAATCTTTGATTGAACAATAGTGAAGGAGGCAAATTGTTTTTCATTTATTCGAAGGGGAGGTGCTTCTCCATATTTTTACTTTAAAAATTGTATCCAATTTCTTTATGCATCCTTGTATCTGTTCTTATCTATGGAATTTGAAAGGTTGCATCAATAAACACCCCATCAAGCTTTTCCATAAGGGCATCTCCCGTAGATCTAATTTCTCTTGTCTCAACATCGTAATACTAAGCACTTGCTAGAACTAGATCCAAAAACTATATATATATTGGAAATTCAACTACCATAGTTAAACCACCTCTTGCCAAGAGATCACCTATAGGTGTAGCGGATCTATTATTGATTATCCTATGAAATTAAACCACATCTACATGTCCAATATTTGAATCATTGATTTCTAAGATATCATTTTCTAGGAAAAACATAGGCTCAAATCCCATGTATTTTAACTTCTTGATTGTTCTAGTGATATGAAATGCTACTTCAACTAATGCTTAGAGATTATCATAGGGTTCAGAGGAATAAAATGATTATGGGAAACTTTATGAGGTGGAAAATCAGGAGCAAAATGATAATGAGGAGAATGAAGGTCCAATGATGAAGGAGTAAGAAGCTAATCTTGAGGAAAGAGACAAAAAATCCTTAGAAGTTTAGGATCAAGACCAACAAAAAAAAGAGAGGAAAAGAATGTTACCATTAGTTTACATAAACAAACCAAAATTCAAGCTCTGACTACTAAGATAGATGTTAGCAAGTTGAAGATCCTTATGTTTTGGGAGGTATCTATGTATAAGGAATATGTTATAAAAGAAACTGAGACAAAAGTAAACCATGAGGGTGAATAAGATGATGATGATTGGAACTTGGTGACTAATAGAAAATACAAATCCAAGACAACAATTTAGATAAGTGACATAGTGACTAGGAGTAATAAATTGAAGGAACTTAAGAGATCTAAAACCAAATACACAAGGTGATATTATCAACGAGCGCTTTAGTGTGTTACATGGGTGAGTGTTGAAAGTGGGTTACATTTATGGTTGCATTTCAACATGCTGATAGGTTGGTTGAGTTGTGCTATTTTTTTTATTATTGGTGTGTTGACTAGTTGTTGAAGTACTACTGACATTTTTGTTGGTGGGTAGAGTCCTTTTTTGTCATTTGTTTGTTCCTTGTTTATTCTTGTACGGTCTTCATTATTGTATCTTATAGAGTTGTAAGAGGTTTTAGGAGCCTTGTTAGTACCTATTATTTACCCTTACAAAAAAATAAAAAAATATATCATTAAAGTAATGATTACTCATAGAGGTCATCTTCAAATAATTTAAACATACAAGAAAAATCCCACAAAAATTAATAATATATTAAACACAATATTTTCACAATCCATAACATTAGTTTTTTTAAAGCTTTTGAAAATAACATTGTAAAGAGCTTTTGTATTAACGATTTATCATAAAAATTAATGAGAAGATTATAGACTATAATTAGCAATTAAGATTAATAAGAACATTGATATAGAATATCTCTACATTTAATTATTTAAAAAATCCTTCAACATTAAGTAAATTTTTTTGTGAAAGCCTTTTAATGGCCAAATATTATATTTTGATTAAATGATACACATCATGGTCATGAATAGGAGCACAAATAATTGGCATTCTTCATCTTGGTGCTAAGGATTGAACGATATCCATTTCATCAAATTTTTTTTAGAGTTAAACCTAATCTCATCTCTTTTTATTTACTATATTTAAAGGTTTATACATTGATGGATGGTGCAACGATGACTCGCCATCATCTATAATAATTAAACCACAACTCTTTCTATATTAGATACATGAATCGCTTTTGGACTTGAGTTTTGATCGAGTCTAAGGTACAAGAGGGAGGCCCAGATCTCCCTTACAACCATCATCAACGATCACTATTGGCCTCATTGACATTACCAACTGGGACACTATCGCCAACATCACTAATATCATCAATGACTCCAACTGTCCGGACATTTCCAACAACCACCACCGATTCAACATATCCTTTTAAAATTGACCTTGAGTAAGATTGGACACAACCAAACATCTTAACTACTCCACCCACAAAATTTCTCATCAATTATTAAAAAAATTAGAAAAAATAAATTTTAAAAATTAAAAAAAATATTAAATTTTAATATCAAATAACTTTTTTTTCATATAATAATCACTTAATAAAATAGTATCTTCATTTTAAAATATTTTGGTATTTGAAAGGGTGGTGGCAATAAACCTCCTCAGTGATACAGAAGGGCTCGAGACACAAGCCATAATCCCTGGGACACCTGACCTTTGGTACATGGGCATTTTTGTTTTGATTAGGTAATTCCCCCGACCATCGAGAAATATAAAACATCATTAGCCCAACAAAATCCCATGTCTTCCGAGATTCCTCCATTTCAATATTTATCCATCATCTTTTATTATGCTAAGTATTAATGATGTTGTGTGTCGGATATAAGGTCATATGCCTACTTATGCCTACTTTGCAACTTTATTGTTTATCATGCAATGGTTTAACTCTTTTGGAAGTGGGGAACACCTTTTATATTCTCAGTGGGTTTTTTTTTTCTTTTTTGGGTCACACCCCCATCTTCATTCAAAGAGGTTTGACTCCTTGATGCCCTTGCTTTCTTGATGCATCATTTTCTGTGCAATAAAGATCCCCCTCTTGTTTCCTCGTTCTCTGTATTAAAGCCCAATAATAGTTGTTAGGACTCAATTGATGTTTGTTTTTTTACTGGGTCTCATAGCATTAGGTACTTGTTTATTTCGCAGATCATCCAACCTTTATGATTAAAGAGGAAAGTATTAGGGATTAATGTTGATGGTTGTATGATTATATTTTTTGATTGTATGTCTGAAAGTATTATATAGAATTATTGAATTACATATAATATCGGTATTTTTGTTCATATTTCAAAAATAAATATATAACAGATTTATAATGTTGAGTAAGAGTATATTTAAATCAGTGAGTTTTTCTGAGTAAGCAGTGATAAATAAGGAACATCCGTACTGTCGAAATTATTTAGAGCATGATCTTGGTCGAAATAAGTAACCATCATCTTCTCCAATTGAACGACAACCCTTTTGTTATCGTATTTATATTTAGAATTGATGATCGTATAATCGTATTTATACTTTTTTCCGTAAAATATAATCGATTTTTTAAAACTATATTAAATATAAAATAACAATACATTGTCAAAATCTAATTAAAAAATGAAATATTTTATATTTCTTTTATAAAAAAATGTAAAATAAATACCATCATCAAAATTTTATATGACAAAAAAAATCGACCATCAAATTTAATCCCCGATAGTCGCCACCTCAACATCATTAGAATAATACAAAAGAAAACCTCTATAATATATATTAAATTTTTTTGTAGAAAATAAAAGTAAAGATTAAATTATATAAGTAAGGTTGTCTTATAATTAAGATATCATAACGTCATATATCATATTTTAAAAATGAAAAATGATCCATTCACATCTTTAAATTCATACTACTTTTACCAAACAAATTGCCCATGTATTTACTTTTAATATAAAGCGTGGCACCAAGGTCGTTTCTTTTACTTACCAAAGTTCTTTTGTTTGTGGATTTACAACTCACAACTAAGGGTAGTGAGTTGTCGCTATGCAAGTTGGGAATATTATGGGAATGTTATGGTCTTTGTTAAGGATTGAAATTTTTTGAGTGTGTATAAGGTTTTCTTTTTAATTTTCGAAAAAGATTGGATAAAAGATATTGTACCAAATTCAAACAAATTGAATCTGAACTATTTATTATTGAAATGCTTCAGATTATATTAATTATTAAAAAATAATAAACAAAAGATTATATAATAAAATGATTAAAAAATAATAAACAAAAGATTATATAATAAAATGGTTGGTAGAAAGTATGACATTAGTTCTCATAACTCTTTTGTTAGTTGGGTAAAGTCGAGCAAGTACAAGACAACAAATTTTAATGTAGCAATTATTGTTATTATTGTTGTTGTCGTCATTATCGTCATCGTTATTATTGTTAAGAAAACAAGTTCTTTTCTTTAATATAGGCTTGCGAACCATTGAATAGGAAGGATTAAAGTATATTAGAGTCTAAAAATTGTGAAAGATAGAAATAATTATATTAAGTACGATAGATAAAAATTAAGGAGTATTTCAACCCAAACTTTCATTTTATATAATACTAATACTAAAATGAGGTAACCCAAGTGTCGAACTTAAAGAAAATACAAATAAAAATGGTTGTGAAATTAATCTAATCGAGGAAGGAGTTGATAAATATTTGAATACAAAATTGGTTCTAGGTTTCAAGACTACCATTCTCACTCGTTTGAACTCAAAGCAAAAGAATAATGTATAGAGGTACCAATACAATCTATAACGATTTGCATAAGTGCATGCCCTTGTCTCAAGGGCCATGTTAAATAAGGATAAGCTTGGTACTTCCACCAGGGCCTCTTCTTACATCAAAGGCTTGTGGGTGCATTAATCTCCTTGAATGTATGTTCATGTATACATTGGAATCAGGGTGGGCCAACTCATAGAAATTGTTGATAGATTATGTTATGCATGATATGTTCTATAACCACCTTCATACGACATTAATACCTCTTATGATGTATTCTTTAAATCCTCAAAACCCTAAAATTTGAAATATCTCTCGGACAAAAATATTAAGGGATCCTCCAAAAACTAGAATCTTTGTTATAATTCCTACAAGTATGAAACCACTCTTAAACATTTTGAAAGTATATTTATAGAATAAACCTAGAGTATAAGAGTAGTAAATGTCAAGATATAAATGTAAACTTTTAATTTAATTCAATTTTATAAATATATTCCCTGATATAGTATTCCTTAACCCTCTGTTAAATTTCCATGCTCATTGGCTATGACACCAAACCAACCAATGACATTCCTTTAAAACCCTTGTATTCATCGGCTTCATTAGTGTTAACTAAAACCAAGTCTTGACTTTTAGGGATATTATATGTATTTATAAGGTTCCCATTTATCATTTATCAATATATGGAGGAACAATATAATTTGCTCATGCTCACAAATACACCTTGGGAAGAGGAGGAATTGGGGATAAGAGAAGTTTACACCAAAGAATGAAATATAACACAACGCCTTTGAAGATATCAAGAATAAAAGTTGTCCCTAGGAGGTTTACCAAATCTTTTGAGTCCTTAATTGTGATCTACTTAGGTACTCTCACATATATCTTGATTTTACCAGCAATAATATCTCATAAAGTGATACAAGTCAAGGGGGAGATTAATGCACTGACAAGTTGATCAAAGGTAAGCATCTCTAAACCACACCTCTTTATTTTGTATTTTGATTGGTATTATTAAATTATTTTTTCCTTGTATATTAGATAGTATAGATTAACATATGCTTATTACTCTATTGTTGTCTTTTAAATTCTTGTTATTTATAGCTCTTACTTACAACTTAGTGGGGTAAAAGCATTATAGTGTATGCCACTATGGCGCCAAAATATATTTTTTAAAATAGTTAAAAACAAATCTTAATTTTTTTAATAAGCTAAATTTTTGGAGAAACATGGATACAATGCATCTTTGTATACATAAGCTAAAATACATGTTTTTAATCATACCAAACAATTAAACTAAAGTGTTTTTTAGGGAGAATGGAGTGTTAGTGGCAACATAATTTTAAAATGTGGGACAGTATTGTAATGCCACCCAATGGCAGATTTAATTTCTTACAGCTCTTGCTTTACAATCTTTAGATTAGATATAAGTTATTACTTACCATCTAATGACATCCTGGAGCTATTAAGGTCGTTCACCTATTATCTCCTTTGAGATTGTGCATGTAGATCCCCCTTTTATATCCCGTATGACCTCCTTTGCACACAACCCTTGTGTATGGCCCTAGATAACTTTGTGGACCAACATATTGTGTATATGTTGGATTTATAATGATATTCTAAATTTTCATATTTTAAATGTTAGAGACTTATTTTAGGCTTACGAACATTCTAGTGAGCATAATGTGAATATTAATCCACTACTGGTTGGTTCATTTTCATGTTTACTTACTTCTAGCGTCCAAGCTTATCTTCATTCAAAGAGGTTGACTCCCTGATGCTATGTGCTTTCTTGATGCATCATTTTCTATGCAATAAAGACCCCCCTCTTGTTTCTTCGTTCTATGTATTAAGGCCCAATAATGGTGGTTAAGACCGAACTGATGTTTGTTTTTGTATTGGGTCTCATAGCATTTGGCACCTTTTTAGTTAGAAGACCATCAACCTTGTGGTCAAAGAAGAAAGCATTAGGGGTTAAAGTTGATGGTTGTATGATTATATATTTTTTGATTATATGTTTGAAAATATTACATGGAATCATTGAATTATATAAAATGTAGGTATCTTCATTTATATTTTAAAAATAAATATACAACAGATTTATAATGTTGAGTAAGTGTACGTTTAAATTAGTGAGTTATTTTAGTTAAGTAGTTACGAGTAAGGGGCATCTACACCATTAAAATTATTTAGGGCATGATCCTGGTCTTAACCACTTGACTCTCTGTACTGGGTATCTAGAAGGATTTGTACCCTAGTGGATGGATATAAGCAACTATCACCCTCACTAGTTGGATTACAACCTTTTCAATATCATATTTATATTTAGAATTGATAGTTGTATGATCATGTTTATACTTTTTTCCGTACAATATAATCAATTTTTTAACACTATATTAAATACAAAATAACAATACACTGTCAAAAATTATATATATATATTGAAATGTTAAATAGATACTATTGTCAAGATATACAATTTTATATCGCAAAAAAATCGACTATCAAATTTAATCCTCGATAATTTCGGCCTCAACATCATTACAATAATACTAAGGTGATGTCCCTAGCTACATATTCACCCATGGTGGAAAACAATTGTAATCTATATTCACTAAGAAATTCGTGAAAGAATCACTATGAGATCATGCTATGAAGGAAAAATAAAATTAAAGATTAAATTATATAAGTTAGATTGTCTTATAATTAGCATATCATAACGTCATATATCATATTTAAAAAATGATCCATTCACATGTTTAAATTCACACTATTTTTACGAAAAACAAATTGCCCATTTATTTACTTTTAATATAAAGTGTGGCACAAGATTCAACACACGTCAAGGTCGTTTCTTTTACTTATCAAAGCTCTTTTGTTTGTGGATTTACAACTCACAACTAAGGGTAGTGAGTTGTCACCATGCAAGTTGGGAATGTTATGGTCTTCGTTAAGGATTAAATCTTTTAAGTGTGTAAGGTTTTTATTCCAATTTTTGAGAAAGTTAGATAAAAGATATTGTATCAAATTCAATTGGATTGAATTATTTATTATTAAAATGTATTAAAATAATAAACATAAGGTTATATAGTAAAGCGATCAGTAAAAAGTATAGCATTAATTCTTACAACTTTTTTACTGGTCGAGTAATATTGAGCAAGTGCAACATAATAAATTTTAATGTAGCGATTTTTGTTGATGTTGTTGTTGTGGGAACAAGTTTTCTTTTTTAATGTAGGGTTGGTGACCATTAAATAAGAAGAAATAAGTTATATTAGAGTCTATAATTGTGCAAGATAGAAAAATTATATTAAGTGCGATAAATAAGAATTAAGGAATATTTTAACCGAAACTTTAATTTTATATAATACTGATAATAAAATGAGGTAACTCAAGTGTTTAACCCAAAGGAATTATAAATAAAAATGGTTGTGAAATAAATCTAATCGAGAAAGGAGTTGATAAATACTTGAATACAATATTGGTTTTAAGTTACCAAAGTACCATTCTCACTCATTTGAACTCAAAGTACAAGAATAATGTATAGAGGTACCAATAAAATCTAAGGTGCATGCCCTTGTCTCAATGACCATGTTAAATATAAAGAAGTTTGTTATTTCCATTAGGGCCTCTTCTAGCATCTAAGGTTGAGGAATCCCTTGAAGTAAAGATAAATTTGGTAACATGAACCTATTAAAAATTCTCATGATATCGGTCAGAAGAACTAGAAGGCCCTCGCTATTGAGAAGGTGTAGAGGGCGGTGCTTTATACATGGATGAAAGGATTGAGGAGCCCTCATAGCTTCACAAATAGTGATATATTATGTCACCAACCTAACATCACTAAATTGCGAATCCATGGTATCCAAACAATGCTTAACACCTTCAACATTTGAAATAAGCTTAAAAAACTAGGTAATCAACTTCATATCTCGCCAACACCTTTATAAATCTTAGATATTGAAAGAATGTATACTGGGAAACTCCTTAATCTTATTAAAAGCATTGAAATTTCTCTTTGATCTCATATTAGACATTCATACCTCATTCGTATCAATCTCTTAGAGGTACAAATATGATATATCTTGTCTCCATGAGGGATATGATGGTTTGAATCCACCCATAACCTATGAGAACCCGATGCCAACATCTTAAGGGGAACCACCCTTCATGTTATATACACCTTATTTTTGCTTACTAAAATGTTTTTTTTCCAAGGTTTGTGGGTGTATTAATCTCCTTGACTGTATGTTCACATATATATTGGAATCAGGGGTGGGCCAACTCATGAAAATTGTTGATGGATTTTGTATGCAATCAAAAATGCATCATGTCTATAAATCAATCCTAACTTAGAGAAGATAGATCATACTTACACTTTTGATTGGGGATACATTAGATAATCAAGAACATGACCAATATGGGGATCTTCTAGACCCAATTAGGGGATCTCTTACCATAATAAACAATGCTAGGGAGGGTTCCAAATCCTCTAGTCAAGTGCGATCACACAATAACCATAATTAAGCCCTATGTTTTCATATTTCACTAAACTAATAACAAGTAAAGCAAAGAAATTTAATCTAGTAATCACCAAAGCTTGTGGCACAATATAGAGGTTAGTAAACAAATAAACATGCATAAGAGAATCCCAATTAAGCCATGTATGAGTAAGACCCTAATACATGAAGAAGAAGATTAATATTATTCAAAGCCAATACGTATGCTACTTCTATCTACTAAAGAGAGGAGCAAAGTTAGAGAGTACTTACCTAAAAGATGAACCCATCGAGACTCAATCTCTCCCTTGGCCAAAGGGGCTTCGAAAGAGGTTGTTGTAGTTTGTAAGGATCACTAAAAAAGGCCAAAGCATCCAAGACTTCTCCACAAGACTAGATTTTCCAAGTAAAAACCTTAAGCTAAGACTCCTCAAGTAGAATGGTAGAAAAGCATATTCTAAAGAAGCGCAAGCGAATAATAACTCTTATTCATTTATAAATAATGATGAAATGATCTTGTATATATAGGCGGATTTAACCCTAATCCCTTTCAAAAGTTTCAATCGATAGGGTGACCTAGTACAATTATAGACCAAAATTCACTAGGTCATGGGATAGGTTGGCCAAGAGCCAACCTAGACCCTAAATGAATTTTATCCACAACAATATAAGGTTGACCCAATCGACCTAGTACTACAGACTGTCGAAAGGGGCTGAAGGTGAGGAAAAGAGGGATGGAAGATGGGAAAAGCCTGGAGGAGTATGCAAAAGAGGAGTAATAGCTTATGGGAATGTTTTTAGAGTTGATTGGATTAGTAATAAATGGTAATAAGGGACAATAATCTTATGAAGTGCCAATGCTCTGCCCATCCCTTTCCCATTGTACCCCTTAGGGTGTGCAAGAGAGATTGAGTCTCGATGGGGTTTTTACAAGATAAAAAGTGTCAATATTTGATAAAAGTTAAAAATATTATGCATATAGATATGCCCCACTTGAAGCTCATCATGTGTCACTAAGGTATAATATGGGATGCTGCTTCGAGAAAAAACATAGTAACACACAATGTTGAGGCTAAAAAAGGTTACATTATTTTAAAGCAAAAAATAACTAAAATTTAAATGACTGAAAGAGAAATACCTAAAAAGTAAATGTGATGCGTACTTTGACTTAAATTTATCATTAGATGGTTGTTTGTTATGTTTGTAATTTTGATCGTGGAGGGTGCAAAGACTACTTTCTACAAACCCAAGGATACAAAACTAAAGAGCATAAACAAACAAACACAAGAAAGCCAAGATAACTGGTGCTATGTAGATAGGACGTACTTGGAAATTTGGTAAGCTGGGGTGACAAGTGCAATGTTAGACCGAATGACTAAGTCAAAATTTAAATTAAATTAGGTAACCGAAAAGCCAAGACTACTAAATACTAAAAAACTCAAACAAGTAAACCTTAAGTAAGAAAGGCAAAATCACCAAGTCAAACCAAGGATACATGTCAAAAAAGATGGTAATCAAATATTAATGTGAAAATAGTAATAATCCTTACTTAAACAAAGATGGGCAAGAAAAAATGGTAAAATAAAATTGATGAGTAAGAAGTAACAATCCTTACTCAATCATCAATGGAAAAAGGTGCATAAAAAGGAAAACAACATTAGTGAGTGAGAAGTAACAAGATAACCACACTCAACAATGGAAAAAAGTACATAAAAGTAGAAACAGACTCAGTTGTCTACAAAAAGGGGGTATAATTATGACAAATGGTAAAAGAAAGCAAAGTATGTCTAGAAATGTAAAGCCATTGTGCAAAGAAAGTAATCCATACTTACTCAAACATACTATTTTATTCTAAGGATAGATAAAACTGAAACAAAGTAGTGCTAGCATGTTTTTAAGATGTGAAGAAAAAAGAAGTAGAAAAGAGGGAAAACAGACATAGAATCAAAATTTTCTTGCTAAGGGGGGAATGAAATGGGTAGAGGGGGGAATGAAGGAAAAACCAAGGTAGAGGAGGTTTTTATCGAAGTCAAGACACTCAAATTAGGTTTGTCAAAATAAGAGGACTATCGACCTTAAGGACTTTGAAGAACTTCTCTTAGCGACACAAGTCTTAGGTAAACAAATGAATATATAGATCATCCCATGAAGGCTATATACATGAAAATTAAAATGGACCTACCTTCCCACAATGTGTTCCTCGTTCCTCAAGACCCCTTACAGAGCCGTTGGTCTACTACGAAGATTGGGTACTTGTATGAGAAAGTAGTTAGCACCAGAGAGTTTTTTGAATTCTTTTATTCCAATCTACTGGCCTACCACACCCCAATGGACCTTAGCTCTATTGTGAGTCCAATTGTGGAGTTTGAGCTTCAATTGGAGATAGGAGATGTGATTGTAATCATGTTTTTTAGTGTGATTTATAATTTTGAGATTTGTATGTTGATTTTTTGTATATTATTGCCTTTTATTTCAAATGATTTGGCTTTTAACTTTCTTAATGGATTTTTCTATCCCTCCTCCACACAGGTTTGGAGAACCAAACATGGGTGTTAAAAATTACTTTCATTTGAATACTTGGGACTTGGTTGTTAAGAGAGCCAACTTCAGAGAGCATGGTATCTAAGAGTCTCATTAATATAGGTGAAATAAAAGTGTTATCTTGACTTCAACCTTGTTTTATCCAATGTGGAGTGAAAGGAAAGGAAATTTAGAGAAATAAAACATGAAACAATTTCAATTACTTCAAATTATAAAAAAATGTGGCAAAGGGTGAAAAAGGGATAAAATGACAGAAAAGTGTGATTCCTTATCATAAGAATGAGGGAAATGCAAGAAAACATGATAACATAGTTTGTTGTGCAAATTCCACCTATCAAAAGAAGCAAAAGCTAAAGTTGAGAGCAAGGATCAATAATACATTTCAAAAAAGGAATGACAAGATGGTGATTTTATGAGGAAGGCTATGTCCTATCCATGGTCTTAAATTACAAATCATAAAATTTTAATCCATAAGGGTGCTAAAAATGTGTATAAAAAGTATGAAAACAAATAAGAATATATTACATCATGAGGAAAACTAGGCCCTATCTACATTTTTACAGTGCAACTCATGAGAAAAAGGGAAACCAAAAGACCAAAAGGACGGACTAAGGTTTGTAAAAATAGAGAACTATTACAGAGGGTAAGACTTGTGTAGGTAACTTGAAAAAAGTGTTAGATACATAGCATATAGAAAGCATGAAAATAAGGGAAGGATTATGCAAAATACTTCTTGAGGAATTATGCATTGGTGGGCTCTTTGAAAACATGACCTTCATTGGTTTGAACGTGATAAGTGCTTAGAACAAGAATATATTTGAATAAATAGGGACCCCACCAATTTTGGGCGTATTTACCTTCTTTGTTATGAGTGTAGTCTAATTTAAGGATGAGATCACCAACATTAAATGTGCAAAATTTAACATGTTAGTTATGTTATTTGGTAATATGAGCCTTGTGTTGGCAATTGTGATGCAAAGCAAAAAGATAACATTCATCAAGGAGATCAAGGGCTTGAAGGTGAGATTCACATAAATATTCATTAGGTATAATACTATGAAGAGATATATGAAGAGAGGGAATCTCTAGTTCTAAAGAAAACATTGACTCAGAACCATAGACTAGAGAGAATAGTGTTGCCCTAGTGGTAGTATGTATGCTAGTTTGATAGGCCCAAAGAGTAGGATAGAGATGAAGGTGCCAATCTGTATGGGTGCCATGAATTGTATTTTGAAGATATTTGTTAAGGATTTTGTTTGTGGCCTCAGCTTGGCCATTACATTTTGGATGATAGAGTGTGGAAAATTTGTGATTGATTTTAAATTTAGCATAAAGTTGTTTGACATCCTTGTTTTTGAAATTACCACCATTATCAAAAATGATAGTATGAGGGACACCAAAGTGGAAAATGATTTGATTAAAATAAATTTGTAAATGATAGTACCAGTGACATTAACAAGGAACATAACCTCAACCCATTTGGTAAAATATTCATTAATGGTGATGATAAAGACATGCCCATCATGAGATCAAGGTAATTTGTCGATGAGATCTAATCCCCACATGGAGAATAGCTAGGGAGATTTGATGGTTTAAAGCTTGGTTGGAGGTGAATGAATCATATCATCATGAAGATGGTAAGGGGTACACTGTTTAGTGAATTCAATTGCATCCTTTTCAAGAGTGGGCCAAAATTAACCCATATATAGGCATTTGTAGGCTATAACATGTTTGCTACAATGGCAACTATAAATTCCCCCATGTGTTTGTTTAAGAAGAGGAGATACCTCATAGTTCATAAAACAATGGAGCAAGGTACTTTTAACATTATGATAATAAAGGATGTTATATTAAAATACATACTTAAAAGCTTATTTATGTATACGAGTCTTTTCATGAGAGTCTAAGTTGGGAGGATAAGTTTGATGTTATAAAAATTGAATGATGTCTTTATACCATGGGCTTTGTCGAATGGTGATAGCCTTAATGTGGTAGATGAGTGAATCTTATGGTTGAATATAAGATGGATATTTTCTTTTTTATCTAAAAAAAGTGGGATCAAAAAGAACTTAATGTGGATAAAAAAGAGAAGCTGAAGAAGCAAGGGAATCGACAATGGAATTTTGATCTCAAGGGATAGGCTTGATGGTGAAAGAAATGAAGTCTTTGGCAAGAGTAGTGGTGATGTGATGATAATTGATAATGTTATCAATTTTGCATTGGTAATCACCATTGGATCGATAGTAAATAAGTTGATAATCACCTAAGGCATGCAGGTATTGGATATACACATCAAGAATGACTCTCATGCCTAAGATTAGAGCTTCGTACTCAGCCATATTTTTAGTCACATCAAAGGTTCAGTAAAAAGCTAAATGGATGATTTTACCAAGAGATCTTGTAATAATACAACTTTCCCCAACTCTCTGAAGGCATTTAGCACCATCAAAGTGAAGGGTCCAAGTATCCTCATGTAAATCAACATTAATTTTAGGAAGTTCTTCGATAACTACTTTTGGTTTATTAACATCAGGGAGGATAGTGAATTCATCAAGATCATTTAGTTCTATATCAACATTAAAGTTATGGAAGTAATTTTTAAGAGACATGGCTTGATTAATACTTTCAATATAGATAATATTATCATTTGGGAGACTATCTTGAAGGTGATTGGTAGTTGACATAGGAACTATGGCAAGTTGATCAACTATGACTTGTCTTTTGACAAAATTTTGAGTTAAAATTAGGATATCAAATTACATAAGGAGGACCATCCATTTTCCAATTATATCTCCAAGAAGAAATGTTTTGGAGAAGAAGTGATGAAGGGGATTAGAATGAATGATGACATAATTGGTCTGATAAATTATGTAATGTTGAAGCTTTTCAGCTAAAAAATATATGGTAAGGCAATTGCATTCTACTTTTGTATAACATTTTTTATAATCAATGATGCATTCATTGATGTAATAGATGGCATACTCTCTTTTGATATTGTCTTGTTAGGCAAGCATTGACCCAACTGATATGGGTGTGGAAGAAGTATATAGGATCAAGGGTTGATCATTGGAAAGAGGTTGAAGGGTAGGCAAGTGAAGCAATGACTCTTTCATGTTATCAAAGGCATTTTGACAAGGATAAATCCATTATAAGGCATTACTTTTCTTAAGAAGATAATTGACAAAGTGGATGTGATGAGCCATTCCAAGGACACATTATCTAATTTCCCTAAGTTTTCCTAGATAAGTATAAATGACCATAATGGAATGAAGAATGGGCATGTTAACGATACCAATAATCTTATTAGGGTTAACATCGATGATATATAGAGAGACTATGAATCCTAACAATTTTCCAAATGTGACACCAAAGACACATTTGTAAGGATTTAGTCTAACTCAATATTTAAAGAGATGGTTGAAGATGATGGCAAGATCGAAAGGATGAGTCTTATGAATTTTGGGCTTAGTGATGAGGTCATCCACATAGGTTTCAACAATTTTATGGATAAGATCATGAAATATGTGATTCATTACTTGTTGGTAAGTAGCTCTATCATTTTTAAGGCTTAAAGGCTTATTAACATAGCAATAAGTGCCCCACTCCATGGTGAAAGTGGTCTTATGTTGGTCTTTGAGGGCACTGTGAATTTGATTGTAACCCAAGAAGTTATATATAAGAGATAACATTTCATAACCAGCTGTGGAATCGATAATGGCATTTATTGAAGGTAAAGGGAAGTTGTCCTTAAGACAAGCAAGATTAAGATTATGAAAATCAATGCAAATATGAATGACCATAGTGACCTTTTTTTGAATGGGAACTTTATTAGAAACCCATTTAGAATAATCCACTGGTTTGATAAATTTAACATCAAGAAATTTGATGATTTCTTTGTGACATAAGGTGGAAACCTTGTGTGGAAATTTCATTTGCTTTTGACACACAAGCTTGGCATCAGGATAAGTAATGATTTTATGCACCACAATGATAGGATCAATACCAGACATGTCCTCATAGGACCAAGCTAATATCTCATGATATTTATTGAAAAATAAGCTAAATTTATCATATTCAATAGGTGAGAGTTTGTGAGAAGCTATAATTGGTTGAGGTCATGATGGATTACCATGTTTGATGTGAGTGGTTTCTTTGATAATCATAGCATTACCATATTAGAAATGGTATGTTGCATCAGGTAAAGAAGAAATTGGATTAGTTTTAGGATCGATGCTATAAACAAATTTGTTAAAAAAAGGGGATTTAGTTTTGAAATTCCCAAGTTTGTGATGTTACCAAGGAAGTTGAGGTTCTCAGGCATGAAGTATTTTAAGAATAGATTCATCACTAGGCAAAGTGGGAAGAGGACCATAATACTCGACATCTAATTTGAGATCAAGAATTTAATTACCATGATGATCATATTCATAATGTATCTGATGAACATCAAGAGATTTGGCATCTAGTGTAATCTCAGGAGTAGGAGAAGTTGATGGATCGTATGGGAGTGGTGTGTCATTAGTTTATATGATGGGGGAAGGATTAGATGAAATGATAGGATCCATAGGTGGTAGAGAAGAAGAAATAATTTTTGGAGTTTTGGAAGGTATGATTTGTTCTACCACCCAAGGAGTATCAAGAAACAAAGAATTGGTAAGAGGCACATAACCTTTGGGATCTATGCCACGATCCATGGAAGTGGTATGAACATCCCAATTAAAATAATGTATTTGAGTTAAGGTTTTTTGATAATGTTGAGCATCCAAGTCTCGAGATTGGGATTGAGCCATAATATGATTATCATCATATGTTAGAGAAATTATACTTGCTTAAGATTTAGGGGGAGTTTCAGAAGCTGAAATCCTAATATTATTGAATGTACATAGAGACATGATGAGATGATCTTGAAATAATTTGGCTACTCCAAAGTCATTACAAGTGAAGGCATCTTCAGGTAAAGAAGGCTCCTAAGCATTACATTGAGGGGGGAAATTAGTAATCTCATAAATGAGAGGAATAGTATAATCATGAGTTAATAAAGAAAGAGGAAGCCACTCTAAGATACAAGGAGTTAACTTGGTAATATTGCAAGTATGTTGTAAATCATTAGGTTCATCATCATCTGAATCAATAAGCGTGACTTGTAAATTAGGATTGATGTTGACAAACTTGAGTAAATGATCACTATTGATCTTTTGAATGGTAGGAATGCAATACTAAGATTTGGGATTAGGGAGTTGAATACTCCAAGGGTTGGGATAAACTTCATACTTATATCATTTTCCATTATGTAAGAATTTAATGCATTGGCTATCAAAATAAGCAATAACCCTCATTATATGAGTCTATGGGCGACCAAAGAGTATGTTATAAGATAAGAGTAAATCAAGGACCATAAGATTATTTCAAATGGTCTTAGGTCCAATGGTTAGGGGAATCCAAATAAAACTAAGTAGCTTTTGATTAGTCTTATCAAAACCATGATAGGTAAGGTGGGTTTGCTTGAGATGACCTTTGTTATAACCAAGTTGTTGGATAGCCACAAAGATGTCACATTAATACCAGAGCATTTGTCAATGAGAAATTTATGAATAAGGGTAGTATTAATGGATATTTTAATAAAAATTGGTGGATCATCAATGTGAAAAATAATTTCATCATTTATCATGTCCTCTTCAATAAATTCAATAGAAGGTTTGGAAGAAGGACACACAGTTTCAATAGTATGCACATTGGTAGGTTGAGGTTCAATAGAAGGTGGTTCTTCATCTATAGGAGAGGATATTCAATTTATTGTAATTTTTGCATAAGGAATTTGTAATGATAAAGGGAATTACAAACTAACTCCATAAGTGAAATCTTACAGGGCATAGAGTTAAGTTATGAAAAAATGTTCTAATGAGATTTAAAAGAAGAACCAGTGTGAGCTTTGGAAGGTACAATAGATTTTGAAGGAATAGAAGTGGTGGGGGGTTCAAAAGGAGGAGATGGTTCCTCAGGGGATTCCAATGTGATATTATTGGCTGTATTATATTTGAGGAGTTGTTCCTCCAAATATTATTTCTTAGGCTTGGTAACATGATCTTTGTCAGCTGGCTTGCAATGATAATTGACTTTAGCAGTGTTAACATATTGAGAATTATTGTAATATTGGTCATAGTTGACATTAATGGCACAACCATCCTTTGTGATTTTTTGATTATTAGTGGTAGAAAAATATTTCTAGTTATTTGAGGTAGAAGTTTTGGAAGATTTTCATTTTTGAGAAGCAATGGTGTACTCTTGATGATGAAGGTTGATCATAGCTTCATGATTAGATAAATCACTAAGCATATAGGAGACAAAAAATTTAGTGAGCCCTTTATAGGATTCATGGGAGTGACCAATGTTAGTGTGGAACTAATAAAATTGATTAGGGTCATACCACTTAGGAGGATTGTTAGGATAAGTAAAAGGTTTTGAGGGTGGTAATTTTTTTTTTCATTTGTTGCACAACAAGTGGTATGTGAGAGGGTGAAGGAATGTCAGCTTTGGCAACTCCTAGTTTGGTTTGAGGAGTAATACCAGTGATAGAATTAGTATATGTTTGAAAATATCCTTTAAAAATTTTAGGATTAGGTTCAAATTTCTTCATGAGAAATTCTTAATGTTTACCTTGGTCAATAGCTTCATTAAGTGTTTGGGGAGAAAAAGTTCAAACCTTATATTGAAGAGAAGGAGTCAAAGCAGTGATGAAGATTTTAAAAAAATTATCATCAATCATGTTATGAATGAATTTATGAGCCAGATATTTCCATATTTGATAAAGTCATGAACTAATTCAATGGGAGATTGCTAGCATTGATAAAGTGGATAAGGCAATTTTCAGGATAATCATTATGTTGAAATTCTTTAAGTAGAGGATTGACCAAGTCCTCAAGTTTCCAAATGGAATGTTGTAAAATTTGGTTGTGCAATTATAATACATTGCTGGTGAAGGTTTTGACTAAGATTTTAGTTGTGGTGACAGTATTAGTTTGGATCCACTCTTTGTAAATATTGTAGAATGCTTTGAGAAATGAGTCAGGGTCTTTAGCCCCATCATACTTGATAGTTGGAGATATGTTAACAATGTCAATGGACACAATGAAGGGAGCTAAAGGCTCATTTTGAATAGTTTGAAAGATTTAATTATTCATTACTGGTTGAGGAATAACATTTCTTAAATCATCTCTAAGAGGTGGAAGAATGAAATTGGGATTGGATTGAGGATGGATAGTCAGAGGTTGATTAGCCATATTAATCAAATGATGTTGTATTTGCATGATTTGAGAGGTGTTAGAGGTTTGTATTATGTTTATTTATTATATGAATTGTGAAAGAAGTTAAGTCATATCAATACGTGAGTTGGTATTTATTGGTGTATTCCCTGAATCAGTATTAGGGGTGAGGCTTATTAGAAGATGGATTATTAGTGGGATTATTGATTAAACTTATGCCAATTTCTCTCACATTGGTTTGAAGATTTTGAATATGGGAATTGTCTTGATAGGTATAAAAAGGATCATATCCACCTAATTCATCTTGAGGTGTGATTTTAACCATGTTACAAGATGATAAGGAAGAGAAATAAAAAATTGATTTAGATATACATGAAAATTAAGATGAGTACAACGTCAATTGGGTTAACCTAAGACTAGAAATAGGGTCTAAAAACTAAGAAAATAGTTATATAGCGTCAACAAGGTCGACTTAGTTTTGTAACTTGAGATAGAAGACATGCAAAAAAGGACACAAAGTTGACAAGGTTGACCTAGTACTATATCCTGAGAGGAAAAAAAGAATACTATGTCAATAGGGTTAACTTAGTTCTATAGGTAGGGGAAACAAATAGTCTGTAAGAGACTATGTTGAATAGAATGACTCTGTATTGAAATAAGAATTTTTTTGTAAGTACATTTGAAAGCAAGAAGTGAAAAGAAACACATAATCAATTGGGTCAATGAGGATGATCCAATTAAGGCACACAACACAAAACCTTGCACCAATTTTGGCCAATGCAAGTTTTTGTAATACAACATACAATTGAGAAAAGAATAAGCAATCAACTTGGAAAGTAAGTAATAACTAAGTGGTCATCCTAAATGTTGTTAGATTATTAGAGTATACTTTTAAGTGTGATGAGAAGTTGGATGTAAATAAGGAACTAGAAAGTAATCTATGGATGGTTTTAAGACATTAGGTTGAAAGGGATCTATGTTCGCAATGATACTGGCTTGGTATTGGCACTTACCCCCTCACTTCACACACCATAATGATAAGGGTGTCGGGTGATTTTCCAATATATACCATTAACCACGTATTTATATTTGGCCAAAAAACCAAGTCGGCTTCCCCCTTGGTGATGAAATATAAGCAGGTAGGCCTTGGGTAGATAATTACTTAAATGCATTTTAAGATTATGTGATTTGGTAGTGTGTGCATAAAAGATAAAAATAGTGAAACTAAATTGTATATTGAAAATCCACCTAATTAGACTATGTGATCTATTTTAATCATGTAAGAAACTAAAAATAAAAGTGTGAGCTAATTACTAGCATATAAGTTTTAATTCCAACTTTGAAACACATTACAGTATCAGTTCAGATGAGAGTGTATGAATAGATTACAAAACATAGTTGATAGTGTCATTGTTGTACTACTGAAGCAAGAGTCTATTAAAGAAATATAATGACAGTGTTGACCTAGTCTTCTAAATAGAAGATAGAATACATAATTAGGTCGATAGAGTGGACCTAGTTTACTAGATAGGGGTAGTTTTAAAGATTTAAAACTATGAAAATAAAACTGTAATGAATAACATAAATGACAAAGAAAGAGAGAAAAGAACCTTGGTGGGTTAGAAGACGTAGAGGAAAGTGATATTGTTGTTGAAGTGCCTTGATTTTTACTTACAAATTTTACCAACTATGTCGATGAGGTCGACCTAGTTCTGTCGTTCCTTATTTGCTTAAACCTATGAAGAATACTATATCGGTAGTGTTGACCTAGTATGTTTTTTGGAAGTCTATAAGTGTAATGTGATGATAGAATCGAGCTAGTAGCCTATCTAGAAGTGAAGACCTGTACTATGTTGATAGAGTTGACCTAGTAACCTATATCTCATGAAGACTGGCACAAATATAATAGAGTTATATTGATGTGCCTATGTGTTAAACTTGTGCATATAAATTATAAACTATACCAACACTGTCGACCTAATATCAAAAATTTAGAAAAATAATAAATAAAATGATAGAAATTAGAAAAATGTGAAATAAGACCTATAAAGGTTAGATTCACGTTAGGTTTACCAGAATGTATACAATCAAAAATTCATCATGTCTATAAATTAATCCTAACTTGGAGAAGATATATCATACTGACACTTTTGATTGGGGATATATTAAATAATTGAGAACACGACCAATATGGGGATCTACTAGACCCAATTAGGGGTATCTTACCACACTATATAATGATAGGGAGGGTTCTAAAGCCTCCAGTCAAGCACAATCATGCAATAACCCTAATTAAGCCCTATGTTTTCATATTTCACTAAAGTAATAACAAATAAAGCAAAGAAATCTAATCTAGTGATCACCAAATCTTGTGGCACAATATGGGGGTTAGTAAATAAACAAACATGCATAGGTGAATCTCAATTAAGCTATGTATGAGTAAGAGCCTAATAGATGAAGAAGAAGAGTAATATTATTTGAATCCAATACTTATGCTACTTCTATCTACTAAAGAGAGGAGCAAAGTTAGAGAATACTTACTTGAAAGATGAACCCATCAAAACTCAATCTCTCCCTTAGCCAAAGGGGCTTCACAAGAGGTTATTATGGTTTTTAAGGATCACTAGGAAAGGCTAAAGCATCAAAGACTTTTCCACAAGACTAGATTCTCCAAGTAGAAACCCTAAACTAAGACTCCTCAAGTAAAATGGTGGAAGAGAAGATTATAAATAAGCACAAGGGAATAATAACTCTTGTTCATTCATAAATAATGATGAAATGATCTTGTATATATGGGTGGATTTAACTCGAATCCCTTTCAAATGTTTTTATCTATAGGGTCAACCTAATTGACCTAATACAGTTATGGATAAAAAATCAGTAGGTCATGGGCTAGGTTACCCAAGAACCGACCTAGATCCTAAATGAATTTTACCCACAACAGTATAGGGTCGACTTAGTCAACCTAGCATTACAGACTATCAAAAGGGGATTAAGGTGAGTAAAAGAGGGTTGGAAGATGGGGAAATACTAAAGGAGTATGCAAAATAGGATTAATAGATTAGGGGAATGTTTTAGGAGCTGATTGGATTGGTAATAAGTGGAAATAAGGGATACCAATTCTACAAAACACCAATGGTCTACCCATCCCTTTCTCTGTATGCCCCTTAGGGTTTTCACTCAAAGAGATTGAGTCTCGATGGGTTCTTTCAAGATAGAAAACATCAATATTTGATAAAAGTTGAAAATATTATATGTATACAAATTTTGTCATGCATGATATTTTCTATAACCATAGATAACATTCATACCTCCTATGATGTATTCCTTAAATGGCCCAAACCTTGAAATCTTGAAATATATATAAGTCAGAAATATTAAGGGATTCTCCAAAAACTATAATATTTTTTATAACTCCTAAAGGTATGAAACCACTCTCAAACATTCTAAAAGTATATTTATAAAATAAACTTAGAGTATAAGAGTATTAAATGTCAAGATATAAATGTAAACTTATAATTTAAGTTTATTTTATAAATATATTGGCTGATATAATATTCCTTGACCCTTTACTAAATTTTCATGCTCATTGCCTATGACACTAAACCAACTAGTGACATTCCTTTAAAACCCTTGTATTGGCAAACTTTGTTAGTGTTAGCCAAAATTGAGTTTTGAATTTTAGGGATAATATATTTATTTATAAGGTTCCCATTTGTAATTTATCAATATATGAAGGAATGATATGCTCTTATCATGCTCACAAATACACCTTTGGAAGAGGAGGAGGAATTGGGGATAAGTGAATCTTACACCAAGGAAGATAATATAACATAAGGCCTTTGAAGATATTGGGAATAAGAGTTGTACTTGGGAGGTTTACCAAGTCTTTTGAGTCCTTAATTGTGGTCTAATTAAGTATTCTCCCATATATCTTGGTTTTATCAACATCAATATCTCACAAAGTGCTTTAAGCCAAGGAGGAGATTAATGCACTGACAAGTCAATCAAAGGTAATCATCGTTAAACCAAAACTCTTTATTTTTTATTTTGGTTGGTATCATTAAATTATTTTTCCTCGTATACTAGATAGTATAAATTAGCATATGTTTGTTACTTTATTATTATCTTTTAAATTCTTGTTATTTATAAATATTGCTTTCAAATTAGTGGGGTAAAATCATTATAGTGTATGCCACTATGGCATCAAAAAATATTTTTTAAAATAGATAAAATTAAATCCTATTTTTTTAATAAACTAAAATTTTGTAAAAATATGGATGCGATGCATCTTTGTATATATAAGTTAAAACACATATGTTTTTAATCATACCAAAGAATTAAACCAAAATGTTTTTTAGGAAGAATGGAGTGTTAGTGGCAACATAATTTCAAAATTTGAGACACACTATTGTGATGCCACCCAATGACAGATTTGATTTCTTATAGCTCTTGCTTCACAATCTTTAGGTTAGATATAAGTTATTTCTTACCGCTTAATGAAACCCTAGAAGTATTAAGGTCCTTCACCAATTATCTCTTTTGAGATTGTGCATGTAGATGCCCCTTTTATATCCCTTCTGACCTCCTTTGCACACAAACCTTATTTATGGCCATGGATGACTTTGTGGACCAACATATTATGTATATGTTGGACATATAATGGTATTCTAATTTTTCATATTTTAAAATATTCTTATGTTAGAGACCATTTTGAGGCTTACAAAAAATTTAGTGAGCATAATGTGAATATTACCCCACTATTAGTTGGTTCATTTTCATGTTTTCTTACTTTTATCTTCTAAGCTTATCTTTTATCTCTCATGTTTCCAGCCATGTCACCTCTTAAGGTTTTTTTTATAGTGAGTCCCAACCCCTTTAAATTATATAATGGTTTATCCTTTATTGTTTTTATGATTTAATTTTTCTCAACATCGACCTACAATAACCATTCAATGTAACATGGTTTGAATCTCCCTAGAAGATTCACATGAAGCTCTCGAAAATATACAAAATCAAATTTCTAGATAATTATTTTAGCTATACCCATTCTAAGGATGGGACTCTCATGAGAATTACTTCAATATATAAATCTAATTGTGTATCAATGATGGGGGGAATAAAATAATGACCCCCCTCCTCATAACACCCCTAGAATAAATCCTAGCCAAAACTCTTCATTAGTTAACACCAAATGCTCATGAAAGTGTTGGAATAAAATTATCACATGCAAACTATAACCAGTAATGAAATCATCCAAATGCAAACACAAATTTCATAAATGGAAAATCAACTACAATAAACCATTTGTATAAAATTTAAAAAATGTCCCTCTCCTCATCTCCTTATAGATATGCTAATTGAAATTTGATCATGCAACCTCTAATCCACAACAAAGTACTTTAAACATTAAATAACAAGCCTTGAAGTCACTATATTAATTTTGTGGATGTGGGAGGAATAACTCCAATCATTACCTATGAAGGATGCATCAACCCAATTACATCTTAAATATTTTGAAAATATTATCAAAAACTATCAAAATAAAAAAATTACTACGCTTCTATAAAAAACCCTAACTAGGGATGCTCTAGAATGGTTTAAACAAGTCACACCCAACTCAATTGTCAAACTAGAAGATAAAGTTAATTCGCTAGTCAAATAATTTAAATATTATTCTCAACCCAAAACAAATTAACATGTTTCATAAATATAAAATAATTATCTTAGGAATATTCCCACGACTTAATTAAACTATTGAAATCCCTAACACATAGTGCAAACCATAACACAAATGAAGAAAGTATATTCAAACCTTTTGTCACTTATTTAGGACCAAAGTAACAATAAAAATTAAAAGCATTCACTCTGATCACATTTAAGGAAGGGTTCAAACAATCTAAATACAAGAGTATCTCATGAAAAAAATGAGATACCTCAAAATTCTAGAAAAGAGTCTTTCAAAATGGGAACCAACACCATCACCACTCAAGCACCTCAATATAAACCTCTCCCAATGTATAGGATGGGGATTACACTTCCACAGGTACTAAAAATGCAACCCACCCTCATTTAAGTCTCTAACAACTCAAGAAAGGAATATTGACACCTCGATCCTCTAACATATATTTTATTAAACCTTTACTCTAATGGTAAAACCCTATTTTTTTTGTTGTTGGCATGCTAATTTGAGACATTCTCATGAAAATTATTGAGATAATAAAAGAATGGCCTATGAATTCATGTTGGTCACAAATTTTGATCATGATACTATCACACAAATATGATACCAATAATATCTCTTATCTTTCAAAGAATAATAAAAAACTCAAAAAGATAACCTCTATGTCTCCTTCTTTAATAAATTCCAACTCCAAGATCACACAAATGAATAACTTCATATCCAACATTGAAGGAAGGTATGAATAAAACCACATAAAATCACACTATGTCAACATGGATAAAGTAAAATATTGGCACAAGCACACCCATAAGGATCACATCAAAAAACATAATAAAACCTCTCAAGAAGAAATGACACTAAAAGATACCATGAGTGCCACATAAAATTCAACACTTAATGAATCACTTATTCTAATAATGAAACCTCAAACTAAGGATAAAATTAATCTTATCGTGAAGGTTTGTAAATATAATTCCAATGCTAAACCAAAATATTGCTATGGTACTTACTAAAAATCCAACCAATGGATTTTTATAGAAGAACTCAACACTTTGTCCTGCAAAATACCTCGCATGAAACTCATGTAAACATCTCCTTATCATAGAAAATTTATCATTATTTTTTAATTTAAGTATGGAGGAGATCCAAACTAATGGAATATCCAACATGAAAAAAGTATAAAAGAATTTAAAATTCCCATAATCACTAATGCACCATTACTCGAGTATATCAATATGCAATCCAATCTACATGTCACCATCAGTGTAAACATTGTTAAAGATAAACCTAATGAGATTAAAAAAAAATTAACATCTATAAATTACCATAATTCACATCCAAATATATTACTCTATCTCTCATACCAATGGATATAAATTTTCTTATATTTAATGAAGAGAGTGAAAAATACTATACTTACAATACAAATGACACAAATTATAATAAATATTAATTCCAATGTGATAAAAATAGGTTTTTAAAACATTTACAAGATTCCATATTAACCTCTCTTTGAACCTTTAATTAAATTGACATATATGCTAAGGATATGAAAAATCAAGAACATTAACAAGAACATATCAAAAAATAACCTTATATAATCCCATCTTATGACGAAGAATATATAATTTCCCAAGATCAATAACAACACTTAGATGTAATTAATTCCAAAATACACTCAAAAAGTACATGCCTTTGACCATGAGGCTAATATGGTCCACATCTCATATCAACCTAAAACTCCTTAACACTAGCAATGATGAAAATGAAGTTACACCTTATAACCCTCTCGTTAGTCTTCCCTTGGAATAAAAAATATGGATATTTAAAAAAATATCATAATAAATCAACATAACCCAAAAATAATAATTTATAATATGCTATTAAAAAAAACCAAGTGCCATCAATCTAACCGATGATGTTCATAAAAATTCAAAAAACCTCAATGGCATTGATTATGCCAATGACATTCAAAAAAAATAAAAAAAATAATGTCATCATCCAAGGAGATGAAATTATATGAAAATATGACATATTCAACATCATTAGATAGATCGTGGACATACAAGAAAAATAAAAACAACCCAATCTCATCATCCCAATTGATAATGTTGAAGATAAACTAGAAAAATTCAATATCATCAGCTAAGATAATAGCATATATAAAACGTGTAACATCCATTTGATAAATCAAAACATAACCTTAGATTCCATTATAACTTATATATGATAAATTAGTGAATAAAATCATGAAAAAATAAACAAGTTCATAGACCTAAAAATTGACATAAAATACAATGGACCATTACCTTGTATCGCCTTAGACTTGAGGGCATATTAAAATGTCCATAGTTATCTTAGTTCAAACTTGGGAATTTTTATGATGTCAATCCATAACTTAGTTTAAACTTGGATGAATATTATGATGCCTAACCTTACATCACCGAAATCCCACCCTTACCCTTCTTCAAACATGGGAGAGAATTATGACGCATGTGATTCCACAACATCTCACATTAAAAAATAATTACTAACCAAGATTATTGTAGACATTAAATTCCAAAAATTACAATTTTAATAAAAATTCAAGGAATAACCAATTAATTCTCAACTTATGAAAGAGTACTATGATAAATGTATATATTTCATCTATCATTTATTGCATTTAGTTAGGCATGTAACACAATTTGAATTATCATAATAGAATTTTTAATTACATTTTTCACCTTAGCTTACTTATTATATCATATATTAATCATTTTAACATCACTTTAGTGTTCCTCTTTGCTCTCTCCTTTAACATGCCTCTTGGCTCCTATATCCTACTCCATATTACTATATCTCTTGTATCCTACCTCATATTAAGAATTTAGTACACATAATGGTTCTTACCTCATATTAATAATATTCTTAGATCCTAAACCCTATTAGCACACTATAAAACCTTTAGGCTCATATCTTGTGAATTTGAGTTTCTAAGACCCTAGAGAATCAACTGGTATTTCCTCACAAGTACACACCTCTTATGTTATCTAATTTTTCATATTTCACTCTAAATCACATATAAGTGTTCCATATAAATATAGGACATTGGTTAAGATCACATTTTTTGCTTCCTAAAGTCTATTCTATTCCTTGTAACAAAACTACTCAAATCTTTCTACATATCTCTCATCCATACTTACCATTACTTTTAACAAACTCTCAAGTTTTTCCATCATTTATCATCCCTTCACTCAGTTTTAATTGGGGTAACCCAACAATTCATACTATTTTACCTTATTTCATACTCCTTATTGGGAACATTTAGGTCACATTAAAGCTCACACTCTTCTCTAAGGTGCAAGCTAGAAGTATCTACACATCTTGGTTTCTAGGTTCTTCTTTACAATGACTAAGTGTGGGTATGTCATCTTACATACCCTTGGTTGTAATTTCAAATCCATATGAAGGAGGAAAATATAAATATGAAAAATATCAAAATTTAAAATCTAGTATTAAAATTAAGAGGAAAAATATCAAAATTTAATCACAATAAAAAGATACATGATTAATCATTGGAACAACTCATAATCCATGCAAATTCATGAAAATATGTGTTATCACCTTGAATGATTTGGTTAATTATGTAAATCCAATTATCTCCTTACATCATGTACTTCCGTTGTTTTTATAGGGAACATGTTATAATACCTCTACACTTTGACCACCTAGACATGACTCCCACCATTGTGCACATCCTATGCAACCCTAGCACCCATGTTACATAGCTTGTAAGACTGCACTATGTATCTCCTTTACATCATGTGCCTCCTATGCAATTCTAGTGAGAATGCCACATAGCCTCAACACATAACCTAACATCATACACCTTATGTATAACAACATGAAACATGTTGCATAATTCATAAGATAACTTCTCATACTTTGTGCAACATATTCAAAATTATGCCACTTCAAACCATGCACACAACCTTGGAATAACATCAACCAATGGTGAAAAACCTTCATAAATATTGTACAACTCAACATTTAAAATTCATATTATAATGGTCATATGGATATTCTATGCCACATTTTCCCATACCAATTGGCACTTCTAGGGCACATATTATACTAAAACATATGTTAGCCTATTATATACCTATCATTTGAGCCACTTAACCTTTATAAGATGAAAATCCACACATGGATGCCAAAATTATTGAACTACCATAAATATTCCTTATTCTCAATGAAATTTACATACATACATACATACATACATACATACATACATACATACATACATACATATAGCATTAGATAATAGGAAGATAGTAAAAAATTAAATAATGATACATCTTTATCAATAACATGCCATGCATATAATGCACAAATTAATATAGTTTTCTATTCAAGGTTTACTACTTTAATTATTCTTCATATTATTTCATATTTATCATGAATACACATAGAACCTATCTAATCCTCATTTGGAGTCTTTTCCATTAGACTTCCTAGACTCTAAATCATTAGTATTAAAGTGGTTTGTCTTGTATGTGCCATTGAATAAAGAAAAACTATTTTAAGCTCAATATCAAACATGAGTTCCCTTAAAGTATATACCATTTTATATTTATTAAAGTTCAAATGGCAAGAGATAACAAATCACAATGTAGTGTTCATGCATTGATAAATACTAAGACTAAAAAAAATCTTCAAAAAAAAATCCACTAGTATTCAACCAATTCATTGAAGTCCTCAAATGAGTGGTTTCATCAACTCATGCATTAGTGAAAAATTCAGTTATTGAGATCCTATAGGTTTCAATTGAATATAGATGTTCCTATGTTTGAAGGAAAAATAAATGTATATGCAATAAATAATTGGTTATATTATCTAGAATCATTATATTCTAGGAACAAATTTTGTAATGAAGAGAAGATACAAATTGCACTTCAAAAAGTTTCTTCACCCATTAAGAAGTGTTGGAAAAAATATACTATATGGGATAAATATTAGACAAAAGATGAGCTCAAGTTAACTTGAGATAAATTCCTTGAAACCTTTAAGGATTTATATTATGATAAATATTTATATGAATCTATATTTAGTGAAAAAACTATGACAAATACATTTTAAATAAGTCAGTGCAAACAACGATGCTTTTCATGACATGCATAAAAAAATTGGGCTTATTAGAATCATAGAAACATAGAGTCCTCAAGTATTACACTGGCCTATGAAAATTCAATCAGTCTAAACTAAATTTGGCTAAGGTTAAAGTGATGAGATAAGCCTATCACTATATGGAAACCATTGAGGAAGAGTCTGATGTAGTCAAGGATAGAGGCTCCAATGAAGGACAAAATTTTCCTTACAACCTTTACTCAAATCTCTAAACAATAGAAACATACAACAACAACTCATTAAAAATTTGAGACCAAAATCATGACTTTATTTGATTTATAATTTAAGTTACATAATCTTACTCATATTAATTACAAACATTACCAATTTTTTTTTTTTTACAATAAGTCCCTCAATGGGCATGTTATGCTCTATTTTCTCTCTTACAAGCACTCATGAATTTATTCTCTACAAGAGACTACAACTCACATTTGAATTTAATTCATTTATACCTTTTGAAGATTCTTTTTAAATACCAAATTCTATTGAAAATATCCAAGATGAAAAAATAAAAAATTCTTGACTATTACTCTAGTTTTACAAATGAAAAGGGTAAAAGTGTTGCTTAATGTATAAATTTAGTTTCATAACCACCGCGATGGTTGAAAAACTACCATAGTGGTTCTAAAACGTCCATTTAATGTAAAAATATGCAACAACTTCTGAATGCCATATATTTTATATATGAACTCAAAATGAGATGCCATTTTTGAAAGTGCATAACATTTTGAAGAGAAATCAATGTAATTGGTTTATAGGTTTCATATGTCTTTTATAACCTTGTTTCTCCAATAAAAGAACATATCATATTTATGTCTTCAATGGATGTAGCCACTTCTTGAATTGCATTGTTAATTAGATTTATTGACTTGCATATAATCTTATTTATACTTTAAAATAATGACTTGTAATGTAGTTGATGTCATTGAAGTGTTGATGCTTCATTTTTCCTTAATCTAAAGATATAAAATTTACCAAAGGAATACCCTTAACAATATTGTATTTGATGTAATCCATAAGAATCACTAGAATTCACAAGATCACCATATTTATCATCCACCTCAAATTTTATATTAATTTTCAAATGGGTGACCTTTGTTGGGAATGAAGAGCTTATAACACATTTATAGCTTGAAGAGGATGAGTGATGAGGGATATTAGAGGTATTTGGGGCATCAAGTGGAATTATTTTATTAGGTGCAAGAAACTAATTGGTGTGTGAGAAGAAACATTTCGTGAACCACATGTGAAGGGGGTGATGTCACCAATTTTTTATTTTATAAGTACCACAATTTTTTCAAAATACCTTGAAAAAAGGGTCATTAACATCAAAATGGAGAGAAATAATTATTTTGTTAACAAAATCTCTCATAAATGCGACATGTGTCATTCAACACTTAAAGGGTCTACCATGAGGTTAACACGTTATTCTAGAGGAATTTTATCTTGTTGAACATGTCTACCCCACAAATTAATCCATCCTAATTTATAGAAACCCCTACTTTAACAAGACATTTTGCTAAAAATTGGGAAAGTTAGACTTTGATATTAGAAGTGTTCAACCTATCAAACTAAAATTTCAAAGTTTTCTTTGTCTTAATGATAATCAAGAAGGTACTAAAGTTCATTTATTAAACATCATATGGTAGGCAATATCTCATTGTATTAATGAAAAAATAAGTCATCAATCAACCATATCAAACTTTTTAATAATCAAATGAAAAATGGTAGGTCAAATAAAACCAAGATTCTCAAAACGATCATCAATATGTACTACCACTATATATGTACTTGTCTTTCATTGCTTAAAACACACATATTCATAAAATATTGTATAAACTACCACTATAAATAATAATATTGAAGGATTTTCAAAATATTATCATTATTATATCAAAAATACCATTGAAAAAATCTTCCTAAAGCAAGCCATGTGTAAGTTGTGTGAAAACAAATTGAATTATCCTCATACAATGCCTATTATTTATTTACATCATATAAAAAAGGTAACCCATTATTTATTATAATGAATGAAATTATTTATCATATTAAATAAAAATTATATTTCTCAATAATTTACAACCCTTTATTCTTCATTGAAAACATGTAGACACTAAAATTAACAATTAACACTAAAATAATGCACATGTGACCACTCCTTATGCACACTTAACCTATGCTCAATTCTAAGGTTTTCAAAATTCTATTCCTTTAATTGTATGCAAATATCCATCTATATTTAGACAACTCTGATGTTGAATGTTCCTATTCCTTATTCTAATTAAGATAAACTAAATATTTGACTGATTCATACTTCCAGTTTAGCTATCCCTATTCCTTATATAAAACTACTCCTTCAAGACAATCCTGCAGGATAGTCATGGTTTAATTTTCTAGTTTCATCTTCCCACTAATTAATGGCTAATTCCAAAAATCAAAATTTATTACAATGGGTCATCCTGCATGTTTCACAATCCTATTTCAAGTAAATCCCTAGATGACCAATCTATAAGTACATTCTCTACCCATTGGTTCACTAGATGGCAAAAGGCTCCCACTATTACAAATTATAGATATATTCTAACTACACATTTAGAGAAAAATACATATTCTTCCCAATTTTGAGTATATATAGCCCAAGTAGCCTTAAGTTAGGTATGAATACAATAACAAGGTGTCAAATCATTATTTCAAACACTTAATCACACTAGGATTGCACCAGAAATAACATTTCACTAGTATTGTACACACACCATTATAGCATGGAAGAACTACATGGATTTTGATCCCTCTTCACAATATTAGTATGTAGACAATGCTCAACACATGGAGTGTTAAGATCAAGCACAACCTCATCCCCTTTCCTGTTGCCCCCATTTTATAATATTTTTTTATCCTTATCATTGAGCTATGAGTTTGAGTGAAGAAAAAGGTACATAAGAACTCCTCCAATGAATCAAAGCTATTTATATATTCACACATGATATATAAGTGAAAACCCATTGATCATAATTTACACACAAGGAAAAAACCTTACAGGACATCAACACACCCTATAAAAAATAGTGTATGTTGACCTAGTCCAAATAGCCTAGCCTTGTCCTAGGATAATATAGATCTTTATGCATGATTCACATCAAATTCACACAGCCTCATAGTCAGTTTCATAATCACTGTTGTAGTCTTACAAACCTAAGTTCTAGCTAAGCCATCCATTTCTTACTACTTTCCCCTTTTAGCACATTTTTAATAATAGTAAGTTCTAAATCACTCTTGTGTATTTATTATATATCTTATGAATTCAAGATTACTAAAAAAAATCATAATTAGATTAATACCTCTCAATCTCCAATTTTGATAAAATATTGGTGAACCCACTTTATTTGTTAAATATTTCAAGTCCTAATTTTCCCTAGGGTTTTACTTTTAATTTTTTTTTATAGGGTTTCAAATAAATTTTTGATATCCTTATTATGTTGGATTGTTTGCTAGCATTAGATTGTATCTCTCATATAATTATCATTTTAGTAATTGAAAATTTTAAAATGGATAAAAAATAATCTCTTCCTCCTCATAACCGTTAAGAGGTGATAACTACTTTCCCTCAATTTGTTTAAACTATTTTAAATTGAAATGAGATCAAATAAATAAATCTAAACTATTAAAATTAAAATATAGTGAATATACATATCTGAATGAAAAATAAAGAATTTTTAGAATTAGAAATGAGCTAAAAATAGTAAATCAACACAAGATATGCAAACCTTGCTTAAATATAATTTATTATTGACTTTGCAAGATGAATGCAAGTGGAAACTAATTGAAAATACCTATGAACTATGTCACACTTACAAATAAATTTTTAAATTATGTTAGGATAAGATCATGCTAGAGGAAGATAAGAATGCACTATGGCCTTGTCTATTGGCTGCAGTCATGTCCTAGTTTACTATGCAACTAATTTTTTAATTTGGGTATATGCACCTATATATGAGGGTTTCCTATCTAATTGTGTATTCTGATTTAACATGTAAAAGATATTTAAAATACAAACCCTAAATCCTACATAATAAAAAATAGAGATAAAATGCTCATATGGGGTAATAGGGTTAGGGGAATAACTGAGTTGGCTTATGACTATTTTTATTTGATAAGGTAAACTTGGGTTTTATAAGGACACAAAGCCACAAAAAGTGAGATAAAGAGTTATAACTAGGCCCTAAATGGCCAAATGATCAAAAGAAAAAGGCTAACAACAAAAAATGAGGATAGACAGAAAAAACACATTAATTGGGGGAACCTTCTGGGTTCCTCCATAGAAAAATAATCCTTTGATAGGATGTTGGACTTATCTTTCAAGGCCTTTTCTCTGGTATGATTCTTGGGACCCTCAACTTATTCACTAGGGAAAATCATCCTCAAGTGCTTCCTACATTTCACCTGGGGGAAGGGATGCTTTGGGGGGACCCTAGGGGGGATTTAGGAATATTAGGGGATTTGAAGATTGGGGAAATGAGAGGGGGTTGGGTAGACTACACTAATGTTTGGACTGTGGCCTTTGCCACCTAGTGAAGCTCGTTCCAATCCTAAATCAATTTAGCCAAACTGAAACCACCTAATGAACCTTTACATTGAAGTTTTCTAGCATTTATTTGTTTTTCTCATGCTCCTCTGTTACAATGGCCTTTCCATTCTAGTCAAATGTGTAAAGAGTATCAAAACTAATGGGTTTGGGTTTAGGTATGAATAAAATTTTGAGGGGAAGGTCATCAAGAGGGGATTTGGACAAACTATTATGAGGGGAGTGTTTTAGGGTAGGGAGGGATCTCACAGAAGGATCATCCTCCAGGGAGTCCTCCCCAGAGGATGATACTTCTGGGGGGATTTTTTACCAAGAAGGGTTTGTTCGTGTTTCACCAGTAGAAGGATGAGGCCTTGGTGTAAGATTAGTCATTTACCTAGTGAAGAAAGACTGTGCTTTCCAAGAATTTTAGGAGAAAATAGGGAAGGATCATCTTAAAACTAATTAAATGATTGAGTAACATGAAATGGTTTGAGAATATCAAGGTGTAATTACCTTTCAGGGTCATGTACCTCATGACCTATAAGCAATTAGAAGAAATAGTGCTCTTTTTCTCAATGTGCAATGGTATTTTCTACATGATTGTTGGATGTGCTTGGAGAAGCCTTGATGTGATTATATAGGGGAATATTTTCAATATTTATGATAAATAACAAGGTTATTAAAATTAAGAGAGGTTTAAAATGCAATGTCTCAAATTTTAAAAAATACTATTAGAATATAGGGGACAAGGTTACATTAGTGGACAAGGTCATAGTACAGTCTTGTCTGACCTAGCATGGTCTTTTCTCATAAGGAGAGAGACTGTTGAAACCGGTTTAATAAGAGTTTATGAGTAAAGTACTAATTTTTGAGTGATTTTATGAGTAGTAGAAAGATATTTTATATAATAGTGAATGCTATCGTAAAAACTATAAGTTAGTAGAATGGTGAATTGGCCAAGTAGGGTGAGGATGTCAAGTTTAAACATTGTCAGAAACTTAATGATTAAATTTATCTATCTACATTTGCCCCTAGTTTATTTTATTGATCCAATGAAGTAAAATTACTAGAGTAAATTAGATTCAAACCTAAGTGTATATACACACTTTGTATTTTGATGTGAAATTTGATCATGTAAGATGCCTTAATGCAAACTTGCAAAAATGCCATTGAAAGTAGTTATTGTGCACATTTGAAAATTTAAAATGTAATTTGAAATTTGAAAAGAGAGCAAGGTTTAACCCTAAATTGAAAAGGCATGGATAGGGTTAAGAATATAGAATTAGTTCAAGGAAAAAGGTAATAAACTAATCTATATTAAGTCAATCAATATAAAACTTAGATAATAATATTTTAAATTTATATAATTGAGATTGCCAAAAATAGTAAATTATAACTATTGAAAGATATTGAAATAAATAAAAAACAATGATACTTAGATAGTTTACTATGTGTAGGAAAATTTTGACTGAAAACAAGTGTAAAATATGTAGGATCAATATTCTAGATTAGCTATCAAATTCTAGAAAGTATACCTATGTAGTCTTAGACCTACCATCAGATCTAAACACTACCATTACCATTAATGTCTAACTATGATGTAAGTGTCTAGTATAAAATAATGATAAGTTTTGAATGTGACCAAATTCATTGTTCTAGGTTTTTTGTGAACTTTTTGATAATGTATTTATATCTCGGATATAAGTCGTCACTCTTCATTGATTGATCAAACCCTAGATATTCATCCTTCACCCTTGGAATGAGTTTGATAAAAAATGGGTTAGTGGGCTTAAGGTGTTAAGATGATTGAAAGATCCCTCTATTAATGGGTACTACCTACATAGCCAATACTCCAAGGAGGGCTTCATACTTATTTATTTCTCTCTTATGTGTGGGAAAGTGTGTGCATAAGGTTGTTATGTACTATATGAAGATGCATGTAGTGATATAGCTTGTAATTTAAACAATATCACTCATGGGCTTTTATTTGAGTGATTCAGACCTATAATATGAATTTTCATATGCTCTATATGAAAACAAGGATGAATAGGTTATAATAGAGTGCTTGTGTAGTTGATTGATTTAGATTTAGTAGGTGTTTTCTTGGTATTTTCTAGATGATGAATGAGGAGTAGACTTATATTTATACAACACCTTTTAAAAATATCTCACAATAAGGTTAAATAAGATAAATAGGCTAATCCATAGGTTCTACATCATTTTAAAGTTTCATGACTTTTGGCAACTAGACACTAGATAAGGATCTAGACACTATTGTTGGTGGTAGTGTCCCTCAATGGCCAATAGTGTCTAGAAGGCTAGAAAATAGGTATGGATCTAAAACTAATATTGAAGGATTTTTATCAAGTTTGAATAATTTTATTTATTACAAGAGATTTGGTTCATCAAAATGATAAGGATAATATTACGAGATAGGCATTTAGGCATAGTGAGATGGAGAATGCAAGATTTTCGAGAGTAAGGAGGTCTAAAAATGAAGAGTAGAGCCCTGATTTGATATTTTTTCAAATGTACAAGTATAAAATGCTATAAATATTTACATTTAGTATCTAAATTCCCCCTTTAATATAGTAATGTGTAAGGATTAAATTACTAGGTTAAGGGAAATAAATGTGTACTTGGGTGTGTGTAACACACCTTCCCTTTGATTGAGCCCAATTTGAGTGATTTATTGGTGTATGACATACAACCAAGAGCATTTTATAGTGAAAATAAATGCATATAATATGAAATTTGAAATAATTTAAATAATTGAAAAGAAAGAGAGTAAGGAAGGAGTTTCACTTATGTGTCAATGTAACCTTGTTGTCTCTTGATTCTTCGACTTAGTAAAGATGCCTCATTATAAAGCATTAGAACTAAAAAAGGCTCACAACTAAACTTGGAGAGTTGAAGAATAATATTGGAAGGTATTATGCTCCTAATATAGTGTAAGGATGAGTTGTGACATGGCCATTGATATCATTATATCTCAATCACACAACTCAAGTGTGAATATATATATATATATTATGGTGAGGGTGAGTGATTTAATCAACTCATCCTATAAATTTGGTGAGTTTGGATGATTTAATAATTTCAATATATAAATTTGGTGAGGTTGAATTATTTAAACACTTTAACCTATAAAATGAACCAACTATTACAAGAAAACAATCTCAATAATAGTACATCTTGGTGTAATCAGTGTGTCCTAGTGAGTAGTATATTGGTATATTTTATAATTTTTAGTGCAATAACATGACATATGCACATATAATGTGTTTGATATAAAGTATATGTGTCATATATATATATATATATATATATATATATATATATATATATATATATATATAAATCTATTTCAAATCTATGAAAAATTAGTGAAATATATAAGATTATGACCCAAGCATATATTTGAATCATGTAATTAAACTAGATACTGTGTAAGTGTGGAGGTCATGTCTTTATGACATGCCTCCAATGAAGTATATAGATTTGAGTAGGTGTATAACTTTGGATATCATGTTATTATGACATGCCCCCAATAAAATCTAGAAATATTGAGAAGGTGTATAAGTGTGGAGGTCATGCCTTTGTGACATGTCCCCATTAAAATCTATAAATAGTGAAAATGTGGAGATCATGCTTTTATGAAATCCCCCCATTGATATGCCCCTAATTTTTAGGTGAGTGAACTAGAATATGGAAAGTACCTTATATTAAAAGGATAAGGTACTTGTATAATCTATGTATGAATCACGTAATATATAGAGATAACATGTTGAAGTAGATATATAAATTAGGCTTACAAAATATAATCACATCAAGTGATAAGATGTATGATATAGATCATGTGAATGTATAGATAGTAACAATACAAGATCAACAAATAATCAAGCACACACACTAGAGAACTTAATATAATGCAAAATAATGGTCCAAAGAGACCTCATACAAGAGGCATGTTTAAATTTCATAAAATAAAAAGGGATGAAATATTTAGATGTCTAATCAACATGGAATGGCATATTCAAATGTCCAATCAACATACAATGACATAGGGTCCAAAATTAAAGAAACATATTTAAATGTTCTGCAAGAAAGACAATAGAAAGCAATGGAATGCACTAAAGAAAGTGAAAATAGATGAAGCATAAGAAATTAACATAAGCATATCATATTAGTCCTTACATATATGTTTTAGAAAAAAATTTATGTAGCATAGCATATCAATTACATTGTGAAATATATGAGCATGGATATAGACATGTGAAAGTATTATCATATAAGCTCAAACATGATAATGTAGAAATAATCATAAAGGATATGTAACATGTGGAAATCATGATCAAAAAAAGAAAATAACCCTAATGTACTACATGATGTGGGTAGAGTAAAGGTCCAACATCTATAAGTGCATAGATCATGTGTCTAGGTATGCCTTTATCACACTCAAATATGTGTGAAGCATATATGTATATAGAAAGAAATGATATGATATATACTAACATAAAACAAATAACATAGAGTAAGGAGCTAATAAAATATGGGAATGTTGAATATTTTTCAATTTTTAGATTATTTACATGTTTTTATATTTTTTTAATATTTGATTTTTTTTTGGAATATTTTAGAAGGAAAGGGTTATTATATGATTTCATCTAAGGGATGCTCATAGGTAACTCCATACTCAAAATATGGTATATGAAACTAGTGGTACTATCAAGGAACATATATAGGTATCGTATATGGATCTGTATAATATGTGGTATCCTACATATGTGTAATAGGATTTCATGGTAGTGAAGAAACAATATAACTAGTATGGGTTCATGGAGACCATCATTGAGTGATATGTGGATCTTTGGAGTAGTTGTAATCAGAATTTAGTTGCTCTAGGTAACTAATTATGATGTGTAGGCATAGATGAAGATTACTTGGAATCTATTATGTTCCTCTGGAGTAAAGGCCTCCTAAGTATGAGCCACCTAGGAAAGGGTATTGATTATTTATTACAATATCATGGGGGATTAACCTTAGTAGGATCCATAATTAGTTGTATTGGAATAAACTTATCTTGTTCAAGTGGATATTCATATGGAAATCTAAAAATTATGACTACCCTATTAGTATGGATGTATTTAATACACTCATGCACTATGTAAGTTACTACATGGATTTTATGTATCCAAGATCATCCCAATAACATATAAAATACTCATGTATATGGTATAACTAATAAAGTGATAACCACATGTGTTAGACCAACCTATAAAGGTAAATTAATCTTACAAATAAAATGATGTGATGTACCATTAAATGCTCTGACAACTTTGGTTAAAGGGTATAAATCATCATGTGTATGTCACAAAAGTGTAAGTAACATCATAGTATATATGTTTTTACTGGTACTATTATCGATCATAACACTATGTATAGGTAGATGGTTAAATTATGCTTGAATAAATAATGAATGAAGATCTGAGTCATCATCCACTATTTCACTACCATCAAATTGATAGATGTAAAATCATTGAGAGGGGGGTGAATTAGTGAGCCCAACAAATCCAACTTCAATTCTAATATTTATAAATATTTAATCAGCTACCACAAGCATACATGAAGCATATACAACATTCATAGCAATGAGAAAGAGAGACAATGCTAGATTAATCACATAACACATGATATATGTGGGAAACCCTCTTGGAGAATAAAACCCATGATAACCTATAATTGGACTAATATCTTATAATAACAAGATTATGTTTAGACCATCTACAAATTATCAAGGAACTATAATCCCTATTTAGTGAGACTCTAATCCCACAAGGTGATACCATACCTGTCTAGCTAAGCTACAATAACAACCAAAATTTTTAGCAAGTTTCACCTTATAAGGATGTTGCAACCACCTTAGATGCTAAGCTACCAAAAAAATACCTATGAACACATCCACCTTTATACTGGTGTCTTCAACACCTAATGATGGAACTATGATTATCACAACACTTCACTTTTTCTCACACTCAAACAACAAGTGCACTATTATACCAACAAAATCATGACCAATAGGTCATAAAAATAGTCCTCAATCTATTTTTATATTCAACTCATCCTCAGGGCACTCTACCCTTCCTTCGATCCTCAAAACACACAAACAAGCCTCTCTCAAAAATCTCCCAAGTCTTTTATTCAAAGTATATAACCCATCATCTTTGGTTCCACTATTTATAGAGCAATATTGATAATCCCTACCTTAGTCAACCATTAGGCATGCCTTAGCTCTTAAGTCATATCTCACATGAAGATGTAGGTCAATACAACATCCATAGTTCAACCATAGTATCTATGGGTCACCCTTAAGGAACTACACCTTTTCATAAGGCACTTATAACCCTTATAGGTCTCATGCAAACCCATTCACTCCTTTAGCACTCCCTCAAGCAAAATAAGAACAAAATACCACTTTAAAATACATGGGTCCACTACTTATGTCCCATTTGACATCCTCAAATGATCACAATAAACTTAGCTCACATCTGCATATGTTCAAACAACTCAAACACTGACCTTATGTACACAGTCACTATGAACGAAGACACAGTCAACTTATTAAGAATTATTCATACTCAAGATAGATTGATCACACCTCCAAAAACCACATAGATTATCCTCATGGACTCTACAACATGTTCCAATAGTTAAATCATTATGAGAAATCAAAACAACATCAATACAAGCTCAAATATCCTTCTTGGGTAATTTTAAAAATAAGAACGAACACACATTCAACTACTAGGCTCAATATATTTGACTATACTTACTTTCAGATCTTCAAATTAGGTTCATTAGATGCACTATAGAGTCCTCTACCATTTTTATTTTTATTGTATGAGTAAATTCATGCTCTATAGAAATATATGGTTGATACACAGATAGTTGGTTTTTCCTATGTTAAATTCAAATATTTGAATAATAGTCACATTTAACCTTCATCATAATACTTGAACCTTGTTAAATCTTAGCTCAAGATCAATCTTACATCATCGATCTTGTCTGTGATTTAATGTATAAACCTCCAAAGATAAACATTAAACATCTATCACATTAACGTCATCTCATGCAATCTAGAAACTTTGACTCAATGCATTCCATTGATCTCTATGGATCAATCAGGACTTTAATGATCAATGCTCACCATCGATCAATTTTTATGAACACCTGCTCACCATTGGATCCTTATCCTTTACCTTTGATCAATCATTAAACATCATGCACCTATATTCATCTCATTGCATTTTGAATTCTTAGATCCATATGCATCGTTGAGCTTGCTCGAGATTTAACACTTCCAAAAATGATTATGGGAACCCTATCAATATGCCTAAGTAGCCATTTTTGATCCTTAATAACTTCTTCTATGATTTGACATAGGATCTCAAATTTAGAACATATGATTTCCTCTCATAGGAAAATCTAACCATGTGACACACTACTCCTATAACCCCCGTACATGTGAGATATAATTTCATTAACATGTCTTTTCAAAAACTTCTATCATAGAGCCAACCATGTCCAAATTTGCTTGAGAGGCCATTTTTGAACAAACATAACTTTTACTGCACTTCAATGGATGATCTCAAATTTAGTAAAAAACATCTATGCTCAAAACTAAATAAACCTATATGATCAAATTATCTTGACACATTCACATGTGAAAGATATAACACCATTAAAATGCTTACTCGGCTCTTTTTACTACATTGTAAAATTGGCCAAGTATGGGAAAACATAGTCAATCTGTCTGGGAGCCCAACTTTACATATGCATATCTTTTAATGCGCTATATCATATGATATAGAAATTAGTAAAAATAAAATAGGTAAAAAAATTAAAAAAACCATATGATAATTTTATCTTGGACCCTCCACTCATGTGAATTTTGACCTCATTAACTCAGCTCTTTCTGGCCATATTGTAAATTTAGCTATGTATGGGAAAATAGCAAAATCTATCCTAGAAGCCAAATTTGTACCCTCATATATTTAACCATGATTTGATGCATGACTTGAGATCTGGTGTATAATAAATAGGGACTAATGTGATCACAACCATATGACCATATCTACTTGACTCATTTCCATGTGGCAATGGAGACATCATCAAACTGCCTACTCATATTTTTTGCCACAGGACCCAAAGTGTCTAGATGAGAACTATGATCAACTAGATGAATTCCAATTATGCACACAAGATTTCAAATCATGGATCACATATTATAGTACCACTTTCACATGTTCAAACATACATACTCATACCTTATCTTCTCAAGCTATTTCAAAACTAAAGATCAGCCAACCATACATAAAGCACACTAGAACAAACACATTGCACACTTTGTCATTGTCACATAGACTATCATGTCACTTCATTCACTCACTAGAGAACCTATATGAAACCACCATGACATTATAATTACAAATATCCAATAATATCCCCTTTTTCATTGATGTCAACACCCATCAATATAGTAATATATCACCTTCCTTCTCTTCAAAACACTCCTACAACATTAAATTTCTCCCCAATAGGAACTTTCTCCCCCATTGACACAATGAAAAAGTGGACACACAATAATCTTGAGGACCTAAAAATACTATTAAATAGTAAATGACCATTTTATAAATATGATACAAACTCCCCCTTATCTTGAGCCTACTTTAGCTTGTTTTAACAACCTCCTCTTGCTTCATTCCAATACTCTCTTCAATCAAGTATTATAATTAATGAAAAAATAATGTAAAAAAGTAATAAAATATGATGTAAATCACCAATAAACATCTAAGAGGGACTCCCCTTAATATATATGAGTAGTTTCACCTTCTGAGCATCTTCAGTTCTCCACACACCATGAAGAACCACCATGCAGGCTTACTAGCCTTCTTTCTCAAGACACTTCCATGACCACCAAATTTATATTTATACTATAAAATATAAGAAATATATAATTAAAAAACCTAAGATCATACCTTTATATGCTCATATCTTTCTCTTTTGGATAAACTGATAAAAAAACACTCTTCTTCAAACTAGGCCTATCTAGCCTCCTTGTAGCCTTACCTGAAACTTACAGAGTCCACAATTTTTAGTAGGCACATATTAAAGACCTAAAAATTCATATATGGAGAAATATAATATACCCCATTAATCATGCAAATTTTCATGAACAATTCCATCTTCTGTAACATACTTCCTTCACAAACCTACTAGCTAATTAGCCTTCCATATAGACAAAAACTTAAATAATTTGAGAACCAAAAACCTTCAATTATATATGAAGCTTGATTTGACCACCCATTTGGCACATTAAAAATATTAGGAAGCTTAAGACCTCAATTCATAAGGCAAAACATTTTTATTGTAAAGCTAAAAACCTTAGAAACTCAAAGCAAATAGGATCAACAAACCTTCTATTGGCCCCTCAATTTTAACCAAGCATTTGTCCCAATTTTGGAAAGTAGTGAAAAGGGACCATTGTATATTTTTATGAAAGTACCATCATGGTACAAGAGAACCATGGCATGGGAGGACCATGGCACGAGACTAACAATGTGAGAGTTGAAGGATGTGGAAGGACAATGGCACAAAAGGCCCATCACAAAAGGACCTAGTCAAGAAAAAATGTGGCATGAGGAACCTAATAATAGAGGACTTAGAATTAGAAGTGAAAGACTAAGGGATCATGAGGAAATTTGAGTGCAAGGAATGTGGGAGAATTTTGAATAATAAATGAAATAGGACACTTCAACCCCATCGATCGGAGGCCTTGTATAGCATGCAAGGAATAAAACACTTGGAAATGAATGTATAACATAGAGTATGCATCTATGGGTACAAAGTCATAATTATATAGGAACAATTAATTTTAAGATCCATGACTCTTAGCCTATTGAGAATCCATGTGCCATGTGTCTATTTTGAGTTAGGAACTTGACACTTGGATAGGGTAAAACAAGTATAAAAATCCATGTTGTAAGCACTCATGAGGGGATTGGTAGGTGAACCTTTGAGGGAATATCGAGCATTCTATATTGTAATCCATAAGAAATTAATTAAAATTCAATGTTTATCATATGTACTTCAAGTAATGGACTATGAACTGTGTTTAATATTGAAATGTGTTAAGTGAATAAAGCCATGAGTTCCTTTCTTCTTTTATTTTTAGCTAGTGATGGTAGTGTAATCTATGATGTTAAGAAATAATAGTAGGATATTTTTTTGATAATAAATGTGTAAACACACATCATGTTTCAAAGTCTTCAAGAACCAGTCTTTCACTATGCACTTCGAGTAAGTGTGTGAGACTCATCCCTCATGTGATAGGGCCAACACACTACCCTATTAGGAAGAGGCTTCAATGCTAATGTAAAGAGAGAAAACCCAACATTTTGGTTACATTGTCAGGACTTGAATCAATTAGATCATGATTATGGTAAATTTTTGAGCACATTACATTAGAGAATATTGAAGAATGGATTACTAGTATCAAAGATAATTTTGTAGTTTCATATCTTGAACCAAGAGTTTCTATGCGATAGTGGGTAGAACAAAACCTCTACAACTCATTGTATGAGACTTTCTTTTTTGAGGTCCTTATTCTTTTGCATTCCTAGATCTTATCATATGCTCAAGGATGATCTCAAAACCTTAGATGAATATATTCATGGAAACTAGAACGGTAGAGGAGCTTAGCACAACTAAAAGTTTCTTGGATGTGAGCAGTTAATTACTGGTGGAAAGTTGTTCAAAATAGTTACATCCTAGAATATAGTATGACCACATATTCATGTCCTAAGGAAGAAAAGTTCCATTTTTTATGAGAACTAAGGGGACATTATCTTTCATTATTTCCCTTTGAGATTAAAAAGCTAATTATTGATCTTGGGTTGGAAACACTACCCATGGAAGGCTAAAATATCCTATGTATGAGCTTCACATTTGGGGGGGGGGAACTACTAGTTTGTTCAAGATTGTGGGTTCAACATGGTAGCAATCTAGTGAGCGTTATGAAAATACAAGTATGATGAAGCTCGATAAAGGATCATGGGAGTTAGTGGCATGAGAAGATATTGGGAGCACTCGAAGAGAGATATGAAGAGCTATAGGGAGCCAAACACACATGAGGACTCCATCACTTATGGGACATAAACTTTGCCACTTTTATCTTGTAAAGGAGAAACAAGCTGGGTTGCTGGAGATGAACCAAGTATGAGTCAACTAGGCTCTACCACCATAGTATGTGCTCATGCTTTTAAGTCAAATAGAGTATATATAAGGAATTTGGATATAGATAGTATATATTTAAAAGATAAATGAATAAAGGAAACTGAGACCAAGCCATTATGAAATAAATTATAATATATATGCTTCTCTTTTCAAGAGGAGTCTATGACACAGCTTAGAATGCCTAGAGGATTTGGCCCTCAAGGCCAGAATACAAGCCCAAATTTAGGAAGTCAACCCTCCACCATGCCTTTTTCCTTGGGTACTACTAATAGAGGTATTGGAGGAGGATTAGGAGGAGGTATTGGAGGAAGTGGACCCCTCCAATAACAAGAGCTATATCTTCTCAACAATCATTTATTCAACCCCCTATGGTTTATTATTAAATGACATTACACCTACCTAAATACTGAGGGGTAGAAAATGCAATCAAGCATGTTCATAAGTGTGAATTGATTTGGAGGGCATGTGTCATCACATCCTTTGAGTGAAAGGAAAAATAATTTTCAACCACCATTTTAGAGCATGCACACAAATGGTATCACAAATTTAACCCTCAACAAGTAGTGGTTGACTATGACTAGCTCAAATCAACGTTCCTACAAGAATTTGATATTCTTAAGTTTGATTATCAGAGTATAACAATGCTAAAAAACATAAATTAGAGACTTATAAAGAGCATATGGAAATATGATTCTTAGTTCAAGACCTTTATTTCTAAGTTATCCTTTGAAATCAATCCTACTCAACATGCATAATGGTTCGTAGGAAGATTATTATTACCTTTTTGATGGACCTTGTCACAAATAAATTTCACCAATGCACATGAGATTCTACAGGCTACCCTAGATGTTGAAGTAGTTATAATTATGGATACTAGGATTAGTCCCTTTATAGAGGCACAAATGGCATCCATGGCTTCTCAGCTTGAAAATTTATCAACAAACAATGCATATGAGACACGTAGTGGCATTTGGTGTACCAAATTTGAAACTAAAGGACACATAAGAAATAACTATCTGTGTAAGAACATCTACGTAGTCCTAAAAAAACTTGTGAGATTTTTCATGAAAACCATGATGTCTACTCCTATCCACTTTTACAATAGGATATGAACACTAAAATATCTACATATTGTAATATTTGTGATGTTTATACCCATGACACTAATGATTGCCATCTGATTAGTGATATTTATGAAGCTCGAGCACACAACACGCTCCAAGCCTCAATTGATAGTACCTAAGACAATGGTGGCTATTGTGGACATAGAAAAGGATGACGATGAGGTAGTGGTTAGTTTCCACTAAGGACTTACTATAACTCACTACAAAAAGGACCATCGACTAGAAGAGTGTCCAAACTTATATGCAACCATCACAAAGGACCATAATGGAAAAGGCATTGGTATGATCCATATAGATAAACCGTAATGGTACATGTGACCAACCATACCTATTATATAACAAGTAAATATTACTACTCATAGTGGGGGAGAAATGTAATCTACACCCAATCTAGTTGAAAAAGTATGATAGGAAGAACCACAAGATATGAAGTACCCTGATGCACTTTAACAAAAGGATGTCCATTAAGATACCATGACACTGATGGGTGAGTTCCAAGATGAGATTCAATACCTTAAAGCGAGGGATTTCACATAGTGTATTGCAATGCAAAGGGAAATTGATCCTTCAGTAATGCGAGATAGTTTTCAAGAACTATTCAAATGCATGCTTGATGAAGACATCATTCCCCAGCTTAGTTCCCAGCTTAAAGGTCAATCCCACCTACCAAATGAATCCCACACTCAACTCAGTTGACAAAGTGAAGATCGATATTTAAACTATGCTTGACATCAAAAAAGTCCTAGTTCCAGTTCCTCAGAAGATGGAGAAATATTAGTTAATACTACTATCAACGGATGGGTAATCTAGGATATTTTAGTGGATACTTGCACTAAAGTAAATGTTCTCACTAAAGATTATTGATGGAAAATGTCTAGTCTAGCCTAAAAACATTCACCTCATGTCTTGTTCATGGAAAATAAGACTCATACGCATCTTATTAAAGTCATTAAAAATTCCACTATTGAAATTTTTAGGGTTCCCTTCAAAGCAGACCTTGAGGTTTTGGAGTTGGCAGAGGCTGATGACTATCCAACCTTATTGGGAAGGCCCTGGTGATATGAAAATCATGTAGATTTAAGCTTTAAAAAATGATACATTAGCTTTGAGAATATTGATCAATATGTGATATACCCTTAAACCAAGCACAAAGACTAACCTATACCAAGCCCATGAGTGTTGATGAAGACATCAATAATCTGTATAATGTGATTACTCAACATGAACAACATGATCCAATGCCAAATGGTATTCTTCATTGGATGGACAACCAATCTAGCTTAGATACAATAAATAATGATTGCAACTGTTGGGCCCATGGTGATTATGATCTCACTGTAAGATTGTGAAACACAATCAACAAAGACACAAATGTCCCAATCCAATTTCTCAAGCATCACAAACTTATGTGGCTCCTGGGTTTAACAATGTGAGAACCATTAGAGGGACCACCATTGGAGAGACTTAATGAATCTCCATGGTTATAAGGACAAATGGAGGTGCATGATGTTGTCCAGTGCCTCAAAGAGTTATATGGTACTAAAAATGAATGAATGAGGTCATTAGACCACATTTTTGATGGCACTACCACCAAGTGGTGGTGTATGCATAAATGGTGCCTTTTGTACTGGGATCAAGTGCAAGCTACTCTACATCATAGATTCCACCATGACAATAATATCAGAGCCACACTCAGTTATAATGACATAGAAGCACCTGAACCTCACCTTGAGGCTTGTGAAATAATATAGTGAGTTGAGGAAACATTTTTACTAAAATACCTATGGGTCCATACATTCTATGGAACTTTACGCATTTGGGCACAAGATTGGTATATACATGAAGAAAGTCATATGGGAGAAAGGTTTTGGTAGTTACTAGAGGAAAACATGACATCAATGCTTTCTTACTCTTCACTGAGGATGGACCTATGCTTTACTCTTCAAACCATATGCAAAGAAATCATTAGAGATCCAATTTTGATGGAAGACCATCTATGTCATATTCATCATGAACTAGAGGAACCCTTGGTTTTATTCACTGAGCCTCCTAGACAATCAAATCTTACACCGTCGATAGTCTCTAGTGAATAACATCGTGAAGAAATATACTTAGGAAATTAAAAGCTCATCTTTCAAGTAGATGAAGGAGAAGGGTTCACTCTATTTGATCCATTGAATAACAACCTGTATGTTCCTACAAGTGATAGATCATGAACTATTTAGGACACAAACTCTCCCATAAACAAACCTTATTATGGGCTCATTCAAACTATTCAACTTAACATTGGCATAGAAGAAGAACCTAAGGTGGTGACCATTGGAAATTATTGGACCAAGATAGAAATTTCAAAAATATTTGAGTTGCTAAAAGAGTATCATGATATTTTTATGATACACATTATCATGAGTAGTAGTGAAGGATTTCAAATATTTTATCCATTAGTTTCTCCAAGTCTACTTAGATGACTAGATGGTATATGGGCTGATCAAGGACCACTATGCTAATCTGAGGCTCATGCTTGAGCACTATCAAGTGTTACAAATTTCCTTGAATTTGAAGAAATGCCTATTTGAAACACATTTTGGGGTACTCCTTGGGCATATCATTTATAAAGAGGGGATCCTGGTAGATCCATCCAAGGTCTCTATCATTCTTTGTCGACTAGCACCAAAAACTCAATATCAAGTACATGCATTCTTAGGACACATAGGCTACTACAAGAAGTTTATTTAGGGTTATGCCAAGATTATAGTTCCCCTAGAAAAGATATTAAATCATAATTAATAATTTATATTGACTAATTCCTACAAATCAACCTTTGAAACTCTAAAGGAAAGACTAGTTACCACTCTTATCTTATAATTTTTGGATTGGAAAAAACCCTTCAATATCCACATTGATGCATCTAGCACAGTAGTTGGTGCAATACTTACACAAATAGGAGAGGGAAATTTGGACCATCCAATCTATTTTTCTAGTAGGAAACTCACATCAGTTGAAAGCAACTATACCACCACCAAACATGAAGCATTCTCTATGATTTACATGCTACAAAAATTTAGACAATAGATTTTGGCCACATAATTTATATTCTGTACCGATCATGAGGCTCTAAAGTATCTCGTCAACAAGCCAATTCTCCATGGAATAATTTTCCACTGGATAGTTCTCTTCCAAGAATTCTAGTTTTATATAGTAGTAAAACTTTGGAAAACCAATTGTGGACCTGATCATTTATCTCGAATGGAAAACCTAAAACTTCCACATGCTATAAAAACTAACCTTTTTGACATATAAATATATCAATTCACTAAGGTACCTAAAGAATTGAAGGATATTGTGGCATTCTTCAATACTAGTCATGCACCTGATTCTCTCACTTTACAAGAAAAGAAATAATTTGTGGTCTGCACCGTACCTTATCAACTAATCGTAGGATATTTGTACAAGATGGACCATGAAGAGGTATTACACTATTGTGTAATATATCATTAATGACTTGAGGTATTAAAAGAATTCCACAAAGGTATTATCAGAGGACATTATGTTGGGGAGACTATTGCATGCAAGGTGTTGCTCACTGGACTTTGGTGGCTGACTTTATTTAAAGATGCAAAGGCATATACAAGGCAATGTGATATTTGCTAGTGCATGGGAAAACCAAATAGAAGAGATGCCATGCCTTTATGACCAATTTATTCCTAAGAACCATTAAAAAAGTGGGATATTGACTTTAAGGAGCCCATCACTCCAATAGGCCAATGTACAGAATCATGATACATAATTATGGTAACTAACTAAACATGTTAGGCTGAAGTAGTACCAACCAAATATTGTACTATAATGATTTCCATGTGATTCATCTAGTAAAACATTATAACATGCTTTGGATGCCCTCTAAGCTTCACCAATGACTATGAAAACCACTTCCTGAATGAGACAATTAAAATCATGTTTACTAAATTTATGATCATGCATCACGAGACAACACCATACCACCCATAGGCTAATGGAATAGTTGAAGCCTTCAACAAGATTTTGGGTATCACTTTGACAAAAAAATTTAATGTTGGTAGAACTGATTAGGATGATAGGGTATCTACATTACTTTGGGCCTACCAGACTACATATAAATGCCTCAACAAAAATACACCATTTAACTTAGTATATGGGAAGGAAGCAATCATGACAATTGAGTTCTTAGTTCCATCTCTCTAGATAGCGCATATAGGAAACCTTGATGATGATGCCTCTATGTAATCTTGGCTCGATAAACTAATGAGACTAGATGAGGCTTTGTTCTTTGCCCACTAGAATTAAGATGTCAAGAAATAAAAATAGAAAGCATGGCATGATCACCATTTCAAGAATAAAATATTCAGCCCAAACATGAAAGTTATACTCTATAATTATAAGTTCACGTGCCACCCATTAAAACTCCACATTCATTGGGATGAACCATTCATAATTCATAATTTTTGACCAATCAGAGCATGCGAGCTAAAGTGACTATATGGTCATTTCCTCTTAGGGCACTATAATGGGTGTCAGCTTTGGTCATATTATGATTTTATTTAATTTTGTGTTATTTTCAATAAGGCTTAAGGTTATTAGATTAGGATTTTATAATTTCAATAATAATCACTACCTTTGAGGCACATGACTTTATTTTGAAATTCTTAGTTTAGTTGTTTTCGTGGAGGACCACGAACTCCTTTAGTGTAGGGTAATATATTATGCATATGAATACAAGACATAACATGTCGATGTGAAAGTTTCAAGGGCACAAGAGTCATACATGGCATGCAAGTGATTAAGGGCACATGAGTCATTTAATACAATAGATTCCCATCATTTATGTGACTTTTGGTTTCCACTACTCCATAAAAATGGAACAATTGTTACCCACTTCCAATAAAGGCATGGGAAGGAATGAACCATAAATGCGATAAGGGTAGCCATAATAATAAACATGCGAGTAGAATGGTGGGACAAGTTTGTTAGAACACTAAAGGCTCGATACACAATCTAAAGTATGAAGACCATTATAAGATATGCATTTATGGCCAAAAATGACAAGGAGAGTAAAGAAATTAATGAGGTAAATTGGTCAAAGGACCTATAAATAAACAAGTCAAAGCCATTCTACACTTTAGCTTGCTATAATTTTTAAATGCTTAATGAACTAGAGTACCAAAGATGAAGTCAATTTCTTTGTAGAACAAAGTGATTGAGAAATGAACAAAGATGTGAAGAAGATTTCCAAGTGAAGGAGGAAGGTTGTTAAGTGTAGACACATGTGGAAGTGGGTTGAGGTCATTATTTATAAAAAATTTAGGTTGTAGGTTCCACCATTATTGAAGTGTGAATATTGAGAGACAAGGCAAGTTTGATTGCCACCATGTATTCATTTGGGAACATGGGATGACTGAGGGTTAACCTTTGAGTGCCACAGAGGGTAATGCAACTGAATAAAAAGGCAAAAATACTTGAAAAAATGTCAACCATACTAGAAGAGAGAGAAGTGAGTGGAGAAACATGGTTCCCTATAAGAGAGGAGCCTTTGGAATATGCAGAAGAGGCACTAAAGTAAGAGAAACATGTAGAAGTTCAAAACGAGAGCATGGAAGAAGCCAAGATGGTGGAAAAGGGAAAGCAAGTGCAAGCCTCCTCATCATAAACCACTCCACCATCTCCCCCTCAAACCATTTACATAGAAGAGATGAAATACCCTAAGTTGGTCTTACATATAGAAAAATGGGTTTCTAATGTGGAAACTATGACTATATTTGACTATAACCACTGATAGATGGGAATTGAGGTACAATTGTTAAATGATTATCAAGTCTAGACCACCAACACATAAAACCAAGTGGCTTATGACTTGAATATCAAGAACTAGATGGATAAATCTAGCCTCTTCCAACTCTTAGAAATACCATATTTTGGAAAGCCTATTGAGGCAATTCAGTTCTTCCTCTCATGCATTCATGAGGATTACATCAACTTCATAAGGTGTAACATGAAGATTAGTGTAGAAAGGGTAAGCAAAGTCACATGACTATAGTGCTTAGGGATCAATGTGTTGGATGACTTAGTGGATACAAAGGAGATCCAATAGATCACCATTGTACTTATGTATCAAAAACATGGGCATGCAATGCACATTACAAACCTGCGGGATCCTAGCCTAAGAGTCACAACACAGATCATTTCCACCAAGGTCAGAGGGACTAAAAAATGGAAGGAGGTGGATATGGCCCACTTGTACATTACACACCAATTAGTGCATGGAATACAATATAATTGGGCACTATGCTGTGCCTAAAAGATAGTTGAAGAAGCAAAGAAGGCACATACAACACCTAAGTTGAGGTTTCCTTGAGGGCAATCTTATTATTTTTGGTTTTTAATGAAATCAGTGTGCCTAACTATAATTCAAGATATTTTAAGTGGGTGTACTCCACCACTCACAAGTCCCCCACCAAGCACTACAAATCTTTCACCTGCCCTCAACACATCACTCCAACATATAAATTAAAGATGAGATACTAGTTTGATGGAATGAAGTTGATTTTTAGGAATGAATGGTGCATTCCCAAGGATCAACCCTCCCTAATAGAAGATTAAGAAAAATTTGCTATGAAGAATCACTTCTCCCTGGCACGTATTTGGATGAATCCTTCGAGGGAGCTCTCAGCGTGGATTAAGCTACCACATGCCTTCTCTACACATTACTTCATTGATTCCATAAATAGAATCTAGGATGCACAATTGATCAATATAAAATAAAAATGGATCGATGCAGAGTACCACACCCTCTAGAAGATATTTATATATCCTAACAAAAAGGCCTATACGAAGAGGGGAGAAATAAGCATGACCAATATTAAGATCAAGAATATCTTAGTTGGGGAACAAGTACACAATTTTTTTTATATGTTACACCTCAACCAACACCCTCAATATGGGGACCTCAATGAGAGGATCCCCCAAGTACCACTAAAAAAGAGGCCATCCGAGCTAAGCACTAACACAAGTAGGTAGTAGGGCCCCCAAAAGTGATAGAGGATAGCATAGGTGCAACCCTCTAGGCTAGTTTAACATCACCATTCATCACCACAACTGCTACCTCATACTTCACCTTCACCTCATCCTTTATCTTCACCATCATCATCTCCATCTCCATCTCCATCTCATAGTTCACTTACATCACCTTCACCTCATCATACTCCTTCCTAATCACCTACCCCACCTTCTCCACCTTAAACATCTCCTCATCCAACTCCCCCACCTTCTCCACTACCATAACCACCTTCACCTCCACCTTCTCCAAGGACTACCATCAGGTCAGTGTCTCATCACCCTCCAAGACAAGTGTCCCAAAAGGACCCCTCCAAAGAGTAGAAACATAATTTGGAATTTGATCTAGAGAAGACTCCATCCCCTATGTGAGAAGGTCCCAACTATTGATTAAGTTAATACAGGAGGGATTAGAATTGATGAGATGGATACTATAAGCCATCAAGAACTTAAGAGATTCTTAGAAAAGGGGAAGGGGCCAACTGAGGGGAAACTAGAATAGAGAGTGCCATCTAATCTATGTGAATGATACTAATTCAATGTAGATGAGCATAAACTCTATTTTTTGAAGAATTTCTACCCCAATGATGTAACCCAAGAAATAAGGAAATGATTATCCTTCTTGTTGGAGATGTACACTAAGGAGCCTCAGTTTGACATTCCATTGGATTGCATTTTTGCTAGCTCAGACACCCCAAGTCTACCAGACCTTATGAAGTTTGATCCACAATAGCTTTCCTTGATAATGACAAGTGCCACATTTTTGAAACTTGCCATGAAAGTGATGCACCAAAATATTTTATTAGAATCAGATGTGCACATGGATGAAAAGAAACATGGTAAGGTTGTGGAAATGTATAATAAAGTGTATGCTAAAAAGTAGGTGCTAGCTGACGAAGTGGCCTCCTTGAAGAAATAACTTCAAGAGACCACCGAGATTAAGGTAAAGGTTTTAAACCTTTGTAAAATAATTTTAAAGGAAGAGACATTAATGGTATATGGTGTACCATTAGATGGGGATGCCCTGGGAAAATTAGAGACATTTTTTGATATTTTTCTTAAAAGGAATAAGGAGCACCCCACACCTAGAGATGAGTCCCAGGAACTTTTGGAGTAGTTCACCACTACAACAAATGTCTGTCATAGTACATTGGAAAGAATCAGGGAGCTTATCCTAATTTTGGATGGCATTTTTTCATGCATGGAATACCTAAATAAAATAATAGAGGCTTGATTCAATGATGAGGAGGTTTTGAGGTAACAAATGGCTAATGTAGCTATATTTATAAAAAACCACACCAAGTGCACAAAGGTATTCAAGGACATGGAAATGATGGAAGATGCTATTAATAACCATTGTCAATAAATAAAATCCAATTTTACCATACTTTTAGGATAGACTGACAAGGAGGTCTATGAATTGGAGAACATCTAAAAGGAAGCTATCGTAGCCCTAGAGGAATAGATGAAGAAGACCGAGATCCCAATTCAACCCAAGGAGTTGAAAGTAGTAAAGGAGGCCATTGAGAAAATAAATGCTAAAGTTATTGATGCCTTATCTTATTGGGATGAGCTAAGGAAAGATCTTAAGCAAAAAGGCCCTGAGTTCCTTGAGGATGCCAGCACAACTTAGTCTTGGATGGACTAACAACTTAGTGTGGGGTGATGTTGGCCCCTCAATTTTGACCAAGTATTTATCCCAATTTTGGTAATCAACATAGAGGGACCATTGTCCATTTTTATACAAGTACCAACATGGCATGGGAGGACCATGGTGAAAGATTAGCAGTGCAACAGTTGAAGGATGCATAAGGACAATGGTGTGGAAGGCCCAGTGTGAGAGGACCTAGTCAAGAGAAAACATGGTATAAAGAACTCAAGAATAAAAGACCCAAACAAGAAGTGAAATACTAGGAGAGTGCAAGGGAAGTGGAGCACAAGGAATGTGGGAGAAATTTGAAGAATAAAACAAATAAGACACTTCAACCCTACCAATTGAAGGCCTTGTACAACCTACAAGGAACATAACACTTAGAAGTGAATGTATAACATAAAAAGGCATCTAGGGGCACAAAGGCCTGATTCTATTAGAATAATTAATTATAAGAGCCATGACTCCTAGCTTATTGAGAGTTCATGTGCCATGTGTCCATTTTGAGTTAAGGACTTGACACTTGGATAGGTAAAAACAAGTATAAAAGCCCCTATTGTAAGCATTCATGAGGGGATTGGTAGGTGAACCTTTGAAGGAATATAGAGCATTATATATTGTAATCCATAAGTAATTAATGAGAATTTAGTGTTTATCATATGGTACTTTAAATAATGGATTGTTAACTATGTTGAATATTGAAATGTGTTAAGTGAATAAAGTCATGAGTTCCTTTCTTGTTTTATATTTTTAGCTATTGATGGTAGTATAATCTGTGATGTTAAGAAATGATAGTAGGATATTTATTTGATAAGAAATGATTAAACACATATCATGTTTCAAATTCTTTGGGAAATGGTCTTTCACTACACACTTTGGGTGAGCATGTGAAGCTCATTCCTCATGTGATAGGGTTAGTGCACTAGCCTATTAGGAAAAGGCTTCAACACTGATGTAAAGAGAGAAAACCCAACACCTTATTTTGGTCAACACACATATCTAAAACTTATTACACTCCTAGAGAAATTTGTCACACACTTTTGGATCATGATTTGAGCTTCCATACCTTTGGGAACCCATATATCCTATAACCCATTTTAGGCCTATTTTGCCTTTAAGCCAAAAACTGAGAAAACTAAGAGCACTCAAAAATCCTCAATTGGCACATACATACCTTGAGATATCAAAAATACCTAGATCACACCACAAATAAATGCATAGACCTAAGCACCAAACACTTCTTGATATTTGCATCAATCTCATTAAGCCACTTGAAACCACCCAATTTGACTCTATACTTTAGTTCCTTCACAATCCTCTAAAATAGGCTCATGAAATTATTGCTTCCCCTTAGAAAAAGACCTTATTTGATTGAAATTATCATCTTGAGCACATAAACATGATTCTCCACTAAAAAGAGTCTCTTAAGAAGCATAGATAGAGACATGTTCTATACCTTAATACTAAAAAACAAAAACAAATCCTCATCTTCCATCTCCTCCTTATTCATATGATATTTGTAGTTCTTCTTATTATTTTTCTTTGGCTTAGGAGAAACAAATTCCTCATCCACTACAACATTATCATTTTATTTTATGATTGAATTAACAATACATGAAGACAACACAGATTCATTACATACCTTTTCATTTAAAGAATCTTCTTTGTAGCTTGAAACCTCATCATTATGCATAGATAATTGATGTTATTTACATGATACATGCTAAAAAATAACATTATGTTCACTTGAATCCATACATACCTCAGGACTTACCTCAGTCAATACCTTGGTCTTCTCCTTGAGATTGATTTATTCATTCTCAATATGAGCATACAAAGAGACCTCTTAGTACTCTTCAACTATTGAATCATTTCCACCATATAAAATAAATTACTTAGACCTAAAGTCTCATCATGAATCACACTTTTCACCTTTGGCTTCCATGTGTTAACTTGCCTTCTTTCTTGAAATCTAGGAGACTGATTAAATCTATTCTATCTTGTAGGCCTTTGCTTGTAGAAACTATCAATGTGACCTCTCTATTCATAATTTTAGCACACCATAAATTTTTCAAGAAATGTATTTGGAAAAAAAAATTCATTGTGCCCTATGTCATGATAAAAAAAACAACCTCCCCATTTTGAAGAGGACCCACCTTGTCTTGTCTTATGTAGACAATGGTTTGCAAAGTGTCCCACATCAAGATAATTAAAGCACTTGATTCTAATCCCACCTTTTAACTAATGATCCCCATCATAGTCCCATGAAAATTCATTTATAATAGGTCTCTAGTCCTATGACCAAATTGATTACATATATAATAATAACCATTGAATTTTGCATACCTCATGACATTTGTTTGTCTGATCTAATTTATCTTTATTCTACCAACACCTTTATTCCTTATCTGATGAGTTGTCTTTAAAGTATGAATTTCCTGGTTCACATTAGTCTTCATCTTATCTTGAGTAAAATTCTTTTATTCTTATTCATATCCAAGACTAGATCTATCACTAGCATGATTTTTACCACTTAGAATGTTGTCTAGATCACATGAGCACTTTTCAAATCTCACAAATGTCTTCACCTTATTAGGTGTCTTTTCTAGCTCAGATTTCAAAGATTCATTTTTATAAACATACCTTGAACATTCATATTCTTTAGTTTTTAGGCTTGTAGATAGAATTTCTAAGTGAGAAATGAGATGCTTGATCATATCTTCATGTTCCTTAGCATCTTAATTCAATCTTGCCTCATACACATTAAATTTATCTTCATAGTACTTGAGCTTAGATTTCATTCTCTTATTGATCTTCTTCTCAATCTTTAGTTCTTCAAGAGCATTCATCAAAATAGTCTCATAGTTTACCTCATCTTCATCATCATCTAAATTACTCGAAGTAGACTCCTGATGTCAACAACTTCCTTCTTCAGCTAGGAATAAGGGATTCATCTTCAATAAGAGCACCATATTCATGATCATATTCTGAATCACTATCTTCACTCTCATATGATGAGTTACAATCTTCTTTGGTGTAAAGACTCTTCTTGTTATTGAAGGACCTCTTCTTGTTATTATACTTTCTAAAACCTTTATTCCTATATGTCTTCTTGTCATCATCTTGGCCTTCACCATGCTCTTCATCATCTTTATTTTCAATCTTATGAGGGTAATTTCAATAAAAATGTCCTATCTCTCCATAGTTGAAACATTTGAGGGGTAGTTTACCCTTATACTTCCCTGAGCTAATGTTTAAGTAATAAAAGTAATTAGTTCATCATCATCAAAATCAGCTAGGTCATCCCCTTTGTATTTATTACCTTGAAAATTCTTCTTAGGCTTCATCTTTGTCTTGAATGATGCTTTCTTCTTTGGTGGTATATCATCATTCTTCCTCATCTCATAGGTAGTAAGGGTACCATGCAATTGATCCATCTTCAACTGAGTAAGGCCATGACTATCTTCTATAACATATACTTTTGGATCAAACTTAGGGGATAGGGATATTACTACCTTTTAAATAATATTAGTCTATTCAATATTCTCTCCAAGACCTCTGATGATATTCATAGTCTCATCAACTCTCTCTAGAAAGGATGCCACAATGTCTTTTTCATTCATCTTGAGACTTTCAAATTGCCTTTTCTGATTTTACAACTTAACAAGCTTAATCTTTGAATTTAATTCAAAAATAGTGTTCAATTTATCCCATATTTCCTTGGAAAATATGTAATGAATTACTTTGGTGAACTTATTTTCTATAATGCCACAAGTGATGGCATTCATTGTCTTGAAATTGTTCTCAAACAACTTCTTGTCTACAACACTAGATGGAGGAATAACATGAGTAACATAACTATCCAAAACTAATTTCCATACATCAAACCCTAAGGACATAATGTAGGTCTTCATCCTATCACTCCAAAAACCATAATTAGATCCATTGAACATCAATGCTTTCTTAGTAGAGAAACCACCTTGCATATTCTAACTGGCCATTGTACCTTGGATCATCTTCAAGCTATCAAGCCTTTACCAAAGGACCTTTCTATGATACCAATTGATAGAGGTACAATCAATAAGAGGGGGGGGGGGTGAATCAATGAGCCCAAAAAATACAAATTCAATTTTGATCTTTAAAAATACCTAATCAGCTACCATAAGCATACATGAAAGATATACAACATTTATAGCAATGAGCAAGAGAGACAATGCTAGATCAATCACATAACACATGACATACATGGGAAGCACTCTTGGGGAATAAAAGCCGTTGGAACCTAAAATTGGACTATTTTCCTATAATAACAAGGTTCAGTTTAGATCATCTACAAATGATCAATGAGCTAAAATCCCTATTTAGTGAGATTCCAATCCTATAAAGTGCTACCACACCTATCTAATTGAGCTGCAATAACAACCAATGCTTTTATCAAGTTTTACCTTACAAGGAGGATACAACCACCTTAGATATTTATGTACCAAAATAACACCTATGAACACATCCACCTTTGTATTTATGTCTTCAACACTTGATGATGGAACTCTAATTATCATACTTCACCTTTGCTCACACTCAAACAATAAGTGCACTATTCTGCCAATAAAATCATGACCAATAGGTCATACAAAATTTCCTAAATATAGTATTATCTTCAACTCATCCTTAGGGAACTCTACCCTTCCTTTTCTCCTTAAAAAACACACACAAACCTCTCTCAAAACTCTCCCAAATCTTGCATTTAAAGTCCAGAACCCATAATATTTGGTTCTACTATTTATAGATCAATCTTGATAATCAGTACCTTGGTCTGCCATTAAACATCCCTTAGCTATTAACGCATCTCTCACATAAAGACATGACTTAATAAAATCTCCAAAGGTTGGACATAACATCTATGGGTCACCCTCAAGGAACTACAACTTTTAATAAGTCCTTTGTAACCCTTATAGGTCTCATTTGAACCCATTCACTCCTTTAACACTCCCTCAATCAAAACAAGAACAAAAGAGAACTTTAAAATACATGGGTCCACTCCTTATGTCCCCTTTGACATATTCAAATGATCATAATCAACTTGTCTCACCTTTGTGTATGCTCAAACAACTCAAACACTAACCTTATGTACACAGCCACCATGAACAAACACATAGTCAACTTCTTAAGCATTGGTAATACTCAAGATATATTGATCAAACCTCTAAAAACTAAAAAAAGAATCCTCATGAAGTCTACATGTTCCAATAGATAATTCATCATGAGACATCAAAACAACATCAATACAAGCTTAAATACCCTTCTTGGGTCATTTACAAAATAAGCACAAACATATAATTGATTTCTAGGCTCAATATCTTTGACTATATTTACTTTCATATCTTCAAATTAGGTTCATTAGATGTATCATAGAGTCCTATACCACTTTTATTCTTACTACATGAGGAAATTCATCTTCTATCAAAATATATGGTTGATATATAGAGTTCTAGTTTTTCTTGTATTAAATTCAAATATTTGATTAGCAATAGTCACAGTTAACCTTTGACATAATGCTTGAATCTCATGAACTCTTAGCTCAAGATCAATCTTGCATCATTTATCTTGTCCAAGATTTAATGTATAGAACTCTAAATCCAAACATTAATCATATGTCATATTGACCTCATCTCATGTAATCTAGGAACTTTGACTCAACACACTCCATCGATCTCTATGGATCAATGAGGACTTTAATGATCAACACTCACCATTGATCAATATGTATAAATGCCCACTCACCAGTGGATCCTTATCCTATACCATTACTTAGTCATTAAACATCATGTACATGCCCTCATCTTTCTACCTCCTAACTTCTTTGATCTATGCACACCATTGATCTTACTCGAGCTTTAACACTTTCAAAAATGACTATGGGAACCCTGTCAACATGCTTGAGTAGCCATTTTTAATCCTTAATAACTTATTCTATGCTTTGATGTAATATCTCAAATTTAGACCAGATGATTTCCTCTTATAGGAGAATCCAACCATGTGACACACTACTCTTAGAACCCTCATGCATGTGAGATATAATGCCATTAACATGTTGTCTCAGAAACTTCTATCAGAGAGCCAACCATGTCAAAATGTGTTTGAGAGTCCATTTTTGAGAAAGCATAACTTTTACTATATTTTAGCAGAAGATCTCAAATTTAGCACAAAACATCTATGCTAAAAATGAATAAACCCATATGATCAAATTATCTTGATATTGCCACACGTGAAAGATATAACACCATCAAAATGCTTACTCAGTTTTTTTTCCACACTACAAAATTGGCTATGGGAAAACATAGTCAATCTTCTGGGAGCCCAACTTTGCATATGCAAAGCTTTTGATGTGTTATATTACATGATATAGAAATTAGCATAAATAAACTAGGTTCAAAAATGAATAAACCCATATGATCATTTTATCCTAGAACCTCCACGTGTGGAAATTTTGATCTCATCAACTTGCTTACTCAACTCTTTCTAACCATATTAATTTTTTTTCTAAGTATGGGAAAATAGTAAAATCTATCTTAGAAGCCAACTTTTCACCCTTATATCTTTAATTGTACTTCAACGCATGACTTGAGATCTAGTGCATAAAAACTAGGGACTAGTGTGATCACAACCATATGACTAGCTCTCTTTGACTCATTCCCATATGGTAATGTTGACATCATCAAACTGCCTAATCATATTTTCTTCCATTGGACCTAAAGTGTCTAGATGAGAACTATGATCAACCAGATAAATTCCACTTGTGGACACAAGTTCTCAAAGCATGAATCACATCTTATAGGACCCATTTCACATTTCCAAACCTCCATACTCATCCTTGATCCTCTCAATCTATGTCAAAACTGAATATTATCCAACCATATATAAAACACACTAGAACAAACACATTGCACACTTTGTCATTGTCACATAGACTATCAAGGCAGCCAAAAATATATAAAATACACTAGAATAAACACATTGCACTCTTTATCATTATCACATAGAATATCAAGGCACTTCATTCACTCATGAGAGAACCTCTATGACACCACCATGACATCATCATGACAAATATACAACATAAATGTCATAAAAGGTCTCTGAAACATATGAGGTATTGTGCATGTATAGGTGCCAACAATCCCATCTAATGGGTGACCATAATGATGTAGGAGCATCACCTATAGGATGTACATAATCCATTGTAAGTGGTGTGTTTGACAATAATAAATCCTTCTCAAGCTTCCCTCTTTCGTTTAATTAGTTCATATTTGTTTGTATGAATTTTCCTTCCAAAAGGTCGATGTTTGAAATGTGAATGTAATTGAGTAAATAGGATTTTACCGTTAGGAGTAGATGTTTATCCTCACCATTTAACATAAAGGTGTTTCAAATCAATCAAAAGGAAATATAATGTGAGGGAACTTAATATTGAATCATTGTAAGGATAAAGACCAATAACTAAGTAGTAGGGATAAGTTATTGAAGATATACCTCTTTAACAATTCAATATGAGAAGATAATGGACTTGAAGTCCAAATATAGAATGTTGTTTTATAAGATAGAGCTCAAACCATTAGACTAGGGGCTCAAGAGCTATAAAACTAGAAGTGTGAGAGGTGAGTGAGTGATTAATAAAATACTAAGTCATTTATGCCTGTATATTTATATGAATATTGATTAATATAGGGAAGAATAGTGGATCTTCATGAATAAAAAAGAGTATTTTGTGGTATAGTTTTTTTTTTTTGTAAAGCCCTTAGAGGTAATTCAATATAATTCAATTCTTCAATTCCATTCTTGAATTTAAACTTTGTATTTGATCCATATAAGTATCTAAATATCATATTGTATTGGTTTGGATGTTATGAATGTCCACATGCTTATGAAGATAATATTGTGGGAAGATGGTAAAAAAAGAGACTTGAAGAAAGTTGAGAAAAACTATTGTAATAGATTTTAAGATTATATTGTAAGGGACATTTATATGGATATAATTCTAAAAAAGTTAATCATTTTTTATATGTAAGTTGATAAATTAATTAAATTGAACTCTCATTTTGACTTGGATGTGTAAGTGGGTCTACAGTCATTTTTTATGTGGTTTGTCTTCCTGAGGTTATGGTGGTTTTTCCTTGGTACTTGATGGTGTTAATAGAAGTTTCAAAGTTAGACTTTATTATCTATTTAAATTTTTGTATATGATGGTCTGAGAAAAAGAAAAGATGAGAGAACCTTGCATATATGATAAATACACTTTTTGGTTCTTTTTTAGAAGGAGTTTATTTGTAGAATGACTCCAACATAGCCTTTTTTTAATTTAGCCTTTTTTTAATTCATGTTGTTAAATAACAACCCCATAAATCTGACAAGCTCATGGTAATACATTAATACATGCTTTTATCATATTGTCTTTGTGGAAAGGTGCGAATTAAATTGACTCTACAAGCAGAAACATTTTGAATTATTTTTGTCTTTTCTTTGAACCAATTCAAAATTGATAATGCCTAGATGAATTATTATTGTGTGTCTCGTTTATTATCTTTATTAACATATAAAAGAGTAATTTTAAATTTGAATAAGAAGATCCTTATTTAAGTAAATAAGTTGGAACAAATAAGAGTAAGTTTATAAAATCATATGAAAGGTCTTATTGGTCTTAAGAAGATCAATTTTAAAAGTGATAAAATCATCAAGAATAGACTTGTTTGAAAGATTATAGACCTGTAGTAAATATATTAGGAATAATGAAATCAGATTCCTTTCAAAGGAAGCTTACCAAGGTTTAGATACACCAATATTGGCTATAGTTTTGAATCAAATGTGAAAATTATCATCACATAATGTGGTGGAGGAGGATGTGCATTGTATGCCACTTGCACTTATGGATATTTATTAGAATGATCTTGCAATGCATTCTTAAATATTTTTTGATTGCAGTGATCACCAAGTTATAAACCTAAATCCTTTAGAGGATCATCAAAGGTAAGTTTTTGGTCATAGATGAAGTCATAGATATTATGCTTTAATGTATAACATATGTTTGTAGAATGCCAAGGGCCTTGGTGATAGTCATAATAGGAATTATCATCATATCCTTTGGGTAGAGGTCAACTCATATCAACCTTTATCAGAGGAGGGAGAGAAATGAGATGACACTCCACAAATTTCTAAAGTAAAAAAGTTGGAGACTCTGGTAATCATGTAAATTATATCTTAGGTGCATTAGATAATATGAGCTGATTAGGTTATTGTGACACTACATTAACCATTACGGTTATTTCATTTTTAGGTTTTATAGATTTGAACTTATATCTTGGTATGATATGAAACTTGGTATAGGATGTAGTTAGTGTGTTTGATACATGCTTAAGTTTGTTCAAGGAAATAAGTTTCATTTCATGGTCTTGAATAATATGGCATAAGTCATCAAATGATTTATTTTTAAAAAAAATATTGGACTCATGTAATGGGGTTGCCCAATATTTGATTTAATATGACTTGAGGTTCCTTATTTACCATTGGATTTGTCATTTTGACCAACATTTTTTTTGTATCACAAAACATATTCATTAATAGGTTCATTGGTGCCTTGCTTGATCTTTAAAATTTAAGCATATGACATATTTTTAGTGACATTGATAGAGAAATGTGCTAGGAATTGATTATCCATAGGTCTAAATTCTATGATGTATTGGAGTGGTAAGACATATAACCATCATAAAACATAGTCCTTGAGGCTCTTTGAAAATACTTTGGTCAAAAGTTTATCATTGAAGGCATAATCAAGACATGTTACATATAAATATCAAAGATGATGTTAAGATCACCCTTTTAATCATAAAATGTGAATATAGGTATAATAAAACTAGTTGGAAAAGGGTGAAAAGATATTTCAGGTGCAAGAGGGTTATGCAACACATTTTATGAATCAATAACATAAGGTGACTTCATATAATTTTACTCAATATGGTAATCTTAGCTTGAAATTTTTTTATATTTTGTAAAATATCTTGCACATATTGATAACCAAGGTTAAATTTTTTATAAGTCACCAAAGGTGACGTACCCATGATTTAAACTAGTATAGGTATTGAAACCAGTGATTGGATTGAAGTGGTAGTCATTCCCATGGATGATGTATCAATACTAGGATTTATTTTGGGGAATAATTATGTAAACACATACCTTGTGCCCCCATTATATATATGAAGTGATTATGTGCTCAAGGGGAGGGAAATAGTAATATGGGGATGTCTCATAGCTCTAATGGCATGATAAATATATACACTTGGTTGTTCATTTATGCTTTTTGATGTTTTAGTTTCTAATATGGTTTTGAGGATATCATGAAGATATTTAGGGTTTTGAAAAATTCAATATCAAAACATATAAATAAATTGTAATTGTATTGATCTATTTATTCATATTCATTATTTTCATTAGATTCATTGTTTTCATGATTAGAATCATCATCTATGATAACCCATTCAACATTTTGTTTAGTTTCAGTATTGGTGCTTTCATTAGGCATAGGATTTGATACTTAGTTATTTTGATCCATCTTAGGTGGAAAAAGATAAATCTATAAATGTTTAATACAAACATCACCTAATCTAGGGCTATGCCTAGGTTATATACAAAAAATAGAATGTATCTAGAAAAAAATGGCAAGGATAAACCTTAGGAGGCTAAATAACCTAAGGCAAGCTAGTGTTTACATAAAGAGACATAGAGGTTGGATTCACCATTTTTTTAACCCTAAATTGGAAAGGGGTGGATAGGGTTAAGAATATAGAAATAGATCAAGAACAAGGTTGATAAACTAATCTATAGTAGGTCAATTAATATAAAACTTAGATAAATAACATTATGAATTCATACAACTAAAATTACTAAACATCATAAAGTTTAACTATTAAAATATTTTATAATAAATAAAAAATAATGGTACTTATTTGGTTTACTATGTGTAGGAAAATATATACTATAAATAGGTGTAAAGTATGCATGATTAGTCATCAGATTCTATCAATTATACTTTTATAGCTGCAAATGTTAGATTTGGACACTACCATCAATGTTAGTGTCTAATTGTGATGTTGGTATCCAATATGAAATAATGATTGGATATGAATGTGACTAACTTCATTGTTATGTTAACTTGATACTAATGTATTAATATATTAGATATAGGTTGTCCCTCTTCGTTTATTGATTAAACCCTATCTCTTCACCCTTAATCACAATTGGAATGAGTTTTCTAAAAAAATTGTTATTGGGATCACGATTTCAAACTACCCCAAAAAACCCTCTATCAATGGGAATTAACTACATAGAAAATACTCCAAATAAGGCCATAAACTTATGTAGTTCTCTCTTATGTGTGGGAAAGTGTGTAAAAAGGTGAAATATATTAGATGAAGATGCATGTAGTAATCTTGATTGTAATTTGATGAATGTCACTCATGGGTTGTTCTTTGAATGCTCCATACCTATAATATTACTACTCTTATACTTAATATAATAGTAAATACATGTAGGGAAAAATAGAGATCTTGTATATTTTAATGATTTAACTTTATTAGGTATTTTTTTGGTATTTGATAGATGAGGAATGAGAAGGCTTACACTTGTATTTATACCACACCTTTAAACATATATCACAATAGGGTTCAATTAGACAAATAGGCCAAACCATAGGTTTCGAATCATTTTCAATTTGGATGAATTTTGGAAACTATACAATACATAAGGATCTAGATACTACCATCAATGGTAGTGTCCCTTTATGGCCAGTAGTGTCCAAAAGGCTAGAAAGTAGGTATAGATCTAAAACTGATAGTGAAGGATGTTTATCAAGTTTTACATTTTGTGTGCAGTACAAGATACTTGGGTCATAAGAATGATATGGATCAAATTAAAAAGTAATAATTTAAGCATAATGATATGATGAATGTGAGTCTTTTGATAATAGGAAGGTCTAAAACTAAAGTGTAGAGCCCTTATTTGATATTTGTCAAATGTACAAGGTTGCGATGCTATAAATATCAAGTTTTATTATCTACATCAAGGAAAGTATAAACCTAATAAAGTATGAAAACTAATCACCCTATAAGTTTAAATTGGATAAGTGTGTGTGCCCCTTTGTTGAGGCATTTTGAGAAAATGTTTAACTTGAGGTGAATAAAAAATTATCAATTATCAATTTAAAAACTAGTGAAAGCTCTTGAGTTGGAAATATTATATGCTTCAACTCTCATGTGAATATGTAGAGTACAATGTAAAATAATTGAAGTGTGGATACAAAAAATGTGGCTTACTACTTTACAACTAAAGAAGGGGTAGAACTAATAAATATGGAAACTACATAGAAAAAGTGAAACCATAGATGTTGAGTGTCACTAGACTCTAACATGGTCCACTTGCAAGATGACGATGACTCACACTACTATAGATAGATCTAGATTCTATTTTAAAATTTAAAACTTTTAAACTTGATAGATTAAAATTTTCCATGTATTAACTTGAAAATGAATTCATATCATTCCATTTGTACTTTTGTGAATTGGTATTGAATGCCATTTGAACTTGCAATTGTTTTGAAAACATGTAATTGCAACTATTTGAAAATTTCAACTTGTAACTATTTTTTCACATGCACATGCATATGTATTAAAAATATATATTGAAGTAACTGTAAGAACTAGTGCACATGTATGTCACATGCCCCCATAATTTGAAAATGTTGAATCACATTATAATTTGAAAATTATATATTGTCATAAAGCATAAAAGTTTTCACTCATGAGGCTTAAATTCTCAAGACAAGCCTATTATGATGCCTCTTTTTTGAGATGATATATGTAGATTGCAAGTCACTTATCTCAAAATAATGTATTTTTGAAATATATAAGTATGTAGTATCACTTTGAACATTTGAATTAGACTGCATTATATTTCAATATAACATTAAATTATATGTGAAACATGTATTAGGAAGATATAAAATTGAAGAACATAAAAATCACATTCATGATATGTATCATGGCACAAGAGTAAAAAATAGAAATATTGCATGATATGAATCATGGCACAATAGTAAAAAACAATTAACATACGTAATTTCATACAATATCACATAATTTGCAAATAATGTCACACATAAAGACCAAAGGCTATATACAAGCGACATGTGAATGTTGCATAAACACACAAGTACAAGGGCCACACATGAGAATAAAATTAAAGAAATAACATATATATGTTTCACACATAAGGCTAAGGGACACACATAATAAGCAAATAAGTACTAACTTATCATATAGTAAAGAAAGAATGTAAAAGAAACATAGAAGAAAATGAGACTAGTTTACATCCATCATACATGTATCAATGACAATGCTAGTAAATAAAATATCTATGTAACACAATGTGGATTATGAGTGATTATAAAAACATTTTTATGATGTATAACTTGACATGGTATATAGATTATAGATAGATACAACCTGTTGAAGTGTTCATAGAGAATGAATAGATGCCCCCAACTTAGCAAGACTATTGGGTAATAAGGGAAGTGACACATATAAAAATCGTATGAAAATATGTATTGTATCACACTCACATACCTCATGAAAATAATTTTATATTGAAACTAAAATATGCTATTTAACTGAAATTAAATAAATAACACATGCAAAAAATTAATCTAGCAACATTTTAAAAATGCTTGTAGGCCCTAATTTTGAATTTTTGAAATACGTGAATGTTTATGAGTTTTTTTTGAAATATTTTAACTTAAAATATTAAAAAATTTCTAAGAATCAAGGCCTTAAAAATAGTGGAAAAGGGGGGATTCAAACAATATGCAACAAGGTGGTAAATCATGGTATGGTAATAACGAAATCAAGCCATGTGCCCCTAATGTATGTGTAAAAAGGATTATATAAATA